>CP106710.1:137858677-140258677 GCA_025503065.1 Gossypium bickii
GGCTATTTTATCATGAATTAATTATTTTTAATCTTATTTATTAATTCTATATATATTATTATTATTTATCATTATTTTTTTCTGCATTTATCATTATAATACTATTGTCACTTAATTATTATTATTATATCATTATTTTCGTTATCACCACTATATTATATATTACTACCATATTTCTATTATATTTACTATTATATATATTTGTTTACTCTGATTGATTCTCTTTTTTCCCCTTTACGATTATATCCATTGTTTTATTATTATTAGATTCCTTTATTTTCTTTTATTACTACTATTTTATCCATATTGTTTTTTTATCCTTTTTTATTTCACTTATTATTATTTATCATTATATTACTTTATTACTAATATCTTTCTTTATTATTTTTATTTTCTTTTACATACTATTATATCTATTATCACCTATATCATGGTTCGCTTTAATCGTTTATTTATATATATACATATTTTTATATTTATTGTTTTATTACTATCAGTATACCTTTATTCTTTTACTATTATTCTTTATTAAGGTTAATATTATCATTATGATTTTCATATTCATTAATATTTATTTATTATTAGTGTTATATTACATTAGCAGTATTATTATTATTTATTTCCCCCTTTTTTGGGTGCGTTATTGTTATTTCCTATTAATCGTGTCTACATTTCCACGTATTTATTTTTTGGCTTCTTTCAAAAACTAAAAAATGTTTCACAAAGGAAGTTTTGTGTGTTTGGAAGTTCGGAAATCGTGCTCAATCGTGCTGGGCTTCGTTTTTTTTGTTCGTCTATATCACTAAATATCCTTTAAGGATTTCAATCGTATTTTAAAAAACAACGCAATATTTCATGTTTTGGAAATGCAAGGAATCGTGCCCTAACGTGCTGGGTCGTGGTTTCTGCTTGACTAAATCATTAAACATCCTTTAAAATTGTGTCCGTTTTTAAAATTAAAAGCAAGGCCATATTTTGTTCTTGGAAGTTTTGAGAAATTGTGCCCTAACGTGCTGGGTTTCAATTTTTTTTGTTCGTCCAAAGGACTAACTATCCTTTTAAAATTTTGATCGCGTTGTCTCAACTTTAAAATAAGGCAATATTTCTTGTTTGGGAAGTTTGAAGGATCGTGCCCTAACGTGCTGGGTTTGGTTCTTTCATTTAGCCAAATGATGAAATACCATTCTTAAAATGATAATGCATGAATCTTGGAAATCATGAAATGATCTTGGTTTGAAGGTCCGAAATATCGTATCCTAACGTCGTTGGACGTGATATTTCATCCTTTCAAACAAGAGAATTTCAATATCCAAATTCGAATTACCCAAACATTTTCCAAAGCGATCCATATTTCAAAATCTTTTTCAATTTTCAATATTAGGACATTAATCAATCAGTAAGGTACCAATTTTGGGCGTTGCGAGGGTGCTAATCCTTCCTCGTGCGTAACCGACTCCCGAACCCATTTTTTTAAAATTCGTAGACCAAAACATTTTCAAAAGTGGCCCAATCACACTTAAAAAAGATTGGTGGCGACTCCGTTTTCCTATTTAAAGTCAGCCCATTTTCCAAGCAAAAAATGGTTTCGACAAGTATAATTATTAGAAAATTGTTAAGTTGTTTATTGCTAAAATTTCAATAAAAATATAAAATTATTAAATATTAAATATAAACCAAGTTTAAAAATATTAAATATGTACAATTGAGTTAAATACCATGTGTAAACAAAATTTGTAATTTATATTTTAGTCTAAGATTAATTTAATTGTGTTTGATGTTAATATCATACATGAATTTAACACAAAACAAACCCAACATATAAACACATTTATTTGATAATGATAAAAAAAAATTCAAAATTTTTTAGCCCAACTCAAATAAGGCATATATCAAAGTTTACGCCCAATTAAGCCTCAAAAAAGTTTTAATGGCATCATGAGCCCTAAATCAGTTTAGAAAAATCAATTGAGCTATATCAACCTTTTGTGCTCAATTGAACTTTTATACTTATAAAATTAATTAAATTAACAAAATCACTAGCACGAACTTTAACGGTCATTGAGTCAACTAATAGATACTAACGTGGTAGGAACACGTCAAGAAAAATAAAACAAATTAAAAAGTTAAAAATATTTTAAAATTTCAAATCAATAATTAACTTGACAAATAATTGTCTAGGTTCAATTAAATCTTAGACAATCATTTATTTGGATATAATTTTTAAAATTATAAAAGATCATCAAATAAGGCATGTATCTAAGTTTATGCCCAACTAAGCCCCAAAAAAAGGTTTAATGGTATCATGAGTCCTAAACTAGTTAGGAAAAATCAATTGTACCATATAAATTTTTTGCACCTTATTGAGCTCTTATACTTATAAAATTGATTAAATCAACCCTTTAACTGACGTTGACAGTTAGTTTCTAAGAAAATCATTAACATAAACATTAACGATCATTAAGTCAACCTGATGCTAATGTGGCGGGAACACGTCAAGAAAAATAAAACAAATTAAAAAGTTAAAAATATTTTAAAAATTCAAGTCAATAATTACCTTGATAAATGATTGTCTAGGTTCAATTAAATCTTATATAATCATTTGTCCAAATTCATTTTGTTTGGATATAATTTTAAAAATTATAAAAGATCATAGATGAAACACCCCAAACCCGGCCCACGAGCCTCAACCAGATCTGGTATGTTCCTCGAATAAAAACTGTTCAAGTTCCTTGAAAATCTTTAAGTGATTTCAAAGAAAATTCGATTTGGGTGGGCTCGAGTTGAAAACCAATTTGTTTTGAAATAGAAGTTTTTATAAAGATGCCATTGTTAAGTTCAAAACTTTTAAGTTAAAATATATGTCGAACGATAGATTTTATCTTTAATTAAAATCATGTGAATTTATGTGTCAAAACATTTAGGGTTTATTTAAGTAAAACATTTAGTCTTTAATTTGATAAAAAGTTCGCAATATAAAAAAAAATTTAACGTGCATGCAGAAATAAAGTTCGTACTAAGGCCTTATTACATCAAAACAAACCCAAATAGTTTAAAGTACAAAAAAAATGTCCAAATAAAGTAATTCCTTGCTGAGCAAGGCCACCATTAAGCTCCTGCCGACCCGGTCCATCACTGATCGTCACCTGGAAGAAAATATTCCTCAACGGGGTGAGTCAAACAGACTCAATGTGTAACCAACACTAAAATTCAACAATTCAGGCATACATTATCATATCACATACATATTCATATAACAGATAGGAAATAATGATGCAACCCGAACCCAAACCTATATGCCATCCGCTACACATCACCCGTACCATCCTGCACACCGTGGGGACTACTAAGTCAACCCTCCATCCGCTACACATCATCGAAGCGCGCGGCCGCGATCGACGTGCTCATCGCCCTTATAAAATTCGTGGCATAGCCACCAGATACATAATTTGTGTCATGAGACACCATATTTAGATATCGTGGCCTTAGGTCACCACATTCACTTCCCCTTATCATAATATCCCACATGCCCCCATATATCATACACATTATGCAATATCATGCCTTAATTCACATTCTTATCAATGTGCTCCTATTAAATATTGCCATAAATTATATTAAAGATAGTGTGGGGTACACACTTGATACTCTTAGCGGTTCACTTAAGTCCCGAAAGCTTGATCTAATGCCTTAGATCTCAAATCCCTACATTCAGACAACCTTAATGTGTTAGCAAAAAGCCTATTCGGCTATAAAACCAAATCCCAGTAGGATTTATACACTTAAAATCTACCTTGCTGCCGATTGACTTAAGAATCAAGTCCCGAAACTTTGTTGTATTCCTTCTTGCATTCGGCCAGGCATTAGATTAACAAATGGGTTAGTTTTCGGCTTTTAAACGAAGTAAGAAACAACTCTTTAATCAACAAATAAGGCCTTGGCCGAATACCACAAGTGCTTACCTTGTAAATTCTCAAATTCCGAAATTAACTCCTTGGCTATGGAGATGTCGATATGCCTATAGAGTACATGTTAGATTTAATCCAACGTTAAAACACAATGGAATGGCCTATGGCCGAATCTTATAATTACCTACCTTGTGGATATTCAAATCCCGAAAGATCACTTCTCCAAACGATAGCTACAAGAATCCTCAAAGACCCCTTTCAAAGTTCGGTCAAAAGAATAAAAAGGGATTAGTTTCCATAGCGTTGACTTAATTGAAGGTATAGAGAAGAAGATCAACAACAAAGAGTTCCTTACCCCACTATTAGAACTGATCGAATAGCTTGCATCAAAAGATCAACCTCACCCCCCTGACTACTGAGAGATTCGGCCACAAGAGAAAAGGTGATTCGGCTATGACGTCTAGAGGAAGAAAGATTGGTAATAGGAAGAAAAGATTGGAGCCTTGAATAGTTTCGGTTTGGTCAATTGGAGAAGAAACAAATGGAATGGGATGAGAGAAACAAATTTCGGCAAAAAGAAAATGAATAAAGAAAAAAAGACCCAAAACAATGATCCCTCCTATTTATACTACACATTTTCGGCACACACACCCTACACACCTCAAAACCGAAAATGCCATCCACCAATTCCCTATATTCGGCCACTAGCTCACCCTCCATTCATATCCCCTTATTTCTTTCCTATATTCTCTCCATACCTCTCTTTCAAAATAAATTAAATAAACCCAACATTTAAAAAAATAATCTTTCACATTATCCATTATCTTCCCATTTAAAATTAAATAAACTAAAGCCACCATTATCTTCTATCTATACCAAATAAAATAAATCCCCACTTATTCAAAATAAATTAAATAACCCCCCATTCATCCACTATCTCAATATTTAAAACAAATAAAACAAAATACCCACTTAAAATAAATAAAATAAATCCACACCTATCCCACTCTTTAGCCAAATTTTAAAATAAAAACAAGCCTTATCTCATCCATTTTAAAAGTCCAATGCCGTCCAAGTGCTTCATGTTGCTCCCCAATATTTAATCAATTCCATCATCTTAAAATAATGGAGCATTCTACATATGCTTGCATGAATTTGTTTTATTCTTCAAAGCTTGGGACGGCATGGTGGAGCATTGGTCTTGGGATAATAAAATAATTAAGTTGGACGAGCATGATGAATGGAAGCATGCTTAATAAAGAAAAGTTTGCACTATGAAGAGAATGGTGGGACGGCAAGGATTAAAATAATAAGGGAAGATGGAGCATGAATGAATTTTAAGAATTAAACAGCACATAAATTATCCTTCTAGACTTGGACGGCACTAATGGAGAAAGAATGAGGAAATTCGAAAGTGATGGAAGGTGTGTTCATGCGTGAGTGCACTTACCTTGAACGGCTAAATGGGATTAATGGATGAATGCGTAAAGAACCAAGCTTGGACGGCACATGGAGATTATGAAGTATAAAATAATAGCACCATATTGAAGCATGAAGAGAAACAATAAAATAACAAAGCACATGGTGAATAAATTTTCAAGCTTTCATGAATTTTAAATACCTAGCATGGACGGCAGAGGATGGTGCTTGAAGGAAGGTATTTTAAATTGGAAATAAATGGAATGTGGGGTTTAACCATCTTTGAATTTAATAATGACTTGATAAACGTGGAGCATTCTACAATCATATAACCCAAAATATTTGTGAATTTTCGGATGAGCATAGTTAGCACACGTTTTAATCACTTTATTGGAAACACTAACACCACACACAAGCATGCTATTTCATATAACTTACTACTAATGCATAAGCTATAATCCAGGATATTACAATAGAAAATTATAAGAATTATTAAAAAATCAATAAAAATTATAAAACAATTTAAAAAGATAAAAATTATTAAAAATTATAAAAATCTGTTTATAATTTGTTAATGTTGGAGGTTAATAATTTGTTAATTTTCTAGATAAAGCTAAATATAGAAGTAAAAGAAGAAGAAGAAAAAGGCTGCATTTACTATCTAAACCAAATAATCAGTTTTGTTAGTTGAAGGGTCCAATTTTGTGCAATAAGTTTGCAAGGACTTATGATATCATTAAGTCCAAAAAAGAAAGCTTCATTTTTAACTTTCAAAATCATCCTCAAAATTATATTACAAACAAGTAAATTACAGTTGGCCGAAAAGCAAAGCAAGTAAATTACAATTTTCCATCAGAATTTCAACAATATTACAACATATATAGTATCTGGGACTGTATTCGAAGTGTTGGTGGGCTACTGAAACTCATTGGTAGCTAAGAACTGAAACCCTGGCTTGAGGACCTTCTTGAATGTAAACAAAACTGCAGTCGGAACCAGGATTCAACACTTTAACCCATGGTGGAAGCTCGTAGGTGTTCTTGACCGGTGTCGGAGAAAGACCCCATAAATTACCCGATAAATTTTCAATCACCAGCTTCAGATCTGTTATTGGCTTTTCAGATGTGTTCTTTATTACAACCTTGTGGCGATAGTAAGTCGTTTTCCCCACATTCCATGTGTTGGTTATTGAGTGAAGGAACCTAACTGGTGGGACGCCTGCAAACTCAGATTATCAGAATTTATGAATAAATAATAATCTATTTATAATTTGGTGTTCATAAGTTTGTTGTATTCACCTGGAGACTTTGTGCTAGGAACTGACTTTTCCTGGTGATGGTAATCTGCAGAGGTAAAAAAATATGATTATTTAGATTTGCATGCCATTTTCTTTTATTTTCTATATATATATATATAATATTTGCTTACTGACTTTGTGATGGTTGCTCGGTTGTTGGTCGTTTATGGTACGGACCTATGAAATTCAGTACAAGAAATTTAGAATTCCACAATAATGGCAGCAGATAATTTTCAGCTAGGCAAGATGGGAAAAGCATTTATTTACCTTTATTTCCAGATAGGCTTTCAAGCTTAGAGAAAAGGCCGACAAGCGGTGCAGACCCGGAAAGTGTAGGCTCAGTTTGCTCGTAACTAGATCGATCATCGTTGAAGCCGTCGTTCTGGTCGGGTCCTCCCACCAGAGCTCCGTATATGATATTAGGATCCGCTTCAGGGCGGCGGTACCAGGCTTCAAATCCTTGGACGCAGCTCACCATCGAAGGAAGAACAGAGATTGAGGCGATTGAAGCACCTCGGTGGTGAACGTGGGTCGGATATGTTGGTCCGTAACCTACCAAGTAGCTCATTGACTTGGGATTTTTGCCTAGAATGTAATCGGCCTGTGACTTGGCAAAATTTAGAACTTCATGTGGTTGAATTTGGCCATCGGGACAAGTAAGTTTAGCATTTGCTGCAGAGAGATAATCAGAGTAGACAACAAGAAGAAATGATGCAGCTGATGCATATTGCAGATTGTTCCATTCATGTACATACATTAAGCCACCTGGTTTATAAATACAAGGCATATAAATATTTACTTTTTTTTCACAATAAAAGGGCAAAAAACAATTGGATGGGACAATGCTAACCAGGGGTGAGGTGGACATTGTAGCCATCATTCTTTTGCAGACAAGCACAGGCAAAATAATCAGCTTTGGCCTGATATTGCTTTAGTGTCGAAGTGTATGCACCACCTTTTTGCTCCATCAACACCTGCAATGGCGCCACCGATCTTTAACTGCCTATTCTTTTGTACTTATTACTCGAAATGTCGGATAGGTTCGCATTTCGAGTACGAGATGACTGAAAAACAAACAAACTTCTTTTACCTTTGAAAGAAGGATTTGCACACCAGCATACTTGTTGTCCCAAGAGAATTCTTTGACAGCCCATCCAGTTCCACCCATATAGACAGCATTGTCTACGACATACTTCAGGTAATGCTCGTCGCCGGTTGCTCGGAATAACCAAGTTGCAGCCCACAATAATTCATCCTTCAAAGGAAAATTCAATGAGAAGAAAGTGAATATCTGTTCATACAGAGGAAGGTGATGAACATAATTGGGGTATGATATTTACTTACCGAGTAACCCGACGATGTATAAAACTGCTTAGCACATTGGATGGAATCATCATATAAGCCTCTAAATTTATCTGCAAACGAGAAAAGCTGCGAAGATCGAAATGTTAGTGAAAATGTGGACTGTTTCCCTTAACACGTTTCTATTGACAGGATGTTATTTACCTGTTTGGCATGCACTAGGAGGAGCTCCGAGTAAGAAGAGTTGTAAGGCTTGAAAGCTATCGCGGCAGCAGCCAAAGCAGCAGCTGTTTCACCGGCAAGGTCAGAACCTGGATGAGCCTCGTCGAGCTTGTAAGCTGTTCTCGGAGTTGTCATGTCTTCCGCACGCTCCCAACAGTAGTGATCAGAGTCCCCATCGCCAACCTGATCAAATTGTGCATCATCATACCATTCATAAAAAACATTGGCAAATACATGTAAAGTAACATGAAACAGGTTCCCTAAACCCTGTTTCTTACAAATTTTGTCATAAGCAACAATCTCCTACCTGTCCCCAAAGAACATTGGGTTGAGTGTGAGCCTTGATGAAATAATCTGTGCCCCATCTGATAGCCCACAAAGTATGTCCCATTTGGTTCAAATTAGCGATTTCCTTCCTATATTCAATAGCTCCCCATGCAAGCATTGTCACACTAAATGCCATTGGTAGCCCAAACTTCACATGATCCCCTGCATCATAATATCCTCCTACCAAGTCCACCTGCAATATTCCATCATCACCGAAAAACACCAAGTTCAAAACACACAAATTCCTGTTCCATTCATCAATGAAAAATAAAGGGCAAGCTTCAATCTTTTTAATTTACCCCTTGAAGAGCGCCATCCTTGAGGCCGGAGTCACCCCGCCACTTGACACGCTGGTCAAACGGTAGCTTACCGGACCTTTGTGCCTCAAGAAACATGAAGGTTTTGTCAAGGGCTTCACCGTAGTTAAACTCGGCTAGAACAATGGCTGCCTGAAACCCCAGCAGGATAAGGCAAGCAACAATGTTGAAGTTGTTCATGATTAAACTCAATGTTAAGCCACAAAACAATGTTCTTTTGCAAAGCTGTTCTGCTTCTCATCTCAACATTGCTTTTATAGATATACACATAATGAAGAAAAAAGAAAAAAAACAGGTTTGAAAATTTGTCTGAAATTTGATTACATGGTGATAGTGGTAGCCACCACGTTTTAATTCCAACAATGGAGTAGAGCTTCTCACGTTCTACATTATAAATTTTATAAATTATAATTGTACGTGTAATAGACATACGTATACAAAGATTGACAATTATTGTTGACAACTAATGAAGTGCAATATATTCTTTGGAAGATCCTGGACCGGAAATCAAGCTTTGAGATAACACGATTGGTTGCCAACTTTCGGACAAAACATTATCAGAATTTTCTAAATTAATTATTTTTTAGAGAGATTTTTTAAATTAATAAAATGTTTGTTTTGTCAACCTTTAATAATATATTGATTTTTTGAGACATTCTTAGATTTCTCATTTCGGATATGAGAAATTATTTTATAGACTCTTACTACCACATCATCCATAATCTTTTTTAATTATTTAATGATATTTCAGCAATTTTTTTATATTATTGACACATAATTTTGGTAATTTTTTTACCTCGAACCTATTCCTCGAGTTAAGGATTCAAAGTTCAAAGTTTTAAGTTTGAGATTCAGGATTCAATATAAAAAAGAAAATTTACCAAAATTATATGTCAATAATATAAAAAATTACTGAAATATCATTAAATAATTAAAATGGACCATAAATTATGTGCAGAGAAGATCACATAAAATAATTTCTAAATGTATATATATATTTGTCTATAATATCATTACAAAAACATCGTTTCCTTTTTAAAGTTCAGATGTCTCTTTTGAAGACAGCAGCATAATATTTATACAATAATTTTTTTATGAGTTTTTGGATAAAATTTTAATGTATATATATGAAGGAAGAGAAAATATCAATACTATTGTGAAGTTTTTGGTCTTTTTTATATTTTTAAATTTAAATCCAAAATAAATATATAAAATTATATCGTTACAATTAAATATTCATTTATTTTTAGAATAAAGTTCAAAACTACATATTAATTTTAGTTTAATGTGCAATGCTATATATAAATTTTAATTTTGTGTAATTTTATACATTTAATGTTAATTTAATTCAATTTTTACAAATCAGTAATATAATTAACGATATAATATCATTTTTGCATACGCAAATAATTATATTTTATTCAAATATAAAAATAAACTAATGTATTTTTTTTAGATGTATACAATTGACTTAAAATTAAAATTTCATGTATACGTTTGAACTGCAATTAAAATTTCATATATATAATTATACCAAATTAAAATTCATGCATCAAAATCAAATTACACATTGAACCAAAGTTAATATATAAATTTAATATTTATCTCTTTAGTTTTTATGTAATTTCGTTTATAAATATAATTTTTACATAATTTCTTCAGCCTTGTTAGTGCATTATAATGGGTGTTTGAGTACATAACAGTTTATATATAAACATATAATATCACAAATTTAATTACACCTTCCACTAAATGGAAAAATAATTGATATATAGTATGTTCATGTTATATGTTTTAATAGTCTACCAAATTATTTGATACAACTTATATACATATATTGGGGTAATTATCCTAAATATACTAAAAAAATAAAAAAATTATGAAATTGGGCCGTTTTCTAGAAAATTTACGGAAAAAGGCCGTTTCCCCTCAAAACGCGTCCACGTCAGCACGTTTTGAGGGAAAATGCCAGCAAAGCGCGCTCCTAGGGATGCGCTTTGCTGGAAAATTTAATTTAATTTAAAAACTAAATTACAAAAAAAATAAAAAATAAAGAAAACTTCTTATTTATTTAATATATTAAAACTAAATTATAATATAAAATAAAAAATAAAGAAAACTTCTTATTTATTTAATATATTAAAACTAAATTATAATAAAATAATGTATTAAGAAGTTATAAAAAAAAAAAGTCTGCCCTCTCTGGCACGTCTCTGGTCTGCTTCTTAGCACGCTATTTTTTCTAGGTTTTTTCTTGTTTGTTCTTTTTGATTTTTGTGGCGGAAAGAGATTAAAGGCTTCATTAGATCTTGATTTCTCCAGCGAGTTTCACCTGTAAGAAATGGAAGAAGACTTAGCAAGATTATCTATCGCTGAAGAGGATGAAATTTTACAGATCCAAGTCGAGCAAAGCGACGAAAGGAGAGAAGAAGTTTTCAGGTTAGTAGGGTGTTTTTTAACTGCTAGTATTATTCATTTTCCTGCTATGAAAAACACTATGGCAAATCTGTGGCATCCTGTTAAAGGGGTGAATATTCGGGATCTGGGTGAGAAAAGGTATCTGTTTCAATTTTATCACATCATGGATCTCGATAGGGTGATGAAAGGTTCCCCATGGACATTTAATAATCACCTATTAATTTTACACAAGTTGCAGTGGGAGGAAGATCCGCTAAATAGCCCTTTGTTTATGGCACCTTTTTGGGTCCAAATACATGAAATTCCCATTGGTTTATTTTCAGAAAATTTGGCAATTCAATTGGGAAATTTTATAGGAGAATTTGTGGAATACGATGGGAAAAATCTGGGCAAGGAAAATAGAAACTACATGCGAATAAGAGTCAGGATTGATGTAAGACGTCCGCTGAAGAGGAGAAAATAAATTTCGTTTTGCGGGAATAGCACATATGTCAAGTTTCGTTATGAAAGATTGTCTCTGTTTTGTTTTTTCTGTGGTCGGTTGGGTCATAATGATTCTTTTTGTGAAGCAAAAATGATGTTAGGGGTGGAAGTTAATGAGATGGGATGGGATTTATCATTACGGGCTCAATCACGGAGGGTGGTAATACCAAACAGTGTATGGCTGAGAGAGGAGGAGGATAGGAAGGAAAAATGATGCTGAAGATTCTCACACAAATAGAAATAGAGCTTGGACTAAGGAGAATAAAACAAGGAGCTATGGAAAGTCAGCTGACCCAGTCTTGGGGTTCAATTTGAATGGTCGAAAGATATTGGGAACCACTGCAGGGGTCATTCAAAATTTGGATGCAAATTTTTCTGACATGGATCACAAACTGGAAGATGAGGTCTTAATGGGTGAGGAAGGTAAAAAGTGAGCAAGAGGGGAGATGGAGGGGAGGACAGTTTTAGAAAAGGAGAATAATCTGATAGGGAGAAATAGGAGGGATTCGGAAGGTACCCACTTTATATCGGCGGCTGCCAAGAGGCAAGCTGACCGGTCGCAATGAAATTGTTAAGCTGGAATGTTCGTGGATTGGGGGGTCCACGAGCAGTTAATAGACTTCGGCATATGCTGAAGGTACAAAACCCTCAAATGGTCTTTTTTATGGAGACAAAAGTTAAAAAGAGTAAAATGGAAAGAGTTCGGTTTAGTTGTGGATATGCAAATGAGATTGAGGTTGACCTAGAGGGTACAAGAGGAGGATTGTGCTTGGCATGGAAGTAGGAGGTGAGTGTAAAGCTTCGACAGTTTTGAAGAACTTATACACAGATGAGAGGGTCCCATGGTTAGTTTGTGGAGATTTTAATGAGATCATGTACGGGTTCGAGAAAAAAAGAGGGATTCCTAGAGATGAGAGAAGAATGGAGGCATTCCGAAAGGTAATTGCAGAATGTGTTCTAATGGATATGGGTTTTTCGGGGAGATAGTTCACATGGAAAAGAGGAAATTTACCAGAGACAAACATTCGAGAGCGACTTGACAGAGGAGTTGCTAATCAAGATTGGGCGGCACGGTTCCATGAAGTTTCTATTCAACATCTAAGTCATTCTTTTTCTGATCATTGCCCATTTTTAGTGAACATGGAAAGGATAGATCTCAAAACAAGGGAGATGGCTTTTAGATTTGAAGCTTGGTGGACGATGGAGGAGTCATTTGAAGAGGAAGTTAAGAATATTTAGGACTCATCTTCAGGAAACTTGTTGATGAAATTAGATACGTTAAAAACTGGTTTGAGAAAGTGGGCTAGGCGAATACAAGATGACCGAAAGAAGAGAAAAGTTTTTTTAACCGACAGATTAACAGATCTTCTAGATGTAGAGAGAGATGACAATAATCTGGGTGAGTTGATTGATACTAAAGTTCAATTGAATTTGGAAATTGATAAGGACGAACGGTATTGGGAACAAAGAGCACGCATAAATTGGCTAAAATTTGGGGACCGAAATACTGCTTTTTTCCACTGTCAAGCTACATAGCGAAGACGAAGGAACAGGATTCATAAAATGCAAGATGAGAGTGGAAGAGAAACAGAAATCAGTCAAGACATTGCGGATATTGCGAGAGTTTATTTTCAAAAGTTGTTTTGATCTGAAGAAAGGGGAAGAAGTGAGCATTTGTTGTCAGGAATCGCAAATTGTATAACAGAAGAGGATAATCATCAACTTTTGAAGCCGTTCACAAAGGAAGAGATTAGATCAGCAACATTTGAAATGGAGCCTTTTGGGCGGCCAAAGGTCTGCTTCATAGCGGATTGGGCTGGAGAGTGGGGCGGGGGACTAGAATTCGAGTATGGGAAGACAAATGGATACCAGGACAGGTGATGGAAGAAATCAGAGACAGAAACAACAATCAAATCGAGTTAGTATCTGAATTAATTGATTACTTCTAATAAAATATGGAAAACAGAGTTGGTGAATTCTACCTTCTCGGCGGATACTGCACAAAAGATCCTATAAATCCTGTTGGCGACAAATCCAGGAAAGGACTTTCAGATTTGGAAAGATGAGCTTTCTGGTGAATTCTCGATTAGAAGTGCTTACAAACTATTACAAAGTGCTAATCTGGATCCTAGTCAATTATTAATACAGGCCGATCTAAAAAAATTCAACAAAAAGCTCTGGAATATTCAGCTCCCATCAAAGATTTTAATTACAATCTGGAAAGCTTCATGGAATTACTTGCCTACCCTAGTCAATCTAAGATAAAAAAGAATAGCAGACAGCACTGTTTGTCCCAGATGCAGAAATAGAGAAGAGGATATTGAACATGTGTTTCGCCTTTGCCCTGTTACAAGAGAGATATGGCAGTTGTTAGACATTTCCTGGATCAGTGATCAGACGACTCAGAACTTTGGAGATTGGCTCACCTGGGTGTTCATGAACAGCAATTACAAACATAGTCGAGTGTTTTGTTGCACAATCTGGCTCATGTGGGGGTCGAGGAATAGGCTCATACACGAAGGAAAACCAGAATCGGTAAGGGATCTAGCATCAAAAGTTCGAAGATATTTGGTTGAGGTTGAGGGTGTATCAGCCCAAATTCGTCCGGGCCCAAAACCCAAACCCACAAAACCCAATTGAAAAAAAAACCAAACCCAATAAGCCCAACAATAAACCAGCCCATTACCAAAAAAGAAAGAAAAAGACAAAACAAAAAACCCTAGGATTCTACTCCACCAGCGCCGCTCCCCCCATCTCCTACCCCTCCATTAACCTCCACTTGCACCTGCAAAAGCAGGAAAAAGGGGAAACAGTAACAAGCAAAAAGAAAGAAAGTATTGTATTTTATTGCTTGCTTTTTATTTTATTATTTTTGGCTCCATAAAAGCCGAATGGGGAACCATGTAACCAGGGGGTTTTTTTTGTTTCATTGAATAAAAGAAAAAACAAGGGATTGAATACAAAAAAAAAAAAGAGATTCAAAGGGATTGAATACAAAAAAAAAAAAAAGAGATTCAAACGTATCAAAAACAATAGTAAGTCTTTTTTATTTTTATTTTTATTTTCTTTCTCTTTTATTTTTCTAAAACTGTTCACATCTACACATTTTTTGTTTATCTCATTTCTCCTTTCATTTTCCTATTTTCGAATATCTATATACATACATATTTTATATTTTCTTCAAGAAAACAGTTTGTATTTCTAAGAAAGTATACAAAAAAAATACAAGACTTACCTTTTCCAGCCGCCATACGCGGTGGCCGGCGGTGGTGCCAACGGCGGTCCCCTCGCCGGAGATTGGGTCCGTGCAGAGAGAGTGGAGAGAAAAAGAGAGGGGAAGAATTTTTTTTAGAATAAGTAGCAATAATAAAAAAACAAAAGGGAAAAATTAGTTTTATAACAAATACAAAACGACGCCGTTTCAATGGGTGCTGAAACCCCCCAAAACGACGTCATTTTTTGGGGTCCGACCCGCGACCCGACTCGCTAGCTGGGAGATCCGCGTGTTTCTTTGGAAAATGGGTTATTTGCACGCATGGTCCCTCCACTTTTATGGCCATCTGCAATTCGATCTTCTCTCTTTCATTTATTTTAAATTGGCCCCGAAGTTTTACGCTTAATTCAGTTTAGGCCCCTTTCCTCCTTTGCTGTTATTTTCGCCATTTGATTGCTATTTTAATCTTGCTATTAATATTATTATTACTGTTTATTTTCATTATTATCATTTACCATTTTTATTATTATCATTTATTATTATTATTATTATTATTATTATTATTATTATTATTATTATCACTATTACTACTACTACTATTATTATCTACTTTATTTTTATCATCATTATTACTATTATTATTATGTTATTATTATTTCTATTATTGCTATTATTGTACTATTACTTGTATATACATTTACTACTACTACTACTACTACTACTACTACTACTACTACTACTACTACTACTATTATTATTATTATTATTATTATTCATACTATTCATTTATTATTATACCTGTTAATATCATGATTTGGTTCTTTTAATTTTTATAAACTTGTGTTACATCAATTTTTGCACGATACAAAATTGCTTTCGTTCTCAAAGGCAACATTCCGTGTTTAGAAATTCAAGAGATCGTACCCTAAAGTATTGGGTTTCGATTTTTCTCGTTTAATCTAAATAACTAAATATCCTTTTAAAATAAATGCATTTTTAAACAAAAAGTTTATTTTCGGAAATTCGAAATGTCGTGTCCTAAAGCATTGGATGTGATGTTTTGTTATCACGAGATGAGATTTTTAAAAACGAATACAATGTCCCGTATTTGGAATTTCGAGAGATCGAGCTCTAACTTACTGAGTTTCGGTTTCTCATTTGTCAAATAATGTGATATCCTCCTCGAACTCGAATCTGAATTTTAAAGTCAAGAGACAAGTTTAATTTCGAGTGTCCAAAATGTTGTGCCCTAACTTACTGAGTACGACGTTTTATCTCTTGGAAATAAGAATGTCTTATCATCCACTTTCAATTTGTTCATGTTCTTTTAAAGAGGATCATATTTTCAAATCTTCTCAAATTTTCGACATTAAGACATTAGATAATCAATTAGGTACCAATTTTGGGCGTATCGAGGGTGCTAACCCTTCCTCGTGCGTAACCGACTCCTGAACCTGTTTCTTTGAATTTCGTAGACCAAAATCGTTGTTTTGATAAATCAAACGGTGTATTTAAAATAACCACTTTTTGAGGTGACCCGATCACACCTAGCAAAAAAAGATTGGTGGCGACTCCCGTTTTATCATTTTCAAAACCCAAAGTCGATTTCCACCTTTTTTCCAAAAAAGGGTGCTTTCGACAGCTTGGCGACTCCGCTGGAGACCCAAAAAGAGAGTCAGGCCGTAAATTGATTATTTTATGTCCTTTGTCGAAAGTTTGAAAATTTGATTTGAAAAATTACGATTCTTTTTATTGCATTCCCTTGCGTCATCTTATTCGATTGTGTGGTGGAGTCTCGCATAATATTTTTACATCAGATTGCATGATCGTTGGGTCACACCCTTTTAAGTGGGGGTGAAAAGCTACTCTTTCGTGAGGTTTTCACCTCCGTGCAAGATAGTGGATCGCTTTCGGGATACATCCGTACCTATGTCTTCGTGAGATTTTCATCTCTGTGCAGCCATAGGGAAATATGTTCCCCTGAACTGAACTTGGTCCATATGAGCCTATAATGGGTGAGGATCGAGGAATCTGCTGGTTCAGGTACCTTTCTTTAGAACCAAACCTCATATAGTAACCCTTAAGAACCCACCCTAGGTAGAGCCACGCCAAATCCTAGCGGTTACCTGAGTAGGTGCTTTATTTCTTGTTTGCTTTAAGCTGTGTTTGGAATACATACTTGTTTTGTTTTGATCGAATGGCATTTTCATCACCCTTAGTTTATTTTCATGCATCATATTGCATGGCCGTCGTGGTCGCACCTTTAAGTGGGAGTGAGAAACTATGCCTTCGTGAGGTTTTCACCTCCGTATGGGCTAGTGGACTGCTTCCGGGATACATCCATACCTATGTCTTTGTGAGGTTTTCACCTCCGCATGGCCATAGGGAAATAAATTCCCCTGAACTGAACTCAATCTGTATAAGCCTATCATGGGTGAGGATTGAGGAATCTGTTGGTTCAGGTACCCTTACTTTAGAACAGAACCACATATAGTGAACCCTAAGAGCCCACCCTAGACAGAGTCACGTTGAACTCTGGTGATCACCCGGATAGGTTCTCTATGTTGTTTATTACCCTTGTGCTAAGGTGTTCTCTTCCGTTTTGATTGCATTGCATTGCATCATCATAGAAAGGAGGTGTTGATTAATATTCAATTGCTAAATAGAAGAGTTTGTCATAAGGAAATAAATTTCTTGATAAAGTAGATTATAATATGGTTGCCCAAATATAGTCCAAGTAAACAAGAAGAGAAGGCTGATAGTCCATAGAAGAATACAAGACTTTGCCCGATGATTCAAGCCAACAAGGATTATCCAAGAGTCGTCACGTCTTGACTTTCTTAAAGAAGCTTATGAACAATCACAGAGGATAAGCGAGTGAAGAGGTACGACCCGAACCAAGCTACAAGGAGCTAGAAGAGGCATCTATGAAGAAAGTTCACAGGACATGACCATAATATCCGGTCACGAAGGAGAAGGTTGGTGTTTTACTTGGACTATGAGGACAAAACTGTATATGCAATCCGTTTTATTTAAAGAGCTTTATTTTCTAGAAAAGTTCTTCTAATGGAATTGAATTCATAATCAGCGTCTCTCTTTCTTTTTGCATTCATTTTATGCATTTGCATTACATTGCATCATCCTAGAAAGGGGGTGTTGATTCGTATTCAATTGCTAAATAGAAGAGTTTATCATAAAGAAATGTGTTACTTGATAAAGTGGACTATAATACGGTCGTCTGAACATAGTCTAGGTAAACAACGAGAGAAGATCTTGCCTAAAGATTCAAGCTGACAATGATTATTCGGGAGCCATCAGAAGATTATGAGTAACGCGGAGGATAAGCGAGTGGTGAAGTACGACCTGGACCAGAAGAGATGTCTATTGAGGAAGTTCATGAGACATGACCATAACATCCGGATACGAAGAAGAGGATTTGCCTAAAGAATTAAGCTGGTAAAGATTGTTCGGGAGTCATCATAAGATTATGAGCATCGCAGAGGGTAAGTGAATGATGAGGAACGACCTGGATCAAGCAACAAAGAGCTAGAAGATGCGTCTATTGAGAAAGTTCACGGGACACGACCATGATATCCGAATACGAAGAAGAGGATTGGTGTTTTCACCTGGACTATGAGGAATAGGCCGTATATGCGGTCTATTTTATGTAAAGAAACGTATTTTCTAGACAAGCTCTTCTAATAGGAATTAAATTCATAATCAACGCCTCCCTTTCTTTTTGCATTCATTCCATGCATTTTGCATTGCATTTCATGCATCCGTATTACATCAAATCACATGTATTAAAATTTGTGGAAAGGCCCTAATTAGGTGAAGTTATTTCAGAAAACATGGAACAAAGGTTGGAGAGAATAGAATGGATGCAAATACAGATGCAGGGGCAATTGACCAAGATTCAGCAAGATATGCGGGAACAAATGATAGAGTTGCAAAAGAATGTGATTGGCCAGTTAGTCCAGTTACTAGCGGGAGGATTTGAAACAAGGAGGGGCCAAGTGGTCGACAATGTGAATGAGGATGAAGAAATTATTTATTCGCTGATAAATATCCTGACCCAACCAGATGCTCATTCGCAGGAGGTGCCCATCGTTATTGGACCCAAATGTCAGGCTGATACTTTGGCCTTGTTGAACATTCCAATAGGTTCAAATTCAGGGAATGATCGAGTCAATCTGGTAATGCATAGCTTAGCCGAAACAAAGGAAAAGGGAGAGACATACAAGGAGCTCTATCAAATTTTATTTAATGCGCATATGGTATCTCCTCACTATTATTTAAAGCTATTGCAGCCCCCATACCCTAAATGGTATGATCCAAACGCTTAATGCGAGTACCATGCGGGAATAACGGGCCACTCAATCGATAACTGTGTTGCATTTAAGAAGTTGGTCGAAAAATTCATCAGCATGGGAATTGTGTAGTTCGATAATTTTTCATGACCTAATCATTCTGACGAAGCAATAATAGAAACTGGGATGGGGCAGGAGAGTGTGTTTCCTTGAAGAAGTCCTTGGAATCCAGAAATCAGAACACTAATGACGTATCTGGAGAGTGAACCGAGGAATCAAACTTTCCGAACCCTTACATACTTGGGAGTGTTTTGAACAATAGGACTATGGAAGACATCCCTGTATTTTTATAGCTGATCTAGAGTAATGTTCAAAACATGCTTGTTGCCTTAAGCCTAGGGGCAATAAGAGTCTTTTTGTGAAATAGACTGGTGTCTAAAATTGTTATTTCAGTAAAATGCATCTTTGTTTTCACTCATTACATTTCATGCTCTATATTGTTTCGTTTTATATCATACAAATAATTATCCTTAGAAGCATTTATTCTTTGGATTTTCTACCTTCATACCTACAGTGGGGCCTCAGGTATCAATGAAATGAGCAACTCTGTTACCGACTCTTTTTTTAACGAGATATGTGTCAGAGGGATCTAAGGACTTTGAAGATGACAAAAAATGTAACTTATCTCCTAATTTGTGTAGACCCTACCTTACAAAGTGTCAGTAAACACTACGAAGGAGATGAAGATGGAAGCTTAGCTTACAGCAGGGATGATTGATTTATCCTCAAAAGTTCAAAGATATTTTCGCATGAAGACACGCCAAGACCACTGAGGCATGAGTATGCTGTCAAAGCTATGGAAATCCTAGAAGAAGTCCATAAGGGTATCACATGCTGATGGTTCTACCATGAATAGGACAATCAAGAGGTTCGAGCTACTGGTTTACCAAAAAAGGAAGTTACATCAGTTATGTCGTAGTTGCTTTGAGGAAGACAAGACTTATGTGTCTCCTCCATTTTCCTATATGTGGGGCATAGATGTTATCAAGCCCGTCTTATCGAAAGCTTCTGGCCAACATCGATTCATTTTTGTAGATGTCGGTTACTTTATTAAGATGGTAAAAGTCACTTCATATGCCAATATTACAATGTTGACAGTCATCAACTTCTATTCTCCAAAAAAAAAAAACACCAAAAAGAAAAAGAAAAAACAAACACAAAAAAAAGACAAAAAAGAAAAAGAGAATAGCCGAAAAAGATGAGATTCTTGAAGACTGGCATCTGTGATTTTCGAACGTCTGATAAGACCCTCGCGGGGGCAACATATATCTCATGGAAGTCAAGATTCCTTCTGCCCAAATGAATTAAGGGGGGATGAAGCAGAAGGGATCAAATCCCAATATGATTAGCTAAACTTGATCAAAGAAAAGATGCTAAAAGCATCCTCATGGTCAAATGCACTAAAGGTAAATGACACAGGCCTATAACAAAAACGATTCCCCTTAGAAAACTTCATGATAGGGCCTTAAAGAAGATTTTTCCCATGTAAAAAGGACTTCAGAAGAAAGTGGATGCCAAACTAGGAAGAAACTTATGCAGCGAAGAAGGACTGTTTTGGGGAAGCATGAATATTGATCGAAATGGATGGCAAGGATTTGCCCCATCCGGAGAATTCAGATTAAAAAAAATAAAAAAATCAAAAAAGAATTTTTCAGCAAAAAAAAAAGAAAGAAAAAGGAGAGGCCAAAGGCGAAAACCTGCAAAAGGGCACTTTAAGACCAACGGTAGATTTGAGTTCAAAACCCGAAAAGGGCAGCTCAAATATTGATCGAAAATGGGGCATACAGCAGTCTTGCCACGCTTGAAATAACAATGAAAGGGTATGTTACGTCTTGGAGCATCAACAAAGTACTCCGGATCCCCTAAACACATATTGAGCTTAAAACGATCCTCAAGAAGTTTGAACAGAGAAGCTCAGGCTGTGATATCTTGGGCACCTAGTTTCCATTTTACTCATTTTGAGTTTGCTATCTTTGTCCTTTCAAAATACACTCTAAATTAACTTCCTTCTTAACTACATTTGCTAGCTTTGATTAACTTATTTATTTCGAGCCACGCTCCCAATAAATTTCCGTTTCGTACATCATCATGATCTTTTTCAAGTATTTTGCATTGAAATAACGATTATTGGACTAATAATACTTTTATGAAAGGAGTTTCACCTATTACTCTGGGAACTTCTAAATAATACAGGAGTCTGAAACAGGATTATTGTTTAGAATTCACCGAGCTTAAGAGTCAGAAATATATTAGCCCAAATTAAGGTTATCTCTTCGGATTTTTGTCAAAAATGGTGATTAAAAAATGACAAGATATTACGTCAGTGATACAATCCCGACGAGAAATGGACATTGTTAACCCAAGTGCAAAATCGGAATCATTCTCGAAAGAAAATGATATTCTGCATTCATGCGAGCATCATGCATATACATCTGGTTGGGTCACCCGAAGAGTGATCAATAGATGGAAGCTGATACAGATCCTGTACCTTTGAATAGCAACAGGAGGGGTTGAAGAAGTTGCAAATTCTATAACCCCGAGTCGTAGTGGGATGGATTGAAAACGATGCGAATTCTATACCCTTGACATTGAAGTTACATTGGGGCAAGTCATTTGAGCAAAATATGACTATTCATACAAATGTCATCCTGCATTCATATAAATGTCATCCATAAGACACATCTACTTAGGGGCATTCGATTCATACTAATCATTGCATCCTAATCATTGTAAAAAAAAAATCATTCTCATGACATTCTGCATTCAGGTAAATGTCGTCCATAACACATGTAGTTAAGAGGTCATGAGTTATTCTGATCATAACATCCTCATCATTTGCATAAGCATAAGCACATTCTACAGGACAGGTTCCTCAAAGAACAGTGTAGCAATAGCAAAGTTCAGATTTTGTTCCCTAGAGGATAATGGAGCAGACTGAAAATTGAAGTCTTCCTGAAGACAGTAAGGAAGCAAATTGAAACGTTCAGATGTTGTTCCCTAGAGGATAGTGGAGCGGACTGAAGATTGAAGTCTTCCTGAAGATAGTAATGAAGCAAAGTGAAATGTGCAATTTTGTTCCCTAGAGGATAGTGGAGCAGACTGAAGATTGAAGTCTTCCTGAAGATAGTAAGGAAGCAAATTGAAAGATTGAAGATAGCAAGTCTGGCAGCCCTGATGTTTCAGGGGCGGATTGAAGATAGCAAGTCTGGCAATCCTGATGTTTCAGGGGCAGATTAAAGATGGCAAGTCTGGCAGTCCTAATGTTTTAGGAGTAGACTGAAGATGGCAAGTTTGGCAGTCCTGATGTTTTAGGAGCAAACTGAAGATAGCAAGTCTGGCAGTCCTGATGTTTTAGGAGCAGATTGAAGATAGCAAATCTGGCAATCCTGATGTTTTAGGAGCAGATTGAAGATGGCAAGTTTGGCAGTCCTGATGTTTTAGGAGCAAACTGAAGATAGCAAGTCTGGCAGTCCTGATGTTTTAAGAGCAGACTGAAGATAGCAAATCTGGCAATCCTGATGTTTTAGGAGCAGATTGGAGATGGCAAGTTTGGCAGTCCTGATGTTTTGGGAGTAAACTGAAGATAGCAAGTCTGGCAGTCCTGATGTTTTAGGAGCAGACTGAAGATAGCAAATATGGCAGTCCTGATGTTTTAGGAGCAGACTGAAGATAGCAAATATGGCAATCCTGATG
This sequence comes from Gossypium bickii, assembly GCA_025503065.1. Taxonomy (NCBI): domain Eukaryota; kingdom Viridiplantae; phylum Streptophyta; class Magnoliopsida; order Malvales; family Malvaceae; genus Gossypium; species Gossypium bickii. Next base: position 137,881,645 of record CP106710.1, read on the forward strand.
TTTTAGGAGCAGATTGAAGATAGCAAGTCTGGCAGTCCTGATGTTTTAGGAGCAGACTGAAGATAGCAAACCTGGCATTCTCGAAGTTACAGAGAAACAGATCAAAGGCAGCAAACCTGCCATTCCCGATGTTACAGAGAAGCAGATCGAAGTCAATAATCGTATCCCAAGGCTGCAGTGAAGTGGATCAAAATGACAAAGAAACAGTGGATTAGGATGAAGCTACTCGAAGAAGAAAGGCACCAAATAAGTCAAGACTCAGTGGGTCCCGACAAATTTAGGTCTTCTTTATGTCTTTGCTCTGTTCCCGTTACACGACAACGAGCAAAGAGGGGCAGCTGTATCAGCCTAAATTTGTCCGGGCCCAAAACCCAAACCCACAAAACCCAATTGAAAAAAAAAACCAAACCCAATAAGCCCAACAATAAACCAGCCCATTACCAAAAAAGAAAGAAAAAGACAAAACAAAAAAACCCTAGGATTCTACTCCACCAGCGCCGCTCCCCCCATCTCCTACCCCTCCATTAGCCTCCACTTGCACCTGCAAAAGCAAGAAAAAGGGGAAACAGTAACAGGCAAAAAGAAAGAATGTATTGTATTTTATTGCTTGCTTTTTATTTTATTATTTTTGGCTCCATAAAAGCCGAATGGGGAACCATGTAACCCAGGTTTTTTTTTTTTTTTTGTTTCATTGAATAAAAGAAAAAACAAGGGATTGAATACAAAAAAAAAGAGATTCAAACGTATCAAAAACAATAGTAAGTCTTTTTTATTTTTATTTTTATTTTCTTTCTCTTTTATTTTTCTAAAACTGTTCACATCTACACATTTTTTGTTTATCTCATTTCTCCTTTCATTTGCCTATTTTCGAATATCTATATACATACATATTTTATATTTTCTTCAAGAAAACAGTTTTGTATTTCTAAGAAAGTATACAAAAAAAAATACAAGATTTACCTTTTCCGGCCGCCATACGCGATGGCCGACGGTGGTGCCAACGACGATCCCCTCGCCGGAGATAAGGTCCGTGCAGAGAGAGTGGAGAGAAAAAGAAAGGGGAAAGAATTTTTTTTTTTAGAATAAGTAGCAATAATAAAAAACAAAAGGGAAAAATTAGTTTTATAACAAATACAAAACGACGCCGTTTCAATGGGTGCTGAAACCCCCTAAAACGACGTCGTTTTTTGGGGTCCGACCCACGACCCGACCCGCTAGCTGGGAGATCCGCGTGTTTCTTTGGAAAATGGGTTATTTTCACGCATGGTCCCTCCACTTTTATGGCCATCTGCAATTCGATCTTCTCTCTTTCATTTATTTTAAATTGGCCCCGAAATTTTACGCTTAATTCAGTTTAGGCCCCTTTCCTCCTTTGCTGTTATTTTCGCCATTTGATTGCTATTTTAATCTTGCTATTATTATTATTATTATTACTATTTATTTTCATTATTATCATTTACCATTTTTATTATTATCATTTATTATTATTATTATTATTATTATTATTATTATTATCACTATTACTACTACTATTATTATTATCTACTTTATTTTTATCATCATTATTACTATTATTATTATGTTATTATTATTTCTATTATTGCTATTATTGTACTATTGCTTGTATATACATTTACTACTACTACTACTACTACTACTACTACTACTACTACTACTACTACTACTACTACTATTATTATTATTATTATTATTATTATTATTATTATTATTATTATTATTATTCATACTATTCATTTATTATTATACCTGTTAATATCATGATTTGGTTCTTTTCATTTTTATAAACTTGTGTTACATCAATTTTTGCACAATACAAAATTGCTTTCGTTCTCAAAGGCAACATTCCGTGTTTAGAAATTCAAGAGATCGTACCCTAAAGTATTGGGTTTCGATTTTTCTCGTTTAATCTAAATAACTGAATATCCTTTTAAAATAAATGCATTTTTAAACAAAAAGTTTATTCTCGGAAATTCGAAATGTCGTATCCTAAAGCATTGGATGTAATGTTTTGTTATCACGAGATGAGATTTTTAAAAACGAATGCAATGTCCCGTATTTGGAATTTCGAGAGATCGTGCTCTAACTTACTGAGTTTCGGTTTCTCATTTGTCAAATAATGTGATATCCTCCTCGAACTCGAATCTGAATTTTAAAGTCAAGAGACAAGTTTAATTTCGAGAGTCCAAAATGTTGTGCCTTAACTTACTGAGTACGACGTTTTATCTATTGGAAATAAGAATGTCTTATCATCCACTTTCAATTTGTTCATGCTCTTTTAAAGAGGATCATATTTTCAAATCTTCTCAAATTTTCGACATTAAGACATTAGATAATCAATTAGGTACCAATTTTGGGCGTATCGAGGTGCTAACCCTTCCTAAATGTGAATCGACTCGAAACTGTTTCTTTGAATTTCAGAGACCAAAATCGTTGTTTTGATAAATCAAGCGGTTTATTTAAAATAACCACTTTTTGAGGTGACCCGATCACACCTAGCAAAAAAAGATTGGTGGCGACTCCCGTTTTATCATTTTCAAAACCCAAAGTCGATTTCCGCCTTTTTTCCAAAAAGGGGTGCTTTTGACAGAGGGTATAGAAGGAAAAAAGAGTACCTTAAACACATGCAGGGGTACAGAACCGCAAGATCCACCCTCAGGGACAACAATCTATTTCGAGCGGCCTTTAGGAGCAGAGAAGCCAAATCGATAGCTGGTCTGGTAGTTCTTAACAGATCGGGCGAAATAATAAACACAAAGATAGTATTAAACTTAAATGTCCCTTCCTCTTTTGCAGCTGAAGCGTATGCTGGGCTTCACACGGTCAGATTAGGTATCTCAATGGGGATCAACTCAATCACAATCAAAGGAGATTCGCGAGCGGTGATACAGAAATACAAAACAAGTGAAAAAGACAAGTCTGTTATTAGTGCCATTATCAGTGACATTCAAGAAGAAGCAAAGCATTTTCAAAATATCAGCTTTCAATTTGTTCACAGAAATGAAAATGTTGTGGCTCACAAAGTAGCAGATGCAGCGATGAAAAAAGATGCAGCAACGTACCTGAGAAGAGTCGAAAGTCATTCTCCCCAAGCAAGCCCGGAAGGAAGATGGTGACAGAGGCCAGACTAAGATGGAATAGCGAAGGAAGAAGATGAACAGATAGCAGATAAGAAATTGGAAGGCTATCGTCTGATGCAGTTGGTTATACGTAAAAAAAAGATAAGAGTGAATGCAATCCAGTTGTATGTGAATCGGCAGCAATAATTACCCTAGTTTCCTTTTTTCCATAGCAATTATTACCCTAATTTCCTTTTCATAAAACTGATTCATTTTAGGTTTCTAGATGTTTCTGTCGGTTTTTAAATTTGGGTTTAGACTAAAGCCTGATGGTTATCCATACCGGAAGGCCCAATTATGTTTTTGTGTTGTTTTTTCAATAAAGGCTGTCGATTATTATTTCAAAAAAATTATAATAAAATAAAAAATAAAAAACAACTTCTTATTTTATTACATATATTAAAATTAAATTACAAAAAAATAAAAATAAAGAAAACTTCTTATTTATTTAATATATTAAAACTAAATTATAAAAAAATTAAAAATAAAGAAAATTTCTTATTTATTTAATATATTAAAACTAAATTATAATAAAATAAAAAATAAAGAAAACTTCTTATTTATTTAATATATTAAAACTAAATTACAAAAAAATAAAAAATAAAGAAAACTTCTTATTTATTTAATATATTAAAACTAAATTATAATAAAATAAAAATAAAAAACAACTCGCTTATTTTATTACATATATTAAAATTAAATTACAAAAAATAAAAAATAATGAAAACTTCTTATTTATTTAATATATTAAAATTAAATTACAAAAAAATAAAAAATAAAGAAAACTTCTTATCTATTTAATATATTAAAACTAAATTATAATAAAATAAAAAATAAAAAACAACTTCTTATTTTATTACATATATTAAAATTAAATTACAAAAAAATTAAACAATTTCTATTTTATTAAATATATTAAAATTAAATTACAATTAAAAAATTAAACAACTATTATTTTATTAAACATATTAAAACTAAATTGCAAAAAATAAAAAATAACTTTTTATTTTATTAAAAAAATTCAAATTAAATTATATACAAAAAAATAAACAACTTTTATTTTAGTGAAGATATTAAAATTAAATTACAAACACAAATAAAAAACAACATTTTTTATTAAAAAAATAAAAAAAAAATTATTACAATTTAAAAAATAAAAAAGTCGATCCGAATCAATGTTGATGCCGGTCGAAATCAGTCACACACACACGGGGCGGTGGCGCGATTCTGTGGCTGGATTCCTCCTTCTTCTAGCTTCCGGTGGGGGTCGTGGAACCTCGGGCGAGGATTCTGGTTCCTCCGGCAGTGGGTCTGGTTGTGGGTGTTGCGAGGATGACCCACATTGATAAAATAATAAACCTGGAGGTGTTTGCATAAACCACGGCGGGGGTGTCTGAATCTCGTATGGCGAAGAAGGCTGGTAAAAGGAAGTGCTCCCCGACGGCGCCTCCTGTGATCCCTCACGCGATGACGGCCTCAAGATCGGCTGGCCAATCGGAGTAGTCGGGAATGGACTTGAACCCGGCCATGCATTCCAACCTGGGGTGGGACTAGGAAAAGGAAACATATACGGGTTAGGATACATATAAGGGGTAAGGTACGCACCTGGCATAAAGGGTAAAGGCTGTGATGTCGGTGTCGTCAGCTGAACTGATGGGTCCGATGACTATGTGGGCGCTTTTGCTGGGCCCGGTGACTACGTCGGCGCTGTTGATAGCCCCGTCTCATCACCCCTTCTCCTTGGATTTAAAGGGCCCTGACGTTCCCTTTGTTGACGAAGTTGCCGTCGCCTTTCTTCTTCTGACAACAGATACGGCTTACCATGGATCCTAAACTATGGCATGTATTTCGGCACGCACGCTAACTCAGGAACGAAGATCGATTCCGAGATAGGTAAATAGTCATACCGGTTCTCCCACGTCTCGATATGTACTGACCAAAATCTTGGCCAATCCATGTGCAACTGCCGTAAGTCCACTTTGTGCTCATCATCGAGCACCTCAAGTGGCACGGGCATCGGTTGCTGAAATCCAAATTATATTAACAGGTGGCACCTCAAGTGCATCTCCACGTTCGCATAGGTGATCATGGGACCTTCACGTACCAACAATTTGGATTTTGCAAGAACTACTCCGGAATTGCTGCCCGAATTGCCAGATCCTCGTACGGTGTCCACTGAAACTATATTAACATTACAAAAATATTAGTTATATACATAATACTAAACACTAAATACGAAATACTAAATTATAAATACGAAATTCAAAACTTACTTGTGATTCCGACCGTTGGTCCGATAGAAGCCATATATCTTCAAGCGAGGTAGGTATTCCAGCATAACTCGTCGAATGGTTCCACCTAATTAAATAAATTTTTAGCATACAATTATACTATAAATCTACGTAATAATTGTAAAATATAATATTAAATTTACCTCGTTATCAGTGGGAATGAATACGGTTGGTCGAGTCGAGGACGTAAAAATAGAAATCGAAATCGTGCCCATGACTGCAGTAGTGATAGGCAACCTCCGATTTTCGCTTTACTCGGCCGCGTCGCCCCACAAATCTCCTGATACAACCTCGATAGCATGGCAGATCCCCAACTCAATTCACCGGCTGCTCTGAAATCAACAAGTTTCAGCAGCCATGTCAAGTGGACGAGGTTTTTAGAAAGGTTCGGCATCAGATAGCCTCCAATTATCTGAAGAATTTATGTCCGAGCATACCGTATTCTTTCAATTTTGGTCGAACCCTCATTCGGCTCAGGGAATGTGTCTTGTAACCAGGCCATCTCGATCCGAGCTCCTTGAATTTTATCCGGAATGGCATCCAGAAGCTCGTAGCATACGGCACACCAATCATCAGAAGTTGCGGACCCAATGACTACCGACCCGTCCACCGACAATCCAACTGCAACTGCACATCTTCCAGAGTGATGGTACACTCTCCGCATGGAAGGTGGAAAGTGTGCGTCTCGGGTCTCCACCTCTTTATCAATGCACTAATCAAAGGCGGGTCCAACTTGAACCCCCGGCCTATCATGGCCACGTGCCAAAAACCCGCTTCCCGCAGGTAATTCTCGATCAACGGCAATGAGGGACCATGCATATTGCGAATATAACATTCCAACACCCGTTCTATAGATTGTTTAAAAAATTATAAAATAAAAATTAATTACAATTGCATAATTGTAAAAAATATTAAATAATATTGAAAAATTAAAATTAAAACTTACCATTTGCATTTGCTCGACGGAGATGTGCTTGTTGTCTAGACGAAGTAATTCCTCGGCCATTGTAATACGATTGAAAATTTTAAAATTTTCCAAAAAAATATATTAAAAAAATTTAAAAAGTGCTTTTTTGTAAATAGTAAAGGACTATTTTGAAATTTGAGAGTAAATTTCAAGGACTTTAAGAGAAAATTGAGAGAAAATTGAGAGAAGGATTAAACTGTGAAAAAAATAAAAGGGTTGGAGGTTTTTATAGGGGAAAAAATGACCGTTGGAAAGGCAAAGTGCGTCCCCAGAGGTGCGCTTTGCTAGCATTTCCCCTCAAAACGCGCTGACATGGACGCGTTTTGAGGGGAAACGGTCATTTTCCGTAAATTTTCTAGAAAACGGCCCAATTCCATAATTTTTTATTTTTTTGGTATATTTAGGATAATTACCCCATATATTGAAACTTAAATAATTTAAAATTAATTTATGAACAAAGTTGTATAAAATAATTACAACATAATTTAAAATCAGAGTTAATTTGATTTATAAGTTAATAATTTTACACAACATTAACAATTAAAATATGTCTTATCTATTTTTGGTGATAGTATGAAAAAACTTAGTATTTCTAACTAGAGGTGATTATGGGCTGAGTTCGGGTCAGGCCCAACCAAAATTTTAGGCCCATTTGTTATGTCCAAGCTTGGCCAGGCCTATTTTTTTTAATATATATTCTTTTAAAAATATATAATATATCAAAAATACTAAAAACATTAAAATAAATGCTTCCAACAAATTAAAAATAAATTCTAAAAAAACATTTATACTTAAATAACACTAAGGCTCCGTTTGTTTGCTAGTAAAATGTTTTCCGGAAAATGATTTCTGAAAAATAATTTACTTTTTCGAAAATGATTTATTTTTTCGATGTTTGGATGAATCATGTAAAATATTTTTACGTTGTTTGTGATTTCTAAAAATATTTTAGGAAAAATTCGCTTTTACATATATTAATAAATTTATATATATTAATTTATATTTTAAATTGTTTTTATATATATAGTAATGATTTATCTATAAATAAATAAATCAAATTAAATATATAATAATGCTCAATTATTAAGCTAGAATATTAACCGTCATAAATTGAAAACAACCAAAGTCTATTCACACTTTTTCGAATAAACATCTGTCGAAACCATTTTTTTGTTTGAAAAAAGGGCCGACTTTAAAAAGGATAACGAAGTTGCCACCAATCTTTTTTTGAAGTGTGATCGGGTCACCTTAAAAAACATTTGGTCTACGAATTTTAAGGAAACGGGTCCAGGAGTCTATTATGCACGAGGAAGGATTAGCACCCTCGTAACGCCCAAAATTGGTACCTTATTGATTGATTAATGTCCTAATATCGAAAATTGGAAGATATTTTAAAATATGAATCTTTTAGAAAATGTTTGGATAATTCGAATTGGATATCGAAATTCTCTTGTTACGAAAAGATGAAATACCACATCCAGCACAATAGAACACGATGTTTCAAACCCTCGATACAAAGGTCATTTCATGATTTCCAAAATTCATGAATTACAATTTTAAAAGGGTGTTCCACTATTTGGCCAAACTAAAAACTGAAACCCAGCACGATTGGGCACGATTCCTCGAATTTCCAAACATGAAATATTGCCTTATTTAAGAAAACACGGTCAAAATCTCTAAAGGATATTTAGTCATCTGGACGAACAGAAACTCGAAACCCAGCACGATTGGGCACGATTCCTCGAACTTTCAAACACGAAATATTACCTTTGTGAAACCCTTTTATGAATTTGGGAAAAAAGTAAATAAAAGCAAAAATAAAAAATGTTAAAATGCAATTCAAAATCCTCGTTCTACATGAAATGATAGGAACAAGAATAAACATATCATAAGAGTAAAAAAGGGTAATAAAAATAACAATAATAATGATAAATATAAATATAAATATAATAATATGTATATATAAAAAAATAGTGACAAGGAAAAAAATGGTAATACTAAAATAATACTAATAAAACTAATAAATATAGTAATCATAAAAAAAAGGGTAAATATAATGTTAACATAATAAATATAATAATAGAATAATAATAACAATAAGCAAAATAAAAAATATTAATAAGAAAATAATAGTAATAATATTAAAATAATAGTAGTAGTAAAAAATAAAGGTATATTGATAATAATAAAAATAATAGGTATAATAATATATAAAAAAAATTAAAGTAAACAATAATATATATAATAATAGTAAATATAATAGAAAGAATATGATTATAATAATATACATATAAAAAAATAGTGGTAATAAAAATATTTAAAAATAATTAATTTAATGGTAAAATAGCAAAATAATCAAAAAGGGACTAAATTGGGTTGAAAACAGAAGCTTTGGGCAAATTTTTTTTATAAAAAAGGGAAGATACGGGCTAGACTGTGACGCACCTGGAAAGAGAGGGACCAGATTAGGAAAATTCCCAGGCCCTCTATGCGCTGCGTTTCAGCGTGGACCAAGTCGACACAAACGCAAAATTATGTGGTGCAATTCAAAGAAAAAATAAAATAAATAAGCACCAAATTGCAAGACCCCACAAAAGCGGAGGGACCTGGGGCATAAATAGCCCATTTTCAAAAACACGAGGACCTTTCTTGTGGGTCGGGTCGCGCAGGCCAGATATAAGTAAAACGGCGCCGTTTTGGAGCTATTAGGCTCAGCCCCAAACGACGTCGTTTAGGGGGGTATAAAAGTTGAATTTTAAAAAAAAAAACTTCATTCTCATTCATTTCAAAAATAAAAACAGAGAGGAGCTCTCCCCCTTCCCCCTCCAGGCGATTTTCGGTAGGCCCTCTGGAAAGGCTTCGACGCCGTCGCCGGCCACAGTACACGGGGGCCAAAATCTGGAAAAATGTAAGTTTTTTTTATATTTATAAACCCCGATATATATATACAGTTAAAAAAAAAAGAAATCTTTGTATGTAGACAATGACTTTCGAATAGAATAAATAGGGGAAAAAAATAAAGAAAAAGGAAAATAGACCTTTGCTGCTCAATATTCTCTCTTCGTACTTTCTGTGTTTTTTTCAGTGCGTAAAGTGTATACTGCTTTTATGTATTTCCTAAAAAAATCTGTAGTCTTTTACATTATTTCGATTTGGCTTTTATAGCCTTTTCTTTACACTTGATATCCATATTTCGTAGGTTCGTGATGGAGAGGGACTCTTAACACGGGCGTGGCGGACGTAGCTCGATGGTGGGTGCGCGCACGACGCGGAGGCTACTGCGGGGGTTGTGGCGCCAACCATAGCTAGGGTTTTTTGTTTTCTGTTTTGGGTCTGGTGATTTGGGCCGAAATTTTGGGCCTCAGGTGTTTATTAGACTGTGTTAAAATTTTAATTTATTTTAGGCTGTTGGTATTGGGCTCGGGTAAAATTTAGGCCCAACAGTCGCCCCTCTTTGCTCATTGTCGTGTAACGAGAATAGAGCAAAGACTTTAAAAGGGCTAATTTTGCCCGACCTTGCCGAGTCTGGACTTCTTGATGCTTTTTCTTTCAAGTGGCCTCATTTTAACCCATTGCTTCCTTAGGGTATAAAAATTATCATTCTAACCCGCTCCAATGCTGCTTTATGAAAATAAGATTCGTCGAAATTTGATCTGCTCCACTACTTCTTAGGGAGATAAGATCTGCTATCTTTAGCCTGCTCCACTCCTGCTTAGGGGGGTAAGGCTTGGTGGCTTAAACCTGTTCCCTACTGCTTAAGGGATAAGGCTCACCGTCTTCAACCAACTCTACTACTGCTTAGAGAGATAGGGTGGTCTGTCATTTTCCAGCCTGTTGCCCTACTGCTTAGGGGGTTAAGGCTCATCGTCTTCGATCTGCTCCATTCCTGCTCAGTGGAGATAAGATCTACAATCTTCAGTCTGCTCCATTACCGATGCATGGAGATAAGACTGGTTGTCTTCGATCTGCTCTACTCCTACTCAGTGGAGGTAAGATCTGCTATTTTTAGCCTGTTACTCTACTGCTTAGGGGGTTAAGGCTTACTGTCTTCGATCTGCTCTACTCCTACTCAGTAGAGATAATATCTACTATCTTTAGCCTGCTCCACTCCTGTTGCCCTACTGCTTAGGGGGTTAAGGCTCATCGTATTCGATCTGCTCCACTCCTACTCAGTGGAGATAAGATCTACAATCTTCAGTCTGCTCCATTGCCGATGCATGAAGATAAGATTGCTTGTCTTTGATCTGCTCCACTCCTACTTAGTGGAGATAAGATCTGCTATCTTCAGTCTGCTCCATTACCGATACATAGACATAAGAATAGCTGTCTTCGATCTGCTCCACTCCTACTCAGTGTAGATAAGATCTGCTATCTTCAGCCTGCTCCATTGCTGATACATGGAGATAAGACTTACTGTGTAACGACCCAAAATCCATGGGCACCGAAAAAGTGTGTTATCGGGCCTCCGTCTTAGTAAACCTAGTTAGTAAATAGTTATTAGGAGTAATTATGAGTCTAATAGTGTGTTTAATTAGATTTTTATTTAGTGAATTTAGCTTAATTTAAAGTAATTAGGGAAAAGGACTAAAGTGAATAAAGGGTAAAAGTTGAATTGTAGATTAAAAGAAAATAAAGAGGACTAAAATGGAAAATAGACCATTTAGCATATTTGAGGCGGCATAAACTAAAAATCTTAAAATATATTATTATTAGTTAACTTTATTAATATAATATTATATTATATAATAAAGTAAATAGAAAACAAAACAAAACAAAGAAACAAAAAAAGAAACAGAGAGCATTTCGACACAAGCAGGAAAGAAAGAAGAAAAAGAAGGAAAAAGGAAAAACTAGGGATTTAAAGCTTGAAGTTTAAATTGATAAGTCAATCAAGTCCTATTCTCTTAATTTTGATGTTTTAGAAGCTTTAAAGCAAGATTTTGATGAAACTAAGTTGATATTTTGAGAGTTTTTAGGTTCTTAAGTATAGTTGATGTTGAAGAAAAAGATGAATTATGGATTAAATTAAATGAAATCTAAGTTAGAATTAGTAAAAGGATTAAATTGTAAGGTAAGCTATAAGTTTTCTACTAAAAGGATTAATTTGGAAGAAATTATAAATTAGGGTTTTATTATGAAAATTATATAATCAAGTTGAATATGGAAGGAATTTAAGTAGAATCAAAGCATGAATTAAATTAAGAAAATAAGTAAACTTAACTAGGATTTAATTGCAAAATAAGTCATAAGAAAACAGATTTAGGACAGCAGTAGAAGAGTAAATTTGAAAAATCACCAAAAATGGTAGAAATGGAAGTAGAAGTTGAGTGAGATATGAAATTAAATCTTATTGAGTCTATTTTTATATAAAAGAAACAGAGAAAGTAAAAGAATTCTGTATTTTGAGATATTTAGAGTTTTGTGAGACTGGTTCAGAGTGATTTCGAGATCCCCTTTTCTGACTTGGAAAAATCATTAAGAATTGTACAAAAGTAATTGTGGGACATAATTTATATGGTTAGATTCCTTAATGAGTCTATTTTTATAAGAAATAAACTATAACATCATTTGAATTCTGTATAAAAAGATAATTAAATTTTAGCAAAGAGTGGTCGGAACTGTCAGAAAACAGAATAGAGGTGATTTGAAAGAATAAAATGTACTTATTGGCTAAATAAAAAATTCTGAAAATTTTATGGAAATAAGATATATGAGTCTATTTTCATATAAAATTTACGGATCTTAATTCGGAATTCTGTAACTCAAGATGTAGATAATTTAGTGACAATGACTTAGGTAGACAGCTTTGAAAAAAAACTTATAAGTAAATAATAGAATTGTGTATAAAGGATGTGGAATGAAGAGGAAGAGTAGAAATTGAAAAAAATTCAATTATTTATTGTAATTTAATGTTGTAATTAATAATGTAAATTACTATTATTTTCGTAACTAAAAAGGAACTCGAGGCATCAACCCACAAAGGAAAGGAGAAGGTTACCGAGGAATAATCAAGCAAATTCGGGTTTGTATTACTATAATTCAAACTATTTATTTATTCATTAAATGTTAAATTAATTTATGTATATGGTAAGTAAATTATAAGGTAAGTGTCTTTATTGAATTGAATGGAAATTGAGTTGAATGATGAATATGTATTGAAATTGAATTGTATCTGGATTGAAATGGAAAAGTGTAATTGATATTGAAATTGAATTTGTTATGGAAATGAAAATGAAATTGAGAACTGAAATACCCTATTAACTAGCCGGGCTGAGTCGGATATAATTGGCATGCCATAGGATTTGGAAGAGTACGGGATTTATCGGCCTTGCCGATCAGGCACTTTATGTGTCGTAAATCAGGCACTTTATGTGTCGTATTTTAGACACCTCGTGTGTCGTATCAGGCACCTCGTGTGTCATTTCAGGCACTTTATGTGTCGTAAATTAGGCACTTTATGTGTCGTATTTTAGGCACCTCGTGTGTCGTATCAGGCACCTCGTGTGTCGTTTCAGGCACTTATGTGTTGTATACTGATCAGGTACTATGTACCGTTTAAGGCACAATGTGCCGTATTGGTGTGTTTGGGTTGGAATCCGTGTATCCATTAAAGTCCGAGTCTGTTAATAGGGGTAAATAAGGAAAAGGTTAAATTGAATAAAATGAAATGGTTGAGCCATTGGACGGAATGCGAAAATAGAACATGAACTGAAAAATGTGATTGGAATATGAGTATGAGAATGGAAAGTATGAACCATTGGTTCAAGAAATGGATAGTGGCTCAACATGATTGTATATTATTTCAATTGTTGAATAGCTAAAATTGAATTGTATGAATATATTGAGAAAGACAAACTTATATGAATGTTATGTTTGAATTGGTTTAGTAAAATTAAAGTTATATGATTTAATGATATGATTATTATGTTTATAATTTGAATTATGGTAATACCACCTGAGTATATGTATACTCAGTGCACGGTTGTTTCCGTATGCGCAGTTGCGTAAGTCAAATCTTGAACCAAACATCCAAAGCGGACCGACTTCAAACAAACCTTTGGTGATGTATATTTCCTTTTGATAATGTGGCATGTACGTAGGTTGTGTATAAAGGTTATTATGTTTTGAATGTAAATGGTTAAAAATGTTAGTATTACAAGTTTAAGAATTTATAATGAAAGAAGTATATTTATTTTAATCTAACTAATATTTTGATAAATTTAAGTTGATATTATATTGATTGAGTTTGATTAGAAGGTATTTAGAATAGAAAATGAATATATGAAATGAATTGGTTGAATTGGTTATGATTGAAATGAATACGGTTTAATTTACAGGGGGTTTTATATGATAATAAGTAGAAATGCTGCCGAAATTTATATTAAACAAAATATATTCTGAAATACTTAAACGAGTTCCATTTCACTTTTAATACAGACTTTAGACTTTGAAAGTTCATAATAGGGATCAGTTATTAAAATTATACTATGAATGTAAATTTTTTTAGAATTATTTGCAAATTGTCTGATATGTCCGGTAATGCCTCGTAACCCTGTTCCGGCGATGGTTCGGGGTTAGGGGTGTTACATACTGTCTTCGATCTACTCCACTCCTGCTCAGTAGAGATAAGATCTACTATCTTCAGTCTGCTCCATTGCCGATACATGGAGATAAGACTTACTGTTTTCGACCTGCTCTACTCTTGCTCAGTGGAGATAAGATCTGCTACTTTTAGCCTGTTACCCTACTGCTTAGAGGGTTAAGGCTTACTGTCTTCGATCTGCTCTACTCCTGCTCAGTAGAGATAAGATCTGCTATCTTTAGCCTGCTCCACTCCTGCTCAGTGGAGATAAGGCTATAATCTTCAGTCTGCTCCATTACCGATACATGGAGATAAGACTTGTAATTTAAGACCTGCTATCATTAGCCTGTTACCCTACTGCTTAGGGGGTTAAGGCTTACTGTCTTCAATCTGCTCTACTTCTTCTCAGTAGAGATAAGATTTGCTAACTTCTGTAACTCCCATCAATTTTGCTACATTGTCCTCTTGGAATCTACCAGTAGAATTGATTTCATGGGGTCTATGCTTATGCCAAATGATTAGGATGTCATGAAAAAAAAATACTCCTGACCATATGTATTATGAATGGATGCAAAATGTCGAGAGAATGGTTCAATCAATTTTTTTCAACATTTGGGTTATCAATGTTCACTGTTTGTTAGGGTGATACCCCTGATGTACGGCTTCTCGTTCAGCCGATACTTCCAACCGAGAATCTGAAGGTGTCGTCACTGCTTAGACCTTTATCTCAGGTGTTCCGAGCCCTTTAAGCTTGGTAAGTTCTAAATAATTGTCCTGTTTTGGATTCTTGTATTATTTAGAGACTTTCAAAGTAATACGCAAAAATTCTTTTGTGACAGCGTTACTAGTTCATTAATCATTATTTCAATATGAAATGCTTGAAAAAAGACTATAGAGATGAATGAAACTGAAATTTATTCGGGACAAAACCCGTGAAGACTGGATTAAGCAAATGAAACAAATTTTTCTAAGGTACAAAATGAGTAAGAGTGGAGTTTAGTGCCCTAGATATCACAACCTGAGCTTCTTTGTACGTATTTCTTGAAGACCATTCTGGGTTCAACATGTGTCTAGGAGATCTGTTGTACTTTGTCAATGCCCCGAAGATGTAGCGTATCTCCTCATTGTTAATTTAGGTATAGGATGGCTAGCGCATGCCCTATTTCCCCCAAACATTTGAATTGCCCTTTACGGGTTTTCAACTCAAAGCTCCTTTGGTCTCAAAGTGCCTTTTGCGGGTTTTCACCTTGGCCTCTCCGTTTTTATTTTTTGAACTCAAGACATCCTTTGCGGGTTTTCGCCTTGGCCCATTTTCCTTCTTAAGCGAAGTACTTCTTGACGGAATCTGCATTAACTGGGTTTGGCTGACTTTTGCCGTCCATCTCGACTAGTATTAATGCCCCTCCAAAAAATACATTTTTTATAACATAAGGTCCTTCCCAATTGGGCATCCACTTTCCTCTGAAGTCCTTTTGCATAGGGAGGATCTTTTTTAATACCAAGTCTCCCTCATAAAATACTCTGGGTGGATTTTCTTGTTGTAAGCCCGCATCATCTGCTTCTGGTACATTTGACCATGACGAATGGCTCTTAACCTTTTTTCCTCAATTAGATTCAGTTGATCATATCGAGATTGAACCATTCCGCTTTATCGAACTTCAGCTCTGACAAAACCCAGAGAGAAAGAATTTCAACTTCGATAGGTAAGACTGCCTCCATCTCATAAACCAACGAGAAGGGTGTTACCCCGATGGAGGTTTTAACTGATGTTCGATAAGCGTAGACGGCAAGCAGTAACTTTTCATGCCAATCCTTGTAGGTCTCAGTTATTTTCCCCATAATTTTCTTGATATTTTTATTAGCTGCCTCAACGGCGCCATTCATTTTCTGGCGATATGGCGATGAGTTATGGTGCTTAATGTTGAACTGAATGCAGACTTCCGTTATCGTGTTGTTGTTCAAGTTCAACGCGTTGTTAGATACGATCCTTTCCCGCATATCATAGCGATATATGATCTCTTTTTTTAAAAACTTGTTAACTGCCGTCTTCGTGACATTGGCATATGAAGCTGCCTTTACCCATTTAGTGAAGTAATCGATGACCACGAAAATGAATCGATGTCCATTAAAAGCCTTCAGTTAGATCGGCTCCATGACGTCCATACCCCACATTGAGAAAGGATACGGAGAAGTCATAACACGAAGAGGTGAAGGAGGCACATGGATTTTGTCTCCATAAATCTGGCACTTGTGGCACTTTTTGGCGTAACGGATGCAATCCCCTTCCGTCGTGGACCAGTAATACTCGAATCTCATTATCTGTCTGGCCATTGTAAATCCATTGGTATGCGTCCCCCAAACACCTTCATGGACTTCTTCCAAGATTTTCTTAGCCTCAACAGCATCGACGCATCTTAACAACACTTGATCCTTCCCCTTTTTATACAGGACCTCTCCGTCTAGGACATAGTCATTGGCCAGTCTTCTTAATGTTCTCCTATCATTTTCTGTTACTTGATCCAGGTATTCACGGCTCTTCACATATCACAGAATGTCATGATACCAAGGATGATCATCTCTCTCCTCCTCTTAGTTGATATTGCAGCAGTGAGCCGGAGCCTCACAGATACTCATTTGGATAGGCTTCATACATTCTTGCTCATTTACTCTGATCATAGAAGCTAATGTAGCCAAGGCGTTAGCCATCTGGTTCTCGTCATGCGGGAGGTAAAGGAATGTGATATCATCAAACTCCTCAATTAGATTTAAAACTAACTTTCGGTAACTGATCAATTTGGGATCTATTGTTTCCCATTCTCCTTTGAGCTGATATATCACCAACGCGGAATCTCCACATACCTCTAGCACCTTGACTTTGCGGTCTATGGCTGCTCGGATTCCTATGATACATGCTTCGTATTCTGTCATATTGTTCTTGCAGTCAAAATCCAACTTGCAAGTGAATGGATAATGGTCTCCGTTTGGGGATATCAAGACTGCCCCAACCCCATTACCAATGGCATTTGACGCTCCGTCGAATTTCAACTTCCAACGATGATCTTCTAGGGCATCTTCTTCAGTTGTCGCTACAAACATCATATCTTTATTAGGAAAATCAAAGTTCAAGGGCTCGTAGTCGTCTAGCGCTCTACTGGTTAGAAAATCAGCTATTACACTCCCCTTCACAGCCTTCTGGTTTACATAGACTATGTCAAATTTGGAGAGCAAAATTTGCCATCAGGTCATTCTTCCATTCAGAGCGGTTGACTCCATCATGTACTTAAGGGGGTCTAGCTTCGAGATTAACCAAGTTGTATGGTACAATATGTACTGCCTCAACCTTCAAGTTGTCCAGAGCAAAGCACAACATAATTTTTCAATTGGCGAGTATATCATTTCACACTTCGTAAATTTCTTGCTGAGGTAGTATATCGCCTTTTCCTTCTTCCCTGTCTCATCGTGTTGGCTGAGCACACATCCCATTGAATTATCGAATACAGAATCAATGGTCTATCAGGACAGGGTGGCATTAGCACTGGAGTATTAGACAAATATTGTTTAATCTTATCAAAAGCCTTCTGGCATTCGTCATCCCAAATGCCTGGGTTGTGTTTCTTAACAAGATGAAATATGATGTCACATTTCTCAGTCAATTGCGAAATGAACCGGGCAATATAATTTAGTCTTCCTAGAAACCCTCGGACTTCCTTTTGAGTGCGTGGTGGAGGCAATTCTTGTACGGCATTGACTTTATCTGGGTCGACCTCAATTCCTCTTTCACTGACTACGAAATCGAGCAACTTTCTTGATCTAGCCCCGAAAGTACACTTGGTTGGATTGAGCTTCAGCTGAAATTTCCTCAACCTCAAGAATAGATTTCTCAAAACCTGTACATGCTCATTTTCTGTTTTGGATTTCGCGATCATGTCGTCAATGTATACCTCGATCTCCTTATGCATCATGTCGTGAAACAAGGTTACCATGGCTCTTTGGTATGTTGCTCTCACATTCTTTAACTCGAATGACATCACCTTGTAACAAAAAGTCCCCCACAAGGTTATGAATATGGTCTTTTCCATGTCTTCAGGATGCATCTTTATCTGATTGCATCCAGAGAAACCATCCATGAAGGAGAATAACAAATACCCTGCCGTGTTATCCACCAAAGTGTCAATGTAAGGCAATGGGAAGTTGTCCTTTGGGCTAGCCTTGTTTAAGTCCCTGTAATCGACACACATTCGTACTTTTTCGTCTTTCTTAGGAACAGGGACAACACTGGCTACCCATTCTGAGTAATTTACCACTTGTAAGAACCCAACATCAAATTACTTATTGACATCTTCTCTTATTTTTACTGCCACATCAGGTCTCATCCTAAGGAGCTTCTGTTAGACTGGCTTGCATTCTTTTTTTGTAGGAATACGGTGTACCGTAATGTCGGCATTCAACCCAGGCATGTCTTGGTATGACCATGCAAAGACATCTTTAAACTCTAGCAAAAGTCTAACGAGATCCTGCCTTGTTTCCTTGGTTATACAGGTTCCAATTTTCACCTTTTTCCCCTCTTCCAGAATCACACTCTCAATTGTCTTTTTGTGAGGTATGATTAGGTTCTCTTCCCGCTCTACCATCCTTAACAACTCAAGGGATAAACTACGACCTCCGTCATCTGCAAAGTCCTGAGGTCCCTCTAGGCACATGTCTTGTTTATCAGGGAATTCTGGGTCCATAGCAGCGTTGCTCATGGCATTGATATCTGGGGACCTATAGCAAGTACGAAAGAATATTCAATGAATAAATTTAAGAGTGGCTTATTTGTCTGACATGATTATGAATAAAATTAGAAAATATATAAAAAAAATATTTACCCGATATGAAACACACAAATGCATTTTTTATTGAAAGTAAAGATATTTGAACATAAGCTTATTTCACAAAAGATTCTTATTATTTCTAGGCTTAAAACAATAAGTGTGTTTTGAACATTACTCTATGTTAGCTCTAAAAACTACAGGAATTTTTTCCGCAGTCCAGTTGTCCAGAACACTTCTAGGCTCATAGGGGTGAATGTCAGCTAAGTTTCCTTGCTTCCGTCCCTCATCAGATACGGTGTTGATGCTCAAAGTCTTCATCAAATCTTTAACTGCTTCTTTATTCGTGCTCCCCGGTCCCAGATGGATAACTCCTCCTGACACGACTGTACGGGATATATGGGGAAAAGTTATTAATCCTCATTTGACCTGAGCACCATTCAATTGTGCCCTTCGTCTCTCACACTTCCTCCCCAGTTCCTCCTTTCTCTGCTTGGCATCTGGCCTATGTCCCAAGCCAAAACGATTACGCTTGTCAACCAAACCTGGCACCTCAACTCGTCCCTTGAGGTATTTTTCGAGTCCCCTCCTAGGTACAGATACTTTTCCTACCATCAGTCGTAGGCTCATCCACATAGCTTCGGATATTTTGGGCACCGGGACCGTGCCTCATTCACTGATAAAAGTCACGTTTACAAACTCCAATAACCGAAATGAACACTTTATCGTTTGAGCATCATTTTCTATGTATGGTGCATCACTAGTAACGGATGCGATGATGTCTTCCTCCGTATTTACAGTTATCAGCCGACCCTCTATCACCAACTTTAGCTTTTGGTATAATGATGATGGTACGGCTTCCGCTGAGTGGATCCAGGGCCTCCCCATTAAACCATTATAAGAGGGCCTGATATCCATTACGAGGAAATCTACCTCGTACGTATTTGGTCCGATCAGGAGGGGTATCTCAATCCTTCCCATCACTTTCCTTTCAGTACCATCAAATGCTCTCACTATATTTTGGCATGATTTTATATGAGAGCTGTCTACAGGTAACCTGTTCAATGTAGATGGGGGCAAGACATTCAGTGTTGATCCGTTGTCAATTAATACCTCCGGTAGTGTATACCCTTTGCATCGGGTAGTGATGTGCAAAGCCTTGGTGGATCCCATGCCCCCTGGTGAAATTTCATCGTCACTAAAAGAGATGAAATTGTCTGCACTTATGTTACTAACAAGGTGGTCTAGCTTGTTTACCGAAATGTCATCAGCGACATAGGTTTCATTCAATACCTTCATTAGCGCGCTTCGGTATACCTCCGAGTTTAAAAGTAAAGCCAGTATCGATATACGTGCCGGCTGCTTGTGTAACTGTTCCACAATACTGTACTCACTGTGCTTTAGGAACTTTAAAAACTCTTTGGCTTCATTCTTTATTACTAGTTAATTAACTAGTGATTCTGTCTTCTCTTCTCCCTGTCTGATCACAGAGGGTTTCCTCTCTATATGTTCGGCTTCTGTGTTTGGCGTATCGGCCGAACTTTCCTTCCTTAAGCATGTCACATTGCAGTTTAATTCTAGGGCACCCTTTTGCTATCCCTATAAGGAAAAGCCACGGGTTTCTGAATTACCACTCTCAGCGCCACTCTCGCTCCTGCTTCATTGATTATTGGTCTTGTGATGATCACTTTTGGGCGATTGACCTCAAAGACCTTCTCTGTTGACCCTCTTTCTGTGATACATATGTCCTCTTCTTCTGCAGAGTCAAAGAACTCTAACTCTTTGTTATCCATTAGCCCTTGTACTAGGGCTCTGAATTCACTGCATTGTTGGATCTCATGGTCTTCCTTATTATGGAACTCACAGTAGTTCTTTGCATCTCAGGATTTGCTCCCCAACTCTTGCAGAACTAACCCCCTTTTCTACATTTCCTTCCGAACCTCCCTCAATGGAGTTCTTAGTTCAGTAACATTTCGTTTGATTCTTCTCTCCATGTACTCGACTATCGCATTTACCCCTTTCTCGGTATGACTGGGTAACGGTTTTCTCACATCTGGTGCGTCGTCAAATTTCACAACACCCGCCTTAATAAGCCTTTCAACTAGCCATTTGAATGAGGTGTAGTTTTCTATCGAGTGCCCTACGATACCCGTATGGTTTCACACTGAGCGTTTCTGTCATACCACTTAGGATATGGGGGTTGCAACGGTTTTAAGTAGAAAGGGGCTACAACATGCGCATCGAACAGATTTTTGTACAACTCCCTGTACGTCATTGGTATGGGAGTAAACTGAAATTTCTCGGTATTCTGCCTCGTCTTGGGCTTCTGCCTTGGTGAGGCTTGCTAGCCTGCAGCTAGCGCTCTTGGCTGACTAATAGTAACGGGTTTTAGATAACTCGAGCTCACATTACCTACTTCATTTTCCCTTTTCTTCAGAGCCAATCTTCTTGCACTCTCTCCAGCTTCTATTTTCCCACACCTTATCGCGTTCTCTATCATTTCGCCAGATATCACTATGTCTGTGAAACTCTTAGTGGCGCTCCCCAACATATGATTGATAAAAGGTGCTTTTAGGGTAGTAACGAAGAGCATGGTCATTTTTTTTTCCAACAGCGGTGGTTGGACTTGTGTAGTGACTTCCCTCCACCTCTGGGCATATTTCCTGAAACTCTCACCCGACTTCTTCTCCATGTTTGGTAGCTTGATCCTGTCAGACGATATGTCAGTCACATGGCCATAATGTTTCATGAAGGCCTGTGCTAAATCCTTCTATGATTTGATTTGGGTGCAACTCAGTTGATTGTACCGTTTAGCCATGGCTCCAATCAGGCTATCCTGGAACAGTGAATCAACAACTGGTCATTGCTGACATATCCCATCATTTTCCGACAGAACATTGTAATGTGGGCCTTAGGGTAGCTGGTCTTGTTATATTTTTCGAATTCTGGCATATTAAACTTTGGTGGGAGTACCAGATTAGGGACCAAACTCAACTTCTTAGCATTTATCTCGCATTGGTAATCAGCACTCTCCAATGTTTGAAACTTCTCCTCCAACCATTTGCATCGATCCTCAAACTCCTGAGAGTTGCACCTTTGCCTTTTCCCATTCTACTCCATCCTCGAAGTCAGGGACCATTGGTTTTGCCAAATTACCTCCTGGGTGGAAGCTCAAGCCTGCCGGGAAGTTTACCGGTGCTGGGGTACTAGATTGGTACTGGGGTTTGATGTTGACGGACACTCTTGGTAGTTGAATCTGGGAATTTACCACGGCCAAGCCTGGAGGATAAGTAGAATCTTCATTGTCATCTTCGGTATCGACCATAAGGCCCTTTCTTTTATCGTGCCCTCCAGTCAACAATTGCGTTAACTGGCTCACCATGCTTATTTGGGATTCCAGCATTTGATCCCTCATATCCTGTTGGATCTTGGCTAACTGTTCTTGCATCTGTGTTCGCAATTGGTCCTATATATCTTTTTGCATCTGCTCTAACCTCTCTAACCTTTGATCCATGGTTTTCGTTTTTCTTCGAGTGTAGTAGTGATGTTCTAAGGTAGCTATAATACGATCTCTAGTTAATAGGTTCTTTTATGATATTTAATGCATATAATGCAATGTAATACAAATGCATAATATGAATGCAAAAATAAAAGGCATCGATTCCAGTTCAATTCCTTTTAGAATAACTTTATTAGAAAACAAAATCCTTTATGTAAAACAAAGTCACATATACGGCCTAGCCCTTATACTCAAAGCTTTAACTTTCTTAAGAAGAGAAGCTAACTCTCGACCTCGGTCTGACTCTAGCTTAGATTCCACACTTAATACATCAACCTGAACTGCTAAAGTTTATACATGGCCAGCCACTTCTCTATTTGAGCCACAGCTTCACCCATGACGTAATCTCTTTTTCTGACCTGGTCTTGAGATTGTTGAAGTTGTTCTTCCCATCGCTCATTATTTGGCTCCAATAATTGGATTCAGAGCTCACTACTTTTCAGTGCTGTTTTGAGCTCTACCACCTTCCCTTTCAACTCTTCAATCTTGTTTAGGTTTGCTTCCAGCTTCACCGTAGAGTTGCGGTTTCGACACAAAGTCTTTTCTAGTTCTGCTACTCGAGCTCTTAACATCTCATTTTCGCTTTGGCTCTTACGCACAGTCCTGTTCAGAGTATCCTTTTGTGCTTGAGTATCATGAAACCTCTTCTTCCACTGATCAACCTTGGCCTTCTCTTTTTGAATTTCTTGACGCCATTGTTCTAAGGTTTTACCCAACCCAGCAGTCTTCATCGATGAATGCAACTTTTTGTAATCAGTCTTCAAACTGTCCAAATCTTCTTCAGCCTTCTTTTTCCCTTTCTTCAGCTTCTCAGCCTCTGATTTTTGGACATCAATATCTAACCTCAAGTGCGCTTTTTCTTCTTCCAGTTGTTCTATCTTTTTCCCTAACTCTAAATTTTTACTTTCAAAGTCTTGTTTCATGATTTCCAACTCGGAAGGGACTACTTGCAGGTATTCCTCCATCGGTCGAGCACCATCTTGTGTCGATCTGAGAATATTATCATTGATTCTCCTACTCTGCCATACATTATATTCGAGGGTTGTTATCGGACCTACAGTAACTCTTTTCATTCGACGAGTCTACTTCCAAGCATTAGAAATCTCTCGAACCTTCTTTTTATAATTATCCCCCTATACGAAAATTCAAACTGAGCTAGCCTATGCGTCGCCGGAACAAACTGTCTTGATCTGTATTGCCTCAGCACAAGTAAATGAGCATACCCAACGGGTCCCCAAATTCCTAGCAGAGGGACCCAATCACAACTCCCACACCGGTAGAGAATTTCGTCGGGAATTAACCAAGGAGCTCTCCACTCAACGTCCTTTTCCTGGAGATTCTAAAAGAGCACGATCCAGTTTTCTTCTGATATGTCATCTCTTCTGGGCGTGCCTACCAACTCCTTTAACAGAGAGTAATTCTCAGAAAAAACCCGATAAGAAACTTTATCTACCTTTTAGAAATGGCTATGGAACCAAACCAACAATAGTTGCGTGCATCCCATGAATCTACCTTCACCTGCCCTCCGGCATGCGTTCAAAGATCTGAATGTCTCGGCAAGAATCGCTGGTACCGGCGTAACCCCCTTGTCAAGTCGATCAAATAGGTCGGTAACTGCTTCATCTACATGTCTCAAAGCTTTAAGAAAAATTATCAAACCGTAGATACCTAAGGCAAAAATGTCAACTTTCCTCTTAAAATCTAGATGTGCTACCATTAGGTCCCTCAAGCTCACCCAAGGAATGCATTTCCCTTCACTTTTTTTCCTGAATTCGGGCCGTGACCCACTGTTCACTCATCCCGGTGATACTCGTCAGCTTCTTTACAAAAGTTGGTACGTTAGCGGCCCTGAAATAAACTTTGTCGGCCAAACCCTTGGGCTACGAAGCAAAGTCGTATATTCTTCCACAGTAGGTACCAAGTCCACTTCCCCAAATATCAAACAGCTATATGCTGGATTCCAATATTGAGTCATAGCCCGAAACAAGTGTTTGTCCACTCTGATGTCAAGCAAATAGGGTAGATCGCCATAATTAAGGTAGAAAAGTTGCTTAGCCCCATCACCCCAACGGGCCCATATATCTCTTAATTCTTGAAGCTCATTCTGTGTAACACTGATACGAATGAAGTCCCACAACTCCGATGTATATCCCTCAACTAGACTATTCCCCTTCTCAAGTTGTATCTTCTCTGACCATATACGCACGATCGCATTATCCTCTACTTTATCAAAGAATTCATTCTCCATAACAAGCCTTCTAAATTAGTAACCGAACAGGATTCGACACCTTTTTAATATGAAATGACATGCAATCATAGCCAAAATATAACAAGTTAATATCGAATAATAGTAACCAAAGCAAGTAAAACAAATGTTAAACAGCTATCTGGGTATCCACAAAGTTTAGCATCGCTCTATCTAGGGCGGGCTCTTAAGGATCGCTATATGTGGCTTAGTTCTAAAGGAAGGATACCTGAACCAGCAGATTCCTCAATCCTCACCCATTATAAGCTCATACGGATCGAGTTCAGTTCAGGGGAATACATTTCCCTATGGCCATGCAGAGGTGAAAACCTCACGAAAACATAGGTACGGATACAGTCCACGAGCCCATGCGAAGGTGAAAACCTCACGAAGGCATAGTTTTTCGCTCCCACTTAAAGGGTGTGACTACAACGGTTATGCAATATGATGGAAGAATATACTACGAGACTCAAACCACACAAACATATGACGCGACTCGAGCTTATGCAATGAAAGAATCAAAGTCAAATTTTAATTTTAGATAAAAGGACATTAATCAACCAATTCTACGGCTTGACTCTCTTATTGGTCCCCAGCGGAGTTGCCAAGTTGTCGAAACCATTTTTTTGTTTGAAAAATGGGCCGACTTTAAAAAGGATAACGGAGTCGCCACCAATCTTTTTTTGAAGTGTGATTGGGTCACCTTATAAAACATTTGGTCTATGAATTTTAAGGAAACGGGTCCGGGAGTCGGTTACGCACGAGGAAGGATTAGCACCCTCGTAACGCCCAAAATTGGTACCTTATTGATTGATTAATGTCCGAATATCGAAAATTGGAAGAGATTTTAAAATATGAATCTTTTAGAAAATGTTTAGATAATTCAAATTGGATATCGAAATTCTCTTATTACGACAAGATGAAATACCACATCCAGCACGATAGGACACGATGTTTCAAACCCTCGATACCAAGATCATTTCATGATTTCCAATTCATGCATTGCAATTTTAAAAGGATATTCCACTATTTGGCCAAACTAAAAACCGAAACCCAACACGATTGGGCACGATTCCTCGAATTTCCAATTAAGAAAACACTGTCAAAATCTCTAAAGGATATTTAATCATCTGGACGAATGGAAAATCGAAACCCAGCACGATTGGGCACGATTCCTCGAACTTCCAAACGCGAAATGTTACCTTTGTGAAACCCTTTTATGAATTTGGGAAAAAAGTAAATAAAAGCAAAAATAAAAAATGTTAAAATGCAATTCAAAATCCTCGATCTACATGAAATGATAGGAACAAGAATAAACAAATCATAAGAGTAAAAAAAGGTAATAAAAATAACAATAATAATGATAAATATAATTATAATAATAATAATATGTATATATAAAAAAATAGTGACAAGGAAAAAATGGTAATACTAAAATAATACTAATAAAACTAATAAATATAGTAATAATAAAAAAAGGTAAATATAATGTTAACATAATAAATATAATAATAGAATAATAATAACAATAAGCAAAATAAAAAATACGAATAAGAAAATAATAGTAATAATATTAAAATAATAGTATTAATAAAGAAATAGTAGTAGTAAAAAATAAAGGTATATTGATAATAATAAAAATAATAGGTATAATAATATATATAAAAAATAAAGTAAACAATAATATATACAATAATAGTAAATATAATAGAAAGAATATGATTATAATAATATACATATAAAAAATAGTGGTAATAAAAATATTTAAAAATAATTAATTTAATGGTAAAATAGAAAAATAATCAAAAAGGGACTAAATTGGGTTGAAAACAGAAGCTTCGGGCAAATTTAAAAAAAATGAAAGATACGGGCTAGACTGTGACGCTCTTGGAAAGAGAGGGACCAGATGGGAAAATTCCCAGGCCCTCTATGTGCTGCGTTTCAGCATGGACCAAGTCGACACAAACGTAAAATTATGTGGTGCAATTCAAAGAAAAAAAATAAAACAAATAAGCACCAAATTGCAAGACCCTACAAAAGCGAAGGGACTTGGGGCATAAATAGCCCATTTTTAAAAAACACGCGGACCCTTATTGTGGGTTGGGTCGCGCAAGCCGGATATAAACAAAACGGCGCCGTTTTGGGGCTATTAAGCTCAGCCCTAAACGACGCTGTTTAGGGGGGTATAAAAGTTGAATTTTTTTTTAAAAAAAACTTCATTCTCCTTCATTTCAAAAACAAAAACAGAGAGGAGCTCTCCCCCTTCCCCCTCCAGGCGATTTCCAGCAGGCCTTCTGGCGAGGCTCCGGCGCCGCCGTCGCCGGCCACCGTGAAATCTGGAAAAAGTAAGTTTTTTTTATATTTATAAACCCCGATATGTATATATATATAGTTAAAAAAAAAGAAATCTTTGTATGTAGACAATGACTTTCGAATAGAATAAATAGGGGAAAAAATAAAGAAAAAGGAAAATAAACGTTTGCTGCTCAATATTCTCTCTTCGTACTTTTTGTATTTTTTTCAGTGTGTAATGTGTATACTGCTTTTGTGTATTTCCTAAAAAAAAATCTGTAGTCTTTTACATTATTTCGATTGGGCTTTTATAGCCTTTTCTTTACACTTGATGTCCTTATTTCGTAGGTCCATGATGGAGAGGGACTATTCACACGGGCGTGGCGGACGTGGCTCGGTGGTGGGCGCGCGCACGACGCAGAGACTACTGCGGGGGTTGCGGCGCCAACCATAGCTAGGATTTTTTGTTTTCTGTTTTGGGTCTGGTGATTTGGGCCGAAATTTTGGGCCTCAGGTGTTTATTAGACTGTGTTAAAATTTTGGTTTATTTTGGGCTGTTGGTACTGGGCTCGGGTAAAATTTAGGCCCAACAACGTCAAACACAAATAATTTAAGAAGAAAAGAGAAACCCCTATAACATAGGTTTTCCTTGTATACATAATGGAAGTTTATTAGCTTAATATTGATGACAACAAAAACTTTATTGTTCATCAATTTAATTTAACAGAGAAATTATTTTTTCTTAGACAAATGTATAATTTGAAGACATTGAAACTAGGAGCTCAAGTCAAAGCTCAAAGCCTTGTATGAATATACAACCAGTGACAAGGAACCAATTAATATCCTAAGAAAGCTGTTCTATATTAGTACAGACTTCAACTTCATGCCATGTTTATCTGTCATGTATCATGTTGCTTGTTTTGGATTAATTAAACTAATCAATCCTTTCTAGATTAAACATCACCATTTCTTCAAGCCTTAACCGGAAATCTCTTTAAGGAAGACGTTGAAGACTCTTGATTGCAATATCAGCTTTCTCTTTTGCCAACTCTTGTGCCCTTTAGATTCCCTCACATTGCTTTACTAGTTCGATTGTTTCATCAAGGGAACCAGTCTCGCAGAACTCAGATTCAATGATATCTCTAAGTTTTGGCTCTTTTTTTAGCACAAAAATTACAAGTGCTGTGAGGTTGCCTTTTGCTAGATCACCACCAGCTGGTTTCCCCAGCTGCTCTGCTGATTGTATAAAATCCAATATGTCATCAACAACTTGGAATGATAGGCCAAGATTCTTTCCATATTCATACATTTGCTTTGTTACATTACGATCAGCTCCACTGAAAATGGCAGCTCCTTTGGTATTAGCTGCAATCAATGAAGCAGTTTTGTAATAACTCTTTAGCAAATAGTCCTAAAGTTTGACATCACAGTCAAACAAACTCGATGCCTGCTTAATCTCACCACTTGCAAAATCCTTAATAACCTACAATATCATTAATGAGGATACACTTGAGACTAGTTAAAGTAAAATATCAATAGTTTGAGAACTATCTCCATAGCCACAGCACGTTTCGAATATCCATATGTGGTACTTTTTAGTCAATACTTGGGTTTACATCCAGACGAGATGGTAAATGTTAGGCCTATCCAGACGAGATGGTAAATGTTAGGCCTAGGTCCTACATACCTGGCTAATGAGCTTAATGACTTCAAGGTTTTCAAGATTTGCAAGGTACCATGACGACTGAGCAAACATGAAGTCCCGGCCAAGATAGCTACTCGCATGCATCTGAGTTGGTGAACTATCTCTTTTCTTGCAATTAAATTAACATACAGTTCCAAATTAGTAGTCTCCCAAATGATGAAAAACTAGGAGAAAAAAAGATATCGAAGAAATTCAAGCTCTTCACATGAGATCAAAGCTTCTATTATTACTATTACCTTTACTATTGAATGTTAAAACCGAGCAATCAGATTCCTTCGATGGAATGGTAGGTGCAATGGTTCCTGTCCCTAACATGCACAGGCTAGAAATTTGGCTACAGTTTCACTCTTAAACACCATCACAACTACCAATTTGCTATATATGTACAAAGAACATGGACGCCCCACATTTACACATGCACTTATTGTATATACTGAAATAGAAACTGTGTTCTAGTGCCCTTATACAAGTGTATAGAAGGCTGTAACCATAGCCTCAATTATCCCAAATAAAATAATCACAGTTAATACAACCAATGCAAGTGCTATGAATTTGAAACTTGCAGAGAGCTCTAAGCACCAACCTGTTTGAAGAAATGGACGGCCTCTTACTCGCAGCAAAACTCCGGGAAGTCGCTAGTTTAAACTTAAACGTGGTCTACTTGAACTACCTACACAAACAAGTTGCTGCATGACAAAGCCAAATTCATTATAGTATTTCTCTGAAAGACACTCAAAATATTCATTACTGAAGAAGAGGTACTAGCAACACTAGCTCAATGCACTTAACAGTTAAATAATTTCCCCAAAGTAAAAGCAAATCACAAAGTAATGCAATATCAAGCAATCTTATCTATCTGTATACATATTATATGTTATTGGATGATATTTATAGCAATTTAGCTTAAGGCTCAGAACTCAGATAAATTATCGAGAAAATTTTACATTACATAACTACTTTTCAGTAATTCAACTAATAGATTTAGCTTTAAGCTACTGATTTTCAAAGCAAAATAAATTAATTAATCAAAATTTTATTTTGACAAAATGAAAATTCAATCTATTTTTACTTCCAAGAACATCTATTAATTCGTATACTTATTTTTTCCTTTTTCCGTTTTTTCTTTTCTAAGCAACCAAACGAAAAACAAACATTAATCTTGCTTTTATCCCTCGATCAAACTAGAGCTTTGGTTTATATACATACAAGAATACATACATCCATCATCCATTCAATGAATCGAAAATAACCTGTTCAATCAACCAAAAAGAGAACTCTTTTTTTTTTTTTTTGGTTATCATCTATTAGAAATAGTTTCAATAAATTTCAACTCATTTTGACTAAAATTCATCGAATCAATAGCAGAAAATCTAACAAAAATTCAATTCGAAAACAGAAGATTTACCTGAAACAACAACGGAATCTTGAGGAATCGCAACAAGAAAATGAATCTGAAGAGAGATTAACAACGAAAAGAACAAAAATCAGAGATTTTTGAAACCGATCGGTTTCAATTTCAAGCTTGTTTCCGGTATTTTCTCTTTTCTAAAAATTTGAGCTCAGAAATCCCAAAATCATTCAAGTTTCTTGCCTAGCTAAAGAAACAAATAAATGCAACAAATTTCAGGCATAAAATCGGTTAAAAATGTGGACACGTAAAGAACAAGAAGAAAAAAAAAAGCTTTATGCCAAACCTTAAGCCAAGACCCAGCGAAGAATTCATGGTAGATTTGCCTGAGAAAGAGAGAAAGAGAGGAAACAAAACAGAATATGCTGAGAAGAGAAGATATGCGACGGACTTTTACCTGGAAGAGAATATGAAGAACGGAAGAAGGAGAAGGAGCCTTACCTAGATGAAGGAGGAACTGGAAAATGTCTTACAAAAATGAAATCCTTAAGACATTTTCCCCTAAAACCCATTTATTTTACCCGTGTCTTGGAAAATATTTTCCAAATGTAAAATGTTTTCAGTCAAACAAACACCCATTCATTTTCCGAAAAATGTTTTCCTGCAAACAAACAGATAGGTGTAACTTTACAAGCAAATGCATCTAAAATAGTAACAAAATTAACAATAAAACAAGAGTTATACAATAACAACAAAATAGCAACAACATAATAGTGAAATGGTAGCAAAATAGTGGGAAAAAAAATAGCCAAAAAAAAGAGAGTAAAAAACAACTTACATATTTGGGCCAAGTCAAGCCCGGGCTGAAAAAAGCCTTACTCGAGACTTGGCCCGTTTTCTAAACAGGTCTTTTTTTTTTTTGCTCAAATTTATTTTTTGAGTCTATATTTTTACCCAAACTCTCTCACTTTTCGGCCAGGCTAGGTGACCCAACCCATGAGTTAGTACATTTCTAACTCCTTTAATCATCAAATGGACCATAGACTTTTGCACAATTATCATTCATGTCTAAGGACTCTTTTTAATGGATAATGTATTTATTTACGGTTAGCTTAAAAATAATGGTGACAATAAAATTAACTATTATAATGATATTATAACGTTAAAAAAAAATAATCTAAATGTACCAGAGATAAATACTCATAAAAAGAGTCCTAAGTTAGCCTGAGCTTCTGTTCCTTCTTTCTTGAAGATTTCCAAACACATTCGGTAGAAACAAGTAGGGGACCATGGTCCAAGCAAGGAAGAGGCAGATTATGAACTAAGGTAAGCTCTGTATTCCGAAGAAATTTTGCATTGGAAAAAACAAAGCTATGTCTAGACTCTCCCAAACTCGGTCCATCACCTGTCTATTATTTGTCCAAGTGTAGTGAGTGTCCTTAGCCGGCCCAACTTCATCTAATTCAAGTGTTAAGGCAGGCAAGAAGTTTTTCTGCTCCAAGTAAATCATTGCTTCTAAATGATAGTTTATCCTTTGGTCAAAACCAGTTAATTGGCAATTAGAGGGGTTTATTGGCCGGATAAAATTATGTTTGGATCAGGTTTAAACACGATATTAATATATTTTATGTTGGTGTAAGTTTGACTCAAAATATGAATTTAAAATTTAGTTCAAATCTATTTATATTTGTAAAAGATTAACCCAAATTCATTTTAAGTCTGTCAATATTATTTTTCTAAAAACATTTATGTTATTTTAATTTAATATTTAATATTTTTATTTTTTTATTTATTGAATTTTTTTTATAATCATCTTAATATTATTTTAATGTTTCATTAAAGTAATATTATATAATTAACATATATTTATTTTTTTAAATATGTTATAAATTACATAATATATAAAAATAATATAATATAAAGTATTATAAACATAAAAAATATATTGGGCTCAAATCTTGAATGTTCAAGCTCGTGTTCAACTCATATTTTAAACGGACCTAATTTTTTTTTGCCTATACTCATGCTCAAAATCTAATATTTTGTTCAAATTTCAAATAAACTTTTAGACCGGAGAAAATAATCCGACTCAAAAACAGTTGTAGTAGAAATCATTTTGCATATTAAGCTTTAAACAATTCGGACCTCACATCACAATTTCCTTCTTCTTTTTTTCCTTTTTTATTTATTTATTTATTGCAAATAGCGCCTCACAATTTCGTTTTCTCGACAAAATAGAAAAAAAAGAACAATTATTGTGGCTGGCTGGTGCTAAAGCCAATTAATTGTTTTAAATTTTAATAACATAATTGATAATAACTACTAAATGTTAAATTTGGGTTAGTAATGAGGATTCACTGTTTATCATATGGGAATTACGAGTTATCCTCTTAAGTTTTTTCGAATGTAAAAGAAAAGTTTTACTCATCGAGAGTCATTAGAGGACATAGTAGTTATGATTTGATATGGTTTTTTATGCTTAAATTAATATCCTATAATCTATAATCTATCTATATATATAAAAGTATGAGTTTTAAAAAACTTTTGAATTGATAATAATATCTTTTATTTTCTATCATATTAATAAATTGACATTTAAAAACAATTATAATATTTTATTCAGAATTATTAATCAAAAAAGTTGACATAAAATAAAATTCATGATAATTATATATTTAATAATAATTATGATTTAATAGAAATTATGATAATTATAGATTTAAAAATAATTATGATTTACATTTACATGTATTAATTAAAAAAGTTTAATTAAAATAATTATAATTAAAGTAAAAGTTAACATAAAAAGTTCTTACAATTACAATCATTTGCAAAAATATATATATTTTTATTTTTTAATTTGATATTTTTTAGTAGAAACAAACAGAATTAAGCGAAAACAATGAAATTTCACAACTCTACTTAGGAAAGCACCATCTAATTACAGTAAATTTATTGACTATTAAGAAAATAAAAAAAATTTGAATAGTAAAGAGTTTACTTACAATAATTTTTTATTGTTTTTACAAATACTTTGATAATAAAAAAATTAGTAGTACTATATTTGAATTATCAAATTAATTAATATATTTTAATATCGTTTATTAATTAACATTACATGAAGTAAAATTATATTGTATGTTGAAAATAGTACAAATATTTTAATTATGATTTGAATTTTTTTTAGTATCATGATATTTGAAAATTTCTTTTTATTATATTTGAATTCTTAAATGAGTCAATATATTTTAATTATAGTTAACCATTCAAATAAAAAATTAAAAAAATAATTGCAATAATTAAAAATACTTTATTTAAAAACTAATTAGAAATTAGTTTAGAAATTAGTATATATAAAATCACGAGTTTAGAAAAAAAATTGAATTGATGAAAATACCATTTATTTTCTATCATATTACTAAATTCATATTTAAAAATAATTATAATATTTAATTTAGAATTATTAGTTAATAATTTAATAGAAGTACACATTTAAAAATAATTATAATTTAAATTGCAATTATTAGTTTAAAAAAGTTATGAACAATTTATAAACTTATTCACGTCATTAAATGTTTATTTGCAAGTAAATTAAGTATATAAGTGTTTTACATTCATTTTTAGGTCTTATTCGAGCTTATGAAAGCTCTAATGCTAACCTGAGACCGAATTAGGACTAACTTGTTACAAAGTTTCAAGTTGACGCCGTGACATTTGGGGGTTTCTCATCACAACACAACATACTGACTAGTCTCGTTGCAACGGTCCATGCACTTTCTAAACAAATACATATGCAAAATCAAACCACATTTCCAATCAAGCATGTAATCTCTATGTCTCAATGATCGTGTCCAAACTAACTATGACAACGAATAAGGCAAGCGCACCTATCGTTTGGTAGTATAGCTATGGCAAGACCGGAAATATCGTATCCTCAAGGACCAAGAGTACTAGTAATTACTATCTTTCTATTATTTAGCATAAGAATTAAGGGAATTGTTGTTTAATCTAAAACTAACTAATTACTAAGATAAAGATACTAAGACGTAGAGAATGCATTGGGGAAATATTTTGGGGAAAACCAATTGATTAAGACAATACCCGAGGAAGAATCCACCTAGACTTCACTTGTTATTTAACTCTGAACCAGACGATTTATTCACTTGACTTGATTCGTAGGATTCCCTAATTTATATTAATACCTCTCTCGAGGCTACTAACGTCTAACCCTAGGTTGATTAATTGAAATCTCTTTCTAATTAAAACCCCTAGAGTTGCATTAACTCGATTTATGGACTCCCATATTAGGTTTGACCCTAATCCGGTAGATTTTCGTCGTCCTATCTCTAGGAGTGCGATCAACTCCACTTAATTATGCTAGATCTACTCTTAAACAGGGACTTTTGCTCCACTGCCTAAGCACATCAATACTTGAATCTGTAATGGCCTAAATTCGAGATTATCAGAATAATGGTTTCGCAACCATAAATCCGATTTAAATAGAAATTTATTTCAATATGTTTGCATGAGTCTTTATATGATAGGAAATATTTTTATAAATATTTATAAAATGTTAGTAATGTGGTATTAAACTTTCGTTAGAAAATTTTAACGTTTGGGTAGGTAATTAAATGAAAAGGACTAAATTGAAATGAAAGTAAAAGTTTAATTATAGATTAAAAGAAAGTATAAAGGACCAAAATGGCAATTAAGCCATTTTGTCTAGATTGAGGCGGTGAATTGAAGAAAAATCTGAGATTTTTAGTTTATTATTATATTATTATATTATTATATTATTATATTATTATAAATATATATATATAAAGAAAAGAGAAAAGAAACAAAAGAGATAGAAACAGAAAAGAAACAGAGAGCAAACGTGAAAGAAGAAAGAAAAAGAGAAAAGAAAGAAGAAAAGGGAAAATTAAAAGTTTGAAGCTTGGAGTTTAATTTGGTAAGCTAATTTAGTCCTTTTCTTTTAATTTTGATGCTTTATAAGTTTTAGAACAAAGTTTTGATGAATTTAAGTTGAAATTTTTGAAGTTTCAGAGTTTTTGAATATAGCATATGATGAATAAAATGATGAATTAGTGGTTTAATTGAAAGAATTTGAAGTTAGAATTGGGTAAAGGATTTAATTGTAAAAAATAAGCTATAACAAAACTGTTTTGGACAGCAGCAGTAGAGTAAGTTTGAAAAATCACTAAAATTCGTAGAAGTGGAATTAGAAGTTGAATGAGATATGAAATTAAAGCTTATTGAGTCTATTTTCATATGAAAGAAACATGGAAAGCAAAGGAATTCTGTAATTTGAGATATTTATATTTTTGTAAGACTGGTTCAGAGGGATTTCGGGATCCCCTGTTCTGAATTTGAAAAATCATAAAAAAATTGGAGAAAAATAATTAGGGGCTTAAATTTATATTTTTAGAATCCTGAATGAGTCTATTTTCAAATTAAATAAATAAGAAGTTCATATGAATTCTGTACGAAGAGTAATTTGATTCGTAGTGAAGAGAGGTCAGAACAGTCAAACAGTAAAACAGGGGAAACTTTAAGAATAATCTGGTATTGATTGGACATACCAAAAATTCTGAAAATTTTATGGGAATAAGATATGTGAGTCTAGTTTCAGGTAAAATTAACGGTTCTTCATTTGGAGCTCTGTAGCTCGAGAAATAAATAATTTAGTGACTGTGACTCAAGTAGACAGCTTTGAATAAGCTAAAAATTATAATAGAATTATAGAAAATGCTACATGTGAACATGAAATGTATTGAATTGATGATTGACTTTATTTATTTAGATCCGGAAAACTCAAATACAAAGCTAGATCGAGGAAAGGAAAAAGTCCCGGATTAGTAGATTTTATAAACGAACTAGTATCGAGGTAAGTTCATGTAACTTGAATTATATTCTTAAATGCTTGAAAATTTATGTTATTGATGTGAATATAATTTGAATGTTCATTGTATGAAAATTGATGAAATATTGATATATTTGATAAAAGGAAAGAAATCCGGTTGAATGAAAGGAAAATTCGATGGATCTACGAAAAGGAATTGACGGTAAAAAGGATCTAGCCGGACGGGTGATCCTATCTCGATATAGCCCTCCCGAAGAATATGTGGAAAATAGATTTAGCTTGGACGGGTAATCCGAATTAAGTGCGAATTTAGCTGGACTGGTAATTCAGATCCAAGCTCATTAGAGTAATTGTCGTTGCGAGGATTTAGCTGGGTGGTAATCCCGACAATACTCTATGAGTTTATATTACAGAGGGATTTAGCTGGGTGGTAATCTCTTTGTAAAGATGAGGGTTGCGAGTGTGCTCTCTGAAATGAAAATGTGCGCACATGAATATGAATTGACGGACCGGATTTGTACACAAAAGTGTACCTCTAAAAATCCATCGAAATATCGAGTAATTCAACGGGATAAATATGGAAAAATAACAAGGAAATGAAAATCATAGTATTGATGAGCTCATCAATCATGGTGTGTATATTATTGATATATGGAAATTAATGAACTAACTTGAATGTTGAGCTTGTGCATGTTAGGGTATTAATGCATTGAATGGATATATGAATGCTTATTACATTGTATTGAAAATATTAGGTAAGTATAATTCTTGTTACATGGGCTTACTAAGCACAAAGTGCTTACTCTGCTTTCCTTTCCCTTGTTTTGTAGTGTTAAGAGCTCGGAGGTCGAATCGGTGGGAGACTCATCACACTATCAACCCCAGATATTTCGGTATTTAAAGAAATTTTAGTTTGGAAATGAATGGCATGTATAAGCTAATAAAATAAATGTTAATATGAAATGAATATAAGGTTAGCCATACGATATGGCTTATGTGTTAAAGTTATTTTATAAATATGCATGAATTTTATTTTGAAAATATGTTGAATTAGAATGGTTTCGGTTTAAAAAAAAAAATTTGTAAACTCTGGTAATGCCTCGTACCTTATTCGATAACGAATACGGTAGGGGTGTTACATTTGTTTGGTATCAGAGAGCTACGGTTTAGCCAGGTTCTAGGACCGATATAGCGAATACTGGATTAGCTATACATGCCATTTAAATTATTTTTGATAGTGTGATATCTCTTAACCATTTAAATTGTGTTTTCTTATAGTAATGTCATCCGACCGAGAGCTCAACTGAGGAAGCTGGGAGTCATGCTCTCGGCTTCAATACAAAGAGAAGAAACTAGCGATAGAAGGCCGGTATAGAGGGTCAAGGAGGAGGCAAAAATAGCCTTCTTTCAAATGATGAATGAATGGTTTACCCAGTACATAAGAACTAACCCTACAATGCAAGCAAACTCAAGCTCCCCTCCTGTTCCTCCCACGGTTCCCAGAGATTCCACAGTGCAGTCATCGAATCTGTCGAGAAAAGGAAAAGCTCAGTCGATAAAATCCGAAAATATATGGTAGAAGAATTTGAGCAGTTAGATTGATGATGATCCCGAAAGAAAGTGAATTTTGGTTAGAAAATACTACTCGGGTTTTGGAGGAATTATCTTGCACGCTGGAAGAATGTTTGAAATGTCTTTGTTTCACTCGCTAAAAGACACTGACTTATCATTGGTGGAATACTAAAGCTTCAGTTGTTCGAAAGAAGAAATTACATGGGAATTCTTCGGCACCGAGTTCAAAAAGAAATATATCACCAGAGATTCCTTGATCGAAAAGAAAAGAATTTCTTGAGTGAAAGCAGGGCAATAGATCGAGATTCGAGTATGAAAGAGAATTTGTTGGTTGAGTAAATATGCTCGAGAATGGGTACGATCGGAAGTGAAATGTGCAAACGATTCGAAGAAGGGTTGAATGAAGAAATTAAGCTACTTGTTGGAATTCTTGAAATTCGAGAGTTTGCTACACTAGCGTAACGAGCTTATAAAGCGAGAAGAATGGAGCAAAGAAAAAAAAAGCAGTGAGAGGAAGCTCGAATTTTTAGTAAAAGACCAATGGAAAAATCTCGGTTTTCTGCTCCAAAGAAATTGAAGAAGTACCGGGATCGTTCTACCTCAACCACTGGGTATTCGGATAGAGTGCGAAGTTCTGACGCACTAATTCAAGACCTTCCACTCCATCGGTGACGGTGTTGGCGGTGTTGGTACCCTAAGCCGAGATGCCGATGATTGTAATAAAGCTCATTTTGGTGAATGTCGATTTAAGAGCGGGGCTTGTTACCGATGTGGTTCTTTTGACCATTTCCTCGAGAGATTGTCCGAGAAAGAAGTGAAAAAGAAGTTGAATATATATCGAAGCCAAGCAATCCATCTTTGAGGGTAGACCATCTCGACCATCCGGTAATGTCGGCAGTAGCCGAGGAGCTACAAAAGAATCGCAAGTAGGCACGAGACACAGCGCCTCCTAGGACATATGTCATGCGTGCGGAGAAGATGCCTCAAAGACCGATGTTATTCTTTGGTACATTTTCTTTACTTGAAACCGATATTCTGCATTGATTGATCCCGGTTCTACGCATTCATATATATGTGTAAAACTTGCATGCGTAAAAGATTTATCTATTGAACCTCATCGAATTTGTTTGTTAAAGTCTCGAACCCCTTTGGCCAATCTATTTTGGTGGATAAAATTTGTAAAATTGTCCACGATGGTAAGAGGTTATTGTTTCTGGTGATTTGATGTTCCGCCATTTGATGAGTTTGATGTGATATTGGGCATGGATTGGTTAACTCAAGATGATGCATGAGTAAGCGTGAATGTAAATATATTGTGTTGAAGTGCGAATGGTGAATTACTTGGGTTAAATCCGATCGAGACAGAGGATTATCGATGTGATTTCGATTATTATCGCTCGTGAGGTATGTCAAAAAGGGGTATGATGCTTTTCTTGCTTATGTATTAGATACTAAGGTATCTGAGTCAAAGATTCAAGCAGTACCAGTGGTATGTGAATTTTCTGATGTGTTTCCAGAAGAGTTACCAGGGTTGCCACCAGAAAGAGAAGTGGAATTTTCTATAGATTTGATTCCGGGAACTACTCCGATTTCCATAGCTCCGTACCGAATGGCTCTTACAGAATTAAAGGAATTAAAGACACAGTTACAGGAACTTGTTGATAGAGGTTTTGTCCGACCGAGTCATTCACCTTGGGGTGCTCCGGTTCTGTTTGTGAAAAAGAAAGATGGGTCTTTGAGATTGTGTATTGACTATCATGTACTCAATAAGGTAACTATAAAGAATAAGTATCCGTTGCCCCGGATTGATGATTTATTTGATCAGCTGAAAGGTGCTACTGTATTTTCAAATATTGATCTCCGATCGGGCTATTATCAGTTACGAGTAAAGGAGTCAGATGTGCCAAAGACGACTTTTCGAGAACAGTGCACGGGCATTATGAGTTTTCGGTTATGCCATTTGGGTTGACTAATGCACTGCAGTATTTATGGATCTGATGAATCGAATATTCGGATCGCATTTAGACATGATTTGTGGTAGTATTCGTTGATGATATTTTGGTTTATTCTCGAGATGAAGAAGAACATACTGAGAACATTTGAGAATTGTGTTGCAAATTCTGCGAGAAAGCAGCTTATATGCTAAATTCGGTAAATGTGAATTTTGGCTTCGAGAAGTGGGTTTTCTTGGACATATTGTATCCATTTGAAGGCATCGGGGTAGATCCAAGTAAAGTCTCAACTATTGTCAATTGGAGTCCACCAAGATCGTGATCTCGAAGTTAGAAGTTTCTTGGGTTTATTTGGTTATTATCGGAGATTTGTACAAGGATTCTCTATGATAGCTTCTCCGATGACTCGATTATTGCGAGAAAGATGTAAAGTTCGAGTGGGTGATGAATGTCACAGAGTTTCAACCGATTAAAAATCTATTAACGAAAGCACCAAGTATTAGTGCGGCTGAACAAGGGTAAGGAATTTGTTATTTACTGGTGATGCCTCATTAAATGGTTTAGGTTGTGTCTTGATGCAAGAAGGTAAAGTAATAGCCTATGCTTCAAGACAACTTAAACCACATGAAAGAAATTATCCAGGTACATGATCTTGAGTTATTTGCTATTGTTTTTGCATTGAAGATATGGCGACATTACTTGTGCGGTGAGAAATGTCATATTTATATTGATCATAAAAACTTGAAATATTTGATGACACGAAAGATTTGAATTTGAGAGGCAGCAGTGGCTTGAATCGATAAAGGACTATGATTTGATTATTGATTACCATCGGTAAGGCTAATATTGTGGTGATGCTTTGAGTCGAAAATCTCAGACGCTTTACGATCTATGAATGCTCAATTGTTTTTGGTTGATGATGGTTCAATCTTAGTTTGAATTAAGAGCAAAACCAACATTTTTACAGCAAATATGTGAAGCTCGAGAAGAATGATGAGAAGTCTGAGTTAAACGGGCACAATGTGAGTCAAATCATCGATTCTCGAATTTCAAATTGGGGTTGATGATTGTTTATTATTCAGAGGTAGGGTATGTGTACCCAAGAATTGAGCTCATACTGAGAAGATTTTACACGAGGCTCACGGTGGTACTATATGTCAGTACATCAGGGAAGTAATAAAATGTATAATGATTTGAAAAAGATGTCTTGGTGGCGGTATGAAACGTGATATTTCGAGTTTGTATCAAGATGTTTGATATGTCAATGAGTTAAAGCAGAACATCGGTACCTTCTGGTTACTTCACCAATTACTATACTGGAATGGAAATGGGAAAGAATCACTATGGATTTTGTATCGGGGTTACCGTTGTCTCCAGGAAAAAGATGCTATTTGGGTGATTGTTGACCGATTGACAAAGTCGCACACTTTATTCGAATGACGTATGGATTATTCTTTAGATAAACCATTTGAATTGTACATATCCGAGATTGTCGGAGTTACATGGAGTGCCTATCTCCATTATATCGAGATAGAGATCCCCGATTTACGCCTCGTTTCGGGATAAATTGCAAGAAGCTTTGGGTACTCGGTTGTATTTCAAGATCGCATTTCATCCTCGCATGATGGCCAATCTGAGCGTGTAATTCAAGTATTGGAAGATATGCTTCGATGTTGTATACTAGAGTTTGAAGGTAATTGGGAGAGGTATCTACCTTTGATTGAATTTGCTTACAACAATGATTATCATCCAGTATTAAAATGGCTCCATATGAAGCTTTGTATGGTAGAAAATGTAGAACACCATTGTATTGGACAGAGCTCGGTGAAAAGAAGATACATGGGGTTGATTTAATCCGGGAAATGAAGAAAAAGTAAAGGTTATTCGGGATAGTTTAAAAGCGACTTCCGATCGCCAAAAATCATATGCCGATCTTAAACGTAAAAGAGATTGAATTTGGTCGGTGACAAGGTATTCTTGAAAGTGTCTCCTTGGAAGAAAGTTCTCGGTTCGGTCAAAAGGGTAAATTGAGTCCAAGATTTATCGGGCCATATGAGATCATAGAAAGAATTGGACGGTCGCTTATCGGTTGGCATTACCACCGAACTTGATAGAATCCATAATGTTTTTCATGTGTCTGCTGCTACGACGATATCGGTCCGATCCTTCACATGTTATTTCTCCGATGAAGTGGAGATTCAACCGGATATGAGTTCTGATGAAGAACCGGTCAAGATATTGCACGGGAAACAAAGGAGCTTAGAAATAAAAAAATAAATTTGGTGAAGGTATTGTGGCAAAAACACGGGATCGAGGAAGCGACATGGGAACCGGAGGAGGCAATAAGGAAACAATATCCAAACCTCTTTACTGGTAAGATTTTCGAGGACGAAAATCCTTAAAAGGGGGGGAGAGTTGTAATGGCCTAAATTCGAGATTATCAGAATAATGGTTTCGCAACCATAAATCCGATTTAAATAGAAATTTATTTCAATATGTTTGCATGAGTCTTTATATGATAGGAAATATTTTTATAAATATTTATAAAATGTTAGTAATGTGGTATTAAACTTTCGTTAGAAAATTTTAACGTTTGGGTAGGTAATTAAATGAAAAGGACTAAATTGAAATGAAAGTAAAAGTTTAATTATAGATTAAAAGAAAGTATAAAGGACCAAAATGGCAATTAAGCCATTTTGTCTAGATTGAATGGTGAATTGAAGAAAAATCTGAGATTTTTAGTTTATTATTATATTATTATATTATTATATTATTATATTATTATAAATATATATATAAAGAAAAGAGAAAAGAAACAAAAGAGATAGAAACAGAAAAGAAACAGAGAGCAAACGTGAAAGAAGAAAAGAAAAAGAGAAAAGAAAGAAGAAAAAAGGAAAATTAAAAGTTTGAAGCTTGGAGTTTAATTTGGTAAGCTAATTTAGTCCTTTTCTTTTAATTTTGATGCTTTATAAGTTTTAGAACAAAGTTTTGATGAATTTAAGTTGAAATTTTTGAAGTTTCAGAGTTTTTGAATATAGCATATGATGAATAAAATGATGAATTAGTGGTTTAATTGAAAGAATTTGAAGTTAGAATTGGGTAAAGGATTTAATTGTAAAAAATAAGCTATAACAAAACTGTTTTGGACAGCAGCAGTAGAGTAAGTTTGAAAAATCACTAAAATTCGTAGAAGTGGAATTAGAAGTTGAATGAGATATGAAATTAAAGCTTATTGAGTCTATTTTCATATGAAAGAAACATGGAAAGCAAAGGAATTCTGTAATTTGAGATATTTATATTTTTGTAAGACTGGTTCAGAGGATTTTGGGATCCCCTGTTCTGACTTTGAAAAATCATAAAAATTGGAGAAAAATAATTAGGGGCTTAACTTTATATTTTTAGAATCCTGAATGAGTCTATTTTCAAATTAAATAAATAAGAAGTTCATATGAATTCTGTACGAAGAGTAATTTGATTCGTAGTGAAGAGAGGTTAGAACAGTCAAACAGTAAAACAGGGAAACTTTAAGAATAATCTGGTATTGATTGGACATACCAAAAATTCTGAAAATTTTATGGGAAGAAGATATGTGAGTCTAGTTTCAGGTAAAGTTAACGGTTCTTCATTTGGAGCTCTGTAGCTCGAGAAATAAATAATTTAGTGACTGTGACTCAAGTAGACAGCTTTGAATAAGCTAAAAATAATAATAGAATTATAGAAAATGCTACATGTGAACATGAAATGTATTGAATTGATGATTGACTTTATTTATTTAGATCCAGAAAACTCAAATACAAAGCTAGATCGAGGAAAGGAAAAAGTCCCGGATTAGTAGATTTTATAAACGAACTAGTATCGAGGAGGTAAGTTCATGTAACTTGAATTATATTCTTAAATGTTTGAAATGTATGTTATTGATGTGAATATAATTTGAATGTCCATTGTATGAAATTTGATGAAACATTGGTATATTTGATAAAAAGGGAAAAAAAAATCCGGTTGAATGAAAGGAAAATTCGATGGATCTACGAAAAGGAATTGAC
Source organism: Gossypium bickii (assembly GCA_025503065.1). Lineage (NCBI taxonomy): Eukaryota > Viridiplantae > Streptophyta > Magnoliopsida > Malvales > Malvaceae > Gossypium > Gossypium bickii. The sequence continues at coordinate 137,925,018 of CP106710.1, forward strand.
GGTAAAAAGGATCTAGCCCGGACGGGTGATCCTATCTCGATATAGCCCTCCGAAGAATATGTGGAAAATGGATTTAGCCCGGACGGGTAATCCGAATTAGGGTCCGAATTTAGCCTGGGTGGTAATTCAGATCCAAGCTCATTAGAGTAATTGTCGTTGCGAGGATTTAGCTTTGGGTGGTAATCCCGACAATACTCTATGAGTTTATATTACTGTGATTTAGCCTTGGGTGGTAATCGCTTTGTAAAGATGAGGTTCATGAGTGTGCTCTCTGAAATGAAAATGTGCGCACATGAATATGAATTTGACGGACCAATTTGTACACAAAAGTGTACCTCTGAAAATCCATCGAAATTTGAGTAATTCAACGAGGTAAATATGGAAAAATAACAAGGAAATGAAAATCATAGTATTGATGAGCTCATCAATCATGGTGTGTATATTATTGATATATGGAAATTAATGAACTAACTTGAATGTTGAGCTTGTGCATGTTAGGGTATTAATGCATTGAATGGATATATGAATGCTTATTACATTGTATTGAAAATATTAGGTAAGTATAATTCTTGTTACATGGGCTTACTAAGCACAAAGTGCTTACTCTGTTTTCCTTTCCCTTGTTTTGTAGTGTTAAGAGCTCGGAGGTCGAATCGGTGGGAGACTCATCACACTATCAACCCCAAGATTTTTCGGTATTTAAAGAAATTTTAGTTTGGAAATGAATGGCATGTATAAGCTAATAAAATAAATGTTAATATGAAATGAATATAAGGTTAGCCACTGATATGGCTTATGTGTTGAAGTTATTTTATAAATATGCATGAATTTTATTTTGAAAATATGTTGAATTAGAATGGTTTTGGTTAAAAAAAAAAAAAAAATTGTAAACTCTGGTAATGCCTCGTACCTTATTCTGATAACGAATACAGGTAGGGGGTGTTACATGTACTTTGGTATGGGTTCCATCTAATACCCAATACAATTATAATAACACATAATCACAAAGGTTGCTTAAATTAACTTAACTATTACTAGTAAAATGTAATAGCCCAAATTTCAGTGATGTCAAAAATAGTGGTTCGAGACCACCAAATTTGACAAATGAACTCGTAGACTATATTATTTAATATTTACGAGCCAAATGTAGCTTTTAACATATTTTTAAAATAGTAAAATGTGTTTTATAAAGATTTATTTGGTCAAGAAATAGAGAAAAAGAGGTATCGAGATCTCAGTGTTATAAACCGAGTCATAAATATTTTTATAAATATTTACGGAATGTAAATAAGGTAGTATTAAAATTTCGTTAGTCATTTTAAAAAAATATTATTAAAAAAAATATTTTATGTGAATAGTATTAAAATATTAGTAAATATTTTTAAAAAAATATTAATATTTTTTTAATGCATTACCAAAAAGTACAGAACACTTACAGATAATTTGAAATCATTATCTTTACACAAATAGTACACTTGAGGTGTACAGGTTCTATAATTATGAATAAACACATTTATCAAACATACTCCATGTTTTTATATATCACAATCTCATATTTCCACGTACCAAGTACCACCATTTCCTCGTATTTCGGACAAATACGTGTAACAATTCATAGACACACAACTCACTAACTCTTCCTGCCAATCACAATTTAAATTGACAAATCACTTATTGAGTCCAATTTCAATGTTCACTAAAATCTATCATATAAATTTGGATGTACGTATCCACCAATAGATTCCATGTACCGATATCATCATCTCAAATTTCCACATGCATTTACTTTCCACATTATGAACTCAAATAACATATACAAGATATACCAATGTATTTCAAGTACGGTTTCATAATATTTCATTTCAAATTTCAGATTATTTCATATTAGAATTTTTCTCATTAACTCATTTGGAATACCAATTCATACAGCTAATGCACTCAAGGGTGTACAAATATATAATCACAAATGAACTCATTCACCAACCAAGTTTTATGTTCATGTCTCATCAACTCGTATTTCGTTATATCACATAATTCCATGTAACACTTTACAAACTTTGTCAGATTAGTGAACGTCTTATAGAATTGGTATGCTCACACAAGCTGTCGATCATGACAAGCTACACGGTGTTGCTCAGTGCCACATTTCACAACTCAGTATGGGAAATGTCATACCTACGTTTATTAACTCAGTATGGTTAATAACATACCTACGTTTCGCAACTCAGTATGGATGATACCATACCTACGTTTCACAACTCAGTATGGTTAATACCATACCTATGTTTCACACTTTGCCATGGATCACCCATGGTCTTATCCGTCAATTCATCACTTGTCACTAGAATGCCATAGCCCAGCTATGCTCTTACATCTTAAACACGTATCACACCAATGCCATATCCCAGATATGTTCTTACACGGAAATCACTTGTCACTTGTAGCCGAAGCTACCACTATTCACTGATCAAATTTTAGTTTGGAAATGAATGGCATGTATAAGCTAATAAAATAAATGTTAATATGAAATGAATATAAGGTTAGCCACTGATATGGCTTATGTGTTGAAGTTATTTTATAAATATGCATGAATTTTATTTTGAAAATATGTTGAATTAGAATGGTTTCGGTTTAAAAAAAAAAAAATTTGTAAACTCTGGTAATGCCTCGTACCTTATTCTGATAACGAATACAGGTAGGGGGTGTTACAGAATCAATATCCTGAAATATCAAAGCAAGAATTAAGAACACATAATTAAGAACAAATCAATTATTTATCATATAGTTTAGAAAACAATAACAAGATCCGTCTTAGGTTTCATCCCCCTCAGGTATTTGAGGGGTTAACATAAGAAAAACCCTAAAACCCCCTGAAAGAAATTGAAGGGAAGATCTTCCGTCTTGAGTATGATTCTGGCTTTTTGAGATGGATCAACTGGCTGTCTTCAAGTAAATCCCACAATTCGGCCTTCTCTGGCTTGGCTCCTCGGCCTCCTTGAACGCCACCATTTAGGTTGCCCTCTAGGGTGTTTATATAGGCTTTTGGAATGTCTTTCTTTGCCTCTAAGTATCCTTTTCCGATTAGAATTAAAATAGGTCACGTCAGGGACACGTCCGTGTGGCACGCCCGTGTAAATCGAGCCTAGGCCGTGTTTGGGTTTGCTAAAGTGACACGACCGTGTGGCGAACTCCAGGCCATGTGAATTTCTTACTTTGGCCTGTTTCTCGTTCTTTTCATCCTCCGATGCTCTCCTAAGTATAAAACATGAAATTAAAGGATTAGGAGCATCAAATTCCACAATTCAGGGGATAAATCATCCAAAAGTATGCCAAATGTGGGATTAAAATATGTACATATTACGGTTTATCACTCAAACATAACAAAACACCTTTGACAATGGTATACCTATACCATGATACCTATAAGTTAACTAATTGATATAAATCATTCCAAACCTTCAACAAACATACTTATTTACCAAGGTCATTGGTATTTACAACATTTCATACCATATTTGGATCCAGTTACATGTTATATTCAATTAACCAAGTTTATAAATTAACCTTTTAAACCAAATGTGTATATAAACATATTTTTGTATCAATTTTACTCAGTCTAGGTACGTGCCATTGATAACATGATTATTTTGCATGATTTCTTATGTTTAATTCGGTTTATTTCTGAATTAGTCCCTGCTAAATTAGTATTTTTATGATTTAATTCTTGTCAGGGATGCAATTGATCAAAAGCAAGCTGAAAAGGGCCAAATTGGAAGAAAATCATGGAAATGGGGCCAAATAAAAAAGATGGATGAAGCCAATGACACATAAATAATTTGACTTTGTAAAAAGCCAAAAATAGAAAATCCTATTTTAAGTTTATTTATTTTCAATTTTATTATTTTAGATTTTATATTAATTAATTTAGTCTATTTTTAGTAAACCCCATGTATATAAATAGGGGCTTTTTGTTATTAGAAAAGCATCAATCAAATACTTCTTTTCCTATTCCTATTTGGAGTTTTATTCTTCTTTTTATCTTTTCCTATTTCAATTTAGAATAGGATTTCTTCTTTTTCCTTCAAGTTGACGTCAACATTCTGTCAATTTCAATTCAAATTGTTGGTTTTTCCAAAATTGGTTCAATTGCCTTCCAAGTCCCCTTTTCTTTCCCAAATTCCATCATCCTTTACAAAAGCCAAATCATAGTCCACAACCTTCAAGCATGATTAAAATCATGCCACACTAAACCTCTTTCAACTTTAAGCCGATGTTAACCCCCGTCAAAGACCCGTGAGTTACGAACCCGAGCTATTTAACCCCTACTTTCCAGTATTTATTATTTCTCCAGATTAAGAGTATGACTTCGTCAACTCACAAAGTCGAATCAACACTAAGTAAAAAAAGACGTTGTTTGAGTTAGTGTGGTTAGACGTACAGTTGGGATTCCGGAAGGATCGATTGTCTAATCGATTTTTTGTGAACACATTGGCGTGCCAAGTGGGGATTACTGTTTGGTTCCGTCAAGGGAAGTAGTAACTGGATTTAAATGTCCCACACACTTGAGGGCATTGGTTCGAGCTAGGCTCTTCTAGAACGCAAAGCTGCCGGAGTTCTAAATCACGAACGTTTCGCAGGTTGTTCGATCGATAAGAGTTAGTTATAGGACGTTCCATAACTAATTTACACAATGAGAAGTTGGTGTCTGAGGCATCCTTGGTAGCTATAACTAGCTTATTGAAAAATAGGAGTTCATCTAATTTCGAGGATTGGTTCAAAGACGAAAAAACCCGCGCTTAAGTTTAATTGATTTTTCTTCAGATTACTTCATTGTTTTTTTTATTTCATCTTTTACTTTTTACGTTTTTTTTTTTCTGTGTTTATTTCAGGTTTCATATTTTATTTCCCTCCAAACTTCGCGGGCACGACAACTACCCAGACATAAATCTGGTCGAGATAGAAATGATTTTCAGTAAACCCAGTCTCTGTGGGATCGACCCTACTCCCTATACTGCTTAAATTTGCAAATTAGGTGTAGGTTTACGTTGGTGGAATCGACAGCCATCAGCCATACTTGACACTAAAATAAAACTTATACAAACTTTGTTGAGTCAGGGATTGCTTCTGGGATGCTGGATCAACTACTCAAACTACCAGGAATTCACTATACTTGCTCAAAGAGAAAACAAACCATACGCTATGCAAATACGGTCAGTGATATTTCTACGATTCATGTCAATATAAACAAATTAAACATATGCATACATCCATATCAATTTCAATTCATAACCTAACCTTATAGCATTTCATGCCACAACACTTCCATTTCCAAATTACCATGTACGTGACCAAACTTATAACCAATTCATATGTATATTCATGCCAAAACTTACAATGCTACTTAATTTGCACAAATCCATTTCATTTTTCCATTCAATACAAAAGTATCCAATACGCCTTTCATAATCATATACAATTATCATTTGCTTATCTATAATTATGCTAAAATTTCATCTGATCATTTCATTCATTTACGAGCCCAATAGCTCATTCATGTTCAATCGAGCCTCAGGGTTTGTTTTTGATTTATTTCACATATTGTCACATATTGGAATTCAATGTCATTTATCAATTTACATATCATTTATCAATTCTCATGTTTATAGCCCTATTAACTAGACATGAACTCAAAACGAATACGCGGATCTGTCACCCCGGGTTGTCCAGCAACAATGATGGTATATATGTACATATTACCACCCCGAATGACTCACTCTGTACAATCTACAACCCCGGGTTGCCCGACAATGATATTTTTCAATCAATATCCTAACCCTATAACATGCCCACTATATCCGACTCGGGTCAAATAGCTAATAGAGTAACAAAATTTCTAATTCATTATATAAAGTTCAAATAATATTTAATCAAAGTCAAATAAACCATAAAATTGTCAAATCCTCATATAAACAACATATTTAAACTCAATTTCCCACCAATTATCACATATAAATCAATTCATATAACTTTCTATTCTATTCAATTTAGTCTCTATCTCCATATAACAACTCACCTCAACACCATATAATGCAAAATGACATGCACATGCAGAAAATAATTGGTTCTAGAATAATAGAAATACAACTCGAATTTTCGAGCTACTCGTCGACAACTTTCGATTTTCCTTTCCTTCTTGACTATTCTATGTCAATGTTAGCTAAATAAGATCATAAACACATAGAACTATCAAATTTAGTTCAAATTGAAATCAATTACAAAATCAAACATATTTTACAATTTATTCAATTTAGTCCTTAAATCTAAGATAAACATAACTTTCAATCTAAGGCTTCAAATTGAAATCTAATTTCACAATTACTCATTCGGGACCTCCTATTTCCTATTACTACTTAAATTTCATGACAATTTTACATTTTATTCAATTTGGTCCCTAATGTACAAAACTCACAATTAAGCTTTACAATTTAGTACTTTTTATCCAACCTTAATTTCTAGCAATTGCACACTAATTTCATCTAATTTTAAACAATGGTAACTTTCTAAAACTTTAATAGTTTCACCATTTGGTACATGAGCTAGCTAAATCAAGCTCTCATGACCTCAAGTTTACAAAAAATAAGAAAATGACCTAAATGAACTTACCAATTTATGGCCGAATGTTTCAAGTTTGGAAATCTCAAGTTCAACAATGGTGGTCAGTTTAGGTGAAGAAGAAAGGTGGTTTATTTTCTCTTTCTTTCCACCGAGTTCACGTATTTATACTTGATTTAATTTTTGATTAATTTTAATTAATAATGCTTAAATTATAATTAACCTTAATTTTTCTTATTTAATCTCATCCAATAAGTCATATTTGAGCATGGTTTGCTATTTTGGACATTTTGTTAATTGCAATTTAAGTCATCAAACCATTTTCCAATTAAAAATCTATAATGATTGGACTTTACAATTTAATCCTTAGGTCCTAATTAATCACAATTTCGGCCAAATTGACCATCCAAAATTTAATTCACCTATATAATAACTATGTAAATATCATTATTTAATATTTACGGGTCCATTTACGGAAATGAGGTCTCAAAATCGCAATTCCTAATACCACTGGAAATCAGGTAAGTCATAGTTCAAATAAGAAATATTATTTTATGCTAATTACTGTAATTAAAAATGTATGATTTAGGGTTACAATTAGTGTTATAATTATATATCAATTAAAACTAATATTTAACCTTATTTAATTGGTTTTGTTTCCATTGCAAAAAAAAAAATGGTTTTCACTATTATTCGAGATGTTTAGTTATTACTATTTGATATTTAATACTTTTACTATTATTTGCATAATTGTGAATGTTGTTTACCATTGTGAAATATTTTGTCAAAGGTAATGAAGTATTTAAGTAATGGTTCTTTGTAGGTGAAATTTTGACTCTTGTTTGAATAACAAGTTATTTTATCTAATTGTTTAATGTTTTTACTATCAGCCTGAAAGGTCAAACTTGGATAAAGATTTTTTTTGTTTCGGTTCGGTTCGATTTGAATTAAATTTAAATCATGTTTTTTAAATTTAAATTTATTTATAAATAAATATATGGAGTATTGATATAAAATATATATGTTTAATGTTATATATTTTTAATAATAAAACAAACTTTTTAAACGAGCCTAGTCTTAAAACTTTTTTTGGAATTGGACTACAACCTAACCCACCCATGAACTTTTAAGCCTTAAAAAGCTTGAGCTATTAAGCTTGTTGGAACCTAATGGTCCATTTAGATAGACAGTGAAATTGTTTTTGGTGAGATTAAAAAGGACAGTGGTGGTGAAATTAGTTACTGTAGTTATGAGATTGAATATTGTAGTAGTAAGATTAAAATTAATGGTGAGATATGTGTTTAAATATAAATGTAACTGTAGCGGTAAGGTGAAAATGAAAATTGACATTTTATAGACATAATGTATAGCGAAAATTATACAATTCTATTTGTATCAATATAATATATAACAAAATCATTTTTATTTTTAGTAGTAATTAAAATTTTATATATTATAATTATATTAATAAAATAAAAGTAAATAATTTAAAATTTTAAAAATGACGGGCAGTACATAAAAAAATTATATATATTTGAATGATATTACAAAATTATAATATTAAAAATATTATATTTTTACTCAATTAAAATATTAATACATATTATCTTATAATATTTTAAAAAATATTTTTTAATTTATTATATAATAATAAATTTAATTAATGAAAATAATATGTTTATTGAACAACCCAAAAATATAATGGGTTTGTTACTATTTACAGTTGCAAAAGAAAAAGGAATAAAAAATGAACATGGGCAAAAGTGGGAAAATGTGGTGTGGGAGATTAGAGTTAAAAGGTAATTTAAGGGCACTGTAATATAGGTAAAAATTTCTTCCTAAGGAAGCCTAAGTTTCATTGAGCCTCATTTTAAGCCTTATTTGTATTTAAATCCATTTTTTATAAGCGTAATAGAAATTTTTTAATAAACATATTAGATTAATTATTTTAATGATAAAATAATAAATAAATGGATACTAAATTTATGAAAATATTTTATTTAGATTTAATATTTATTATTATCCAAAGTCAAAAAAAAAAAAAGAAAAAGAAATTAGAGATGGGGTGGACCAACGGCGCAGGTTAAGCCCAGATGGCAAAGGATCTTAATTAGCATATATTATCCATTAAAGATTTTGACGCTCGAAACTGCCCGCGTAGCCGTTGATACCACCATTTGGATAAGAAAAAACCAACAAAAAAGAAAAAAGCTAAGCCAAGAGAAAGAGTGCTTCAACACTGAATTAACAATGGCGATGATGACGCCCAATCTTCAAGCCACTGATTGCTCCAACCTTATACCTTCCTTAACTTCTCTCTTCCCTCCTCGCCTTCTCCACCGCCCCTTATCGCTACCCCACTCCCGTTTCATCTCCAAAGCTTCTCTCCACCACCCTTCTTCCCCTTCTTCTTCTTCTTCTTCGCCGCCGTCACTCGTCAACCGGAGACAACTCATTTCCCAAACGGCGTCGCTCTCTCTGTCCCTCGCAACTCTCTTGTCTCTCCCACTGCCAGCTAAGTCCGAGGAAGTTCTGTCGGAATGGGAAAGAGTCTACCTTCCCATTGATCCCGGTGTTGTCCTTCTAGACATCGCCTTTGTCCCTGATGACTTAAACCATGGTCTGGCCTCTCTTCTTTCTCTTTTCACTGCATATTTAATTTCCTATTATGGGTTTTATTTTATTTATTTTATATATGTATATAGGATTTTTGCTGGGGACGAGGCAGACTATTTTGGAGACAAAAGATGGGGGAAATACTTGGACTCAACGTTCAATTCCTTCAGCTGAGGATGAAGATTTCAACTATAGGTTTAACTCTATTAGCTTCAAAGGCAAAGAAGGTTGGATTGTTGGTAAACCTGCAATTTTGTTATACACATCAGATGCTGGAGAAAGCTGGGAAAGAATTCCATTAAGTGCTCAACTTCCTGGTGATATGGTCAGCTCTCTGTCTCTTTACATCATGGTACCGGCCATTTATGGCCTTCACTTAAACTTGTTTTGCCCCATATTATGCATTTCAAGTAATGGGTACTTTGTTATCATGCTGTCTGCAGTCGTTACATATCAATGTCATGATTTTTCAGTTGAGACTGTTATTTTCAATCTATTTGCTAGGATTTGAAGATTGAACTCTTGAGTGTGCATGCGTGGGAATATATATGGCTATTCAAAAGATCAGTGATTTAAATGACTGAGTTAAATGATCTGGGTTCTTGCAGGTATATATAAAGGCAACTGGTGAAAAGAGTGCAGAAATGGTGACTGACCAAGGAGCAATATATGTTACATCAAACAGGGGCTATAACTGGAGAGCTGCTGTTCAAGAGACTGTCTCAGCTACTCTGAATAGGTGTGTGTCTATTTAAAATGGAGTTTAAGTGCAATGCTGTTTCAGATAAGCTTTATTGTAGAGGACTTTATGGTATGAACCAGTGGAAGAGAAGCTAGGTTTTGAAAAAAAATATATTTCTTGTAAAAAATTAAATAAATAAGATCATTGCTTTCATGTTCATCTTTATGTTGATGTGCTCATTCAAGTTTACGATAGTATTATCATACCCCCTTTAGAATTCCAAAGAAGCAATGCACTACAGGAAGTCAACATGCCTTAAACAGATTGGATTGTCGTGAAATTAAGTAGGCAATAGGCTCTTTCCTAGAAGAACTTCCATCAGATTATTAATTGTATGTAGGGGAAAATACTTACACTGCTCCGTTACTTCTGCAGAACAGTTTCTAGTGGCATTAGTGGGGCAAGTTATTACACCGGAACTTTTAACACTGTGAACCGCTCTCCGGATGGACGATATGTGGCTGTCTCAAGCCGTGGTAACTTTTATCTTACATGGGAGCCTGGACAGGTATAACTCCTGCATGGTTATTTACAGAGGATTCATGGGACTTGCCTCTCTTTTGAGATCTTTATACAGTCATGCTATACATATGCATGCAAAGAAACATAAAATATTATTGCTACATAGAGAAAAAAAAAAAAAGTAATAGGAGAATGCTTCCTCATAACCAAATTTATTAAATTTGAAACATATTGCTAGCAGTCATGCTCTTCTATGTTCTCAGGCACATTACAAAAACCATTGTGTCATATTACTCGTCCCTCATGCATTAGTATTGATTCATCATTGATGAGATATGAGGCGTCATGCACTTAAGTATTTTCATTCTTAATGATCTGCATGGTCATGGTAGTGGAAAACATTTTAGGAGCAGAAGAATTTGGTCTCTATTTTGTAAATAATGATGTGTCTTGTTGCTAATTCTTATTCTCAAGTTTTAATTAAGCAAATGAAGCATACTTAATGAGCACTTGATTCTACCATTTTCAGCCATTCTGGCAACCACATAATAGAGCAATTGCAAGAAGAATACAGAACATGGGATGGAGGGCTGATGGTGGTCTTTGGCTTCTTGTCCGTGGAGGAGGGCTTTTTCTTAGCAAAGGCACAGGGGTAAGAAATGTATATTTCCCCCATTGTTTAGTTTACATGTTTAAAATTATCCTGAAGAACTGTAATAATAAGATACAATTTCACAAGAACTTCTCAATTTAGCTTAGGAAAAGCAGTTTTATATGAAAAAAAGTTATCAACTTCCAGAAGGCTGAAAACCTGGGAAAAATTAAACTAGTAAAAGAAGATAAGAATCAAGATTTCCATTCTTAATAGCTATTTCCCATGTTAAAATGCGACTCTGACTGTTATACTAGGATTAGAAAGAATGCAGAAGTGGGAAAAATGGAAAACATTGGTAATTATTCATATTAATTTTAATTAAAGACACTTAAAAAAAACTAGCATGCTTTGTTCCTAAAGGATGTAATTCCTAACTGCTGAATGCCTGATTTAATATCCCACCGAACCTGATGGACCAAAAGAATGAATCGCCATGACTTTCTGTCACAAATGTAATTGCTTGCTAACTTTTGCACCACCTTTAGTCACAGAATCTGAATACCTTCATAAAACAAGCACCTATCATCTTCTTTGGTTTAGGGTTTTTGAATTGCCACCAATCCCTACTTCTCCTGATTTTTTTGTTCATTTTGATTTCTGATGTTGCAGATATCAGAAGATTTTGAAGAAGTTCCTGTACAAAGTCGTGGCTTTGGCATTCTTGACGTTGGCTATCGATCAGAGGTAATTATTAGATCATTAGCTATTTGGCAACAGTATTTTATCTAATTCTACTGCATGACTTCAAAGGAGACCTGGACGAGCGATTGCTGCATCCATTTCCTGTCACTCATGTAAATCTAATGTAGAAACATGCCCATGCTTATTAGATATTATGCAAATCACATTTTGCATATATTATGCATGTATGTGCACATGTATGCTGGCCTGTCCATTGATATGAAATTACTGGTTTATCACATGATACCTGCATATCAACATGATAGGATCATGTTGTATATCCATCTAGCAGATTGCATGAATATCATCGTCCTGGAATATTGTTCCCTTGGTGTGACCAATTTTTTTTTTAAGGTGCTTTCTATAGTGTTATAAGCTTTTTCTTTTTACCCTTCACACTTCTTTACTGCATACTAACCGGATTTTGATTGCTCAGGAAGAGGCTTGGGCAGCAGGGGGCAGTGGGATTTTGTTGAGAACTACCAATGGTGGGAAGAATTGGACCCGTGACAAGGCAGCTGATAATATTGCTGCTAATCTATACTCAGTGAAGTGAGTCTAATTTTTACTAAAAGCTTGACTACTTTGGTTTTGTTATTTTGTTCTAAATGGACATCATTTCACAGTTAACTTTCTATTGCCCTTGTCATTAGTATCTGCTATGATCCTTTTGGTAGTTAATGTTGGCACTTTTTAACTTCATTTATCCTAGTAAACTTAATCCCGTGACCATGCGCGAGGCATTGATGAAGTCTAGCATATCTTCCTGAAAAGTGTACCTTCCCTGTATAAACAAAGCCAAAAGTACTGGGAATTCATCAGCTAGGCTTGAATTTTCTCTAGTTTGCCCTTCTCATATGTTTAACTTTCTCTTAGTTTCTCCATATATTTGAAGGATCATACCTCCATACCTATGTCCGAATATATGTAGGACAGGTTTTTTTTTTTTTTTTTTGAAAAATAAAGAGTCCAAATAACATAGATATGCATTATTCTTAGATTAAGCTTACATATTAAATACCTTCCTCGATTCATAGTCTTCAAACTGAAATATCATGAAAAGAAAATTTTTAAGTGGTCTTGTTAAGTATTAGATTTGCTCTGATCTTATGGTAAATTTGGGTCCCTTCACCTATTACCAGTTAGATTTAAGTTGAATGCTTAACAAGGTTTCAGAACTCAAGTTTTATTGGTTGCTCTTCCTGCCTAACCCTATGTGAGGTTGACGACCCCTAGTGAGGTTGTCCACGAGTAGGCCCTGTGAGCTACACTTAAACGAGTAGGCCCACATCTGTTAAGTATTAGATTTCCTATGGTCTTAATTGAAGTTGGGATCAGTTGGTTTTATGTTGGATGCTTAACAAAATTGAAAAAGAGAGTAACATCAATTGTCCAAAGCCAGTATTATTCCCTTAAATCTTTCAAGTTTCATATCTTTCAGTCCAATTAATATGTAAATCTTATATCCAGGTTTATTAATGACAAGAAAGGATTTGTGCTGGGTAATGACGGCGTCTTGCTCCGGTATCTTGGATAAAGCTGTTATCCATTCATGGTAATCAAATGCAAAATCTATTTACATTTTAAACATGATTTTTTTTTTTTTTTATCATTTCATAGTCTATGCATCACATATTCTAACAGCTCAACTGAAATTGTTTCCCCTGGAAAACAAAAATTCACAAGTTCATGGTAAACTTTTTGCAGTAGGAAAGTTGGATTTAGCATCAAAATTAACGGTATTTGCATTTCATTTTCTGCAGATGTCCAACAATGCTTGCAATTTTGTATAGCTGATGTAAACTACTTTCCTGGTGGTGATATTTGAGAGGGGAAAAAAATTCCATTAATGTGATTATGTTATTCCTTTGCTTTTCTTTTTGGTCAATGTGATTATATATTTTACTCTTCCATTAGGTTCCTGCAAATGTTTTGCTAAATGGAAAAGAAACAAAATGTTATACCTGTCAAAGTGAAAATTCATATATGTGCATGGATATCAGTTTGTGATATAATCCTCTAAACTCAGGAAATAGTTACTAAGCAGTTAAACATACTCGCATAGATAACATGACTGTTATCAGTAAAAGTACTATAGAGGTTCATGTATTAAGACTTAGATTGTATTTTACCCCTATTTATTAAAAAAATAGACAAATTAATCTTTGTACATTAAATAAAAAAGTAAAGTAATTCTTTCTATAAAAAATTATTTATTTGTATTATTAAAAACTAACATGCTTAACGGAACAACTAAAAAATAGCACATGACATGTCATGTGTATAATTTTTTAATGTACAAGGGTCAATTTTTAATGGTAGAAATTGATGAGATTTTTAATAAGACCAATTTACCTTATATTTAATATTCAGGATGCAGTTTGATTCTTATTATAATGTTTTCATAATATTTTTATTCTCAAATTTTGAGCTTATTTTTAAGAGAAAAAAAATATCTTTTTAAGACATAAAAATCTTCTCATATTCTTCAATGATTGTGGCAAGTTTTCAGACCTTGCACACTGCCATCGGCGCATTAGTTTAGTCCTTGCTTTGACTAAAAAAGGCAATTTGGTTCTTTAATTTTATACTTTATTTTTTTTCTTTTTTAGTCTGAACAACATCATATTTATTTTCTTAAGCATCTAACAACCCTTTGGTCCTAATTTTTTAAAAAAATTGCTAAGCTTGGTTGTCGTGTTCTAAGGTTTAACATTTAATAATAAAAATTTTCCTGTGTTTGTTTCCATTGTCCACCATGAGACCACTTTCCCAGTCGGTGAAAACATTGGGATTTGTTTGAAAAGAAAGTCAACAAAAAGCTGATTAGGAAACTGAGATAAAAGGTAAAAAGTTGAAAACTTTCAAACCCTAAATGTAAATGCTGTTAAAACATTATAGGCTGTTAGATAATTTATTTTAAAGAAATTCAATTAAAGGTTAATATTGAATTTATATTAGAAAAATATATAGTAAATTAATAAAATTTAAGTAATAAATATAATTATGTTGTTTGGTAGAAATAAATGTTGATATTTTTAATTTTTAATTTTATTATTTTAATATTTTGTGTTTTTGAATTGTTTTGGATGAAAATTAAATATAGTAATTTGAATATGAAAATTGATAATTTATTTCAAATTATTTTTAAAAAAACATACAATCAACTTAATAATTTTAATGGTAAGTAGTTACCTATTTATTTATCTTGTTCATTACTTTTTCTTTAATTTATATTTAAATAAAAAGATTAATCCAACACATTTGGAAGAATCGAAACCTTTTCATCTTTCAGAGTCTTTCTTGGAACGTTGATGTAGTTATCAAAGTTTCTTTAAGTTGGGCAAAACAATTTACTTTTGTGGTGAATCTGAGTACATCCAAGCCTTTAAATAAGTCCATTGTTCCTTCGACTAATGGTTGGGTAAGACTAAACATAGATGGTTCGGTTAGAACAAAAGACGAGTTCGCTATAGTTAGAGGGTTTTTTCGGGA
This sequence comes from Gossypium bickii, assembly GCA_025503065.1. Classification (NCBI taxonomy): domain Eukaryota; kingdom Viridiplantae; phylum Streptophyta; class Magnoliopsida; order Malvales; family Malvaceae; genus Gossypium; species Gossypium bickii. The sequence goes on from CP106710.1 coordinate 137,940,281, forward strand.
TGATAATGAGAGATGGATTATTGGTTTTACTAGGTATTTGGGTAATTATTTTGTCCTTGATGTTGAGCTTTTGGGGCATTCTCGATGTGTTGAAACTCGCTCTTACTCGAAGATTTGAAAGAGTTTTAAATCAGACCGATAATATTGAAGCAATTAATATTATTCAAGATGGAGGCCCAGAGCACCTCATTCCGCCTTAGTAAGAGAATCATTATCTTTTGAAGCTTTAAGTCAGTGGAGTGTCCAGCATATCCCTCGAGAAGAGAATAAAATCGCAAATGGAATTGTTAAGACGATCTGTGACAGAAGAACTGGGTTAAGATTGTTAGAGGACCCCATTTAGCTTTTGATTTGTGTTTCTTTAAAAAAAGGATTAATATGACTATCAACACATTATCATTGATATTGTTAATTATTATTAATTTTTTAAATTAATCATATTAATTTAATTAATCCTTTTTTAAATTTAAAAAATTTTAAATATATTTTTAAAAATGATTAAATTATTATGATTAAATTTTTAAATTAAGCATATTAATCCTATTAATCTTATTGAGTTGAACAGATCATTATCGTTGAAGTAAGCTCGGGATGCAGCAGACTGGCGAGCATGTATTCACATCCTTATTAAGACTTGTAACTAATTGTCTCACATCTATACAATCACTTTCAATAATGACAAGCCTATAACCCTATCACCAAGCTTCTTCTAAACCTTCAACCAGCGCCCAAAGCTCTGACACTAGTGCCGACGATCTCCCAATGCATCTGTTAAATCTTGAAATCCAAAAGTCATATGAGTCCCTGAGAACACCACCTATAGCAGCCTTGCCGGTTGTCCTATCAACTACTCCATCCACATTCACTTTAACCCAACATCTGGAGGAAGGGTGGGTTTGGATGGGCGATTGAGTGCGATGCGGTGCGTTTAACTTACTTTTTGTCTCACGCTACAGTATTGCTACAGTATCTAATCTCACCGCCACCGCTGTTTTTATACTAACCGCAGGTAAACGCACCGCCCATCAAACCCACCCGAAGACACCAACCACCCGTCTTATTGTTTGAATATTTACTCCTCATACTCACAATTGCCACAGGAAGGATCGTTGGTCATTTGACTATTGCAACATGTTCTTTTAACAATTTTATTATAAGTTTTGATCATATCTACTCTTTTTGATACAATGCCTAGAACTAACTATAGCCCCTCCCAAACCTATAAATAGGAGGATAATGAACTTTAACGCACTCAAATTCACATAATCTTGCAATAAGCAACAATACTCGTGCCAGTCGAGCTAAGATTCAATTAGTAATCCCATTAGTCATCTTAAACACTTTAATCAATTCAAAATTATGAGGTGAGTTCGGGCAACAAGAGATCAAAGTCCCCTATTTTGGTACCCAATCATCTGCCCTAAAAATTATCGATTTTCATATCCTAACATAATGAGACTCATTACCAATAAAATTCTAATCATCCATTCGAGATTCATTAAATGATAAATAATTTATCTTTAATATAATAATAGAAGGGATTATTATCTTATTTAGTATTAGTAAAGTAGAAAATGTTAAAAATATACTTTAAGTTTCTGTTTTTTTTTTTTTGTATATTTAAAATTTAGTTATTCTAATTTTATTTTATTAAATTTATATTCTTTACAATGTGATAATTTTAATTAGATGACTATTAACTCAATATTTTTATTTAAAAATATCAAATCAACAATTATATCCAAAATTGAAAAATAAAAATATTACGTTTTTGAAAATAAAAATACAAAAGTTAAATTTTAAATTAAAAAATTCTGTAAACTTATATGACAAATATTTTAATGATTTTGACAGTTGAGAAAGTAATTACCCAAAATAGAATGGATAAACAAAATAAAATTTAATTAGAGCCAGTTAGTTTTCATGAAACGTGATAAAAAATAAATTATTTAATTTATTAATATTATTTTTACTTTTGTGCGATTGAGAAAAAAATAGTATAAGAGAAGAAGACGAAAAAAAAAAAAATACTACCGACCGACAAAAAGGGATAGCCAAGCTGGCCAAAAAGGGAGGCTAGGTTACAGTGGGAGCATTCCTATAGTAACACGTATAACGCCAGCCAGTGATTACAACTCTTTTAATTTCTTTATTTTGCAGAAAATATTGGACGCGAGGATCTTTAATCTTTCACCCAGTGTTCCCTTTCATTTCCTTTTCATGATCCTTCCTTTCCCTTTAGATCTACGTTTCCTTATTTGAACCCAATTTTGTTCTCTTTTTACTACTTTCGAAAGTTTGGGTTTTTTTGGTTGCCTTGCTTTTTATTCATTTCGATTCCATTTGGATTCAATTCGATCGGGGGAAAAATCATTTGGATTCTCTCTTTCGATACACTAGACTTGTTAATTTTCGATTGAATCGGAAAAAAGAAGAAGAAACAAAGGTCGATTAGAGTGGATCGATGAAATTAGGGTAAAAAATTGGGGATTTTTGGGGGGATTATGCAGATGGAAAGGGAGAGGCGGAATAGCATTGCGAATGGAGACTACAGTTGTTATACGAATGATAAATACAGTAGATTTTCCAATGATTACAGTGTTTCAGAGAATGAAAAGAATCAAAGCTTGCCCTCCTCTTCGTTACCCAGTGCCGGTTTTATCGAACATCCGGTTTCCCGGTTCGATACTCTTGCCGGTGTTGCAATCAAGTATGGTGTTGAGGTAACTATACTCATCCGTCTTTTAATAAGTTAGGGTTTTTTATTTTTCCTCCTTATAAGTGGACATGCTTGTATAATATGGGAAGTTAGTTGGGGAAATTGACCAATGTTAACCTAGAAGTTACATCTATATTATTTATCGGAGTATACCATTATTGTCTATGGTTTTTTGGAGTTATTGACAAATTGTTGTTATGGGTTTGAAATAATCAGGTAGCAGACATAAAAAAGATGAATGGTCTGGTTACTGATCTTCAAATGTTTGCTCTTAAGACGCTTCAGATCCCTTTACCAGGGCGGCATCCGCCATCACCTTGCTTGTCGAGCGGTTCCGAAACGCCAGGGTATTATATCTTCTTTAATGCTAATGCTATTTTTATTATCACTCGTGAAATTTACTTAAAACTCCCTTAACTTCAGAACTAAGATGGTTACTATACACATTTCTGTATTGGCACCTGCGTGTGTTAAGCTTCATAGTGTCTTCTTATGATTATGACTTGAGTTGTTGTTTCTGAGTTTGCCTTCTTCAGACTATCGATGCACTTTTTATTTGTTTAATCATACTTATAGCAAAGTTGTGAGATCCTTAAGTAATCATCTTGATGTTAAACGTAACTAAGTTCTTTCTCTTTATAACATCTTTGTAGTTTGGTCATTAAGAAACTGCCACTCTTGCTGTATTCTTAAAGCATTGAGAACAAATTTTTACAAGGATTTATTTAATATTTTAATTCCAGCAATGTTTTTTTTTCTTTTCTTTAAGTTTTGAAGTTATTGACCTTCACATCGGGACTGATAATGAATGCCTACTCATCCAATATAACATTATTGTTTGAACAAACTGGAATTTGCATGTAAAGATTACCATTCAAGTGTTAATTATATCATAGTAGTTGCTTTTTTGGAACATTCCTTATCTAAGCAGCATTTCCTTTCCCTTAAGGATGCATATAGTTCTGGAGAGAAGATATTCTGAAGCCTATGACTTGCTATCTTATGCGAGGAAACATTTGTTACATTTCAAGAATTGATCTCAAATCGAGTTTTAAGTGGTTTGGTGTTGGATGGCATTATTACTAGCATCCATGACCATTGAAAGTTTTCACTATTAGAACTCGTAAACGGCATCAAACAGTATTATTTTTCACATGATGCTAATCATAACATAGATAGCCATGAGCTACAAAGTGGCTGGAGGAGATTGTGACAACAGTTATCCTACAGCTGTTTACTGGCCTGTAGTGGAACCTGGCTTCCCGTGGACAAATTAATTGAACTGCAGTTATTCAGTTGATTTGCTGAATGCATGCTAGGAATCTTCATTTGTTGCTGCTTTGCTTGATATGATTTTTTTCCGGGACAAGATTCTGAGATAGTAATGACCCTTTAGATTTAACACTTTAGGCCATACAAGAAATGTTATGCAAGAAGGCGGTTGTTTTTAAGAAATTGATAATCACTATTTCAATGAGTTGTTAAAGTTCTTTCTAATTTCTATCACCTTTGAAATCCTGCAAGATGCATCTCTGATCTCTTTGGTTCTTAATTCTGATCTGTTCTTCTCAATTAAGCTCACTATGACAGACAACTCTTTGCAGACAAAGCAGTGCCAACCAGTCCCCAGGTCCAAATTTGCCTTCTGATTTGCGTGGCTCATTCCAGTCATTGAGACTAAAGACTCCTCCTCGAAGGGTCTCTCCAGCAATGAGCTCATTACAAGGTTATTATGGCCTTAAACCATCAGAAAAAAGTGTGGCATCTGAAGGTTTTGAGATGGCTGTATACAGGAAAGGAGAAGGTAATTATCTGGAGGATGGTCCATCACTTAAACTCTCCTCTGCTTCTGATCCACCTTTGAAGCTTCATCGGAAATGTAGAAGCGTGACTAACGGATTTTATGACGAGAATGGTGAAATTGCAGCAGATATCATATCTGCTGCCGAAGTCAAGGATGACCCTGATAAATCAAATGACAAACTGATAAGAAGACGGCAGAAATCCGAGGCTGACTTTAATCCCCGTGCTCCTGGAAAGATATTGAAAGAGGATAACACCAGTAATGGAGGGTTTTCAACAATAACGGCAAAAGGCTTGGCTCAGAGATCCAAGGCAGCAACTCGCACTAATCCGGGAGCCGATGCCGAAGTATTTGGGTTCAACACCACAGCAACAGGTCTTGGAGATGGTTACGTGGTCGACGGATTTACTGCAGTGAGGAAGTCATCGAGCACGTCGAGCTTACAAGACCAGGACAATAGTAGTCTATCATCCCTATGGTCAACATCCAAATGGAATTTGAAGCCTGATCTACAAGCACTCTCAACGGTAAGCATTACAAAACCCATTTTTGATGGATTGCCAAAGCCAATATCTGCTCGTAAAAACAAAGCAGCACTTGATTAGCTCCCTTTTCCCTCGCCTGCATCGTGTTCCCCATTTACATATACCAAATTTTGACTGCAATTCATGAGGCCTCCATTGCTAGTTCTTCTTCGAGGGGTTTATACAGATACATGAAAAGGACAATAAGAAAAAAAAATGAAGTCCATTGATACAATAGCTTCTCTTGTCGTAGTTAATTTGAACTATATATATATGTATGTAATTTGTGTAATATATTGTTCCACTTTTGACCCATTTTTCATTGTAGGGTGGTAATGGTTGAACCTGTTCTGTTTCTTTGATATGTTTTAGACAATTTTACATTTTACTCTCCAATCATTGTGTTATGTTAAATTAAAATTTAATAATAAATAATGAATATTCATATCCATGCATTTAGATTTTTGGTCTTGAAAAAGAACAATAATGATTGGACCAACAATAATGATTGGACCAGGTTATGTATATGAATAATAAAATAGATTAAAGTGAATTCAAATGATTGGTTCTGTTTCATTACGCGATATCTCAGTTTCCCTTGTTCTGTGTGGGTGAGAGACTTGGGTTTATCTTTTAGTTTTATTTGTCCTGAAATCACTTACAATTGCTTTGGAGTACACAAACGATGCTATTTTTTACATTTGTGGTCGATGCTGATGGTTATTTGTGATTAAAATCCGATCAATGGTAAAGCAAATAATTATTTACATTTGGGTAAGGAAATGTTGTTGGCTTATCCCAAAATGTTGTTCCCTCGAGAATTTTCTTTTATTTCAATAATATACTAAATCAATATACTCTGCGGTGCTACAAGCTATAGAAGTTTTTTTGTAACTTAATTGGATAATGTAGGAGAGTAATAAGGTAAGAAATGGACTGACGCGAATGACATCCTCAAAATCATTAGGCAAGGTAATATATATACATACAACCCCTAGATGAAGATTTTCAATTACTGTTACTGTATGATAATTAGTTTATTGTAAAAAAAAGAAACAAACTGATTTTCAACACTTCTAACATCAATCAAATCGACTGAAAAGTGATGTGAGCTTTCTCAAAACCCAACCCATGTGCAAACTTTTATTGTTAGTATTAAAAGGGCAATTTAAAATGTTCTTTTCTTTCAATCTCCATGTTAGAAACAATTAAGTCATCTACTATCTCTTTTTATTTTTATTTTTATTTTTATTTTTATTTTTATTTTTTATGTTTATTTTCTCTCCTTTTTAAGTCATATATTTAACTTTTATTTGAGAGAATTTAATTGATTTTAATTTAGGAATAAATAATTCATTAAACTTGATAGGGATGTAACCAAGGGACATCGACAAGTGTTAAGCCTCCCTTCAAAAATAATTCAAGACTTTTAATGTTTTCTATTTTAATTTCCTTAAGTTTAACTCCATAAAAATCAAATTAAAAAATTGTGACGAATAACTTCTAGGTGTTGAGGTCAAATTCCACGAGTCACAAAATTCTTAATAATGGCGTATTTAAGGAGGTGCTGGTGTTATAGGACTAGAATTTAAATTTAGTAAACCATACAATTTTAGAATTTTTTTTTTATTTTTTTATGTAACTCAAAAGACAAAGAATGTCAGAAAGAATTAAAAAGCCATAAGAAAGTAATACACACCAAGTCTTTGAATAAATTCTCTCAAATATATTTTTTAATTCAACAATAAAGTGCAATGGAATATTACTAATCAAGGAAAGACCTCTATTTCTAGTTGAGCTTTCTCAGATCTAACGGCACGGATTGAATTACATCAACAGTTGAAATTAATGCTTACTTGTAAGATGAAATTCTAAGGGATTTAAACTTTATACATTTTTATCCTTTATATTTACAATAATCACATTGATAACTCTAATTATACTGAAACGCTTCACAGCGCCACCAAAACTTCGTGAATGAATTTTTCTAAAGGTTCTATGAATCGGACTAATTCAAGTAGGTCAAACGAGCATCATTTGATCAATTGACCTCCCTAGAATAATTTGTATGCATTTGTCATGAGATTCATCTGCGACTCATGACATTTGCACTTATCATTTCCTAAAAGAAAATCAAACTCTTTTTCTTATTTTTTAACGTCCACCTAAACTTGAAACAATAATTTTAAAGGTTGGTATTTAAGTGTAACTCCCAAAGATCAAATAAAAAGTTGGTGGTGCAATGATAAAATGATAGTTTTAATAATTATTAGGTAGACTTAACATTAATTTAAACTTGTAGGATTTGAATGATATTGGGAATAATTGTTTTTTAAAACCTTCAATTTTATATGTTTACAATCATGTCCTTCCCTACCTTAACGTTTATATCTTGATCCTTAATTTGGTTTTAAGTCATTCAATTTAGTCTCTTTCTTTAATTTAATTAGTTTTATTATTAAATTTCATTTGTATTTCATATAATGCTTCTATTAATTTATGTTCTTGCATGCATATCGGATCATTATGTGATGTAGTTAATTTTATTTATAATTTTGCATGATTCGTGGTTTTTATATAATTACTTATGGGTAATCATTCAGCAAAATCCTATAATCAATAGCAATAGGATCAAACATCAAAAATTTCAAATTTATATTCTTAATACAGCCAATGATAGAGGTGGCGTCCACTTCAGTTGTTTAGTAAGGGAAAGGTCGTCGTGTAGCTTGGCAACCTTGTTGGCTGCAGTCCCATTGAAATGATGTGAACCTATCATCCAGTTTCCATTACAATCGCACTTGCACTTGCAACTCTAATATTCCCAATCAAGTTAAAAACTTAACCAACCAACAGGGGAGGGTGTTAATGAACAGGGATGTTAAAATTTCGGTTAAAATTAAATCAATCGATCGAATCAATTTAATTCGGTCAGAAGTTGGTTCATAATTTTTTAAAAATTTGGTTATCAATTAATTCGGTTCGAAATCGAATAATTAACCGAATTAATCGAATTTAATAATTAATAATACAAATTATACTTAGTTTTAATTCAGATAATTCGGTCAAATGAACATTATCAATTTATTTATTTTTATATGTTCCATACTTATTTTAACAAAAACATAATCATATAAATTTCGGTTTGGTTAACGGTTAAAGAATTAAAAAGTTCGGTTAAAAAATTTAAAAGTTCAATTAATTCGCTTAATACTAATTTGGTTAACGGTTAACCGTTTAAACACCCTTATTAATGAATGAAATCAAACAATTGACTAATACTTATAAAGTTAATCTTCTTTTTATAATTTGAATATTTAGTTAGTAAATATTTTTTTTGTTATTTGAATAATTGATTGTTATCTTATTCAGTTTTCCACTTGTACAAATCCAATCAATTATCAACTAATTAAATTTACATTTATTCTTCATCCTTTCCAAAACCTTATACGGTCAAATATCACTAAAGGCGAAAAAAATCCTCCAACTTGAACGATATTTGAGCTTAAGTAGGCACCCCAACAATGGTACAAGGAACTAACCAAGTTTTTGCTATCTCTCGGATTCAAAAGATCCAAATGCGATGCCTCATTATTTATTCTACAAACTTCAGTAGTTATGATCTATCATTTGGTATATGTTGAGGATATCATAGTCACCGACATCAGCCCTACAGTCATTCAACAGGTTCTCTCTTCCCTCTCTAAAATTTCCCTCCTAAAAGATCTTGGTACACTCAAGTTTATTCTAGGAATTAGAGTTCTTCAATCAAGGAATGGTTTATTGTTAAATGAAACAAATATGCAAGACTGTAAAGGCGTGCTCTCTTCAATTACCTCTTGCTCAGTAGCTAACTCTTCATAATGAGACTAATCTTATTGATGCTATAGGGTACAGGCGAGTATTGGAAAAACTCCTCGTTTGGATATTACATATTTTGTAAATAAACTCTCTTAGTGTCCGTTTGTTTGCCAATAAAATGTTTTCCGAAAAATAATTTCTAAAAAATAATTTACTTTTCTGAAAAATGATTTCCTGAAAATATTTTCTGGTGTTTAGATGAATCTATGTAAAATATTTTCTATTGTTTGGCAGATTTCCTAAAAATATTTTCCAGAAAAGTTGTTTTTACATTTATTAATAAATTTATTTACATATTAATAAAATTTTATATTTTAAATTGTTTTTACATATATTGCAATGATTTATAATGAATTTGAAACAAAAATAAAATCGAAAGTAACACGATATACTAAATTGAAAAATGAAAACAATTATGTGAAAATAAAGAAAAGATAAAATAATAATGCTATGGTCGTGCAATTTATATTTCTAGGCTAATTCCAATTTCTATTTATTTTATCAAATTTTGAAATGTGAAGAATGACAGGCTCACCTACATCTAAACAGGCTATATTTGATGATTTAAATATACATTTGGATCTTTGAAATTAACAATAACTACTTCAATTGCACATGAGAAAATACTCTCCAAATCAGAGGATTTGTTTACAAGACAACAGTTCTATTACAATTGAAAACTATACTCTGTGTAGTATAAAGCAAAATGTATGCTTCTGGAAAAAGCATTTCTTCAACACTAGTAACCTACAAAAGATAGAACATGACAATTAGGTCCAAGAAAATATGTTTTATTGTCTTTATAAGGCTAAAAAAACATGCCAATAATATTATATATATAAAAGGCTCAAAATATTATGATGAACCAACATAGAAACAGAAATTGCACAACCATAATATTTGACTAAAAGATAATCTAGCTTTTAGTGGAATTTTAGGGGCAGCAGGTTGCTTGTGTATCTTATATATTACATATAGCAGCATTAAAGTTTTCTTTACTCCACCTCAACCACAAAAGAATTCTTATTAGTCCTACTTTTACTAGTTAAGAACTCTCCTTTATCCCATACAACTAGCATTCCTGCATCTTTCCTGTTATGATTGTTTCATTATTTGTTTTTCATTTTAATATCTCTATAGCAGTGCATCAAAGTGATATCAGAGTGAACTTATACTAATGTTGAAATAGTTATTTTGATTATAAACATTAACTGCTGGCAGTAGAGGAAGAGGACACCAATCTAGCAAACAAAATTAATTGAGTCAAGGAATATAAGCAAAGCAAACTTTACAGTGATAGGAATCAATAAGACTGGAAAAAATCCAAAATGCAACCATGATCTTTGGAATAACCAAAAAGTGGTCTTTTAGTGATTACACCAGATATGGATTGGAAGGAAATGAATCTTTTCAAGATGCTGGACCAGCAAATCCCGCTGTCCATGTGAACTAGAATGGAGTTATTTATTTTGGGTAATCACTTCTAGGAAAAGATGTATGGAAGGGAATGTAGCAACTTGCCAAGAGAACAGTCTATAAGTTCCTTATGGCACAACACTAAATTATGTAATACTACAGGTATGCTTATGCCAATGAACCAATATTCAAAAATTTTGTACTAAGCCATAAAAGCTAATATGTCTTTACTGTAAGTGCAGAATAAACTTCCATTCAACAATCCAATTAATGACTTTCATCATGCCACAGTTCAAGCAAACCTTAAAACTTCATGAGCATAAATAAGAAAGAAAGGTTCATTGGATTAATGACAACTAGGAATTTTTTCAATCAAGCTTTATCACTCTAGAGGTGGTGTAACAGTGTCGACATTGCCACTGAGAAAGCCCCCAATAGTGATGTGAACAATTTAACAGCTGATTGTGGCTGCAAATAACAGTAAAACACAAAATGGTAGCGATACCAGTCCACTATTTCCATTAAACCAATACCTTTTATGATATGAAACACAGTAACAAGCCGCAAGATGAAAAACAGAAAATCAAATACAGCAAAGTGATGCAGAGGTAGAAAGTAGACAACTTTAAATTGAAGCATAACTCAAAAATCTCATTACTCAATACTCAAGTAGAAACTCAAAAAATTAAAACCAAAAATAAGAAAGAAAAATGCATCATGTTAATGATAACTAGGAAAATTTTCAGGCATATGAACCGAAAGAAACTTGTATAACCAACGCTGCTTCACTTTCAGATAAAACCCACGACTAATTCAGCACAAAGAACAAAAGGGTATTCAACAGTATAAAAATTAAATCTAAAGTGGCTGAAGTGGCTGTGAGTTTGGTTATAGAGAAATTAACAAGTTTGCTCAGTAAAGATGTGGAATTGCTAAGAGGTATCCATGAAGAAGTTGAGGACATTATTTACAACGATGGAGAGCCTGATATTGTAATGACTGAAAGAAAAACCTTTCTCTACTGCTCGCATAGGAATCGCAAAAATGACAATGTATTGAACTCCACAAAAGATAATAACTTATCATGTATTTCAAGAAATTTGGCTCAAACATAAACCCAACATAAAAATCTGAAATGATATTGCAATTACAGAAGCTATAATTGACATACTTGCATATTATCTTTATAGTGTTCAAGTATCAAAATTGATATGAAGCACAGACAACTTCAAAGAAGATAGAGGCAACCATTTCCTAACATTGAAGTATCATCCACACCAAAACCCTGACTTGATAGTATAAATGGGCAGACATTTCCAAAAACAAGCATAAGAATTAAGCATTACAAACAAAACGTGGCACCAGATTACATTTTCATTGCCCTAAATCGATAGAAATTAATCCCAAACCCAGAAGAAAAATTAAAAATAAAGAAACAAAGAAAGGCATAAAATCTTTTAAAATGTGGACAAGTAAAGACCAAGAAGAAAAAAAAGAGCTTTATGCCATACCTGCCAAGACCCAGCGAAGAGGAATGAGATTTGCCTGAGAAATAGAGGAAATGAAACAGCAGCCTGAAAAGAGAAGATACGCGACGGACTAACGAAACAACAGCCTGAGAAGAGAAGCTATGCGATGGTAAGAAGATGAAGAACGGAAGAAAGAGTAGGAATGAAAAACGGATGAAAGAGATGGAAAATGTCTTACAGAAATGAAATCCGTAAGACATTTTCCCTGCATTTTACCCGTGTCTTGTCAAACAAACATTGGAAAACTAGGAAAACATTTTCCGGAAAATGTTTTCCTGCAAACAAACAGAGCCTTAATTTATGCACTATCCTACAAAAACTCGCTAGGAAGAAGTAAAGTGAATCTTCCGATACATGAAAAAAAATTGCAGATTATGGCCTATAAATCAATTGCCACTCTGAAAACATTGTTACAATATATGCAACTGCAAATTGGGTTGGGGACCTAAAAGATCATGGTTCCATCACTAGCTATAATCTAGCGAATCTTCCATACTTGAAAACATTACAGATTATGACCTACGAGTCAATCGTCACTCTAAAAACATTTTTAGCATATATACAGTTGTGGATTGGGTTAGGAACCCAATAGATCGTGCTTCCACCATTGGCTATATTCTCTTATTTGAGCATACTCCATTGGTCGTCAATAAAACAACCTGCTATAGCCAAATCCTCCCTTGAAGTTGAATATAAGGTTGTTGGTGTCACTGCTACTAAAACACTTTGGGTGTTGCATCTCTTGTAAGAGCATCAAGTCCCTCTCTCTTCTACTCCTCAATTTTTTTGCGATATTCTTGAGGCCACATGTCGCTGTTAACACCCTATTCTGCATAGCAAGATGAAGCACCTCAAAATTGATCTTCACTTTTATCTAAAATCATGTTGAACAAAAGACTTTTGAGGTCAATCAACCAATCAACTAGCTAATACACTTACAAAAACCTTACGTATACTCTTCGTCAACTTCCCAAATTAGGTGTTATTTCACGACCCTAAACTTTTAGTCCATCACTTTTATCTTCTTTTTATAATTCAAATTTATTTTTTAAAGCTCATAGAGGCCATTTAATTTCAGTAGAAGGATGTTGATGATGTTTTAATATTGCTTGCCATTGCATGATATTTAACAGAAGAGGAATAGCCTTTAGGACGATGGATTCCTTGTGGATAGGTTTATTGAATATTAACCCATTCCCACCAAGCCAACTTCCCCTCAAAAGATAAACAACCACCAAGTACCAAGGAATGTTGGATGTTGATGATGAAGATTGATATAACCAGTCGCTAATGGGAATAGAAAAAGCATGCAGAACCCAGAAGGGTATTTGAAGATATCCCAAAGATTCGAGGCATAATTGTAGTCCTTTAAATGACATTTCAAGGTTTTTCAGGCTGAGTGTCGTAGAAAGAGCAAGGAAAGTGAAAAATGGGCACATCAACTACTCGAGAAACAACACTTTAAAAACTTCATTAAAAAATACCAGAAATTCCCTCATAATGTCATCGATTTTAATTTCAATGTGCAATTTGATATCCCAATATCCGACCCAAACCACATTTGAGCTCTAAAAAAAAGCATATTGAAATAAAAAAAAATTGACATACCAAATTAAATGCTAAACTAATTAATTGTGAAGAAAAACAATTCAAATATCAAATTAAAAGAACCAGAATACTAAATTTAACATTGAAACCAAATTAAGCAAGTGCCAAGTAATATATTAACCTTCCTGAACATTACTCGATTAACAAAAATGAATTTTAAACCAAGCAAAAGTTTAAAATTCTCTAAAATTAAAACATAAATCAAACCTTTAGCAAAGGGTAGAAAAACAATCACTTAAATGTAAAGTAAAAATTCTGAACTTTTTTTTGTTATGTTTTCTTCTCTTCTTTTAATTCATTTCCACCTGCATGACTTGGTGCTGATTTCCTCTTTTCAGAGAAAAACACACTGGATATTATTAACAAGAGTTAATAAAACAAATTGAACTCAAAATTGCCAGTGAAACATTTGCTAACAGTTAGAAAACTGCAAACATCATCAGAAGAAACTAAGCAAATTTAACAAAATTCCATTACAGTCTTGTAAGTTCAAACTACTCCATATAAAGTAAAGCAAACATAACAAGATACCATGAATAACACGTTTAAAACAGAGATGTTCCTTTCCCCTTCTTGTCTCCACCAATCTCAAAGTGCTTGCACCTCTGCAAAAACGGGTAACAAACAACCGAAAATTAGCTCATCAAACATGGAAAAACGAGAACACAGAAATACGAAAGGGGTTTCAGGTGCACCGACCTTGATCGGATGTTGTGAAACGTGCTTGCAACCTTGGCATTGCAGCCTTAGCACAATCTTCTTGGTGGTCTTTGCCTGTTCAAATGGTACACAAATTTATACATATATACATATACAAAGCTTGGAGAATCTCAAGCAACAATAAACATGAAATATATATCCATACATGGGATAAAAGTGACACAAAATATTACCTTCTTGTGGAACACCGGTTTGGTCTGACCACCGTAACCGGATTGTTTCCGGTCGTAACGACGCTTCCCCTGTGCAGCCAAACTATCCTTGCCCTTCTTATACTGTGTGACCTTGTGCAAAGTGTGTTTCCTGCACTCCTTGCTCTTGCAGTAGGTCTTCTTGGTCTTAGGTACGTTCACCTTCAAACAACAGTCACAGTTAGTCTAGAAAAGCAATAAATTTATAGCAGTCATTTCCTCAAACACTTCATCGACGACAATTAAGACACAGTACTGCCAAGGAAAAAGAATTAAACCTTATTCAACAATCTCATCACATATTTTATATATGGATTTTTGAGGAAAACCCAAGCCTAAGGTCATTAATTCAAGGCCAATTTCAGATTTCTGGGCGAAATCTACAACTTTAGTGATCATTTCTTGAATATAAACATATAAAAGAAAAATAAAACTATCATAACTTCACCAATAAATTTCTGGGAAAAAAATTCCCAATCCCTAGATCCTCTTCTCCCCAACCCAAATGTTCTCATACAAACTTGATTATTTCAATTTTACAAGCATTTTGCAGGCAAAAACATAAACAATCAGATCATAAATAAGCTCAAAAGATGAAGGAAACCAAACCAAACAAAAGAAAGAGGAAGCACCATGGCTGCGGCTGAAAAGCGAGAAGCTTCAGTTTTGATCCGGTGGTGGCAGCCAATTAACCTAACAAATATATTGATTTTGGATTAGGGTTTGGATTTTGGGCTTAGAAACAAAAACAAAAATTGATTGCCATGATCTAACCCAGAAAATTCTTTAGCAGCCCAATTAGTCTTGGACATATCCAAGATTTAGAAGCCCATCATCAATATTCAACCCTGAAATAAGTAAAATTTTACATGCAGACATTTTTACACGATTTTCTTCCTCAAATTTTGTTCACTTCATCATACGTTTTGATTCATCTATACTAATATAATCGGAGACGGATTCCTTAAAGAATTTTATTTATATTTGTAAGCTTTGATTTTCATAAAAGAATCTTAAAATAGGCCAATCCGAGTGTGGGCTAAGGTCTACCATAGCTATAAATTAATACATGTAAACCGTAGGGCCAACCCATCCAAAATGAATGCCAATATTCCTACTAATCCATACCTAAAAGTTTCATGTTATATCTTACTTGGTTTTCCACAATTCCTTGGAAGGACGAAACTCCTTTAACCTTGAGGGAATAAATAATCCAAAACTAATTTAGATTCTATTTTTGTTGAATTAATAAATTGTAATTAAGTTATGCCACAATTTGTGTAAAAAAAATCATACAAATAAATTTACTCATTAAAAATCTATGAAAAACCCAAAGAGGTGCGAAATTAGAAAAATTTTTAGGGGCTGAAATTAAATTAAATTATATATTTTTATAATAGTAAAAATATAATTTTATCATTTTAATAGCCTATATATTTATAATTTTTAAATAATTAAATCAAATTTTTATTATTTTTAGGGTTAAAATGTAATTTTACCATTACATATTTAAAAATTTAATAGACCTAAATAAAAAAAAAATTCTATTTTAGGAAGGCCGGGTACTGCTTCCCCTGGATTTGCCATTGAACCCAAATGATGCTTAGGTTAAAAGTTTGAAATTCAAATCCAATCATGTATAATTTTTTATTCATTTATAAAAATAAAAAAAATGGGTTTTTGATAATTTTTTAACTGAATTAGTAGAACCTAATTGATTGATACCAGCAACTCAATTAAACGTTTTATTATAGTGAAGATAATTTGAACTAAAATAAACTAAATCAAATTTTTATTTTAATTAGCTTTTATCATATAAGAAGAATTATCTTATTTCAAAATTAATGGAACTGTCGAAATATTATATATATATATATATGTATGTGTGTGTGTGTGTGTGTGTGTGAAGGATTATACATTGTCATGAACTTCTGGTAAGAGGTTGAATGATGTTGATCTTACTCTGAGCTTAAGAAGCCGAAATTCTTGAACACTGACTGTGCAAAGGGGATGAAGCTAATGGCAGAAAAATGCTTCATAAATGAGAAAAACATTAGGGAAACAAGCTTTCAGAAGCAAAGAATAGATGTAATTTTGGAGAGTTAAGGATTATAATTGTGTCAAGCCTGATTCGAGGTCAGTACTTCAGTTTTAATCTAGCCATCATCAGTAATCATTAGAAGCATTTTGGGGTAGATGAACAGTATACACCAGATTATGACAAAGCTTACAGAGATCTTGGCCAGAAAGGCAATACTTTAGGATAGCAGAGCTGGAGACTACATATGTTGCGTTGCAAACTAAAAGGGGAAGCTGCTGGAGCTGTTGGTTTGGTTCTAGTTGTTGCTAAGTATTGTCTTTGTGCTATTTTGGTGTTTGGTTGGTTTGATGAACTTTAGTTTTTATCTTGATTGGTCTATATTAAACTTGGATGATTGATGCTTCTGCTTGTTTTATATTTTAATGTTATGATCTGATGATATTCAAGGGAGTCATGATGTTATTAGTTGAGAAGTTGAAATAAAGGGAGTGGTTACAATCTTGTCAATTTTTTTATTATGTTTATGTTACTATCTTTGTATCACTTTCTAAGAAATTTTATGTAACGATGAGTAATAAAATTAAAGAATGTATTTTAGTAAAGAAAGAAATTCGAAGGGATCTAATATAATTATCTTTTTCGTATTTAACAAACGTGCAATTAAAGGTGTTTTTATTTTTCTCAAATTGTTTATTGGTATTAAAGGTGGTTGATATAAACCGAAACTCTATAGATTTTATTCTCATCAAACCAACATGAGACATATCTTGGTGGAAGAGTTTACTCGTTATAATTTATGAAAGTAAGGCTACATTTAAACGCCTTATACAATAAAATACTCTCTAGAAAAAGTCACACATACATATAGAATTATATCTAAATTACGTAATCAATCGATCATATTCTTTATTTATTTTTTAAAAAAAATTTGAAATTATTTCCAATAATTACAATTCACCTAACATATTTAAGATGAAGAAAAATATGCTATTTGGGCGCGGAAGACTTTGCCATATGGTAGCTTTAGTTGCTAAAAAGAACAAACAAACAAAAAAAACAAAGGCAAGAACGATTGAGACGTGGCTAAGATGGATAACCTGGACACAAAGTATTAAACTGGATAATCATATAGGATATGTAGTTGGCAAAAAGAAAATGGTGTTTTTGACCATACAAAGGATATAGTCTAACTGAAAATAATAGATATACTCATAGGGAAATTAGAAAAAAATATAGGGGTCGAAATTAAATTATCTATATCTTTATAATTTTTAAAAGATTAAATTAAACTTTTATCATTTTTAAGGGGAGTCAAAATACAATTTTATATTTACTATTTTTTTTTAAATTTAAAAGACATTAATACATTATATGTATTATATTACATTACATGTTTTTCCTTTCTAAATTGCATAATTAAAGAAACACGATTTCTGTTTTTTAAAATTATTAAATCTGAAATTAATTGTTATAATAAAGATAAAATTAAATGAGAAAAAAACGAGACAACATCACTTATAATATACTTCATCACGTATAAGAAAATATATATAGGTAAGATCGGTGTTAGAGGCAGGTAAAATTTATAATATAATTTTAACTCCTCGAAAATACAAAATTCATAATTTAATCCTGATAAAATTATATTTTAGTCCATTAAAAGAAAACGGCTAGAGAAAATTTTGACACCACCTCTAAATATAGAAAAACCTAAAGCTATAAAACGGGATAAACTCAAAATGTGTATAAGAATCACATGGAACATCAACTTTGGTACCATATAAAAGGGGTATCAAATGAAGATATGAGCAGTGACCGAGCCACTAAGAGATCTTGGGCCATGGTCCCTTAAAGATAGTAAAATTTTAATTTAACTCATTTATAATTTATAAAATTTTAAATTAATAACTGTAAAATTATATTTTAATTCTCAAAAATAATAAAATTTTGATTTAACCTTTAAAAATTATAAAGATATAGATTATTAAAAAAATAAAATTACACTTTTATTATGTAAAATTATACAATTTAATTCCGACCCAATTTTTTTTCCTAATTTTAATATAAAATTTACTTGATGTATGGTTTATTAGAGGAAATAAAGGAAACATAAAATAAAAAACAATGAAGTTGGTAACACCAAATCCATTGTTTTTGCATTAAAGTTTTGTAATAAAAATGGATAAATTATTATTATCTGCGGATAAGTCATAGAAAAGAAAAATAATAGTCAAATAAATTGAAAAATTAAATAGATTCTTGGAGTATAATTTTTTTTTGTTTTTTTTGTTGTTTGTCTCTTAAATTCTCTCGCTAATGTTAGGTGAGGGAAAAGCAGACAACTGAAGCTGACCGCTGATGTTTAAGCCACACAAGCTATCGTCTAAATCACCCTCGTAGTAATTAACTAAGTCGACGGCACGTGCTTCATGTCAATCACGTGATATCCTCAACTGCCCAATTAAAAAAAAGTACCAATTTTGAAGGGGAAAACAACTAAGGTGTTTAATTATGCTTCCAGTCCCTAAACTCTATACACTTTTGAAACTTAGCCCAATTCCACAAATTTAATCTCTTTACTTTTTTTTTGGAGAGTTCCGGCATTACAAATACAATACAAGTATAATATTAAATCAACTATAACATGGAATCAAACGCACAAAACCTACAGATGATATACACATATGATGGGACAGAGACTCATAAATCGTATTTATGCATGATAAGACTTGAACTTGGGTACTCAATTAAACTCGAATTGATAACATTGTTAATTGGCTTACATTAAATTTGAATAATGTGTAATCAATTTAACTTAAAATGTTAATTTATGCTTTTAAAAATTGAAAAATAGAAACTTTAATTTTCGAATCAAATAAACACATAGACTAGTTTCTAAGAAATAAAAGGAGATAAATTAAATTACAAAATTTCAAAGAGTACATGGCTTGGAAGAATAAATTAAACCAAACTGAACTATGATTCTAGAATACATTGACCCTTTTGTCAATTCTATTTTACACAAAATGGCCAACAGGCTCACTTTAGCAAAACATGTATGGTTACATCTAACGTGCGCATTGTAAATTAAAAAAAAAAAAAAACTCCTGTACAAAAGTTTCATAATCCAACCCTGTGATTCCTTTCCAACAATCCTTCCAACACTATTTTCTTTTTGTATTCTTTGGAATTCAAATCTGATTCATTTGAATTCGCCATAGATTCAGTATCGTTATCGTTATTAATGGTTCGATAACGAGACCGAAAATAAAACCAAGCCGAGGTACAAAGGATGGCACATAATCGACCCCAAACTAACATTATTACCAAAGTCACCATTATAATGGACAAACCCATGGCGGAGTCGAATTTTCCGACCACCCCTTTGTTTTTCCGTTGGTGCTGTTTTGAATTGACCCGATCATGTTTCCGGGGATTCCCCACACGTTGGTTGCCTTCTAGGACCGGTAACGAAACCGTGTGGGATAACTTGGACTGTGTTTTCGGGTTGATTTTGGACTTGGCTGTCGGTGAACCCGGCAGGCTTGAACCGGTTCTTGTCGGGTCCGAAAGTTTCCTGTTCCCGAGGAGAATATTCGGTTCAGGTCCCTGCAAAGCAGTAAAAACAAAAAAGGCTCAAAAAGTTGTAAGAGACGACATGGATCGCCTTTTTGCCTGCAACTGATGTAATTAAAGCTAAATTTAGCTTTAAAAAAAGTACCTCTTTGGGTCTCGTTCTCGAAGCTTGATTGGGGAATGACAGTTGCCGATCAGGTTTTGAATTTTGACGTGAAGGGATAAGCTTGATATCCGATTTCTTCTTGCTCAGCTTCGACGGTGTATGGTTTTCGCCGCCGGTGTCTGTCTTGTCGGAGTTATCGACGGGAACGGTTTTGGTCCGGGACTTCCCGGCTCTAAAACAAAGCATCGGGAAAGAGAGCGACGGTGTGTTTTTGCTACCGGTTTGGATGGGCTTTTTCGGTGGGTTTTTCTTGCCGGAAAACCCAAAACAAGCTAGAAAGCGACTGGTTTTGTGGGATTTCTTTTGGGGTTCCGCCATGGAAGACATAGAGGAGATGGAGTCGGCATGGAGGACTTTGAATACCCAAATGGAATGGTCCTGGCCCTCTCTCGCTATAACTAAATAAAACATTAATGGCTACTATTATATTGTTTTTAATAAAATATTCAATTAAAAAAGAAAATATATATTTAATAAATATGATTAGTTTAAGTTTATGATGAGAAATTTAGGTTTGATTTGGAAGAGAAGTGTTGGACTTAACCGTGGCAAAGTCGTTGTTCTTACACGTTTTCACCTTGTCCAAGCTTTCACCAATTCTACGTACTACTCTTGCCAGCTTTCCTTTCTGCACTAAAACAATTACAAATGCCATGTTGATTTTTTTAATAATACAAAAATTTTAAAATAATTATTATTTTATTGCCATCGATATCAACGAGCATAAAGTATTTAATATACAGACAGCAGAATTTTTTATGTTTTAACTCTATGGTTTACAATTCGGATAATTTTAAGATTGATTATTACACTTAAGCGGTTCATCTTATCACTCTTTTCCCAAGCGCTAAGGCAGAAAATTTTATTTGGCATGTAGGATAATAAATTGTAATTTTATTAGTTTGTATTTTTATAAATTTTAAATAAGTAAATTAAATTTTATTATTTTTAAAAGAATAAACTGTAATTTTACTTTTACTAATAAAAAGTTGAGAAATTTCCCATCAATTTATAGGAAGTAGCTTGTAAAAGTAAAATGAAAATATTGGTTAATTTCGTCTTGATTGTATTGACATCATAAATAATTCATGTATAATTTTTTTTCTTGAATTATTTTAGATAATTAATTAGTTTGAGTTGAGTTCACGTGTAATAACTAATTTTGATTGGAGTTATTTATATGGTTATAAATTTAATTTTTTCTAAATATTATAATTAGCTAAAATCTTTAAAAATATATATTAAAAACTGTTATATTAAAAATTTTATAATATTTTTTTGGTAAACTATAAAAATAGTTACTGTTATTTGCCCCAGATTACATTTTAGTCACGTTTGTTTAAAATGTTACGTTTTAGTCACTTATGTTATCGTTTTGTTACAAAGTGGTCACTTTACCGTTAAGCTCTGTTACCTTCCTAACGACAATCCTATGCGACAGTCCAAATGAGTTTTAAATGCCAACTTGGATGTACTACGTGGCAATCCAAATTAAATTTATTTAATTAAAACCTATTTTCATCCCAGCAACTAGATATCCAAGTTAGCATTTAAAACTCACTTGGACTGTCACGTAGGATTGTCATTAGAGAGGTAACGAAGTTTAGCAATAGAGTGACCACTTTGTAACAAAATGATAACGTAAGTGACTAAAATGTAATCTGAGACAAACAAAAATGACTATTTTTATAGTTAACCCTATTTTCTTCGAATTTTTATTCATAATAAAATTTAAAAATAAGAGATCAAAGTTGAAAAATTTCACCGTGGAAAATCAAAATGTGATAAATTTAGTAAAAGGGATAGAGTAGCTTAATTTGGAGTGTTTTCCCAATTACAACTTTAATCCCTCTTAAATATTAATAATTCAATTTAATTCCCATTAGTCTATTTGATAAATAAAAAAAATCCCAATGTTGGCTTCTCTTAAAAGTTAAAATTTTAATTTAATTCATTTTAATACAATTTTTTTGTACTTTAATTTCTATTTTATCTCAATATCATCTCCCTTTGTTGATGTACATCAACAAATGTGAAAGTAGCAGTGAAGTTGAAGTTGTTCCCACGTCTAAAAAGAGAAATTGATGGCGATGAAATGCCTTTTGTTGCCAACAATTTTGCAAAGTATTTTCTTAAAATTGAAGGCTGGAAATAAATTATATAATGATTTTAAAAAAGTATGGTTTTTAGATACTAATAAAATAGTGTCACATCATTAAATTTTAAAAATAACAAAATATTGTTATACACTTATTTATATCTAATATATTTTTCAACTTAATTTAACTTTAATTAAATTACTTAAAATAATTAATTTTTTAAATTATAAACAAACATCTTTTATTCTTTTAAAATTTTAATCATTTTATTTTTTTTCCATAAGTTATTATTTTTTTTTGTGCAACTAATTTGAAAAAAATATATATAAATTTTTGTGCAAATTTTTCCATGTCATTGACACATAATTTTGATAATTATTTTATCCAAAACCCTAAACCTTAAACCTTGAACCTCGAACCACGATGTTCAAGATTCAGGTTCGAGATTCAGGAATTTGGAGTTATGGGTTACGAGTTTGGAGTTTATATTTAGGGTTTGAGATTTTAGGTTTTGGGTTTAGGATTTGGAGTTTAGGGTAAAAAAAAAGTACCAAAATTATGAGTCAGTGACATGAAAAAAATTGTTGAAATATCATTAAATAATTGAAAATAGACCATGAATAATGTGGTGAGAAGGGTCCATAAAATAATTTCTCTATGAATGAGTGTATAATAATAATTTTATGTCTTTAAAATTTGATGATGTGGCAAAATTTTATTGATGTTTACAAATCTTAGTTCGTAAGATCATCCTAATGTAAGCTATTCCCTTAAAGGTATGGCTTATGCAATTCTTTTTCTTCCAATTTAATTACTTATACCTCTTTAATTAATTAAATATTATATATTTAGAATTTTGACATTAATAATGTGTTATATATGAACTTACGATGTCTTGTATGCGTATAATATTTATTTATATTGTGATTTGTATCTTATTTTATTTATTAAAATTTATGATTATCATATAATTATGTCAATGTTAAAAAATATGAAATTTAATGCATAGTAGCTAGGTGCCTTTCCTCTTCCTTCAGGAGCCAATACCCATGTGATAGATTATTAAGAGTGACCTAATTATGATACCAAAAACCATTACGAATTTACTTTTAACTATATATATTACATGAAGATTCCACAAATAAATGTTGAGTACAATAGTAAAATATATTGAGGAAAGTTAATCGGTCTCTCAATTGTAAAAGTATTGTATCTAAAATATTTATACTCGGTTTTATGATTAAATTTTTATCTCCTAGTTATGTAAAGAACCCTCAACAAGTTATGATGACATGCATGCGCCGATTAATCAATTTAATTATCCATCTCATTTGAGTTAGGCGGATAAAAATTGAGCTAAAGGTTTGAATTAATTAAGCATCCTTTGGGTTCTAAAAATTTTCTTTTATTTCATATTAAAAAAAATTGGAAAATAATGTTTAGTGAATAAAAATAAAAAACAATCTTTTTTCAACAAGGAAAACATGTTCGATATTTAATTTCCTATAATAAAAACACGAGAAATAATATAACAATGATTTTATACTTAAATGGATTTGAACAAAAATAATAAATTTATATTTAAAAATTGTTGAAGAAAATATTTTTTTCCGTTTATATGAGTTTGTACCAATGTCAACTATTTTACTAGTTTTATAAAACATTTTTAATGAAAACAATGGGAAAAAAATATTTTAATTATTTTTAATTTTCACATATTTTTATTTGTATTTCTATTTTTTAAAATTTTCAATTATCTTCAATATTTTTCATGTTAAAGAAAATGAAAATAAAATCTAAGGAAGCCTAAGATTTTCACCAATCAATTTAAAAGAATGAATTTTTTTTCTTCTTGATATAATGCCTAGAACTATCCATAGCTCCTTCTCAACCTTTAAATAAGAGGATAATGTGCTTGAACCCACCAGACCCATTCTTGACATTTTTAGGGCTCTAGGCAAAACAATAAAATGGGGTTTGACGTTTCTTAAAAGTTGGATAAAAATATTTTTAAGTCCCTTAAAACTTGGTAAAAATAATTTTCGGGCCCTTAAAAGCTAAAATAATTTTTTTGGGGGACCCTTAAAAGTTGGTAAATTTTTTTTGACCTTTAAAAGTTAAAAAAATAATAATTTTAGGCCCTTTAAAAACTGGAAAACAATATTTTTGGATCTCTTCCAGCCTTGGGCCCTAGGTGATCGCACCTCTAAACGACCCCGAGGGTTAGACCTGAAACTCACGTCCTCCTACACTGACAATAATACTAATACTAGTCGAGTTAAAACTCAATAAGCATATATATGATAGTGTCAATATGAGAATATTGAAAACAAATTCTTATAGATATCGTAAAATTTCTACAATTTTTTTTCTTTGGAAACTTCTTTTTTGTTTGAACTTATTTACATTTTCACACATGTAGTTATTTTATTTTGATTAGTCAAGTCAAAAGCGTGGGTTCATGAACTTCGTATGAAGATTACTAGTTGATTAATTAATAGAATATTTTAATGTCAATATATCATGGTTGACAATTACACAAATATTTGAAGTTTAAATATCTGACCCCAAAATCGTGAAAAAAATTCAAAGTTTACACATGAAACTAAAATGTCCTAATTTTTTCATTTAATTATTATTATTTATTGGGTAGAAAAATAATACATTTTAAATAAAATTTCAAAAAAAAATATTAAAAAATTTTAACACCCGTGAGTTTTTTTTTACCTAAGTATTATAAAAATAATTTATTTACCAAAATAATATGAAATGAAAATTATTTTAATAAATTTGGTAGTATGTTAAAATATAAAATCTTCTTATTCTAAGATTTCAAATGGTCACCAATCATATACAAATATATAAAAATTCAAGTTATTGTTCA
This sequence comes from Gossypium bickii, assembly GCA_025503065.1. Lineage (NCBI taxonomy): Eukaryota > Viridiplantae > Streptophyta > Magnoliopsida > Malvales > Malvaceae > Gossypium > Gossypium bickii. Next base: position 137,965,419 of record CP106710.1, read on the forward strand.
AAAATATAATATTTTGGTAAATAATTTGAGAGCCATATTGATTTAGTAAATAATAATTATTTTCATAATATTTTAATAAAAAACCTGGTTTATGATCGGGTCCAATTCAATTTTTATTTAAATAATATCTAATATATATTTACCAAATATAAAAAAAATTATATTATTTTTTCATTTAAATTAATTTAAGGCATAATGATTTATTTGACCCTCTAACTTTATAAAAAAAGAAAATTCATTTTAGCCCTCCATTTAAATTTTTGTCTTTAAACTTACGACACCTGTACCCCAAAATGGATAGAAAAGTTGGCTTGCATGTAAATTAAAAAATAAATTGAAGCAAAATATATAAAAAATATATAAACATCATTTTAAAAATAAATTAATTTAAATTGTTAAGAATTATAAAAAATATTTTTAATATTTTAAAGACATAATTAATTACTAATAAGGCGTATATCAGCAAAGTTAATACATTAAACTTTTTATTTATTTTGAGGTGATTTGACAAATAATATAAATTCAATGACTAAAAATAATAAAAAATTAAATAAATTATTATGCGTTAATTTCTATTTATAAAACAATAAAATTAATTATTATATCTGTAAATAAAAAATTTGACCGCACCAAAACTGTCATCTTTCCAAAGGTGGCGATAACGATGATGATGCATTGGAATTAGAAGCTGCCGGTTTTTATGGTTAGCTGTTTGGGGGCGGCTTAGGTTAGGCTCAGAAATTAATGAAATATTATATAGTTATTGATGTGTATAATGATGTAACATTTTTGGCCCCACCTCTTGTACTTTTATCGATTATGCAAATCCTTTTTGTTCGTCCCTTCCCATTTTCCAAACCCACTTCCTCCATCACCGGAAGCAATTACAAAACAACAAAATTTTACACCAAAACTCACTTTTTCTTAATTACAGATTTAAATAATAATAATTTATTTATTTAAAATCGAATTCATCGAATTAAATTTATATTAACAATAAAAAATTTTATTTTAAGTCTTGTTTTGTTATTTAGAAGAACATTATATAATAATTATTTTAATTAATTACCAATCAATATCGGATGTGAAATATAATTATTTTTGGTTAAATTTTATAAAAATATTTATACTATATGTTCTTGTTGGATTTAATTTTTTTAATCTTTTACTTTTTAAGACATGCTATGATGTGAAATATACACTTTAATATTTTCTATATGATTAGATATTTTCTTGCATATTTAAAAAAGACAAAAAAAAAGGAGAGTAAAATATTTGCTCAATTCTAAAAAAAATAAATCAAATCAAATTATTTAACAAAGTTTTTTTTTTTTTTTTTTCGATTAAAAATTATTTAACAAAGTTAATATAAAAAAATTGACCCTCATTTTGAAAAGGTCAAATTTTGTTATTAGTCCCCATATTTTGTAAAAGTTATGGATTTAGATCCTATACTTTTATTTGATCAATTTTAATTCCTGTACTTTTCAAATTGGTTAATTTTAATTCTTATACTTTTCAAATTTTGAAAATTTGGTCTTGACCCAAATAGTAGCAGTTAAATCTATTTGGTTAATTTCAATTACTAATCATGTACTATGCATGCAATTGTAGATGTATTCCATTTTCTCCAATTTTTCTATTTAAGTCCGTATACTTTTTGAATTTTGAAATTTCAGTCTTGACGCACGTGTTAATCATTAATTCATTAACTGGATTTTTAGTAAGTGATATGTGTAAATAATACATTGACATAGCATTACACCTAGAGCGAAGCCAGAAAATTATTTTGGGGGTGGGGCAGAATTAAATTATATATTTTTATGATAATAAAAATGCAATTTCACCATTTTAATAGCCTATATATTTATTATTTTTAAATGATTAACTAAAATTCTATCATTTTTGTGGGTCAAAGTACAATTTTACTATTACTAATTTAAAATTTTATAAATTATAAAAGGGTCTAAATGAAATTTTTTCATTTTAAGGAGAGCCAAGGCCCTTACTAATCCATTGGATTCGCCACTGTATACATATGGTAATATGTTTAGCACATCAAGTTTTAGAAATAGCAAAATTTAACTCAATAAACTTTACTAAAAATTTTCCTTGTGATTATATTGATACATATTCTTATATGGAAAAATTTTGTTATTAGTCTCCATATTTTATAAAAGTTTTGGATTTAGTCCCTACACTTTTATTTAATCAATTTTAGTTCTTATACTTTTCAAATTGGTTAATTTTAGTCCCTATACTTTTCAAGATTTTTAAATTTAGTCCTGGCCCAAACAGTAGCAATTAAATCCATTTAGTTAAATTCAATTACTAGTCATGTATTATGTATACATTGTAGATTTATTCCATTTTCTCTAATTTGACCATTCTAAGCCCCTATACTTTTCAATATTTGAAATTTCAGTATTGACGCAAATGCCAGTCATTAATTTATTAAATAGAATTTTAGTGAGTAACATATGTAAATAATAAATTGACATAACATTACACGTATGATAATATATTTGGCACATCAATTTCAAGAAATAGAAAAACTTAACTCGTTAAATTTTACTAAAAATTTTGATTAGGATTAAATTGATACATAAAAAATTTGATTTGGGGCCAATAACATGACATTACTATAACTAAAAAAAAAAAAGATAGAATGAGAAAAAAGGCAAATCCACATATGTTAGTAGTCTCGGATAAGACATTGGTTCATAAGTTTCCGACACTTTGCATTGCTTTTGGAACAAATAAATCAAATTACTATTACATCATATTAAATTTATTTTATTCGTAATAATGTGTCTTCATTTTGGACAATTCCTCGTTGGACCAATAGAAGCCGCCAAGTAGAGCTGCTCACAAAACAGCGATTTGATTTTCTTTTTCCTTGCCTAAATATTTTATTTATTATTTTATAAGTGGATATAAATTGATTAATTATCACGAGATTTAAGCTAAGCCGGGGTGTTGAAATGTTTAACCAAACTAATTTAGTATTTCGAATATTTTAATCTTTTAACCATTAATTGAGCAGAATTTTATTTAAAAAAATTAACTGAATTAAAATATTTCGGTTAATTCGGTCGGTTAACCAAAATTTATATGTTCTTTTTTTTGTCAAAACAAGTATAAGACATATAAAAAAAAATAGATTGATAATGTTCATTTGACCGAATTATCTAAATTAGTAATAGCCTAATACATATAATATATAATGTTATTTATTAAGTTCAATTAATTACCCGATTTCTAATCGAATTAATCGTTAATCGACCTCTGACTGAACTAGATCAGTTAACTGATCGATTAACTAAATTAGACCGATTCAGTTAATTGATTCGATTTTAACTGAAGTTTGAAATTTTTTTATTTATTTTTTTGTTGTTGTACCTAAATGAAGTCCCTGTAGTTTATTTGTATTACAAAATGAAATATTGATTTATATTAAGAGTTCTATTTCTGGATAAATTAAATGTTAAGGGCTCATTTGAATATAAATTAAAGGTTAAGGATTTATTTGGATATCAATTAAAGTTTAAAGGATTATTTGGGTGTAATAAAACTATAAGGACTTATCTGAAAAAATGGAAAAATTCGATGACTTATTTAATATATTAGCTTGAATGATATAAAATTATTATAAACAAAATTTTGAATGTTATAAAAATCTTATATATGCTATGCATAAGCTATTGATTGAATTGATATCAGATGCGAATCGTGTATTAACTCAATTAGAATAAGACTGGTTTTTTTTGTACTAAATAAAAAAAACTATTATGAAAATGTTTTTATCTTTTTCTATTTTTATATAAAATCTATAAAAATTAATTTAAATCCAAGGTAAATATAGAAAAAAAAATACTTACATAAAAAGACTTGAACCTACAATATCATGACCGTCGAAGCCTCGACCTTATGAGGTTGATATAAACTTATGTTAATATGAATTAAAATTTTTAATTAGTTAAAAGAATTATTATATTTAATGATAAAAATAAAGGGTTAGGGACTTATTTAACTAAAAAAATGGTATAAGGGCTTGTTTAAATAAGGTATAATAATTTAAGGGGTATTTTTTGTATATTAGCCATCTTAATAATAATGTTACTTCGTAAAAGAAAAATGAGAGTAAAAGCTTTCGGCCAATGACATAGCTGATCCATGCGTAATGGATCTGAAAAGCTATGGCGTTTGAACCTGACTTGAAAACCCAACCCCAACAAAGCACAAGCCTGCACCATGAGCCCCAAAATATTGGTAAAAGGAAGGACTTGCCCATTTTCTTCTTTCTTCAGCTTTAGCGTCTCTGATCGAGAAACAAAGGGCGTTAAACCATTAAGTGGGAGTTTTGTTTTCAGCTAGCTTGCTCAAATGGCTTTTCTTTTCAACAAATTCCAAGATGTAAGTTCCTTTTTTTTGTTTTTTCTTTTCAATCATTTTTTCATTTGTAAAATTAGGTAATGTTGATTCAAAGTTTCCCATTTTTCTATTGATATTCCAGGCTGTTAGAATCCTTGCAAAAAGCCCCACTTTTGCTAGGTACAGAAGGAAACTCCAATTTGAAGACGATATCAATCTCATCTTCATGTATACCAGGTTTGATGATCTTCAATACCCACACTCCTTTTTTATCATTCATTATCATTGCTTTAGTGTCTAATCCCTTTGACTTCTTTGATTGCTTGATATTGTTGCTTGTGCAATGTGTAGTTACAATCGTCTAGGAAAGAATGCCGATGAGGCCGATGCCGAGGAGATTATCGACATGGCTAGTAAGGCCTCTTTTACTGACCAACAAATGCAAGTGCAGGAAAATGTTCATTTTCAAATTAAAAACTTTTGCACTGTTATGGATGAAATCCTTCTTCCTGGTAGTGGTGAGTAAATTTCTAGTTTATTTTGTTTAATGAATCATCTATGGGATGTTTGGTATATTAAATGTTTAAGCCCCTCAGCTTTCTTACTATATTGTTTGATTAAATTACATTGTCAAGGAAATTGGGGTTTCATTGTTTTTGTATTAGCTTGTCATGGTCTACATCTTATTGTATTGCAAGTTTAATGCGATCATTTTGGTTTTGGAACTTAAAATTGAATTAGTTTTAGGCCTTCGTTACTTGATTCGGTTGTTATGTGATTTTTGGCTTGGCTGCCTTAACTGTGTTATGAGATTGGAGCGTATGCTCGTAGAGGAACCGTTTCTATACTTTTTTACTTTGGAGATAAGATAACTTTTATATGTGCAAAGTAATTACATTAAACATTGATGTACTTTAGCTATTTTGAAAAGATGATTGCTTTTATATATATGATAATATGGAGTATGGACAGTTTAACTGAACTTTATTTTGTTGCTAAATTTATCATAGATCTGTACAGAAATGAAAAAAGTGCAAGAAGTAGCTGGAATATGGATCATTTGAACCATTGTTCGACTTTTCTTTTAGTCATATATGCTTTTTCTTTCTAGTTTTTACTTTGCATAAGTAATACACTAGAGATGAATGGAAGACCCTGCCTCTGATAATTTCTTTCTCAGTCCTAACTATTGGCGATTTTTCAGTGCAGCTGTTCCCTTGACAAGACCAATAAAACGCGCTGAACTCTCACTGAGGTTGAAGGATTCCATTGGCTACTCGCTTGATGTCAAACCATCTCAAATACCCCACAATGAAGCCAGCCAAGGTTTATATTTGAATGGTGAAGCCAATGTTGGTTCTGTAATTGCCATTTACCCTGGTGTTATATACTCTCCATCTTATTACCAATATATTCCTGGATACCCTAGAGTTGATGCTCGAAACAGATATTTGATCACAAGATATGATGGGATTGTCATCGATGCTCAACCTTGGGGATATGGGGGTGAAACACGTGAAATATGGGATAGCTCAACAATGCAAGATACTAGGCCCGACACGGATGAGACAATGCTTGGTAAGGCTTTGGAAAACTCACAAGTAGGATGCAATGGTGAAATTTTGGAGCGTAGAAACCCTTTAGCTTTGGCCCATTTCGCCAATCACCCTACTGAAGAAACTGTGCCAAATGTGATGGTTTGCCCTTATGACTTCCCACTGACTGAAAAAAACTTGAGAACTTATATTCCAAACATATCATTTGGTAATGCAGAAGAACAAAAAGTGAGGAGATTAGGCAGCTCTTGGTTTAGAGGGGGTTCAAGAAATAGTCGGTTAGATGACTCGGACTCAGACGGTCCTGTTTTGAAGACTCTTGTGCTGGTGGCTACTAAAGCACTCTGTGATGAAGAAGTGCTGTTGCAAAGACCATTATGGTATTATTCTGTGGACGGAGACGAGGATTGAAAGAGATGGAGCTACATTCATGGAGCAAAGGTATTGACAACTAAAATAATGGCCAGTCAGTGTAGATTGTAACACACATGCAGTGCATTCAGTTAGGATGAAATAGTTATGGTGTTGACTGGTTTTGGTGACTCCCACCATCAAATCAATTTGTAGTCGTGAAAGAAAATGAGGGAAATAATCCTTTTTTTTGGGTACACATTCAGACTGAAAATGACTTAGTTCAGACATTGAATGTAATAAAACTATATTTCTTGTCATTGTTTTACACTGAACGAAACTCTGATCTTTTGAGTGAAAACTGATAATTAACTTACCGGTCTTGACTTGCATCGATGATGATTAGACACTCATTTGGTACGAATTTGAACTGTATACTTTCACCCTTTAATGTTGAATAATAAATTGATCAATTTATTAAGGGTAACTATTTGTTCAATTATAAATTTATATAGTTTTTATATTTTTTTGCTATTATAAATGCTCCTCTTGCTTAAATATATATTGTAGCATTAATTTAGTTCGATTGTTAATTAGTTATTTAGAAAATATATTTTTATTACTTATTTTTTGTACTATACTTGTATCAATAAAAATGTAAAGTTTTAATGTGAAAATGATATAATAATTGATTATTAATACTTATAATAAAGAGTTAAATCATTCACTTATAAAAAAAGGATAATACAATTACAATAGAGTCAAAAAAAAAAAAAAAAAATTCTAACCTTCTAACACAACTCATCAAAAAAAATGATCTAGTTGAGAATTAATCATACGATAGCTAACCCGGAATTACAACAATCAAAGGCTCAAGATAATGAATGAAGATTGATGGACACAGACCCTAAAAGTTAAACCAGAAGCCTTGGGCTTTCAACTTTTAGCCCTCATTATTGTTAAATTACTCAAAAATCAAAGAAGCCTGGACCTGCCCTAGAAAGGAGTTCTTTGCCAGCATCCTTCCCCATCATAACCATGTCTTCAAAAGCATATGCACCTTTTCTAGATGTTTCAAGCACTGACATGTATATATATGGAGAAGAAATGATAGCGTTAAAAGGTGAAAGAAACAAGCATTCTCATAGGAAGATGAAGTTAATTATAAGTTTAGAAAATCTAGAAATCATAAGTGCGATGATCATACCACGTGTTCCATCGGGAGAAGCTACCAATCCTTTAAATATGCAATTACCATCCTCGTCTTTTGAAGCATAGCCAGCGATTGGAGTACGGCAAGATCCGTCCAATGTCTCTAGAAAGGCTCTCTCACATGTAACTGCCAATCGTGTTTCCTCGTGATTTAATGAAGCTAGGTAATTAGCCTATATATCAGAACCAACCAAATCAATGGTAGAAAAGCAATAGGAGATCAAAATAGTTTTCAAGGATACAAATAAAATTTGTCAAGATTATATCAGATATGGAACACATAAATCAATGGAGAAACTTCAATTCACAGACACATCCGGCGCTTATCCTGTTGTCTACAATGATACTTTATATAAGCATCCAAATTCCAAACCAACAATATACTCTTCTATGAAATTAAAGATTTTTGCATTAGTATCTCCTGCCGTTCAACAATATAAACCTCAAGCTTCTGACCTTTGGATTTCTATTCTCAATTACCAGGTTTTAAGATTCAACTTAATCTCCAACAAAGATGGGAGGAAAAATCAATTCAGTCCACACTGTCATCGACTCTGACTAAAATATATTGAGCCAAATGTATTCTTTTTCCAATAAAACCGTTTGTTTTTTTTATGCCAACACTTTTTAAACTATTTATCGAAATTCAAAACTCAAAATTACCATATCTCAGCACTTTGTGGGCAGATGTCACAAAGGTAATACAAGGGTCTGATAGAAATTTGAGGTCAGCCATAAATCAAGCAAAAGCAAAACATACCATTTTTTCATCATTGCTTCGACATGCAATTCCAATAGCCCCCTGCGCAACAGCTGGAAGCATTTCATCAATTGAAAGAACAGAAGTAACATTTTCAGTCATGCTCAAGCGTCTAAGTCCAGCTAATGCCAATAAAGTTGCTTGGACCACTCCTTCATTAAGTTTTCTTAATCGTGTCTGTACATTGCCCCGGAAATTATCCTCCACCTACAAAATTGCATAGAAAGTTATAACTAATTCAGAATAGAGAAATAACGGAGCAATTCTGTATGTTTGAATTCTAAGACAGTATGCTCTGTTCATCACAGCTGCAACAATGGAATTTTAAATGCAATGCAGAACCGGTAAACAGTTAGATTTACATTTCAAGTCAATGGTCAGTGACCTGATATAAGACCACCCACAGATGAAAAGTTATATTCCAACAAATAGTCTTGTAAATGACTCTGCTAATTCATCTACAAATATAATATTCTGACATAGCAAAGTAACTTGCTTTGAGTGATGGATATCTGTAGAGTATTTGTGACTTTCTTCTTAGAGATGCAGTGCCAATAACACTCCCAGCAGGTAGTTCAGCCAAGGAAGATGCACTCAAGGATATAAATGCATCACGAACATCCTCACGCGGAAGGTTGCATGGTAGAATTGTCTTCTCCGGTAAATAAGTAGGAACGTCTTTCATTGAGTGGACAGCAATGTCAATATCACCATTTATCAAAGCCTCATCTATTTCTTTTGTGAACAAGCCCTTTCCACCAATATCTGCAAGTGGCTGACTCAGTATTTTATCACCAGTTGTTTTGATTACAACAATTTTGATAGCCCCTTCTTCAGCTAGTTCCAGATGGGAAGCCATGAGCTTGTCACGTGTCTCGTGAGCTTGCGCAAGTGCTAATGGGCTGTCCTACACATGGAAAAGGTGTAAACAGCCAGAAGAAATTCAAGAGGAAAGACCCGTAATCAAATTAGAACTGATGGATAAAAAAGTACCATGGTGATCCAAGGTCACACATTAGTATGAAATAATTGAGAGAAGTACATTTCTTCTACAAGCAAGGCCCTAAATTGTTATGAAATTTTCCCGGAAATGAATTCTAGTGATCTCAAAATCATATATTTTCAGCCCAATGAAAAACAGGCTATATCAATTCACTCGGCAAGTATTTTAAACTGGTAACAAAAACCTCAATGAGTAAGGGAATGAATCAGAATCTAGCCTACATTTACACATCAGATTTTAAGGAGGAAGCATGCATTTATAAGACTATATATTTAAGAAAACGCCAATCTGAATATTAATTTACAGAATAAGCAAAATCAGAGCTAGATTTTACATGTATACAAAATTAAAACCAGAAACCCATTACTCGAACACATTAGAACGAAGATCACTTTCCAGTATTATAATTCAAACCCATCTTAGTTCAACAACCAAGGCACCAATGATCCACATTACTAAGCAATATAAATTCAGATTTCATGACAAAGGCAAAAGTCAAAGACCGTACCTTCCTCTAGTGCCTATTCTGACAAGTGCAACTTCTGTCTTAGCAACAGAAGCTTTTATGACCCCAAAACCCTGCTTTTTCTTCGCATCGGGAAGGGATTGAATCTTGAGATGTTGAAGAGGGAAGCCAAGAACAGAGACGGAGCCACCGCCACAAAAATTGAGTAATCCGCCACCAGCGCCGCCGCCGTGGGTCGTACAAAGAGAAGAAGAAGCTAACGTCTCCATTGGAAGCTTGATAATTCGATAGAAGGGAGGGAGAGAGGAGGGGGGGGAAGAAGAAGAAGAAGAAGAAGAAGAAGAAGAAATTGAAAGCGAAAGGGAAAGATTGAATTGGCTTTGAAGGGACTGTTGTTTGTTATTTGTCTGTTATATTGAAAGAAAAAAGAGTTGAGTTGGGTGAGACCAGATACTGGATAGGATATTAGGATTACAATGGTTTTGATCCCCTACGGCCGCCTATACTAGCTTCGCCTAAGCTTAAAAATTAATCGCATAATGATAAATTTAATCCTAAAATTTATATTTTTTTATCAATTTAGTTCACAACCTTTTAAAAAAAGCCAAATTTAACATCAATTTTTAGAGAAAATCAATTTAATATTTTTAATGGTAATAATGATTAAAATATTAAATTTTTAAACATGACAACTTGTATTATAATCCACTTCTAATTCATGCTATTTTTTTAGTTTTTCTTATTTGTAAATATTTTATAATTTTTAAATTAACTATTTACGTGACATGTAAGATAAATAATGTTATGTCAGTATTAAATAATATGTATTGTTATGAGGGTTGCAACGTCAAAATCATTATAAAAAATGTTTCAAACATCATTTCCGTTAAAGAAATAATTTGACTCTTTTGAAAGATTAATGGCTAAATATAGCTAAAAAAAAAAAAGGGCCAAATTAAAAAAAAATTGTAAATGTTGAAAGCTAAATTTATTATTATGCTAAATTTAATATCGTACAAAACAATTTTTTTTTTGTTAAACTTTCACTTACACATTAAATGTTAGCTTGAAATGTATTTAAATCAATTGGATCAAATTTAAACAAATCTATATAGTTGTGTGGATGGTATGAATATGATTCCATAAAAAAGTTACTCTTAAATTTCAATTATATTATCTTTTCTTTAATACATCAAATTCAAATTGTAAAGTAAAATCTAAATACTTTTCTTCTTCGATCTTTGATGTTGATAGCCAAATCAATTTAGATCCAATGTATGTTCTTCTATTTGTCAATGGGTATTGATCCACTATACTAATAATCGAATCATTGCTTAGAGCTAGCTAGCCGAACTTAAAAAAAAAAAAAAACTTAATAGCCCAGTGACTTCAATAAAAACTTTCAAATAGTTTAGTGATATAAATGAAAACTTTTGAATAATTCAGTGAATATTTTGTAACTTTTAAAAGTTGAGTGACTAAAACATAAACTTACTAATAGTTTAGTGACCTTAGGTGTAGCTTACCCTTTTTTGTTCGAAATGATATTTCATTGATTTGTAAATTTGTTGGTTGTTAGAAATTGGACAGGCTGATCCAACTGGATGGACCGGAACAAATCAATATATTAGTTTGAACAAAAGGTTAAACCGATTTTTGAATGAATTATTTTAAATCTATTGAACCAAGTCAAAACCGTTGAATTGATTTTTTAAAAAATATTTTTAAATTTCCTATGATTTTTTAATAATTTATTTAATTAAAATCAAATTTACCGGTTGAATCAGTCCAATTAAAAATTGACAATCTTACTTTTTCAACAATATTTAGGATAATAAAAAAACCCTTGGTAAACTCTTTATAAAGGAAAGGGAATAAAAATCTTAGTACAACAAGATAAACATAGAAAATACAAAACAGTAAAATGGTACGAGCACTCATCCTTAATCAAGCCATACCAAAGAAACATATGATCTACTGAAAATTCGACACAACGAACACAAGCGTCACAGAACCAAACCCTATCATTAGGTGTTAGCCACCAAATCAAACATTGGGAACAATTGCATTAAATTTGTTAGTTTGTTTCAAAATATCTACGGACACTTAACAAATGTTGATTCCATCAAACCAAATGTGGACAATTTGAATTATAACTTTTTAAAGTTTAAAAAATAATTTAAAATATGAATCATAATTTGGTTAATTGATTATGCAATTAACCAAATTACAAACATTAAACTATTAGATTCCATGCTACAAATAGATACAGTCAAATTTTTTTTTTCGGTTTTACCTTCGAACTCTTTATTTTAAAATTTTATTTGTTTATAAAAGATGATATATTTTTACCTCAAGAAATTTATCAAAATTTGATATTTTTATGTTAGTGAATTTATTCAAAATTGCTATTAATTTAAGTAGTAATATTTGGCAGACTAGCAAGTTAGAGACTGATAAGCACATTATAAGAGTATAATAAAATATTTAAAAAAAAGATATCTGATAAATTTTTAAGATTGTTTGTGAAATAAAAAAAAAAATACTACTAGTTAGTATTTGATACACATGTAGCGTTATTTTTAGACTCTATAAGTAGGATTTGGAGTTGATAAGTGTCTTATAAGAGTATATTAAAATATTAAAAAAATAAATATTAAAAAAAAAGACATATCAAATTTTTAAGAATACTTGTAAAAAAAAAAAAAAAGAGAGTGCATTATTAGTGTACTAAACACTAATCTTTAATTTAATTGTAATTTTTAGTTGGGTTATTGGTGTAATGGAAATTTTTATTGAGTTATTATTTATTTGAGTTTAAATGGATGAGGTATTTAATTATTGAGTTAGTAGGGATATATGAATTTAGGTTTATTTCTTTGATAACAAATAGAATAAATAACAAAAATTGTTTAAGTTTATTGATTAATTCAAAAATTGAATAAATTAATTTATTTAGTGGATGTGACTTTAACGACCAATAGTATGATGATATGTGACAATTTCATATTTTGACATTTAATAAAAAAGTTAAAAAATAAAAGTATTTAAAATTTATAAATAAAAAATAATTTTTGCCACGTGCCACTATGCTTTTGGTCATTATTGCCACATCAACCTATTTTAACAGTGTTAATCAGGTACCTAAAAAAATACCAAGTTGATTTAGTTTTTCGAATTTAAGTATAAGTTAAGTCCAAAAAAACTTTAAATACCAAGTAAATATAAATTGCAAAATTTAAATACTTCCATATATATTAACCTTAGAAAAAAAAATTCTAACAAATAAATTTAGAAATCACTAACATAAATTAATGTTAGTTACTATATATTAAATTTTGTCACAGGAGAAAGAAAATATTTTATGCTAAATTTTAAAAAATTATTCAATGAGAAAACACTAACATTAACTTTAATTTTGATGTTATTAAATATGTGTTTCAACATTGCATTTGTAATTGTTTTCTTTATTTAAAGATGATATCAAAATATATATAAAAAATAAAAGTCTCATTGTAATAATATTAATTATATTTTAAAAGAAATAATATTTTTAGGAGCTGGAGTTGATGATATAGTTAAAGATCTAAAAAGTTTAAATAAGATTATAGACAAAACAAAGGTATAAAAATTTTGACCCTCTAACTTTATAAAAAAATTATTTTAGTTATTTATTTAATTTTCGTCTATTTTAATTTTTAAATTTACCTTATTTATTAAACCACTGGATGAAAAATTAATATTTGTTGACAGCATGAAAAACTAAAATGAAATTTTTTTTATGGTTGAATAAGAAAGGAAAGATTGAACATCAAAGTAAGGGTAGGTATTGGACTAATCCATTAAGAGGAATACCAGAAACTGTGTTGAGTAATAATTTCACTCTTTTATTCCAGAAAAAACTAATACTAGGATAGCATTTCAATCACACATACATACATCGCCAGAAGATAATAGAAACTATAAACAAAAAAAGGACTTGCAATGAAAAGGATTGTTATTACCAGTACTATACGCCATGGGAAACAAAATTACTTCATCCCTTTCCCAAAAAGCCCCTGTTGAAGCCTCTTGCAGTCAACCAGGTACGCAAACCCGTAGGCCATGTTCTTCAAAGTAGCCTCGTACATCTCCGAATCCGACGGGGCCGTCGCATCCGTTGAGAAAAACACCCTATATCCTTTCACAAACGCCGCACGCGCCGTCGTTTCGCAGCACAGGTTCGTCATGACCCCCGTGATTATAACCTCCTCCACCTTTTTCTCCACCAGCATCTCATGTAGTCGCGTGTTCTCGAACGCGCTGTACGTGTTTTTCTCAACCACCTCGTCGGGTTTCGAAAGCCGTCCGATCTCGGGGATCAGTTCGGAATCAACGGTGCCATCGAAGATGAGGTCGTTGTCCCACCACTCACCGAGCATGCCGTAGTCGGCGGGGGATTTGTGACAATGGCGAGTGAAGAAAATGGGGATGGAAGCTTCTCGGCAAAGGTTGATGGTGGTGATTGCGTTGCTGAGAATAGGTTTGGCCATGGAGGCAAAATAGTTTTGCATGTCGATCACTAACAAAGCGGTAGTTTTAGGGTTTGGATCTCGCTTTCTGATTTCGTATTTCTTGTACGAGGAAGACGCCATTGATTTTGGATTCTTAGCAAAATAATTGAAGCAGGGGAATATGTTTGGTTTTATAATATTTTAATTATTAATATATAATCATATTTAAAAATAAAACGAATTTCTAATTTTTTTAAAAAGTTATCATTTTATATATAATTCGGGTTTGATATATAAAAAATTAGACTAAAATTAATATTATATTAAATTAACAAACTGCTATTCAACACGTGAAAAAAAATTTAAAAATTTTAATGACAAAATTATATTTTTTTAATTAAATAATTAAAACGAAAATTTACTCCTAATCCTAATTTAATGTGGTGTAGATAAATATTATACCACATTTCAAATTTTCAAAGCCATTTATATAAAAAAAATTGGATGAATTATGTTAAGGTTCATATTTCGCCGTATTGTTGTATACGACAGGGCAGCCGTACCAGTTTTTATTCTAGAAAAAGAGAATGAAATTTAGGTTGCCATTATTTCACTTAAAACAAGTTCCGGAAAATAAAATTAATTTCTAAAAAACTGATTTTTTTTCTTTTTTTATGTTTGGGTAGTATTTTGTAAAATATTTTTTACTATTTGGTATTTTTTATGAAATAATTTTTTATAAATTATTTTTAGTGAAACAAATACAACCAATACTAATCTATAGAATTTTAAGATTTACATACCTTAAAACATTCATAGCAACTCATAACATATTTCAATAATGCTAACATAATCACTAATGCTGATAGATTAGTCTTCATTTGGCCAATTGGTACCACAGACCTGATCTTGGACTGAAGTGGTTGATGTAAAATTTTTAGCTCTTTCTTTAGGCTCAAGTTTAACCCAAAAAATGAGTTTAAAATTTTGTCTAAATAAAAAATATTAAATACGAGCTTGACCTGTTCGTATTAAATTTTGTTTATATAAAAACAAATTTAAAAAATATAATACATTAAATATACTAAAAACATTAAAATAAAAATAGATGTTTCTCAACAAAATGAAAATACATTAAAAAAATATTTATTTAGCCAAATTTGGGCTAGGTCCGAGTAAAAAATCTTAAAATATTTATTTAGCCAAATTTGGGCTAGATCCGAGCAAAAAATCTTACCCAAAATTTAGCCCTTTTTTTATTTTTATCTAAGCCCATTTTTCAAACTTATATTTTTGTTTAAATCCTCTCACTTTTCGGATTGACCTTCGAGTCTGAACGGATGACCCGACCCATAATCAGTTGTATACCTCCTTCACTAGTATAGATTTTATGAACTTTTTTCTCAAGTTGGAATTACTTTCTGCCAAGCCTTTGCTCTGAAGCATGTCCGTTTCTTCCACCATTGGTTTCCAAGAACATGCTCATCCATTTACGAACCAATTAGATACCTACATCAACAAATCAAGTTGTAGAGATTAGGATTCAATATAAGAATATGGCTTTAGATCATCATGTGCATCGTTACAAATCCTATCACACTACTACTAATAATAACAAATTTAGCTACCCTCATATATGTTATAAAAGTGAAGTGCCACTGCTAGTCAATGATCTTACTACCCTGAAATAGCCTAATATTGCAGTTGTAATGTGTAAGAGGAACTAGCTTTTAACAAAAGAATTAATGAAATATTCAAAAAGCTACATGATAACCTTACCTAGCACTTGGAGCTCTCCTTTCATCTAATCAAGGTGCCCTTTTTCCTCGTTCAAATTCATATAATGGCCTTCTCTTGCATTTTTCAATTGAAATCCTAGTAGGTTCACGTTATACATCCATCTATGGAGTTATTTCATCTCAAAATCGACTTATAGAAGACAACAGTAGAACATCTCATAACTATAAACCAGATAATTTGCAACATCAATTCATTACACAAAGGAAACTCGTGTAATCAAATCTGCAACAAATAGATTATCCGGTATCATCATTACACATATTTGAAAAATGCATTAATCAAACTGATTGTGAATATCAAAGTTCTTAATAGTCTATGGTAAACTTGAATTTCTGGGAAGTACGTATCCTCTCAACTTGTTTTGATGCAAATGCAATATCTCAAGAGAACTCATATTACTTGTCACAAAGAATGGAATTTCTCCATCTAACTCGTTCCTTGATAAGTCCAGAGAAAGGAGTCGATTTAGTCGGACGAATGATGGGGGTATGAGACCATTAAAACCATTATTGTTAGCATATATATAAGCCAACTCTGGAAAAATCAAGTTGATATCTTCAGGTAGTGGCCCGTGGAAGCTATTGTCGGATACGTATAGTGAAGTAAGCTGTGAGCTTATGTTACGAAAGATTTCAGGAAAAGGACCACTCAAATTGTTGCCGCTAACCCATAATTGTGAAGTGGTATTATGCATCACCCAAGAAGGAATGGTTCCAGCTAAAAAATTGTGTGATAGACCAAGGGACTTCAGCTTGTTCTGTGTGGAGAGGAAGCTGGGAAATTTTCGAAGGTTACGACCAGCTAACTTCAGCACATACATGTTGAAAGATGGGGACCAAGTCTGGGGCTCTGTTTCCTGATCTAGGTGGGCAATGTATGAAATGTCAAATTGACCAAGCCTTGATAAATTGGCAAATATGGAGAATGAAACCTTGCCAATGGATAGATTATTGACAAGTGGAGTGACTCAATACTGTTAAGGTTGTGGACTAGTAAGGAAGGACAGGAACCACTGAATTGATTGTAAGAGAGATCTAGAAGTTCAAGTGAAGTCAAATTACTCAAGCATGAAGAGATGTTTCCTTGGAGATGGTTATCATTAAGGTTTAGATCCCTGAGGGGAAGGCTATGGCAAAGGCAGTTCGGAATAAAACCAGTTAAGTTGTTAGAAGACAAATCTAAGCAGTGAAGAGAGGTAAATGCCTTCTTGCCCCAGCAGAAATCAGAAGCATCTTGTATGGCGTTGTAACCCAGGGTCTGGAGATGCTTGTGTTCTTGAAGCTTTGCACAGCATAAAGTTAGTGCACATAGGAGATGTTACGACTTACAGTTTCATGGAGTGTGGTTAGTGCTTACCATGAGGTGAAGTGAATCCTTTAATGTTGTTCCCTGGAAGTTCAAGTTCTTTCAAGTCCTTAAACTGAGCAACCAGGGTAGCATTTGGATACCAATGTTCAAGCAAGCTTGGATCCCTTTGGTAGTGAAATATAAGTCTGCTGACCCGAGTCCCGGACGCATAACATTCAACAGCCTCCCACTGGCAACAGTCTTCACTGTACCGGT
Organism: Gossypium bickii; assembly: GCA_025503065.1. Classification (NCBI taxonomy): domain Eukaryota; kingdom Viridiplantae; phylum Streptophyta; class Magnoliopsida; order Malvales; family Malvaceae; genus Gossypium; species Gossypium bickii. Next base: position 137,982,997 of record CP106710.1, read on the forward strand.
TTAGGAAAGTGGTGTCTTCGGGGCTGTTTATCGAAGCCTTGTTTTTGTATAAGTGCAAACCTTTGTTTTTCCAAGCAGCCTTGGCAATTAAGGCATATGCATAGAAGAAGCAAGAGGAAAAAGCACCTATGGACAACAGTGATCTTCATGATTGTGAGAATGAGATTGTTGAACATCCCAAGTAGGCACAACCTCTATTTATGAAGTGTAGTTACTTTATTTGCAAAAACATTGAACTTTCAGCTGTCTGTGTCAGGCCTGTCTCCATGGAAACTACCTTTTCCACACCTTCAAGGCAGAAAATAAGAGGGAATTGCTGAACCTGTGGTGTACAAATCCGCAACTCCACAGATTTTATTGCAACGAAAAAGGACAAACGTAAAAGACTTGACGGAAGGAAATCCCAACGTAGTATCTCAGATTGTATCACAATCAGAGGGGTTCATTTCCATAGAAGAAAAGGGTTTAACTTTTGAATTGGGAAGCTTTTTCCATGGAATGGCAAAGGACACAGCTTTTACTGCAAGTAAGAAAAAAAATATCTGTAAATGGAACACAAGTAGGCTGCTTTCCATATCTCAATTACTCACAAGTTTTCCTGTAAGGTTGAAAACAAGTTGGGGACATCAGTATGAACAAGTGCTCTGTTTTTGTCTATAACAATGATAATGTATTACAAATATTGGATGCAGCTGAGGTTTTTCCGGTGACGGATCTTAAGGTGTCTTGGTAAAATGGAAAAGTGAAAAGATCCCAAGGTCGTGAAGGTGAGGTTTTCATCCAGCTATTCAATCAGTCTTTGCTGCGATTTCATTAGTTGCAATTTACTATAAATTTTCTTTTAAGACTAAATTGGCTTGTTATGCAGCAATATACCTACAATGGCTGAATCTTCAGTTTAACTGCATTGAAGATGTTGTGCCACCCTGTTGGGGGCAAAACATGCCTCTCCATCAGTAATCTAAACTTGTCAAAGAACCGCTTTCCTAGATACAATAGCATTATTTTTTTATAATATGTTTTATTTATTTAATAATTTTTACTGATATTAATATTGATAATGTAAAATGATATGGGCTTGAACTTCTTGAAACCTTCATTTTAAAGGTTGGAGAGAGAGAGTTATTAACTATTTGCATACTTTGATTCCTCCATCGTTGATAATTGGAGGAAAAACAAAATTTCTTTTAAATATTTTTATTAAAAAATGCTATCTCCCCTTGGATCAACGAACCGGAGCTTAATAACTTAGGTTGGTAGCCCAAATTAGATCCAAAACATGGCCCATAAAAGTTCAAAAAAAAGAAAAAAAAGAAAAGGAAAAATAGTTTGCAAAGGAAAAAAAATGGAAAAAGGGGGAAGCTGACCAAAATAGAGGGGGGCTTTGGCTTTTGTACGCAATAATTTGGTGGAGACTGCATTTTTTTGGTGTCTGCAGCGAAAGAGGCAAGGGGAGATCCGATACTGAATCAACAGCAACAGCAATGGCTAGACAAGCTTCACGACTTATTCAGTCTTTGTCTTCCAGGATTTCTCCTCACAAACCCCCGCTCTCTCCCTCTTCCTCTTCTTCTCAGCTTTTGACTCAGTCACGCTCTTTCTCGGCGGCTCCGGCGCCTCAACCGGCGGTTTTCGTAGACAAGAACACTCGTGTCATTTGCCAAGGGATCACTGGAAAGAATGGCACTTTCCACACTGAACAAGCCATAGAATATGGCACTAAGATGGTAAATTTAAATTCCCTTCAAATATTCACCTTTTTAAAAAAATTTAATGGATGCTTTTGGTTTCTTTTTTTCCCTCGTATCCTTTAATGGGTTTTTATTATTCACGGCAATACTTGATGGGTTATTGAGAAAATCACGGAGAGTAGGAACTTTGTAAGATTTGTTTATATATGCCAGAGAACTGGGTTTGTTGTAGTTTTGTATATTGGGAATGATCCAATGTTGCTTATTAGTCATATATATTTTTAATTCCTTAGATTTGTCTCATTTTCTTTTATAGGTTGGTGGAGTAACACCCAAGAAGGGTGGCACAGAGCACTTAGGGCTTCCTGTTTTCAACTCTGTTGCTGAAGCAAAGGCTGAAACCAAGGCTAATGCTTCTGTCATTTATGTTCCTCCGCCTTTCGCAGCCGCTGCTATCATGGAGGCTATGGAAGCTGAATTGGATCTTGTTGTTTGTATCACGGAAGGAATTCCTCAGCATGACATGGTAAATGGATCAAAGGCACCTTAGAAGTAAAGCTGTTTGTTTGATTGTGTGTCTAAATTTGTAATTCTGCATTCTTACCCGTGGAATGAATTTATGTTGCGGTTTTCATTTTAGAAGTGATTTCAAGGAGCTCATTTGCATTATATGCAATTTCAAGTGTATGACTGCAATATGCACATGAGTACTGAGAACCAAAATCCAAATTACAGTTGATATCTTCCTTCCAAGTTTTGTGATTGGTAATGAATTTTATTGATTTTTTAGATCAATGCTGATATCTTTTCACCACAGGTTCGTGTGAAGGCTGCCCTTAACCAGCAATCAAAAACCAGGTTGATTGGTCCAAACTGCCCTGGCATCATTAAACCTGGGGAATGCAAGATTGGAATTATGCCTGGATACATTCACAAACCAGGTCGTGTAGGAATTGTTTCTCGATCAGGCACTTTAACATATGAAGCAGTAAGACCCTTTATCAGATATTTACTTTCTCACTTGGATATTTGTGTGGATCAGTCACTTTCTAGTATCTATGTGCCTGAAGATACATCTTCACATGCTTGTTTTCTAGACCTCCTTTTAGAGAAAACTTGGGGGGTAATTCCAGTTTATTAAGGTGTGTGCCTAGGCATTGTGCCTTAGTATCAAACAATAAAAGCACTTCAAACCTCTTCGGGCGAGGCCAATTTGATCAAATGCATGCCTGGTTCTCCTAGATACACTTTTTTTTTTTTTGCAATGCGATAAGTGCAAAAAAGGGAGCCTAATTGAAGTTCTCTTTAATTTCTTTCATCAACTATAACCTTGTAATAAAAAGGATAATAACATACTCTCTACTTTTCAGTATTTGAGTATTCAACAACTGACATGGGACCAAAGGAAATCATGAATGGTGGCCAACAAAAGAACAATAAACCTTGCATTTCTTTTTCCCGATAAGATGATAATTATGTATCTTAATCTATGTATGACAGCAATTACAAATAAGCACGTGTACATCTTAAGCTTTAGTTCGCTCAGGCAAGTGTTTTATGTTTTTGCACCTTTAACAGCACCGAGTGGTTTTCCTATAAATTTTTTTCTATTCAGAAAAGAATTTGTTAGAAAGAAAGTTTATAAGTATCAGTTTGATTGGATAGTATTTGAAAAATATGAATATAATTAAACCTATGAATGTTTGCTAGATACTTAACGTCCTAGTATTCAGTAGGTTTATATACAGGGTAACACTTGTGGGATTGGAACACCATAGTACTCAAGAAGTTAAGACTATTTTCCGTATGCTGATGTTGTAGTGTACTCTCTTTGAGTAAGTTGTCAATAAGCATATTTTTCATTTTATCTTGTAGGTTTTCCAAACAACTGCAGTAGGTCTGGGGCAATCAACCTGTGTAGGAATTGGTGGAGATCCCTTTAATGGAACCAACTTCGTTGATTGTGTGACAAAATTCCTTGCTGATCCTCAGACAGAAGGTAACATATTCCAGATTTAGATTGTAGAGAGTTTCTCTAGGACTAGTTTTCTTAGTATTATTTGACTATCATTAATTCTACTGCAATTATTAGATTAAAAGGTCTTTTTTGTTATGTGGCTGTATCTTGTCTATTGTGAATAGGAATGCGTATTGTCTAATTATTGCAATTGCATTCAGGCATCATTCTGATCGGTGAGATAGGGGGCACTGCAGAAGAAGATGCCGCTGCACTGATAAAGGTAATGCTTACGCTTTAGCATGAAGGAACTGAGGGTGGGGGAGATGGTTGATTTCCATGCTGATCCTCATTTGATGTTGTACGGTTAAGTTTTCTTTGTAAGAGGTTGTTTATAATCTATAGTTCCTTGTGCAACCAACAAAATTGGCTTCTGTCATCCTCCTCTGGTGGGATAAAGTTGGAAGCATAAGCTAGCCTGTCTTTAACATTTTATATAATATCCACTGAATTACATATTAGCTTGTAACAGTCTTGGCAATTGTCCTAATTGGCATAATTGATAACATCTAAATTATGACTGGATTTAGGATTTGTGTTTTCTGCAGTCTATTTCTCTTTCAAAAATCATAGTAAGCCTTAATTTTGATCCACTCCCTTGGCTGAAAGCAAATATTCGGGTAAATGAAACATAAACAAAGAAATATCTAGGTGGAAGAGAATAGGGATACATAAATATCTATTTATAGTGCCAAATATAAGATAAGGTTTGCAACGTGGTGGAATCTGGTGATGAACATATAACTTTGTGATGTGGACCTGCAAATGAATGTTTTTGTTCTCATATATGCATATTGTGCTTCTGTGCATATTCTTAATTGTTTTCTCCATGGTGCTTTTTTTAATTTCACTTCTATAGATATAAGGAGCATGTTTGTGAATTGCATTGGGGTGTCTCTGCACTCGCATAAAGCGAAAAATTGCTGAACAGCTTCTATCCTCGGTTTTGTTTTAATAAATGAAACAGGAAAGTGGTACTGAAAAGCCTATTGTTGCTTTCATTGCTGGACTCACTGCTCCTCCAGGACGACGTATGGGTCATGCTGGAGGTAATACATTGCTTCCATCTTCTATTTTTTAGGTTATGATTTGACTACAAGTAAATTTTCTCTTGTATGCACTCTTGCATAGGTAAAGCATGTTAATAGCAAAACCCTCATGATTCATGACAAAAGCAAAAAGTTCAACCTAAAATAGTTAAGATATCATGTTTTGGCTGAAAGGTAAATTGTTATATTTGTTCTTAATTTGAGCATGTATAGAAAGGGTAGACAATTAAAATAAGCTATTGCGGGACAAGGTCATAACAATTTAGTTTTGAGTTTTATCGATGCCATTGTATATCTGTATTCTGGAGCTTTTTACCATGTCTGATAGTTTCTTTTCGTGTTGATACCCTTCTTCTAAGGGCAATATTCCATCTTTTATTATTATACAATTTCTTAAAACTCCATGTTTTGCCTACAAACAGCTATAGTATCAGGGGGCAAGGGCACAGCACAGGACAAAATAAAGACTCTAAGAGAAGCTGGAGTGACAGTTGTTGAATCACCTGCAAAGATTGGTGTTGCAATGCATGAGGTTTTCAAGCAAAGAGGTCTCCTTAATTAGTGTATGTGTGATTTTCCCTAGGAAAAAAAAAAAGCAAAAGAACATTTCCTGGATTAGTTTCAGGTGACACACTTGTTTGAAATGCTTTCATTGTTTTTGTGAAAAATCAATTTTATACTGAAATGAGGGAAAAACCCAACCGAAGAAAAGCAACAGTTTGATGGTTGGGTCGATGCAAAATTAATAAACCTGAGAAGGTTGAGACTTTTGATGAAGAGAGAAAGTTCATTTTCAGCAATTTATTACTCTTCTTTGTTATGAATTGAGAGAGTGGGGGTGTCTATGCTGCATGCATGCCCATGCTGTTGTTGTCAGTTGTGGGCGTGAATTGCAACGGGGCTGAGGTGATGAACCCATGCCCATTTGCCTATCATATTGAGCACACACTAGTCTCAATACCAGAAAGTTGCCTTTCTGGAAAGACAATACTCGATGTCTCAGCTTTGTGTGTTACTGTTTTGAATGAAATAAACTTCTGATTGATTACTTTTAATAAATTTAGTTTTGGGTGTTTTTTTATTAAAACATATCAGTATGTTACATTGTACTAAAGTTGAGAAAAAAATAGTTTTAGGTGTTTTTATAAGAGGGATATGTGTGAGAGTGGTGAGTTTGAAATTGTATTTGTTTGGTGTTTGTTTCTTTATCTCCCCTTCAGGGTGGCTCATTTAAATATATATATATAAAATATGGTCTACTATGTGACATGTTAGAGGTAATTAGGTGCCTTGCGTGGTGATACGTTATCCCCTCCTCCCAAAATACCTCCCAAAGGATATGAGCGAGCAGGGTAAAATCATACAATTGGCGAGCATGCATACCAGGCGATCTGTCGGGGAGCTAGCCAGGGAAGACCCTGGTTAGTTGGACCATTATTTGTATAACGGTAATGTATAAGAAAAATTGAATGTTTGTAATTTAAATATGAAATTTCAAAAAAATTGGTACATGAGACAAAAGACTATTAAAACGCAAGACAGGAAGGTTAGAGACTATATAGATATCTTGACGGTTCCTTACCTAATCATACACAAGCTTCAAAATTATTTTTACAGATAGTTATGTATTGAAAAAGACTTCCTAGCACTAAAATGTTTTTCAAAATTGATTGAACGTTTCAGTTCAGATGCATCTTAAAAGATTCTATTCAAGAAATTTTATTCCATCCAAATGAGTGTTGAGTAAAGGTAGTAGAGATTTTTATCATCTTATCTAACTCTCATGGTTGAAAATATGGTAATTTTAAAAGACAACTTGATGATGATTATATTTAAGGGGTATATATCAATAAAATGTGATTGGATATATTGATATAACAATAAAATGTGTTAGTTGCTAGTTAATTATTTAGTTTAATTATGACTTGTTTGGTTATTAGTATAATAATAAAAGTGAAATTAAATTTTTTTTGAGGGTCGAAATTAAATTATATATTTTTACGATAACAAAATATAAAATTATCATTTTAATAGCCTATATCTTTATAATTTTTAAAGATTAGATTAAAATTTTGCTATTTTTTAGGGGAAAAGTACAATTTTACTATAACTAATTTAAAATTTTATAAATTATAAATGGTTAAATGATTTTTTTTTCATTTTAGGGGGTTGGAGCCCCTACTAGCCCCATGTGTAATTATGTATATATTACAATAGTTGGATATAAAATAGAGAATAATTAATATAATTTAAACTTAAAATTAAAAAAAAGGATTAACTTTTCTAAAAAATAAAATCTCTTTAAAATAAACAAATTTTTTTACTAAAAATAAATCACGTGAATAATTAAATAATATCAATTAAATTAATTTATTATTAACTCTTATACTATCCTATATAAAAAATAAGCATAAATTAATTATTTAATTAGTTACTGAATATATTAAAACTGTTACTTTATGTTTGTCAGAATTATTTATGTAAAACATAATGGAACAAAAAACCTAACATGTTAGAAGTTTATTCAGTGGTAATTGAAAGAACAATCTTTGAAAGAAAAATCTTTGTACTAATATACTTGAGACAGTACTGTAACTTACATAAACTCTCAGAAACTAAAATATAACTATAATAAATAAAATATCAATAATGTCTCTGGAATAGTAATCTTTCGATTGAAAGAGCAGAGTAATATATTCTACAATTTCAAGCTACTCCCTTTCCTATTTATAAGAAAAAACATATAATAAAATAAATAAATAATTTGGTTTTATAATTTCAAGACCCCTTTGTTTGTGAATGGCACATTTAGAAGGCTGAATTCAGACAGCACCTAGATTCTGCGAGGGAGTGTCGGAAAACCAGAGCGGGTGGTTATGGGAAGTCAAGAAAACAGCGGTTTTGCGGAGCATCAAGTCGAAGAAAGAAATGGGGAGGAAAACAGTGACATGGGCAGAGATAAAGCAAGCGAAATGGAAGGAAAAGAGGAGGGAATCGAAGGGAAAGAGAACAAAAGTGGGGGTTCGGAAGGGGATACTTTGAACAAACCTAATAAAAGAGGTACAAAAGAAGAATTGACAGTTCCTTCGAAAAGAGGCAAAAAGGAGGAGAGAGGGGAAGAGGCAAAATGTTTGGATTTCGTGGAAGAAAGTGGGGAGAACGTGGATGAAAATGGGGTTCAAGTCAAAGGAGAGAACACTTTGATTTCAGTTGAGAATCTAGAGGTAGCAAACGGGGAAGGTAAAGCTACCATGAAAGAGGACGTTGATATGGATTCTGCTGGCTCAAAGAGGAGATTGAGAACAATTGTTAAGAAAGTAAGTTATGCCGAAGTTCAAGAAAATGAAGATGATGAGTTTGTGCCAAAGAAGCGTGGACGGGGCAGGCCGAAGAAGGAAGTAGTAGTGAAATCTGAAGGTCAAGAAGATGGTTTTATTAGTGAGAATGGTGATAATACGGTGCACGCAAAGAAACGAGGAAGGGGTAGGCCAAGGAAACAAGTTACTGAAAGTGTAGCCATTGAAGGGACAGATACAGATAAGAGTCGAAGAAGGGCGAAAAATGGGTCTTTGGGAATGAATGAGTCAGAAAATTTGGTTAAGCCCTTAAGGGCTCCCGGGGAAGAAGAAGAGCCTGTGCCTGGTTCAAAGCGAAAGAGGGATGTTAAGGTAAAAGTTTTTGCTTTTTAATTCCTGCATTATTGTTATAATGTGTCTTTTTTTTCATTTTCGGTTTCATGTTACTGGTGCTTCTTGTTTTTGCTTTTTCTACAGTGGATTACCATTGCCAAAGAAGATAGATTAACGTGCCATCAGTGCAAGAGGAATGATAAAGGCAGGGTTGTGAGATGCAAACTTTGCAATAGTAAACGATATTGCATCCCTTGCATAAAAAATTGGTACTTCTTTCACTTGATTCTTTTATGGAAATGGGTTTCTATCTAAATGTATGTGCATTGCATGCGGTTGCTAATTTCTCATGAACTTTGCTGCTTTTCTCTCTGGTTATGGTCAATCTTAATCATAAGTGAGTATGTTACTATGTTGTTCTTTTTCCCCTTTTAGCTGGTTAAGCATTTTGTCTTTCTGGGACTAGGTATCCCAAGATGTCTGAGGATGAAATTGCTGATGCCTGCCCTGTTTGCCGAGAGAATTGCAATTGCAAAGCATGCTTACGGACGACTGGCCTACTCAAAGTTAGTTCTGAAATTCATAGCTTTACTGCTCACTTTGTTGCATATATGATGTCATGCTTGATTTATGATATTGTATAATTGATGACTTGTAGAAATTGGAAGAGACACTTAATCCGAAGTTCAGTGGTGGTGAAGAAGTTCAGCATACCAGATACGTGCTTCAGACACTTCTTCCATACATTAAACAATTTAGTGAAGAACAAATAAAAGAGAAGGTCATTGAGGCAAAAATTAATGGTATGTATATCTTTATTTGGACATGTTCTTCTGTGAATTTAGTTTTGTTCTCTACAGAGATTAACGGGGGTCTAATTTGGTGCGATTACAATTAAATGATTGATGTTGAAATTAATTTTTAAAAATAATCTGTAGAATCTGTTAGGAGAATGATCCTATAAATAATGTTGAAACTCTGTTTATCTTGTTGATGTGGATAGTAAAGATTGTTCTTTTTCTTGCTTGGAGCTTACTAGCTATGTTTTTATCGGAAAGAAGGTTGAAAAAGAAATTCCAGATACTATGCTGGCAGAATTTGTTATTATGATGACAAACATTTTGTATTGCAATCTTGTTGGCATAAGAAGTCAACTATGACTGTTCTTGATTTTAAGGGGTCTGCCAGCGTGGCATCTTCACACTCTTTTGTCTATAGTTACCTAGTGCATCATATGAAAGTTTTCCTCATTACAATATCAATTCACCATATTTTTTCTAGTATGCTGGTTGGTTTATTAAGAATCATTTATGCTGCCTTCATTTCTCCAAAATGTGATTTTTTGGGCCCTTCAATATCTGGAAGACTGGAATTGAACCAATGACAGACCTTGAACTTTGTTATGTTAATATCAGTATGGCATGTTAGAACATTGTTATTTAATTCCTGTCTTTTTAATGGTTCGTTTTTAACACATATTTATTGAATGAGTAGGGGTGGCCACAGAACAGGTAAAGCTTAAGCAGGCAATATGTACTGAGAATGAGCGTATATATTGGTAAGTTCTTATGGTATTTTTTTGTCATCGTGAAATTAAAGGGAGATCATTTTGTATGTTGCTGGAACTCACTTTAAGCAATTCCTGATACCAAGATTTTTTTTTTTAAATTTTTTTTGCAGTAACTACTGCAGAACATCAATTGCTGACTTTCATAGAAGCTGTCCTGATTGTAACTATGATCTGTGCCTTACATGTTGCCGTGAAATCCGTGATGGGGATTTGCGGGGTGGACAAAGGGAAGTAATTATGGAATATCCTCACATGAGTTTTGAATACTTGCATGGAGAACTTCAGTGCTCTATGCCATCAAAAGTGGGGAATGCTCCAAAGCCCTCTAAGGAAGAGGATTCCCCTGAGGAAACTAATTCTAAAGAACATAATGCTGCAACTTCTGAGTGGAAGGTGAATGAAAATGGCACCATTCGCTGCCCCCCGAAGGACTTAGGTGGATGTGGTAATGGCCTTTTGGAGTTAAGGTGCATGTTTGGAGAACATGCTGTTATTGAGTTAACTAAAAAGGCCGAGGAAATAACGAAAGCTTTGAATCTTGACCATGTTCTTGAAGTTTCTAACAAGCAGTGCCCTTGTTACAATTCAATGGGAGAAGCTGACATTGACAATAATAAGCTAAGGAAATCAGCTTCTCGAGAAGATGCCACCGACAATTATTTATATTGTCCAAAAGCTAAAGATATTGAGAGCGGAGATTTGAAACATTTCCAAAAGCACTGGGCTAATGGTGAGCCTGTTATTGTCAGCAATGTCCTTGAGAATGCATCTGGTTTGAGCTGGGAGCCAATGGTTATGTGGCGTGCTTTTCGTCAAGTAACAAATAAAAAAAGTGATCACCAATTGGAAGTTAAGGCACTTCATTGCTTAGATTGGTCTGAGGTCAGTTTGGTTATCAACTGCACTAGTTCTTATTATCAGAATATGATGCTTAAATTGGTACTATGTATGTACCAATTTGTGAGTCAAACAGAGTACTGCTGAAGCCAAATTAAGCTAATAACTTTCTTAATATATGTTTCCATTGCAGCTGCCATGTCTAAAAAATAGGTTTTTTTTCCTTTATGACTTACAATTGTTTATAAATTAAGCTTTCATCATGTTTTTATTTTTCTGTTTGGTTTATATTAAAGTTGTACCTCCACCTATTTCCAATTGGTATCAGCTTGGACACTTAACATGGTCTGCACCCAGGTTCTATTATGTTGTTCTTTCTACCATACCGTATGTGAGGTTGTCCACGTGTAGCTCAATCCAGAACAAAGCCTTAGTATCCTGTAGAGAGTCCACATCTCAATATCTTTTGGAACTTGAAGAGAAAAATCATATAATATATGTATGTTGGTGCTTTTGTAGCATCATTTCCATTTGAGTATCTCATCTGAATTTTGGCTTGTGTAGTGAAATATGCTTGTCTTTTAACGGTTGCTTGTTGGCCTGATAACCTTGGTTCTAAAATCAGCACTGTTGGTTAAATGTAGGTAGTGGTCAATATTCACCAATTCTTTAAAGGATACACAGATGGTCGTTTTGATACAAAATCATGGCCTCAGATACTGAAGCTGAAAGATTGGCCTCCATCTAACGAATTTAAGAATCTCCTGCCACGTCATCATGCCGAGTTTCTTTGTTGTTTGCCATTTAAAGAATATACCCATCCTCAAAGTGGGCTTCTTAATATTGCTACCAAATTGCCAAATAAATCTCTAAAGCCAGATATGGGGCCTAAGTCATATATTGCATATGGAGTTGCACAAGAGCTTGGGCGTGGAGACTCAGTGACCAGGCTTCATTGTGATATGTCAGATGCGGTATATGCTCTCGGTTTTTCCTTTATTTTTACAACTTCAATGTTAATAAACATATTATTTATTCAGTTGGAATAAAATAAATATATTTATTTGGGTCACTTGAAGGAAATCTCATTTTGAGCTTTTTTTGGTATAGAGTTATTGATATATCTATACATCATGTGCCAATGAAATTTAAGTAAGGTATCAAAACTAATGAAGTTTCTGTGCCTGTTCCCGCACAACTATATATATGTAAATATCTACCTGAATTTTATGCTTTATTGAGAAATGAACTGATGTTTGTGGTAATTCTCACAACGCTTAATATATAAAATAGATCATATTACTGCTTTTCTAATATACAAATGTGTATTTTGGATTTAGTAAACAGTAACTTTGACACGGTCTGGATCATAAGCCACTGTCACATTAGTTTATTTTGCTGATCCAAAGTATAATACCAAAAGGTGTATTCAAAATGGAAAATTTGCAGTTTTGACTGATAGCTTGTTCTTTCTATTTTATGGGTGATTTGATCTTGTCTTATATGTTACCCGGACTCGGGGTGAGTGTTGGATATGAGTATGTGCGGCATGGATTCTCGATTTCTTGTAAGCTTTTTCATTTATTTGGAGGATTATATCCCCATACTTATGTCCGAATAGGTGTTGGACATCTTTGGAGAAATTGAAGAGGCTGGGTAACATATCCTGTCTTTATGTGTTCACTCTGATGCTTAATTCTTAAATAATTCATCATCTTTCTATGTGTTTAAAAACATAATTAGAACCTGCATGACTTGTAATGACGATTTCCCCCCCAAGTTCCTAAGTAAATAATTCATCATCTTTCTATGTATTTCAAAACATAATTAGAACCTGCATACTTATAATGACAATTCCCCCCCCCCCCCCCCAAGTTCCTAAGTATGTTTATTTGTTTTGAAATTTCTGTTCAGGTGAATGTTTTAACACACATTGCTGAGGTGAATCTTACTCGTAAACAGCTTGATGCAATCAGCAAGTTAAAACGAAAGCACAATCTGCAAGACCAGCAGGAACTTTTTGGAAGAATTTCGAAGGTTGACAGGAATAAGCCTGATGATGGGTCTTTTGACATCTCTACCTACGACAGGCAGTCTAATGATAGAGCTGGTGATCAAGAATGCAAAGTTATTGTTGAACAAGAAGGTCAAGATGGTTATTCGAGCCTGAGTGGCAATAATTCAGTGAGGGAATTTGAAATGCAAGAGAGTAGGAAGGAAAAAATGGATGAAGAAGAATGCGGAGAGAATGGCAGGTCATCTGAAACTTCTGGGAATGAAATTGAAGAGGTGGAAGCTCACGAGGGAGGAGCTGTTTGGGACATTTTCCGGAGGCAAGATGTTCCAAAGCTGCAAGATTACCTTAAAAAGCACTTTAGGGAGTTTAGATATGTTCATTGTTGCCCAGTATCACAGGTAGCTTTTCTAAATTTTATGTATTGAGAGTGGAGCTTTTTGTTTTAAATATTATTGAATTGATAATATCTTCAGTAGAGGAGCTGCAATAGTTTCTTTTGGTTGGATTCTTGACAATGATTATAACCCTCTTATTATCCTTTTTATTATTTTTAGAAATGAACTAATCTCAAAGCTGTAACAAAAAGATTGATATTAATTGCTATTTAAAATGTGCCTTTAATGGTCCCTTGGGGACAATGGAAGAAATGGGATTTTTTATTTAGTTGTCTGCACGTGTGTACGCGCATGTACAAGAAAAGCATTGGAATATGAAGTAGCACCTAGAGAATTTGGTGATACCTTCCACATCTAACGTTCTGCACTTATTGAGCTGGGTAAAGAATATAATCAGATGGGAATTCACAAAAAGGATTCGAAGTTAGGCTATTTGTTATTAGCATATTTATATGCTGAAAAGTTATATGTATTAATTTTAGGCAATTGATACTTACTTTCATGTCTTTGACGAGTTATTTATACTATGCAATTCTTCGTATCTTTGTTACATAGGTTTTTCATCCTATACATGATCAGTCCTTTTATCTGACCATGGATCATAAGGCAAAGCTTAAGCAGGAATATGGTATGTCAAAATGTATAGTAAATATTGTTGAACCGGTTAGACAAAATGTCAGCCTTTGATTATGGTTATAAAATTTGGCATGCAGGAATTGAACCATGGACTTTTGTTCAGAAACTTGGGGAAGCTGTTTTAATACCTGCTGGTTGTCCTCATCAAGTCCGGAACATTAAGGTAACATAGTACTTACATTTTCTTTTAAATGCTTTTGTTGCAAAAGAATATCTATCTCTAGTGTCTGCAATATTAGTGTTATATTTTAATTGTCTCCTGAATGCGAAGTCATAGTGTAGTTTGAGATGGTATTAAGTTCTACTTCAAATTATTATGCTAAAATAAAAAAAAGTTGCAGTTTGCAAATCTAAACGGTCTTCTTACCTATGTGGTCACTTCTTCTCATTTATATCCTATTTTCTTGTTTAACGATGTAATGCTCATTTGATATAATATCTCAATTAGGTATTTTTTAGTGAAATAATTGTAATTGTTTCCAGCTGTATAATAACTTAATATTAGGGACTAATTGTACATAATTTTAGGGATTTGACTTCCAAGCCGAATACATGACAATCATTCTTCTCTTTTCTTCTATCCTTGTCACATGGTATTATAGCTTTTTACATTTAATTTCAGAGTTTGTTGTTCTTGAGTTTGGATGGGAAAAACTTCTAATGGTTATTTTCCCGTAGCCATAGGGAGTTTTTTTATTTTTTTTTGTGGGTCACTTTAGAAGTGATTTTCAGGGCTAATTGCCTCTACAAGGAGGTGCGACAACTTTAGTTCGGTCAATCCTTGAAGTCTGGTGAGTGAAGGACCCATGAGTGAAGCTCATGTGCCATTTGTCCTTTTTGGAGTCTTCATATGTCGGCACATGGGGGAGTGTGGAGTCTCTCTTTGATAATACCCTGGTCTTTAGGGGGTTAATCATGTTGTTACCCTATGGATCCATTGGTGATTGGTTTGGTAACCTTTGTGACCGTGTGGCTTGGCTGAAATTTTTGGGTTGCCTTGGGCTGCCATTTGCTACTTTGTTCTGATTTGGTTCGGTAGAAATTTTGGGCTGCCATTTGCTGCTTAGTTTTGATTTGGTTTGGGTTGGAGTGGTTCGGTTAATCTTTTGGTTTTTGCGATTTACGTACTTGTCTACTTTCGGGTATTTAATTGTTGCCAAAAAAAAAAAGAGATTGACCGAATCTAAGGTTTTTATGAGTGAGATGGTTCTAGTAATGTCTAAAATTATGGAATGCAAAGTAAACGACCCCAATTACTTTGATTGGAGTAAGACCGTTTGGATTTACATGCGGAGTCTTGACAAAGACGATTATTTGACTAACCAGTGATACTAGAAAAGTTTGGGTGTTAAGAGGATGCACGGCTCTCCTTGCAAGTTTTGAATTTATTGATAGTGAGATAATGGGATTCATTAATCACTATGAATTTGTAAAGAACTCGCGGATTGCTTGGATTTTTTGTTTTTCAGTCAAGGAAATTTGCATCATATTTATGAGGTTTACAATGTTCTTAGTGTTTTAAGAAAGAAGCCAAGTCATTCACAACCTATTACATTGACTTCAAGAAGGCTAGTGAAGAATTAAATATGTTAATACCATTTAGTTCGGATGTCAAAGTGCAATAAGCTCAAAGAGAGCAAATGACTGTAATGAGCTTCTTGGTTGGTTTTCCTTTTCATTTTGAGGCTACAAATCTCAAATTCTATCGAGTTTTGAATTTCTTTCCTTCACACTAAAAATTCTCTATCTCCTCATGTTACCAAAGGAGATGGGAATGACACCACACAAAAGAATAATAACATTGGATGGGGAATAACTGAGAAAAGACCATTAACAGTCTGAATCAAACATCATCTACTATTATTGTCATGAGATGAATCATATGAAGAGATTTTGTAAGAAATTGTAGAATCGCCTTCGAACTCAGACCACTCTTGTTACTACTCCTGCGGTATTAGGTGTCTTGTTTCCTTCTCATCCACAGATCATATGGCATGTAATTCTAATCTTTTACCTTCTTCCAATCGCATAAATCGGCTTCTCTTGTGATTATAGTTGATAGGTTCACCTTTTTGGTTTTAATAATGTCAATCTAACTTCCTCTGTTACTCTATCATTTGTATCAAGCCTGCCACAACTTACCTTTTAACTTAAATTTGTGAGTAAATTTACTCATTATCTAAACTGTTGTATCTCATTTTTCCTATATCACTGTCTTTTGCGGGATCTTATAGCGAAGTAGGCTATTAGTAGAGGACATGTTTTGATGGTCTCTATGCTTTTAATTGTTTTCTCTCTTCTATGCCCTTTGTGTTGATATAAAAACTCAACATGGTATTTTGTGCACATTTTGAGCAGTGATAATGCCAAGGAATATATCTCTGACACTTTTCTGTCCTACATGTTCCAAGATCATATTCTTAATCAAACCTTATATGTTGTCACATCATCATTGAATGGACTAAATGTGAGGAAGAGCAAACATGCCCTTGAGACTACAAGCACTTTTGTCTCAAATGAAGGTTCCTAAATAATTATGGGTTGATGTTGTGCCCATCATGTGTTTTTTAGTAAACCGCATGTCCCCATCAGCACTCAATGTTGATAGTCCATACAATGTTTTGTTTCCAACCACGTCATTGTTTCTGATGAAACTGAAACACGTGCTTTATTCGGGATGTTCGACCTCGTATCACTAAGTTGGAACAAAAGTCTTTGGAGTGTGTTTTTTTGGGCATTCTTATCTTCAGAAAATGGTACAAGTGCTACAACCCTAATCTTAACAGGTATCTAGTATTTGTTGATGTCTCTTTTTCTAGAAAAGGAAAAAAACTTTCTTGTCTGAGGACACATCTTCAGTTTCTATAAGACGGGGAAGGGAGAAGAATGGTTGATACTCTCACATCTTGAATTCTTTCACCAAACGACCAGGCAATCTTGTTCCTCTTGCACTTGTGCAGTTGTGCCAACAAAGTCACCAGTTCCGTTTCAGTAAAGCTAGCTTCGGTTCGATTGCTTATCACTATAGCAGCTATGTCTGAGTGGTCCTTGCATCAATTGGATATAAAGAATGATTTTTTTACATTGTGATTTCTAGGAGAAAATCTATATGGAGCACCCACTAGGATTTGTTGCTTAGGGGGAGAATGAGAAGATTTGTCAACTTCGCATATTTGCAATATTTGCTGGCTGCGATATTTGAACCTTCTTTTGTAGCTTTACACAGAAATGCTTAGTATGGCCTGGCTCATGGCAATAATATCACATGATCCCCATCTTCTGACCGCGATTATCACTCCCTTACTCACAAGGACTCTATTGTTTGTTTGAACTAAATGAGAGCTTTCAATATGTAATACTCTCATAAGGTATCTTGTAAAGATATGATCTTTGATCTAGAGAGGATTTGAGATTTAGTAACCTCAAGTTTAGCAACCGCCAATTGCTCCCGTTGAGTATGTTGAACTTTCACATTTGGGTTGAATGGTAATAAAACATTAAGCTCCTCATGTGCTTTTTTGAAATCCATGTGCTCTTTTGAAATAAATAATGTCGTAAATGACTTGCCTTACTTATCAGGTTGGTAGAAGGCTTAGCATACTTCATACATTCGCAAGATATTTACTTTCCCATAATATAGAAACTCCATATACTTTATCAGTTCTTTCACAAATTCATAGTGTTTGATCACAGCAATTACCTCAATATTGATAGAATTGCAGATTTGTGAGAATAGTCATGCATCTTCTCTTAACCAGACTTGTCTAGTATCATCCATTATTGGTCCTTGACCAGGTGGTCATCCTTACCAATACTCCTTAAATAAATCCTGACGGTCTTGCTTCAGTTTAAATAGTTGGACACCTTCAGTTTATGTTCAATAATCTTAGACATCACTGGAACCATCTCGCTTACTGTTACCTTAGAATCAACCATAAGAAAAATCACAAAGCACAAACAAAACTCAAGGGCCCAAAAGTCTAAAAAACTAAATCTTGCCGTCGATGCCTAAACCAAATAGAATAGTCTAGGGGGAAAAAAAAAAAATCTCAAAACAGTGCAAAAAGATCCAAACACCAAAAACCCTCCAGTTGCACTCCAACACTAGGTTTTGGTTGGAGCATGTAGTCGATGCTGTAGAAGGTTGGAAGGCAACTAATACCACACACGCTTCCACATGCCGGCGCGTGAAGGTGGCGGTTGTTTAGGCGGCACGTGAATTGCATGTGATAATCTTCTAGTTTTTGGAAAGTGTGAATTGGCTGAAGGTGTGGTGGTGCTCCTCCCTGTGCCTGCAGTGCACGCTAACAATCACCTTAAAAGTTACCCATGAAAATACCCAATCGTTTCATATTTGATCGACGGAACACAAAAAAGTTCAAGCTAAAAAGCTCTGATACCATGTAAACGAAATTGAGTAATAGAAAAAGAATGAAATTTATTTGAGTGAAAACTATATGTTGTTTTCTACTTTGAGATATATGTTTATACAAGTTACAAGCTAACAGAAAAAGAGAGAAAATAAAATAAAATCCTAATTCAATCCCTATAAATTAGCAATATACAAGTATATAAATATTAAATATTCTCTAGCAACTTAGTATGGCCTCATGTTTCCTTCATCTTGCTCATTAATTGCATTTCTAGATTTTGTTTTTATTTCTAAGATTGTTCAAGAGGCCTTAAGTTATCTCGGTTAGTGTAATGCAATGTTAAAGGAAATATGTATCCTAGACGAAAATGGAACTTAGAGCTTGATGAATTTCCCTATAAGAAAGATGGTTGTTACTTGCAAATAAGCGTTTACTGTTAAAATTAATCTTAATGGTTGTGATTTGTCTTAAAGCATGTCTTCTTTTCAAAAGCTATACTCAGACTTATGGGGTAGACTACTTTGATACATTATTTTTCCTGTGGCTAAAATGACATTTGTTTATTTCCGTGACAGTTGCTTACAATTGACCTTTATAGCAATTGAAAATTAAGAATACTTTTCTCTATGGAGATCTTCGAGAAGTGGTTTATATGGAGCATTTGCTAAGGTTTACTACTCAGAGAGAGTCTAGGAAAACCTATTGTCTAAGTCCTTGTGCTTGGTTTGGAAAATTCAACAAGGTAATTCAGCAACTCGGACTAAAGAAGAGGAAGTCTGATCATTAATTATTCTACAAACAGAATCATTCTTTTCGTGTATGTTCACGACATCATCATTACAAAAGATGACCATACATCAATCTCATCTATCAGAACACGTCTACATACTAAGTTCCACACAGAGGATTTGGGGTTGTTGAAATACTTCTTGGGAATGGAGGTAACAAGAAGCAAGAAAAGTTTTTTCTTGTCTCAAAGAAAACATGTGACTGATTTGTTAACAAAGACAAGGAAAACATGAGCCATGCCACGATGTACTACTATGACTCGTAATCTACATCTTTTCAAAGATGATGGTGGGTTATTTGAAGGCCTGGAGAAGTATGAAAGTTTTGAATATTGGATTATCTTAGAGTACCTTGTCCAAATATTTGTACACAATTAGTGTCAATAGTTAGTTTATGTGTTTACCAATAGTTAATCATTGGGTAGCTCTAGAGTAGATTTTGTGTTACTAGAAAGGAGCTTCAGGATGGGAGACACTGTATGAGAATCATGGATACACCAATATCAAATGTTTCACAAATGTTGATTGGGCCAGATCAAAAGTTGATAGAAGATCCATTACAAGTTAATGTGTTTCTGTTGGAGAGAACTTGGTGTTGTGGAGAAGTAACATAACGTTGTATCATCCAATGTAGAGTTAGAATGTAGAGCCATGGCTCAATCAATATGTGAGATTATGTGGATACATCATCTTTTGGTTGAAGTTGGTTAAAGTCTTCGTCTCCAACAAAACTTTGGTGTGATAATCAAACTGCTCTTCATATTGCTACAAATTCATTATTTCATTAATGAACTAAACATACCGAGGTTGATTCCCACTTTGTTCATGATAAAATGCAAGAGATACTGGTATTTATGGATATGTGAAGACAGGAGACCAAGTAATATCTTCACAAAGGTTATAATTGGGACTTGGGTTTGATATCTTTGTAAAAAGCTGGCATGATTGACATCTATACTCCAGCTTGAGGGGGAGTGTTACTCAGTTGTATAATAATATAATTTTAGGGACTAATTGTACATAATCTTAGGAATTTGATAGGGTTCTATTGTTTGATTTCTTCCTTTCTTCAACCATTGTAACCTGTATAAATTCAACTTCTAAGAGGAAGCATGATAAGCATTCTTCTCTTCTATCTTTGTTACAGTAATCATTAACATAATGAGTATAAAATGATTTATGAATCCTATGATTAATTTGAATTATGTATAGATTTGAGATGCTTGTGAGAGTTTTGCAAATCAATTGGGAAGCAATATTGGACATTTCTAAAACTCGGGGGTACTTTCTGTTTTCTTGGTGCCTTGTTTAATATCCTTGATGGATTCTTCCATGTTTAATCATATGTACTGTGTTAAAAACCTTACTTGCTCACTGAAAGAGGATACACTGGAGGTTTGTGCATAAAGTTGAGCTTACTAGTCTAATGACTTTGTCTTGTACACATAAGTCACAGTGTAGTTTCATGTTTTTTAGCAACCATCATCATGTTGATTTCTTATGCTGATTATTCAATATGCATGGGCTTATCTACTTTCTATCTTTATGTTTGACAGTCATGCATAAAGGTTGCTCTCGATTTTGTTTCGCCTGAAAATGTCGGTGAGTGCGTTCGCTTGACTGAGGAATTTCGTCTGCTTCCCCGTGATCATAGGGAAAAGGAGGATAAACTAGAGGTATGCACATAGTTCTTGACCATTGAAATGTTAATGCTATAATTTCTCTGTATATGCGTTTTAGCCTCTTTAGCGAGAGGTGAAGTGGGTAGCTTTACTTGTATCTTGCCCTATATTTACTTGAACAACATTATCATGGATCATTGTTTCTTAGACCTATACCAACATTAGTCGTTTGCTCCATTGATCAATGAATACTGTGGAATCCAATCACTGTAGCACTGCATACTCTCCATTACCTACATCTTTTTTGGCCTTTGTTCATTTCATCCGATGTAGTTATTTCAACCTTGTGTTTATTAATCCCTTTGAATGTTGTTTCTTTATAATTTCCATTTGTAAACAGGTGAAGAAAATGACTGTACATGCAGTCCAGCAAGCTGTGAAATACTTGGATCCAAATGCAGAGTGAGTCACTTCATATGCTTTGGTTATGAATATTAGTACTATATTATATTATTCGCTCTGAAACTTTCTTTCTTACTTGAAATGATGATCTGATATGATCCTCAATTTGCTTCTTTACTATTCTGCTTCACTTATGTGTGAAACTTTGGTCCTTTCATGCATTTATTTTTACGTGAAAACAGAATTGCAATTGATTTCATGAGATGCTGCCTTAATTACTTTGCATTTAACTGCACCATATGGTCACTGATTTTATTCTATGTTGATACCTCTGCAAGATGTTTTTATCATAAGAATATCCAGATATAGCAAATAAATCATGTCAAAAAGTTTTGTTTTAGTGCTTTATATGCATTTGATAGTTTAGCGTGCTCACCAAGTCACCATTTGCTGAAATAAGTTAAATTGGTTGATTCAGGGTTGAACTTGCTTATAAAGTTAATTGAGTTGCATCCTTTCTGAATGGTTACAATTGCGAAGTGGGCAACGGCTCTGTTTTTTCCAACATCACTGACTGATTGGATTTATTGACAGTATCAAGAAGATGTAACAACATATACATATTTATGTATGTATGTATGCATAAACTCCTAATTCCTTCTTGGCTCCTGCTAAATGATACAAGCTAGCACAATACTCTGTATTTCTTTTAACTATTCTGGTGTTTTCTTGGAGATTAGAATCATCTGATTGGAATTTAATTGATTTAGCCTTGGGTTATTGGTTCCATTGGATACATCAATTAGTTTTTAAAAAATTAAAAGCTTTATTGCTTTAATCATTTAATTAAGTTTGATAATTTTTACTTTTCCTAATAAAGAGGTGGAAGATGATAAGTATATAAAGGGTTATTTATAGATATTATTTTAAAAGTGTATAGAGCGAGGTTGAAAATTATTTGGTATGTTAATAAAAAAAATGAGTTGAATGTTATAAGGGTTAAATTTAAAATTGGTACCTCAATTTGGTTGTTTTTACGAGATTGATACTTATGATTTCTTTGTCTCATATTAATACATGGCGTTAATTTTTTGGTGATGTGGTAGTTTTGGTCAATCCCATGCGTCATCCTCTTTGACCTTAAAAAAACCAACTGAAATTATTTATCTTAAATTAAATAACATCATTTATTAAAAATAAAAAAAATAAAAATCCATTAAATATTTTCTATGGATTAGGGAATCGATTGCTGAAGAAACTATACCTTTTCGATTACCATACCTTTTTTTTTATTATCTTTTAACATCAAAAGCCATCTTTGATTCTTTATTTTAGTCACATTGAATCTTTTCACCAGAAGTTTTCATTCTTCAACATTTGTGAAAAAATCATTTTGATTTCATCCTTTAATTATATGAGAAACCCTTTCGATTATCTAATCATTTGAAAAATTATTTATCATCTTACTGAAAGAAGTCTTGTTTCATCATTGATTACTCAATCTTTCATCTTAGTGAAGTGGTATTAAAATCAAGGTTACCCTATTTTCATCGTCAATTACTGGTATTTTACTCGACCTATCTGGGTTCTTTTTTGTTTCCATTTAAAAAGCATAAGTTTTTCTTTAAAAAATTTTATTGGTTTCTTTGCTTTATTTTTTCTTTTTCCACTACTTGGATTTTGACTCATTCTTAGAAAGTGACATTTTTTATTAGGACCATCGATTTTCTAGTTTAAAGAATGTTTTGCAATTTGTAATGATTTCTTAATGTTGGTTTAATGTTGAACCAATTTTTAACAATGCTTAGGGTTTTCATTGTTTAGATATTTTATACATATTATAACTTATTTTTAATTTTTTTTTGTTGGCATTTGTGTGTATGCAGAAAACTCCATACCAAAGGAATTTTTTTTTTTTTTAAGGGTGAAATTGATTGAGGCTGAAAGGTCAATCAATTGATATATTAGTATGTCTCTTATGTATGTTTATTAGTATGGATATTATGTGTGTTATGTATATTACTGTCCGTGTATGTTATGTTTATTACTGTTTATAATATGTATGTATATCATGTATGTATATTACTGTTTATATTATGTAATTGACTTTATTATCTAACTGATTTTGTGTATGGTGTGTTTTATTACTTGGGATAAATGTGTGGTGCACATGCATTTGGGTGAAATTTTTGTCAGACCCTTGTGCAGCCTATATAGGAGGGGAAGTGTTGCAATGGGATTTTGACCCAGAGTTTTTTTATGTTATTACACTTTGTATGAGATGGTAGTGGAAGGTGGGTATAGAGTTGTGAATAATTTTGCATATTGTGAAGGTGAGTTAGATTTTAGTAAGGGATTGAGTGTTTGTTATGATAATTCATAGCAATGATTAACCATATTAGAAATATAGGGTCCATACATGTATATGTTGAACACGAGGCAGACACAACTGATATTATTGGTGATACCATGTTGCTGGCTACCATTAGAGAAAGAGAATTAAATAGTGGGATTGGGGAACTATTTATCAAGTTAGGTGAGGAATCTAATGTGGGATCAAAGTTAGGTGGGAGTAGTGATGCATGTGTTGATAGTGAGGAAGAAAGTTCTAAAAATAGCGGGCTCAGTGATACATACAGTTCATTGCGCAGTGAAGGGGTTTTAGGGGAAAAATCTAAGGATGAAGAGGTGAGAAATATCAAAGCTTGATATAGAAATTATAAAGGCAAGAAAAAGAGCCAAACAGGAGCAACAAATAAGGTTAACAGTGAGGGTGTAAATGTAGGTGAAGGTAGTGAAAGGGGAGATAAAAATGGTGAGGTTTCAGATGAATTAGGTGGGGGAACAAATTACATTAATTCATCAGATTTGGAGTCTTATGGAAGTGATTCAGACCGTGGTGTAGTCTGTAGGAGAAGCCGGCATGTATGTTTCGATCCTACTAACACAATCCCATATTTAGAGCTTGGTATGGTGTTTAATGGACCAAAGGAATTCAAGAATGCTTTAGCAAAGTATGCAGTAAACAAGAGATTTGATTTTGTTTATTTTAGGGATGAAAAGGGGAGGACTAGGGCTAGGGGTAGGGAATATGGGTTTCTTTTTAGAATATATGCTACTGTAGATAATAGTGATGGATTTTAACCTTCATAGAAACCCATGAGTGTTTAATGCCTTTTAAAAATAAAAGGGCATCTTACAAGTTTGTTGGAGAACATTTCTTAAGAAAAATCAGAGTGATTCTAAAGTTGAAATTAACTGAGATGCAGAAACTAACCAAGGAAGAGTTGAAAGTTGATTTAAGTAAGAATACATAAAGGAGGGCTAAGAGATGAGTACTGGAGGAGATCAATGGAAGGGTAAGTTATGGGTTTAATAAATTATGGGACTATGCAAATACATTTAAAAAGGCAGACTTGAATGGCAATATAAAGGTGATGGTAAAAAGACCAACTCCTACTAAGGCTTCCAAATTTAAGAGATTTAATGTAGTTATTAGTGCATTGAGAAAAGGATTTAGAAAGTGTTATAGACCTTTTATTAGTCTACATGGATGCTTTCTGAAGGGAAGATTCAACGGAGAACTTTTGGCTGCTGTCGGCAGAGATAGCAATGACCAAATCTACCCTATTTCATGGGTTGTTGAGGAGAATGAAAACAGAGAAACATAGTGTTGGTTTCTTAATAATCCTATTTCAGATTTACAATTTGGTGATGGTTTTGGATTCACGTTCATGACTAATAAACAAAAGTTATGTTTGGGACATTACTTAAATAATTCTGTCTTACTATGCTTAATTTGTTAAAGCAGATCAATCTAATACCGTTGTTTTTGTTTGTATTTAAGAATTGTTTTTGTTTGTATTTAGGAATTGATGGAGGAGATGTCTAAGTTGTTATCAAGGGTTGAGCACAAAGTCTGTGCAAGACATTTATATGCGAACTGGAGGAAAGAAAATCTAGGAGGAGACCTGCAACAAGCATTTTGGGGAGCATGCAAATCATACATAATTGCTGAATTTGAAGATAACATCAATAAGATTGAACGTATCAAACATAATGCCAAGGTAAGTCTACTTAAGACTGATCCTGAGCAATGGTCAAATGCACTTTTTTTTTTGGTAGGTCTATATATGATGCAACTAACAACAACTTTGCTCAGTTTTTTAATGCAATAATTTTAGGAGCTAGGTCAATGTCAATAATTTCCATGTTAGAAGAAATTAGACAGTATATAATAGGGAGGATTGTAGATAATTTAGCTAAATGTAAAAATTGGAATGAACAATTTTGTCCTAAGATATGTGATAAGTTACACAATAGTATCCAAATGAGTTTATACTATCCTGTTAAATGGAATAGAGTTGAAGGGTTTGAAGTGGCAAACTTTGGCGATGTTGTAGTTGCCAACTTAAGTGAGTAGTCATGTAGTTCTAGGAGATGGTACCTCACTGGCATCCCACGTCCACATGCTGTTGTAGCCATTTTGTAGAAAAAATAGATATTTTTTTATTTTATCTATATGAGGCTTAAAAAAGATATGTTTGAAAAATTGTATGGGTTTGTATTGCCTACTATCCTGTAACAGCTCGGTTTAGACTCTAGTCCGAACAGTGGTTTCGAAACCACAAATCTGAGATTGAAATAATATTTTAATGTTATCTTTGGTGTTGATTCTATGTGATATAGTCTGTGTGAAAATTCTGTGTGGTAATTTTATCGACTGTGTGTCAAGTTATGAAAAAGGATTTAATCACATAAAATACAAAAGCTGTGTGCTGAATGTTAAATGCTTAATTGTTGTTGTCTTATTAATATGGAGGCTTTATGAAGTAATTAGCCCATTATTTAGATAGTGGATGGTAGATGGACATTTATAACCAACTATTATATATAAGCTTAAATGTTTATTTCATTAAGGGCAAAATTGGTATTTGATTATTTAGTTAATATGAAACAAAACAAAAGGATGAAGCATGTTCATCTTTATTCTTTTCAACTGAAAATAGGAATAGAGAAGAAGGGTTTGAGTTCTTTTATATTCGGCACTGGCTTAAACAAATTGACGTATGTTTTCACTTTGGTTTTTGATAATTTTTACGTTTTCGTGACCGTTGCTTCATGCTCTTTCAAACCCATGTTTAAATTTTACGAATTGATGATGTTTTTGTGATGAGCCATTGATGAGTATGTGAGCTTTGTGTTGTTAATTGGTGAAATATGAAAACTTAGTGTTGGGTGAACATAGTTTGTGTTTGGATTTTTGATGAAATTGAGTAATTTGGGTTAAATTGAGAAAAGTGTAAATTGAAGGGCTAAAATGTGAAATAAATGAAATGTGTGAGCTTGTATGAACACAAGGAAAATTCGGCTAGGCTTGTGTGAAAAGTAACCATGTGAATTTGATGATTTTGTGAAATAGAGACTAAAGTGTCAAAATGTGAAAATGTGAGGGCTATTTTATAAAATACCCTAAATATGTGTGGTTGGACTAAAATGAATGATTTGGTGATTGAATGGATTGAATTTGAATGTGTATAGACCAAGAAAGGAGAGGTTTGGATCGAGATCGAGGCAAAGATAAAGTGCTCGATTAATCGACCGTTTTGATAGTTCGACGTTCGAGGTAAGTTCGGACATAATACATGTATCTAGTTATGTTTAATGTTGTGAAATGAATAGTATGATAATATTGAAATGTAAATGCTATGTGAGGGTTCGGGTTATGTGACACTAAGTGTGTGATCAAAATGGTTAGCACTGTGTGTGCTGAATAATATAAGCTTCGGCTTTAGGGTTGGCACTGTGTGTGCGATACCGATTCAAGATCGGTTTGATATGGATGCACTATGTGTGTAATGCTAATTGAGCTTTGGCTGACTATGTGGGCACTAAGTATGCGATTGAATCAAAGAAGGGACAAAAGTTAATCGGAATGAAATAGTGAGTATTAAGTAGCAATTGTAATTGACAACTAAGTGTTAGCTAAGGTATGTTCGGAACCTATGCGGTTGATGAATCAATGAATGAGTTAGAGAAGGTTGATTAAACATATTATCTTTAGATGGTATGGTATATATGTGATTGCGAATTAATCTATGTGATAGCTTGTTTCGGTATATTGTATTATGTTATGAACTTACTAAGCTATTGAAAGCTTATTGTGTAATTGTTTTCTCTATTTTACAATGTCAGTAAAGCTAGCTCGGATTCGGGAATCGTTAGCATCTCTATCACACTATCGGCAATCTATTTTGGTACTTTTGGAAAGATGTATATAGATGAAATATGACATGTATAGGCTAGAGGTTATGATATGTTTTGAAAGGTTTAATCCTTGCCATGTGATTTGACTTGGAAGTTGAATGATGTAGAATTGATGAATGAGCTATGAATGTGGTATATTTCATGATTTAGTTGACTGGGAAAGATGTGGTTTGAAGATGAACTTCGATATGAATTACATGATGTTTGAATTATATATGTTTTGAGATGTAAATTTGTCACTTTGAATGGCTTTAGTTGTGATGATAATGAGTATGGAAGTAAATGGTTTAGTTGGTGATTGAATAATGCATGAAATGGTATGATTGAATGCATTTGAAAGCATGAACTGGTATTGTATTGATGCTTGTAGGTGTGATCCTATTATGGATGGAAAATTTGGCCTTGCACATGACCTGTTTTGCCTACACGGCTATGGCACACTGGTGTGCCTAGTGACCGTGGGATAAAGTCAGTAGCTAGCTCAAGTATGCACGGCCATGGTACACAGACGTGCCTAATAGCCGTGTGAATAAGTCAGTATATTGCCTAAGAGTACACGGCCTTAGCACAGGGGCGTGCCTGGTGGCCGTGTGAAGAAGTCAGGAAACATGCTCTGTTTTGGCACGGTCTGAACACATGGGTGTGTTTGGTGATCGTGTGAGGCACACGGCCTGATTGCATGGGCGTGTGACCTCAACAGTATTGAAGAATATTGAAATTTTGAAAAACTTTCATTAGTGTTCGGTTTAGTCTCGGCCCCTTTCTAACACTTGATTAAGGTCTCGTAGACTTAGGTGAAGGACTGTATGCTCGTATTTGAGTATGTATGATTGATGATAGACTATGTGTTGTGAAATGAATGTGAATTATTGTGGTTGTTTGGTAACGCCTTTTAACCTTATTCCGGCGACGGTCTTGGGTTAGGTATGTTACATATCCCAAGTGAAAAATTTTGGTATAAAACTAATATGGGACCAACTGACCCCTCATCCTAAGGAAAATGCCTAGGGGACCAAAAAAGAACAGTAAGAGAAGAGGGAGAGAGGTGTGAGGGTAAACTGTCTAGAAGAGGGAGAAAGATAAAAATGCCATAGGTGTTTCATGGTTGGACACAACTCTAGAAGCTGTCAAACTTCATCTACTATAAGTGTTTTCATGACTAAAAATTTTAATGTAATTGTTGGCTAATTTGAGAACTCCTAATATGAGAATTTTGTATAGTACACCTCTACTAACTCCAGCAGATCCTGCTCCACTAGCTCTTTCTCAAACAATTAGTTGGGAAAATAAGTTGTGCAAGGGATTGTGTTATACGCTGGTGAGAGGACAGGGATGAAAATTTTATAAATATTTAATGGTACATTTTTGTAAATATGAATGTTATGTTAAATTAACGTAACAGAGAGTGTAATATATTGATAAATAAAATTTTGATAACATTTTAGTTAATTAAAGACATTATGAATGAAGAATCAAATTGAAGACATTTTAATTAATAAATTTTGAAAACATTTTTTCTAAAATAAATTTTCATAATGCCTTATGATTCGAAAAAAATACTGTGGTTTTTTTTTAATCACTTTCACTCTCTACCTTTAAATTTTAATAAACTTGTTATTGATTGAATTGTTAAAATTTTAACGGCATTGGCATGACCATTTGTGTGGTAGACCATATATAATTCATAAAAAAAAAAAGTTAACATTTAAAAAATTCAACAAACTTTTAAAATTATCTGTTACAGTACAATATATATAAACTGCCACGTGAGTTGCAATGTCAATGTCATTGTCATTAAAATTTCAATACTTTAGTTTTTCCATCAAAAGAAAGCAATTTAACTAAATTTAAACCAAAATGATAAAAGAAAAAAGGGGGCCAAAATGTTTTAATTATTTAAAATTATATTACATTTTTAATTGAAAAAAAATTAATTGTTTTTAACAGTCCTAATCTAAAATATATTTAATTTTTACATAGTTTTACAACATTTGTTACAAATTTAACTTAGATAATTAAATAAATAAATACATCAATTTATTTTTATATCGAATAAATATAATTATTTATGTAAATAATATATAAACATAAAATACTGTTATTTCAATTATTGTGTTAATATTTTAGGATCAAATCAAAATTTCATGTATAAAATTGTACAAAATCAAAATTATGTATACAATTACACATTAAACCATAAATCATGTCTGATTTTAGTATTTGTCTTTTTTTTTAATAATATCAAATTCTGATAAAGTTAAAATACATAAAATTACATTTTTTAATATCAACATTTGGCGTATAATGACCAAGAAATTAACAAACAAATAACAATCATTACATTTCAAAACTATAACTTTGAAGGCTTCCCCGTTCTATTATTATTATTTAATAATTAATATTTTAAAATTTTAAAATTTTTAATAATATAATATATATTAGTGTATAAGTAATTTATATTACATATAATAATATATGTATTAGTATATTATACAATAATATAAATTTAATAATTTTAATTACAAAATTATTAGTATCAAATAATTGAAATTATTTTAATGTATAAGTGGAATATTATGCCAATTTTATGAATTAAAAATTAAATGTAAAAAACTGAGAGAGCACCAGTTAATGTAAATATAGGGTAAGTGGGATATGCATGTGTTATAATGCCGGCAATAAATGAAATAGGGATAGCGGTTATGGTAGGCAAAATTTGGGGGGAACAATGACTAGCCCTTAGCATCCTTTCCCTTTGATTAAAACCCTAAACCCTTCTTAAGTGGATATTTCCTTTACCCAATATAGTAAAACATTATACACAATCCAGATCCAAGGAAATATTGACAATCTTCAATGAGTGAGGCTGCCATTTCTAAACATCATGCGAAAATCAAACACAATTTGGTGATTGTCATTTTTCTAAAAAGCCCGGCCAGTCGGCATAAGAGAGATGGTAAAAACTAATTCCCATAGGGTGAACACAAGTTAATAGAGGAATGGATGTTGTAGATACATGTCTTTTACCATAAAGAACTGGTACATTCTGCGTGTATTAAAACAAGACGCTGCTACCTTGTGGCTAGAAGGAGGACTATTCCCAAAGTACTAGCTCTGACCCGAGGTTGAGACCTCAGCACTACAAACAGGGCAGACCTGCGGTAACAAAATAATACATCATTCGATACCCATTGCATTGGGACATGTATGTTTTCAAATGATTCTGTGAACATATAATAGTTGCAGAAACCAGTATTCTAACACGTATATGTCACAACAAAGCAAAAAGGGAGAAATTTGCCAGTTTTGTCTTTTGATGGAGAGTTTATGCAGATGTTGCTTCTAAGTCCTCATTAACCTATATAACAAACAAAATTAAAGGCAGTTAAATGCGGTATACCTTGTTTATTTTCAACCAATTATTTATGCACTCGGGATGATATGAATGCTTGCAAGAAAGCACTGTCAGGGAGTCACCATCATCGTAGTCTACACGGCATATGACACACCTGAAAACAAAGGATACAAATTGAATCAGCAAGTGAATGATATACAGGCATTGAGGAATGATGCATTCAAACTTACGAATCATTGCTTCCTGTCTGACTGCTTCCTGCCTTGTACTTTATGGAAGGCAAGGAGGCAAGTGAATCAGCCGAAAGCCCTCTACTCTCAGTTCCAACAACTTCACCAAGTGCAAGGAGTTCCTGAATGATAGAATCATACTTAAGAGTGTTTAAGCAGAAAGTTTAATGCAGTAGACTCTACCCAGTTTACCTCATACGAAAGCTCATCGGGATCAACTTCTTCCCATGTATCCTGCAGATGTATATAACTAAAAAATCAGACTAGAAATTAAGGGAGATGATAAGCTTCATCACTGCTAAAAAGGAAAAAAAAAAAAAAAAAAAAAAAGAAAGAAAGAAAAGAGAAGAAAATTTCATTTTATACAGAGGTCAAATCTCAAGGTACCGTGCAATCAACTATTTAATGAAAATTCATAGTCAAATTTCATTTAAAAGCAGCATAAATCAGGCAGAGGTTCTGTTCTCTAATGAACTTGATATCTTATAACAGTGAGTTTCTAAGAGAAAAATGTCGAGAAACTATAACATACAACAACCTCAAATTCTGAACCATTCACAAAATAGTCCTTGCATTTCAAACAAAGTTATTTTACTCCCAGCACTGTTATGACAAATATAGGTTGACTGTTATAAATACTCAATAAATCCTGTTTATTCCAATATATCACCAATCATTCCCAATAAGTGAAATTCCAAAATGTAAAATAACAGCCATTACATGTATAATTCTAAAACAGAACCAGACAACATATTATCAACCCAAGAGTACAGAGGGAGAGACATGAACCTCTGCCTCAGACATAAAAAAAGAGATGGTAATGTTGACTGTGGAATCCTCGCTTATAACAAGTTAAATGTCAGAACTAAGAAGACTACACTTACTAGTTCAAAATATGAAGTGGGCAACAAGAGGGAATCAAGTGCTAATATTAGCATGTGAATGTACCTAAATACTAAACATCTAATTGAAAACAGATAGTCTAATGTGTGATTCAATGATGTCAAGATGAGTAAAACTGAAATGTATCCATCGCAAGCATCAGATTGCAAATAACTTGATGAGGTTTTAGCTTTTGAACCATTCCAGTCTTGTTAAAAGTATAAGCATAACATTCACAAATAGACAACCAAACATATTACTCAATATCCACAAATTTCCAAGTGAACATCTTTGGAATGAAGTGAGAACCTGAAATTCTTCCTGACATATTATTGCAGTTTTCAACCTGGCATAGTTGCATCTATGTAGGAAAGAATGAAAAATAACAATAGACGACCATCTAAGTATTTACAAACAAATGTCTATATACGTACAAATGATATATGTCACATAATCTGATTGAAACTTTTTCCCATAAAGTAACATAGAGATCAATACATATGCATGAAAATTCAGGCTTATAACCCGTATTTACAGTAATTCACACCTGGGAGTGACCTCCATGATCCTCTAATGTAAAAATTCCTCCTGCAAATTAGTAAAACTTCAATGAACACTCTTAACATATGCATAAATTCAAAGCAATTAACAAGAGTCTCACAATAGTAAAGACTCACTATCATTAATCCCAGCTAAGGCCAACAATCTAGCAGCCATTTCTCTTTCCTCAGCGTCCTGAAGCGCTCTAGCAAAAGCCTCATCACTCGAAAAAGCAGCTGGGTCGAGTTCAGCACTAGGGTTGTTATCCTCATCACCATCCTCAGCATGTGCATGCACATCAAACGCATCCTCATCAGCATCGGCATCAGTCCCATCATATTCCTCTTCATCTTCATCCTCCTGCTCACCATCATCCACATCCTCATCATCGCCGTCAGTAATATCATGATCATGGGGATCCCCAAAATCATCATCATCGTCATCATCATGCAAATAGCTCCCAGCCTCCCAACTCCCGTAATCACTCCCACCATCATTATTCATCCTAAGCATCATATACGCCCTTTCCTATAAAAAAAAAAGTAATTTTTATAAACAAGCACACAAAAAATTAACAAATTTCAAAGCCAAACAAAAAAAAAAAAGTTGAAAATTTTTACCTGTTCTTGTAGGGTTCGAGCAAGAGCCAGGTCAGCATCAACCTGACTGAGATTAGTGAAAGGAGTTCTTGTCGAAGACTGACGTGGCGGCTGTTCATGTTCCTGTTCCTGTTCCTGTTCGTGTTCTTGTCTGTCTTCTTGTCTTTCTTCATGTTCACTTTCAGTGTTCAAATTTTCATTGCCGTTGCTGTTACCATTAGGGTTAGGATTAGGTTCTTGTTCTTTCTGTTCGGCCGACATTCTTTTTGCCTTCCTCCCTAACCGACAACCTCCAATTTCGCTATGCTGTTCCTCGGCGTAGTTTTCTCCGAAGCAAAGGTTTTTAGATCAGGAAAAAATCGTTGGGTAGATGAAAATGTAAAGAGGAGAGATCGGCGATGGGATGGAATCGGATAAAAATCGGGGGATAATTCAAGAATCTAAAAGGAAGATAAAAGAGGGAGAAATGAGAGAGAGAACCGAATGATTGGAGAGAGCCGCCGTTGGGTGGAGTCTAAAAGCATAATATATATTTTTATTTGTTCCTTCTTTTATGAGGGGAAATTAATAGTGCTACTTAACGTAGGAAAATAGAAAAGTTTATATTTGATTATTTATTCGGGTAAATTATACCTAAAGTTACTCAATTATTAGCAAATTTACATTTTGGTCACTTTACTTCTAAAAGTTATTAAATGGTCATTTAACTATTTGAAAGTTTTTATTTAAGTTATTAGGCTGTTAATTTTTAAAGAAAAGTCTGGTTAGTGAGCTTCAAGCGACAATTCGATAATCAATATGGTACATCAATATTCATCAATAAGTAGAAGAAAATACCTTAGATTCAAGTCAATATAACGGTCAATGTCTAACAACAGAGAACAAACCTGTTTGGCTTTTGGTTTGCAAATTTGTAACATTCAAAATTGTTTCATGTAGAAGAGAAGGGGGAGGGGAGTTTTTCAGTTGGTGTAGGTGATGTGAAAAAAGAAGGTCATACAATAACGATTTTAACAATCTAGTGACCTAAATGAAAACTTTTGAATGCTTCAATAATCATTTTATAACATTTTAAAGTTAAGTAACCAAAACACAAACTTACTAACAATTTAATAACTTTAGGTGTAATTTACTTTTATTTTTATTTATGCTTTATTATAAAAATTTTAACTCGATAATTATTGAAAATATTAAAAATTTTGTTAAATATTAATTTAAAATATGAAATAGGGGAGTTTTATAAAAATATATATAAAAGAATAAATAAGGTTTTAATTCAGGCTTTAAAAATTATTAGTTTCTAATGTCATATATGTTAGATGTGATTTTACATATTTAACTTTTAATTAATTTTTAAATAAGTTAATTTTAATTAGTGTTGCAATAATAATTATTTAAATAAATATAATTTTGATTTAAAAAAATAAAAAAATAGGTAAAGTAACATGCAACAATATTGAAAAATAATTATTTAAATTTAATTTTCTTTTCAAAACAAACTTACAAAACATCACTTGCACCAAACAAATAACTAATAGAGAAAAAAAAAAGATTTTCAACAAAAAATAATAATTTTAAGAGTGTCTATTTCATATAATATAAACATATTGCAGAAAAAATTTTAAAAAATCAAAATATTATATTACCTCATCATCGATTAAAATATTTTTTGATCACTCCCGATAATATTGTTGTTTGAGTATAATTTGATATTGCCTCTTTGAAGTAAGCTTTTTTTTTTTTTAATATAAGTCTAACTTATTAATGTTAACAATGCCCATTTTCTTATCAATATTTTTTTCTTAGATGCTAGTTGATTGAACATGTCTAACTACTGAATGATATTTATAAAGCTAAACTTAAATTTTAATTGGTATATAACTTTAATATTACTTAAGTGATAATTAAGATGTTTAAAGTTCTATTCAAGTAATAACTCTGATTTACATCAATAAAATTAGCATTTTTTTAAAATTAACACAATTTTTTAAGTCAAAATTTTAACTAATAATTGTAAATTAAATTAGAGTTATCACAAATTTTCCTATATTTTATGTTTAGAGTTCAATTCAAAGTGATAATTAAGATGCTTAGAGTTCTATTCAAGTAATAATTCTATTTTATATAAATAAAATTATTAGAGTCTTTTCAACACTTAATGAGCTTGTTTTCAAGTCGTAAATGAGTGTTTTTATGCATATTTTGGTAATTTAATGACCTAATGGGCCAATACGGGCCTAAGGAAGGACTGACAAGTCGGTTAATGTGTAGGACACCATTTTTAGGCCTAGGGACGACTCTAGCATCACGACACTAGCATGTGGTGTCGCAACACCACACTTTGAAGCTAATGAAGTTCCCTACGAAGTTTAGTGTCACAACATCGGAGTGACGAAAAGCAAAATTAAGCTAATGATGTTTTGGTCTACACAACACATCTTTTTCAACCTAATGGCTTGTAGTTAACCTAATTAGGGCAGAAACCATTGCTATATATAGTAATACTTAGGTTAAATTAAAGAGGCCATTTAGAGAGCCGGTTTAAAGTAGATTTTTAGTATTTAATTTTAGTTTTCAGTTTATTTCAATTTAGTCTTTTGTTCTAAAAATAAAAATTTTCTTCTTATTCTAAGTTGGATTCGATTTAGATCCAAGCCCTCGTTTATTCAGTTCTTTATAAATTTCTTTTGGTTTTCAATTGCAATCAACATTATCTTTGCAATTGACAAAGGAATTTTGGCTTTCGCGTACAACTCGATATCAAAACGGATCTCTATTCCTTTTTTTATTTAAATATTTAGTTTGCATGTTTAAGTTGAATTTAGGGAAAATTGCATCTAGATCCATGAGTGGCTAAATTCCTTAGGGAGATTAATGATCGGATGTGGGAATAATTAACAGAAGTATTAGGGTTTGTTTTAGAGTTAGTTGGCTTAAACTATGTGTGCTTAAACCCTAGGATTGACAACCCTAGGAAGTAATCTAGGTAAATAAGGTCGAGAGAATAGTTTACCGAGTACCTATTAATTTATCTCGGTTTAAATGGCGAGATCGAGAGATAAGTTGTTTTTTCCAACTAATTAATTAGTTAGAGACTGAGAGGTAATAACTAGTTAGTTATTAGGTAATTCAATAAAGCCCGTGTTTTGAAGTTAATTATGAACATTAACGAGAGTTAATCTTCTACTTGGTATTTGAGTTAATTTTGTCTGCTAATTCATTTTCCTTTAGTTTAATTTAATTTATGTTATATTTGCTGCCTAAGTCTAATTTGGTATTTCATACTATAATTTTAGATTATTACTGTTTAGCTCTATCAGTGTAGAAAAGTGAATTTTAGTTTAACTCAATCTCCCTTGGGTATGATCCTTGGAATACTTCCTGGAGTGTTTCGTTGTAACACTTTACTATATTACAATTTGATCCGAATACTTCCGAACACTGCTTTTTTATTATATATCTTTTTGCTGTAGTATTTTAGTCTAGATGTTCGCATGTCTGGGAACGGTCAGTAACAGAATGTCACATTCGTTGTCGAAGCAACTACCATTGAAAGCACTGTAAATAAATAATTTTAACATTCAAACATTTCATAAATACAATCAATATATGATAAACAAACCTTTTTGAGACTCAATTAAGCTTACAAAAGCTCAATTACTAATTTGAAGATGAAATAAGACCAAATTGCAAAATTTTCAAAGTTTCAAAACAGGTAGTGATACCCTTGATAGGTACCAATACCATTTTTAATTTTAATGTTTCAAAAAAATCAATCTAAATAAAAAGGTTGTAACACCCCTAACCCTTATTCGTCGCCGGAATAGGGTTACAGAGCATTATCGGACTTTACAGACTAATTATGATTATTTCATTACCTTTATTATACAAATCAAGAATAATTCATATAACACTCATATTGTCCCTTAGATGGGTTCTCGAGGCCCAAAATACACCTTAAAAGTGAATCGGGACTAAACCGAACACTCAGGGAATTTTTCCCAAAATCTTAAAATTTTTCTTAAGAGCAGGGGCCACACGTCCGTGTCTTAGGCCGTGTGGGTATTCGATGTGAGGTACACAGCCGTGTCCCATCTCGTGTCCAAATTAAGGTAGCTACTAACTTGGGTCACACGGCCAACCACACGCCCATGTGCTAGGCCGTGTATTAAAACCTGGGCATTCTATTTAGAAATTTTAAGGTGCAGGGGACTCACGGCTAGACTACACGTCCATGTGCCAAGCTGTGTGACGCTGAGACGCACGCCCATGTAACTGCCCGTGTCGACGAAAATAGGCTATTTTAAGGCCACCTTTTTCACCCTTTTATTATCCACTTGCACACAACATTGAAATATACTAATATATTTCAACCAAGCAACCAATTCAATTCATAACATGTATTTAACATAATATGTTAACACAAAAATCAATTGTCTAAATTTTCCAAACTAACTACATTCATTGATTTACCAAAACCTACTCCTAATTATATACTTACAAACACACTTATATATATAATTGTCATTCATAATTATACTTCAAGTTTAGCCCTTTTCAATCCATCCCTATACATGCCATATAAACCATAAAATGTACAACAAAATCTACCGGAGTAATCTAGATAGTGTGACCCGATGTGTTGGTCCGTTCTTCCGAACTTCCGAACTTCCGATAGTGTGAACCAACTTAGAGGGACTCTTCAATGGCGTTTTTGGCTGAGGAATTGTGAAGAAATGTTTAGATTTCTTTTAATTTGTTGTTTTATTTACTTAATTTTGTAAAATTTCCAATTTTACCCCTATTTCTCCTAATTTCAAAATTTTTTTTCTTGTTAATGCTGCCCCAGCCATACCCTTTTGGGCTAATTTGCTCTTTTAATCCTCCCTCATTTAACACTTAAGCTATTTAATCACTTTAGGAGGTTTTGCACCTTTTTCAATTTAGTCATTTTTAATTAATTAACTATCAAAATGTTAAAATTTTCTAACTAAACTTTAATACTAACTTACTGACACTCTGTAAATATTTATAAATTTATTTACGACTCAATTTATGAAATCAAGGTCTCAATAACTCGTTTTCAAGACTAATTAACCTAATAATTCTTTTAAATCACAATTTCACTAATTCAATAATGTTTCCAAAATCACACATGACTCATAATTATTAAATAATAATAAAATTTTCAAACTCAATCGTCGAATTTAGTGATATCGAATCACTGTTTTCGACACCACTGAAAATTAGACTGTTACAACTTATGTTATGTGTACACAGATCATAAAAGTCCGAAATATTTGATGACTCAAAAAGAGCTGAATTTGAGAAAAAGACTATGGTTAGAGTTACTGAAAGATTATGATTTGGTTGATTATCACCCGGGAAAGGTTAATGTGGTTGCGAATGCCCTTAGTAGAAAATTATCTTTATTTGCACTTCGAGCAATGAATGCTCATTTGTCACTTAATGAGGATGGTTCTGTATTAGCAGAATTGAAGACGAAACTCTTATTTCTTCAGCGGATTCGAGAATTACAAGATGAAGATTCGAAATTGGTGTTAAAACGACAAATGGTACAGGATAATTTTAGTTTAGAGTATAACATTGATGATAATGGTATGTTGCAACATCGCAATAGAATTTGTGTTCCAAATAATTTAAACTTGAAAAATGACATTCTCTCTGAAGCTCATAATAGTATGTATTCCATTCATCTGGGAAGCACAAAGATGTATTGTGATTTGAAACGGATGTATTGGTGGCCGGGTATGAAACGAGAAATTTGTGAGTTGGTAACTAAATGTTTGATTTGTTAGCAAATGAAAGCAAATCATCAGGTACCAACGGGTTTGTTATAACCTGTCATGATTCCTGAGTGGAAATGAGAGCATGTCATAATGGATTTTGTATCTGGACTACTTGTGACTCTGAGAAAGAAAGATTCATTGTAGGTGATTGTTGATAGATTAACTAAATCGACACATTTTGTTCCAGTCAGAACAGACTTTTCACTTGAGAAGTTAGCGGAATTGTATATATCAGAGATTGTGAGGTTATATGGGGTCCCTACATCCATTATTTCAGATCGGGATTCGAGGTTTACATCGAGATTTTGGAGTAAGTTTCAAGAAACTTTAGATACAAAGTTAAATTTCAGCACATCGTTTCATCCTCAGACTGATGGACAATTAGAACGAGTAATTCATATTTTAGAAGACATGTTGAGATGTTGTATACTTGAGTTTGGAGGTAGCTAGGAAAGGTATTTATCGTTGGCTAAATTTGCATATAACAATAGCTACCAATCCAGTATCAAAATGGCACCTTATAGGAGGAAATATAAGACACCTTTATATTGGTCTAAGTTGAGTGAATCTAAGTTAGTAGGAGTTAAATTGATTCAGGAAACTGAAGATAAAGTTTGGATTATTCGAGATAGTTTAAAAGATGCTTCAGACCGTCAAAAGTCATATATAGATTTGAAAAGAAGAGAAATAGAATTTGATGTGGGTGATCGAGTATTTTTAAAAGTTTCACCGTGGAAGAAAGTATTACGATTTGGTAGAAAAGGGAAACTGATTCTAAGATTTATCGGACCGTATGAAATCATTGAAAGAATCGGTCCAGTAGCTTATAAATTAGCTCTGCCTCTAGAACTTGAGAAAATTCATAATGTGTTTCATGTATCGATGCTGAGACGATACAAATCAGATCCTTCACACGTGATTCCTCATAATGAAATTGAGATACGACCGGATATGATGTATTCAGAAGAACCGGTGAAGATTTTGGATCGAGAGGTTAAAAAACTACGGAATAAATGGGTACCATTAGTAAAAGTATTGTGGACTCGTCATGGTTTGGAAGAGGCAACTTGGGAAACAGAGGAATTGATGAGATCACAATATCCGAATCTGTTCTCAAGTAACAAATTTCGAGGACAAAATTTCCTAAAAGGGGGGAGAGTTGTAACAGTCCAATTTTCAGTGGTGTCGAAAATAGTGATTCGATATCACTAAATCCGACGACTGAGTTTGAAAATTTTATTATTATTTAATAATTATGAGTCAGGTGTGATTTTAGAAACATTATTGAATTAGTGAAATTGTGATTTAAAATATTTATTAGGTTAATTAGTCTTAAAAATGAGGTATTGAGACCTTGATTTTATAAACCGAGCCGTAAATAATTTTATAAATATTTACGGAGTGTCAATAAGTTATTATTAAAGTTTCGTTAGAAAATTTTAATGTTTTGATAGTTAATTAATTCAAAAGTACTAAACTGAAAAAGGTGCAAAACTTGCTAAAGTGATTAAATAGCTTAAGTGTTAAATGAGGGAGGATTAAAAGAGCAAATTAGCCCAAAAGGGTATGACTGGGACAACATTAACAATAAAAAAATATGAAATTAGGAGAAATAGAGGTACAATTGGAAATTTTACAAAATTAAGTAAATAAAACAACAAATTAAAAGAAATCTAGACATTTCTTCACAATTCCTCAGCCAAAAACGCCATTGAAGAGTCCCTCTAAGTTAGTTTTTCATATATTTGCACCATATCAAGAACTTATTGACAAACGTGAAAAAGAGAAAATAGTAGAA
The DNA here is from genome assembly GCA_025503065.1 of Gossypium bickii. Classification (NCBI taxonomy): domain Eukaryota; kingdom Viridiplantae; phylum Streptophyta; class Magnoliopsida; order Malvales; family Malvaceae; genus Gossypium; species Gossypium bickii. Next base: position 138,023,504 of record CP106710.1, read on the forward strand.
TAGTCCCTAAAACTATTACAAATTCCACTATATAACCCAGTAAGTTCGTATGGTTAAATTTTAATGTTATATGTTAATTGATGAATGGTATTTTGTATTTATTCATAATAGTTGTTGAAAATAAAATCATTATTAAAGTTATGAAATTGAATTAAGTGTTCGAAGTGAACGGAACGCAGGATTGAATACAATCATTCAGTGTAAAAGAAGAATTGACGGTAAATGTCCTAAGTAAACCGAGGTTCAGCATTTGTTGCGAACTCTCATGTTTGCTTTCTGTTGAGCTTTCATGAGCTTCAGTTAACTCATATGATTTTTTGTTTAGCTCTTTTGAGCTTCAGTTTAACCTTCATGAGTTTCCGTTCAGCTCCTATGAGCTTCCGTTCAGCCGTTTAGCTCTTATGTGCTTCTATGCAGCCTTCAGGCTTCTGTTTACGATGTACTCAAATCCGTAAGACGTTCTCTGGTTTGATAAGGAATGGTAAGTGCTATATGGTATTAATGTGGAAAAATTTAAGTTATTATTGATATTGTGCTCAACTAAGTGAATTCATCAATTGAGCTGTGATTGGCAGGGATTGTATATTGAGTGATTTAATTAAATAAATTGTTAATTAAATTGTTATAGTATGTTTGGTAAGATTTATGTTTAAATCCAATGAACTTACTAAGCTTTATTAAGCTTACTTGTGTTGTTTAATGTTCTTTGTAGATTTTCAAGAAGTTCGGATGATCGGATCAACACATCGGGTCACACTATCTAGATTACTCCGGTAGATTTTGTTGTACATTTTATGGTTTATATGGCATGTATAGGGATAGATTGAAAAGGGATAAACTTGAAGTATAATTATGAATGACAATTATATATATGTGTTTGTAAGTATATAATTAGGAGTACGTTTTGGTAAATCAATAAATGAAGTTAGTTTGGCAAATTTAGACAATTGATTTTTGTGTTAACATATTATGTTAAATACATGTTATGGCTTGAACTGGTTGCTTGGTTGAGATATATTAATGTATTTCAATGTTGTATGCAGAAGGATAATAAAATGGTGAGAAAAGTGGCCTTAAAATAGCCTATTTTCGTTCACACGGGCAGATACACGGGCGTGTGTCTCAGTCGTGTGTGACACACGGCCTGGCAAATGGGCGTGTAGTCTGGCTGTGTGTCCCCTACACTTTAAAATTTCTAAATAGAATGCCCAAGTGTTTACACACAGCCTAGCACACGGGCATGTGGCTTGGCCGTGGGACCCCTACACTTCACACACGACCTACCACACGAACATGTGGTTGGCCGTGTAACCCAAGTTAATAGCTACCCTAATTTGGACACGGGCTGGGACACGGCTGTGTGCCTCACATCGAATACCCACACGACCTAAGACACGGGCGTGTCTTTTGGCCATGTGAGCTACACGGGTGTGTGTCCCTTGCTCTTAAGAAAAAATTTAAGATTTTGGGAAAAATTCCCTGAGTGTCAGGTTTAGTCCCGATTCACTTCTAAGGTGTATTTTGGGCCTCGAGAACCCATCTAAGGGACAATATGAGTGTTATATGACTTATTCTTGATCTGTATAATAAAGGTAATAAAATAATCGTAATTAGTCCGTAAAGTTCGATAATGCTTTGTACCTCTATTCTGGCGACGGATTAGGGTTAGGGGTGTTACAAAGTTACTGATACTAGGCTTATAGTACCGATACTTTCCTTTAGGTATCGATACCCATACCTTGGTAGCAATACTGTTATAAGGTTTGATGTTTTGCCAAAAATTAAACAAAAACCATATGTATCGATACCCTTGTAAAGTATCGATACTTTAGTCCAGTATCGATACTATTTTGAGATTTTGTTTTTGAAAAGTTGATTGAAAGATACTAAGTACTAATACCGTTACCAGTGTATCATACATTAGTGTCAAATATGTCAAAATTTTCCATTTTGGCACCCATTTCATGTCCAAACCAAAATATACTCAATTGGTGACTATATGCACACTTAAAACCTACATAAACCAATTCAAAACATACCTAACATTTCGATTCAACTATTTCTCAATCAAACAAAATATTCATTCATCAAATAAGCATTTCCAACTTGTAAATTCTCAAACCATTCACCTTTGTACAACCATTCAATTCCATAATTTTAAACATAGTAATTAAATTTCCAAATTTGGCATTCTTATGAAACATATATAACTTAACATGATACCATCATATGCACACCTTCATATAACCATTAATAATCCAAAATTAAGCATTAATCAAGATTCAAAACAATCTATCATCCAAATTAAAACACATATAATAACACCCAAGTACATGTTCAAACCATACCTAAATCAACAATTTACTTATCTAAGCATTCCAAACATGGCCAATACTTACTTATATCAACAATTTACTTATCTACCATATCATCTATTAACAACAAAATATATAATCAAATTATACCAACTTTCATTTACTAACCTTGCATAATATAATTATAAATCATATTAACTTCTAATTCAAACATTCCAACATAGCAAAATACTATGCCATCAAACTAACAAAAGAACATAACCAACTTTGTTGAGTCCGAGATTACGTCTAGATGTTGATATAGGTATTTGGGATCTCATATTAATCTAGTTTGCGCACGGAAAACAAAACCGTATGTTGAGTAATAAACTTAGTTGTATTTCAACAATTCAAAGATCAATGCAAATTAAGTTATCATAAGCAAATCATGCTATCAATTACTTCATCTATATCATATGATTCAGTCAATCCACACAATAAAATGTTAAGTTAGGGGTAATCACATTAACATATCAAATTCTAAATCGAATCATTTGATTCGTCCACTGTCATACCAATCTTCTGGCTTATAATTCGGTTCACATAATATTTCACAATAGTAATTCATTTTCATTTTAAATCTCTATTAACTTGACTTGGACTCGAACGAATACGTGGATCCAACCGACACACCAATTTGGCACCTAGTGCCTCATCGGGCAATTCTGAAGTAAATAGATTGCGCCTAGCGCTCATCGATATAACCGAAATAAATGTTGTGCCCAACACTCATCGACATGTAGTCGAAGTAACTTGTACTCGATCTATCTTATGGCACGCTAATTATATCCAACTCTGCCCGAACAATTAATAGGTTAATAACCATTCAATTTACAATTATAGTCAATTCACAAATTATCATATTCAATTCATCAATCAAGTAATCATTTCATTCATAAGATAGCATGAATCAGTTGAATTCAAATTCAATTTTACATTTTCATCAGATTACACTATTTTTAAATTTATTCAATTTAATCTCTCATTTCGAAAATTAACATTTTCATGCCAAAACAATTCATCTAATCAATCCCAACTTACCTCAATATCTTACCATGTTATACAATGAAATTATGCAACAATTTAAGCAATTCAAATTCTAGAAATACAAACCAAAAACTCCAAGCTACTCGTTGGCGACTTTAGCTTTTCCCTTGCCTCTAGAGGAATCCAAGTCGACGTTAGCTATGAATTAACATAAACATACAATACCATCAATAATCCATCAAATTCACAATCAATTGTCACTTTGCAAAAATTTTGTATTTTATTCAATTTAGTCCCAGGACTAACATAACTTTCAATCTAAAACTCTAAATTGAAATATGATTTCACTATAATCCATTAGGAATCTCCTATTTCTTATTTTTGTATTCAATTTAAAAATTTATTCAATTTGGTCCCTAATGTATGAAACTATCAATTCACTTCACAATTTTGTCCTTTTCCATATCTAAGTTTAAAATCTATCAATCTAACAACTAAAACTTCAAAAAATAATCAATGGTAACTTTTTAAAACTTTAACAGTTTTACAAATTGCTACTGGACTAAGTTAAGCTCCCATGATCTTAAAAACATAAAAATTACAAAAAAGGAGAGACTAAATTGAATTAACCAATTTGTTGTTGAAGTTTAAAACCATTGAAGGTCGAATGTTTCTTCTTCTCTTTTAAACTTTCAGTGTTGAAAAATGAGGAAGACAATGCTTTCTCTTTCTTTCCATCACGGTATTTTATTTTATTTCATTTTTTTTATATTTTATAATTAAATTAATTAAATTATAATTTTTATAACATATTTTTAATACATTTATTTACCCACCATTCACTATCATTCCTAAGATGATATAATTACCACTTTAGTCCTTAGCCTATTTTTTAATTAAAAACCTATAGCAATTGTGTAACGACCTCAAAAGTATGGATATTGAAAAATGAGTTATCGGGTCTCTATTTTTAGTAAACGGACTCATAAAATATTTATTAAAAATATTTACAAAGTTAGTTGTGTGTTTAATAAGGTTTTATTTAGGTGAATTTGATTTAATTAGAAGTATTTGAGAAAAAGGATTAAATTGAAAAAGGTGCAAAAGTTTGATTATAGATTAAAAGAAAATATAAAGGACTAAAAAGGCAATTATGCCATTTTTAAATGTTGAGGCTAAAAAAAAAAAAAAAAAAAAAAAAAATCCTAGATTTTTTGGTTAAAGCGTGTATATGGATATAGATGTATATAAAGTATATTATTATATTATTATATTTTATTATTATATATATATAGATTAAAGGAAAGAAAGATATAGAAACAGAGAAGCAAAAAAGATCAGAGAGCAAACGTGAAGTGAAGGAAGAAAAGAGAAAGAAAGAAGAAAAAAGGAAAAATAGAAAGTTTGAAGCTTGGAGTTTAATAGGTAAGTTAATTTAGCCCTTTTCTTCTAATTTTGATGTTTTATAAGTTTTAGAACAAAGTTTTGTTGAATTAAGTTGAAATTCTGGAAATTCTTAGATTTTTGAACATGAGTTATGTGGATCAAATTGATGAATTAGGGGTTTAATTAATGGAATATCTAGTTAGAAATTGATTTTAAGGATTAAATTGTGAAAATGTTTGGAATTAAAGTCTATTACTGGAATTCTGATTCCCAAAGATTATAAAGTTGTTTAAAGTGATAGAATAAGGTGTTTATTGAGAAAAATCAGCTCAATTGAGAAGTTAATTGAGCAGGGACGAAATTATCATTTATTGAAAGCTTAAGGGAAAAATGGTAATAAACAGTTTGCACTAAAACAGTTTGGACAGCAGCAGTAGACTAGTTTTGAAAAATCACTAAAAATCGTATAAGTGGAATTAGAAGCTGAATGAGATATGAAATTAAAGCTTATTGAGTCTAGTTTCATATGAAAGAAACAGGAAAGCAAAGGAATTCTGTAATTTGAGATATTTATATTTTTGTAAGACTGGTTTAGAGGAATTTCGGGATCCCCTGTTCTGAATTTGAAAAATCATAACAAATTGAAGAAAAATAATTAGAGGCTTAACTTTATATGTTTAGAATCCTGAATGAGTCTATTTTCAAATGAAATAAATAAGAAGGTCATATGAATTCTGTACGAAGAGTAATTTGATTCGTAGTGAAGAAGGGTCAGAACTGCCAGACAGCAGAACAGGGGTGACTTTGATGAATAAACTGTACTAATTGGCTAGGCCAAAAATTCTGGAAATTTTATGGTATGAAGACATGTGAGTCTAGTTTCAGGAAAAATTAACGGTTCTTCATTTGGAGTTCTGTAGCTCGAGAAATAAATAATTTAGTGACTATGACACAAAAGGACAGCTTTGAATAAGTTTATGAGTAAATGATTAAATTGAAATGTGAGCAATAGTAAGAAAGCATGAATTTATCATAAAATACATGTTTATTGTATTAAATATTACAGGAAATTATTTGATTATTTTTAACATATAAATGTTATATGTTTATATGAAATTAAAGAAAAGAAAAGGAAGGAGAGGACCGAATCGAAGGAAAAGGAAAAGAGAAGGTTAAGGAGTGAAGGAAGAAGAATTCATATCACCTCAATCTTTTATTGTAAGTACTACAAGAATTTTAAATTATTGTTATTTATCCTTTTTGAAATATTTATGTGAATTATTTAAATACATGAGATTCAACTTTAATGCCCAAGTAGGCGAAATTAGAACTATCTTGGGATATTAGTGGCATGCCATTAAGGAACTTTAGCGCGCTCTCTGATATTAGCACGTTGGTGCTCTCTGATATTAGCACGTTGGTGCTCTCTGATATTAGCACGTTGGTGCTCTCTGATATTAGCACATTGGTGCTCTCTGTTCACTTGTGCATCATAATGCACCTCTCGTATATGTTCCGTATATCCGATGTGTTCTATAAAGTCTACTTTGGGCTAAGAATTGAAACGAGGACAAAGTGAATTCTTGATGTGTTAAGGTAAGATTTATACCTTACAAAAGATAAGTTAAATTTTATTAAAGCAAGGCATACATGAAGAAACTTATATGTGAGAAAATATGCAATAATTGATTGAGTTAAAATATTCTCGTTATGATTGCTTATTTAATTATTCTTGTGGTGCTTACTAAGCCTTCACGGCTTAACGCGTTTATTTTAATAGCGTAGGTACAATTAGACTAAGAGAAAAGTCCAACTAAAAGATCGCTCATCTCATCACATCCTCAAGGGCTTCAAAGGTAGTTACTATATTTTGTATTAAAATGGCATGTACATATGTAGTTCAAAGGTGTCCCCATGTGATAGGGACTAAAATGTAGATTCTTGAAATTTTATCTATTTTCAGTTATTTGAAGTATTTTAGTATATATGGAATGAATTAATAAACAATAAATATGTTAGCAAAAATGGTTGGTAAGTTAAAATATTATATTCAAATGTTTTAATTAGACAAGATTCAGCCATAATTGTTTTGGCACCAAATGTAATAGTCTTATACCGGGTTTGCATAATTGAACCGGGTATAGGGTATTACATTTATTGGTATCGAGCCTAGGTTTTCTGAATCTTGGTCGAGTATGAGTCTATTTGTACATGCCATTTTAAAAAATTGATGTGATGAGATGAGGTTTAGTTATTTAATTATGTAATTTATGAATATTGTAGAATAAAAGATGTCTTATGAAAGAATAAAAGATCTCGATTTTGTGATGTATACTAGAATTTATGGATTTAATAAAATAGAGTTGGTTGTCTCTTAGTATAGAAAGAGGAAGTGTTAAAGAAATAAATGTTTTCCAATCGAAATAATTTCGATAATTCTGAAAGTGATGTTCAAATAATTAAGTAAAATGTTACTTATAATGAAACAGAATTTGAAAAGATGTGGATAAATGTCTTATAGTAAGAAATGATAAATGTTATGTTATATGAGTATATACATGAAGCTAAATTATGATGAGGCCTTACGATTTCTACCCCCTTATTATTACTGATTATATTTATAGTGAAATTGATAAGAATTATAATGATTTAGTTCGAAAGTGTGAAACTGATGAGTTTAAAGAAAGAAAGATGATGATGAGTGAATTGAGGTGAAGAATGGTTAGAGAACACAGTCAAAGAATATTTAAAGAATTGCAGTATACAAGAGATGAAAAGTTGAAATGTGCGATATCTTTATTAAAGGGTGAGGCTTACCAATGGTGGAACATCATCACGGATATCCATTCTCGCAGAGAAAGTTAATTGGAATTCCTTTGTATCCGAATTTAAAAGAAATATGTGAGTCAACCTTATCTTGTGAAGAAGAAAAGAGAATTTACGGATTTGAAGCGAGAACCACATGTCTATTCTTTGAATATGAACGTGAAGTTATCGATTTCTTTTTCGAAAATTATATGGGGATACAGTGCTACTATTAAAGAAAGGAGTCATTTATCGAAATTGATTTATTCGGATATGGTAACTCTACAGAATGAGTTAAGCTGAAAATTTCTTTCGAATAAGCTTTGTGAGTGAAGTGAATGATACGGGATTGTTGATGATTATATATGTTAACGGATTAGTAATGAAATTGCGAAATATTTGAATACAATTTGCTATAGTTGGGTATTCTACAATGATCTCTTACGGGTATTCTATATGGGTATTCTATATGTTCTTTTATCTCCAGAGGTATATGCAATCTGTTCGAGATGTGACTTTTATTGTGCGAGAAAGTTTGGAATCATAACGTTAAAATGGAAGTTCGGTTGATTCTCGATCGGTACTACTCTATTTTTCTTTGGATTTTCTAATTTGTTCTGTTAGATAGAAGACTTAATGATCGATTCATATGGAGTTATTTTCTATTTCTATCGGTTGATATTCGGTACATATACGCAATTTGCATTATCTTTATCACAATCGTTTCTAGTGAGGATAAATGGTATTCTTCTTTTGGTTTTTCTTGAATATTATCGATTTCTTTATCATTGAATATGGTTTTATTCTCGGAAATTCAATATAGCTTCACATCCGGGATTTCATTATGCCACATCCGGGATTCCACTATCTTGGTTTTCTTATTATTTTATAGTCCGATCCTATCTATCAAATATGATTCATCTGTGAAGGGTATTCGGTGATAGAAGGTAAATATATATATTATCGTTATAAATCTTGGTTCGATTATGGGAGCTCGGTATATGGATCTTAGATTATAGAAGTTGTATTATTATCTTGGTTATTATTGGGACTACTCTGGATTTCTTCTTCTATTTTAAAGTACTATTGAAGTTGAAGTATTGATCCATTTATATTATTGAAATGTTTGATAGAGATCTACAGTTTTACGGTTCACTTTACGATTTGAATAACTTATAAGAATGCTATACGAGTGATAGTTGATTAATTTATAAAGTCGAATCGATTGATGGCTTTGAAAGTTGCGGAGATGTACATTCCAGAAATTGTAAGATTTCATGGTATTCCAAGTATTGATAATTTCGATCGAGATTGCAGTTCACCTTAGGGTTACGAAAACAATTATAGGAAATTATTGAGTACTTAACTCAATTTCAAGATCAAACATTTCATTCGCAAATTGATGGATAATTTGAGAGAGAGTTGGTTAGATTTAGAAAGAAGATGTCTTGGTGGCGGTATGAAACGTGATATTTCGAGTTTGTATCCGGATGTCCGATATGTCAACAGTCAGCGAGAACATCAAGTACCTTCGGGTTACTCACCAATTACTATACCGGAATGGAAATGGGAAAGAATCACTATGGATTTTGTATCGGGGTTACCATTATCTCGAGAAAAAAAAAAAAAAAAAAAAAAAAAAAAGATGTTATTTGGGTGATTGTTGACCGATTGGTAAAATCAAAGCACACTTTATTCCGATGCGTATGGATTATTCTTTAGATAAATGGTGGAATCTGTATATATCCGAGATTGTCGAATACACGAGTGTCTGTCTCCATAATATTGGATATTCCCGATTTACGTCTTGTTTTTGGGATAAATTAAAAGAAGCTTTGGGTATTGATTGTATTTGAGATCGCATTTCATCCTCGACAGATGGCCAATCTGAGCGTTTAACTCGTGTATTGGAAGATATGCTCGATGTTGTATACTAGAGTTGAAGGTAATTGGGAGAGGTATCTACTTTTGATTGAATTTGCTTACAATAATAGTTATCGAGTCCAATATTAAAATGGCTCCGTATGAAGCTTTGCATGATAGAAAATGTAGAACATCATTATATTGGACAGAGCTCAATGAAAAGAAGATATATGGGGTTGATTTGATCCGGGAAAGCGAGAAGAAAAAACAAAGGTGATTCGGAATAGATTAAAGCGACGATTCGACAATGAGAAATCAATTGTGGATTTAAAATGTCGGGATATTAAATATTACATTCTCGATAAGGTATTTATCAAGGTGTTTATTTGAAAGAAACTATAAGAATTGATGTTTCATCTCTTTTTTTAAGTAAATTTCGAGGACGAAATTTCAAAAGGGGGAGAATTGTAACGACCTCAAAAGTATGGATATTGAAAAATGAGTTATCGGGTCTCTATTTTTAGTAAGCGGACTCATAAAATATTTATTAAAAATATTTACAAAGTTAGTTGTGTGTTTAATAAGGTTTTATTTAGGTGAATTTGATTTAATTAGAAGTATTTGAGAAAAGATTAAATTGAAAAAGGTGCAAAAGTTTGATTATAGATTAAAAGAAAATATAAAGGACTAAAAAGGCAATTATGCCATTTTTAAATGTTGAGGCTAAAAAAAAAAAAAAAAAAAAAAATCCTAGATTTTTGGTTAAAAACGTGTATATGGATATAGATGTATATAAAGTATATTATTATATTATTATATTTTATTATTATATATATATAGATTAAAGGAAAGAAAGATATAGAAACAGAGAAGCAAAAAAGATCAGAGAGCAAACGTGAAGTGAAGGAAGAAAAAGAGAAAGAAAGAAGAAAAAGGAAAAATAGAAAGTTTGAAGCTTGGAGTTTAATAGGTAAGTTAATTTAGCCCTTTTCTTCTAATTTTGATGTTTTATAAGTTTTAGAACAAAGTTTTGTTGAATTAAGTTGAAATTCTGGAAATTCTTAGATTTTTGAACATGAGTTATGTGGATCAAATTGATGAATTAGGGGTTTAATTAATGGAATATCTAGTTAGAAATTGATTTTAAGGATTAAATTGTGAAAATGTTTGGAATTAAAGTCTATTACTGGAATTCTGATTCCCAAAGATTATAAAGTTGTTTAAAGTGATAGAATAAGGTGTTTATTGAGAAAAATCAGCTCAATTGAGAAGTTAATTGAGCAGGGACGAAATTATCATTTATTGAAAGCTTAAGGGAAAAATGGTAATAAACAGTTTGCACTAAAACAGTTTGGACAGCAGCAGTAGACTAGTTTTGAAAAATCACTAAAAATCGTATAAGTGGAATTAGAAGCTGAATGAGATATGAAATTAAAGCTTATTGAGTCTAGTTTCATATGAAAGAAACAGGGAAAGCAAAGGAATTCTGTAATTTGAGATATTTATATTTTTGTAAGACTGGTTTAGAGGAATTTCGGGATCCCCTGTTCTGAATTTGAAAAATCATAACAAATTGAAGAAAAATAATTAGAGGCTTAACTTTATATGTTTAGAATCCTGAATGAGTCTATTTTCAAATGAAATAAATAAGAAGGTCATATGAATTCTGTACGAAGAGTAATTTGATTCTGTAGTGAAGAAGGGTCAGAACTGCCAGACAGCAGAACAGGGGTGACTTTGATGAATAAACTGTACTAATTGGCTAGGCCAAAAATTCTGGAAATTTTATGGTATGAAGACATGTGAGTCTAGTTTCAGGAAAAATTAACGGTTCTTCATTTGGAGTTCTGTAGCTCGAGAAATAAATAATTTAGTGACTATGACACAAAAGGACAGCTTTGAATAAGTTTATGAGTAAATGATTAAATTGAAATGTGAGCAATAGTAAGAAAGCATGAATTTATCATAAAATACATGTTTATTGTATTAAATATTACAGGAAATTATTTGATTATTTTTAACATATAAATGTTATATGTTTATATGAAATTAAAGAAAAAGAAAAGGAAGGAGAGGACCGAATCGAAGGAAAAGGAAAAGAGAAGGTTAAGGAGTGAAGGAAGAAGAATTCATATCACCTCAATCTTTTATTGTAAGTACTACAAGAATTTTAAATTATTGTTATTTATCCTTTTGAAATATTTATGTGAATTATTTAAATACATGAGATTCACTTTAATGCCCAAGTAGACGAAATTAGAACTATTGGGATATTAGTGGCATGCCATTAAGGAACTTTAGCGCTCTCGATATTAGCACGTTGGTGCTCTCTGATATTAGCACGTTGGTGCTCTCTGATATTAGCACGTTGGTGCTCTCTGATATTAGCACGTTGGTGCTCTCTGATATTAGCACATTGGTGCTCTCTGTTCACTTGTGCATCATAATGCACCTCTGTATATGTTCCGTATATCCGATGTGTTCTATAAAGTCTACTTTGGGCTAAGAATTGAAACGAGGACAAAGTGAATTACTGATGTGTTAAGGTAAGATTTATACCTTACAAAAGATAAGTTAAATTTTATTAAAGCAAGGCATACATGAAGAAACTTATATGTGAGAAAATATGCAATAATTGATTGAGTTAAAATATTCTGTTATGATTGCTTATTTAATTATTCTTGTGGTGCTTACTAAGCCTTCACCGGCTTAACGCGTTTATTTTAACGCGTAGGTACAATTAGACTAAGAGAAAAGTCCAACTAAAAGATCGCTCATCTCATCACATCCTCAAGGGCTTCAAAGGTAGTTACTATATTTTGTATTAAAATGGCATGTACATATGTAGTTCAAAGGTGTCCCCATGTGATAGGGACTAAAATGTAGATTCTTGAAATTTTATCTATTTTCAGTTATTTGAAGTATTTTAGTATATATGGAATGAATTAATAAACAATAAATATGTTAGCAAAAATGGTTGGTAAGTTAAAATATTATATTCAAATGTTTTAATTAGACAGTATCTGGCCATAATTGTTTTGGCACCAAATGTAATAGTCTTATACCGGGTTTGCATAATTGAACCGGGTATAGGGGTATTACAAATTGAACTTTTACCACTTTTACAATATAGTTCTTGTGCCTTAATTAATCACCAATTCGGTAAAAGTTACCTACCCAGAATTCAATTCCCCTGTAATATAACTCTATAAATATTTAATAGAAATATTTATGAGCTCGATTTACAAAAAAAAGTCTCAAACCCGAGTTTTCCGACACCACTAATTTTGGATTGTTACATTCTTTTAAAAATTTAATATGGTAAAATACCTAACCCCACCTTTGTGTTCATATTAAAGTACACTTTCACCATGTTTTTTAATGGCTCATTCATACATTAGTTATATTTTAAATTTGTTTATTATTATAATTATTTTCAATCATTTGAGTAATATTACTTTATATTAATTAAATGAAATAAAAATACACTATTTATTAAATTAAAGTAATAAATACCTAAAATGACATGTAACACATATAATGTTAAAAACCTAATTTTTATTTAAAAGATTAATATAATCATCCTTTGTATATTAAAATAGACTAAAAAATTACAAGTTTGTTTTGATAAAATAACTATATCAATAATTATTTTTAAAAATAAAAATTACTTTTTATTCTAAAAAAAAAATATAATAAGAGTTAGTATTTTGTTCACTGTTAATGGAATTTTTAAACTCCACAAGTAGGGATTAGCACACAACATGTATCTGTTTTAAATTTCTTTAATATTCCCTCAAGATACATGACAACATTTCACCTTTGTTTATGGAATTTTTTAACTCCACTGGCAGCTCGTACCAAATAATTTTCCATATAATAATAAAAATAATATTTAAAATACTACCAATAAAATTTTTAAACTCTACAAGCAAAATTAAGGGATTGACAAATATTTTGTAAAGGTATAATAAAATATTTACAAAAATATGATAATTTTTTAAAAATACTTATGAATTACTATCAAGATTTCAAATGGTAACTCATAAGAGTAACTCACCCACTTGATTCGTTTACTCCATTTTAGGAGCCACTTCATTCATTTACTTTAATTTTGGAACCCACCCATATAATTACTTTTAACAACTAATTCTGTATTTACTTTTCACACACAAAGTGGGGAGTCGGGAAGTGAAATGGTGTTATAGATTAATTTAATTAAAAAATAAACTCTATCGTACACTCAGTATTTAAGTGGGTTAAAAGGTAAGCATAAAGTGGAAATGGTCGATACTCAAACGGAGCAGAAAATTCTTTCAACTATTCATCCATAAATTACAAAGCAAGTTACCTATGTCAAATGCAGTATGTCTTCTTTCCAAAAACCCACTTCTCATCTCAATCGGATCATTTTCATCCATTAAAAATAATCAAACTTATTTCAATTTAGTAAAAAATCAATAATTTGAAAATCGAAAATATTGATTAAAAATAGCAAAAAAAATCCCATTTTTTTAATTATGGTTTAGTTCACTTTTTTCTTTAATTTTATTTTTTTGCAAATAGTAATTTTCTTCTTTCTAATTTTGAATATTTGTTGAGTGATTTTAATTATTATTAATTTATTCATTTTAATTCTTTAAAAGGATCGAACAGCTCCATTGAACCGGTTGAGTTTAAAATCAGAGATCCAATCAGTTTGATTTTTTATTTTTTTTGTAAAACATTTAAATTGCATTAAATAAAAAACGGTACACTGTGATCCAAAGATCCAAACATGAGCCAAAGAAGTGCTAGAACAAGGAATGTCGTTGTCATTATTGTCTATGTTTCCCGGTCTCTAGATTAGATGTAATCAAGTTAACATTTATACTTTATTTCCATGTATCTAGAGAGTTTTTGGAGAGTCATATGATATTTTTACTATAATTTGATACAAATATATATATATATATATATAAGGAAAAATCAGTTTAGGTTTTGTGCCCGATCTCGAATAATCTTGACTACATATCTCGAGCCTTTCCATTAAAAAAGCGAAAAAAAAAAGAAAAAAAAGAAAAAGAAAAGGATATCCCTTGCGGGATAGCATGAGATAGCTTGGTACTATTGAACTATAAGTTAAAAGAACTAGGAAAGCTACTAGGAAACAATAAAGTTGACAGTGCAGTTATATTAATGGTGAACCATTTCTCGAGTAGATTGGCACCATCGATCGTATGCTAATCCGAGATTAGGCCAATCGGAGACGGATAAGGTATAGTTTTCAAGCCAAGTGGTGAGGATAAATTCTTGCTCCATTGCCGGAAAATTGGATATTACTTCGTCCATTGCTCTCTCTATCTCTGCCATTTGAAAACTCGTTAAGATAGGATATGCATGGCCATTGCTAGCATGGCAAAACAATGGAATCCATAGCACCAGCAACCGGAACTTCACTTGCCTCGCAATTTCCAGGTCTTTTCGAGTCAGCTCCCTAAATAGAAAGGCTGAAGGAAGAACATAAAAACTTTGGGTCAATAGATTTAAGTAATGTGGTTTTGGACTTACAGAGGATAATGAATGAAATGAATCAATGACCTGAGATTTTAACAATGGAGCCTTGAACTCTGGGACTAGCATTGAGATAGAGAAGCCAAACCAGAAGCCAAACTCCATTGAACTAAAGCTTCGTTAACATCCCCATAACACCTAAGCTTGTTGGTTACCCAAAGCAACTCTTGTGCCAACTTCTCAGCCATCATGTCCGGCTCTACATTGTAATCCCTCCTCTGGAAACGCGTTGTGGCGGTGCCAAACCAGGAAAATGCGGCATTCAAGCACATGGTGATGGCCTTCATGTATGATGCTATGCAGGAGCCGAAAGGGATTGCCTTGACAGCTCGCAAGTGCCATGAGTCACCATAGTCTCCCGATAGCGAGGTTTGGACTTGGAGGCACCGGTATAACAGGGCGGAAGTACGTGTAAAAGACGAAGCGAGAGCCAAACGGTTAACATGGAGAAGCGCTGAGTGACCGTGCCTTGCATTATCTTCCATGATCTGGTCAGCCATCGCCATTGTGTATTGGTATTTTCTTGATGAAGCTGGTATCTCATTCAACAAGGCCAAAACCTGCATTAACACACGTAGTTTTACTAATTAAATGAAAAAAAAAAAAATAGTTTCATTATTGGCTCAAATGAAAATTTGAAGCTTTTTTTTTCAACTCCAAGTTCGAGTAAAAGTTAATTAGTAAGCTTGAGTAATTTAATTTTTATCCTAAATTAAATTCTAATAAGAATTTTCTACCTTAAATGCTCCTTACTAGAACCAATTACCTGTGTTGCAGATGTGCATTGGTGCCTGTAAAATTACGCATGCCAAGACCAAATGTTACTCAGTGGCAATAAGAAGGAAAGATACGTGGCATCGTCTCGAGTGTTGGACTGGGACGTTTCTGTATTTTGCTTCACTTTCACATTTTTTCTGTGTTCCAGTCTCATATATACATACATATATATATACACCAAAGCCTTTCACTCATTTTACTGTCGTGTTGTAATATTGTCACCATCTTCTTTTGCTCCTTTCTTACTATCCCAGATTAAGTGACATTCGTTGAATGCTTGAAATGGTGAAATGTTGAAATGTGTGTTCGTCAGGTGCCATTTGACATCATGTGGGAAAGGCCAAATACACCCTTACTTTAATTTGTATTAATTATGATAATTAAGGGTTTAAAACTTGATTATTTGATAATAAGGGGAAAAACCATTGGAAATCACTTTTGTACTGATAAAAAAGGAACAGGACAGTACTAAAAAAACACTCAAAAGATCTTTCAATCAGTCAACTTGAGCTTTATCCTTAAAATGGCGCCAGTAACGGATGAGTAAAGATTTCTTTGAAATATTTCAGGTTATGGATTGTGGGTGTGGAGTTGTAAACTTACATGAGTTAGTGCTTTGACTAGGGCTTTAACAGCTAGTCCATCAAAATCGACCCTGTTGCGAAGGATCAAATCCAATGATGAACCAGAAGATGGCAATGCTTCTCCTGTTGCTAATGATGAATATGGTGATAGCTGGAATCGCCTGACGGATGACGAGCCACCGAGGTGATAGTCCGGAGAGGAAATCATAGAGCAGGAGAAGAGGTCCATAAAAAACCTAAGAACCCACAACATCAGCCAACTTATTAGCATAACCACGAACCTCAAGTGATCTGTTAGCTTCCACTTCTCTGTGTTCTCAGCTTTTGAGCTTGAAGTTGAGACAAGCATCTTTCTTGCCATGTTAGCTATGGATATGAAGATGAAATTCAGCAGGCTTGAAGGCTTCGCTGTGCAGCCATATAGTCTATCTAAATCAGTTGCCATGGCTCAGAAAACAAGATCTACCTTGCTTAAATGGGGAAGGGGCACTAAAAAAAGAGGGTCCTGGTACCAAAATTTTGACGAAAAAGGGTAATTAATAGGGGGTTAAAGTTTCTGCGTTGTGGGAATGTGTGCAAACTGCCATTTTGACAGTTATGTTTCCTTCCTGCCCTTTAGTTCTTGGAGTTTGGACTTCCCTACCCTTTTTGCATTTGGACAAAGGGCACTTAATTATTGTCATTACAAGGCCTGAAATACCTGCATATTCACATGTAAACTCATGGATGGCATAAGGCCTAACTTCCAATTTTTAGTTAAGGGAATTCATGCATCCAAATAAAAAATGAAAGCATTATTTAGCCGGTATCATCTTGGGCATTTCACCTAAGATATCCTTGCCTGCTTAATTAAAAAACAAGTATGGGCGTATGTCAATATGCCACGTTCACCTTTTACATTAACTACAAAACATTGTCAGTCGAATGCCATCAAGCAGTATTAGGATTCAAGATTAAAGTTCCAATTAACAACGGCGTAGGGCTTAGGGTTGCTGGATCTGAAAACATAACACCAGATATAGATGATGCGAGACAGAAAAGGATCATATAGAGGGCTTATGACTACCTTCAGCTCCTTCCAAGAGACTAACATCTGGGACCTTGCCCTCGGCTATAAGGTGTTTTATGCTAAAAGATGTTCTGGCATCTTCTAACAATTCACAAATTGCACCTCTTATGATAGGGAAGTTCTTATCTAATGGATCTGGTAAATTTCCTACATCGACCATCTCTTTTAACATATCGAGAACACAAGGTAAGTTTGTGTCTGATAGAAAAGCACTTATTAGTGCTATATAGATATAGCTGTCAGGTCTCATTTCCTTTTCTTTCATCTCATTGAAATGAACTAAAGCAGCAGAGGATCTACCACACTTGCAAAGTCCATTGACGAGAGTGTGGTAAGCAATTCTGTTGGGAATGCATCCTTTTCTACCCATTTCATCCCATAGCTTTAGAGCATCATCAGGTCTTCCAAAATTGCACAATCCATCAACTAAAGTTGCATAAGTAATCACATTTGCCTCTCTCTCTTTTCCGAACATCTTGGAAAGGCAAAGCATAGCTCGGTCAATCTCACCATTTTTGCACCATCCATCTATCAAATAATTATATGTAACCTCAGAGGGAACAAGCCCCTTCAACATCATATCATTCAAAAGACCCTCAGCCTCTGCAACTCTTTTGGCCTTACAGAGAGCTTTTATAAGTATGTTATAAGAAATTACATCAGGCCAATACCCACGAGCACAGATTTCTTGGAATAGCTCCAAACCCTTATCAACTGATTTAATTTTGATCAAACCATTTATAGCAGCAGAATAGGTAATTATATCGGGAAGAAAACCTTCTTGTGCCATATCAGTGAGAAATTTGCAAGCTTCCACTGCCTTCTCATGTTTACACAAGTTCTTCACAAGCAAGGTAGAATACTTTATCCATGGTTCATGGCCATAAAAGCGCATCTTTCTCACCAGTTCAACTGCTCCTTCAACATCTTCTAGCCGACAAAGACACCCGAAGATGCAGTTGTGAGTAAAATGGGTTGGCTCAAGTCCCATTTCCTTCATCTGTCTCAAAAGTTCATAACTTTCTTCCAGTCTATTTAACTTGCACAGTGCATCAATCAAATCGTTATAATGCGATAAAGTTGGATTACAACCAAATTGAACCATTTCTCGGAAGAGAGAGAGTGCCATATCCACCTTACCCGCACCAAGCAAGCCATTGATAACACTAGTAAATGAGTTAGTATTAAGGGAAACTACTTCCTTTTCATTCAAAAAGTACTTCACAAGGACACTACCACCATTTCTGTTGTTCCCCATTACCGATTGGATAAGATTACAAGCTGTATCTATTAAGCCATTGCGAACAAGACATTCCAGAACGGAATTGAAAAGCAGGTTCTTAGGTTGTGAACCGACATCTTCCCAGCATTGTTGAAGCAACCGGTCCATTTCTTCTTCTTCTTCAGAAAAAGAAGATATCAGCTTTGTCAGTATCCCAAAATCAGGATCAATTCCCAACTCTTTCATTTCTGAATATAAAGACAATGCTTTCTCACGTTCATTATTCTTACAAAGCCCTCCAATCATCACATCAAAAAGTGAAACACTACGACAAAATCCCAATTTCCGGATTTTATCGAACAAGCAAAGAGCTTTATCCATTCTAGATTCCCTTACAAATCCATGAATCAGAACATAAAATGTCTTCTCATTCAACCTCATACCACGCTCTTCCATATGATCTATCAGTTCAATTGCCTTATCGACTTCACCCCACTTACTAAAGGCAACAACCAAGATGGACAAAACATGTTCATCCACCCATCCCCTTTCAAGCATCTCATTGAACACACCCAAAGCCTGGTCAAACTGCCCGGCAATGCAATAAACCTGCAAAACTGGGGTCAGGGTGTACTTATCAAATTTCAACCCCAAATTTCTCATCTCTTTCAATCTGATTTCAACCAAATCAATCAAATTAGATTTCGACATAGCTTCCAACAAACAATTATAGCTATAGCTATTCGGTACGCAAAGACCTATCCTTTTAACCTGATCAAACAAGTTATTAGCTTCATCCACCAACCCAACACTCCCCAAACACCTAATAAAAAACCCCAATGCCCCAGGACTCATAGAACAATTGGAATCGACGACATCCAAAGCCAAAGCCTTCAGTTGGGCATTCTGTCGAGCACGTGATAGAATAGAAGCCATGGCATTGTAAGTATAAATGTTGTGCTTATAACCAGGCAGACTTGAAACCCATGTGAAAAACTGCCGAGCTAGTCTCCAGTTTTTGAGGTTGTTTAGAACGGATTCGACGATTTTGTGGGTGAGTAGAGGTACGAGGTTGTTGAGCTCTGGATTATTTGGTGAAAAAGGGTGTTTGATTAAGATTGAAATGAAGGCATTTGAGATGTTGATCTGATCGGACGAGAGGAAATTGTCGTTTCGATGCTTTGCACAAATGGCTCTTCGCTGATTTGAGGGGAAAAACAGGGGGCTTTTGCAGGAATGCAGTAACGAAGAATTTGATGGGATTAGTTTGATTGATTTGAAGAGAATTTGATTGGATTTTACGATTCTTGACAATGCCATGACGCTAAGAAGTAGATAACAGGAGAAACTTTAGTCTAGTATTATAAAAAGTCTGGAGGTGGCCAAAATGGCCGCGTCTCGCGCTGCTCTTTCAAGTTTCGCTGCAACCGTCGCCGGCAGAAAGAACCAGTAACTGCTACTATAAGCAGAGGCCCTCATTTACCGGGACGGGCTGGGACGAGGTCCGGTTAAAAAAATTCAGACCCGAGTCTGAGTCCAGCTTCATTAAGTTTGCCAAATAATTCGTTAAAAATAATAATTTTTATTTTAATTTAATGGTGTTATATATAAAATAGAGAATAATTAGTATAAATTTAAACGTATAATTAAAAGGACGAAATTTTTCTTTT
Organism: Gossypium bickii; assembly: GCA_025503065.1. NCBI lineage: Eukaryota > Viridiplantae > Streptophyta > Magnoliopsida > Malvales > Malvaceae > Gossypium > Gossypium bickii. Next base: position 138,043,774 of record CP106710.1, read on the forward strand.
TAAAAAAAAAACCCTTCAAAACAAACAAAATATTTTCTCTCTCAACATAAATAGGTAATCTGAGTGGTTAAAAATAATACTTCAACCGGACATAGCATAAATGTTTTTGGCTCAATATCAAAAGTGCTTTAAAGTATTTAAAATGCTATAAATGATAAGATATCCCCAAAAGTCCTTTAAAATTGATTTTATGTAAGTCTAAAATTAAGTTCCAGTACATATCGAACATAAAAGTCGATAAGCTACTAACTTGTAATGTGTCAGAACATAATCATAAAAATTTCAAAACATAGTAAGCATTGTTCAATTTAGAGCAATAAGTTTGTATCAGAGCATTACCTCAAATTTAAATACATATTAACTTCTAAAATGAATTGCTTTTTGATTTTAATTTTTCGTCTTTTGATTCATGAAATATCTTTTTTATGCATTATATGTAGATATCGGGGTTAAAATTTGGGGTTAATTTTCAATTGAAATTTTGCTAATGAAATGAGTGATTTTTTAATTTTGTCATTTTTGAAATATTTAAACATAAATTTTCGATAAAAAAAGTTTAATTGATTTTGTGGATGAATATTTTAAGGTTTAATATTTTTTATTTTAAATTAATTAAAATTATTTTTTTAATTTGTTAATACAATTTCTTAACTATTACATTTATTAAATTAGTTCATAAAAAATATTTATCAATTTAATTCTATTTATACAAACATATAAATGAAATTGACAAATTATAAAATGTGAAAATGATTTACTATAAAAAAATATTAAACTTTAAATTTTAAGGTGGGTTTGAAAACTATAATCACAGCTCAAAATGAAAAATAAATAACCCTCTCGTACATACTTTGCTAACAATGATTTCTTTTAAAAATTTATTTGAAGGGTTCTTTTTTTACTATCATTTTCTACTTTTATATATTAAACTATCATTTTTTAAATGACCCTAAAATAATTCACTTGCAACAAGAATTTCCTTTAAAACTATTTCAATACAATCAAAATATGTTTGAATGAATATTTTTAATTAATAAATAGTATGAAATAATTTTTTAATTTAATAAATTATAAAATAAATATTATTATATTAAATAATATTCTAGTAAATTATAAATTTATTGTGATAAATACTTGTCATTGCAAAGACACAGTAAGTAGCTGGCATAAATAAAAACATAATAATTAGTGTCTTTGCAAAGATATATAATATATCATAAAATAAAATTCTCATTTCAGAATTTATAATTTCCAAAATTGTGCCTTTTCGGTTTCCGTTTTATCTTAAATTCAATACAAATCATTTAAATATTAAATTTAAAATTATTGTTTTTTAACATTAATCTTATTATAAATTTTTGTTATATTTATATATATATAATGCTTAAAATTAAGTATAGTCCCTCCTTAACCCTTAAATAAGAAGATAATACGCTTCAATTACTCAAACCCACATCCTCCTATACAGACAATAATAATGTTGATATATATCAGTCGAGTTAAGACTCAATCGATTTCTTTTATACCTTCTTAATTATAATATATATATATTCTATAGAACATTTGTTATCATCTCAACTCTTTTTATGGAATTTTAAAACTTTACTAATATTGTATCAAATATTTTCAATGAAACAATTATCATACACTCAATTTGCTTGTAAAATCTAAAAGACAACGTATTATCACCTTCCAATTACCTCATTATCTTATCTCTAATAAAAATTTTTAGAAAAAGATTTAATAGTGTTTTGCACTCTCTAGATCCAACTCTTTTATCTCACTTCAAGACCATGCAAACTAATATTGCCCCTACGTATGGGATCTTTCTTCTCAACATGCAGTGGATAGGTGTACTTAATCTCTAATTTCGAAATTTTTATTGATGGAAAAACTTTACCTAGATACCAAAATCGACAGAGTGCAAGCCATGTCTCATGGACTCTCCAACAAAGGGTTCACCCACAATGCAATTCGCCATTTGCAAGAGCTAATTAATTAAAGCTCTTGCACATAATGACATGTTGGCTGATGAAGCCTTTGAAGGAGAGTGCATGCGAGCTGCCTTGTTCATAATTTTCTTCTGTTCCTCACATCTCACTCTTAATAAAATTAGGAAACAATGGACTCACTTATATAGTCGTCTCCCAAGTGATCCTTCCTTCCTACTTGGTGTGCAACTTGATCGCAATTCTGGTAAAGATTAAAGAATAAGTTCTATTTTCATCACAACTCAAGCCAAATATCAGTCACATATAGTATACAATAAGAGTGTATCTTTTAGTGTATAATTAAAGTATTTTTCATATCCATTTTACAGCTTATGAAGATCTTTTCGGGATTCGTATTGTCTCTCCCAATAATGCCATATTTAATGTTCAAATTTTTCTTTAATTTCATCATTGCACCCATCACTTGTTAATAATAAATGTAGACTTAATTATGTTAGAAAAAGTATTATATATTATTTAAATATGCCGAATAAAAGTATTGATTAGAAATACTTTCGAAAAAATGAAGAGATCGAATATATTTTGATGTTGCTTATAGCTAAAGAATCCAAAGATTTGAAAAGATAAGAGTGAAATGAATAAATTGATATTCTTACAAACCAAGCAAGCTAATAAATGTGATGCTAATGTATGATTAGGGTTGTAGTTGTCTCTTGGATGAGCATAAGAGGTAGTCGCCATGATAGGGAAAGCTCTATTTATCCATGAGGAGAATCCTAATCCTTGGTACTATATCATTTAATCTAATTCGTTGACATTCCTTTGAAGCTTAAAGCCATGCACTGAAAATATAGTAGAAGTTTCTAGGACCAGGTGTAGAAAGTATATGTTAAAATTAATTTAGGAGTATAGCAGTTGTAATTGAATTTTAAAATTTAAAAAATAGAAGTTTTAAATTCTTAGATATGGAAATATAGATATTAAAATTTAAATTTACGAAGAGTATAAGGACTTGTGACATATTTTAACCTAAAATATAACACTTATTGGCCATTTATAGTAAATCAAGAGTTCCTTTTAAAAGGTTGTAAATTAACAAAATACTATATATATATATATATATATATATATATATTAAATTATCAATTTGCTAATAAAATCTATAATTAAAAGTATTGTATATCATAAAAAAAAAACTATTAGCAAAATTATTGCCTTAAATTATAAATTTTATTAGGACTAAGTTGAAATTTTTTGAAGAGACCAAATGTAATTTCACATTATTTTTAAGTAATGATATAAGGATAGTTTTAAAATTGTAAAAATTTTTGGAGGGTCAAAAGGAATTTTACCATTTTTCAAAGAAACCATGAAGAAGTGTCGAAAATTTTGATGGACAAGCTAAGAAGCATGCCACCATAAGTACGGACCGAACTATACCATATGAATAAATAAAAGTTTCTAAGTAAGTAGTTTTAAAATCAAATAAATTGAGCCAACTTAAATTACCCAAAAGCTATCAAGTAAATCAAATAAATAGGTTAAAACAAGATAAAATCCATTAATGCTAATCCTATTGTTCAGTAGTAAAAGTAGCTGCTCTCCATGCAAATTCTTGTTGACAGTTAAAGATTGTTCGGACCTTCTTTTCTCTCTTGAATGTCCTGTTTCATGGTCAAGCAAGACTCTACTCAGGCAATCAGTGGACAAACCTTTGAAAAGGTATGCCGACGAGAAGACGAGCCTCTTGATGTGAGGAGTTGATGTTGGATCAACTGTAGGCGACCAAGATGTCCTTCCGTGATAAGTTAATGGGATCGCGGGCAATTGGGAAATTCGAATGAGAAAAACTTATTAGATGGAGATGTTGTAACGAATATGGTGAATGGTATTCAGGTCATTACATTTTTTGAGCGAGTTTACTCCTTGGTTGAATAGTGTATGTCGAAAACGATCATTTTAAAAATTCGTGAAAGGAGAACCGATTTCAGTACACTTTTGAGCAAGGTGCATGCTTTAAGGAAACTTGAGTAACCGGTTCAACTTACAGATTTGGAAAATGATTACTTTATGGTGAAATTTCAATTGGATGAGGATTATTAGAAAGCTTTATTTGAAGGGCCGTGGGATATTTTTGAACAATATTTTACAATCGAACCATGGTTGGCATCTTTCCCTACGATTCAACCATATCCTTTGAATGTGGTTGCTTGAGTCTATTTACCGAGGCTTCCATGTTCTATGTACAAAAAATTCTCTTAAGGATTATATGAACCACAATTGAAAATGTGAGCAAAGTAGACTATAATATTGGGGGTGGGATTTGAGGAAGATTCGCAAGAATGGCTATTACAGTGGATTTGAGAAAACCTTTAGTCTCAAATATAATGATTTAAGACATGATTCAAATAGTAGAGTATGAATCTGTAACACCCCTCGCCCAATCCTATCATCAAGTTTGAGCTATAGGATGTTATATTTGTTGTCGGAGCAACTACAATTAATTTATAATAAAATATTCACGTGCATATGTAATGCAATGCCAAACATATTCATTTATGGTTAAACAATTAAAATCAAGTCTTAATCGAGCTTACTAAAGCTTTTTTATTGACCCGAGCACGAAATAGAATCAAATTGCAAAGTTTAAAAATTTCAAAACAAACGGTTTGTCACATCATGACATCAAGCCAGTCAACGTCACGACGTCACTTACTGTCGGTCAGTGTTGTGACGAGAAAGAATGATCGTCGGGACAAGAATTCTATTTTTAGTATAATGGAACCATTTAGTATCTTTTTACATTCCTAACCAAACCTAACAACATATACTCCAATGACCAATTTCAATTGATACAAGACATACCAAATACAAGCTAAATAAGTGCAACATTCATGTTTTTTTATCTCTTCAAGATAATTTCTATCTAAACATCAAGTAAATTTAACATTTCATGCCATGAATCAAACTCAAACCAAACATCAAGTAAATTTAACATTTCATGCAATAAATTAAACTCAAACCAAGTCATTTCAGTTACCAGGGTTTACCTATGCTAGATAACCTTAAAACTTACCAATTCACTTCCATTTAATCACTTGTGTACACATTTACACATGTAGAACTTATAAGCATTAAGTACAAGCGTCATCTGTCAAGATTAGGTCACATTATTCAAACATGTACAAGTTATATATATTCACATCCACTTCACCTTATTCAAAAACCAAGAAAGTTACCAATTTCATCTCATTTCATACCATTCATATAGTATAGAACGTCACATCTTTAAGTATGAAAAGCCAATACATTCATCTTCGTATAAGATTCAAAATACCAAATCATCATGAGATACCAAATCACCACGACGTTTTATATATCTAGGTGTATATCAAGACTCTTATACACATGCCACAACCTTAGGGTTCAAAACCGATCAAATCTTTACCGATTCAGTGATAGGATAGTGTGAGTTTTTGTAACAGCTTGATTTTCAATGGTGTCAAAAGCAACGATTTTGGAACCCTATTTTTGTAGTTTGAGTCCGTAAAATATTAAATATTAATACTTACGAGGTTAGTATTAAAGTTTATTAAGGTTTGGTCCTTCAATTTTATTGAATTGATAGTTAGCTAAAGTATAGGGACTAAATTGTAAAATTTTATCACTATAGATTTTTAAATGACCAAAAGACCAAATGAATAATTAGACCATTTTAAATGCTCAATCGGTGGTGGATGATGATGAAATCCACTAACTTATGTTAATTTGGCTTAAGGTTAAATTAATTAAGTTTAATTAAGATAATTAGTAATTAATTAAGTTATAATCTTAGTATAAAAGCTAAAATAAAAATAAAAACAAATCAATTCATAATAATAAAAAAATTATTTTTCTCTCTATCTTATTCTTCATCGAATATAGAAGGTCTCATCAAATTGAATCCAAAGAATTTTGCGAGGGGTATTTGGGTTTTCTTGAGAGAATCAACTTCTATTCGTGCATTCCTTAATCACAGTCAATTTATGCACCTACAGGTTAGTGATACCAATGTTACTAAATATTTTTACTTCACAGTGATCTATGGTAGCCCATAATGCAATACTAGAAACTTGCTTTGGGAGAGCTTGAGAGTCGTTGATGGTAATTGGTGGATCCTTGGCTCTTAGCTAGTGACTCTAATGCAATATTGAATTATTATAAAAGAAATGTGGCTTCATCAAGAAAAATGGTGCTTTCAAGTATTTTTAGGATTTTGTATTTTGTCAAATTTTAGAGACTTGGGTTATCATGGACTTGTGTTCATTTGGAATCGTGGGAATATTTTTGAGATATTAGATCAACATTTGGTGGCATATCGATCGTTGATTACATTAAACTCATAGAACACCTAAATGAATAATTAACCCATCTTGATAAAAAAAATTCTGTAATAGCTCAAATTTCAGTGATGTCAAAAATAATGGTTCGAGATCACCAAATCTGACAAATGAACTCGTAGACTATATTATTTAATATTTACGAGCCAAATGTAGCTTTTAAAATATTTTTAAAATAGTAAATTGTGTTTTATAAAGATTTATTTGGTCAAGAAATCGAGAAAAAGAGGTATCGAGATCTCGGTGTTATAAACCGAGTCATAAATATTTTTATGAATATTTACGAAATGTCAATAAGGTAGTATTAAAATTCCGTGAGAAAATTTTGACGTTTGGGTGGTTAATTAAATAAAAAGGACTAAATTGAAAAGTGTGTAAAAGTTGCTAGAAGGATTAAATAGCTTAATTGTCAAATGAGGAAGGACCTAAAGTGAAAATAAGCCCAAAGGAGATATTTTGGGCGGCAATAGCTGAGAAAAATCAGGAAATGGGTGAAATAAGGGCAAATTTGGAAAATTGCTAAAATTAGTTAAATAATTATGGGTCCAAATTGAAATATCTAGAATTCTCTTCATTTCTCTTCATTTTCTTCAGCTGAAAAACAGCCATGGGAGAGAGTTCAAGCTGGTTTTCATACTAAAGCTTCATGTAAGTTTAATTCTTGCTTTCTTCTCGAAATTTCTATGTTTATAGACTTTTACAATTGGGTCCAACTTATTAATTCATTAGTTTTTGATTCTATGGCTAATTTTTAAAGATGATGTGGATTAGTTCTGGAATAATATGACGAATAAATATTGAATTGAAGCTTTAATTTTGTTATATGATGATTTTATCAAGTGAAATCGATGGAAATTGGTTTTAGGACCTAATTGTGAAAGAGTTGAAATTAAGGCCTACTGTTAAAATTCTGATTTTCAAAGGTTATGAAGTAGTTTAAAATGATAGAGAAAAGTATTAAATGAGAAAATTAACTCAATTGAGGGGTTAATTTAGCAAGGACTGAATTGTATGAATTGTGGAATTAGGGACAAAATAGAAATCAGCATGTTACACTAAAGCAGTTTTGGACAGCAGCAGTTGTCTAACTTTGAAAAATAACAAAAAATGGTAGAAATTGAATTAGAAGTTTAGTGAGATATAGAATTAAAGCTTGTTGAGTCTATTTTCATATAAAAGAAACAGAGCAAGCAAAGGAAGTCTACATATTGAGATATTTAAATTTTGGTAAGACTGGTTTAGAATAACTTCGTGATCCCCTGTTCTTACTTTAGAAATTCACTAAACATTGTAAAAAAATAATTATGAGTTATAATTTATATGTTTGTATTCCTTAATGAGTCTATTTTCATTAAAAATAATTGGAAACACTATATGAAAATTATACTATAAGATAATTGATTTTTAGTGAAGAGAGGTGAGCTGTCAGACAGTGTAACAGGGGAGAACTAAGCTAATAAACTGTACTAATTGACCACACCAAAAATTCTATAAAAATTGTAGTAATAAAATATGTGAGTCTAGTTTCAAATAAATTTAACGGATCTTAATTTGGAGTTTTGTAGCTCAAGATAAAAATGATTTAGTGACTATGACACAGATGGACAGCTTGAATATTCACATAAGTAGATAGTGAAAACTATAGATAATGTTACTTACAAGTGTGTTGTTTATACTAAGGATGTGGATGGAGAGGAGGAGGAGGAAAAATAATATATAAACGACTTGTTTATAAATTGATTACATGCTCGATTATAATTGATAAATGTTGAATTAAAAAAATTGAACTTGTGAGTTTATATGGCTAAATTTTAGTAATCATTTGTTAATTTTATGAACTTCATGATGTGTTATTTCATATGTATTGATGATAAAATCGTGAATAATGTAAAAGCATGAAAATTGAATAAATGATCAACTTGAGCACTTGATTCGGTGACAAGATGAATTGATTTGGAAAATACCATGGTTGAACCATGGCAACAAGTGATAAGTGATAGCTTCGGCTACACTTATCTGATCAAGGACAAATGAAAGTGATAAGTGGTAGCTCCGGCTACCTGATCAGTGAAAAGTGGTAGCTTCGGCTACCTGATCAGTGAATAGTGGTAGCTCCGGCTACCGATCAATGAAAAGTGGTAGCTCTGGCTACCTGATCAGTGAATAGTGGTAGCTTCGGCTACAAGTGATAAGTGGTTTCCCTGTAAGACCATATCTGGGATATGGCATTGATGTGATACGTGTTTAAGATGTAAGACCATAGCTAGGCTATGGCATTCTAATGAAAAGTGATGAATTGACAGATAAGACCATGGGTGTCCATGGCAAAGTGTGAAACGTAGGTATGGTATTAACCATACTGAGTTGTAAAATGTGGCACTGAGCAACACCGTGTAGCTTGTCATACTCGATAGCTTGTGTGAGTAGACTAATTCTATAAGGCATTCACTAATCTTACAAAGTTTGGTAAGTGTTACACGGAATTATGTGATATAAGGAAATACGAGTTGATGAGACATGAACATAGAACTTGATTGATGAATGAGTTCATTTGTGATTATATATTTGTATACCCTTGAGTGTATTATCCGTATGAATTGATATTCCAAATGGGTTAATGAGAAAAGTTCTAATATGAAATAATCTGAAATTTGAAATGAAATATTATGAAACCGTACTTGAAATACATTGGTATATATTGTATATGTTATTTGAATTCATAATGTAGAAAGGAAATGCATGTGGAAATTTGAGATGATGATATCGGTACATGGAATCTATTGGTGGATATGTACATCCAAATTTATATGATAGATTTTAGTGAACATTGAAATTGGACTCAATAAGTGATTTGTCAATTTAAATTGTGATTGGCAGGAAGAGTTAGTGAGTTGTGTGTCTATGAATTGTTACACGTATTTGTCTGAAATACGAGGAAATGGTGGTGCTTGATACATGGAAATATGAGATTGTGATACATCCTATAAAAATATGGAATATGTTTAATAAATGTATTTATTCATAATTATAGAACTGTACACCTCAAGTGTACTATTTGTGTAAAGATAATTATTTCAAATTATCTGTAAGTGTTCTGTACTCTTTGGTAATGCCTCGTACCCTGTTCCGGCGTCAAATACGGGTAAGTGGTGTTACAAATTCAATATCATGAGATCCAATTGAATATTCTTAATTGTTAAAAGACATGTACTTTCTGCTACAAAATTGATTTGCTTGATCGTGGAACATAATGCCTTTGCATTTTTTTTAGCAAAAAAAAAGGAAGAATGATTTTATATGTAGGGAGATAGAGGGAGATATTTTGTATTGTTGTATGATGATTTTCTTTGATTTTTCTTATATGTTTATTCCATATGATACTTTAATTTGATAATTGAGACTTTTATTTAGGGCATGTACTTGGTGATGTAACACCTCTCACCCGGTCCGGTCACTGGACTCGAGCTATAGGATACTATGACAGTACAACTTGCACTTTTACTACAACACACATGTTAACGCAACTCGCGTATTGATATAACTCGCACGTCAATACAAATCACAGATTTACAAAACACGCATATTATTACTTTTCAAACCAACTCGCAGTTAGATATTTACAGAGGGCTCGCACATACACACCATACAAAGTCAGTTCACATATAAAAACTTTAATGAATCAGTTCGCACACACTTGACAAAGCCAGCTCGCATATAAACACAACTCGCATATAAACATAGTTAGCATATAAACACAACTAGCATATAAACACAACTAGCATATAAACATAGCTTGCTTATAAACATAGCTCACATATAAACATATATATATGTGTGTATAACATATAGCCATTCAAAGTCTAAGCCATATTCATGATCCAAAATACCATAATTCGACCTCTCATAACATCATGTTTTTATACCAAACCATACCTACAATTACCATTTGGATGTCATTCAAGACATCACATTAAGCTATCACCCAACCATCACATATTGAACAATTTTACACCATTCTCATAGTATTACCTCAACCATTCCACATTCAATATTTGGCCATCATACACACTTATAATATACATAACATTTAAACATCCAAAATCAAGTATCACATAGGCTCAAGTTCATGAGCAATCAAAATGACACATATGCAATACGACTCCTATATACATGCCACATAACCAAGTTTGGAATGATTAAAAATCTACCAAGTCAAAAGCTGGATAGCGTGAGCTCTGAGGTGATCCGATCGACGCGTTCTGTAAAATGACCATTATAGAAATAGAAAATGAAACAGAGTAAGCATTTCGTATGCTTAATAAGTTCATAGATCTTAAAACAGTACACTCACCTTAATTTCACAATTAACATATCAAATTAGCTACATGAATATAATTTCTTGTTACCACATTTCACAATAACAAGGTGAGTACGTCAAATAACTGACCATAAATATTCCAATCTGTACAGATCAATCTCGTTCGGGGCCATTCAATCAAACTCGTCAATTGCATTTCATTTACATCATTCCTATATCATATAAACATTTCCAAAAACAGTATATATCATCATTCAGTCGCTTCCCTTTTGCATTAACCAATTAGCCCAATGAACTATAATAAACAGATATGGATACGCAGATAACTACCAAAATACACCTGATTGCTCATCTGAGCAGTATCTCCAATACTTACCTGAGCACCAAAGTGCTAAGCCCGTAGGCATTATATGTGATAAGACATTACATCTCTCCAAAACACACCAAGGTGTCTATAGAGACAATCAGTAACAGTGGTATCCGTAGAGGCAAACTCGGTAATCCGCAACAAAATTTGGATTCTGGTATGATCAGTGAATTCCCGTACATCAATGTCATCTCTTATACATACCACGTACAATGCGCAAGTAACCCTATTGTCATGTCAATTGTATCTTATCTTTTTATAAGTTCATCCGGACACATTTTGCAAACAATTTTGTAAACAATTCAAATTATATTAATTTAATACAATTTCAAAATATTACATATGTAACTATACCATATGAATTTACCAGGTACAATCAGCTATAATTGAAGTGCCAGGGACTAATCTATAATTTTTCTTTTTCCTAGATTAGCTACCGATTGATTCAAATCTTGATCTATACAGTAATTCATTTCATTTTATCAATTATACTATCTCATTCCATGTACATGACATTAATTTCACTTTTCACAATTTCCCTAAAGTTTTACATTTTATTTAATTTAGTCCCTAAAATCGAAACAATCATATCTTTCACATTTAAACCCTACTTTGCAATCCATTTCAATCATATCATTCTACATCCCTCTAATATCTATAATTATATAAATTTCATGCTAATTTCAAATTATTTTTATTTTAGTCCTTATACTCAAAACTAGCATTTAAACTTTACAATTTAATTACTTATTCATTTTTAAGCTTAAAAGCTAACATTTAAACAACAAAAGCTTCAAAATTCATCAATTTCAACATTTTAAAACTTTAACAGTTTTGAAAACTAACATATAGATTAGCTAAATTGAGCTACGACGATCTCAAAAACATAAAATTTACAGAAAACGAACTTTAAAATCATTTACATGCAAGGCTTCATGTTGAAGCATTCAAAAATGGTTTCTCTCAGTTCCTTTTTTATGGCAAATGGTGAAGAAAGAAAGAAAATAAAGATGGTGGCTTTCTTTTCCTTTGTTTGTTTTATTATTATGTCATTTAATCTTAATTTTAATTAAAACATTTAAATCACTTAAACTAAGCACTAACGGTCCATTCATTTTAGAAATGGTCTTATTTCCATTTCAACCCTTGAACAATTTCTATTTAAGCTTGTAACACCCCAAACCCGGCCCAAACGCTACGACCGGATCTGGTATGCTACGGGGTTTACGTTAAAAACTTCACTTGGATGATCTTTGGAAATTCAGTTTCTTTATACAAGTATTCATTGAGTAAGTGATATTGGAAGAAAACCTTTGCTCCTTTGCTGAACATAAATTTAAAAAAATAAATGAAGACATTAACAATTATAAATTGATAACCTAAGCTATGGAGGCCTTATTACATAAATAGTCCCAAAATTTAATCTTAAAGAAAAACCGAAAATAGTTTATGAAAATAAAAAGGCTTGATGGCCCTTCGAGTCCGCCTCGGCTCCCATGTCCACGATCTACTGCTCATCTGAAAAGTCAGGGGAAATAAAGGGGTGAGTCACCAAGACTCAGTGTGCAAATCCCGAAAACACATAAAAGGCTTGAGGCCCACAAACACATTATGGGCCTGGCCCATACACAATGGCAACAGAATATTTACATGCAACATGGCCCAACCCAACCTAAAAGTCCATCTCTACACACACAGCCCGCATCAGCCATCACACCTCTGGGATTTCTACAATCAACCCACCAACCGCTACACACCATATCGATACCATCATCTTTGTCGATTTATAATGCCGATTACCATGTGACCTTATAATTCACTGTGGCAGAGCCACCGATCACTGTGTGACCTTATAATCAAGTGTGGCAGAGCCACCGATCACTAATGTGACCTAAATGTACATATCGTGGTTTTACCACCGATCACTAAGTGACCTTTTAACATGCTCTTCCCCTTCATCATATTAACCCCATCCCATGCATACATCCATGCAGAATCAAAACAGAATACTACCTAAAAGATCACAGGTTTTTACATACATCAATACACATAGAGAAGTTTCTATGATTACGTACCTGACATCCCTTGCCTACCCTTTTCGGGTAACATGACTGTCCATACAGCCTTTTTCCGGCTTTTAGCCCATAACACATACATATATATTACAGATTAAAATAGTGTGTTAGAGATCTACACACCTGATTACAGTCAAGACGAGACCCTCTATGTCGACACTATCAAAAGCCGATACGACTGCTAACTGTCTAAGATTTTGTTCTAACACTGGTCCACAACCCGGTGGTCAATCCCGAACTGCTGACACCGCTCATTTCTTAAACTTAGGGATTGAGTTTATAGATCCAATCCCCTCCTTCGCCTGAACGACATGTGATTCCATCACAAGACCTTATCAGTTACTACTATCACAACATGTGGTTGTTAATCCATATCATAGGTTTAAGATTACGATTATGATAAACGAACCTAATGAAAATCTAAAGAGAACCCCTTACCGTGAAATCCTGAAAAGAGAGATATGAGGTTCAGAGACTAGCGATTTTTGGCTTTTAGATCTAGACGATCTACTTCGATTCCCGATGTAAACACAAGAAACCAACAAACCATTAGCCTTTCGGCTTTGTCCTCTAAAAACCAAAAGAGAAAAAGAATAGATCAGAAGAAATCGGCACCTACATTTACAGAGAATTCGGCAACTCCTTGAAGATTTCGGCTTTTAGTGAAGAGATCGGCAAAGAAATCCCGAAAGAACAATGAACATTCAGCTTATAGGCACAGAATGGAGAAGGGAATTTAAATTAAGGTTTCAGCTCTTTGATAAATAAACAATTGAGAAGAGAGGAGTAGAATAGAAGGAAAAGAAACAATCAAAGTAGTAAAGAGAAAAGGGTTTTCGGCAGACTAGAGTTAGTTCGGCTTTAGCAGAATAATGAGAAAAGAGATTGGGAGAATAAAGACCTAAATGCCGAAATTGAAGAAGAGAATGGACGAGTAAAACCCTAGTGCAGAATATAAAAGATATTCCCCCTTACTTAACCTAAATTTCGGCAACTACCTCTCAAAAATCGAAAGTGGCCCTTTTGATAACTTAAAATTAATCAACTAATAAGGGAAATTTAGGTACCCCTATTGCATAACAAAACCGATTTCTCCCCCCTCCAAGAGATGGAAATTCGGCCACCACTGTTGATCAGAAGATAACTCTTAGATTTTCTCCCTTATCATTATCTAATCTCTTATCCACAAGTGGCCTAAATAACACTACATCTTTCTTCCTCTATCTGCCACATTATCCATATTATCCATTCAATTAATCTCCCTAATTTCAAGCATGCTAGCCGTCCCACTCTACTCCCCTTTAATGCCAGAAATAATTAAAATTAAATAAAGTAATTGGGTTTCATACGACTCGAACTCGGGCCTCCTCAGCTGACGCCACCTCCCTGCTCTCTAAGTGGCGCCACTTTGGCACTGGGCTACAAGCCCATTTGTATTTTAAAACATAGATAACATCTTTTAAGCCCTATCCTAACTGGCTTTCCACTAGAGTATCTAAATAGAAAATTCAATTAAGGCCTCGGCCCAACCCTGAGCCCATTCTGGACCCCTAACACTCACATTAAACATAACCACACATTAAACGCAAAGGCCCATTAATTCAGGATGTTACAAAGCCTTTTAACTAATAAAAATCAATACCAATTAATTTTTATAATTTTAACGATTTAGTCCTTGTACCTTAATTACTAATCATTCAATAAAATTACAAGACCAAAATCAATGTCACACTATAATAGACTCATAAATATTAACAAATAATATTTACTTACCCGATAATCGAAAAACAAGATTCTGAAACCACTGTTTCTAACACCACTAGAAAATAGGCTATTATAGGTGAATTGTCCTTACTTCTATCATGATATTACAATACTATGACTTTTAATTATTAATGCTTTTTTTTATCTTACATTAATGGTCGATTCCATGGTTTTAACTTATAGCTTCTTCTTCTTCTTTTTTAAATACATTTTAACTCATAGTTGAATGGATAGGTTAAGGGGAATGTTTGAGTTGAAAACCAAATTTATCTTATGATAAAATGCCGAAGGGGGAGATTATTAGTGTCAGTCATAAGGATCAAATGCAATTCCAGTTGCAACTTAGCTTGCATCTAGCAGGCCTATGTAACTTGACATATTTGGTTGACATCTTTTAGTAACAAATCTTTGAGTTCTTTAGTAGCGGTTTATTGAAGACAAAACTTGGAAAAATAAAATCAAGCAAAGATATTATGAAGACTCTTAATGTTATTGGAGTTTCTATATTTGTAGAGATTTGATTTCCAAGGAAATTGATATCGAGAAGATCTCTACCACTTTATTCCATATTGAAGACTTAATTGAAGGTTATTTTTGAAGAGATAAAGATTCACATTGATTGTAATTAAGTAGGCTAGTTTATGCTTATTTAAGTGTAGGCTTATTTTAGTTTGAGTATGAGATTAAAAAAACAAGAATTCTATGTTAGAAAATCGAGTTTGGAAAACGCAATGGAAAATAAGTTTAAGGAAAAATCAGAATTTTAAATTTTTTTCCAAAACTAGAACTTGGTTGTGATATCTAAAGTAATAAACACTTAATCAAAATTGTACATTTTCAATTTGTCTAGGATGAACGCTTTAGTCTTTTCCGCTATCCTCAAACTCACGTCTGTCAAGTATGGACTCGCTTCGAATCAGAAAATTTTCCAAAAAAATACCAGTGGGGTAATTTCTTTAGAAAATTTTCTCTCTAGAAATTTCTCTTGTATTCAAGTGTGTGGAAAATAATGACCCATGACTCTCTTTATATAGGGAGAGTTTAGAGAGTTCAACTATGATTACACTTAATTACTTTAATATTAAATTAATATAATACTTACCAAGATAAATATTAGATTAAATTTAATATTAAATCTTATTAAATGAATAGAATATTTATCTACAAGATAAATATTAATTTTAATTTAATATGAAGATAATCACTTTAATATTAAATCTATTAAAATAATATTATTTTGAAATAGTTAATCTGAAATCAAATTCTCTGGTAGAGCCCCAGTAGGAGTGTAATTCTTCCAATGCTCAACCACTGAAGAACTACCACCAATGACCATCCACCGCCACTGGAATGCCGCCATCGCAGCCGTTGACACCGTCATGTACAATGGTGCCATTGCAAGTGCAACACCCTAATAGCACCCCGAGTCGGTTTGGTTATTTTTCGTTTGGTCTGGGCCAGTGACGACCCGACCGGTTCGATCCAGCCATCAGTTGGACCGTTGGCCTGGTTCAACCAATTTTGGGTCTCGATTTTTGGTTCTCAGGCCTAATTTTCGATTTCAAGTTCAATTACCCATTGAACCAATTGTCTAACTTGAAAATTAATTTTCAAAAATGTCATATTAATTTTAATTAATTTGATTAATTTAATTTTACTTGATCAAAATTAATTTTCCTAAAAATCAATTAGATTAATTTCTAAATTAAGTTTTTAAGAAAATTCTTTAATCAAATTTTCTACTTGAACAATTCTCACGACCACTTAATTTAATTCCACATCGAATAAATCGACTCAATTAAATTATTTTCAAAGTCGTAGAGTTTTCTTTTGATTCAAATGCAATCCGATCAAGCTTTTCTTGAGCTAGTGGAGAGACCAATCGCACATATACAATTAGGCTCTTGTAATTGTAATTATATCCAGAAGCATCGTTCCGATAAAAGAATTTCCTTAGTGAAAGTGTTGTGGCACAAGCACAGAATTGAAGAAGCTACATGGGAGCCTAAGAACATTATGAGAGAGCAATATCCACACCTATTCATTGGTAAGATTTTCGGGGACGAAAATCCCTAAGAGGGGAGAATTGTAACAGCCCGATTTAGACCCTAGTCAGAACAGTGGTTTCAGACTAAAAATTCGAGGTCAAAATAATATTTTTATATTATTTTTGGTGTTTATTATATGTGATATAGCATGTGTGAAAATTCTGTGTGGTAATTTTACCGATTGTGTGTCGAATTAAGAGAAAGGACTTAATCGCATAAACTATAAAAGCTGTGTGTTGATTTATAAGTGCCTAATTGTGATTGTCTTATTAATATGGAGGATTTATGATGCAATTTGACAATTATTAGAGATAGTGGGTGACAATAGACAAAAATAGCCTTAGTGTATAAATGTTTTATATGTTTAATAAAAGGGTAAATTCGTAAATGAAGAAATAGTGTTTATTAACTAAAACAAATGAGAAAAAGAAAGCCTTATTCATCTTTTCTTCCACCGATTTTTGAAGAAATATTAAGGGTTTAAAGCTCTTGTATTTTTGGCACCTATCAAGCTTGATTCAAGGTTAGATTTTGTTCGGTTTTTGATAATTTCTACGTTTTCGTAATCGTTGCTTTGTGCTCTAGCCAACCCATGTTGTAATTTTGTGAATTGATGATGTTTTTGTGATGAGCCATTGATGAATGCTTGAGCTATATGCTAATTGATAATGAAATATGAAAACTTGGTGTTGGGTTAACATAGTTTGTATTGGGATTTTTAGTGAAATTGAGCATTTTAGGCTTAATTGAGAAAATGAGTAATTGAAGGATTAAATTGTGAAATAAATGAAATGTTTGGGCTTGTATGGACACAAAGGGAATTTGGCTAGGCTTGTGTGGAAAGAGATTATGTAAATTTGATGATTTTGGGAAATAGGGACTAAAGTGTCCAAATGTGAAAATGTGAGGGCTATCTTGTAAAATACCCTAAATAAGTGTGTGTGGATTAAATTGAATGAAATTGTGATTGAATAAATTGAATTTGAATGTGTATAGACCAAGAAAGGAGAGGTTCGGATTAAGATCGAGGCAAAGATAAAGTGTTCGATTAATCGACCATTTCGCTAATCATTGTCCGAGGTAAGTTCAGATATAGTACAATTTGTTAATTTATTTTCTATGTGATGTGAATTGAATGGATGTCTATATAACTATAAGATTAGAAATGCTACGTGCTGAATTGGAATAGAAGGCACTAAGTGTACGAAATTAGAAACGGGATAGAAATGATTGGCACTGTGTGTGCGAGTTGATAGAAGCTTTGGCTTATTGAATTGGCATTGTGTGCGATACCAATATAAGCTCGGTTTATTGTATTGGCACTAAGTGTGGATGACAAGTATGTCAGGTCTACAAATTGGCACTAAATGTGCGACATAAGCAAGAGAATAATAAAGGTTGCTCGAAGTGTAAAGTCGAATAATTAAGTAGCATGGTTGGTGAGTTACTATGTGTTGGCAAAGGTATGTATGATACCTATGTGGTTGATGAAATTGAAAGTAGATGAATGGAATGCTATGTGAGTATTGGATAAATTTGAATTTGTGTATCATTGGTAAATTATCTATGTAATGGCTGAATGTGTATATTGAGTTAATTGTATTGTAATTCGAACTTACTAAGCTTTTGAAAGCTTACTGTGTGATTGTTTCTCTGTTTTACAGTTTCAGTAAAGCTAGCTCGGATCCGGGGATCGTCAGCATCTCTATCACACTATCGGCGATCTATTTTGGTACTTTTGGGAAAGATGTATATAGATGAAATATGGCATGTATAAGCTAGATGATATGATATGTTTTGAAATGTTTAATCCTTGCCATGGGAGTTGGCTTGGAAGATTGAGTGATGTAGAATAGATGAATGAGCTATGAATGTGGTACATTTCATGATTTAGTTGATTGGAAAAATGTCGATTGAAGATGAACTTTGATACAGATTACATGATGATGAGTTACATATGTTTTGAGATGTTTATTTGTCACTTGAATGGCATTAGTTGTATTGATAATGAGTATGGAAGTAAATGGTTTAGTTGGTGATTGTATAAAACATTTTAAAGCATAAATTGGTACTGTATTAATGCAAGTAAGCATGAACCCTGTATGGGAGGCAAATTGGCCTTGCAAATGGCCTGTTTAACCTACACGGTTATGGCACACAGGCGTGCCTAGTGACCGTGGGATAAAGTCAATAGCTAGCCCAAGTAAACACGGCCATGGTACACGGACGTGGTTAGCAGCCGTGTGATTAAGTCAGTATATTTCCTAAGAGTACACGACCATAGCGCACGGGCATGCCTGGTGGCCGTGTGAAGAAGATGGAATACATGCTCTATTTTTGCATGGCCTTGACACATGGGTGTGTCTGGTGGTCGTGTGAGGCACACGGCCTGACTGCACAAGCATGCGACCTCAACAGTATTGAAAAATGTTTGAATTTTTGAAAACCTTCGTAAGTGTTCGGTTTAGTCTCGACCCCATTCTAATGCTTGATTAAGGTCTCGTAGACCTAGATGAGGGACTGTATGTTTGTATTTGAGCATGTATGATCAATGATAGACTCTGTGTCGTGAAATGGATTTGAATTATTCTAATCGATACTCAGTGTCGTGAAATAGATGTAAATTATTCTGATCGATTGGTAACTCCTCTTAACCCTATTCTGGCGACGGTTTCGGGTTAGGGGGTGTTACAACAAGTGAATTAATTCACAAACAGATTCAAAATTAATTCATCTTGGGTCCAGTCAAATGTATCATTCTTCCAATAAATACATTTATGTCTCTACCCATAGAGTTTACTGGTCCGACAGCCAAGACTAGCCATCTCCCTAATTGGAATTGTAGACGACATAATAATCCTTCTAAGTATTTGAATCAAATGTTCACTTTAATTCTTTTACGAGATTATGGGCTTATTTAGATTATCTACTGATGTAAGTTGTCTTTCTCACAATGTAAACGTTCTTACAATGTCACTTATCATCAGTTTGAACTTAGACAATCAATGAGCTAATATTTGTTTGTCACAATTTTTCTATGTATGCAAAACATGAAAAACAGAAACACAAAAGACATAATAGTGAAATGTGAAATTAACTTTATTTATTGATTCATCGTTCAAATACATAGAAAACAATTACTGGTACTTTTACTCTATTTGATACTGATGTGATTGCATTAATAGATCCGGGTTCAACTCATTCCTATATGTGTGTGAATCTAGTATTGAATAAGACTCTACCTGTTGAGTCTACTGAATTTGTGATTATAATATCGAACCCCTTAGGCAATTGTGTCTTGGTGGATAAAGTGTGCAAAAATTTTCCATTGATGTTTCGTGATTTATGCTTTCCGGCTAATTTGATGTTGCTACCATTCGATGAGTTCGACATAATTCTGGGTATGGATTGGCTCACTTTGCATAGTGCTTTTATTAGAAAAGAAAGAGTATTGAATTGAGAAGTTAGAACGGCGAGATAGTTCGAATTAAATTCAGTGATATAAAAGGGTTACCAACTATTGTATCTGCAATGAAAGCTATGAACTATGTGAAAAAGGGTTGCGAAGCCTATCTGGCATATGTGATTGATATAAAAGTGACAGAAAAGAAAGTCGAATCTGTGCCTGTGGTTAGTGAGTTTCCAGATGTGTTTCCTGAAGAGCTGCCGGGATTACCTCCGATTCGGGAAATTAAATTTGGTATTGAGTTAGTACCGAAAATTATTCCTATCTCAATAGCTCCGTATAGAATGGCACCAACAGAATTGAAAGAGTTAAAGTCACAGTTGTAAGAGTTAACTGATAGAGGATTTGCACGACCGAGTTTCTCGCCCTGGGGTGCTCCTGTATTATTTGTGAAAATGAAAGACGGTATTATGAGAATGTGTATTGATTACCGACAATTGAACAAAGTGACGATATTGATTATTTGTTTGATCAGCTGAGATGAACTATAGTGTTTTCTAAGATAGATTTGAGATCAGGCTACTATCAGTTAAGAGTTAAAGAATCTGATGTATCGAAAACTGCTTTCAGAACGAGGTACGGACATTACGAATTCTTAGTGATGCCTTTTGGATTAACAAATGCTCCTGCAGTGTTTATGGATCTGATGAATCAGATATTCAGACCGTATTTGGATCGCTTTGTTGTGGTATTCATTGATGATATTTTGATCTACTCATGTGATGAGACGCAACATGCCAAGCATTTGAGAATTGTGCTACAAACTCTGCATGAGAAACAGTTGTATGCTAAGTTTAGCAAATGTGAATTTTGGTTATGTGAGGTTGGTTTTCTAGGACATATTGTGTCAGCTACGGGGATACGAGTTGATGCGAGTAAAGTCTCAGCTATTTTGGATTGGAAGCCTCCAAGAAATGTGTCTAAAGTCCGTAGTTTTCTGGGATTAGCGGGATATTATAGACAATTTGTGAAAGGCTTCTCGATGATTGTAACTCCATTGACGAAGTTGCTACAGAAAGATGTTAGATTCGAGTGGTCAGAAAAGTGCCAGCAGAGTTTTGAGCAGTTGAAAACATTGTTAATAGAGGCACCTGTGTTAGTTCAACCTGAATCAGGTAAAGAATTCATAGTTTACAGTGATACATCGTTAAATGGTTTGGGTTGTGTGCTGATGCAAGAAGGTAGAGTTATTGCTTATGTTTCGAGACGGTTAAAGCTGCATGAGAAGAACTATCCGATGCACGATCTTGAATTAGCCACGATTGTGTTTGGGTTAATGATTTGGCGTCATTACTTATTTGGTGAGAAATGTCATATTTTTACATATCACAAGAGTTTGAAATACTTGATGACTCAAAAAGAATTAAATTTGCGACAAAGAAGATGGTTAGAATTGTTGAAAAACTATGAAATTGTAATCAATTATCATCCGGGTAAAGTTAATGTGGCAGCTGATACTTTAAATTGAAAGTCTATATGTGCTTTGCGAACAATGAATGCTCAGAAAGATTTGTGTGATGATAGTGCGGTTTTGGCCGAGTTAAAAGTAAAGCCAATGAATGTACATCAGATTTGTGATGCTCAGAAAAGCGATATTGAAATGAATGCTAAATGCACTCAGTGTGAATTGAATGTTGATTCAGAATTTCGAGTTGATAGTGATGATTGTCTAAGATTTAGAGATCAGATTTTTGTTCCGAAGAATTCAGAGTTGATTTAGATGATTTTGAAGGAGGCTCATAATAGTCGTTTGACTGTGCATCTAGAGAGTACCAAAATGTATAACGATCTAAAATAGTTTTATTGGAGGCATGGTATGAAGAGGGACATCTCTAACTTTGTGTCGAAATGTTTAATTTCTCAGCAAGTTAAAGCTGAACATCAGGTTCCGTCCAGTTTGTTACAGCCGATTATGATTCCTGAGTGGAAATGGGAGATTATTAAGATGGACTTTGTGTCGGGGTTACCTTTATCTCCAGGAAAGAAAGATGCAATCTGGGTGATAGTTAACAGATTGATGAAATCAGCTCATTTCGTTCCGGTGAGAACAGATTATTCACTCGATAGATTAGCTGAATTGTATATTGCTGAGATTGTGAGATTGCACGGGGTGCCACAATCTATTGTGTCAAATAGAGATCCGAGATTTACCTCGCAATTTTGGAAGAAGTTGTAAGAGGCTTTAGGAACAAAATTACATTTCAGTACTGCTTTTCATCTACAAACGGATGGTCAGTCCTAGCGGACCATTCAAGTCCTCGAGGATATGTTGAGGTGTTGTGTACTTGAGTTTGAAAATACATGGGAAAAACATCTGTCTTTGATTGAATTTGCGTATAACAATAGTTTTCAAACTAGTATGAAAATGGCACCGTATGAGGCTCTTTACGGTCAGAAATGCCGAACTCCATTGTATTGGACTGAGCTGAGTGAGAATAAGATTCACGGGGTTGATCTTATAAAATAGACTGAGCAAAAAGTGAAAGTGATTCGTGATAGCTTGAAAGTGGCCTCAAATCGTCAAAAATCACATGCAGACTTGAAAAGGAAGGATATTGAATTTGAAGTTGGTGACAAAGTGTTTTTTAAAGTGTCTCCATGGAAAAAGATACTTCGATTTGGCAGGAAAGGCAAGTTGAGTCCGAGGTTCATCGGACCATATGAGATTATCGAACGGGTTAGGCCGATTACGTATAGATTGATGTTACCATCTGAGTTAGAAAGGATTCATAATGTGTTTTATGTGTCGATGCTTCGACAGTATAGATCTGATCTGTCTCATGTGATCGCTCCTATCGAGATTGAAATTCAATCAGATTTGTAGTATAGTGAAGAACCGATTCGAATCTTAGCACGAGAGATCAAAGAATTGAGGAATAAAAGAATTTCCTTAGTGAACGTGTTGTGGCACAAGCACGGAATTGAAAAAGCTACATGGGAGCCTAAGAACATTATGAGAGAGCAATATCCACACCTATTCATTGGTAAGATTTTCGGAGACGAAAATCCCTAAGGGGGGAGAATTTTAACAGCCCGGTTTAGACCCTAATCAGAACAGTGGTTTCAGACCAAAAATTTGAGGTCGAAATAATATTTTTATGTTATTTTTGGTGTTGATTATATGTGATATAGCATGTGTGAAAATTCTGTGTGGTAATTTTATCGATTGTGTGCCGAATTAAGAGAAAGGACTTAATCGCATAAACTATAAAAGCTGTGTGTTGATTTATAAGTGCCTAATTGTGATTGTCGTATTAATATGGAGGATTTATGATGCAATTTGACAATTATTAGAGATAGTGGGTGACAACGGACAAAAATAGCCTTAGTGTATAAATGTTTTATATGTTTAATGAAAGGGTAAATTTGTAAATGAAGAAATAATGTTTATTAACTAAAACAAATGAGAAAAAGAAAGCCTTATTCATCTTTTCTTCCACTGATTTTTGAAGAAAGAATAAGGGTTTAAAGCTCTTGAATTTTTGGCACCTATCAAGCTTGATTCAAGGTTAGATTTTGTTCGATTTTTGATAATTTCTACGTTTTTGTAATCGTTGCTTTGTGCTCTAGCCAACCCATATTTTAATTTTGTGAATTGATGATGTTTTTGTGATGAGTCATTGATGAATGTTTGAGCTATGTGCTAATTGATAGTGAAATATGAAAACTTGGTGTTGGGTTAACATAGTTTGTATTGGGATTTTTAGTGAAATTGAGCATTTTAGGCTTAATTGATAAAATGAGTAATTGGAGGATTAAATTGTGAAATAAATGAAATGTGTGGGCTTGTATGGACACAAAGGGAATTCGACTAGGCTTGTGTGGAAAGAGATTATGTAAATTTAATAATTTTGGGAAATAGGGACTAAAGTGCCCAAATGTGAAAATGTGAGGGCTATTTTGTAAAATGCCCTAAATTAGTGTATGTAGATTAAATTGAATGAAATTGTGATTGAATGAATTGAATTTGAATGTGTATAGACCAAGAAAGGAGAGGTTCGGATTGAGATTGATGTTCGATGAATCGACCATTTCTCTAATCAACGTCCGAGGTAAGTTCAGATATAGTACAATTTGTTAATTTATGTTCTATGTGATGTGATTTGAATGAATGTCTATATAACTATAAGATTAGAAATGCTACGTGCTGAATTGGAATAGAAGGCACTAAGTGTGCGAAATTAGAAACGGGATAGATATGATTGGCACTGTGTGTGCGAGTTGATAGAAGCTTTGGCTTATTGAATTGGCACTATGTGTGATACCAATATAAGCTCGGTTTATCGTATTGCCACTAAGTGTGATATGACAAGTATGCCAGGTCTACAAATTGGCACTAAGTGTGCGACATAAGCAAGAGAATGGCAAAGGTTGTTTGAAGTGTAAAGTCGAGTGATTAAGTTACTATGTGTTGGCAAAAGGTATGTATGATACCTATGTGGTTGATGAAATTGAAAGTAGATGAATGGAATGCTATGTGAGTATTGGATAAATTTGAATTTGTGTATCATTGGTAAATTATCTATGTGATGGTTGAATGTGTATATTGAATTGGTTCATTGAGTTAAT
The DNA here is from genome assembly GCA_025503065.1 of Gossypium bickii. NCBI lineage: Eukaryota > Viridiplantae > Streptophyta > Magnoliopsida > Malvales > Malvaceae > Gossypium > Gossypium bickii. Next base: position 138,068,712 of record CP106710.1, read on the forward strand.
TGTATTGTAATTCGAACTTACTAAGCTTTTGAAAGCTTACTATGTGATTGTTTCTCTGTTTTACAGTTTCAGTAAAGCTAGCTCGGATCTGGGTATCGTTAGCATCTCTATCACACTATCGGCAATCTATTTTAGTACTTTTGGGAAAGATGTATATAGATGAAATATGGCATGTATAGGCTAGATGATATGATATGTTTTGAAATGTTTAATCCTTGCCATGAGAGTTGGCCTGGAAGATTGAGTGATGTAGAATTGATGAATGAGCTATGAATGTGGTACATTTCATGATTTACTTGATTGGAAAAAATGTGGATTGAAGATGAACTTTGATACAGATTACATGATGATGAGTTACATATATTTTGAGATGTTTATTTGTCACTTGAATGGCATTAGTTATGTTGATAATAAGTATGGAAGTGAATGGTTTAGTTGGTGATTGTATAATGCATTTTAAAGCATGAATTGGTATTGTGTTAATGCAAGTAAGCATGAACCTTGTATAGGAGGCAAATTGGCCTTGCAAATGGCCTGTTTAGCCTACACGGTTATGGCACACGGGCGTGCCTAGTGATCGTGGGATAAAGTCAGTAGCTAGCCCAAGTAAACACGGCCATGGTACATGGATGTGCCTAGTAGCCGTGTGATTAAGTCAGTATATTGCCTAAGAGTACACGGCCATAGCACACAGGCATGCCTGGTGGCCGTGTGAAGAAGACAGAATACATGCTCTATTTTTACATGGCATTGACACATGGGTGTGTCTGGTGGTCGTGTGAGGCACACGGCCTGACTGCACAAGCATGCGACCTCAACAGTATTGAAAAATGTTTGAATTTTTGAAAACCTTCGTAAGTGTTCGGTTTAGTTTGACCCCTTTCTAATACTTGATTAAGGTCTTGTAGACCTAGATGAGGGACTGTATGTTTGTATTTGAGCATGTATGATCGATGATAGACTCTGTGTCGTGAAATGGGTGTGAATTATTCTGATCGATACTTTGTGTCATGAAATGGATGTGAATTATTCTGATCGATTGGTAACTCCTCTTAACCCTATTCCGGCGACGGTTTCGGGTTAGGGGGTGTTACAACAAGTGAATTAATTCACAAACGGATTCAAAATTAATTCATCTTGGGTCCAGTCAAATGTACCATTCTTCCAATGAATACATCTATGTCTCTACCCATAGAGTTTACTGCTCCGACAGCCAAGACTAGCCATCTCCCTAATTGGAATTGTAGATGACATAATAATCCTTCTAAGTATTTGAATCAAATGTTCGCTTTGATTCTTTTACGAGATTACGGGCTTATTTAGATTATCTACTAATGTAAGTTGTCTTTCTCACAATGTAAACGTTCTTACAATGTCACTTATCATCAGTTTGAACTTAGACAATCAATGAGCTAATATTTGTTTGTCACAATTTTTCTATGTATGCAAAACATGAAAAACAGAAACACAAAAGACATAATAGTGAAATGTGAAATTAACTTTATTTATTGATTCATCGTTCAAATACATAGAAAATAATTACATGTTTACTACAATATGGACACATTTCCCAACATTCTATTCAAGTTAAGAACTTATTTTAGTGTATATTCATTGTAAGTAAATTGTTCATGTTGATCAATTTACATCTAAGCTTTAAGGGAAAATCTTAGTGGGAGAGTGATTTAGATTGTGTATAGGATTGAGGTTGCAATTTTGTAGGTAAGTTAGACTTGAATCACATCTTGCACAAATTGATTTATAGTTGATTACTCTCTAGGTAAGGCATCATAAACGTAGAAAGTTTCCAAACTACAAAACCAAGCTTTGATGTCCTCTTATTTTATAATTGTGAGTATGTTAGTCCAATTGTAATTGAAAGAAAATCTGGATAACAAATTCAACGAATCCACATTATCTATTATTTATATGATGCTATTGAAGCCATTAATGATTTTTTTGCCTATTTAAATAGTGCTCCACTGAACTTCAATAAAGTTATGAATGATAAAAGATGGTGATTAGCCATGGATGAGAAACTAAATCTAGGAATCATTAGTACTTCTAAAAGGCCATGAAATTATTGGAGTTATAGTAGATTTTCAAGAAAAAAAATAACAGAAGTGAGGAAATGGAGAGATACAAAGCAAGATTTATTGCTAAATGCTACAAGCAAAAGCATGGGATTGATTATGACGAGTCTTTGCACCTTTAGCTCATATTGAATCAAATCATTTACTCACTTCATTGGCGGCTTAATTGAAGTGGAAAATACAACAACTTGATATAAAATTTGCATTTCTAAATGGTTTTTTGAAAAAAATAAAAGGGAGTTTATAATCAACAAGCTATATCGACTACATAATCCAAGACCAAGATAATATAAACAAAATGCTCAAAAAATAATATAAGCAAAAGTTTTTATATTCATGAAAAAATTTAAAGAGATAAATCATATAACTACACTTGATCTTCAATCTAAAATAAAAATAATTGAATTTATTTAGTTTTTAAAAAGTACACAAAAAAACTAAATCAAAATTTAATGTTTAAAATAAATTTTATGTGTATCATTGTACCAAATTAAAATTTAATGAATAATTCTTTAAGATGATAACTATTTTTAAATTTTAAAAATTTTGAATTATGTCGGATTTAGATTTTTTAAATTATATTTTTTTTAGGTTGAAATTTTAATTTTTAATATTTTTACAATAAAATGAGATTCAAGTAGCAACTCAGGTAACAGAAGTGGGTAAAAATATTGGCTAACAAGTCGGTATACCTTCTAGAGGCCTCTAAAATTGAAATATTCAGCAACCGTCGCAGATTCTCAGTAATATATAAATATTATTATTTTCTAAACAACCAAAAAGCCTCAAATCAAATTTCATTTCTCTCTGTATCTCCCGTCCTGTTGAAACCATCCCTGACCTGAAACATGTCGTCCGACGGGAACGTCAACGGCGGCGCTAACTCCCTCCTCGTTACCAATAAACCTTTTTTCTGCTACCAATGTAACCGTACTGTCACCGTCACTATAGCGTCCTCCGATCCCTCTTGTCCCATATGCCACGGTGGCTTCCTCGAAGAATACGAAAACCCTATCCCTAATCAAGCTGCCAACTTCCGTAACCCGAATCCATTTTCCCACTCCTCCTCGTCGTTATCAGATCCGTTCTCTTCCATCCTCCCCCTCCTTACGGCTATGAATTCTTCATCATCTCCTGCTTATGTTGACCTTGAGAGCACAGGCTTATTCGAGTCGACCGTGACAACTCGAGCTGACCCGTTCGCTTTCGATCCGTTTACCTTCATTCAGAATCATCTCAGCGATCTTCGTTCAAGCGGGGCGCAAATCGAGTTTGTGATCCAGAACAGCCCATCCGAGTCAGGCTTTCGGCTTCCGGCAAACCTCGGGGATTATTTCATCGGCCCAGGGCTCGAGCAATTGATCCAACAGCTAGCCGAAAATGATCCGAACCGGTACGGGACCCCACCAGCATCGAAGTCGGCCATCGATTCGCTACCGTCGGTGAAGATAACAAAGGATCACTTGAGTTCAAAGTCCAACCAGTGCGCAGTTTGCATGGACGATTTCGAGGAAGGGATTCAAGCGAAGCGGATGCCCTGCAGGCATCTTTATCATAAGGATTGCATATTGCCGTGGCTGGAGCTTCATAATTCGTGCCCTGTGTGCCGTCACGAGTTGCCTACGGATGACCCTGATTATGAGAGGAGGGTTCGTGGGGCACAGGGGACTAATGGAGGTAACGATGGTGCTAATACTGGTGGGAGTGGGCAGAGGTCTGCACGGGATAATCAGACGGCGGAGAGGAGTTTTAGGATATCGCTGCCTTGGCCATTTCAGGCTCGAGCGTCTGGCTCAGGATCAGCTGATAATGCGGAGACCAGACAAGAAGATTTGGATTGATGATCGTGAGTATTATGTTCAGTCATTACTGATTATCATGATAACCCTTTTTCTTGTGCTCTCTAAGTGTTGGCATTCAATTTAGGGCTGTTGAGAATTTGAATTATAGTTCAATTTCTTATGTATCATGTGTGTTGTTCAATGGTGATCAAATGAGTTTACCATCTAATATGGTGAAGCTGGTCGTCTGAGTTTTAGGTATTTTTGGTTACAGGCCTTTGGTACATTGTTGGGTATGGCAAAGTCATACAGGAATGTGGAGAAGAAACTGAGAATGCCTGCTATGCATGACAACAAATATCGAATCTCTGAATGTGTGAATTGTGATTATGATCTTTTAGTCTTTGAACCTGGTAGCATTTGACTAATTGTTCATGTAATATTTGTGAATATGATAGGACATTATTAGTCGAAATAATCAACTATATGCATTCTTTTCTTGGAAGTCCCTAACTGTGTCTATTATGCCTGCAAGGCTTTTCAAATTCTTTCCTTGCGTTTTGTTGTTGATGTAATGGAAACTATGATGCCTCCCAATCTATCTTTATTTTATTAATATTTTTAAAATATCACTATTTAGAGTTGCTGGGCTAGAGCTAAAAAAATCTGAGAAGCACTGCGGTCATTATCTATTATAGTGGTGCAGTTTCTATAATTGTGAAGGTATAGATTAAGGCGTACTTTTTTTTTGTGTGTGTTCATCATACATTTAATCCTTATCTTAAAGTTTTGAAAGGAAAGGACAAATCTGAAGTCTGAACTTAAGCAACAAAAATCATTCCTTGCTGTGTTCTTTTAGATAACCAAATTGTAACTTCGCATATTAACTCCTATTTTCTTTTTCTTCTAGACATTTCATCCCTATCTTGACAAGGACTAGATGGAAAGGAGAAGATATCTGACCTTGGTTAGGCATCACAGGATTTCTTGTTATGCTCTTTCAAATAACTAAATTTAGATTTTCTGTCAACGTGAAGATTGTAAAATTACTATAATAATAGAGGACATGTATGTGTCTTTTAACTTCTCTTGCACATGCTGGATTCCGTCTTATGTTTACTAATAGCTTTTTCTATTGTGTGGAGGATGCGTCTTTCTGTTTGGTGACTTAGTTCTATTGTTCTTTATATGGATTATGGGTGTACTGGTTTTGTAGGTTATTAATGAGTTGTTTGTTTTATGAACTTAATGTTCCACAACTGTGTAGTTATGATATAATATTTTGTGATCTTTTTTTTTTTTTTTTTTTCAAATTTCTATATGCTTCTAGTTGTTATATCTTTCAAAGAATTCAATGGATATTAGCTGTCAAAAGTTTGGTGGTCTATCTTGCAGGATTAAGTTGGTGGGAACTAATATTCTATAAATATTGAGTAACAAGGTGAACTTTTGCATGTATGTGATAATTCTTTGAGCATAGTAAAGGTAAAAAATAGAAGTATTGAAAGATGAAGTAGCTGGAGTTAGATGTGTTTATAGAAATATATAGGGCCTTCTGATATCCTTCTGGAATTCTAGTAACTCACTGAGGTGATTCTCCAACGTAAGAATAGAAGTTTGATTTTCTTTTTTTTTTTTTTTTTGGGGCGTTGTTACTGGGTAAACGAAACATGTAAAGAAGTGAGATAAACGGGATGGTAGTGAATGTGAGGAGTAAAGTAGAAATATAAGCTCTATACTTCCAGTGTATAACCTTCTGGCACTAACATCATATTCAGTGGAAGAAGAGACTCAAGGAAAGTTCTGATGTTATGTAACTTCTAGCTGGTGTTATGTGTTCTATAATATTTCTGTCTTAATTTGTTTCATTGTTGAGCTTTCTGAAGAACCTCCTAGTTGCTGGGGTCTTAAGCTGTTTATATTTTATTTAGTTATCTGGCTGAGATGTTATATTTTAGCTTTGGATTGGTCGGTTTTTGTACTGTTTGTCTTCCTTGCATTACATACTGGCCAACATCTATATGACTGATTCTTAAGTCCTGTTGAGATGCAATAAGAGGACATCTGAAATACAATATGCTTGAGTTGAATTTTTTGATCCCACGTTTGCTTGATAAGCTGACATAAAGAAGCATCCTTCCAACCTCCAAGTTAATCGCAACCTTGTAAGGAGTATGAACCTTAATAAGGAATTTTATTCAGCTCAAGAGACATAATGTTAATTATCCAGGTCTGCACTTTTTTGGATACATGATTTTGCTCTGAAATGGGAAGTGGAAAGATAAGGTTGATGCTAATGTTTTGCCATTAAGTATATTCTGATATATACACACAAAATCTGAGATACCTTCTTATGGTGGCAGTTACTTGCATGGTGCAGTAGTATTTTAATTTGATATTTGTGGTTCTGAGTTATACATAGCTGCCTGCATTTTCATAGACAATTTGAACATACTTTATATGAGTCATATATGCAAAATGACATCCTAACTTGAATGTGGTATTTGGCAGCTTGAAATCCAGCAAAACATCAGCATTTATTTCATGGGCACATGATGATAAGAAACCTCTTTCAAAGTTGGGAAGCAGAGTTTTGTATAAACATGGAGAATTTAGATCAGTATGGGTTATGTTTAAGAAAGTTCTAGTCTTGTATTCAGCATTATATGTACATTTATCTGAAGTTTTTCACAGCTTTGTTTATCAATGACAGCTTACTTTTACTCTTTTCATACATTCTTTGGTCCCTACCCAATCCTCTTTCATCCCAACTCTATGCAGTTCTGTCTTGGAAGAGATCAGTAAGTAGAATCAATGAAGAAATGTCATAGAAGTTCAGTTTACTTAGCTATGATGTTCTCAAGAATACGATCTTTTTATGGACCTTCCAAAAAAAGAAAAAGTAAATGACTATGTGATAGATATGGTGTGATGTGACTGTTGTTTCAACTAGGGAGTAAAGTTACGTTGTTTCCTCTCATTTCCCCTTTGCCCCTTCCTCCCACCCCTATCTTCTCCATTTCCCCTTCCCTTCTTACCGCCGTTTATGGTGGTTCTCGACTCTTCCTCAATGGAAGATCTTATTGAGGCACTTCACCTCTTCCTTGGATGTGATTGTTTTTCTTCCTTTGTATAATTCTCTCTTTGTATTGTTAAAAACTAACCTAGTTGATAGAATAACTAGATATATATTTTATATAAACCAGTTTTTAATAGTAAAAAGAAATAAAATTTTTAACAAAATGATTAATTTACTCTTTATTTTAATGTATAAAAATTAATTTACTTATTTTTTAATAAAAAATTAAAATGTAATTCGACTTCTATTATAAAAACTTTAGTAATACATTTATATTAACATAGACATAGTCCCAGTCCAAGTTGTTGGATTTCATTGCCATCAGACTGAGCCTTGCAAATGGATTGCCATCAGACTGAGCAATACATTTATATTAACATAGACATAGTCCCAGTCCAAGTTGTTGGATTTCATTGCCATCAGACTGAGCCTTGCAAATGGATTGCCATCAGACTGAGCCTTGCAAATGGGCTCAGCTTACTTATGGGTGTTTACTAGCTATTGTTTTGGAAAGAGAGAGAGATGGGAAAATAGCTATAATCAAGTTGAACGTTTACATTATCCAATGAGCTATATGATGTCTCTGGTCCCCGACTGTGGAACTTATGCCACAGTTATATTACGTTGGCATTATTTTTTTCGAAACAATTTATAGTCATGTTATGTTTTTCATATCATTATCTTATTTCTACAATCCTAGAGCTATCTAAACACACATAGAAGAACCAATGAGAAGTTACCTTGGGTCTTCTATGATTTGAGAGGGTAAAACCAGAGAATATAAAAGTGTAGGGTTTTGTTTGAGAGAATATCCTTCCCCACACGCCACACTCAACACAGTGTGGCCAAATGATTTTGAGGCCATTGTTGTAGGTGTCAACATGCCATTGGTGTTCACATAAGCATAATAATCCAATCTGCTATGTGACATGCATCTCTCATTTTCTAGGAGAAGAAATCAAGATATCTGATATGAAATGTCAATAGTCCTTTTCATAAATGCCTCCAAAAACAGGTGTGAGCTGGCTCCTCCAGCTTTTTAATATGTTCATTTTTGTGGTTTAAACTATGTTTCCTATTCCATCAACCACTTATTTTATATGTCCCCATTATCATCATTATTATGTATATATATTCGCATAATGATTTATTTACTTTCTAATTTTATCAAAAAGTTATTTTAATTTTTTATTGAACTTTTTTTGTCTTTTTTTTAGTTTGTAAACTTTTGTTGTTTGTAAAAATAGTCCAAAATAAATGGAAAAAAATGGGCTGTCAAGAACGTAGAAGAGGTAGGATGGGTGGTTGGTTAGATCTAGTATGGATCGTACATGGACGGTAGTTGGAGTCGGTAGCTCCCCTAGGTTCCCAGTTAATGTCTACCTATTTTGCTGATGTACAATTCACATGAATTGTCACATAGACATCATGTTAACAATTAATTAATTTTAAAATTTTAAATATTCAAAAAATTAAAAAAGTATAAAATTATCAGTAAATATTTCTTAAATTTTTTTTAAAAATATTCGATTGCTAACATGGCATATACATAGATTCTATGTGGATGCCAAGTCCAGAGATTAAAAGATGCTAAAAATTAAATAGATAACTAAAATGATTTTTTTTTTAAAAAAATTGAAAGGCCAAATAAATCATCATGCCTATATTGAAAGACCAAATAAAAATTGAAAGATAATTTTATATAAATATATAAAAGTGTACTAATATTAAAAAAATATGGTATTATTTGCTCTTTTAGAGATAATAGATAAAACTACCAATAGTCACTCCTTAATCCATAAATAGGAGTGTAATGTGCTTCAGTACACTCAAGCCTAAGCCCTCCTGCATTGACAATAATATTCATGTCAATTGAGCTAAAACTCAATCAACGACACATTTCACCATGGTAATTGTTGAAAGAATTAAAAACATGTAACTAAAAAAAATTAGTCACCTTCAAAGAATTTAATATAAAATTTAATACAATAAAAAATTTTAATACATTCAAAAACTTTATTACTAGAGGTCCCGAAATGTGGGAGGGTTTGGGCAAAAATATAGGCCCAAAAAATGGGCTTGTGTAAAAAAATAAGGCTCGTTTAAAAAACGGGCCGGGCCTCGAGCATATTTTTTGGCTGAGCTCACTCTGACCGAAATATTTTAGTATTATTTTTTATTTTTTTATTAATAAAATTTTAACTTTAGTATTATTATTATTTTTTGGATTGTTGGTGATGCTATTTTTATGCTGTTTTTTGCCATCGTTTTGGTCTTCATTAGTTGTTGTTAATTCTTTGTTAGTTGTTGTTTATTCTTTGTTTGATGCTATTTGATCTTTGTTTTGGGGCTTTTTAATTTGTTTTGATTTGTTTTATGATATTTTATTATTTTGTTGTTGTATTTAATATTATTTCGATATTGTAGAACTTTTATTTTATTATTAATTTAGTTATTATTTTAGTTCAAACAAGTTGTTTCAATTTTAATATAATTACTTCTTACTGTTCTATTGTCATTTTTAATATTATTTCGATATGATTTTTGAGATCCTATAATATATTGATTGAATATCAAGACTTAAAAAAAAAACTATTTACTACTTTTTTATATATTAATCATTAATATTTAAGTTGAAGGCTCCGTATCTCAAGTTTCCAAGTGACAAACATGTGTTTTAAGTTACTTGCAAAAGTTGAAATGTCATTTGATTTTTGTTACCAAATTAGGAACGTGTGCTTATTTTATTCGATATTTAATTTTTTTAAAATTAAAATTTTGAGAACATGAAAAAATTATTAATAAATTAAGCTAAACAAATTAAGCATCTATTTTCGTAAAGTAGAAAATTAAATGGTAGAATAGTATCATTATGAGATTCAAAGTAGAAAATAAGCATCTATTTTTTTTAAATGTATTTGATTCATTATTTTTTATTTAATAAAATAAAAAAATAATACGGGCCGGTCTCGAGTTTACCGATTTCATGTCGGGCCGGGCTTGGAAAATTTTTTAGGCCCATATTTCGGGCCGGGTCGGGCCTACAAAACGGGCCTAGATTTTTAGTTGGGCCGGCCCGACCCGGCTCATGTACACCTCTATTTATTACTAATAAAAATAATAATAAAATAGTACAATTTGACCCTATTTATTTTATAAAATTCCTTTAAAAATGAAAATATGTGACCTAATTTATTTCATAAGACTCTTTTAAGAATTAAAAATATATATTACACAGAATGTAGATTAGTGAATTAAAAGTAATATATATATATATATATATATATATATATATATTTGACGTAATTGAAAAAAATAGTAAATAAAAAAAATGCACCGTTTTCTATTATTTCTAGGTGTTAAAAAGTAGAATTGATTTTCTTGATGAATTTTTTTAAAACGATAATAAAAACAAAAGAAAAGAAAGAGGTAAAATCTTCTATCATAGTAATTATGAATTAGAATTTGGAAATTTATAGATTATTTGTAACAATTACTAAATTAAAGAGAGGTATGCACTTCCACAAGTGAAAATTTTAAGTGACTTTACATTTTTTTTCGTAGCTTTTTATACTATTAATATTTTAACAATCCAATCGTCATATTACATGGTTCATTCATGTCGATCATGCATGTTAAGTTTGTTATAAATTGAAAATTTCTAACCATTCATTTTATGTAAAAGAACTTTCAACCTTTAAATATATTAATATAAACAATATTTTAGATTTATATGATAGAAATTTCGAATTGATTCAAAAATTTACATACATGACAAGTAAAAATATATTTAAAAATATGACGGTTGGATTATTAAAATATTAATCATATAAAAAGTTATGAAATTCTGTACAACCACTTAAGTTTTACACCAGTATAAGTACACCCTTCCCTTTAAATTAATTGTATGTGAACAAATTTAAATAATTTATTCAATATAAAGATTTAATAAAACATATAAAATTATATAAATTTAATTAATTATTTTCGAAATCCATAATTTTTAAGAGTTTAATTATACAAATTTAATTTTTCGATTTTCTAGGATTTGTTGAAAAATTCGATTCCATAAAAAATTTAAGTTCATTTCCAGCTCACATGATTTTTTTTTAAAAAAAATAAAATCTATTTGAAGATGATAATCCACGATCTAATTATATATCCTAAAATTTTTATAAAACTTGAATTTACAACCAATTTAAATTTTAGGAGTCAGGACTTTGGCAAAATTTCTTTATCATAAATATATAATAAAATACATTCATTCATATACATAACCTAAAACATATATACATTTACAAGAATGTCACATGTTATCAAAAATTAATCAAACATGAATAAGAGATAAAATTTAGTATTGATTTATACTATAAATATAACACAACCTGACTCTGATACCAATTGTTGGAAAAATATGATTTAGAAAACAGTTTTCTATCACAGCAAAATTAAAATTTTAAAAATCGAGTCTGTTTGTGATATTTTTAGTAATAAATTTTTCTCGAAAAGTACCAGTGCTTTGAGCAAGATAGATCCTAGATGATCCTTACTTTCAACGGAATGACTTTCTCTAGTATTCTCATACCATGAATTGCTTCGAGTGTGGGCTCAAACAATCACGAGCCAAACACAACTAAAAACAATTTATTACTTTCAGTAGGAAAGTAATTCTCTCTCAATAGAAACCGGCAAAATTATTATTTCCCAAAAAATTAAAATTTATACGTAGAAAATAAATTATTACTATTTTTTGGCAAAATAACAATATTGAAAACTTATGTGAACTATTGTGTAAATAGCTCTACTAGTGCCATATATTTTAAAGAGAAATAGGAGAATCCTAGTTACATTAGTAAACCAAAAATAATATTTATTTAATAGAAAACAATATTCTACTCTAAGTAGAATGGATGATGAAAGGTTTTGAGCCTCTCCTGTTTTGACTTCAATTATATATACTTCCTAGACTTTAAACTCAACATTTTATGTTTTAAACCAACTCAATATAGGGTTTTTTTCCTAAAATAAATATTAATTAATTTAGATAAATTCATTTTTTAATTAAATAATTTTCTCAAATTAATTCTAATTTCGTTAAATTCATGACAATTTTACCGTAAAAAAATCTATGAGGAAATATATTTAATTTCCATATTCAACTGATTTATAATGACTAATTAATTTAATTTTATTTTCAAACTTAAGTTATTTAATTAATTGAATAATAATTTGAAATCCTTAAATTAATTTTTAAGTCATTTCTATACTTAAAGAGAAAACACAGTCATTTGTGCATGTGGCCCATTTCTCTAACTTCATCATTTCCATCCATTTTTGTTGATTTCAACAAGTTAATGGATGGACCGATTGAAAATATGTAATTGAGCTCAAATAATTTATAATTAAGTTCTAGTTTTCACCTATTAATTATAAATTTATTTAGTTACGGAGTCATTCCACTATAGTATTGTGACTGAGCTTTCCCCATTTACATACCAACAAAAGCTATTCAATCAATACTTGTCTAATGATCTTGTCATAAGTGTATTACCTTCATAGAATATCCTTAATCTCTTTGGGAAAAATTCGTTCTCCCAATATGATCCTATTTTATCTCACGATAATCATTACATAGTTTTTTTTGAAAAGTCAATTACTATCAAATAGTAATCAAGTCATTTACCACAAAGACAAACAACCTGTGACCACATTTTCTTTTCATTTATCATGTAGTGTCCATGAGAGGATATCATTAATTGGGTTATGAATTCTATTATTGTGAATGATGCTACATATTGCAAAAGTCGTATACCCAACGCACCAATTTTCAGTTCCTTATTTATTTAAACTCTGGCTTTTACTTATATCAAAGTAAATGAGACAAACATACATAGTCTATTATTCACTCAAGATTAAGGTATGTCACATTATGAACATTATAAGTGAACAAAAACATAAACAGATTTAGAATCTATTCTACTTGAGTACTATTTGATGTACTGTCAATCCAGTATGTCTCTATCTTCTGGGAGTAATTCACTCCTATGCTCAAGACAAAACATCTCCCCAATTGAACCTGATAGACAACATTTTCGATTAGACTAAGGAAATGATTAGGTTCATCTATTAATATAATTTGTCTTTTCATATTATGGTCCGACCATGTAATACCACTTAATATTAGTCTTTCTATTTTTAATAAGTCTTCCTTTTTTCTTAAAAAAATGATGCAAGTTTTTGTCTTGTATTGTACAAGTGTTAGTCTTGCTTTTACAAGTAAAACAAGTGTTGTTAGGGATGGATTTGTCGTCATCCTTTTTAGTTTGATGGATTCTTGATTTTCTTGTTGGTCATGCTTGCCACTTTGGACTCTCTGCAGCTGGTTCACTTATCCGGTTAATGTGTTAATATGTTTTGTTTGACTTTTGACAAAACCATTTATCATCATGTTGTAATGTTCTATTTTTTGTTGAGGCTGAAGCATTTGTTCGTATTGATGAAGCTTGTCTTTTGTTGTAGAGAGCGAATACTTGTTATATTTTTTTTTTCTGTGGATTGTATGGTCTCATTCATGAAATGAGCGAATTAAATTTCTTTTAAATTTATTATTTTAATAATTACAAAAAATATATATTATTTTTACATATAATAAAGGTTGACAACACAAGTTATGCTAGTAAATTCAAACACACCATGGAATCTAATTTAAGTGTAAAGAAAACAAGAGTATTATGAAAGTTGTTTCAAGATTCTTCCATGAATCATGACAATAATTGTTACAACACGTTAACGTAAGTGACTAAAATGTAACATTTCAAACATAAGTGACTAAAATGTAATATGAGGTAAACAAAAGTGACTATCTTGAAAATTTACCCTTTAAATAATTGAAAATCAAGTAATAAAAGCAATGCCTAAAACGCGTTATTAAGGTAGATACGGAATATAATATGCCCCTCGTGTGCTAATAAAATATTATTATATTATATTATAATTTGTTTATGTCATGAAAAACGCGTTACATGGAGGACCAATTGATGGAAATCTTTTTTTTTTTTTTTTGCATAAAAATTTAATCTAAAATGGAGTCCCCAGTCATTTTTAAAATAAAATAAAATATTATAAAGTTAATGTATCGAGAAATACGTTTTGAGATATAATTAAAAATAATTTAAAAATAGAAAAAGATACATAATCACTTTTAAAACTTGCTTATGGAAATCATAAAAATATCTAAAGAAGATTAGTGTGTTGAGAGAAGTTTTTTACTACTTTTTATTTCCATTTTATAACGAGGCCCACGTAAGGCCCATGTAACTTGACTTGGCAGTCTAAGAAATCATTGCTTGCTAAATTGGTGTTGTTAATTTTCTGAAGAAAAAATGACGAAAAAGAAAAGGTGTGCTTAAATTGCAAGGATTAAAAAATGGGTCCCTGTTTTTTACTCCCCAACAAATTAGTTTTTGCTGGATTAATTTAAAATTTTCTTATTCACTGTTTGTGAGTATGTCTCAATCAATCCCTCCATTTTGCTGCTTTTTTATTTATTAAAAGAAAACGTATATGAGAAAATAATAAAGATAAATTAGATAATTTCATTTGAACACAATATAGATTTCGCCAAAAACTTCTATGTGTAAAGAGGGGTCTTTTGAGATTTCCTTCTCTTCTACTTTTCAATCACCAAAGACATATCTTAGCCCCCTTCCTCACCATGGAACCTTTCCATCACTTCTTCTCACCTCCTCTATTTATGATTCTTCGTCTTACAACCCCACTATTTTTTTCTTTTTGTCTCCTCCTTTATTGATTTTTTGTTTTAACAAAGTGTATACGGATTGATTAATTCTAGGTCATAAACGGCCGACAGTCATAGCAGTGTGCAACTTTGGCAATGTGTCAAGTGTACCTTCTAAAGGCTGAAAACTATAACTTCAAACTTGGCTTGCGGTATGATTTGGTATAACATTGTCAGAATCAAAGTTCGCCCTTCAAATGATACAAATGGAAATACTAGTTTGAGATAAAAATGTTTAAACATTGAATTGTTCATTTGGTGGTTTGGTGTATTTTGATCATGCTTTATGATGATGATGATAGGATGTTTTAGTCTAATTTTAGTAATTAAAATATAAATTTTAAGAATTTATGTAAAAGATGGAGTTTAAGTTTGAACTTAGTTTTTTTAAAAGAGTTATAGTCATAATTATAATTATAACTAATACATTCCATTAATTAGAATCATATTTAACTCAATAAAAACCACAACCGATTGAAAATCAAAATATGTTAGAATCTAGACCAAATGTTCGATAAACTAAAACCATAATTAACTCATTACAAAACACAACAAATTGAAAATAAGTTTATATTTAAACTTCAACTAGAATAAATTTGGATAGGATCTATGCATGATAAAACTTAAATCCAAGACAATTTGAGAAAAACTCACACATAATATTTACACATGGGACTTAAGCCTAAACACTTAAAGTTTCGGGACTTCAATCTTTACCAACACCACTAAAACTTTACCCACAAGCTTGAATTAAGTCTTGGAATATGTCATACTCAATAAAGGTATCATGGAAGTTCTTGTACTAGTAGTCATATTGCATTTTGCTCCATCTACTAAAAGAATAGACCAATTAATTATTGTACGTTAGATCAAAGAGCAAATTGGTTCATTTGTTAAAAATTCCATCAATTTCTACAGTTAAAAATTTGTTTTTGTACGTCAATATGAGGTACACGTGGCACGCCACATATAACTGTTTAGTTATTTCGTTAGTCACACCAGTTTTTAACAATTAAAATTGATGAATTTTTAATAGAAATGACTAGTTTACTTTTTAATATAATGTACATAAATTAATTTTATAGAACGAAATACAATTTGATTTATAAATTAATTTTATAGAACTATTTTTATATGACATGGAAAATGATTAATTGAAAATTTTTGTCTAAAAATATTAACAATGTTAATAATTAAATTAATTTTTTAATCAAAAAATAAATAAAATATTTATTTTTTAAATAAAGAAACTAAATTAATCTTTATATGACTTGACAAATGGTTAAATTTTTTTAAAATGCCATTGAAGACCTGTATTAAAAGTCAAATCAAATTTTAATTGTATATTTTTATGAGAGTTACGATGCAACCTCATCATTTTATAGTTTATTTAAATTTCTTTCATGCCAAATTTTAAAGTTAAAAAAAGGTGCTGAAATAATTAAGCATGACAACTAATAATGTGCATGGTTTTGGGAAAAAGGTGATGTTATTAAAATAGAAAAGGAGGATTCTAAAATAAGATGTGGCATAGTAATGATTAGTTGGGAATTGAGGGATAATGTTGGTATTTATGTAATAATAAAACCGTGGAATTTTGGATCTAATCAACCAAATTAATGAAATTTGGGATTTTGTTTAATAATTGGATTGGTTGTGTTAAAGTACATCAACTCCGCAACCAACTTATGATTGTTGCTTTTCTTTTTTTCCCACAAGCCACAATGGGGAAGCTGTGTCACTGCACTCCAAAACAACCACATCTATAACTTAGTAGCAGATCAGACTTTTTACGATAGTAAAAATATAAAGTTATTATTTTAATGGTCTATATGTTTATAATTTTTAAAAGACTAAATCAATTTTTTATTATTTTTAAAAATTAAAGTGTAAATTTATCATTACTAATTTATTATTATTTTTTATACAATATTAGAGTTGGGTTGCTGGAGAATGAGGGCACACGGATTGAACTAGTGTCACACACCCATTTGACAGGAGTTTTAACCATCGCTCCATATAAGTTAATAAGATATTAAGTTAAATATACAATATTGTAATGGAAATATTAAAAATAGGTTAAATTCTACTATTAGCTCCTGTACTTTGTGAAAGTTGTGAATTTAATTATTGTACTTTAATTGGATCACTTTTAATTCCTATACTTTTTAAATTTAAAATTTGAATCTTCACATAATGATAATTGTTAAATTCATTAAGTTTTAAGTTTTGATACTTCCAAAATCTGATACAGTAATATTATCATATGTGTAATGCCATTCCAACTTATTATATATATATTACTCACTAAAGATATCATTAATGGATTAATGATAGTCATTTGTATCAAGAATGAAATTTCAAATTTTGGAAACTATATTGACTTAGAATGGTTAATTAGAAAATATGGACTAAATTTACAAATATACACATTATGCAAAACTAATAATTGAATTTAGCATATGGTTCTATGGTACACTCAAAAAACGTACCAAATTTTTTGATGTTTACTAAAATTTCTAACTTATACCAAAATTTCTAACACTATACCAATACTTTTGTTAGAAATTTTGGTATACACTTTGAGCATATTGTAGAATTTTCCTTGACCAAATAAATTTAACTGCTATTATTTGAGTCAAGATTAAAATTTCAAAATTTGAAAATATAATAACTAAAATTGACTAATTCAAAAATTACAAAGACTAACAGCAAAAATTAACCTAATAACAAATATATGTAATGGTAGTAAAAATATATAATTACTAAATATTAAATAAAAATGATATGAGTGACTTAAACCAGCTTGAGTTAATCATTTATAAATATAAATAAATTTGAGCAAAATTTAATATCTATGTTTTACGATGAATTGACTTGAGCAAAGCCTAATCCAACCTATATAAATTATTACTCATTTTCGCTTATTTTTTTATAAGAGCATTACTCATTTTTCATTTTCTAAATTTCAAATTTAAATTTGTATTAACTATTTTTTATTTTATATTTATCTATTGTAATACATATGTAATAAATATTTTTTTTCTCATATTATTATACTAGTAATCAAACGAGACATAAAATATATCGCAACTTAAATAAAAATAAATTTAGACATAATTTACATATAATAAATTATAATAAAAATTCATATATAATTTACACATGTAATAAAATTCTGATAATCTTAAATTTACCATTAAGCTAAAAGCCTTATTTGCAAAGA
Source organism: Gossypium bickii (assembly GCA_025503065.1). Taxonomy (NCBI): domain Eukaryota; kingdom Viridiplantae; phylum Streptophyta; class Magnoliopsida; order Malvales; family Malvaceae; genus Gossypium; species Gossypium bickii. Next base: position 138,086,689 of record CP106710.1, read on the forward strand.
ATCATTGAATATGTGAGAAACGGATAATAATGAAATTACTGCACGTACTGGAACCTTCCCATCTACTCAAAGGATGGGTACCCTCCGCTAATTTTCCCTTTTTTGATAAATTAAATAAAACAAAATTTTAATTATATATTTCATTCTTTCACGAAAATTAGAATTTTAAATATTTTTACTTAAATTTGTCCTACTTACCAAAAACAAAGAAAATAGAGATAAACGCAACTGGGAGGAGGGTTTAACAGGATTATAATTCATTAATTTTTAAAAATTTTATGTAAAGTAAAAAGATGAGATTTTGGCAAACGTAAGCTCAATTGTGTTTAAGGACTCTTTTGGATGGGTATTTATTTTTAGCATGGTATGTTTAGTTTTTTTCTTTTGTTTTATGTTACAATATTTAATATTACCGTTATTGTTATTTTTAAACTAGTCATAAGTAAACGTACTATCCATCTAAAAGAACTTAAATTTATTATTTTCTTCAATGTTGAGATAAGTATGGGTATTTTAGACAATGTATTAAAAAATCGAAATTTTAAAATTAATACAATATTTAATCTTTAATTTTTTTTCCATTTTGTGCATAAACCTTTATTTTCACATTAGTCTCTCAAACTTGAAAAGGTTTTCTCAATTTTAGTCCCCTAATTTTTTTATATAAAAAAATATATATTTTTGGTGAAGACATAGTACAATAATAGTGTTATGTACAATAATAGTGTTATGTGAGTCCTAGCTTTCTAATGAAAAATTGCATTTCAACTTCTTTATAAATTATTAAATTATAAATTTACGTGTTATAAAATTACATTTTATCTCCGAAATGAAAAAAATAATATTTAATTTATTTTTAAAATAATAAAATTATAAATTAATATATAATAAAATTATAAATTTATATATTAAAAATATATGATTCAATTCTAATCTCTCTTAAAAAAATTTTAAATTTACCCCATAACCAAATTTTTTTTTAAAAAATTCTCAAATTTAACAACTAATATGGATTCAAAATTTTTCTAAATATCGCTTTTATCTCAAAAACAAAAATGAAGTGAAAAATTGGGAGGAGGAGGCGCGTGAAATAAAAACAGAGAAATCGCGGGGAAAAGGAAGGCGGAGGGAGGAGGGTATGAGCTGTGGGGGGATATGTACAGTGGGACCCACACCCATGTGCCCTCCCTCTTCTCTCCACCAGCATCTGCCTCTCAATCATCACCATTCTCTTCCCTCTCTCTCTCTCACAGACACACACCATCTTTGTTTGTGAAAGAAATTCTAATTCCAATTCCTTTTCTTTCTAGATTTTTTGTGGGTTGTGTCCATTAATCTTCTCCAGCAATTACCCCAAAACAGCTAGACAAAGCTTTTATAGTCTTTGAAGCGAAAGCTAAAGCTAAACTACATAAAGGGTAAGAGTGTGGTAGTCCTGCTCCTGCCCCCACGATGTCCAATTCAGAGACTGCTGCTACTAACGGATCGTTAATGGACCCACAGAGACATCAGGAGCCGGCAGCCAATGGTTCACTCGCCGTTAAAAAGCCTCCCACCAAAGACCGTCACAGCAAAGTTGATGGTCGTGGGAGAAGGATCAGGATGCCCATCATTTGCGCCGCTCGTGTTTTCCAGTTGACCCGCGAATTGGGTCATAAATCCGATGGTCAGACTATCGAGTGGCTGTTGCGTCAGGCTGAGCCTTCTATTATAGCCGCCACTGGTACAGGGACGACTCCTGCTAGTTTTTCCACCGTGTCAGTTTCCCTCCGCGGAGCTAATTCTACTTCTTTGTCGTCGACCACTTCTTCGTCGTATTTGGATCATAAGCCTCTTTTGGGTCCTACCCCGTTTATACTTGGGAAACGCGTCCGGTCCGACGACGATAACGCCGGAAAGGACGATTCCGGAGGGCTCACTGTTGGACCAGGCGTGGGTTCCATTGTGGGACCGAACGGGACACATCCGGGTGGGTTCTGGGCTCTTCCAGCAAGGCCAGACTTTGGTCAATTGTGGAGCTTCGCGGCCCCGCCTCCGGCGGATATGGTAGTACAGACGTCTGCTCAGCAACCCGCTGCTGCTGCTGCGTTGTTCGTTCAACAACAGCAAGCGATGGGAGAAGCGTCGGCGGCTAGGGTTGGCAATTATCTTCCTGGTCACCTAAACTTGTTAGCCTCGTTGTCGGGTGCTCCGGGAGGATCGGGTCGAAGAGACGAGGATCCGCGTTAAAATTTGGTGGACCATTTTACCCTTCTTGTTGTTGGGAGTATATATAGATTCTATAAATATTTGCGTATGGTAGTTGCTTTTTTGTGTGTGCGAGGATGTGGAAGATGATTGCTAGTTGGAATTCTTAGGGTTAGGAAATTAGGGTTTTGAGGCAGATAATTTGGAGTATGGATGATGAATAGATTCAGATTAGGGTTTTTCCGTAGCACTTCTATTTGATGATTAATTAGGGTTTTAGAGCAATTGTTTAGGGTTTTGAGAATGGAGAGGGGAGCCGAGTGCTGAATTTGGGGATTGGTTGTGTTGTTTGTCCCCATTGTGGAGCTCATGATGACACCCAAATAGGGTTGGATCGATTGTGCTTCCGGGCATTAACCCTTATTGCCATTGGTGTCTAAGAATTACTAGTTTCTTTGCTGCTATGCGGCATAGCTTAGCATCAAACACTGCATTATGCTGGTTCTTAATGACGTGGGTTGATCTGGCTCCCTTTTTAGCTGCTTTATCGGGATTACTGCTGTGTGAAAGATAACCGGCTCCGGCTCCGGCTCCTCTCTGTAAGACCTATGTTTTGGAAAAAAAAAATTAGTTGCATTCTTAGCGATTTCTTAGAATTATCAGCGTGCAAATAATGTGATATTTTATGTAAGTGGATTGTTTTCGGGTGCCTGTTGTGTGAATAATAATACCCCATCTGTTTTTCTTCTGCAATTTCTTTAAAATGCTCTTCTTAACTTCTGCTTCACCGACTAATTTAATGTACTTGATATTTATGTGTTCTTCCACAAGCATTGCTGCATTCTTAATAAGAGAACTCATGTTTGAATCTTGAAAACAATTTTGGAAACATTAATAGTGTTCTTTGTTTATGATGAATTGAAAAATAGATAGTTCATGGAATTTTAAAGCTAGCTATTTTCCCGGAATTTGTCCCTCAAAATTGGTTAGCAGTAACTATTGCAGTGGCAGTGCTATTCTATTGCTACATAATTGTGTGCATTATCAGTAGAGAGTTAAGTGGAGTTTACCTAACATTGTTTTCTTCTTCGATTTTGAATTTTATTTAAAAAACATACAAATTTTTACCACTCCAACAGACAGGTCCTTCAAAGTAACTGGATGGTTACCGAAACATTAACTGATAGAAGGTAAGAAACACATGCAGCAGCAGTGATGTTGTCGACCTAAATCTGGAAAGATAAATGAAGTTAATACAAAGTGGTGAAAGAAATTATCCTAATGAGTAAATCTGTAATGCATTTTTCATTCATGGAGGCCATCCCTGAAGCTTACCCATCTTTTTATGACCCAAAAGGAGATGCTGACTGCATTGCAGTTTCTGGGAAAGAGAATCAAACTCAACTTCGTAATTAAGCTGAAGCTTCATAGCTTTGTATAATTTCTTAAATTGTTATAATAGATTAATTTGGTTGCAACAGAAAAATAGGCCCACCATTTGCCTATCATTAAAGGGCATGCCCCCATTATAGTTGGAACAGCTTTTACAGTGTGGTGGGCTAATTTGGAAGTAAAACACATCCAAATGATGGGGAGCCTCATATTTCAGATTTGGGTGGTTAATACCAAATTTCTAGGTTTTTTGTGTTGCATTTAAGGGTACATGTTACATGTTTATGCTCTTTAATTGGAGGTGCTGCTGGTTCTTTACTCTTCTCTGCTTTTATAACATTACTCCACTTCTTATCTAAATAATTTTAAATTTGAGTAATTTGAATTATTGAGATACTGAATCAAGTTTTATTTTATTATTTTTGAAAATAAATTGAACACAATTAATCAGTTTTGAAATATGGAAAATTGACAAGGTATGTTTTTCTCTCTGAATCTTGTCCCTTCTTTAGGGTTTCTTAAATTGTCTAGATCGATTTGATTACCTAGGTTTTGAGCCTTTATTTGTTTTTGTGTGGCTTCATTGAAGATCAAAAGGTTGGAAACAGTACTTGACTCCATTGTGTACTCCTCTTTCTTCTGATTGAAGTCCATGGAGATTCCATTGGAGGAGGGGGATGAACATAACTTTGTTTATGACAAGGTTTACGGTGATTGGAAGAATTATTGCCAGGAAAGTTCTAAATCGCATGGGGGATTTGGTCCAAGGATGAGATTCTCTGCATAAGAGAGGTTAGGGATAATGTGGTGGCGATCTCTTTCAATTCTGAACGTATGATGCGACGAGCCATTGAGGAGAGCCCTTGGTCCATTATGGGTAATCCGCTACAGTTACAGAGGTGGGAAGGGGATCTTGTGATTTCTGAAATTGACTTCTCTTGGATTCAGTTCTGGATTCAAATTCATAATATCCCATTGGAGAGCAGTTAGGGAAAGTTTTAAAGGTGGATGATCCACAAGGTTGTGATGGAATTGGGAGGAGCTTCCTTCATGTGCGAGTGGAGATAGAAGTAAACAAACCTTTGGTGGATGGCTTCTGGGTACCTCGGCATCTATTAAGTATGAAAAACTGTCTGACTTTTGTTATTTCTCTGGAATGCTTGGACCTACTGCGAAATCCTGTAAGGAGGCACCATTGGACTTGGATGAAAACAGTTTTTCTTTTCGATTTGGTCCTGCTTTGAGGGCTAGTTTTGTCAGATCTGAAATTAAATGGGAAGGGGAAGGGGTGTCGATTTAGGTGATAAAAGGGAGGGGAATCAAAGAAGAGACAATCATTTATGGGGAAATAGTGGTAGATTAGTAGAGGGGGCAGTGAGTGCTGGACATTTGGTTGGGGATGATGGCAGAGTTCGGGTTAAGAGTAAGGTAGTGGGTCATGGGTTAGAGGGCAAAGAAAAGGTGTTTAAGCAGCTTGGGAAGAAGAATTCTATGGGTTTGGGGTGTCAAACTTAAGATGAGTTTGGATGGGCAGTGTATTTATTTGTGATTAGTATAAAAATAATAATGACGGTGAAATTAGATATTATAATATAAGATAAAAAATAAATTAAACGCATTACATCTCACCGCTCATTTAAACCCACCTTCAATTTGATTGTCGGATACTAATGTATGACATCACTTTACGTTTTTTGAGCTACTTAGATTGTTTCAACCCATTATATCAAATAATTTGATAATCAGTTTTAAGAATTTTCATGAAAATCACTATTCATTATAGTGTCATTTTAATTTCACTTATCTTTACAATCTTTTTAAATTAGTATCATATAAAACTTTTCAACCTATTCAATTTAAATCCATATAATACTTCCAGCTTATCAATTAATACTTGATTAATTCACCATATAACAATTATTCACTTAATGTCTCAACAATTTTATTTAAACATCTCTTAAATATTGACAATTTCCTTTTCTTATATCAACTTCTTAATATTACAACTCTTCATTATTTTACTCTTCCTTCTTTCCATTCCACATCTTATATGTATATGTATATATTAGAATTTTTAGTTTTTAGTATAGAAACTTATATGTAATATTAATTATTCTTTCACTAATTACACATATATTCTTAACAAGGTTGTTTATTTGAGTAGCAGTCACTAAATTATTTATATATTGGCCTACAGAATTCGAAATTAAATTTGCTTGTTGTTTTTAAAACTAGATTCAATGAAATTTTTACCATAAAAGAACTCATAATTTCCACATAAGCCAATTAATACAACATTTTCTTCAAATCTTCTCCTACTTTGACCCTTCTCCACTAAAATTATTTATCTTTCAGTACAAAATTCGTATAATGTTTCCATTTGTTTCTTTTGAAAATAGACTTTAAGATTTTATACATATAAATTTCATCTCCTAAATATTTTTTTTTTTACGATTTTTAATGATTTTTCAAAGTTAGAACAAAGGAACCCAAAATCGATCTCACATTGTCTCACTTAAATTTATTTATCTCATAATCTACAATTTTGTTTCTTACACTGTTCTTTCTATACAAAACTAGACTCAATAGGATTCAGCTTCAAGTTTGGTTAAACCTCTAACTCAATTTTTATAATTTTTTTTTGTGAAATTTCAAAGTTGAGCCATTGTTACTGGTTTTTTCTAAACAACTTACATATTCTTAAAAGAATTTGCTTTGTCAAATCCTACACTAAGTATTAATCATTGACACTTTAGTTCCTGATTTTTGTTACATACCAATAGACTTAACTTGCCGCGTAATTCACTTTAGTCCTTTGAAAAATAACTAGAATTCATTTGAGTACTTAAATCTTTTTAGCTAAAATTTTCATTTCCTTAACTTCACCTCTTTGTTTTCTTATCTTTGTCATCTCATTTCCTTTCTCTACACTATTTTCCATCACTTTCTCTTCTCTTCACTAACATATTAAGAACACAAAACTTTATATAACAAAACTCTACTTTAACATCATTTTCATGCTTTTTCAACAATATCAAGCTTAAAAACAAAACAAAATCTTGATGTTCTTACTTTGTCCTATTGATTTCAAGCCTTAGCTTGATTTTCTCTCTCTTCCAACTTCAATTCTCTTGAATCTAAGATGATATTCATACTCACTATAGTCTTCTTGTCACTTTTCCCTCTTTGAAGTTGTGAAAATTCCTTTGATTTCCATGTGAAAATGATGAATTTTGTTGGAAAGGACCAAATTGAATAAAATTCAAAATTTCTTCTTTTTCTCCCTTGGTGGACGACAACATGGAAGAACGATAGATAATTTGTTCATTAATTAATTAATAAAAATATCCAATAATAAAATATTCCAACCATTTATCTTTCAACACCACATGATCTATAATAATAATAATAATGAAATGACCATTTTCCCTTGAAATTTCTCAACATTTACCTTTGAGCCTTTACTTACTTTTGGAAAAATTACAATTTAGTTCATTTCATTTCTCCACTTATTCAATTTGGTCTTTATTCACCAGTTTATTTTATATTTTAGTCTTTTCCTAATTTGGGGCATTTTCACTTTTGGTCCTTTAACTTTTTCATATTTATATTTTGACCTCATAAATTTTGAATATTTACACTAAGACCACAATAATTTTCACATTTTCATGATTTAGTCTCTTCCTTAAATTAATATGTCATGTCATACTTCTTAATTCAACTTCCTTCGTCATTCATCAACTTTTACTTTTATTGATTTTATGCATTATTTCACTAAGAATCTATCACATTTTTTTTTCTTTAAATTTACACCATTTTACGATAAGGGATTTTGGATGTTACATGTGGAATGTAGTATAAGGCCCTTGAAGGAGAATCCTAATCTGGACAACTATGAGAAGTAGAAGAAGATTGATGACAATGTCGCAAATGTTGTTGGGAATCATTATAGTACTGAAATGCCTTTAAGGGAAAGCAATCTTGTGATCGTTCTAGTAAGAAAAAAGGAAATTGGGAGGAGAGCATTGGGAGGAATGGAAATGAGGGTGACAATTCGGATAAGGTGAAGGCCTTGAGTGTGAAGGTTAATAAGGTGGGTTAAGTTAGTGAGGTTAATTGCTTGTATATTGTTGAGCTACCTGAAGAAAAGGGGGAGAAGGAAGTTCACAAATGGGCAGGGGTGAAGTCAGAACAATTTTTTAGGGGGAACGGATAAAATTTTAATTTTTTATAGTTTATATCTTTAAAATTTGTAAAGGATTAAATTAAATTTTTATAATTTTAGGGGAGGCAAAGTGCAATTTTACCTTTATTAATTTAAAATTTTTAAAAAATTATAAAGGTCTAAATATCAATTTTACATTTTAGGGGGCCGAGGCCCATGCCAGCCCCCTTGACTTCGCCCCTACAAATGGGATAAGTTGCTAGGGGAATTGATTCTACCTTCAAAATCTAGAAAACTAAATCTAAAAAGTGGATTTATAGAAGAGCTAATGGATGATGATGAAGTGGAAATCTTGAAGAAAAGTAAACTAGACAAATGTGCCTTAGTGAATGTTGATGTGGGGGGTGGTGTCTAAGGGAGCAATGGGAGCAAGAAGTCTTGGGAATAAGAGAGTTAAGGATGGGAGAAAGGTAAGGCCTATGAGTAGAAGGATTATAGAAAAGGGTAGTTTTAAAGTTTCTGCTATTGAGTTACTTGATTGTATGAAGGGTTTTTTGGTGGATGTCCCTGTTGTTAAATCACACAATAGTTTGGAAGTGGATAAGAGCTTTGGTAGTTGGCCTACAACAGCCACCAAGCAGTCATGATTGCTATTTCCTGGAGTTGTCAAGGAGTGGGGTCTCGCCTGACAATACGAGCTTTGAGAAAACTTATTAAGAAGTATGACTTTGGTTTAGTTTTTTAATGGAGACAAATAATCGAATGGAGAAGGTTGATAAGTTGAGGAGAAAACATAGGTTTGAAAGTGCTAAATATGTAGAACCAGAGAGTGTTAAAGGGGGTTCAACTTTATGGTGGAAAGAAAACTGGAATGTTTTGTTCCATAAGACCCACAAAATCTTTATGGATTGTGATATTGTGAATAGTAATCGGGATTAGGATCTTTTTGGTTTATGAGATTCTAATTTTTGAAGATAGAAAGAAGGGATGAGAAGAGATAACAGAATAGAAGCAAGGGTGTGGTGGGTCAATGGATGCTAGTAGGGGATTTTAATGATGTTATGTGTTTAAGGGAGAAGGAAAGGGGTAAGAGGAAGGAGAAACGAATGATTGATTGCTCCGGATGGTGCCATTTTAATTATGTTCCCTTTGAAGGTTGTAATTTACTTGGCATGGGACTCGGGATAGCCAAGTTGTTAAAGAAAGGCTTGATAAGGCCCTATTCAATGTTGATTGGTTAGAGAAGTTCTCTAAAACTCAAGGCCTCAATCTTCCAATTTTTGGGTGGGATCATGGACCTATCATGATTTTCAGGATAAAATGACCCCTAAGAAGTTTATGTTTGAAGCCAACTGGACCAAGGAGAAAGAGTGTCAAGGAGTGATTAGGAAGGGATGGTTGGGGAGAATCACAAGTGCTGGGCAAAAAGGGCTTTGTCATAAGCTGAAGTAACTATAGAGTTCAACTCCTGAACTAGAGTAGAAAATCCGTTAGAAACAACATTGTCATTATTGAATATTTGAAAAAAGAAATTTCAAATATTGTAGAGGGAAGTGGGGACAGGGATGAAGTTCGAAAACTAGGTGAACTTAAGATTCAATTGAAAGAAATGTTCTGGTTTTAGAGGGCTAAAAGGAACTTAATTACTTTGGGTGATAAAAACAGACAGTTTTTTCATCAATCCACTTTGCATAGGAGGAGAAAAAACAAGGTGTTATGCATTAAGTAAGCTTCTGATTGGATTGAGGAAGAAAGGTTGATCATTGACTGTTGCAAAATTTTTTATGAGAGTTTATTTCATTCTATAGGCTTTCAAATTAATAAGGAAGTGTTGGAAATATCTCCTGCCTTATTACTCCTGAAATAAGTCAAGCCTTGTTGAAGGAAATATTTGATAAGGAAGTCAAAGCTGCTATGTTTCAACTTGGGGCATTTAAATCTCCTGGGCCTGACGGTTTTTCTGGGGTTTTCTACCATACATATTGGATTATTATCAATGATGATGTGATCAAAGTTGTTAAGGATTTTTCAACATAGGGAGGTTGAATAGAGAATTGAGTGAGACGGAAATTGTTGTTATCCCGAAAGTGAAGGTGCTAGAGTCCATAGCCCAATATCGCCTAACTAGTTTGTGTAATTTTGCATATAAAATCATCTCCAAGATAGTGGTGAACAAAATGAAGGGTTTCTTTGGGGATATCATTACTAAACAACGGAGTGCCTTTGTGCCTAAAAGAAAAATCCTCAAATTGAAGAAAAAAGGGAAAAAATCTGAAGCTGTTTTGAAGCTAAACATTAATAAAGCAGACGATATAGAAGAATGATGGGTTTTGGAGGTCACTCTTAGAAGTATGTGGTTTGATTAGATTTGGGTGGGGTGAATAATGGAATGTGTAAATACAGTTTCCTACACTTTTATCATCAATGGTAAGCCAAGTAGCAAAATCCTTCCTTCTAGGGGTCTTAGGCAAGGGGACCCTTTATCCCCATACTTATTTTTGTTCATTTTTTATGTTCTGTCTAGAAAATTGATGCATAGAGTGGAGTCTAGAGATACTGTTGAGATCGTCTCAATAGGAATTGTCCATATGTTTCAATTACTTTTTGCTAACGGTTCTTTATTCTTTATTAAGGCTAACTCTGTAAATAATGAGAAAACAATTGACACTATATAAGAATATTGAAGGGTGTCTATTGATGCGAGTCTTAAGGCCCAATTTCAGACCCGTGAATGTGATGAGCTTATACTACCTCAAGGCCCAACAATAAGGTCAAAGGCCAAGCAAATCAGACCAAGATTTGATTAAAGACAATATGTGAAGATGAATCTTTTCGAGGAAATGAGGAATGATATATGCACGAAATGGGTGAAATTGATTAAATTACATTCACTGAAGCTGCAAATTTTCAAGTTTGAGAAATCAGCCAACTTGCGACTACTTTTTGAATGGGATCCAAGTATTTTTGGGTTAAGTTGTCCCATGGCATTCAAAGATCTACCTCTTAGCTTCGAAATGCATTTTGAATCACTCAATTTTGAGTTCTAGAGATCAAGTTATGAACATTTTAGTGAATACTGCGTGAGCAAAATTTCTAGATGAGATTATAATAGAAATGATGAGTTTAAGGCTTTTAATTCTAGTTTAAATCATATCGAGTTTGATTTTTAGGCTTAATTTTTATTATACACGAACCCAATATTGTATTTATTAGGTTTTATTATTTATTTATTCTGGATTTTAGATATTGTTTAAATATTTTAAGTTGTTTAGGAGTTTTACGTTTTTTAATCAAATAATAAAATTTAATTTAAAACTACTTCTTATTTAGATTAATTAGAGTTTAAAATTTTATTTGGATGTACTTACTTAGTTTATATAAAGGCTTCTTCATTGTTAATTAAAGACAATTGTTTTCATTAATAAAATTTTTAACTTTAAGAGTTAGTTTCTTGTGCAAGATTTCTTTCTTGTGATTTTTAGAAGTAGTTTTTCTTCTCAGTTTTCTTCAAAGAGTCATGGGAATTCATTCTTCAATTTGCCAATGATTATTTCTTAGAGGGTTGATTAGAGTTATTAATTGAGTTTGTTAGGATTTATATATCAAACGGTTCAATTGGACACTTATCATTTTATCCATCATATCCATCGGTTTATTCGATCCATCTGCCAATGTTAAAATTTATTTATTTATTTATTTATTATTTTGAATATTTATTCTTAGTTCTTAAGTTTTTTCCTTGTAGTGTTCTTGTTTTATTTATTACTAAATTTGTTTATTTCTTCTTTTCAGATCAGATCCAAATATTTCATTCTTGAGTCGAATAACTTGAATTCGATCCTTCCTCCTCCCCGTCTTTATCATTTGGCATCAGATTTGGGGGTTTTAAATTCTCTTTGTTTTCTTATAAACGGATTTCCAGTAAACAAGCTCAAAACAATTTTTTTTTCAATTTTACCCAGATAGTTTTTTGAAAAAAAAATATTTTTCAGTCCAAATGATCTAAAATTTTACATACTGATTCTTGGTACTTTCTTAGAATATAAAAAAATATTTCCTACAAAAAAGTGATCGAAAAAAAGTGAAAAAAATAGAAAAATATGAAAAAAAAAAGAAAAAAATATTCTGTGAGTTGAATTTCGTGGAAAAATTTTCTAGATCAGATCTACATATTCCAATTTAAATCTTGTGATTTTTGGAAATTAGGAACACCTCGAACAAAAAAATTCAAGTTGTTTTCCATTTTTTCTAGTTTTCGGCTGGATAGTTTATTTTCTTTGATTCTAGCATTAGATTTTCTTTCGTTTTTAGCTTTTCTTATTCTATTATGCATTCCAGCACATTGTCGCTTCTTGTGTTAATAGGTACGGAAACAATTGCCTCTCATTTCTCCGTGCAATTTACTTCCTTTGGAGTCGAGTTTTTCTTTGGCTTTTTAAAGCCTTAGGTCAACTTTGTTAGAGAGTGATCCCACATCTTTTTTAATATTATTGAGTTTGATTACTCTTTAAAATTTACAAGCTATAAAATCTTAATCTCTTTTCTTTGCATATTAGAGTTGTTTATTTTTTATTGCGAGTGTATTGAAGGGGACGATTTGCTTGAGTCCCATTGTCTTGTATTGCAAAAATCCCTTAGTATTCAAGTAAGGGACAATTCTGACGAAGTGTAAAGGGCTAACATTTTCCACTCGAGGTGCTTGATTCAAGGAAATTTGTGTTCTCTTATTGTTGATAGTGGTAGTTGTGCCAATATGGTGAGTAGTTTTTTAATGGATACTTTATCTTTACCTTGTCAAAATCATCCTAAGCCATATCACTTACAACAACTTAACGAAGTTTTGGAAGTTAAGGTAGTTAAACAATCCTTAATTGCATTCAAAATTGGGAATTATTCTGACAAATTTTGGTGCGATGTAGTTCTCCTGCATGCCGCTCATTTGCTTCTTGGAAGACCATGACAATATGATTGTGATATGGTACAACATGACAAATTGAACCGTTACTCCCTTGTGTTTAAAGGAAAAAAAAAATACACTTTAGCCCATTTGAAGCCCAAAGATATGTATAAGGACCAACTGTAAATGATGAAAATTTGTGAGGAGGTTAAGGGGAAAGAAAAAAATTGAAAAGACATAGAGAAAATGTACTTTGAGTGATAAAAGTCTACTTGATGATTCACTTTTTGTGAGTGAAAATACATATGAGGTAAAATTGGAAAGTTCTCAAGTGAAATTGAAAAGCAATATTATACCCATGCAAAAGTGAGGAATGATTATATTTTAACTAACCATAACTTGAATTTGTTCAGTGGTGTTTCTTTGTTACAGGATTTCAAGGATCCATTGATAGACTTCTGATTACATTACTCAACCATTGATGGAAGATTTTACTTGTGGGAAAAAAGTAGGTTGAACATTGATAGTTCTCCACAAGTGCTAGAAGGTAAGAAAAGTAAGGATACATTAGAAATTGAAGCATATAGGCATACCTTGGATGTTTTTGATAACTATGCTACTAATTTTAAATTTCCTTATGACATGCTTTCTCATTGGTCAAGTTTCAATAAACCTTGGTTTGAAACTTCAATTAATTTTATGAATTTATCTAGATTTGTAACGGTTAAAAATAGTAATTTTGCTACATTAGATAGATTTATTAAAATATTATATACATTTTCTATTACAACAAAATTTTCTATCTTGTCCTTTAAAGATGATTTTTTTCATAATAATATTAAACTTGATTTTGATTATTATGTGAAATTCTTGACTCATCTTTGCAAATTCTTATGAATGACCACACATATTCAAAGAAAGTTTGAGGATATTTTTTACTTGAATATTCATATACCTAACATTTCTTTGTTTAGTGTTGATACCTTATTTTTAAAGGAGACGTACATGATCGAAGCTGATTTGAAGGATCGAAATAATATCTTTGATCCTAGAGATAGTTTTGGCGCATAGGAAAGCTTAGGTACGGTTTTTTTTTTTTATTATTAATTCTAATCCTTTTTCTTTCTATGCAGCAAAAGATTTAAGGGTGAATCTTCTTGAGGAAGAGGCAAATGATACGAGCCTCAAGGCTCAATTTCAGACTTATAGATGTGATGGGCTTACACTATCTCAAGGCCCAACAATAAAGTCAAATGCCAAGCAAATCAAACCAAGGTTTGATTAAAGACAATATGTGAGGATGAATCTTTTCGAGGAAACGATGAATGATACATGAATGGATTGGGTAAAATTTATTTATTACATTCACCGAAGCTGTCAATTTTCAAGTTTGGGAAATCAGCCGACTTGCGATGACTTTTTGAATGGGATCCAAGTATTTCTGGGCTGATTTTCTAAACTTAAAAATTGACAGATTTGGTGAAGGTAATTTAATAAATTTCACCCATTCTATGCATGTATCGTTCCTCTTTTTCTCAAAAAGATTCATACTCACATGATCAAATCTTGGTTTGATTTGCTTAGCCTTTTACCTTATTGTTAAGCGTGGAGGTAGTGTGAGCTCATCACATCCATGGGTCTGAAATTAGGCATTAAGGCTTGCATGTATCTATTTTTCTAGTTGCTCCCTAATGGATGCTAAGAAAGGAGGGAAGGCTTCTTGGGTTTGGAGTAGTATTGTTGCGGGGAAAGATTTTTTGAAAGATTCTTTGCTATGGCAGATTACTAATGGAGAGAATGTCGATTTATCGCATGATTAGTGGGTTTGGAGGATTCAAGGACATAAACTTCAACATCCTGGTGCAGTTGACTTTGATTTACCACAGAAGGTTGCTGAGATAATTAATAAAGAAACAAGGGAATGGGACTTGACTTCTGTTGAGAATTGGTTAAATGAGGAGGAAAAGAATGCTATTCTTAAAATTCCTATTGGGGACCAAGAGGGAGACGATAGATTGGTGGCCATATAATTCAGCAGGGGCAGGGATGAAAATAGTGCTCAGGTAGCGGAATAGCGGCCGCTATATAGCGGTAATGGCGCCGTTCGAAATTGCTACTGCTGAAAATAGTGGTGTGAAGCGAAGTCACACCAATAGCAGTGGATCGCGGTCGCAATTTAACGGGTAACAGCCAATTGCGGCAATAACGGGCTGCTATTCCCGTTATTTTTCTATTACAGTAAAATTTTAAAAAAAAAATCCAACTCCTCTAAAAGAAAATCAACAAAAATACAATGAGACAAAAGAGAATATATTCCTCACCTGCAAAATCAGATAGTTTTCAATAAAAAAAAGTAAAAGAAGTCCGAATTCAACAGAAAAAAAATAATCAAAAGCAATAGAAAAATATGAAATTCTCATATTTCACTGTCTAAACTCCAAACCAAACAAAATCACACCACAAACAAAAAAAATCTCTAAAAAAAATCTTACTTGCATATTCGGAGATTCATAATTTTCAAATAAGTACCTGAATTTTTTTGTCTTGATTCTTGCTTCTTTTTGTTGTAAAATGCAAAGATTGTTGTAACTTGTAACATAGAGTGTACTCGAGAAGCAGTTGATAGATTAGTGGATAGATAACAAACAAGTCTTGAATGTGCAAATATGTTTTTTAGGTTAGGGATGCTGATGAGAAATAGTTAGGGAGAAGGGGAAAGGTTTTGGGAGGATGCTTTGAATGGGTTTTGAAAAAAAATTGGGGGTTCCAATATTTTTGTTGTTTTTCCATTTATTGTTGACGGTTGAGACTTGAGAGCTGATGGCCTAATGCTTTATTTTTTCCTACCATCTATTTGTTTTTTTTTTATATTATAAGATTTTATTTTATTTTTAATTTTTTAGGCTTTGGTGTCTATTTTTTCCTAGGTTGGATTTGGTGTCTATTTAAATTTTTTTTTTTGGTCTCTAGAAATTTCACTGCTATATCCAAACCAACAATCAACTTCTAAAAGCCCCTTAAACCATCCTACAACTAAAAACATCAATTTAAAATTAAGTTATATATTTTTATTAGAGTTAAAATGTGATTTTGTATTGGTTTGTATCTTGATAGTTCTCAAAAGGATTAAATTGAAATTTTGACATTTTCTAGGAAGAAGTTATACTTTTACCATATATTAACTTAAGATTTTATAAATCTTGGGAGACTAAAGCAGTAATTTTTCATTTTTTTTTTCAGAGGTTAGGGCACTAATTGGCTCTCTCTTTTCACCTTCTATTTATCTAATTGCTAAAATTTGATTCCCACCATGTGAGTTGTCTTCATATTTATTTTGGCTTAAATTTTACTATGTGTAAGTTCTCTTTTTTAAGTTTTGAAAATTTAAGGGGCAATGCCCTGTTGCACCTTTAAACTCCCACTTGAATTCGAACTTCAAATATATATTTTTGAGAATATAAATATAAATTTTATTTATTATATAAATTGTAAAAACGAAATGGATACATATAGGTAATATAGTTGAGTTTGAAATTAACAAATTTCTTAAAAAATTCAAATAATCATAAATATAATGTTAGCATAGTATTTTAAAAATCCAAATTCAATCTCATTCTCAAAGCCTGAAATTTATGTTGTTAATCAGCTGTGAATTGTGGCTCCTATATGCTATTTGAGGATACTTTTTTTGGCACCTAAAATAGAAAATAATTATTGAACTAGAGATGATGCGTAGTTGGAATTTTTTTTTTATATTATCTGAAATAATCATTATTTTAATCACATTTTTATTGGGTGATCGGGTAATAATGAGTTATGGTGTGTTGTTGTTTTTTAAAAAATAAATAAATTATGGATTATGAAATAAATTTAATTTTTCCATGTTAATGATGTTTACTTTTTTTTGTATTATATTGTTGATAATATAAGTAATGAGTTGCTTATATTTCTAAATATAATTTTATATTTCTTATATATAAATAAAAATAAAGTATGCCACCACGTGAAGAGTTCCCGACTAAAGGATTGGAGGGTGCACCAAGTAATGATATAGGTTGGCACTATGGAACTCCAGTGCCAAATACGAAAGAAAATGTCGTATGTAAACTTTGTGGTAAAGTTGTGAAAGGAGGAATAACATGATTTAAAGAGTACATTGCTCATAAAACCGACAATGTTGCACCATGCCCTAATGTTACTGGTATGTGATACTTTATTATTATTTTTAAATGTTATTGTAAATTTATCAATAAATATTATATATAATTGATAATAATATAAAGTGTGAATTGTTTTTATTTTATTAATAGGTGTCATTAGAGAAATTATGATGAATATACTGAAAGAAAGCAACACAAAGAAAATAGACAAAAAGATGAGAACAGATGAATTCTTATCTCAATTAAGAGGAAAGGAGGATGAACACGAAGAATTCATTGATGGGGTTTTTGCTATAAGGCAAGCAACTCGAGAAAGTATCCAATCACAACACGAGTGACATAGAAGGGAAGAATTTAGACGAAGTACTGGTGGTTGGAATTACATTTATGAAGAAGGGCGATCTTCTCATGGATCAGCTAGAGAATATCATGGAGAAAAAACAAGTAAATTCATCCCAAGTGAGTCTGAGTCTACCTTAAGGGGAGCTATACCTGAATTGGCTAGAAGCAAAAGTTCAAAGAAGCAACCAAAGATCAGTGACTCTTTTTTAAAGACTTTACGAAGAAAGATAAGTGAAGCGGTATCTAAATTTTTAACATATGAACGACTTCCTTTTCAATTAGCAAGCTCTCCATGGTTGTATAACTTAATTCAAGTGTCAACAGAAGTTGGATAAGGTGTAAAGCTCCCAATACCTTATGAGGTTTCAGATGTGTATTTGGAGTCAGAGTATCAACGAGTTCGTGATTGGGTAAATGGACTAAAGACTCATTGGAAAGAATTGGGTGCAACTCTAATGTGTGATGGTTGGACCAACAATTTAAATCAAATGCACATCGTTAATTTCCTTGTTTATTGCAGTAAATGAACCATTTTTTGGAAATCGGTAGATGTCTTAAGTGTTCGTAGTAGAGATGTTGAATTCTACTACAGTTTGTTAGATTCAGTTGTAGAAGAAATTGGAGAAAATTACATTGTCCAAATAGTGACTGATTATGAGGCAACAATGAAAGCTACTAGAAAAAAATTAATGTTGAAAAGAAAACATCTATATTGGACCTCATGTGCAGCTCACTATTTAGATTTATGCCTTGAAGAAGTATACACAAGGGAAGCAAATACTTCGACCCGCTCGTACTCGATTTGCAACTTATTTCATTCAACTTGAAGGGATAACAAGACAAAAGCAAGGTCTGAGAGAAATGTTTAATTCAAAGGTCAGTATTTTATAATTAGTTAATATAATTACTTAAATATAGCAACCTTTAATGACTTTATTAGTTCCAAATAATTTAAATTATATTATTTTAAAATTTTTCTTATAAATATATAGAAATTTAAAGAATTAAAATGGGGACAACAAAAGTCAGGGCCTGCTTATGAAGCCAAAAAAATTGTTTTGAGAAAAGATTTTTGAAAAAAAGCCAATGACCTCATAAAAGTTTACGAGCCCCTAGTAAAAGTACTGAGACTTGTGGATGGCGATAAAAATCCAACAATGGGCTTTACTATGAGGCTGTTGGTAGAGCTAAATGAGCAATTCAACAAGATTGTCGATATTTCACTTAGTACGAAAAGATTATTGATAATAGATGGAATTTTATGCATTCCGACTTGCATTCAGCTGATAAGATAAAATGTTTCATATAATTAAGAACTATTTTTATATTTTATTATTGCAATAGATTTTATTATTTGATGATATTCTTATAAATTATACTTAGGTTATTTTCTCAATCCTCAATTCCATTTTGGGGTGGAGCATTCTGAGAATGTACTAATAGAAACATTAGACGGTACACGATCAGTAATTGAAAGATTAGAACCCTCTCTTGATACTCAAGTCAGAATGGTTAATCAGGTTAGATTCAAGTATTATTATTTGTAACTTAGTTACATAATTTGAAATAGAATTATTTTTTATTTTTACTTTATATTTTATTTATGCAGTTGTTACTGTTTAGATATAAACATGAGACATTCGGTACTCCACAAGCATAAAGAGCTTAGAAGTAAATGAATTCGGGTAAACAATTAATTAAATTATTTAATTTAATTTATATTATTTAATAATATTATACATTTTGAAGTTATTTTGAAATTTAAATAATATTATGAAACTGAGTGGTGGATAATATACGGCACATGTGTTCCCGAATTAAAAAAATTAGCAATTAAAGTGCTCAGTCAAACAACTTCTGCATCAAATTGTGAACGAAATTGGAGCACATTTAGTTATATTCACACTAAGGCAAGAAATAGGTTAAAGTATAAAAAACTTGAGAAACTAGTGTTTACCTATTATAATATGAGGCTTCAGATAAGGTATAAAAAAGAATGAACATTAATGATATAAATGCTAGTTTTAATCCTATCAACCTTGATCATATCTTTGAAGATGTTGATCCACTATCAGAATGGCTTCATGAGAGAGAGAATCCATTGTTAGATGGTGAAAATGTCGGTGTGTTGCCTATGGATACCTCTGATGATGAAATGGATGTTGATCAATCTCAACAACACAATTTGTCTCATTCAAGTTCTAGTTCAACGCCAAGTTAGAGTGGCGATGGACCCGATGGTGGTGGTTTAAGTCTAATTGATGAGGATGATGGATATAGTGGTGATAGAGGTGAAATTAGGTCTTCTAATCAGTATGGAGGAGAATATGGGGTCGGTACCACTAGTGGACATTTCCGTGATAGATCAGAGTTTGATGGAAATATGTTTCCTGAACCTAGGAGAGATAGAAGTGAACCTAAAGCTCCATCAAAAGGAAAAGGCAAGAAGCATACTTCAGTAGGCTCTTCATCTGGTAGGAGATCGAGTTCTAGTAACCTTGGGTATAGTGATTCATCTACTAGCACTCAAGGTTTTTATCCACCAGAACAACCTTCATATTTTCAACCTTCACATGGTTATCCACAACCATATGGTTATTATCCACCATTTCCTAATTATGGTGTGTCATACCAGCCTCAAATGCATCCTCTACCACCAATGTATCACCCACCTCCACCTCTCATGTATCCTCCTCCTCAAATATATTCTTCATATCAATTATGTGAAAACCAAGGTGAAACTGTTACTTTTTTTGGATATATTTTTGGACAGAGGCCAAGAGAATCAAGTCAAGAATGCTCTCAAAGTAAAGGTGAAAGATATGATCCTCCTTGTCATTCCACTAATTGGTGAAAACTAAATCGTGCCACTACCATTATTTATAAGGTATGTTTTTTTTTTAAAGAAAACTTTTGTTAATGTTCTTAATTTTGATGATATTAAAAAATTAAAATATATCTTTAGATAAATGAATGGAGTATATTTTATGAAAAGATAATTAATGATCGAAGCATGTTGAACTATATATGAAGTAGAATGAGAGTGAGAATAAGTGGTAGGAAATAGGAATAATTAATGAGAATCTATACATTTATCTATTCCTTTTTTTTTCTTTTACAGCATAGAATGTTTATATTTCACCATTTTCAAAGCTGTCAAGAAATATTGAAGACATATCTCAGTTATGAATTTTTAATTATTTTATCAATAAAAACTTTCAAACTTATTAAGTATTATAAATGTTTAATATTTCTTATTTTTTTACTTTGTTATTAGTTAATATAACATTTTTAGAAAATTTGTAAATAAATATAAGAATAATTAATGATTATAAAAGTTGTGTTCTCATATCATACTAATAAAAGTTCATAAGTGTTAGAAAACACTCTGAAAATCATTAAAAGTGACTTATTATTATTATAATTATAGTTATTATGTTTTATATTAAGTTGTGCGAATTTAAAAAAATTCACGATCGCGATATCTGCAATGACCGTAATAGCATCCGTTATGTCCGCAACTGCGATAAACGCAACGCGACAAAAAATGCAGCCGCAAATGCAATTTAAATCCCTGAGCAGGGGAATACACAGCAAGGTCAGGATGCAAGCAACTCAGGAAAATGCAGCAGTCTGTATCTGTCCAAGCAAGACCGAGGCCTTCTACATCGCAGCAGGCTAGCAGAGGCACCTGGAATTTGATACGGAACCTGAAGCTCCCTAGCAAGATTAAAATCCTTAATATGGAAAGTTTGCTCAAAGGCAGCCCTACAAATTTCAATGTGTGGAGAAGGATTGGTGTCAGAAGCCCTTTATGTGATATCTGTAAGGAAGAGGAGGAGACAATTGAACATTTATTATTTGGATGCATATGGATAAGGGGTATATGGTATAAAATCTGCCATGGTTTGCACCTTGAAATGGATGGCATCTCTTCTTTTGTGGATTGGTTTGCCGGGATTGCAGAACAGCTTGAAGCTGAAATTATGCTGGTTAGAATCTTGTTTACATGCTGGTTTATTTGGAAAATAAGATGTGAAAGGGTTTTTGCTGGGAAGGATATCTACATTCAGAGTGTTATTTCTCGCATTTTTTAGATCTGTGAAGGCCTGCTCAATCTAAAGGTGAATCTAAAGCAAAAGAATGTAATGAAGGGAATATTAATTTGTGGAGGAACCCTGATTATGGATGGATTAAAATAAATGTAGATGGGGCTTCCGATCTGCACTCTCACGATGCTGGAATTGGAGTCATTGTCAGAGTTGCAGGTGCTGAATATGCAGTCAATCGTAAGTATGATCGAGTAATTCTTGAGATTGACTCCCTAGTCTAAGAAAGAAAGGCGAACACGATGGAAACTTGTGCCTGGGTTGAGCAAATTGGAGAGATTAATTGCAACGATTCCTAATGTTCGTTTCAGCTTAATCAAGAGAAGTGCTAATCGAGCAGCAGTTGGGTTGCTTTGCAATACAAAAGAAGGGATGGGTTAGAAGACCTGCATTTCCTTCGGTTCACATCTTGGACAAAGATGGGCTGCCTGCTCCCCCTGTTTGATTTTAATGTTTGTATTCCTAGTATGTCAAGTTTCCTTGCTCTTGTGCTAGGGGAACACTTGGTTTTTCTGGCTTGTTGAGTGTCTGTATTGGGGTTTCTTTAATATACTTGAATTCTTTTGACCAAAATATAAAACAAGGTAAATGGAGTTCAATTTTTATCTTTAGTTAAGCTTAAAATTTAAGATTAAAACTTGAAACAATATATGACAAATTGAGCTTCTTAGTGCTTGAAGTCAATTCATCCTTCAATTAAAACCTAGATACGGTAATATTTGTAATGTAAAATTGTTAATAAGGACCAACGAAGTGCAAAAAATGAATTTTTTTTTTATAAATTTGATATATTCAATTCAGTTAAAACTTGGTTCATATATATATATATAAACATAACCATTCAAATAGAACCTAATTTTATTTTATTTTTTAAATTAGTTTTCATTCTTTTGGCTTTTTTTAGAAAACCAAAATATTGCACACCATAACCATAATACAATATTCCAAAATTGGTTTCTCATATTGTACATGTAAATCCCTCTCCAACCCATGATGAAAGATGGAAGGAAAAAAATTATGCAAAATGTGAAGAAAAGTGAGCAAAATAGGATAACTCCGGGGACCAAAGATTAAAAAATTAAAATGCAGCTATTTTGGTTGTGAAGTTTTTGGTTGAAGACAAGATTTCATTAATTATCATCTGCAATCAGCACCAACAGCTTCATGGATTGATTTGAAACCATCCCTTTCTAAGCACTCAGCAAGTTCAGCCTGCAAAAGAAAAAAAAAAAAAAAAAAAAAAAAAAAAAAAAAAACACAAATCACAAAGTCGAACAAAGCATTTTACGAAATCAGTTCCTCTCGGAATGTTCGACTTTCCATACCCATGTCCGAAAAATGTCGGACAAGGGTATGTCAAAAAACAAAACAATGGATCATATATAGTAAACCTCCCAACATCTTAATAAACCCCTAGAAGCAAAGATACAAGTTGAATACAAAGCAGAGAGAATAATAAATATACCTTTATTTGGGGAATCAAGGCAGGGCCTCCATATGCAAATGCTGTATAAAGCTGAACGAGCGTTGCTCCAGCTCGTATTTTTTTGTATGCATCCTCACCACTGCATTGAATTCATAATTAAAATTACACAATGGAGGTGTAAATAAAGATAACTATAATCAGAATACCGACTTTACCTGCTAATACCTCCACAGCCTATTAAAGGGATCTTTCCCTGCAAAGATGTATATAGGTCAGCTTTAAGGCTTTGCATGATAGATGGAAAGAAAATCAGAAGGATGGAAAATTAAAGGGGTAGAGAACTAGAAGGATGGAAAACATAATTTTTCTTTCCATAGGTGTGCTTGGCAGGAGAGATGGAAAAATGTACATTTTCTCTCCATCAATTGCTTGGTAAGAGTTAAAAAATGGAAGGAAAGAAAAAAAAGAACATTTTAAAAATGCATATTTTGAACTAACATACACATCTCTCTCATTTTCTCTCCTCTCATCTTTCCAAATTGGAAGGATTGATTTTTATGCATTAGGAAGGAAAATGATCATCCCTCCTATTTTCTTTCCTCTAACTTTTCTTCCCAACCTAGCACGTTCAAAATTTATTTTCCTTCCACTTTCCACTTTCCACTCCCCCCTCCCATCTCTCCACTTTTTCACCCAACCAAGCACACCCTAAAAGTAAGATGCTTGCTCAAACAACTTTACAAGCATATACTAATAGAATTCAAACAGAATTAAGATGATGTAAACTATTTGAATGCTTTACAAAATTGATTTGAAAATAATGAGTTGCATAGAGAAGATACTAAGAAACAGCAAGAAACCGTTAAAGGCCAATGATACGGCTGCAAACCTACATTTCAAAATTATATAACTATGAACATTGTAGACCATACAAATTCAGAGTATAACCCAGGAAAAAATACATGAAAATCAAATTATAATGCCCTCAAGAGTAAAACCCTGAAGAATCTTGGGATGTCCAATAAGGTAATGAAATAAGGAAAATATATTCCTATACAGTGGACCCCAGCAGTGAATTACACGTCAAGCATCGAGAAGGCCAACATCCATGTCAACACCCACCGGACAAACAATATTTATCTAAGCAATTTGAACTGACAAACTATACAACGTAAAAAGGAACATTGGCCAAATTATTAAAACAGCACCCTGATTTTTCATATATTAAAATTTCCCTTGAGTAGTTTCAAGAGGCTACATTTCCACACTATGTAGACAGTTTGTTTATCAACACTATTTCAGGCTTTCTTCATGTTTTATATGCTACGGTGGAATAAAGCAGATTAGCATGGTTTTTGGAGAATGGCTGAAGATATGACCATCTTGAGTCAATAAAAACATGTTAAGAAATAGAAGACGTGACAATGAAAAGCCAACAGATCCAATATAACAGAATTTTGTATAAGAATAGACAACATACCCTTGTTAGGACATACATCTCCTTCAAGATGTTTGTTGACAAATTAAAAAGAGGCTTTCCGCTTAAGCCACCGGCTTCTGCAGAGACTGGATTTTTATCTACTGGATCTGGTCTCGAAATGGTTGTGTTAGATATAATCTAGAAATCAGGAAAGAGGAGAATGTCAGGAAAAACATTGAAAAGAAAGAGATAAAAATTGTCCACTTTATCATGCTACTTACTCCACAGTATGTATTGTATAAAAGAATGAAGTAAAAAAAAAAAAAAAAAAAAAAAAAAAGATATTATGAGATCACAGCTTCTTAAGCCAAAACATCATTAACAAATCAACAGCTAGAAATTCATCCATGATTGTTCTTCAATGCATTTAGAAAACAAGGGGCTATTAATTTTAAGAAAATATAACTTTCTTGATAGATGCCATATAGAAAGAAATGGGTTAAATGCACCATCAAGCAGAAGGTTCTAATCAGATAAGACATGGACAAGAAATAAAAATTTCCAATTGGAAGAAAAATACCAATCCATCCAAGCGGAGGGCAAGAGCAACCTAAAATCAAAGAAAAGAAACAATAAGAATATGATACAAATAAGAAATGAAATATTATCTAAATACAAGTAGAAGCTTAGTGCATACCGCTGCTATATCCTCAAGGTCATCTTTAGACAAGTCTGGAGCAATTTTAACAAGCAGTGGAGGAGGACCTTCCTCACCCCATTGCATTTCATCACGAGCAGCTTGAACCTTTGACAAGAATAAGCAAAGAAAAACTGAGAAGTGTGAAGTTCTCTCTAATATACACAGAAGGATGATTATGCTCACAGCTAGAGATCTATACCCTCTTAACAAGATCCTTCAACTGTTTCCTTCCTTGAAGCATACGTAATCCAGGAGTGTTTGGTGATGAAACATTAATAACCTAAGAAAGTTGAAAAGGGAGGTAAATATTACGGGATCCAAACAAATAAATTCAAGAAAAAACTAAAAGAAAACTTCTCAAAACAATACATCATAATGATATTTCTTTTTGAAGAATATGCATCAATCTACCCTTAGAAAGAAGCAAGTAAAAGATATTACAAGCAAATCAGGCTACGCAACCATCTTAGATAATAGATCCAATCCTATCATTTTATGGTATGAGACTTTTGTACACAAAGCAAACTTGAAAGGAATGAATTAACTCAAATAAAGAATATAGAACTACCAAGTAATCAGCATACTGGGATAACGTGTGAACTCCTTGTACATAGTCAGCAGCAGCATCTTCACTTGTCTTATTCTTCCCAAGATTGACTCCCAGAATTCCAGGACCAGCTTTGCCCCCATGTTTGGCTTCATCATTCGAGGGTGACGAGGAACTCGAAGTCTCTAACTTCCTCTTACCATGCTGAGCACCTAATCTCTTTGCAACAGCAACAATTCCTTCACTATTGAACCCACAGCGATTGATAATAGCACTGTCCAAGAAATCGTGTTAGATAGAATACAAAAACTTTAGGTCCAAACAACATGAGTTCAAGCAATCAAATCTCAAGGCAGAATTGCCTTACTAATGCCCATTCCATAAAACAGGTAAGTTGATATTTCAAAGAAACAGTACAAAAAGATAATTTGGTGTCACCCTTCTTGCCGCAGTCTAAAGATGCGTGGCTTGATATTACCCTCTTGTGGAACAGGGGTTACTGATCCAACTTCCACAAAGCCAAAACCCATACCAAGTAAACCTTCAACAGCTTCTGCATTTTTGTCAAAGCCAGCAGAGAGACCAACAGGGTTTGAAAACTTCCTTCCCCAAACTTCTAATCCCAGAATTGCTGGATCAGTTCTCTTCTCCCTGGGAACCCAACCACGAGAAGCAGCTGCAACAGCTAGTGTATGAGCTTTCTCAGCATCCAAAAGTGCAAAGAATGGGTTTACAAGTTTAGTCGCTGAGAACAGCCAACCACTGCCAAAATTCAAATATTGTATAAGATGGTCTCAAATAGAGATATAAGATGAGGATTCATTTCAAAATCAGGTATCTCTATCAATGGATCCACAAAACTTTTAATTAAAATTTTAAAAACAAAGCATAGATAAAGGCTATTGGCCATAACGATTTTTTATCTCACATTGTTTTAGTTTGAGTTCTTCCACAATAGTTATCAATTCAGACTAAAAATGACAAAAGAAAAAATAGAGATGAAAATAAAGAAAACTAACAAAATCTCCATCTGACAGGTTACTGTGATACAAAAGACGAAAACCACTGCTACTTTTAACAGCCATTTTAGTCATATAACTTGCAAAGGCATGTGTCCATTGAAGAGGCTCATTCATTTTCCAATGTATTTTTCATATCAAAGTTTGGGGAACCAGTGAAGCATTTTTCAAAATCCAACAAAATAAAGACCAAAAAGGGGAAACCCCTCCTCATTTGCAAAATGAGACAAAATATGGAAAACGTTTAAAAGTTTCAAAGAAGAGATTTCACTGGGATGTCCAAAATAAGTACCAGAAAGTTGCTTCATCAACAGTACTAACATAAGCTCCACCTGCTATAATTAAGCCTATGGTAGCTCCAGTCAATAACCTTCTTCCCTACAACCATGAAATCAAAAAATATAATATATTACAACATAAAATTCATGCATACAACCAAATAAACTCAATTCAATGTTTTAAACTATCACATGAAATAGAAAATCCAATTAATTAGTAAGAAGTCAATGCTATCAAACGTGCTTCCCTTAAGTTGGTGAAGCAAAAGAACCCATTTTGATCCTCCTAATTACAACTTCCCAAAATACCCATATCCTTAACTAAGCTTACCCTAACTTTCATTACTTAGATTTTTAATGGAAACTAAAACAAAAATCCCATAAACACAGAAAAAATCGCCCCTAAAAAACCTTACTTTTTTTGAAGAATGAGGGATTTTAGGGGCAGAAGCAGCAGCGGAAGAGCAATGTCTAGAGGGTCCTATGGAAGTGGAAATAACCCTTTGGCGCACGAGATCTTTAAACAATTTCCCAGCTGTCCTTATTGCCATGAAATCAAAATAGATTGATTTTACAACACTTTAAAAAAAAACGCAGATTGCAGAGATGAGGTGAGTGGGTAAAAGCGAAAAGAAATAAATTTGATTCTTTGTATTGAAAAGTTCAAGAGAGAGAGAGAGAGAGAAAGCTTAAGAGGGGTTTTAGCAGAGATGGGAAAAACAAGGAGGCTAGGCGTGAGGTTTTTGGTGTCTTTATCTAAACCCTTAATTGCTCCTGTCCTCCGTATATTTGCTTAAATAACTTTTTTACACTTTCAATTAATAGTAAAAGATTCCCAACTTTTGCAACTTTAATACAAGCTAGATCACAGCTTGGTTGTTTTCTTTTTCCAAAAGAATATAGGGAACAACGTTAAGAAAATTATTAATAAATTTTAAAATTATACATGGTTTTTATTTAATTTAATATCTCTCTATAATGTGTTACAACTAGGGGTGAGTATTCGATCGAGTCGAGTCGAGTCAAATTGAGTTAAAAATTTCCGAGTTAGTCGAGTTGACAAATCCTATTTTAGCAACCGAATTCAATTTGAAATTTTTTCAAATCGAGTCGAATCGAGTTTCGGGTCGAGTCGAGTTGAGTTAACGAATCCTATTATTTATACTCAATATTATATTTACATGAATCGATTATTTAGCTAGTAAACGAAGTACAATATTATTTAACTACATGAACAATATAATTTACTAAATAGTTACATATAAAGAGCTATTTTAGGCATGCAAAATAACTATCTATAACGTTGCAAGATGATCATTGTGGCCATAATTTGAGTTAACTACATAAGATATTACACCACACGCATAATTATATTTACGTAGTGCATAATTATGCATCAAGAACTATCTTATATTCAAGATAACAAAATGATATACCAAAAGCATGATATAGGGATACATGTCACTACTACACAAAATATGATATAACAAAATGATACATCAAAAGTATGATATAGATGGTCATGGTGTGCCGCTCCAAGACTCGAATTCAATAAAATAAATTCAAGCTTCCTACACAGCAAAATCCAAAGTTTAACCAATTGTTTTGACCAAATCAAAACAAATGCAAGGTTGAAGTTTTCATAAGGATTAACAAAATATCTATTCTAAAATTTATCAAAACGACGTAGTTTTGTCATTTTTTATTCGAATTTTCGGATAACTCGAATTATGTAATTCATATCCGAGTTAAACCGAAAAATTTGAATTTTTTTTCGAGTTGATTCGAATAACTCAAATAACTCGAACTATTTAATTCAAAATTTAAATTTTTTATCTGCTCACCCCTAGTTACAACATAAAAGTGGGGTAGTTTATTAGAATCGTTCACACAACATAGTGTGGAAAGTTGCTAAAATAAGGTGGCTCAGATTGTAAAGAATTTTGGAAAGTCGTTAGAATAAGAAGGTTCACATCGTAAGTAGTGCAAAGAACCATTAGAAATGATGGTTTACAAGGATCTTATGAACTTAAAAGCTTTTTGGGAAATATTTTGCAGAGCTTTGGCATGTGTGGAGCCTCCTTCTCTTCTTGCGGTGGAGAAGGCTTTTATAGAGGAAAAAGAGTTTTGGTATGTTTCCTACTAGAATGATGCCTTGTGTGCTGTAGAGACATGAGTACTTCATTAGAATGTGACACAGTGACTTGATGGTAATTTGTAAGAATGGGTAGTCTTAAGTCAATTTGTTGGTGAGGCTTGTGGATGGTCTTCACAAGCTTAGGAAGCAACTAGGCGAAGCCATCCTAAAAAGGCAAAATAAGACACCTAGGAGACGAATTTGGTGTAATGATCCTGAAAATACAAACTTTAAAGCAAGTTTGGTGAAGCATACTTGAACACTTTGCTTGTTGTAGTATTGTTTGTTGAAGCTTTAGTAAGCTACACTCGACTTTACTAATAGACGTTTTTTACAAGTTTGGGCCTTAAAAGGCCTCACTTGGTAAGGGTATTGGAACCTTAAAAAGCTTCGCCAAAAGCAACATTGAGGCCTTCGGAAAGCCATTATTGTTGTAGAGTTGTTTTACTGACAATTGTTTTTAGCGAGTTAGGGTATTAAGAGGCCTCACCCGATGTCGCATTAGAGCTTTAAAAGGTTTCCTTGGAAACAACATTAGGGTTATTGCTATAGAGTTGCTTCATTAGTAGTCATTAATAAAATTTCCTTGTTAACTTTTATGAAATTGGTTTTAAACTTTGTTATGTTATTACTTTTGTTTTTACTCATAATGAAGTTGGTTTGGAACTCTGTTGTGCCTTTTACTTTTGTGCGTGTGTGTTGACATTTTGGTATTCGATGAATTTCTACAATGCATTGAACTCGAAACATTGAATTACTTATGCCTGAACATGCATTTGTAGCCTAAAAAGGAAATAATGTATGCATAGTTTGTTTAGGCCTAAAGAGGCAATTTCATTATGTAGAGGATGGTCAACCCTTTTGAGTAGGTCTTTTGTTGTGGCTATTTTCATCATGGGGATGAAGCCTCTTCCCTTGGTATTCAACTGATTCTACCTAGGAGGTAAGACCTATCACCTTGGTTTTTAGGGGCGTAAGGGGGGCGAGACTTGTAACATCCCTTATCCGACCCGACCATCGGGTTCGAGCTACAGGATGATACATTTGTTGCAAAAGCAACTTCTAACAATTATGCACCATACAATTATTTACACATGCAATTAAGTAAAGTTCATGTTCATACTATGCACATATTCATTTCGAGTCCCACTCGAGCTTACAAAAGCTCTTTTGCTAACCCGAGGTTGAATTAGAACCAAATTGTGAAGTTTTCAAAATCTTGGACTAACATTGTGACATCACGATTTCCCTGTCGCGGCATCATCAACTTAATGAGTTAGGTCGCGACTTCAAGCATCTTGACATCGTGAAGTCACTCATTGTTGACCCATGTCATGACGTCAAGGACTCTAGGTCACGACATTGCCCCTATATTGGCAAAAATCCCATTTGATACAAGTTTCATGCTTTAAATCCAACATCTACAACCATTCATACAACTTTCCACAACTCATGCTAATTCAAGTTTATGAACACGTGAAATAGAACATTCAAGTTAGCACCAAACAAACTTTTTTCATTTGAGCAATTTCATTCATTTTGCTAGTAATATGCCAACTTGTTACATTTTTCCCTCTTAAAAATACCATGCTTATACCATTTAAGGACCAAGCACTTAAATGGCCCTAAGACGGAACAAATAAATTATACATTAATTGCATCTCAAACTTAACATTCAATTACGCCATTTCACAAGCCCTTTATCAACATAGCTACTCTAGATAGTTCATTTGCAAACTTTAACATGCCAAACCATACAAGTTTGACCAAATCATGCTTCAATTGAATTATACGCCGTGCTAAACATTTGAACTCAACCACTGCTATGTTTATCATTTAACTCTCAACCCAAAACAACCTTATGCATACCAAGTTATCCTTGTATACATGTGTTGGAAAATCGGGTTTAGAAAACACATCGAAAAATAAATTTAGGGAAAAACTAGAGTTTTAAAAAAAATTTCCAAATCAAGAACTTCGTTGTGATACCTAAAGTAATAATCAAAATTGTACCTTTTCGATTCGTTTAGGATGAACTCTTTGACCGAGTAGTCTTCTCCGCTATCCTCAAGCTCACATCTGCCAAGTGTGGGCTCACTTCGAATAAAAAAATTCAAAGTTACTATTAAGGTAATTTTGTAATTTCTCTAAACTTTTGGGCCATGTTGTAAATAAGAAAAATATCTCTAGAAAATTTCTGAAATAATTCATACAAACATCTATTTAAGGCTTATGTTATGGAACTCACTTGGAAGTTGTCGTCAAATCAATCTAATAAGCCCTTCCCTTACTACTTAAGCCTCTTTATCAAACAAAACGTATAAACTAGATCAGAATTCCAAAGGAGACAATTCCAACAACCACTTGGAGAAATCTTTCATCATCGTGTCTCCCACAAAGACAAATTCCTAGTTCAAACTTGACGGAACCGAGGTTGAAATCCAACCTTTACATAATCGACCCGCCAATTCCCTTTTTTTTTCCCACTAGAGCCGGCTCAATTTATAAACATTTAAATTAATATCCCAAATCACGATTCCAACATAAACTTGACATTAAGTGGTGTGACATTAATAACGAGAGAGATCTAGTTCTAACCAACAAACTTACCTCACATGGTTCATTTAAGCTAGATAAACATCTACACCACATAAATGTAAATTATGACACAAACGAGTTATGTGGTTCGTCACTAGTATTAGAATTAATTAAATAATTACGGATTTAGTTATTCTAATTGAAAAGGCAATCGTTCTAAGCTATCAAATATTGGTCATATATTCAATAAACTTGAACAATTGTAATTAAAGCAGAAGATGCATGAATACCAAAGAACAAAGAAGAATTAAAGTGCAAATAAGTCTCACAAATTTCTTCAAACTTCGATTAACCTTTGACTAGAACAGATGATTTAGAAACCCTTTGATAAAGAAAACAAAATAAAACTAAAAACGGCAAGCCCTAATTTTAACCTAATAATATTTATTTATAGGGCAAAAATAATATAATGGAGAAAATACAAAAGTGTCCTTACTTAAATAAAGCAAAATTTTTCAAGATATTTTGGCAAATTTTGCGTCAAACTTCCAGGCCATTTTTGGGTTTCTTTCTGATGTTTTTGGGCTTCAGTATATTATAAGCCCAAAATGGATATAAGCTTTAAACTTTTTTTCTCTAATTATTCCCTTAATATATAATAAAAAAATAAAAGTAAAAATAATATAATTAAGAACATAAATAAAATAATTGAAGAAGAAAAATATCACAAATAAATAGATAAATTACGCACTTATCGAGCATTCTTACTTCATAATATTTCATTTTTTTGTGAATACTAAGAGGAGGGTAAAACATTAACAATAATGCAATTAGTACAACTCAAACCCAAGCCATACCCGAGTCGATAAATACCTTGACCATCAATACATTTGATTCATATTATTCCATTTTAAAGCTTATTTATACGATTGCTATTAAAATTTTAGATTTACAATTATATGATATCAAAATTTTATATAATTTTGCATTTATAATTATGAGATTTATTATCATTTTTTCTTACCTTGTTAGTTTCTCTTCTTCCTAGTTTTCTTTATTATTTTCCTTTATTAATTGAATGAGACCCTTTTTACCTCATGTTTTAACGAGTATTTTGCCACTAATTTTGCAGAATATAAACTACCTAATCTTCGTTTACGTTTTATACCTATGAGCTTGTAAAAGCAATGTATAGCAGTGGGAACCACCTACCTGAATTTAACCATGCCACATAGCTACAGACTCGAAATTATGGTGCAAAGCAATTAGCTTACTATTCATCTGCAAAGCAATTAACTTACTATTCATCATAGATTTTAGGGGTAAGGTTAAAAGTTTGTAAATTATTAGTGAATTTATGTTTTGATTATTTAATTTTAAAAAATTATAAAATAATTATTGAATTATTCAAAAGTTTTTATTTAAATCATTAAACTATTACTGAGTTGTTCAGTTTTTTTTTAAGTCCTACTAGTAAGCTTCAAGTGATGATTCAACAATCAGTATGGTGGATTAGTCTCCATCGACAAGTAAAAGAACATACCTTATGTAACACCCCCACCCCTATCTGTCGCCGGATTAGGGTTACAAGGCATTACCGATCAAAATATAGTTTAGAACAGTCATTCATTACTATCATGCATAAAGTGATATATTTTCCTTTACAAAATTTTTCCATACTCAAATTAATAGCCATCCTCTTATTCATACAAGTCAAATTCGTATATATATAGCACATAACCAATTAGAATAAACATGCATTATTAATCATATTACACATACAAACCATGCTTCAAAATTTAACTATATCAATATCATGAATATAATCAAATTTTCGAACCGATTAATTTGCATTAAAACCATACTACATATGCTTTATAAATACATAATTCGAACCTTATGACTATCAAATTTCATAGCATGCAATGACTAAATCATTAACCAACATTTTTCAGCTCATATACCAAACATGCATTAATACTCCCTTTTACTTTAACTAAATACTAAACATACTATTTTGCTTATCTATACACAACCGCATTTTAATCCATACCAACAATATCTCATGGCATAATATTCATTAACATATAAGACTATAGTTAACATTACATCATGGCCAACTATACTTTTAATGCTTTCATATTATACGCATACCATCCTAAAAACAAAAGTCATTTCTAATCTCAAATACCATGCCATAATTATCCCACTCTATTAACTATTTAATGAACAAACCAATTCGTATATTATGCACATTCACACATTAATCTAAGTTAAACTATCCACACGTCTTTATAGTCATACATATATATAACACATAAACAAGCATCACTTAATAACTAAATACAATTATAATTATTGCCCACTCATGTGCATTACACTAAAGCCACATTAAACATTTTTGAACACAAATAACAAATCAAAGTACACTTAATTCGCAGACTAATTATCATGCCCAAAAATACATATTCCCAACTAATAAATTAGCTATCAATTCAGTCATCAAATTTAGCCTCAATAGGTTATGCCATTTCATAGTTA
Organism: Gossypium bickii; assembly: GCA_025503065.1. Taxonomy (NCBI): domain Eukaryota; kingdom Viridiplantae; phylum Streptophyta; class Magnoliopsida; order Malvales; family Malvaceae; genus Gossypium; species Gossypium bickii. The sequence continues at coordinate 138,120,547 of CP106710.1, forward strand.
ATTAATATTATTAACTAGACATATCATACTTGCTCAAATGACCGACCAAACATCCATAAAACATAGTCATCTTTTGTCACTAAATATCATACCAAATGACCATTTTCACAAGCAATCACTTATACATACTTAGCTTATAGGAACATATGCATTATATCAAAAACACATCCATCAACTAATCATTACTCAAGCCGAATCATATAATCGAACACACCATACATATATACCATGTAACATACTTTCCAAAATGAGCTTATATCATGACCAAAAATACGTCATATTGAACATCATTATCAAGCCATCTTCGCATGGATATTTATAAACAATTCAAAACTAACCATAACAAAACTAACCTATACATGCCATATGTCTTAGTTTCAAACTTCAAAAGTACCGAATAATGGTCGATAGTGTGACGATGATCCTTGACGATCCCCGAGCTCAAAGCTTTATATATCTATAAAACAGAGAAAGAATGCACAAATTAAGCTTTGAAAGCTTAGTAAGCCATAGGCAAATAATTCATCACAAGAACACATATAACATAATTCGAATAGGCCAAATTTTAGCTAATCTTATACACATACACCATCACTTATCTCATATAATCCATATTACCACATCAATTAACTCTACTTACCTTATTTTTTTTCAATGAACATATAAACTGTAATACCTCGAAAATTACTACAGTAAGAAAGTAAGATATTAACCTTGATATAGTTAAGTAAGGAAATAAAGTGACAAAAAGGGAAATTTTGGATTATGTCAACATTGGGAAGTATATTATGATATAGTACATTATTAATTCAAGAAATGACTAAATTATAAAAGTGAAAAAAGTTTTGTTGCCTAAGAGTAAATACTAAAAATTTGAGGGGTTAAAGTGTAAATATAAAAAAGTTGAAGGACCAATAGTGTAAATATTTTAGGAGTGGAATAATCTAGAAATTAAGGAAAATGGATGAATTAGGACCAAATCGAATAGGTGAAGAATTATAAGGGATTAAATTGTAATTTTTCCAAATTAAGTGATGACTCAATGATGGAATTTTAAAAGATCATGAAGGGCAAAATGGTCAATTAGTAAGAGAGAAAGTTCTAGAATGTAATGATGATTTTGATGATATTTTTGTGATTTTTTTAATTAATTAGTTAAATATTATTTTATTACTATTTTACTTAGATATTTATTATTATTTTATTATTTTATTTAGTATATATATATGTGTGTGTGTGGGGAAAGAAAAAGAGAAAAAAAACAACACATCATCCTTCTTCTTTCCCATGCACCAACGTGAGAAGAAGAGAGAAAGAAAGAAAGTTTTGCTTTCTTTACAATTTGGTCCTTTCACCAAAAATCTACCATTTTCACTTAGAATTCAAAAGAATTTCCATAGCCATCAAGAGAGAAAGATGACAAGGAGACTATGGGGAGCAAGAATATCAAGTTAGATTCAAAGAAATAGAAGCTAGAGGAGAGAGAAAATCAAATTAAAGATTGAAATCAACAAGACAAGATAAGAACATCAAGATTTTAATATATTTTTAAGTTTGATATTGTTGAAAAAGCTTGGAAATGATGTTATAGTAGAGTTTTCTTATATATGGTCCTATGTTCTTGATATGTTAGTGAAGGAAAATAAGAGAAAGTGATGGGAAATATTGTAGAGAAAGTAAATAAAGGTGTTACAAATTTAGATATCAACACTTTGCACTAAAATAGTTTTAGACAGCAGCAGTAGTCTAACTTTGAAAAATCACCAAAAAATGTAGAAACCAAATTAGAGGATGAATAAAATATGTAATTAAATATTATTGAGTCTAGTTTCTTATAGAAGAAACGGTGTAAGTAATTAAATTGTAAATCATGAGATATAATAGGTTTTGTGAGACAAGATCAGAATTATTTTGGGTTCCTCTATTCTGACTTTGGAAAATCATAAAAAATTGGAGACAAAAAATTAGAGGCTTAAATTTATATGTTTAAAATACTGAATTAGTCTAGTTTCAATAGAAATAAATGGGAGCATCATCCGAATTCCGTATGAGGAGATAATTAATTTTTAGTGAAGAAGGGTCGGAACTGTTAGATAGCAGAACATGGGTGACTTTAAAGAATAAACTGTATTTATTGGCTAAACAAAAAATTTTGAAAATTTTATGCAAAGAATATGTGTGAGTATAGTTTCTAAAACATCAAGCAAAACTTAAATTGGAATTCTTTAGCTCAAGATATAAATAATTTAGTGAATATAACGCAAATAGACAGCTTTGAATAAATTTATAAGTAAATAGTGAAATCCTAGATAATGTTACTTATAAGCATGTAATATAAACTAAGGATGTGGAATGGAGAGGAGGAGGAGGAAAAATATATATAAATATTTGGCTAGCATGGCTAATTTGCATGTTTTAGGCTCAGGGACTAAATTGAATAGAAGTAAAACTTTATGAGCAATTTTGTAAAAATGTCAGTTATGAACAAATTGCATGAAATAAATTATTTTATTATTTAAATTATAAAATTGAATGAAATTATTAATTTAGAACAAGATCGGGTGAAAACATGTTTTAGGGATTAAATTGAAAAGTGTTGAAATTATGGAAAATTATGATATCTCATAGAATTCATGGGCTGTTATCAATATATATGAGAATAGGCTTGAAACTGACTTCAATTCAATCTCAACACTAGAGGACACAAGACCATGTAGCATGACCGTATGTCGCACACGGCTGAGACACACGCCCGTGTGGACAAAAATAGGTCATTTGCAAGACCAATTTGCCACTCTTTCTCATGCTCACCTAAACAACCAAAATAATACCATTTCAGCACATTTATAGGCAACCAAAACATGCCAATTCATATACAAATCATGCCATTTCATCTTCAACCATTTTACTACTCAAATCATAACCATAAACATACCAAAACAATATGTCATTACCAACAATTTCACCTATCTTCCCTGTGCATTTTTCTCATCATTTTATCAACTAAATCATGCCACAAAATATACCCATTCATCATCCCTATATCATACCAAATCAACCATGATATATCATTGGTAAATAATCAAAACAATTAACCACTTAACCATCACAACAATCATACCAAACATGCCAAAACACAAAGCCATATATACATCACATATCACTTACCAAATTCATAGATTAAGCCAAATTAGATCGCCAAATACACAACAACAAGTACATCATTTACAAGCCAACTCTCATGGCTAAAATCACAACTCAAAACATATCATCTTAACACTAGCCTATACATGCCATATACCATATATACATAACATCAAAAGTACCAACAAGTTGATCGATAGTGTGACGATGTTCCTGATGATCCCCGAGTCTGAGCTAGCTTCGATTATCTATAAAATAGGGAAAGAACACACAAAGTAAGCTTTAAAAGCTTAGTAAGCCATATAAAAATAAAATTACCACATGAATCAATATCATTTTCATTAATAGGCAAATCATGAATAAGCATATAAAAGCTCACAAACCTTTCCCATTGAACACATATTCAAAATCATAAGTGAATTCGGCAAATACTTCCCTTTTCAATACTCGTATGAATCGCGTACGTACCTGAGTCACTTAACTTATTCACACATTCTTTCTCGACTTGACTTTGCCAGTTGAACCATTCAGAATCGTTAAGGATACTCGGAAATCACATAAAGCTCGTACAATGCCATATCCCAGATATGGTCTTACATGTTATCACATATCGATGCCACTGTCCCAGACAGGGTCTTATACAAAATCATATAACGATGCCAATGTCCCAAACAAGGTCTTACAACTAATCTCATCTCGGTAATCCTAATGTCGTGACATTTGTATCTTATACTATTCCTAAGGTTCGTACGAGACTTTCGGATATTGTAACCCTGTCGATTCTTCATCGCATTTGATCATTCAACTTTCATAACAGCTCAATGACTATTAAACATATATAATTCAATTTAAAGACATTTATTTGCATATGAACTTACCTTGTATTCGGGATAAACGGACTAGATCGACTATTTGATAACTTTTGTTTTTCCCCGATCTAAATCCGATTTCTTTTGTTCTTGATCTATATACATTCAAAATTAACTCATTTATTCATCAAATCATTCAATTCAGTCCACAAACACATATTTGGGAATTTTTATACTTTAGCCCTTAAAATTCCATATTTATTCAATTTAGACCCTACTTCACTAATACACAAAATTCATGCAATTTAGTACCTTCCCAAGCTAGCCGAATTATCTTAGTGCACATATCAGCCCATATTTATCATTTATTCACATTTCAACCACACAATTTGCAAATTTCTCAATTCAATCCCTATTATGCATTTTTGTCAAAAGTCACTTTACAAAACTTGGTAACTATCAACAAGTATTCATTTTTCATCATAAAACATTCAAAAGCTTAACTATTCATTAGTGGCACTTCACAAAATCATCAGCAAACTCGAAAATTAGGGAACGGGCTAGCTAGTAATCGATGCAACGATCACAGAAATATAGAAATCATAAAAATCGAACAAAATTCATACCTTAATTGCTTGAATTATGTAACATCCCTTACCCGTGTTCAAAGCCGGAATCGGGTTTAAGGCATTACCTAACTTTTCTTGCTTAGACATATCACATTGGGTTATAAAATTTCATTCAAACCCTTGCTCTTTCTCGGCCTGCGACGCCCTAAACATACCTCCGAGAGGTTTCAGAATTTAATCGGGAACTTTTACAAACTTGGAAAACTTTTCATCAAAACAGGGGCCACAAGCCCGTGTTGGTCTAGGGATACGCCTGTGTGTCCCTAAGACATGCCTGTGTTCTCTACCTGTGGTCGACACTGACTTATTTCACACGGCCGGACACACGCCTGTGTCCCTAGCCCATGTCCCTCAGACGGCCTCAACACACCTGTGTCTTAGCCCGTGTGCCAAAACCTTGGTGTTCTGTTTATGACATCATCACTTCACTATGGCCACACGGCCAAGGCACACGTCCGTGTCCTTGGACCGTGTGTCGAATTAAATTCCACATTTAATGTGCAGACTTCACACGGCCTGGGCACACACCCATGTCCTAGGCCGTACCTCCCACACGACTGAGACACACGGCCATGTCTCTGCCTGCATGTTTACTACAAGGCATACTGACTTGCAATTCTAGCATGCAATGGGACACACGGTCGATCAACATGCCCATAGGGCTGACCTTGTGTCACACACGGCCTTGACACACGCCCATGTGTCTACCCGTGTGGACAATTAGATGGCTCTACCAAGCCATTTGCCACCTTATCAAGAAATCATACTCATACCAAAACATTTCAATTATAAGATAACCAAATGATATCTCTAAGAACTCAAGAAAATCAAGACATACACAAGGGCATACACTTCATGCAATTCATCTTCATTAGGCATAAGAATTTGCCAAATATTGGCCTAACTTATAAGACCATTTACAAAGTGAATTAGAACTACCTTTATAGCCAACACATTTGGCTTACCAATGTGACATAACACAATACTCAAGTCCTATACATGCCATACTCAAAATAAAACTAATTTGGCTATACCAAAAGTGGTTGATAGTGCAATCTCCAACTCCGACGTCCGCAACTTCTCGAGTTAACATTGCAATGCTACAAGGAAAAAGGGCAATGAAAACGGGTAAGCATAAAGCTTAGTAAGTTTGCATGGAAATAAATAGCAACAATAAGCTCATAATATAATCTATCCATGGCATTAACTAACCATACACAAGTCATAGGTTTCTTGCCGTACTTACTCACACTTGCCCTTATTTAGCACATACCATGCCACATATTGTAATCGTTTCTTCGTGACTCATTCACGAGTACCTATATTTACTCATTCATATGACTTTAGTACTAATCTCATTTCTATTTCCAAGTTCATCTATATATCTCATTAATCACTAGGGATACTCAAGGACGCATATTCATCGTCATTAATATAGGTACGAAGCCAATGCCACATCCTGGATATGGTCTTACATGGGGTCACCTTTGATTGTCGATGCCATATTCCGGATATGGTCTTATACGGGATCTCACATCAAACATCGATGCCATATCCCGGATATTGTCTTATACGATTCTCATATTCAATACCGAAGCCATATCCCAGATATGGTCTTATATGGGATCTCAACTCGATGCCGAGGCCATGTCCCAGACATAATCTTATACGGGACCTTATCCACTTCATATCTCGGTGATAGCATTTTCAAATTCATTATAGTCTACTAGGACTTCAACATCTTATTTCAACATCAGTTACTCAATTTAGTAGAGCATCATGCATCAGTATAATACTAAGCATTCTCAAACATGCTATCAGTATAATGCTAAGCATTCTCAAACATGCTAACATAGATGTTGAATCTATCGCATACAAACTTACCTCGATTTCAAAATGAACTAAACCGTCGATCTAATCCGAGACTTTGTTCTTTCCTCGATCTAATCCGAGACAATTGCATAAACTGAAAATAATCCTACTAATATGAGCTTTTCTTTTGATAATTAGACTTTAACTTGTATAAGCTCTCTTTTCATAAAACTAATACTGAATATACTTTTTTTTTAATTACAAACGAAATATAAGATAAATTTAACTACCATAATAATAAACTTAGGTAACTTGCTCAAATCAAATCTCGATTAAAGAGGTAGTCAAAGGAAAGGGTGATAACAAATACAAAGGGTTTGGGGTTAAAATTAGTGGGTGAGTCAATAAAAGGGTTGTTAGGCTGAACGGGGTTCACTAAGGGCTAATTATAAGGGTAGGTTATTTAGTGGAGTAAGTGGGTTAAAACCTAAGTGCCTTTATCATCTCGGTATATCAAATCATAACTGTGGCCTTGACATGTATAATCGAGGCAAGTTCTAGAATAACAGTTCATAGTTGACACACTCATAATCAAGAAGTGAGCATAAAAAAAATGTATGCTCTATAAGGCTCAAATTCTTACAAAAATTATGGGTGTTTTTGACATCAACCTTGTAAATCTCAAATTTCAAGATAACATTCAAATTCCGGTTGACAACCTAAAATTTTAATTTTAGAAAACTAGACTTATCATGCTTGATTCCCTAGTATTCTTCAAATTTAATCATCAATGCACAATTAACTATGACTTATTCCAAAACATATCAATAAAAATAAAAAATCATCAGAAATTTCACCTTAATAATTAATATGAGAAATATTACTTTAAAATAGGTTTAAATTCAGGGTTTTGAGAATAATGCAGAAAGTTAGGCATTTTTATCCTCAGGGTTTGAGAATAATGAAAAAAGTTAGGCATTTTCTCAGAATAACTGTTCACCCCCCACACTTAAGATATATATTGCCCTCAATGTATAAATATAAATAATGACATTTTAAAGATAAATCAAAAGAGAAGGGGAAAGAGTTACACTCTGAGTTGTGGATGTTTTCCCGAATGAGTGTCTTTGGTGGCGGTGATGGTGTAACAACCCAAACCCGGCCCAAACACTGTGGCCGAATCCAGTTTGTTACAGGAAAAAAATATTTTGAAATCCTTTTTGAAACCGATCTAAGTTTTGAAAACCCTTCATTTTAGTGGTCTTTTTAAAACCATACTTAGGTTTAATTTGGAAATCAATTAAGTCAAGTTATTTTTAAAGTTCCGAATGTGCCCGATGGCACGGTAAAACATTTTCGTTTACTTTGAGAAAACATGTGATTTTAATTAATATTAATAAAAGTAGTTTAAACAGAGTATTTAACAACCGAAAAAAAAAACAAAGATAAAGTGTTAGGAGGCCTTATTACATTCAAAATAAAATCTAACCAATAATGAAATAAAATAACTAAATTTAAAGTCCATTTAATTTAAATCCACTGCATGGCCACCTCGAGTCCACCCGGCTCCACATCCGCGATCTACGTGTCACCTGAAAAAATGTAAAGGAGAAGGTGAGTCACCAAGACTCGATGATGTAACCCTTCCCCGATTTTAAACATTTTCATACACAACATATAACAATTAACGTGCATAATATTATGTGCCCCAACCTAGCCAACCAAACGCCACTGTCTACCCCGTTGTGGTACCAAACCACTGGTGGTGCCAAACCACTGGTGACATATAGTCACAATGTGTTACCAAAACACCGGTGTCATGAGACACAAATCGATTGATGGGGCCAACCCATCGTGTGATACCAAATCACCGGCGTCAATCCCGTTTATATCATCGTGGGGCCAACCCATCGTGGTGCTAAGCCCACGGGGCGACGCGCGATGAGGTGCCAAACCTCGGAGGTACCAAACCTCTCGGTGACCGTAGTCACAGTGTGTTACCAAAACATCGGTGCCGTCGGCACAATATCACGCTTCTCCACTCATCATTCCCACATCGGGTCATTAATATATACATTTCATGCCATCACAAACTTAAATCTCATGTGTCAATACATCATGCTTCCCAAAAGCATCAAATAACAAATTCATAATTACGTGTACCACGAATCACCACTTATACCGTTATGGTATTAAATCCAATGCTACATAAATCAAAGTTAGCATACATAACACTCAGCACATTTAATAAGTTATAACGTGTGTATGTACACACCTGTCACCCTTGGATGCTCTAAATCCCGAAAAAGTCACTAGGTCACCCAAATCCTCTTGCCCCTATATTCGGCCATTGCCATACTCATATCAGTAGCCTTCGGCTTTAATGAATACCAAATAACTATTTAAGTAAATCTTATCATTTCTTACCAAAAATCGAACACTATGGATTAGAGGCTTGGGTCGATTGCTTTCGATTCTGGAGTACCTAAAAGAGATTGATTACTAAAAGTGTTTAGAGGCCTTATTAACAAGCGCCAAATTGGCACTTTTCCTTGTAAAAGCTCTAATGAATATAAAGGAGAGACCCCTAAGTATTCGGCCACACATTTACCTTTTTCCAAGTCGATTGTCCACCAAAAATCTGAAGAGATTTTACCACTTAATATTCGGCCAAGACTATAGGATAGAGGAAGGGAAATTTTCGGCGACCCAAGGGGGGTGGATTCGGCTATTGAAGAAAGAAAACAATGAGAAGAAACCTAATGGAGAGGAAAAGATGATAAAAGTTTTTGGCTAGAGGTGTTTGAGGGAGTGGAGAAAATAAGAGAAGAACTAAGGAGGAAAGGTTAGGGATTTTCACTAAAATGAAAAAAAAAAGAAACAAGGTGGTAGGCTGAGGCTTTTATAGGCATTCGGCACCCCCCCTTCAAGCTTGCCGTCCACTCCTATTAACCAAGGAGTTCAAATTCGGTCATCACCTTATTTTACTCCAAGCCACTCATTTAATTTAATTCAAACTAATTTGAATTAATCCCCCCTTTAATCAAATAATAATCCAACCAATATCTTCTTTATCTTCTATTATTCTTAAAAAAACAATTTAAAAACTCACATTATCCTTTTTATCCCAACCTAATATTATCCTTGATTTTAAAAGAATTTAAAGAGAGAAAGTCTCTCCCTTTGTGCCGCATCCACTTAAAGAGCAAAAGAGAAAATCTTGTGACTCGAACCAAGCGCTCTCCCTTCCCCGGATGGCGTCACATGCACTCCTAAGTGGCCCTCCTTTTGCCACTTTACCAAGCTGATTTTTATGTCAGAAATCCTTCATTTATCTTTATAACCCCCTCTTGCTAAGGCTCCCTGCCTTTAAAGTTCAAGATTGAAATTTTCTACTAAACCGAGCCTACTCAAAGCCTTTAATTAAGCCCTATTATTCCTTAAACAATATCACTGCAGTTCAAACATAGGAAAAATAATTTAATTCCAAATTGCCCCATTTTTAGGATGTTACAATTCTACCCCCCTTAAAATAAATTTCGTCCTCGAAATTACCTGATTAAAACAGATGGGGGTATTTACGCCAGACGCATCCTCAGTTCCCACGTAGCTTCTTCCACAAAGATGGTTCCGCCATAGCACTTTCACCAAGGGCACTGACTTCCTACGTAGAACCTTGACGTCTCGATCTAATATCTGAACTGGTTCCTCTTCGAAAGATAAGTCTGAGTTCACCTCAATCTCGCGCATCGCACAATGTGCGAATGCGAAGGATCCGATCGATACCGCCTCAACATCGATACATGAAAGACATCATGGATCGGTTCGATTCTGCAGTAACTCAAGCCGATAAGCTACCGGCCCCACTCGCTTTACAACCCAGTATATGGCCCGATGAACCTTGGGCTTAGCTTCCTTTCCGTCCAAATCTTAACACCTTTTTCCGTGGTGACACCTTCGTAAAAACCTTGTCTCCTACAAAGATACTCCATTTCCTTGCGTTTTAAATCAAAGATAGGACTTGTCTATCTATCCGATGCTTCCTTAAGACGAGAGCCGGATCACTTTGACTTTATCCTCGGTCTCGATTACCAACTCACGGACCCAAAACTTGTCGATCTCCCAACTCCGTCCAACATGTAGGGGTACGACATTTCCGTCCATACAGTGCTTCATATGGAGCCATTTGAATACTCGCTTGATAACTATTGTTATAAGCGAATTCCGCTAATGGTAGGTACTCTTCCCAACTACCACTAAAATCCAAGACACATCCTCTTAACATGTCCTCCAAGATCTCAGATCACCCTTTCCGATTGTCCGTCGATCGTGGATGGAAAGTCAGATCAAATCCAAACGTGTACCCAAAGCTTGATGCAACACTTTCCAGAATCTTGACGTGAATCTGGGATCCCTATCCGAGATGATCGACACTCGCACACCATGCAATCTTACTATTTCTGACACATACAGCTTAGCTAGATTTTGAAGAGAAAAATCCACCCTTACGCAGATGAAGTGAGTCGACTTAGTCGAGACGGTCTACTATTACCCAAATCGTCCCTTCTTGCGGGCGTAAGGGGTAGCCCATCGACGAAATCTATAGTGATCCTCTCCCATTTCCATTGAGGATCTTTACCGGTTGAAGTAGCCCCGATGGCAACCGGTGTTCACCTTACTTAACTGGCGACACGTCGACACTTCCCTACAAATTCGCCATTTTACGCTTCAACCCGCCACCGTAATCGTTTCCGTAGATCTCTATACATCTTGCTTCCTCCCGGATGCATAGTGTATGGGCTGCTATGTGCATCGTGGAGAATTTTCTGCCTCAACTCTTCATCCTTCGGCATACATGCTCGCTCTTGAAAACATAGCACTCCATCACTAGATTGCATTGTATCCTTCCAAACCACCATCCACGGACTTGCACCCTCTTAGCATTCAACCCTTCATCCACTAACTGCTTGTCCTTAATCTCCTCGATCCACGTTGGCTTGACTTGAAGCTCTGCCAAAAGGCTTCCATCATCATATAAACTTAGATGAGCAAACATCACTCTTAAGTCTGTTACGACCTTCCGGCTCAACGCGTCAGCTACCACGTTAGCCTTACCCGGATGGTATTCAATTGAACAATCGTAATCCTTTAACAGCTCAATCCATCGACGCTGCCTCTCGATTCGATCCTTCGAGTCGAAGATACCTCAAGCTTTTGTGATCCGTGTAGACTATCGACTTCTCCCCATACGGTAATGTCTCCATATCTTCGTGAGCAAAGACGATCGCCGCTAACTCCAAGTCGCGTCGGGTAGTTAACCTCATGCGGTCTTAATCGACGGGATGCATAGGCTACTACCTTCCCTTCCTACATCAAAGACACATCCCAAACCCGGTATGGGATGCATCACAATAGACGGTAAACAACTTTCCCGCTTCAGTCGTACTCAAAACCGAGCTTCCGTCGAATTTTCCTTAGCTTATCAAAGCTTTCTTGTCGCTTCTCCGTCCATACAAATGGAACACCTTTCCTTAGTAACTTAGTTAATCTACTACTGCGATTAGAGAGAATCCTTCCACGAATCTCTCGATAGTACCCCACTAGACCCGAGAAAACTCAGATTTCAACCCACCGACCTAGGCGGTTTCCAATCCAACACCGCTTCAACCTTGCGAGGGTCCACTCTAATTCCTTCTACCGACACTACATGACCTAGGAAAGCCACTTCCCTAAGCCAAAATTCGCACTTACTGAATTTGGCATATAACTGCTTCTCCCTCAGCACTTGTAAAACTATACGCAAGTGCTTGTCATGCTCCTTCTCCGTCTTTGAATAAACCAATATGTTGTCTATGAATACCACGACAAATTGATCCAAGTACTGTTGGAATACTCTATTCATCAAGTCCATGAACGCTGCCGGTGCGTTGGTCAACCCAAATGGCATCACCAGGAACTCGTAATGCCCATACCGAGTTCTGAATGCCGTCTTATGAACATCAACTTCCTTCACCTTAAGTTGATGATAACCCGACCTAAGGTCTATCTTCGAGAACACCGTGGCACCCTTCAGTTGATCAAACAAGTCATCAATCCGAGGCAACGGATATTTGTTCTTAATCGTTAGCTTGTTCAGTTGGCGGTAGTCGATACACATCCGCATTGAACCGTCCTTCTTCTTGACAAACAACACAGGTGCTCCCCACGGAGATATGCTTGGTCGAATAAACCCTCTATCTAAGAGCTCCTGAATTTGAGCCTTCAGCTCCACCAATTCCTTTGGTACCATTCGGTATGGTGCTATAGACACAGGTGCCGTTCCGGGTAGCAAGTCTATACCGAATTCAACTTTCCGATCTAGAGGCAGACCCGGAAGTTCTTCTAGGAACACGTCAGTGAATTCCCCAACCGTTCGGACCTTTCCAACTACTGACTCCTTAGCTTCCAAGGCACATATTCGAACCAAATACGCCTCACAACCCTTCTTGACCATCTTTTCAGCCTTCAAGGCAGACACTACATTGGATAGGTAATTCCTTCTATCACCTATCATAACCACTTCATCACCTTCAGCCGTCTTAAGAACCATGCGCTTAGCCGCGCAATCCAAATTACCGATCATCAACGGCCGGTCTATTCCAAGGATCAAATCGAACTCCCCAAACGGTAGTTCCATCGGATCGACCACGAATACTACCCCCGGAGTTCTAGTGGGCACGCCTCTATAAAGTTTGTCTACCACTACAGAGTGACCTAAAAAGGGCTAACTCTACGGTCATCTCCCTGAAGCGGTTTCAGAGTTCAGGTCCATAGTCTCTACCACACTACTAGCAATGTACGAGTGCGTCGAACCCACATCAATTAATGCAACATAAGGAAGACCAAAAATTAGAAACGCATCGGTTATGACATCCGGTGCGCCGCGCTCGCGACGCCTCACAGTAAAACTAAGCCAGTCCGCCTAGCCTCTCGTGTTGCTCGAACCTCGCCACGAGTTCCACGACACCTGTTAGGGACCGTTGTTTCTCTCGCCATTACCACGACCCCCTCCGTGGTGGTCCAACATTTCGCCGAGCACGCGCCTGTTCATCCTCTCAGCCGATTCTTAGCCCGACTTTTGAGGACAGTCCCTTACACGATACTCCAAAGACCCGCACTCAAAGCAACCCCTATCACCGGTCCAACAACCTCCCCAATGGGTTTTTCCACAGTGGTTACACTGAGTCGGTCTCGATTAGTAGTCATGGGCCTTGTCACTCGATTTGGCCCACCTTGTCTGGCCTTTTTCTGGGCACTACCACTTGACCCAGCTGACCCAAATCCTCTCTTCTGACTATTCCTACTATAGCTTTGCCTCACAGCCTCCTTGATCCCTTCGGCTACTTTAGCATTTTCCACTAGAGATAAAACTCACGAACTCGCTGCGGGGCAATCAAGAACCTCAAATCATCTCTCGAGTCCATCCTCAAAGCGGACACGGTAGCTCATGTTCGATGAGCCACAATGCCTCTAGCATACCTACTCACTTAAAAACTCGCTCATATTCCGCTCATCGACTTAGTTCCTTGCACTAGTCCCGTAAAAGTTTTCCTTTGAGCATCGTCCAGTAGCTAGTGCCCACATACTTCTTCAAAAGCGGTTTTAAAGTAATCCCACGTGAGATCATCTGCCGTGGCTCCATCTCTGACCGTCACCACCACCTGTACGCTTCATCCTTTAGAAGCGACACGCCCTCTTTCGACTTTTCCTCCTCGGTCAGTCAAGATCATCCATGATCCTTTCACGACTCTAACCAAAGATTCACATTGCACTAGGTGCCACGCCCGACACACCCCGAAATACCTCACTCCGTTAGATCGGAGTCGCTTGGGAACAGATTTCGAGCTCCCAAATTTCCACCACTCCACCACCATTTCCAAGACTCGCAAAGCGACTTGCGATGACCTCACCACCTGGCCCGATCCTCGCTCCTCGCTCTAAAAGTAGGAGGTGGTGGCGGCGGCGGTGGTACTCGCTTTGAACCCCGACCCGACCTGATGGGTTACCGACACGGTCATCCTACCCCTACTACTGGCCCCACGGCGCCCACGCCCTCTAGAACTCATTCTATCTACCGTGCTTTAACTGATTAAGAAAATTTTTATGCGTTAGCATTTGTTCCACTTTCTTATTCGCGAAGAAATTTTATGGATAAGGTTTAATCAGAGATTCTTTCGAGCAAACAAGGTTTCAGTCTTCTATATCCTGGTTCACACAAAGGAGTTCATGCATCCATTCCTTAATACTTTCCATACCTATTCACTCTTGGACATTTTCGCCATTTCTAACCTGTGGGGTATTTTCGTCATTTTTCCTGTGGGGTGTTTTCGTAATAGAAGAAGTTGTAAAATTTTAATAAAACAAATCACTTTGAAATTCCCCAAAACTGGAGGATGTTTTCGAAAATTGGCAAAATTTAAAGATATGGCATCGTTTTGGGAACCAAGGGTATTTCGGTAATTTTGTCAATCAGGGGAAATTTTGTAATTTTGATAAATCGGGGATATTTCCAACAGTTGTAAAATTTCGAGGGTTCCCTTTTTGAAAACTTTCCCTTTTTCAAATAGTGATGTTTGTAAGGATTTCAAAAAACCAGGGTCATTTCGGTAATTTTACAATTCGAGGGCGTTTTCGTAATTTTCCAAAACCAAAATATTTTATTGATGATTTGCAGAGCAGGGTTTTGAATATTTGTGAAATCATTGAATTTTTTTTTTGGGCAAAACCATTGAGTTGATATCTTATGGACCAAAGGTATTTTAGTAATTTTACCCCCTAAGGGCATTTCTGTAATTTTTCACAAATCAAGTTTTTCGAGAAAAACGTTGGAAAAGTGACGTTCTCAGCTTTGAAAGAGTTTATTGCAAAAGTTTTGAAAACATTAGGGTTTTTGTTGTTTCATTCATTTTCGAAAAACATGGCTAGTTCCCTTTCGGGTTTTAGTCATTATGTTAAGCCTATGACCGAGCCCTCTTGGTCAGGGTGAACCAAAGCTACGTACCAGGCAGGATTCGAATGAAGAGGAGGTGAGTCACGAGGACTGCTTAAATACCAGGCTCTTCCGGTTCCACTCCTCGACATGCGTACAGGGGTTACCACACCCTAGCTCAGTGACTAAGTCATAGGTTGATTTAGTTCATTAAGTTTTATGACTTGTTTTGTGTGTTCGAGTAGTCTAATCCTAGGGTTCAAGTTCCTATAAGTCTACCTACGTTCCATGCTTCCTACCCTTCTATAGAGAACAATTCACAAAGAGGTTCAGATGTACTTACCTGGGCGGCTCGGTGCTGGAGACTCGGGCCATGCTGCTTAAAAACCCAAAAACAATTCAAAAGGCCTACTAAAACATTTTTGGGCCTTGAGCCCCCATAGCCGAGCTTTGAACTGGGCTCTGATACCAATTTTGTAACAACCCAAACCCGGCCCAAACACTGTGGCCGAATCCAGTTTGTTACAGGAAAAAAATATTTTGAAATCCTTTTTGAAACCGATCTAAGTTTTGAAAACCCTTCATTTTAGTGGTCTTTTTAAAACCATACTTAGGTTTAATTTGGAAATCAATTAAGTCAAGTTATTTTTAAAGTTCCGAATGTGCCCGATGGCACGGTAAAACATTTTCGTTTACTTTGAGAAAACATGTGATTTTAATTAATATTAATAAAAGTAGTTTAAACAGAGTATTTAACAACCGAAAAAAAAAAACAAAGATAAAGTGTTAGGAGGCCTTATTACATTCAAAATAAAATCTAACCAATAATGAAATAAAATAACTAAATTTAAAGTCCATTTAATTTAAATCCATTGCATGGCCACCTCGAGTCCACAGGCCCACATCCGCGAACTACGTGTCACCGAAAAAATGTAAAGGAGAAGGTGAGTCACCAAGACTCGAGATGTAACCCTTCCCCGATTTTAAACATTTTCATACACAACATATAACAATTAACGTGCATAATATTATGTGCCCCAACCTAGCCAACCAAACGCCATTTGTCTACCCCGTTGTGGTACCAAACCACTTTGGTGGTGCCAAACCATTGGTGACATATAGTCACAATGTGTTACTAAAACACCGGTGTCCGTAGACACAAATCGATTGATGGGGCCAACCCATCGTGTGATACCAAATCACCGGCGTCAATCCCGTTTTTTCATCATCGTGGGGCCAACTGGCGTTTGTGGTGCTAAGCCACGGGACGAGACGCGATGAGGTGCCAAACCTCCGGAGGTACCAAACCTCTGGTGACCGTAGTCACAGTGTGTTACCAAAACACTGGTGCCCGTCGGCACAATATCACTGCCTCCTCCACTCATCATTCCCACATCAGTCATTAATATATACATTTCATGCCATCACAAACTTAAATCTCATGTGTCAATACATCATGCTTCCCAAAAGCATCAAATAACAAATTCATAATTATAGGTACTTACCTGAATCACCACTTATACCGTTATGGTATTAAATCCAATGCTACATAAATCAAAGTTAGCATACATAACACTCAGCACATTTAATAAGTTATAACGTGTGTATGTACACACTGTCACCCTTGGATGCTCTAAATCCTAAAAGTCACTAGGTCACCCAAATCCTCTTGCCCCTATATTCGGCCATTGCCATACTCATATCAGTAGCCTTTGGCTTTAATGAATACTAAATAACTATTTAAGTAAATCTTATCATTTCTTACCAAAAATCGAACACTATGGATTAGAGGCTTGGGTCGATTGCTTTCGATTCTGGAGTACCTAAAAGAGATTGATTACCAAAAAATGTTTAGAGGCCTTATTAACAACTGCCAAAATTGGCACTTTTCCTTGTAAAAGTCGACAGAATATAAAGGAGAGACCCCTAAGTATTCGGCCACACACTTACCTTTTTCCAAGTCGATTGTCCACCAAAAATCTGAAGAGATTTTACCACTTAATATTCGGCCAAGACTATAGGATAGAGGAAGGGAAATTTTCGGCAACCCAAGGGGGGTGGATTCGGCTATTGAAGAAAGAAAACAATGAGAAGAAACCTAATGGAGAGGAAAAGATGATAAAAGTTTTCGGCTAGAGGTGTTTGAGGGAGTGGAGAAAATAAGAGAAGAACTAAGGAGGAAAGGTTAGGGATTTCGGCTAAAATGAAAAAAAAGAAACAATGTGGTAGGCTGAGGCTTTTATAGGCATTCGGCACCCCCCCTTCAAGCTTGCCGTCCACTCCTATTAACCAAGGAGTTCAAATTCGGTCATCACCTTATTTTACTCCAAGCCACTCATTTAATTTAATTCAAACTAATTTGAATTAATCCCCCCTTTAATCAAATAATAATCCAACCAATATCTTTTTTATCTTCTATTATTCTTAAAAAAACAATTTAAAAACTCACATTATCCTTTTTATCCCAACCTAATATTATCCTTGATTTTAAAAGAATTTAAAGAGAGAAAGTCTCTCCCCCCTTGTGCCGTCCACTTAAAGAGCAAAAAGAGAAAATCTTGTGACTCGAACCAAGGCTCTCCCTTCCCCTGGATGGCGTCACATGCACTCCTAAGTGGCCTCCTTTTGCCACTTTACCAAGCTGATTTTTATGTCGTAAATCCTTCATTTATCTTTATAACCCCCTCTTGCTAAGGCTCCCTGCCTTTAAAGTTCAAGATTGAAATTTTCTACTAAACCGAGCCTACTCAAAGCCTTTAATTAAGCCCTATTATTCCTTAAACAATATCACCGCAGTTCAAACATAGGAAAAATAATTTAATTCCAAATAGCCCCATTTTTAGGATGTTATAGATGGTCAGTCGGGATAACGTTCCTGCGCTAGATGAAGAAATTGGGTAACGCTTTGAGAAGTAGCCAGGCTTTATTAAGACCTAATAAAAATAAACTAAATATAAAGTTATAGAAAAACAGATTAAATGGAAGGAGACTAAAAAGAAAACGAAAATGAAAAGAAAATATTAATGGACTGTGAAGTCCTTATTGAAGGATGGTTTACAAGGTGGGTGTAACTTCTAAGGCTGGGGAGGTGCTGGCGGTGGCGGAAGTGAAGAGGTTATCGTGGTGGTCGGCGTGATTCCCTAGCAGCCTGGCGAACTTGACACTATGAAACTAAACTAAGTTAAACTAATTTAAACATAAGATTATTAAAGAAAAGGAGAATGAAAGGAAAGAGAAATGGAAAATAAAAATTAATTGGTCTTAAAGATCCTTGGCCTGGTGTTGAGACGAAGCTGCCGGCATGAACTCATGTTGATTATTCTTTATTAAGGAGCCTATGCTTAGCTTTCTCCGTTTCTTTGGCATGGTGTTGGCTTGCTCAAGGATCTAGAGCTTTAGTGAGTGAAGAATTTGAGATGGAAGAGAGTGAAAAGCAAAGAAAATAGGGGTGAAAATCCGATGGAGGGAAGGGGAAGAGTTGAGGGGTTTTAAATAGATGCTCAAGTTTGGTACTCCCCCACGACCGTGGTCCCAGAGGGTGTCGATTTACACGGCCTCCTCACACAGTCGTGTTATAGAGGGTGTTGTCACCCTATGCCCGTGGTTGGTCCCTCCATGCCCGTGCTTGACAAAGTAAACGGTAGGCACGGTGCGGTCACACGGGTGTGTGTAACCCGTATGTAACAAGCCAGTATCCTCAGAATTTTCACACGGTTGGTAGGCACGGCCGTATTTAGCCCGTGCTTAACAAGTTAGTAACCTCGCACGGGGCGTCGCCACGGGCGTGGACTATTATCGCCACCCATGTTGGGAAAATATTTTTTCTATGTCGTGCATGGCTACTAGCACGCCCATGGTTCATCCCCTGGCTTCCACACGGCCACAGGCACGTCCATGTGTAGAGCCGTGTGGCCTAAAAATCTACTCTTTGGTTAGTTTATGGTTAGGTGCTAAAAGGAAAAATAAAATAAAAGAGAAAATAAAAAATAAAAAATGTAAAAATGGGGTTAGTGCTCGGGTTACCTCCCGAGAAGCGCTCGTTTATAGTCTTAAGCTAGACTTTACCTCTCATTCGTATGGTCATGGTGGTTTGAGGAGGTGAAAATCTTTTCTCATGCGATCACTTCGGTTATGGATATATAGTTTAAGTCGAGTGATGTTTACCTCAAAAGTGTCAAATTTAGGATTGCTTACCTCGACTGTGCCGTAGAGGAAGACATTAAGTACCTCAAAAGTGATTTCTTCGTTTGCCTTGAGGTCTGAATTGGTGATTCGAGGGTCTTCCTTATTCAACAATACCTGATCCTCTATTTTGATGTGATTTGTTGTTCCTATCAGCTCGTCTAGGGTTTCCATCGGTTTCACTTCGTGTGGTTCTGGTTCTTTTTTGAATTGTGTTGTCTACTCTTCTAGTTTGTCGACCCTAAGGCTTCGTTCCTCAAGTATTTCTTCTTTGTTGGCAGGAGGTCTAAGATCTAGCTCAGCTAAGTGATTTCGTGATGCTTCCTGTAAAGAAGGTTGAACCAAATGATTATCAATAGAATTAACATTCGTACCTTTATTACTCGATGTCCTAAATTGAGTCAAGAGCTTGAAGAGTGATTGTTTTTGCCTACACGAAGTGTGAGTTCACCGAATTCTTCCTCTGTGTGGTCTTTCTTTATTGCATCGGGATATGGCGCACGAGGTTGGTATTCTTTATCACTTGATGTTTTGGCTGAGTCAAGAGCTTGAAGAGTGACTATCTCGTCGCCTACGCAAAATATGAGTTCACCTGCATAAATATCAATTTTAGCTCTGGTAGTTGCTAAAAAGGGTCTTCCTAAAATTAAAGGAATATTATTGTCCTCATCCATGTCTAAAACGACAAAGTCTACTGGGAATACGAATTTATCAATTTTGATTAGAATATTTTCTATTATACCCCTAAGAATTCTGATAGTTTTATCAGTTAATTGAATGCTCATCCTAGTTTGTTTGGGTTTCCCTAGACCTCATTGTTTAAACAGTTTATAAGGCATAACATTTATGCTTGACCCTAAATCGGCTAACACATTTTCTATAGATAAACTGCCAATTATGCATGGAATTGTAAAACTCCCTGAATCTTTTAATTTCTGTGGTAGTCTATTTTGTAGAATTACCGAGCACTTTGCGTTGAATTCCACATGTGATTCCTCGTCTATCCTTTGCTTTTTCGTTAACAGCTCCCCTAAAAATTTTCTAGAGTCTGGCATCTGCGAAAGAGTTTAAAGAAGAGGTAAGTTGATATGTAATTTCTTTAAAAGTTTAAGAAACTTACAGAACTGTTCTTCTGAATCGTCTCTTTCTAATGCTTCGGGGTAAGGTATGCGAGGTTGATACTCCTTAATTACTGGTTTTGGCCTTTCTTGTGGTGCCTCGTTTTTACCTTTTTCTTCCTTGGTTTCTTGTTGTGGGATGGGTTCGTCTATCTATGTATTTTCCTGAGCTGCTATGGCTTGAATTTGCTCCTTTGGATTAATCTCAGTGTTGCTTGGTAGACGTCCTTGCGGTCGTTCTGACATTAGCTTTGCAAGTTGTTCAACTGCCTCAGTGGCTTCCCTTACTGACTTTGTAACTTCCTCTAATTGGTTCTTGTTCTCTTCAACCGGTGTTTTCTCAGTGTCTTGGAGAGAGGTATCTGTGGTTGCCATGAATTTTGTCAGCATTTCTTCAATTTTCGACTCCTCTTCTTGTTGGTGAGGTGGTTGTTGAAAATCTGGATAAAGTTCCTGTCTTTGGCTACTTTGATCATTCCATGAGAAATTGGGATGGTACCTCCAACCTGCATTATAAGTGTTATTATAAAAATTATTTTGAGGTCTAGAGTAGTTACACATATAGTGGACTTGTTCGTTCTCCATGCCATATTCGTAGGGTGGGTACTCAGGATTCGCCACGCCTCTGCTTGCGTCACACTGCATGACTGGATGTACCTGTGAAGAACACAAACCATCAATCTTTTTATTCATCATCTCTAGCTCGGTAGATAACCTGGTGAACACGTCGAGGTCGAAGGCACTGGCTGCTTTAGTAGGAATTGTCCTCATGACTTGCCACTGATAATTATTTAGTGCCATCTTCTCTATAGACTAAAATTATCTGCCAAAAGAAAAATAGAGGAAAAATTAGCAAAGCAAAAATAAAAAAATAAAAAAATAATAAAAGTAAATTACAATAAAAAAATGGCTAAAGTAATAAAAATAGAGCTTTCTTAATATTTAGTTCCCCGGCAACGGTGCCAAAAACTTGATCGCTGAAATCCGAGTTTTAAAATTTATAAAAGAATGATCAAAACCTGAAAACTAACTCTGACAACGATTAAAGGCAAGTGTACCTATCGAACAGTAGTATAGTTTAGGCAAGACCGGAAATCGAACCCAAAGGAACTAAAAGTACTAATACTAACTTTCTTTTTATTATTTAGCCTTAAAATTAGAGTGAAGTCGCTTTTGACGAAGACTAAACTAAGGACACAAAGACAAAAAGGACGAATAGGAAAATAACTTTGAAGGAAAACTCAGTTGATTGTGACGACACCCTCAAGAAGAATCCACCTAGACTTCACTTATTAATTAACCCTAAATTATATGATTTCTTTTACTTAGCTTGATCCGTAAGACTCCTTAACCTATATTAAACCCTCTCTCGAGGCGAATAACGTCTAACCCTAGGTTAATTAGTGGAACTCTCGTTCGCTTATAATAGCCCCCTAGGATAGCAGTAAATCGATCAATGGACTCCCATATTAGGTTTCACCCTAATCCGGCAAAATCTCGTAACCCTATCTCTAGGCATTCGATCAACTCCGCTTAATTATGTTAGATCTACTTTTAGGCAGGGTCTATTCCTCCTCCAACTAAGCACATTAGATTTGGATTAAGCAACATAATTAAGAACAAACTAAGTAATCATCATAGAACTTAAAAATCAAATAAAAAGATCCATCTAGATTTCATCCCCTTCAGGTATCTGAAGGGTTTAGTTCATAATGAATAAACAAAACATCGTAAGAGAGAAGATAAAACAAAACATAAGAAAATAAACATAAGAAAATCCTAAAACTCCCTGAAGGAATTGAAGGAGAATTCCACCGTCTTGAGTATAATTCTGGATTTTTGGGATGGATCAACTGGCTATCTTCGCGTTTATTCCCTAACTCTGACTTTCTCGGCTTGGCTCCTTGGCCTAGCTTTGACACCTCTTTAAAGGTGGTTGTAACACCCCAAACCCGACCCAAACATTATGACCGAATTTGGTATGCTATAGAGAAAACATTTTGAAAACCATTTTAAGACCGATTTTGAAATTAGTTGAAATGCAATTCAATTTAAATGTCTTTGTTAAAAACCATGCTTAATTTTATTGAAAAAAAAAATATTTGTTGAGTCGTGTTGTTTACAAATTTCAAGTGTACCCGATGGCACAATAAAACATTTTACGTATTAATTTTCATAAAACATGTGTAACCATTTTTCAAGTCATTAAGTTGTTAAACCGATTATCCAAAACAGATAAATAACCAAAATATAATTCTAGGAGGCCTTATTACAAAATAAATCAAACCCATAATAAAATAAAATAGTTCAAAATCCACCTAGTCCTTATTTTTATCGCATGGCCACCTCGAGTTCATCCGACTCCTTATATCATGACTACGAATCACTGAAAATGTTAAAGGAAAAAGGTGAGTCATCAAGACCCAATGTGTAACCCTTTTTCCCGGTTTAATTCAACAACATACACAATTTATAACAATTTAACATGCATTAAAATATGCACCCAACCTAGCCATCCAAACACCTTTTTCTACCCCGTGTGGTACCAAACCACTTTGGTGGTGCCAAACCACCTGGTGACATATAGTCACAAATGTGATACCAAATCACTGGTGTCCAGAAGACACGATTGTGTTAATAAAACACTTTGGTGACCGAAGTCACAAAATAGATGATAGGGCCAACCCATCGTGTGATACCAAATCACCGCGACAATCCCATATCTCAAAGTGGGGCCAACCACGGTGGTGTAAACCACGGGGACAAGTCGCTATGAGGTGCCAAACCTGGAGGTACCAAACCTCTCGTGACCGTAGTCACGATGTGTTACCAAAACACCGGTGTCCGTCGACACGAATATCACCGCCTCTCCTCTCATCAACCCATATCAATCATTCATATGCATATACAAAAATCATGTTGATAGATTTATTTAACAACATCCGATCGATTATCATAAGCCATATATCAAATAATACACATACCAAATGTGTCATGCTTCCCAAAGCATCAAATAATAATCTCATAGCAATAAAGACTTACCCGAGTCCTTGTTAATACCATAAAGGTATTACATCCATGTCTACACAAATTGATTAGACATAAAATAACACTTAGCATATTAAAAAGTCATAAGATGTGTATGTACACACCTGATACTAACGAGAGTCCTAAGTCTCGAATAAACAAATCGGCCACACAAGTATTCTTGTCCCTATATTCGGCCAAAAATGATCATTAGAACCATGGCCTATTCGGCCAAACCAAAATAATTGAGAAGGGTTCCTTGTGAACCTAAAATCTTACCCAAAAGCCTTTGAACACTAGCCAACACACTCCTAAATGAATCGGCCTCACTTTCCTACAATCAACCATCATCATCAAGGTTATTAGCCTTCGGCTTAAACGAAAACTTAAAAGAATAATCCTTTGAAATAAACCCTTACCACCTTACCAAAACCGATTGCTAGAGAAGTACCGAGGAAATCTATGCTACCTTCAATATTCGGCCAAAGTTGATCAAGATAGGAGAAGAAGATTTTCGGCACAAGAAAGAGGTATATTCGGCTATGGGACAAAAAGAAAATAATAGGAAGAGAAATATAATTTCGGTAAAGAAGAGTGTATAGGAGGTTTTTGATGTTTTAGCAAAACGAATGGGAGAACAAAAGGTTAATGCAAGTTTCGGTTTTTGAGAGAATGAAAAGGAGAAAATAGCAAATGATCAATAATGACCAAATGGTCAAAAGAGTTTAGGCTTACCACAATGTAGAATTCGGCCAAAAAGAAAAGTGTTTGAGAGAAAATGTTTTGCAACTTTTGCACCAAATGAAAGAAATGACCAAAACAATTCCTAAGCCTTTCCCAACAACTAGCATATTCGGTCAAATCCCCCTCCTTAGCCACATTGCCGTCCAAGTTCATGGCATAAAGGCCATGAATTTGTTTCCAAAACATTTCCCACAAACCAAGCCTTTGTCCCCTCAATTTACCATAACTTCAAGATATCTTACCATAACCTTAGGAATCTTATCCCTTATTCCATGCTTTCCTTAAACAACAATTCAACTTACCAAAATTATTAGTCCACCTATCATAATTATGTTTGACCGTCCATTAAAGCTAACATACAAAAATAAACTTTAAAAATGCTATACCTACTACTCGAACCATTAACCTCATGCAACCTTTCAAGCTCTTTAACCAACTTGCCACTAACTCCTCTTGTGCTTTAATAGACACTTAAATTAACTTAAGTGCTAAGCTCATTTAATCCTCTTCATTAAATAAGCCATACTAAGTTATCCTACTAAACTGAGCTTACTCAAGACCCCTAATTAAGTCTTATAACACCACATATAATATCACAGAAATTCATACATAAGGAAAATAATTCAATCCCAAATAACCCCTATTTTGGGATGTTACGATTCTACCTCTTAAAATAATTTCGACCTCAAATTACCCGATCGGAAAAAATGGGGTATTCTTGCGCCGTGATTACATCCTCGGGTTCCCACGTTGCTTCCTCCGTATGATGGTTTCGCCATAGCACTTTCACTAAAGGTACTGACTTTCTACGCAAAACCTTGACATCACGATCTAAAATCGAACCGGTTCCTCCTCGAAAGATAAGTCGGTGTTAACCTCAATCTACGCCATCGGCACGACGACGTGCGATGGATCCGACCGATACCGTCTAAGCATTGACACATGAAAGACGCGTCATGAATCGACTCAACTCTGCCGGTAGTTCGAGTGGTAAGCTACCGGTCCCCCTACTCGCTTCAACACGAAGATACGGGCCGATGAACCTTGGGCTTAACTTCCTTTTCGCCCAAAACGCAACACCTTCTTCCAAGGCGACACCTTCGTAAAGACTTTATCTCCTACTCGTATTCCATTTCCTTGCGCTTGAGATCGGCGTAAGACTTACGCCTATCCGACGCTTCCTTGAGACGAGCCCGAATTACCTTAACTTTGTCCTCGTTTGATTACCAATCCGCACCCAAAACCTGACGTTCACCTAACTCTGTCCAACACGTAGGAGTACGACACTTCCGTCCATATAACGCTTCATATGGAGCCATCTGAATACTCGCTTGATAACTATTGTTATAAGCGAATTCCGCCAACGGTAGATACTCCTCCCAACTGCCACTGAAATCCAGAACGCAACCTCTGAGCATATCTTCTAAGATCTGAATCACTCTCTCCGATTGTCCGTCTGATTGCGGATGAAAAGCTATGCTGAAATCCAATCTCGTTCCCAAGGCTTGATGCAACGCTCTCCAAAACCTCGACGTAAATCTGGGATCTCTATCCGAGATGATCGATACTGGCACACCATGCAATCTCACTATCTCGGCCACATATAACTTAGCTAGCTTCTGAAGCGAATAATCTACCCTTACTGGAATGAAATGCGTTGACTTAGTTAGACGATCCACAATCACCCAAACTGAATCCTTCTTACTAGGCGTAAGAGGTAATCCACTGACAAAGTCCATGGTGATCCTCTCCCACTTCCACTGAGGAATCTTCACCGGCTGAAGTAACCCAGATGGTAACTGATGTTCAACCTTAACTTGTTGACACGTCAGACATTTACCCACGAACTCAGTAACTTCCCGCTTCAGACCTGGCCACCAAAATTGCTCTCTCAAATCCCGATACATCTTACTACCTCCGGGATGCATAGCATATGGGCTGCTATGTACGTCCCGAAGAATCCTTTGTCTCAACTCCACATCCTTAGGCATACAAGCTCTCCCTTTAAAGCACAAAACTCCATCACCGGGATGACTAAAATCTCTCTAATCCACCATTACGAACTTGTAACCTCCGATCATTCAAACCATCATCCTCTAATTGCTTCTCCATAATCTGATCTAACCAAGTCGGCTTGACATGCAATTCTGCCAAAAGACTCCCATCTTCGAACAGACTAAGTCGAGCAAACATCGATCTTAAATCCGATACAACCTTACGGCTTAACGCGTCTGCCACCACGTTAGCCTTACCCGGATGATACTCGATCGAACAGTCGTAGTCCTTCAACAGCTCAATCCACCTATGCTGCCTCAAATTCAAATCCTTACGAGTCAAGAGATACTTTGGACTTTTGTGATCCGTAGACTATCGACTTCTCTCAAGTACAAGTAGTGCCTCCATATCTTCAAAGCGAAGACTACAGCCGCTAACTCCAAGTCATGAGTCGGATAATTAGCCTCATGTGGTCTCAACTGCCGAGATGCATAAGCTACTACCTTCCCTTCTTGCATCAGCACACATCCCAAACCAATATGTAATGCATCGCAATAAACCGTGAATTCCTTGCCTGCCTCAGGTTGAATCAAAACCGGAGCTTCAGTCAGAATCTTCTTCAATTTGTCGAAACTTTCTTGCTGCTCCTCACCCACACAAATGGGACTCCTTTCCTCAACAACTTGGTCATAGGTGCGGCAATCAAAGAAAATCCTTCCACAAATCTTGGTAATACCCCGCTGCACCTAGAAAACTCGAATCTCAGCCACAGACTTAGGCGGCTTCCAATCCAACACTGCCTCAATCTTTTGAGGATCCACTCTAATCCCCTCGGCAGAAACAATGTGACCCAAGAAAGTCACCTTCCTAAGCCAAAATTCGCACTTACTAAATTTCGCATACAATTTGCTTTTCCTAAGAATCAGAAACCACTCGCAAATGCGCATCATGCTCCTCTTTCGACTTCGAGTATACCAAAATATCGTCTATAAAGACCACAACAAATTGATCCAAAAGCGCTAAAACACCCGATTCATCATATCCATGAAAGCTGGCTGTGCGTTAGTCAAACCGAACAAAGATCACCGGGGAACTCGTAGTGTCCATACCGAGTACGAAATGCCATCTTATGGATATCACCTCTTTCACCTTCGGTGATGATATCCGGACCTTAAATCAATCTTAGAGAAAGCGCAGCCCTCTACTGGTCGATCAAACAAGTCATCTATCCTCGGCAAAGGATACTTGTTTTTGATCGTCACTTATTCAATCAAGCATGAGTCTATACATATCCGCATCGCACCATCCTTCTTCTTGACAAAAAGTACGGCGCTCCCAAGGTGAAACACTTGGTCGAATGAAACCTCGATCCAACAACTCTTGAATCGAGCCTTCAATTCCAACAGTTCCTTGGTGCCATCCTATATGGAGCTATAGACACGGCGCTGTTCTGTAATAGATCTATACCGAGTTCGACTTCACGATCCGGAGGTAATCCCGTAAGTTCTTCAGGAAATACGTCAGTAAATTCCTTTACAGTTTGAACATTCCCCACAGAAGACTCCTTAGCTTCCAAAGCACACACATGAACTACGAACGCCTCACAGCCCTTCTTGACCATCTTTACAGCTTTCAGTGCAGATACCACATTGGATAGATAATCTCTCCTATTACCTATCATGACCACTTCTTCACCTTCAACCGTCTTCAAAACCATGCGCTTAGCAGCACAATCCAAACTTGCTTGGTAGTTGACCAACCAATCCATCCCAAGAATCAGATCGAACTCCTCAAACGGCAGTTCCATCAGATTGGCAACAAACACTACCCTTGGAGTTCTAGGGTACATCCCTATCTGACTTGTCTACTACTATAGAGTTACCTAGAGGACTAAAAATAGTCATCTTCCTAGAAGCGATCCACAGGAACTAAACTCATGGTCTCAACTATGCTACTAGCAACGTAAGAATGCATCGAACCCACATCTATCAAAGTAGTATATGGAACACCAAAGATTAAAAACGTACCGGTTATGAAGTCCGGTGCGTCTCCCTCCTCACGACGCCTCGCAGCATACACCAAACCAGGCTGTCTAGCCTCCGTGTTGCCAATACCTCTGCCGGCTACTCCACGACCTCTACTAGAGCCATAACCACCTCTACCATTGCCACGACTCTCTGCGGTCTTTGGTCCTCATTTTTGAACTGAGTACGACCTTGACCTTCGGACTGATTCCTAGCTTGCTTACGTGGACAGTCCCTCACACGATGTTCCAGCGAACCACACTCGAAACATCCTTTCCCTCCGGTCCAACATTCACCCCAATGAAACTTCCCACATCGATTACATCGGGCGGTCTCGATTAGCGGTGTGGACCTTCCCGCTCGACTTGGCCCACTCGCCTAAGCCTTTTTCTCGAACAATACCACTTGACCCGAAGACCCAAAGCCTCTCTTTTCACTTACTCCTATCATAACCCCGCCTCACGGACTCTTTGACTCCTTCGGCTACCTTGGCCTTCTCCACCAAGACAAAGAACTCACGCTCCCTGTGTGAAGCAATCAGCGACCTTAACTCATCCCTAAGCCCGTCTTCAAAGCGAACACAACGGTCATGCTCCGATGCCACTATTAACGACTTCACCTTAGGAATTCCGCTTCATATTCGACACGACTTATTCCCTTGTACCAACCCCCTAAAAGCTTTCCTCCGAGCATCAATGTAGCTTGTGCCCATATACTTCTTTCCGAGCAAGCGGTTTTGAAATACTCCCAAGTAAGATCATCCGCCGTAGCACCATCACGCACCGTGAGCCACCATCGATAGGACTCATCCTTGAGAAGCGACATCGCTCCTTTCAGTTTCTCCTCATTTGTCAAATCTATCTCATCCATGATTCTTTCGGTCGATTCTAGCCAATACTCACCAGATTGGGCGCTACCGGACACACCACCGAAAAATTCAGCTCTCATAGCTCGAAGTCTCTCAGAACCGACTTCCGAGCTCCTCCACCTCCACCCATTCTAGCTACCCTTTCTAGAACCCACAAAGATTGCTTGTGAGGCTGCGTCATCACCCGTTTGATCCTACTCCTCAGCTCCAAAGGTTGGGGGTGGTGGTGGCGGTGGTATCTCGTTCTCAGATCCCTGACCCGACCCGACAGGTTCTGACACGGTCATCCTACCCCTTCCGCGTCCACAACGGCCACGTCCTCTAAAACTCATTCTAATTATCGCGCTTTAATCTGATTAGGAAATTTTATGAATTAGTACATGTTTCACTTGATTATCATGAAGAAATTTTATGAAAAGAGTTTAATAGAGATTCTTTCGATCAAACAAAGTTTTAAGTCTTCTATCCTAGTTTACATAGAAAAGTACATCCATTCCCTAATACCTTTCATACCTATCACTCTTCAGACATTTCTATCCGTTTCTAACCCAGGGGTATTTCCGTCATTTTCCTATAGGGTATTTTTGTAATAAACCGAAGAAATTTTGAAAACTTTAATGAATCAAAACATTTTGTAGTTTCTAAAATCGAGAAGTATTCTTTGTAAATTTCACAATTTAAAGGTACAAAGAAAATTTTGAAAACCAGGGGTATTTTGGTAATTTTGTCAATCAGGGGTGATTTTGTAAATTTCCAAAGTCAGGGTATTATTTTGAAATGCAAAATTTTCGAGTACTTAAACAAAATTTAATCAAATTGAAGTAATATGGTAATTTTAGAAATCAAGGGTATTTTCGTAATTTTGCCACTGGGGCATTTCAAGTAAATTTTTTTGTAAACCAGAATATTTGATAATTTGTAAAGATAAATTTGTCCTACTATCTAAAAGAGATAATTTAGTGGTTTTAAAACCAAGTTTTCCTTAAAACAAGGCTAGTCCTTTCGTGTTTTATTTAGGGTTTTACCCATGACCGGTCCTCTTGGTTTAGGGTGAACCAAAGCTACGCACCATGTAGGAATCTCGCGAAAAGGAGGTGAGTCACGAGGACTGCTTAAATACCAAGCTCTTCCGGATCCAATCCTAGACATGCGCACCAAGATTACCACACCCTAACTCGGCGACTTGGTCCTAGGTTGGTTTTATTTAGGCCATTAAAGTCTTATGTCTTTGTTTGGGGTAAACTAGTCCTAAAGTTTAAGGTATTTATCACTATCTACGTCCCATGTCTCCTACCCTTCTACAATAATAATCCACACAAAAAGTTAGAGGTACTTACGGGCGGATAGGTGCCGGGGAGACTCGGTGCCATGCTTATTCAAAATCCAAAATATTTCAAATAGGCCTACTAAAAACATTTTGGGCCTTGGGCCCCCAAAGCCGAGCTTTGAACCGGGCTCTGATACCAATTTTGTAACACCCCAAACCCAGCCCAAACATTATGACCGAATTTGGTATGCTACAGAGAAAACATTTTGAAAACCATTTTAAGACCGATTTTGAAATTAGTTGAAATGCCATTCAATTTAAATGTCTTTGTTAAAAACCATGCTTAATTTTATTTTAAAAAAATATTTGTTGAGTCGTGTTGTTTACAAATTTCAAGTGTGTAGATGGCACAATAAAACATTTTACGTATTAATTTTCATAAAACATGTGTAACCATTTTTCAAGTCATTAAGTTGTTAAACCGATTATCCAAAACAGATAAATAACCAAAATATAATTCTAGGAGGCCTTATTACAAAATAAATCAAACCCATAATAAAATAAAATAGTTCAAAATCCACCTAGTCCTTATTTTTATCGCATGGCCACCTCGAGTTCATCCGACTCCTTATCCATGACTACGAATCACTGAAAATGTTAAAGGAAAAAGGTGAGTCATCAAGACCCAATGTGTAACCCTTTTCCCGGTTTAATTCAACAACATACACAATTTATAACAATTTAACATGCATTAAAATATGCACCCAACCTAGCCATCCAAACACCTTTTTCTACCCCGTGTGGTACAAAACCTTTGGTGGTGCCAAACCACCTGGTGACATATAGTCACAAATGTGATACCAAATCACCGGTGTTCAAGACACGATTGTGTTACCAAAACACTTGGTGACCGAAGTCACAAAATAGATGATAGGGCCAACCCATCGTGTGATACCAAATCACCGCGAGACAATCCCATATCTCAAAGTGGGGCCAACCCACGGTGGTGTAAACCACGGGGACAAGTCGCTATGAGGTGCCAAACCTCCGGAGGTACCAAACCTCTCGGTGTGACCGTAGTCACGATGTGTTACCAAAACATCGGTGTCCGCCGACACGAATATCATCACGCCCCTCCTCTCATCAACCCATATCAATCATTCATATGCATATACAAAAAATCATGTTGATAGATTTATTTAACAACATCCGATCGATTATCATAAGCCATATATCAAATAATACACATACCAAATGTGTCATGCTTCCCAAAGCATCAAATAATAATCTCATAGCAATAAAGACTTACCCGAGTCCTTGTTAATACCATGAAGGTATTACATCCATGTCTACCCAAATTGATTAGACATAAAATAACACTTAGCATATTAAAAAGTCATAAGATGTGTATGTACACACCTGATACTAACGAGAGTCCTAAGTCTCGAATAAACAAATCGGCCACATAAGTATTCTTGTCCCTATATTCGGCCAAAAATGATCATTAGAACCATGGCCTATTCGGCCAAACCAAAATAATTGAGAAGGGTTCCTTGTGAACCTAAAATCTTACCCAAAAGCCTTTGAACACTAGCCAACACACTCCTAAATGAATCGGCCTCACTTTCCTACAATCAACCATCATCATCAAGGTTATTAGCCTTCGGCTTAAACGAAAACTTAAAAGAATAATCCTTTGAAATAAACCCTTACCACCTTACCAAAACCGATTGCTAGAGAAGTACCGAGGAAATCTATGCTACCTTCAATATTCGGCCAAAGTTGATCAAGATAGGAGAAGAATATTTTCGGCACAAGAAAGAGGTATATTCGGCTATGGGACAAAAAGAAAATAATAGGAAGAGAAATATAATTTCGGCAAAGAAGAGTGTATAGGAGGTTTTTGATGTTTTAGCAAAACGAATGGGAGAACAAAAGGTTAATGCAAGTTTTGGTTTTTGATAGAATGAAAAGGAGAAAATAGCAAATGATCAATAATGACCAAATGGTCAAAAGAGTTTAGGCTTACCACAATGTAGAATTCGGCCAAAAAGAAAAGTGTTTGAGAGAAAATGTTTTGCAACTTTTGCACCAAATGAAAGAAATGACCAAAACAATTCCTAAGCCTTTCCCAACAACTGGCATATTCGGCCAAGTCCCCCCTAGCCACATTGCCGTCCAAGTTCATGGCATAAAGGCTATGAATTTGTTTCCAAAACATTTCCCACAAACCAAGCCTTTGTCCCCTCAATTTACCATAACTTCAAGATATCTTACCATAACCTTAGGAATCTTATCCCTTATTCCATGCTTTCCTTAAATAACAATTCAACTTACCAAAATTATTAGTCCACCTATCATAATTATTTTTGACCGTCCATTAAAGCTAACATACAAAAATAAACTTTAAAAATGCTATACCTACTACTCGAACCATTAACCTCATGCAACCTTTCAAGCTCTTTAACCAACTTGCCACTAACTCCTCTTGTGCTTTAATATACACTTAAATTAACTTAAGTGCTAAGCTCATTTAATCCTCTTCATTAAATAAGCCATACTAAGAATTATCCTACTAAATTGAGCTTACTCAAGACCCCTAATTAAGTCTTATAACACCACATATAATATCACAGAAATTCATACACAAGGAAAATAATTCAATCCCAAATAACCCCTATTTTGGGATGTTACATTGGTACTTAGGGGGTATATATAGGCTCTTGGAATGCGATTCGTTCTCCCCAAGTATCCTTTTCCGACTGAAATTGCTCATTCTGACGATAGAGGAATGGCCATGTAGCACGCCCGTGTGGATCGACTCCAGGCCGTGTTCAAATTTCTAACTTGAGGTACGACCGTGTAAATCAGGGGAGAGACTATGTTCTAGATGTTTGGTGTGGCATGGCCGTGTAGCTTGAAGTCCAGGTCGTGTCGATTTCGTGAATTGGCCCATTTGGCCCGTTTTAAGCCCGTTTTATGTTCTTTTCATCCTCGGGTACTTTCCTGAGTATAAGACATAAAAAGAAAGGATTAAGAGCACCTTTTTACATAAAGCAAATGATAAATCATCCAAAAGCATACTAAATGTGGGCTTAAAATATGTTACTTTTGCGGTTTATCACGTTGCTATGTTCTAGTATTTCAAGGTAATTAGGAAAACTATCTACCGTTGGTTGAATTCGTGTATAATAATAGCTTTCAATTGAGCATTAAGATGGCACGGTATGAAGCTTTGCATGGTCGTAAATGCTGAACTCCATTATACTAGACTGAACTTAATGAGAAAAATATATAGAGGGTTGATTTGATCTGAGAGACTGAAGAAAAAGTGAAAGTAATTCATGAAAATTGAAAAACTGCTTCAAATAGACAAAAATCGTACGCGGATTTGAAGCGTAAAGATATTGAATTTTAGATTGGCAATATGTTGTTTCTAAAAGTATCACCTTGGAAAAGAATTCTCCGATTTGGTCATAAAGGAAAGTTGAGTCCGCGATTTATTGGACCGTACGAGATTACTGAGAGAAATGTGCTAGTAGCTTATCGATTTGAATTACCGTAATAGTTAGAAAAGATTTATAACGTATTTTATGTATCTACGTTACGACGGTACAGATCAGATCCTTTGCATATAATTTCTCCAATTGAGGTTGAGATTCAGCCCGACATGTCGTATAACGAAGAACCGATTAGAGTTTTAGCTCAAGAGATCAAAGAATTAAGAAATAAAAGAATACTTTGGTGAAGTGATAAACCGTAAAAGTAACATATTTTAATCTCATATTTAGCATGCTTTTGGATGATTTAAGCCTTGAATTGTGTAATTTAGTGCTCTTAATCCTTTGTTTTCATATTTTATACTCAGAAGAGCGTCGAATGATGAAAAGAACTAGAAATAGGCCCAAAACAGAGTAAATGGGCCATATCACGAAATTAACACGGCCTGGGCCCAAGACCACACGGCTGTGCCTCATTCAATAGTCTCAAACACGGCCTGGCCATGATTCACACGGGCGTGTGCCATGGACGTGTCCTTGCCATGACAAAGAGAAATTTCACTCGGATTAGGATACTTAGAGGCGAAGAAACACATTCCAAAACTTATATAAACACCCTAAGTATGACCTAAAAGGAGGGAACCCAGGGCTTCAGTCAAGGGGCATCTAGCTAGGCCAAAGAGGGAAGATTTGTGGGGATTTACTCGAAGATAGCCAGTTGATTAATCTCAAGAAGCCAGAATTATACTCAAGACAGAGGATCTCCCCTTCAATTCCTTTAGCGGGTTTTAGGGATTTCTTATGTTTTGTTTTATCTTTTCTTCTAATATGTTTCCTTTTATTATTATGAACTAAACCTTCAGATACCTAAGGGGGATGAAACCTAAGATTAATCTTGTTATCGTTTGCTGAACTATATGATAAATATTTGATTTGTTCTTAATCATGTGTTCTTAATTCTTGTGATGATATTTCCAAGATATTAATTCAAGTGTGATGTGCTTAGGTGGAGGAGCAAAAGTCCCTGCCTAATAGTAGATCTAGCATAGTTAAGCGAAGTTGCTCACGCGCCTAGAGATAGGGTGACGAAAATCTGTCGGATTAGGGTCAAACCTAATATGAGAGTTTATAGATCGAGTTAATGCAATTCTAGGGGTTCTAATTAGAAAGAGATTTCAATTAATCAACCTAGGGTTGACGTTAGTCGCATCGAGAGAGGGACTAATATACGTTAGGGAATCCTACAGATCAAGTCAAATGAATAAATCATCTGGTTCAGAGTTAGATAACAAGTGAAGTCTAGGTGGATTCTTCCTCGGGTATTGTCTTAGCCAATTGGTTTTCTCTCACAAGTATTTTCCCCAAATTCACTCTTCTTTGTCTTAGAGTCTTTAGTTTAGTAGTTAGTTAATTTAGATTAATCTACAAATTCCCTTTATTTTAGGCTAGATAATAAAAAGAAAGTTAGTATTAGTACTTTTAGTTCCTTTGGGTTCGACAATCCAGTCATACCTTAACTATACTACTGTTCGATAGGTGCGCTTGCCTCAAATCGTTGTCATAGTTAGTTTCCAGGTTCGATCATTCTTTATATAAATTTTAAGACTTTGACATTGCATAAAACAACGATCAAGTTTTTGGCGCAGTTACTGGGGAACTGAAATATTAAGAGAGCTCAATTTTTATTACTTTAGCCATTTTTATTTTTTGCAATTTACTTTTATTTCTTGGTCTGTTTTTAACTTTGCTAAATTTGTTTCTCTTGTTCCTTTTAGGTACCTCTAGTTTATGACTAGAAAGAACCCGACAGGACTTCTATTTTACGATAGTGATATTGAAGGTACAGTTTGCAGAAATCGTAGAGAAATAAGGCAAAGCTTAAACTACATAGAAGAAGAGCAAGAAGCTAAAATTAATACCACCAAAGCGATGGCTGAGAATAATCCTCTACCTCCAGAGATGGCCGAAGATCATGCTCTTCGAACTATGTATGATTATGCTAAACCTTGTTTAACAGGAACCGTGTCAAGTATCATTAGGCATGCTATTGCTGCAAATAATTTTGAACTGAAACCTAACACAATACAGATGATACAACAATTTGTTCAGTTTGATGGTTTGCAGGATGAAGATCCAAATAATCACTTGGCTAATTTCCCAGAATTTTGCGACACTTTCAAGATAAATGACGTTACTGATTATGCTATTCGTCTTCGGTTATTTTCCTTTTCTTTGAGGAATAAAGCCAAACAGTGGTTGTATTATCATCCACGAGGGTCAATCACTACATTGGACGAAATGACCGAAATTGTTTTATTAAAATATTTTCTGCCATCCAAAATGGCCAAGCTTAGGAATGATATCTCTTCTTTTGTGCAGATGGATTTAGAAACACTTTACGACGCATGGGAGAGATAAAAAGATTTGTTGAGAAGGTGTCCACACCATGGATTACCCTTGTGGCTACAGGTCAAACTTTTTACAACGGTGTGAACCCCTCAACAAGGCAATTAATCGATTCAACAACTGGAGGAAATCTGAATAATAAAACTCTTGAAGCAGCCTTCGAGTTTATAGATGAGATGTCATTAAATAACTATCAATGGCAAGTTACAAGGACTAGGCCAGCAAAAGCAGCCAGAGTTTTCAACCTCGACGCAGTAACTATGCTATCAAATCATGTAGATATGTTACATAAAAAGATTGATGGTTTGTGTTATTTGCAGGTACATCTAGTCATGCAATGTGAGACAAGTAGGAACTTGGCGAGTCCTGAGTACCCACCCTACGGACAGGGCATGGAGAGCGAACAAATGAACTATATGGGTAAAAATTTCCAATCTAACGGTAACCCTTATAGTAATACTTATAATCCAGGTTGGAAGAACCACCCCAATTTCTCATGGGGTGGTCAAGGAAATCAAAGGCAACAACCATACCAAAACTTCCAACAACAGCCTTACCCACAGGAAAAGAAGTCGAACCTCGAGGAGATGCTGACAAAATTCATAGCAGCCATAGAAACACGTTTCCAGAATACTGAGGCAACACTTAAAAATCAACAAGCATCGATTCAAGGGATCGAGAATCAGTTAGGGTAACTTACTAAGCTGATCTTTGAAAGACCACAAGGAAGCCTACCAAGCAACACCGAGACTAACCCAAAGGAGCAAATTCAAGCCATAACAGCTCATGATAATGTAGGGTTAGATGAGCCCAATCCAAGGCAAGAAAATTTGGTCGAAGAATGTAAGGTTGAGATAAGTCATAATAAGCCAAAACCAATAATCAAATAGTACCAACCTCGCATACCGTATCCCGAAGCAATGAAGAGAGACGACATAGATGAACAGTTCAGTAAGTTTGTTAAACTTTTAAAGAAATTACATATTAACTTATTGTTACTTGAAGCTCTTTTGTAGATGCCATATTCTAGGAAATTTTTAAAGGACCTGTTAACGAACAAACAAAAGTTGGACGAGGAATCACATGTGGAACTAAATGCAGTATGCTCAGCGATGTTGCAAAATAGACTACCACGAAAATTAAAAGATCCAGGGAGTTTTACAATTCCATGCTTAACTGGTAGTTTATCTATTGATAATGCGTTAGCTGATTTAGGGGCAAGCATAAATGTGATGCTTTATAAAATGTTTAAACAACTAGGTCTAGGGAAACCCAAACAAATTAAGATGAGTATTCAATTAGCTGATAAAACTATTAGAGTTTCTAGGGGTATAATTGAAGATGTGCTAGTGAAAATTGATAAATTCTATTCCCAGTAGAGTTTGTAGTTTTAGACATGGATGAGGACAATAGTATCCCCTTAATTTTATGAAGGCCCTTTTTAGCAACTGCTAGTACTAAATTGATGTCGACGCAGGTGAACTCATACCCTGTGTAGGTGATGAGACAGTCACTTTTCAAGCTCTCAATTCAGCTAGGACTTCGAATAATCAAGGTGAGAAAGTAAATTCTATTGATAACCATTCGGTTAACCCTTCTTTTTAGCATAAGAACACAACTGAACCCGATCCTGGACTCCGTGCCGACAAAGAAATAACTCACGAGGAACGAAAGTTTCAGATCGATGACCTAGACGAGTGGAAGATGAATTTCAAGGAAAAACTAGGGATATACGAAGCAGAACCAAAGCAACTCTATGAGACAGATAAGTTCAAAATTGGAGATCAGGTATTGATAGAAAAAGTAGACCCACGAATATCTTCCCCTAACCCTAACACAAACAAAGAAATCCCTTTTAAGGTAATCAATGTTTTCCCATACGGAACAGTCGAGGTAAGTAACCCTATGTTTGGCACTTTGAAAATAAACGCTACTTGTCTTAAACTTTATCATGATAATGGAACTGCTAGCATGGGGAAAGACTTTCAACTCCTCAAACAACCATGAATACGCAAATGAGAGGTAAGTCTAGCCTAATACTATAAACAAGTGCTTCTCGAGAGGCAACCCGAGCACTAACCCTATTTATTTTTTATTATTTTCTTTACTTTTATTTCTTCTCTTTAGCACTTGAATATAAATTGACCAAAAATACAAATTCATAAGCCACACAGCCTTGCACACGGCTGAGGCTGTGGCCGTGGCCGTATGGATACACCAAATCTCCGTACTGACATAGCAGATATGGTACGAGTCAAGATGAATCATATCTTTGAGTCACAGGCTCCAACTACCACACCACGGCCATGCGATACGGCCGTGGCTGACACTGTTAGATCATACACAGGCGTGGCAGCCTGAACATGAGCGTGGAGAAAACAAACGACGCTCAACACGGCTATGAGAGACAGTTGTGTGACTTGGCACGCTCATGGTACACGGACGTGGGAAAGCACCAGGCCCTAAAATTCTATTTAACCCACCCCCACCCCTCCTTCTTCTCACCCACCCCCATCTCTTTTCCTTCATCCTATCCTTCAAACCCCTCCCCTTCTATACTCTTCCTCTTTAGTCCTCCATCTAACTTTTGAGCTACACCACATCTATGTCAAAGAAGCGGAAGGATCTAAGCACAGTCTCCCTTAGGGAGACCGATCTACATAAGTTCATGCCGGTCGCTTCATCCACTCGACAAGCCAAGGGTCTTTGAGACCATTTAGCTTTTGTTTTACTTTTATCTTCTCTTTTATTTTCCTTTTCTTTAGTTTTCTTTTACTTAGTTTAATCTATTTTCTTTCACTTTCTTTTATTTAGGTTCTTCAGGCTACTTGGGAATCACGCCACTTCGGCCACCGCCAGCACCACGACAGCCCTAGAAATAACACCCACCTCGCAAACCATCCAACAATAAGGACTATTAGTCCATTCATCTTTTCTTTTATTT
This sequence comes from Gossypium bickii, assembly GCA_025503065.1. Classification (NCBI taxonomy): domain Eukaryota; kingdom Viridiplantae; phylum Streptophyta; class Magnoliopsida; order Malvales; family Malvaceae; genus Gossypium; species Gossypium bickii. The sequence continues at coordinate 138,159,984 of CP106710.1, forward strand.
TTATTTTAATTTTTACACTATTTCTCTTTATCTTTATTGTCTTGAAATATATATTTAGAATATTTTGAATTATTCTTATTATTTCCTGGCTAATTCTTCACGAGCTTCCCAATTTCTTCATCTAGCGCAATATCGTCATCAAGGACGACCCCTCCAACGTATTTTTCACATCCTCCAAGGATTTCATCCATAATTCAGGAAGTTTCACTTCTATTCCTATCTTTTAATTATTATATTGCTATTATCTATTTTTATACATTGAGGGCAATGGACATCTTAAGTGTGGTGGGTTAACTATAGTATTATTTGAAAATCCTGAATTATACCTTGTTCTAAAGTAAGTTTCTTATATTATGATTAGAATTAAATTTCCCTGATTATGTTTTTTATTGATACATTTTGGATTAAGTCATAGTTAATTGGGCATTGATGATTAAACTTTAAAGATACTAGAGAATCAAGCATGATAAGTCTATTTTTCAGAATTAAAATTTTTTTGTTAGGTTGTCTACCTGAATCTAATTATTATCTTGAAGTTTGAAATTTACAAGGTTGACATCAAAATACCCATAATTGTTGTGAGATTTTAAGCCTTATAGAGCATATATTCTTTTTCTTGCTCACTTTATTGATTATGAGTGTGCCAACATTGACTTGTTATTCTAGAACTTGCATCGATCATACTTGTCGAGACTACACCTTTGACTTGATATACAGAGATGATAAAGGCACCTAGGTTTTAATCCACTTACTCCACTAAAAACCTACCTTCATAATTGACCCCTAGTGAACCCCTTTTATCCTAACAACCCTTCTTATTGACTCACCCGCTAATATTAACCCCAAACCATTTGTATTTGTTATCACCATTCCCTTTCACTACCCTTATATTGAGATTTGAATTGATCAGTTTCCTAATTATTTTAGTTGAATCTATCCTTTATATTTGACTTGTTCTTAAAAAAAATCGAAGTATATCCACTATTAGTTTTGTAAGCTTATACGTTAAAACTCCAATTATTAAAGAAGAAGCTCATATCATAGTATTATCATTAGTAGTACAAGTTTTCAATTTATGTAATTATTATCAGTCCGATATCTCTAGTTAGGTAATCTGTCAGGTCAATCTCGATTCTAACCCTCTAATTTAGCTTTTATCTACACCTTTAACCCAAGCCCTGTTACAACCCTGTTATAGACCCTTTGATTTGTTTATCATTTCATATTATAGTGGTGGAGATTTGATTTTCATGCAAGCCTATGGGATTAACTCTTCATGTTTGACTTTTGAGTGATTAATTTTGAACCTTAAAGACTTCAAATGATTTGAGTAACTCTTCATGTTTGACTTGTCGATTTTGAATCCGGGGTAATTATTTAGATGAGGGGAAACACCTATGTTTTGTGCTACAAATGTATGACTTAGAGTGTTTGAATCTTTAGGACTCTTTGAGTTGAATTATCCATGCATGAATTATCTTTGAATTATGACGAAACATTATTGATGAATATTATGATTCAAGGAAGTTCATTTTAATTGTGAGTTGAGAATTTTGCTTGAGGATAAGCAAAAGCTTAAGTGTGAGGGTATTTGATAAACCGTAAAAGTAACATATTTTAATCCCATATTTAGCACGCTTTTGAATGATTTAAGCCTTGAATTGTGTAATTTGGTGCTCTTAATCCTTTGTTTTCATGTTTTATACTCAGAAGAGCATTGGATGATGAAAAGAACGAGAAACAGGCCCAAAATAGAGTAAATGGGCCATATCACAAAATCAACACGGCCTGGGCCCAAGACCACACGGCCGTTCCTCATTCAACAATCTCGAACACGGCTTGGCCACAATTCATACAGGTGTGTGCCATGGGCGTGTCCCTGCCGTGACAAAGAGAAATTTCACTCAGATTAGGATACTTAGAAGCGAAGAAACACATTCCGAAGCTTATATAAACACCCTAAGTATGACCTAAAGGGGGGAACCCAGGGCTTTAATCAGGGGCCGTCTAGTTAGGCCAAAGAGGGCAGATTTGTGGGGATTTACTCGAAGATAGCCAGTTGATTCATCTCTAGAAGCCGGAATTATACTCAAAATAGAGGATCTCCCCTTCAATTCCTTCAGGGGGTTTTAGGGATTTCTTATGTTTTGTTTTATCTTTTCTTCTGAGATATTTTCTTTTATTATTATGAACTAAACCCTCAGATACCTGAGGGGGATGAAACCTAAGATGAATCTTGCTATCGTTTGCTGAACTATATGATAAATATTTGATTTGTTCTTAATTATGTGTTCTTAATTCTTGTGTTGATATTTCGAGATATTAATTCAAGTGTGATGTGCTTAGGTGGAGGAGCAAAAGTCCCTATCTAAGAGTAGGTCTAGCATAGTTAAGCGGAGTTGCTCGCGCGCCTAGAGCTAGGGTGACGAAAATCTGTCGGATTAGGGTCAAACCTAATATGGGAGTCCATAGATCGAGTTAATACAATTCTAGGGGTTTTAATATGGGAGTCCATAGATTTCAATTAATCAACGTAGGGTTAAGCATTAGTCGCCTCGAGAGAGGGACTAATATACGTTAAGGAATCCTACGGATCAAGTCAAATGAATAAATCGTCTGGTTCAGAGTTTGATAACAAGTGAAGTCTAGGTGGATTCTTCCTTGGGTATTGTCTTAGTTAATTGGTTTTCTCTCATCAAATTCACACTTCTTTGTCTTAGAGTCTTTAGTTTAGTAGTTAGTTAATTTAGATTAATCAACAAATTCCTTTTATTTTAGGCTAGATAATAAAAAAAAAGTTAGTATTAGTACTTTTAGTTCCTTTGGGTTCGACAATCTGGTCTTACCATAACTATACTACTGTTCGATAGGTGTGCTTACCTCAAATCATTGTCATAGTTAGTTTCCATGTTTGATCATTCTTTATATAAATTTTAAGACTTTGACATCGCATAAAACAAGGATCATGAAAGTTCTTTGGCATCGTCACTGTATTGTGGAGGCTACTTGGGAACCCGAGGAAACCATGAGAAACCAATATCCTAACCTATTCCTTGGTAAGATTTTCGGGTACGAAAATTCCTAATGGGGGAGAGTTGTACCCGTTTTTAATGAAATCAAAAAAGTGGTTTTGGGACCACAAATATGAGGTCATAAAATTTATTTTAATATTATTTTTTTGTCTATAGCATGTTATAATTATGGTATAAAAATTTCGTTAAGAAATTTAACCGTTTGTATGCTCAATTTGTGAAATAGGACTAAATCGCATAAAGTGTGAAAGTTGTGTTCTATTCGCTAAAGGTGTGAAATAGCTATAGAACTTTGAAGTAGATGTCCTTATTGAGTAATTAGAACACTATTTGAGTTAGTGGTTGTACATGGAGTAAAATCATGAAATTTTCAAAGTTAGGTTGGTATTAGGTGATTTAACTGATAAAAAAATAAAACAAAAGCTACTATCATCTTTTTCATTTCTTTCTTCGCCAATCGATTCTAGCAGCAAGAAATAGCCATGGAAGCTTGAAAATTTTAGCCAAGCTATTCCCTTGCATGTAAGTTATTTTGGTGGTTGGTTTTGTTGGTTTTTATATTTTTGGAACCCTTGTAGCTTAAGCTAGCTAATTAGGGGGCTAATTTGCAATATGATGGAAAGTCTAGGGTTTTTCCATGAGAGCATTTTTTTTTTTGAAGTTTAATGGAAGAAAATGAATCTTGGTTGTTAAATAAACAACCTTTGTTAAGGGATTTTTAATGAAATTGTCAAATAGAGGTTAAATTTTGAAAAATGAAAAGTTGGTGATAAATGTGTGAAAGTATGGACATATGGGCAGCTTTGAGCACCTATAAAATTTGGCTAGGCTTGGGTGTTGAGAAATTTGCATGAACTTCATTTTACGAGCCTAGGGACTAAATTGTAAAGAAGTTAAATATTAGGGCAAAATGATAGTTTTTCCATATTATGAAATTGGACTGAATTGAATAAAATAATTATTAAATTAGTTAAATTTGATATTATATAGATCAAGAAAAGCCACATTCGAATTTAAATCGGGGAAAAGAAAAAGTAGCAGATTGATCAGTCGATTTGCTCCGTACTAATTCGAGGTAAGTACGTATAATTACTTTGTGTATTTATATACTTTATTTGAAATATATGTATGTGAATTTAGTAATTATGGTATATAAATATTGAGTGTATAACTAATATAGTAATAAGAATACTGAGCCCTGTTGGAACCTTCAGAATTTGTAAGATATAAATGGCAATGCCGTTAGGGTTACTGATTGTGGTTGAGGTCCTGCATATGTTGTAAACTCACCACAGCTCATATGAGCTTACCATTATTCAGCTCAGAGAAGCTTACCGGTATTCAGCTCGGATGAGCTTACCATTTATCACTCGTATAAGTATACATGTATAAGAATTAATGGTTTACCGTTCTATACAGTTCGTCTATACCACCCGTGTATCCTACGATATTCTAGATGGTTCAATGGGCATAGTGTTATTATAGGATTATACAAGTTCAATATGAACAACTACAGATATTCACATGGAAATGATTGGTATTTGATATATGAAACTATAAAATAGATGTCACTTGTACATGGAATCCAATTAATTGATGAATTCATAAATGATTTTCAGTTTTATGTGAACATATGACTAACATGATTATGAATTGTATCATAGGCTTTGGCCAAATTAAATTGAGTTTTGCTTTGGTTTATTTACCTAAATTTGCGGTTATATGGTAAGTTTTATTCTATAAATTACGAACTTACTAAGCTTAATTACTTACTTCATTTATTTGTTCATGTTTTATAGTATTTTGGAAGCTCGCTCGATTCGGAAGTCATCAGAGATCGCATCACACTATCAAATACTCATTTTGGTACTTTGGATTTTGTATATTTTGGGTTAAATGGCATGTATAAGTGTTTTGGTTATGTGGCCTATATATTTGGTCGTGTTTTGGCCATTTGATTTGGTTTGTAATGTGGTCATGTATTTTGGTGTGTATATATGTATAAATGGCCTTATGCTATGCGGTGCATAATTGCTTTATGATTGCCTTGTTTGTGTGTTTGGTTTCTAAGTGGTTGGAATTGAGATGAGTATGCATGATAAGTTCTAGGCATAAATTCTCATATATGTATTTGACCTTTTAGGTAGACTTTGGAAGTATGTTTGTCGTGTGTTAAAGTGGTTAAGTGAATGTGCTTATGGATATCATGTTGTGGTGTAAATGTTCATATTATAAACTTGATATTTGTTGGTTTTGAGTACCTATTTATACCATGCTTGTGTGCCAATTGATGTGTATAGGTTGGTACCAATGTGGGTAGGGAATATGGCTTGAAAAATGGTCTATTTTTGTCCACACGGGTAGAGACAAGGCCGTGTATCTCAGCCGTGTATGACACATGGCCAGGTGAGATAGCCGTGTGTCCCCTACTGCTTCTTTTGAAACCAAGTCAGTAGCTTCACACGGCCTAGCACACGGGCGTGTGGTTTGGCCATATGGCACAAGTCAGTATACCCTCTAGTTTTCACATGGCCTAGCACACAGCCTATTTCAAAGTGTACAGGCCTGACACAGGGCGTGTGGTCTGGCCGTGTGACCCAAGTCAGTGAGTTGCACGGGGTCAGACACAGCCTGAAACAAGGGCGTGTCCGATAACCACACAGGCATGTCCCCTGGCCACACGGGCTTGTGACCTCTGCATTTTGAAAAATTTTCCATGTTTTCTTAAAAATTCGTAGAGAACTTGGTTTAGTCCTGAACCTCTTCTAATGTCTATTTAGGGCCTCGAGGGCTCATATTAGAGACTGTATAAATGTATTTGATATGATTGATAAATGCATATTAAATGTATGATTGTTTGACTTATATGTCCGGTAATGCTCTGTAACCCTGTTTCGGCGACGGGTACAGGTTAAGGGTGTTACATATGTTTTTCTTAAAATATTACTTCTTTAAAGCACTTTTATGGTCTTTCCATTTTTTTTCCTAATTCCTTCTTCACATAATTATCCGAGACCTCTAAAGCAAATCTCTCTTACAAATAACACAAGTTTAGAAAGTTAATATAAATGAAACTTAAACCAAAGTATTATAAATTACATTCACATTATTACCTTAATATTATCGAGAGCTTGATTTTTGTTACTATCAGGCATATGATGCCATGAATCGTAGTTGATAGGCAACAAATTGACATTTCGTGCTATAATGCCCAAGTATCCTGCTAAAAGTCGAGCTTCTGATCCAATAGGCTAACCATGACTATTTCTAGCTACTTTGACACGCTTGACAGAATTTTACTCGTATAAATCTTTTAATAGTGTACATCCTCGAGTTTTGCGTATCCCACCACTTTCAGTTAAAAAAATTGTATATTATAATATAAGAATTTGAAACAAAAATCAATAATAAAAGTTGACATGCATGTAAATTAAAGTTAACATTATTTTGAATTTTTGCAGGTTCGTCAGCTGTATTTGGAACATTCGAAGATCCAATAGCTGTCTGTTATTCATTATTTGTTTCTTCCTTTGGAGGATTTTGAACAATACTTTGATTTCACAATCTTTTTCTAGGCATTCTATTTGCAATACACATAAAATAGTTGAAATATTAGTAACTAATTACAAGAACAATAATACATATAAAATAGTTGAAATATTTAACAAAATCAAGATTTAAATTATAATATTACATATAATTAAAAAATCGTAAAATCTTACTACATCATGATTCGTAAATATCTTCATCCACATCCTGGTGAACCCATTGAAATTGTGTAATAGTACTAGGATAGTTTCATTTAAGTTTTGTTTTGGAAAAGGCAAAGTTTTTAATATTTCGTCGATGTCATCTCTACTTCCATTGCCCATGTCAAACAAGTCTCTAGGGGTATTACGGAGTACAACGTAACAACCCTCATCAGTTGGATCTTTCGAGTAAAAAAACTTGTTTAACTTGAGAAGAAAATACATACGGCTCGTCTATCAATTGTTGTCCAGTGTAAATTAATCGAGAGAAGTTCACTACTGTAAAACCAAATTGATCTTTTTGAATTCTGCGAGCAGAATTAAGATCAGCCCAATCACATCGAAATAAGACAACCTTTCATTTGCCATAGTAATCCAACTCAATAATGTCAGTAAGAAGTCCGTAATACTCCACATTTCCCTCAACAGTATTACTGTCCCTAGCACTAACATAACTTGCAATTGAAGAATTAACAACTATTCTACAATTTTGAATCCTCCTCAATATTCTGCGAGATTTTGTATGAAATCTGAATGGAAATCCATTGATGAGTAAGGCACTATATTTTTTTACTACTCTATTCAGACATTGGGAAAGCCATTTAACTCCGTCATTGACGTCTTTTCCACTCCAAACCTATTGAATTAAAAGTAAATTGATTAATTATAAATGTTATACAAAAACATTATTATTTGTCAATGAAAGCTTTAGTTGCATACCGTTTGCCCTAACCATTCAAGAAAAGATTCTGTGAATAACTTATGAATCTCTCGATGTTGTAATCTTCGGGAGTGTGAACGAGATCTCAAGTCCTTTTGTACTCACTATGTTAAAAAGTGGATTACTTGGTTAGAAGATAAACAAATTAAAAATATGAATATTTATCAATTTCTAAAACATACTTGCGTAATGGTTCAATTAAATCGTGGTGAAAAAGAGCATATCGATGTGCTTGTACCCAAGTTGTATCATCTAGGTGTGCAATTTCAACTTTACCGATTGGTTCTCCATAACTGCAAAATAGATAAGTTTCGGCTACGTTATGATTAGTGAGCCCATCATTTCTACTTGCATATTCAGTCTTGTTTCAACATCTTCTAAATATCTAAAGCAGAAAGTCATACACTCCTCTGCCAAGTAGCCTTCAGCAATTGATCCTTCTGGATAACGCTTATTACGATAATAAGACTTTAATTTGCATAAGAACCTAAACACGATATACAACATTATCAAAAGTTGTAACTAAAGGTATATTCATGAATAAATGAAAACTTTATAGATAAATTAGCACCTCTCGATAGGATACATCCACTGATAGAAAATCGGTCCACCAAGTTTTGTTTCATGAGGGAGATGGATTAGCAAGTGCACCATAATAGTGAAGAAATAAGGTGGAAAGATCTTCTCCAAGTTGCATAAAGTCAAGGCGGCTCAATCTTGTACTTGCTTAAAATCTTCAACAATAAAAAATTTGCCACAAATAGCTTTCATTATATTAAATAGTTCAATTATACAACATGTCACCTTTTTTGACATACAACACCGTAAAATAACTGGCAGTAAATCTTGCATCAAGATGTGATAATCATGTGATTGTAGGGAATATAGCCTTCGATTTTTAAGACTCACAATTGAGATATATTCGATGCATACGTATCTCGGACCTTTATATCCTTTAACACCGTGCATAACAATTTTTTTTGCTTTCTTCGACATTGCAGAAATAGAAGGCGGCAACCGAGATTTTCCTTTCAGAAGTAATTGGGGATGAATATCACGCCGAATTCCCATGTCAACTAGATCAAGTTGACTCTGAAGATTATCTTTCGATTTTCTATCAACATTCAGAATTGTCCCAATGATGTTCTTGCAAACATTCTTTTCAATATACATGACATTGAGATTGTGTCGCAAAAGTGATGCTCCTAATAAGGCAATTAAAAAAATACTTCTTTTTTTCCACAAGTCTGCCTAATTAGGATCATCCTCTTCATTAGATTCATCATCAATCTGCCGGTCAACATCGCCAACATACGCTTCCCTCGGTCTTCTCTTTATTTACGTATTGGATGGTTGATTTATCTTCCAATAACAGAAATTGTTATCTTTTGATGTCAACAAGATTTCAGATCTAATGGTCTACTCAGGAGCTTCTCTGAACTCTTCAGTACCATCAAATAGAGTCTTTTGAAATCTAAATCTATTATTTCTATCTAATCACCGATGATGGCCCATATAAGAGAACTTCTTCCAGTTATATAACCACTTCGAACATGTTTGCACTGTACAACAAGGACAAGTATAATGTCCTTTGGTACTCCAACCAGATAAATTAGCATAAGCTGAGAAATCATTAATAGTCCATAACAAAACTGCACGTAAATAAAAGTTCTCATTTCTCAAGACATCATATGTTTCAATACCCGCCCGTAATTGTTTCAACTCTTCAATAAGTGGCTACATATAAATGTCAATATCATTTTTGAGACCTTTCTATCCAAGGATAATCATAGTTAAGATTAAAGAATATTACTTCATGCAAATCCACGGAGGCAAATTGTAAGGAACAAGCACTACAGGCTAAGTACTGTATAAAGTACACGTGATTTTAAAAGGATTAAATCCATCAGATGCTAGCCCAAGCCTTACATTCCGAGGATCGCTTGCAAATCTTGGAAATTTATTGTCAAATGATTTCCAACCTAAAAAATCCACAAGATGCCTTAATAATCCATCATCGGTTCGTTAATCATGATGCCACCTCATAGACTCGGCTCTATTTGACGACATGAAAAGCCTTTGAAGCCTTGGTATTAGTGGAAAATATCGCAAAATCTTTATTGGCTTCTTTCTTGAATGTGCCTCACCTTCATCCTCATTCACATTGTAACAACCCGTTTTCAGTGAAATTGGAACAGTGGTTTCGGGACCACAAATCTGATTTCGGAAGAAAATTTATTTTAATATTATTTTATGGTCAATAGTATGGTAGTAATATCGTATGAAAATTTCATTAAGAAATTTTACTGATTTCATGTTTAATCTGTTAAAAAGGACTAAATTGCATAAAATGCAAAAGTTAAGTTCTAGTAGCTATAAGTATCAAATAGCTATGGAATTCAAAATTGGAGGTCCTTATATGGTAAATATACCATTAATAAGAGTTAGTAGATAAGTATGATGATTCATCCATGGAAAATAAAATAAAGAAAAGGATGAAATTGGAAAGATGAAATAATTAAAGATGATAAATAATAAAAATCTAATATATCATCATTTATCATCATCTTTCCCAAATTAAAACATGGAAACCCTAGCCATGAGAGCTTAAGCTCTAGCAAGCTTATTTTGCCTAATTAGATCTGGATAGACTAAATACGGAATTGGATCGAGGAAAAGAGAAACTGTTGGATTAGTAGATTACAAAAATACGAACACTTGTCGACATAAGTTTGTGTAACTAAATGGTATATTTATATGTTTGAATTAAATGTTGTGTATGTGAATTGTATAATTGTCATACATATGAAATGATCACATATCCGACAATGCCCGATAAATGTTAAGTCCCGTTTGAATAAACGAAATTTCGATGAATACAGGGTTCCCGAATTAGTTGTGGTCTTGCATATTTTGCAGACGCACCACAGCTCGAAAGAGCATACCGTTATTAGCTCTCATGAGCATCCTGATATTTGGCCCTCTCGAGCTTTCCATTATATAGTTCTTGCGAGCTTCATGTTAATAGCTCTTCGGAGCATCCTGATTGGTTGTGATCCTGCATGTGTTGTGGACATACTGCAGCTGTAACAGTCTGGTTTGGGCCATAGTCAGAATAGTAGTTTCAGAACCATAAATACGATTTACAAAAATATTTTAATATTATTTTCTATGTCTACTGTATGTGGTTAAGCATGTGTTAAAGTTCCGTGAATTAATTTGTCAGTTTGTGTGCTTAATTTGAGAAAAGGACTAAATCGCGTACAATGAAAAATGGTTAATTAATTTGTAAGTGTTAATTTGATAATGTCTTTATAATGTAAAGTCCTTAATAGGTAATTATCCCACTAATAAAGAAAGTGGACGGCAATGGTCAAGAATGACCTTATATTTTATGTTATATATATTTTGTATTAAAGGTTAATTTTATAAACTGGAAATTACATGTTAATTAATATAACAAAAGGCTAAAATAAGCCATTAAGTTAGTGTTCATCTTAGCCAAATCTTGCAAGAAAAAGAAAAGAAAATAAGGTTTTAAAGTTAGCTATATTCGACCATTGTCCAAGCTTAATTCAAGGTAAGTTTTTGTTCAGTTTTTGATAATTTCTATGTTTTTGTAATCGTTGCTTCGTGTTCTTCAAAACCCATGCTTCAATTTTGTGAGTTGATGAAAGTTTTGAAATGTGCCATTGATGAACACATGAATTTTGTGATGTTTAAAGATGAATTATGAAAGATATGTGATAGACTAATATAGTTTATCTTTGAATTTTTGATGAATTTGAGTAATTTGGACATAGTTGAGAAAATAATATTTTGAGGGACTAAATTGTGAAATAAATAGAATGTATGTATTTGTATGATTATAGTGAACATTCGGCCAAGCATGGATATAAGCAAATTATGTGTATTTTGTGATTTTGTAAAATAAGGACTAAAATGACAAAATGTGAAAATATGAAGGCCAATTTGTAAATTGCTCTAAATATGTGTTTTTAGATTGAATTGAATGATTTGGTAAATAAATGGATTAAATTTGAATATGTATAGATCAAGAACCGAAGAAAACAGATTTAGATCGTGGGAAGTCGAAAGTAATTGAATAGCCGAATGCATTCATTAACTTAAATCCGAGGTAAGTCTATATACAAATAAATGTATTTACATTGATGTATCTATGTTCATATGAAAATTCATAATGATGAATATGTACAAGATGATGAGTACATGAAATCCGAGATAGTATCGACATGGTGTCAACATCTGAAAAAGTCCTGTACGAACCTAGGAATAGATAGGATTGCATATGTCATGACATAGGTGTCCGATATGTGATATCGTGTAAGACCAAGTTTGGGACATTGGCATCGATTTAAAATTTACGTGTAAGACTATGTCTGGGACATTGGCATCGTATTGATTCGTGTAAGACCCTATCTGGGTCAGTGGCATCGATATCTGGTTACACTTAAGACCATGTCTGGGACGTTGGCATTGTACGACCATTCTGAGTATTCTGAGGTTCCTATTTAATTTCCAACGATTCAACGGGAAAATCTGAGAAATAAGACTACGTAAAATGTATAAGCGAAACAGGTACGTTAGAATTATACACTATGTATGTGTATGGTAGGTAAGTATATTTATGTGAACTTACCTAAGTGAGATTTTTGCATAGTTTTGTGGATATGAAATGTGATATATGTATGACCTTGATATGAGTAAAAGAGATGTTTTGAGATAATATATGTTGGTGAACTATGGCTAACGAATGAGCCAATGAAAATGTTGTGAATCTGCCATTGAGAAACTTAAATGATATTGTTTTAATATGATTAGGTGCAATTCATGTTAAGTTTATTTGTATATGGCTTACTAAGCTTTTGGAAAGCTTACTTTGTGTGTATTTACTCTGTTTTATAGGTCGTCAAAGCTACGAAAGGCTCAGGAATCGTTGAAGATCATCACCACACTATCAAACTCTACTTTGGTACTTTTGAATGTGTATATAGTTAAATATGGCATGTATAGGCTAGTTATTTTGGAATATGTTTGAGATAAGTACATAGCCATGTGATATGGCTTGATAAATGGTTGTGTTATGTATGACTAGTCATATCCTATGATGCTTTGTTTTGGTATAGCTTGATAGCAAATGAAATGGTCATATGAATGGTAAGCTTATTGATGCATAGTAAGCATATTATTGTGGTATGTTTATGAAGCAAAGTTGGAATTATATTGATCGGAGGATGTTATATTGTAATGGTAAGATTGTGGATGAAACTTGTTTAGAAATGGTTGTTATTTAGTTGAGCTAATTGTTTCATAAGATGTTGTGATTGAGATGCCTTTGAATGCTTGGAAGAGTTGGTTAATTTGGCATGAATTGAATTGGTATGATGCTTGTAGGGATAGCCATAGTGTGGGTGGCATTTTGGCATTGAAAATGGCCTATAATTCCAACACAGTTGAGCACACGGGTGTGTGACTTGACCATGTCCCTCGTGGTTATATTTCAAAACAACATAGACTCGACCATGGACTGGACACACGGGTGTGTGACTGGCCATGTGGTGCAAGTCAGTAGCGACCATGGGTGGGGCACATGGGTGTGTCCACGGCCGTGTGGACAAGTCAGTATGTATGCCCTATTTTGACACGGCTTAGACATACGGGCGTGTCTAGGGACGTGGGAGGCACACGGCCTGCCCACATGGGCGTGTGACCTCTGTAACTTAAATGTTTTTTAAATTTCTGAGAATTTCTGTATGTGTTCGGTTTAGTCCCGGCCCTATTCTAAAGCATGTTAAAGGTTTCAAAGACCTATTTAAGGGACACTTTGATGTGATTTGCCAAATTAAGTTATGAAATATCTGTAAAAGTTTTTGATTGTCCGGTAATGCCTCTTAACCCTAAACCAGTGATGGTTACGGGTTAGGGTGTTACAGCAGCTTTTATGATCGTTTTGATATATGGCTCCTTAAAGTTTCCCGATATTGGCTCTCTTTAACTTCTCGATATATGGCTATCCGAAGCTACTCAATTAATGGCTCTTCAGAGCTACTTGTTATTGGCTGGCATGAGCTTCCTGATTATTGCTCTTAAGAGCTTCCTGTTATACGGCCTGGATAAGCTTTCCGTTACATGGCTCACATGAATTTCCCGTTATATGGCTTGAGAGGGGGCTTCCCATTTATGTACTCGTATGAGTATTCTCGAATATGAATTGACGAATAATAGATTCGTACACTTCGTGTTACTACCCGTATGTCCATTGATATTTCATATGGTTCAATAGGCAAAGTCATAATACAAGTTAAGATAAGTTCTGAATTAATCATTATCTGTGTTTACATGAAAATACATGGAAATTGTTACATGATGAGCTCATCCTTGTTTCTTGATATTTACATGAAGTACATGACTAATATGCTTAATGAAGTTATATGTGATTAAAATAATTGCAAAATTTCTTTGGATGATTTTTGCATGCTTACCTTAAATGTAAATGAATGGTAAGTTAGTTTCCATGTTATATGAACTTACTAAGCATCATATACTTACTCTGTTTTATTTCCTCTGTTTTATAATACTCGGAAGCTCGTAAAGATTGGAAGCTGGTCAGAGCCATATCACACTATCCCTTAGACTTTTCGGTAAATATGACAAACTAATTTTAGTTATAATGGCATGTATAGGCTAAACATGACCAATGATGGCAATGTAAATTTTTGGTTGTAACTAGCCATTGGAATGACTTGTGATGGACATATTTTGATGTGTTTATATATGGTCATAATGTGTTTGATGAGTGTTTGCATTGGTTTTATGATGAAGATTATATAGGTTCATAATTAATTGATTTAAGTTAGTATAATTGGTAAGATATACAGGTATGTAAATTGGATCAATTAGGGGAAATTGAATACTTAGACATATGGAATGTTATAACATGTATTAAACTTGGTTTTAGCTTGATTTGAATGATTGGTATTGCCTTGTGAATGTGTTAAAGTGTTAATGTAGGTGAAAGACAATTTTGGGTGAGAAAAGTGGCCTTGAAAATGACATATTTTCGTCCAAACAGGCAGAGACACGGGAGTGTGTTTCAGTCGTGTGACACACGGCCTAGCACATGGGCGTGTGGTCTGGCTGTGTGTCCCCTGCAGCTTAAAAATTTAGAAACAAAATGCTCAAAATAATCCACACGACCTAGCACTCGAGTGTGTGGCTTGGCCGTGTGACCCAAGTCAGTGAATTACACGAGCATGGATACAGGCAGGGACACGACCGTGTGCCCTACTTCGAATACCCACGCGGCCTGGCCACGCAGGCGTGTGTCTCCTGCACTTAGGAAAAAATTTGAGATTTTGTGAAAAATTCTCTAAGTACCCGGTTTCGTCCCAACTTGTTTCTAATGCATATTTTGGGTCTTGAGCGCTCATAAGAGGGATAATATGATTGGTTATGAATAGATTCTGATATGATTGATAAATTATATGAAATGTTTGTTATACGTTCTGTAAATTTTAATAATCTTTCATAATTCTGTTTCGGCGACGGATACGGGTTAAGGGCGTTACACACATCCTCTATATTCCTATTCATCCAACGAGATATACTGCAAACATGACAAGACAGTTTGTTTTTTCGATCACCCATATACAACATGCAGTTATTTGGGTTATGTTTTAAAGAGGTATGATTCAATGCGCGGATGGAATTACGTGATGAAGAGAACGATAATGTAATATTGAAGAGAACGATAATGTAACATGAATTTGGTGTAATGACAACATAATACACGTAATACATGACATTGAAATCATTAATCTAAAATGTTGACATGCATGAATAATAATAAGGGAAGCGAAAAATAAGATAAGACAAGTCTAAAATGAATGGGAAAAGAACATTGCAGAAATAATAATAAAACTAAGATAATACTGATGAGTATGCATACAGGTCATAGCACGATAATAGAAATAATAATAACACAATAATAGTAGCATAATGATAATAAGATAATAATAATAAGATAACAGTAATAATAACACCAAAATATGTACAACATAATAATGTAGTAATAGTAATAGTAGTATAGCAAATATAGTGATAATAATAATAATACGTATTGATATAGATGTGGTAAAAAAAATAAATAATATAATAATATTAGTAGTAATACGCGATATATACAAAATGCGAGTACGAATATAATAATAATATCGGTGATGAAATTAATATATACAAATAATAGTGCAATAATAATAATAGTAACGATAATGATGCAAAATATATACAAGGTAATAATATAGTAATAACAATGGTAAAATACTAAAATAATAACATAGTAATAATTATAATAGTAATAATAGAAAATATATACAATATATTCATATAAATATAGTAGTGATAATAATAATCTAATAATAATATAATAATAAAGATGGTAACATAGTAATAATAGTAAGAATAATAAGAAATATATACAACATACGAATATAATAATATAATAACAATATGACAATAGTAGTAATAATAATAATAATAATAATAATAATAATAGTAATAATTATAATAGTAGTAGTATAGTAACAATGACAGAACAAAACGCACATTCACTAAAATGGATTGAATCGAAATTAAAACGGAATTCTGGGTTTAAATTTGAAATTAAAAGAGAAGATGAGGATCCAATGAAATGCGCACGAAATGAGAAGGGTCAAAAATGAAAATACTCCAGGGTTCCAAAATGCAACACTTAAAAGCGGACCAAACTAAATCAGTGTTTAAAATTCAGGGACGGAATAGCAATGATTAAAAAGGGGCTCAATCGAATCATCGTAAAATAAGGAAGGACTAACGAAATAGATAATCCCTTTAAGCGAAAAAGGCGGATCCTCCGAGTTACCCGTCGGGTCACGCGCGGATCGTGTTCTCCTTAAACAGCGCCGTTTTTATTAAAGGTTTATATATCTATTTTACTTCAAAAATCAGGTTATTTTTAGAACCCTAAGCTCCTAAACCAGCCGCCGTTCAAACCGATTCCCTCTGCCCCTCTTCTCTCATACCCGACGATTAGGTTTTCCTGGCCCGACCTTTTGCTACCCATCGCACCGCCATTAAACAGTGGCCGACTGTGTGTGGAGACGGGATCCTACCCTCGTTCAAGGGCGCGCTCCAGTGTTTCAGTCCTGAATCTTCCGCAAACGCCGAGACCCCGCGTCTCTCTGCCCGATTTCAGCACCCGAAAAAAGGATTTCGATGACGGAGAGGTCCGTTTTCCCTTTTCACTTAATAGTTTTGTTTTTAACAGAATAAAATAAAAAAATAAAAAAAATAGAACGATCGATGAAAAATGTAAACGGAAAGGGTTAAAATCAACCTTCTGTTATCCCCTTTATGCTTTTTGATTTACGATAATGTGAAGTGTTTTTGGTTTTGAGAGTTTAAAACTAAAAGACAAATAATACACAATGACAGTGACTAATAATCCAAAATAATAAAGAGAAATCGATGTTAACCTTAAGATTTTTATTTCTTAGTTTTGAATGCTGATGATCCCTGTTTTTTTTGAAAGACTGAAGAAAATACAAATGGATTTTTGTTTCGGTTTTTATAACTGAAGTACAGATTTCTAGATATTTTGTTTTCTCTGCTGTTGTGCTTTCTATTTTCATTCCTCGTTTTTGTCGCGCGTGTTTGCTTGTCATTGCAGGTGTCCGAGGCTAGTGCTAGTGCAGGTGATGGGCGAAGAATGTGGGAACCGGCAGCGAGATGCGCGTGGGTTCTTCGATCTGGCGCGCGTGGTGTCTTTGCGGGGTCAGTGTGCGGGGTGGCATCGAGACGACACGCGAGCGTGTGTAGCAAACGCGCGTAGTGGCAGTGACCGAGGGAGCGGCGCATTAGGGCAGAAACCCTAGGGTTTCAGTTCATGAATCTGGGTCATTGGGCCTTTGTAATTGGGTTCGGGTTTTTAATTTGGGCTTGGTGGGTCTGACGGGTTTTGGGCTCTTTTCTATTGTAATTGGACATTGGGTATTTTAAAAGGACTTTTGGACTTTGCTTTTGTCCTTTTTATATTCTATTTTTTTTATTGTTGGATGGGCCCGGGTTTGGGTTATGTAGTTAGGCTATCTATTATTGAATTTTTTGGGTCGGTTTTAACATCGAGCCGGGCAAAAATTGGTTATTACAGCTGCCCCTCTTTGCTCATTGTCGTGAAACGAGAATAGAGCAAAGACAATAAAAGAACCAATTTTGCCCGGGCTTAGTTAAGCCTTGACTTCTTGATCCGCGTCTTCTTCAAACAGCTTCAAACTTCACTGTAACTCTTTGCTTCGATTCATTCTACTGGAGGCTTGGGGTGATAAGGATTCAGAAAGAGGAGATCCGCAACCTTGATCTTCTTGCTGAAACTTCTCGAAAATGAAAGGTGATAGGAATCCAGAAGAGACTCGTAACTTGGATCTTCTCGCTGAAACTTCTCGAAAACGAAAGGTGATAGGAATCCAGAAGAGACTCGTAACTTGGATCTTCGTGCTGAAAGTTCTCGAAAATGAAAGGTGATAGAAATCCAGAAGAGACCCGTAACTTGGATCTTCTTGCTGAAACTTCTCGAAAACGAAAGGTGATAGGAATCCAGAAGAGACCCGTAACTTGGATCTTCCTGCCAAAACTTCTCGAAAACGAAAGGTGATAGGAATCCAGAAGAGACCCGTAACTTGGATCTTCCTGCTGAAACTTCTCGAAAACGAAAGGTGATAGGAATCCAGAAGAGACCCGTAACTTGGATCTTCCTGCTGAAACTTCTCGAAAACGAAAGGTGATAGGAATCCAGAAGAGACCCTGTAACACTCCAAACCCGGGCTAAACATTACGACCGAATCTGGCATGTTACGGAGTGAAAACATCTTAAAATCATAAGTTTGTCGGAAATGTTTAAAGAAGACTCTTGTTTTGTTTTAGGGTTTAGAAAACTTAGTAATAATTGATGCTGAGTTGTTTTAGAAGTTGTCGTAATACTTGGAAAACTCGTGAGTAAAAACCCATTTGTGATTGCCGATTTTAGAAAACATTGGACACTTGTTAAAACTGAACGCGATAAGAAAAAAATCGAGTTTAGAACCATTTTCCTCTAAAGTGATTTGAAAATGAGAGTTTATAAAAACATCCAAGTTACTTTTATTATCTTGTAACGTTTGGAAAACCCGAAGAGGTATAGTTTTGAAAACGCTGTATTTACCGGTTAATTAAGCAATCAAGTTCTAATCACATGCATAACAAAATCAGAAGTAAATCAAATAACCAAAACCCAAAATAATAACCAGTGGCCTTATTACAAAATCATACCAAGTTTAAAGAAAATAAATAAAACTGAGAAGGTATTTTATAGTCAAAACCCGAAACCAACATGCATGGCCACCCCGACTCCTCCCCGTTCCATATCCGCGATCTATGCCTCATCTACAAAATATAAGAGAAGGGGTGAGTCACCAAGACTCAGTGTATAAATCCCCTACCCGATAATTCAAGCACTTACACAGATCATTGATAAAACATGCAAATCATGCAAACCCCATAACCTAACCATTCGACCTCCTTTCTCTACCCCGTGTGGTTAAAACCACTGGTGGTCAAAACCACTGGTGACCGAAGTCACAATATCATATCGGTGTGGTCAAAACCACTGGTGACCGTAGTCACAAATCAAGTAATGGGGCCAACCCATCTTGTGGTCAAAACCACTGATGACAATTCCGTAATATATCATGTGGGGCTAACCCACTGTGGTACCAAACCACTAGGACGAGTCACAATATTCATTTGTGGTCAAAACCACTGGTGATCGTAGTCACAAATATCAATAGTGTGGTCAAAACCACTGGGACTTAGTCACAAATCATAATAGTAATGTGGTCAAAACCACTGGTGACCGTAGTCACAAATCAAATGATGGGGCCAACCCATCTTGTGGTCAAAACCACTGGTGACAGTCCAAATAAATCATCCCCCTCCTCTCAACAATCCCACCATTATGTCCAAAATTAATCGTGGCATAATAACGTATGATGATGCAAAATAACATATGGCATAGCATTCAATAACGACATGATAGCATATATCAAGATCCACAATCGTGAGTACTTACCCGAGTCCACGCTCATGCCCACACAAGGCACACACTGGGGGTTTCAATGGCTAATCGGCTAATAACAGATTAACACAATAACATGTAATACTAATGAAGTGTGTAAGGTTACACACCTGGTTACTAACGCGACTATCAAATCCCGTAGATCAAGATCTAACGCACTGGATCCCCCTTCCTTAACGCTTTTCGAGCACTAGTCACAACTCGAGATATGCGAGATCAAGCCTTCCCCTACAATCGGCCAAAACTAAACAACATAATCATGCTAATCAACCTCTAAGTGCATAACCGTAATTTTACATACCAAGGGCATTTTCGTAATTTACCCACCAAGGGTATTTTCGTAAATTCACACCTACAATGGCCTTTCTGGAGGCCTAATGTGGCCACTAGCGACTCAGCTACCATTTCCGGTCGTACCGGACGTTTGGGCCTAAAACCCAATTTCGGCCCATCCAGGCCCACACGCTCGTGTGGCCCACCTAGCACGAATCTAGCCATGTATATAAGTTCCACCTAGTCTAGTTCAACATATACTAACCAATCATACAATTTACTCATATGGGCCCATGAGCCCATTGGGCCCACTTCGGCCCATCGTGGCCCAAGCAGCCCAACCCACAAGAATACTACTGATGGCCTCAACTATTGCGTTGAAGCCCCACACATGCGCTCGTACGCTCGTGTGGCTACTAATGCCGTGTGACCGGCATTTCGGCATTTTGGCATTTTGCCGCTCTACAGTTAGAGTAGAGAAGTACACACCTGATAGGACTCTGGGGCTAATCTGCGCTCCGACCACTCTTGTGCCCCAACACCCTCCAAGATGTGTTTACTCTCCTCCTAGGAGATATAGCTAGCTCTTCACCTTCATTCTTTGTGTCTTTTCGATGTGGGATCCCTTCGTCAGTAGAGTTTAAATTCAACTGAAACTCTTACCGTCTAGACCGCAAAATAAATACTCCCTTTCTTCTCATGAGATTCGAACCCAGGCTCCCTTGTAACATAATCCACGCCGCTAACCACTTGGCCACAAGCTCCTCTTGTGTCTTAAACCATGTGCAACTAAATATAAACTATGGCCCAAATTCTAAGATCCAAGTAAAAAGAAACTAAAATGCAAAAGCCAAGACTTGAACCTTGGACCTCCTTCCTTCCTTGTGGCGTCACCCCCTTGTCTCTTATGTGGCGTCACTTTGCCACTACACCACACACTCCACTTGTGTCATTTTCCTTCATATTTTATTCTTAAGGCCTATCTGCCAACTTCCAGGGTTTTTTTCACCTAAAACCAAAATTTCCCCAAAGCCAATATTTGATCCCGGGACTTCATAGAAGCCCTCTAACCTTCCAAAATCACTTATCCAATAGGTCTAACTAGCATTTAAGCCGATCTCTTATTCTCCAAAAATTTAAACTAAGGCCCATTGGGCTCAATTCTCCTAGGCCCAATTTTGGGATGTTACAAATCTACCCTCCTTAAAGAAATTTCGTCCTCGAAATTTCCAACTAAGTAACTTGATCAGACATCCTAACCTACCATACTACGCTCTCTTGTGCACTCTGATCTTAATAAAACTAATATACTTTTAACTAGAATTTAAAACTCCTACCCATACTGAAAAACACCTAGCAATTAAAACAGACGAATATCTCATATGCTCCCAACTCTATGTCTAATGTCTCGACTTATCAGATTTAAAAGTTTTATGCGTCAGTCTTTATTCCACCGTGTATTAAGGCACAATCTTATGAATAGTTCTTATTATAGAGTTTTGTTTTCGTGAGTTCATAAAGTCCTATAGGTTTCAGTCTCTAGGGTAGCCTACTATCACTATTCATTCATATCATACATCATCAGCATCATATGCAAACATCGATTAGGGGTACTTACAGGCGATTGGTGCCGGAGACTCGGTGCCATGCTTTTCCAACTACACCTTTCCGTAAAAACTTTTATAACCCATTTGAAAACATTTTTGGGCCTCAGTCCCACAGCTGAGTTGTTGAAACTGGCTCTGATATCATAATTGTAACACTCCAAACCACGATCGAATCTGGCATGTTATGGAGTGAAAACATCTTAAAATCATAAGTTTGTCGGAAATGTTTAAAGAAGACTCTTGTTTTATTTTAGGGTTTAGAAAACTTAGTAATAATTGATGCTGAGTTTGTTTTAGAAGTTGTCGTAATACTTGGAAAACTCGTGAGTAAAAACCCATTTGTGATTGCCGATTTTAGAAAACATTGGACACTTGTTAAAACTGAACGCGATAGGAAAAAAATCAAGTTTAGAACCATTTGCCTTTAAAGTGATTTGAAAATGAGAGTTTATAAAAACATCCAAGTTACCTTTATTATCTTGTAACGTTTGGAAAACCCGAAGAGGTATAGTTTTGAAAACGCTGTATTTATCGGTTAATTAAGCAATCAAGTTCTAATCACATGCATAACAAAATCAGAAGTAAATCAAATAACCAAAACCCAAAATAATAACCAGGGGCCTTATTACAAATCATACCAAGTTTAAAGAAAATAAATAAAACTGAGAAGGTATTTTATAGTCAAAACCCGAAACCAACATGCATGGCCACCTCGACTCCTCCCCGCTCCATATCCGCGATCTATGCCTCATCTGCAAAATATAAGGGAAGGGGTGAGTCATCAAGACTCAGTGTATAAATCCCCAACCCGATAATTCAAGCACTTACACAGATCATTGATAAAACATGCAAATCATGCAAATCCCATAACCTAACCATCTGAACTCCTTTCTCTATCCCATGTGGTCAAAACCACTGGTGGTCAAAACCACTGGTGACCGAAGTCACAATATCATATCGGTGTGGTTAAAACCACTGGTGACCGTAGTCACAAATCAAGTGATGGGGCCAACCCATCTTGTGGTCAAAACAACTGATGACAATCCCGTAATATATCATGTGGGGCTAACCCACTGTGGTACCAAACCACTAGGACGAGTCACAATATTCATTTGTGGTCAAAACCACTAGTGACCGTAGTCACAAATATCAATAGTATGGTCAAAACCACTGGTGGTCAAAACCACTGGGACTTAGTCACAAATCATAATAGTAATGTGGTCAAAACCACTGGTGACCGTAGTCACAAATCAAATGATGGGGCCAACCCATCTTGTGGTCAAAACCACTGGTGACAGTCCAAATAAATCATCCCCCTCCTCTCAACAATCCCACCATCATGTCCAAAATTAATCGTGGCATAATAACGTATGATGATGCAAAATAACATATGGCATAGCATTCAATAACGACATGATAGCATATATCAAGATCCACAATCAGAAGACTTACCCGGAGTCCACGCTCATGCCCAGAAGGCATACACAGGGGTTTCAATGGCTAATCGGCTAATAACAGTTAACACAATAACATGTAATACTAATGAAGTGTGTAAGGTTACACACCTGGTTACTAATGCGACTATCAAATCCCGTAGATCAAGATCTAACGCACTAGATCCCCCTTCCTTAACGCTTTTCGAGCACTAGTCACAACTCGAGATATGCGAGATCAAGCCTTCCCCTACAATCGGCCAAAACTAAACAACATAATCATGCTAATCAACCTCTAAGTGTATAACCGTAATTTTACATACCAAGGGCATTTTCGTAATTTACCCACCAAGGGTATTTTCATAAATTCACACCTACAATGGCCTTTCCGAAGGACTAATGTGGCCACTAGCGACTCAGCTACCATTTCCGGTCGTACCGGACGTTTGGGCCTAAAACCCAATTCCGGCCCATCCGGGCCCACACGCTCGTGTGGCCCACCTAGCACGAATCTAGCCACGTATATATGTTCCACCTAGTCTAGTTCAACATATACTAACCAATCATGCAATTTACTCATATGGGCCCATGGGCCCATTGGGCCCACTTCGGCCTATCGTGGCCCAAGCAGCCCAACCCACAAGAATACTACTGATGGCCTCAACTATTGCGTCGAAGCCCCACACATGCGCTCGTACGCTCGTGTGGCTACTAATGCCGTGTGACCAGTATTTGGCATTTTGGCATTTTGCCGCTCTACAGCTAGAGTAGAGAAGTACACACCTGATAGGACTCTGGGGCTAATCCGCGCTCCGACCACTCTTGTGCCCAAACACCCTCCAAGATGTGTTTACTCTCCTCCTAGGATGCTCCTTATATAGCTAGCTCTTCACCTACATTCTTTGTGTCTTTCTGATGTAGGATCTCTTCGTCAGTAGAGTTTAAATTCAACTGAAACTCTTACCGTCTAGACTGCAAAATAAATACTCCCTTGCTTCTCATGAGATTCGAACCCAGGCTCCCTTGTAACATAATCCACGCCGCTAACCACTTGGCCACAAGCTCCTCTTGTGTCTTAAACCATGCGCAACTAAATATAAACTATGGCCCAAATTCTAAGATCCAAGTAAAAAGAAACTAAAATGCAAAAGCCAAGACTTGAACCTTGGACCTCCTTCCTTCCTTGTGGCGTCACCCCCTTGTCTCTTATGTGGCGTCACTTTGCCACTACACCACACACTCCACTTGTGTCATTTTCCTTCATATTTTATTCTTAAGGCCTATCTGCCAACTTCCAGGGTTTTTTTCACCTAAAACCAAAATTTCCCCAAAGCCAATATTTGATCCCGGGACTTCATAGAAGCCTTCTAACCTTCCAAAATCACTTATCCAATAGGTCTAACTAGCATTTAAGCCGATCTCTTGTTCTCCAAAAATTTAAACTAAGGCCCATTGGGCTCAATTCTCCTAGGCCCAATTTCGGGATGTTACAGACCCGCAACTTGGATCTTCTTGCTGAAACTTCTCGAAAATGAAAGATGATAGGAATCCAGAAGAGACTCGTAACTTGGATCTTCTTGCTGAAACTTCTCGAAAACGAAAGGTGATAGGAATCTGGAAGAGACCCGTAACTTGGATCTTCTTGCTAAAACTTCTCGAAAACGAAATGTGATAGGAATCCAGAAGAGACCCGTAACTTGGATCTTCTTGCTGAAACTTCTCGAAAACGAAAGGTGATAGAAATCCAGAAGAGACCTGTAACTTGGATCTTCTTGCTGAAACTTCTCGAAAATAAGAGTCGATAAAAAAAGAAATTGTATGTTTCCACTCTCCTTCTGTAACTTCCGGACCGCCAGATCTGCTTTTTTTTTGTTTTTATCTGCTCCACTCTGGCAGGCAAGATCTTTGAGCTTACCATTATTGTGACAATGCCCCCTAGGGGACTTGTGTTGTAAAATCAGTTTTGTGTCCATATTTATGCCAGATGGTTAAGATGCAATGATCAGAATGGATCTAGTACTCTTAACTAAAGGTGTATGAATGAATGCATGAGAATGACCCTTGTTACTGCTTGGGTTGTCATTGCTCATAGTTTAACAAGGTTCTATCACTGATGCATTACGATGCTCTCTCGTTTAGATAATATCTCTTTTTTTTTGACAAAAAACCCCAAATAGGAGACCGTTTTTTGCTCAGGAAGTCTGCCCAGAAAGCTTGCTCCGCTGTAATTTTGGAATCCCTTTCTGGGACATAAAGTTCATACCTCTTACCCTAACTTCAGGAGAATAACGTTTGGTTTCTTCCAACCATCCCGCTTCGACTCTGAGGTATGGTACCATGATTCCATTGTGTACCTGGGTCGACATCGCTTGTCATTTGTCGAGGTCGAATCACCGACGAAATTTCTTATCTTTGTTCAACCAATGAAATATTCAAAAAGATAATCATGTTTCTCCAATATTTCCAAACCTTAGACTGAATGAGTTCTGAACAATAGTCATGTCTTAAGTCCTTGTATTATTCAGATGCTTTCAGAGTAATGTGTGAAACTTCTGTTATGAAAGTACTATTAGTCCTTAAATCGTTATTTCAATGCAAAATGCCCTAAAAAGATTGTAACAGTGGACAAAAAGGAAATTGGTTAGGGGGAATAGTTTGAAACAGACAAGCTTGATCAAAGCTAGCAAATATTACCAAGAAGGAAATTTATTGGTAGATAATCACAAATAAGGAATTAAAATGGGTAAAAAGGAAGCTAAGTGCCCCAGATATCGCAGCTCAAGCTCCTCTGTTCCAACTTCTTGAGGACTATTTTAAGTTCAATATGTGTTTAGGGGATCAGGAGTACTTTGTCGATGCCCCAAGATGTAACATGTATCTTCATTGTTATTTCAAGCGCAGCGAGACTACTGTATGCCCCATTTTTTTATCAAAATTTGAGCTGCCCTTTTCGGGTTTTCAACTCAAAACCCCTTTGGTCTCAAAGTGCCATTTGTAGGTTTTCGCCTTGGCCTCTCCTTTTTCTTTCTTCCTTTTTTGCTGATTTTCTCTCTCTCCTTTTCCTTTTTTTTTCACTTGAATTCTCCAAATTGGGCAAGTCCCTACCATCTATTTTGGTCAATATTCATGCTTTCCCAGAACAGACCTTCTTCGCTTCATGAAGTCCTTCCTAGTTCGGCGCTTGCTTTCTTTCGAAGTCCCTTTTGCCCGGAAGGAATCTTCTTCCACGCCCTATTGGGAAATTTTAGGACTAATCATTTTTGTTACTATCTCGCGCCATTTGATCGTGACAGATAGCTTTCTCTTCAAATTCACTTGATCGCATCAGATTGGATCTATTTTGCCTCATCTAACTTCAACTCCAACAAAATTTGACTCTAGTTGGCAAAATTGGTGAGGAATGTGTTGCCCCAGTGAAGCTTCAGTTGCCCTGATGAAGGTTCTAGCTGACGCTCTTAAAAACATATAGGGTAAATGGTAACTTCTCTATGCCAACCTTTACAAGTCTCGGTCAATTTTCGAATTATTTGGGTAGTCTTTGCTACACTGGTAAGGTGCCTGATTCTGATGTTTTTTCTGGCGTTCTTTATTGCCACTTTTTGTTTTTTCGTTTTTCCTTTTTTTCCTTTTTGTTTTTGTTTTTCTGTTTTTTTAGTTTTTCTGTTTGTTTTTTTGTTTTTTGTTTTCTTTTTTTTTGTTTTTTTGTTTTGTTTGTTTTTTTGTTTTCTTTTTTTTTTTACATCTGAGCTTGGATTTGACAACTGCCGACTTTGTAACTTTGGCATATGAAGCAACCTTTACTCTCTTAGTGAAGTATTTGATAACCACGAAGATGTAACATCCATGCCCCCTTCATAAGTCTTGTCTTCCTCGATTTGGCGTTTGATGTAACTTTCCTTTTTGGGTAGACCAGTAGCTCGAACTTCTTGATTAGCTTGGCCATTGTAGAACTATCAATATGGGTTCCAAGTTTGGCAACATCCCAACGTTTCAATAGTCTGTCGTGTCTTGATATGATCGTGCAAAAATATCTTGGAATTCTTGAAAATAGCTCATTGGTGTCTCGCCTTATTTCTGTGGCGGATTAAGCCTTTTCCTAAATTTGCAATGTCCACTGACCCTTTTTACAAAGTAGAGCCTATTTTCGCTTATTCTACCATCCTTAACAAATCAAAAGATAGGTTACAATCTCTATCATCTTCAAAGTCTTGAGATCCCTTAGACCCATATTTCACTAAAAAGAGAGCCAGTAACAGCGTCGCTCGTGTCATTGATATCTGGGGACCTATCGTGGGTGTAAAGGTAGAAAATCTAAAGAATAAATTATTCTAAAGATGATTATTTATATGATGTGGGCATGAATAAAAAAACAATATAACACATGAAAATATTTACTTAGAAAGATGCATTTCATTAAAATAACAATTCTGGACACAAGCCTATTTCACAAAAGATTCTTATTGCTCTTGGGCTTTTAGAGCAATTTGTGCGTTTGGACATTACTCCGAGTTAGCTCGAAAAATACACGCCTGTTAGCTCGAAAAATACATGCCTTTTCTACAGCCCTATTGTTCAAAACACTCCCAGGCTCATGTTTCTGCATTTGGCGTGTCATCCAGCTTTACAACACCCATGCCAATGAATCTTTCCACTAATTTCTTGAAAGCCAGGCAATTTTCTATCGAATGCCTTGTAACCCCAGCGTGGTATTCACACTGGGCGTTCGAGTCATACCATTTTGGATAAGGAGATTGCATCGGTTTCAAGTAGTGAGGAGCCACCACATGTGCATCAAATAAATCCTGATAGAGCTCCTTGTATGTCATCGAGATGGGCGTGAACTGGAGCCTTTTAGCCCTTGGGTTAGAGTCTTGTCTAAGGGGACCTTGATGACTGGTAGTCACCGTTCTTGGCTGCCTTATTGCTATTAGCTCTGAAGAGCTCTCGCCATGCTTACTCGTACTACCCTCTTCCTTTTCTTTCTTCTTCGGGGTCTTCAGTGTCCGCTCCCTCCTTTCTTTTGCCTCTGCCCGAACAACCAGTTTGGCTCGATCATCCTTAGTGTTAAAACATGGGCCCATTGGGAAGTTTGACAGGGTTGAGGTATTAGTCTGACGTTGGGGTTCGATAATGACAAGTGCCCATTGCGACTGCGTGTCTGGTTGAGTCAGGATATTCCTTGGGGAATAAACAATTTGTTTATCATCATCCGTACTGTTGATAGCTGGGGTACTCCTTTTTTCAAGTATTTGGGTTAACCGGTGCATCATATTCATTTGATCTTGCATATCCTGCTGAATTTTGGCCAACTGTTCTTGCATCAATATTTGCCTTTGCTCTATCTCTCCAACCTTTGTTCCATATCTTCTAGGTTAACTGGAATAATTTCACCGAATTAGGGTTTTTCTACAAGTTTTGATGCATGCAATATGATGTAATACCAATACATGAAATGCAATGCAAAATGCATGAAATGAATGCAAAATAAAGGGAGGCATTGATTATGAATTCGATTCCTATTAGAAGAACTTGTCTAGAAAATACGTTCCTTTAATAAAGTGGACCGTATATATGGCCTCTTCCTCATAGACCAGGTGAAAACACCAATCCTCCTCTTCGTACTCGAATATTATGGTCCTGTCCTGCCTCTTCTAGCTCTTTGTTTGCTTGATCCAGGTTGTCCTTCATCACTCACTTACCTTTTGCGATGCTCATAATCTTCTGACGACTCTCGAACAATCCTTGTCAGTTTGAATCTTCGGACAAATCCTCTTCTTCGTATTCAGATGTTATGGTTATGTCCCGTAAGCCTCCTTGACAGAGGTATCTTCTAGCTCTTCGTTGGCTTAATCCAAGTTGTTATTGCGACACTCGTAATCTTCTAATGACTCCCGAACAATCCTTATCGGCTTGAATCTTCAGATAAATCTTCTTCTTCGTACCCGGATGTCTATGGTCGTGTCCCTTGAATTTTCTTAATAGACATCTCTTCTAGCTCTTTGTTGCTTGATCTAAGTCGTACCTCATCACTCACTTGTCCTCCGTGATGCTCATAATCTTCGTATGGCTCCCAAATAATCCTTGTCGACTTCAATCTTCAAGTAATGCTTTGTCTTGTTGTTTACCTAGGCCACGCTCAGATGACCGTATCGTATTCCACATTATCAAGTAACACATTTTCTTATGACAAATTCTTCTATTTAGCAATCAAATATGAATCAACACCTCCTTTCTAAGATGATGCAATGCAATGCAAATGCGTGGAATGAATGCAACAAGAAAGAGAGGCGCTGATCATCGATTCAATTCCATTAGAAGAACTTTTCTAGAAACTAAAGCTCTTTACATAAAACAGATTACATATACGGTTTTATCCTCATAGTCCAAGCAAAACACCAATCCCTTCTTTCGTGACTGGGTATTATGGCCATATCTTGTATGCTTTCTTCGTAGATGCTTCCTCTGGCTCTTTGTAGCTTGGTTCGGGCCGTACCTCTTCACTTGTTTATCCTCTGTGATCGTCCATAAGCTCCTTTAAAAGTCTGGGGGAGACGACCCTTAAACAATCCTTGTTGGCTTGAATCATCGTGCGAAGTCTTGTATTCTTTTGTGGACTGTCAGCCTTCTCTCGTTGTTCATTTGGGCTATATTTTGAGCCACCGTATTATAATCCATTTTATCAAGAAATTTAGTTCCTTATGACAAACTCCTCTATTTAGCAATTGAATATTAATCAGCACCTTCTTTCTATGATGATGCAATGCAATGCAATCAAAAACAACGGGAAACGCGTTAGCACAGGAGTAATAAACAGAGTACCTATCCGGGTGATCACTAAGGCTTGACGTGGCTCTGCCTAGGGTGGGTTCTTAAAGTTGGCTATATGAGGTTTGGTTCTAAAGAAAGGTACCCGAACCAGCAGATTCCTCGATCTTCACCCATTATAGGCTCATGTGGACCGAGTTCAGTTCAGGGGAATACATTTCCCTATGGCTGCACGGAGATAAAAATCTCACGAAGACATAGGTACGGATGTATCCCGGAAGCGATCCACTATCTTGCACGGAGGTAAAAACCTCACGAAAGAGTAGCTTTTCACTCCCACTT
Source organism: Gossypium bickii (assembly GCA_025503065.1). Taxonomy (NCBI): domain Eukaryota; kingdom Viridiplantae; phylum Streptophyta; class Magnoliopsida; order Malvales; family Malvaceae; genus Gossypium; species Gossypium bickii. Next base: position 138,190,072 of record CP106710.1, read on the forward strand.
AAGGGTGTGACCGCAATGGTCATGCAGTGCAATGCCAAGGTATTTTATAAGACTCAACATTATTGGAACCATGATATCAGCAGGTGCATTGAAAGAAACGTGATTTTTTTCAAAATAAATTTCCAAATTTCGACAAAGGGACATAAATAATCAATTTAAGGCCTGACTCTCTTTTTGGGTCCCCAGTGGAGTCGCCAAGCTGTCGTAACCATTTTTTTGAGAAAACGGGAATCGACTAGGTTTTGAAAATAAAAAAAAAAAGGAGTCGCCACCGATCTTTTATTAGGTGTGATCGAATCACCTTTGTTTTAATAAAACATTTTGATTTAGTAAAACAAGGTTTTTGGTCTACGAAAATTTGAGAAAATAGGTTCGGGAGTCGATTACGTGCGAGGAAGGGTTAGCACCCTCGTCACGCCCAAAATTGGTACCAAATTGATTAATTAATGTCCCAATTTCGAAAGTTGGAATTTTAAAAATAAATAGAAAATCGATCTCTTTTTTGGAAATATCTTGGTTTTTTCGAGTTGAATATCAAGATTTCCTTGTTTCGAAGGGACAAAATATCACATCCAACACGTAGGACACGATAATTCAAATCCTCGAATTCAGGATCATCCCTTAATTCCCGAGACTCATGCATTAAAATACGAAAAGGGTACTCGATTGTTTGGCCAAGCGAGAGAACCGAAACCCAACACATAGGGCACAATTTCTCGAATTTCCAAACACAGAATATTGCCTTATTTTGAAAATTTTGGTTTTTGGATGAAATTGATAAAAACAATTTAGGTTATGTTTTAAAGAGGTATGATTCAATGCGCGGATGGAATTACTTGATGAAGAGAACGATAATGTAATGTTGAAGAGAACGATAATGTAACATGAATTTGGTGTAATGACAACATAATACACGTAATACATGACATTGAAATCATTAATCTAAATTGTTGACATGCATGAATAATAATAAGGGAAGCAAAAAATAAGATAAGACAAGTCTAAAATGAATGGGAAAAGAACATTGCAGAAATAATAATAAAACTAAGATAATACTGATGAGTATGCATACAGGTCATAGCACGATAATAGAAATAATAATAACACAATAATAGTAGCATAATGATAATAAGATAATAATAATAAGATAACAGTAATAATAACACCAAAATATGTACAACATAATAATGTAGTAATATTAATAGTAGTATAGCAAATATAGTGATAATAATAATAATAATAATAATAATAATACGTATTGATATAGATGTGGTAAAAAAAATATATAATATAATAATATTAGTAGTAATACGCGATATATACAAAATGCGAGTACGAATATAATAATAATATCGGTGATGAAATTAGTATATACAAATAATGGTGCAATAATAATAATAGTAACGATAATGATGCAAAATATACAAAAGGTAATAATATAGTAATAACAATGGTAAAATACTAAAATAAAAACATAGTAATAATTATAATAGTAATAATAGAAAATATATACAATATATTCATATAAATATAGTAGTGATAATAATAATCTAATAATAATATAATAATAAATATGGTAACATAGTAATAATAGTAAGAATAATAAGAAATATATACAACATACGAATATAATAATATAATAACAATATGACAATAGTAATAATAAAAATAATAATAATAATAATAATAGTAATAATTATAATAGTAGTAGTATAGTAACAATGACAGAACAAAACGCACATTCACTAAAATGGATTGAATCGAAATTAAAACGGAATTCTGGGTTTAAATTTGAAAATAAAAGAGAAGATGAGGATCCAATGAAATGCGCACGAAACGAGAAGGGTCAAAAATGAAAATACTCCAGGGTTCCAAAACGCAACACTTAAAAGCGGACCAAACTAAATCAGTGTTTAAAATTCAGGGACGGAATAGCAATGATTAAAAAGGGGCTCAATCGAATCATCGTAAAATAAGGAAGGACTAACGAAATAGATAATCCCTTTAAGCGAAAAAGGCGGATCCTCCGGGTTACCCGTCGGGTCACGCGCGGATCGTGTTCTCCTTAAACGGCGCCGTTTTTATTAAAGGTTTATATATCTATTTTACTTCAAAAATCAGGTTATTTTTAGAACCCTAAGCTCCTAAACCAGCCGCCGTTCAAACCGATTCCCTCTGCCCCTCTTCTCTCATACCCGACGATTAGGTTTTCCTGGCCCGACCTTTTGCTACCCATCGCACCGCCATTAAACAGTGGCCGACTGTGTGTGGAGACGGGATCCTACCCTCGTTCAAGGGCGCGCTCCAGGGTTTCAGTCCCGAATCTTCCGCAAACGCCGAGACCCTGCGTCCCTCTGCCTGATTTCAGCACCCAAAAAGGGGATTTCGACGACGGAGAGGTCCGTTTTCCCTTTTCACTCAATCGTTTTGTTTTTAACAGAATAAAATAAAAAAAATAAAATAATAGAACGATCGATGAAAAATGTAAACGGAAAGGGTTAAAATCAACCTTCTGTTATCCCCTTTTGCGTTTTTGATGTCTGATAATGTGAAGTGTTTTTTGGTTTTTGAGAGTTTAAAACTAAAAAACAAATAATACACAATGACAGTGACTAATAATCTAAAATAATAAAGAGAAATCGATGTTAACCTTAAGATTTTTATTTCTTAGTTTTGAATGCTGATGATCCCTGTTTTTTTTGAAAGACCGAAGAAAATACAAATGGATTTTTGTTTCGGTTCTTATAACCGAAGTACAGATTTCTAGATATTTCGTTTTCTCTGCTGTTGTGCTTTCTATTTTCATTCCTCGTTTTTGTCGCGCGTGTTTGCTTGTCATTGCAAGTGTCTGAGGCTAGTGCTGGTGCAGGTGATGGGCGAAGACGGTGGGAACTGACAGCAGCATGCGTGGGTTGCTGATACGAGGCGCGCGTGGTGTGCTGCGGGGTCAGTGTGCGGGGTGGCATCGAGACGACGCGCGAGCGCGTGTAGCAAATGCGCGTAGTGGCAGTGACCGAGGGAACGGCGCATTAGGGCAGAAACCCTAGGGTTTCTGTTCATGAATCTGGGTCATTGGGCCTTTGTAATTGGGTTCGGGTTTTTAATTTGGGCTTGGTGGGTCTGACGGGTTTTGGGCTCTTTTCTATTGTAATTGGACATTGGGTATTTTAAAAGGACTTTTGGACTTTGTGTTTGTCCTTTTTATATTCTGTTTTTTTTATTGTTGGATGGGCCCGGGTTTGGGTTATGTAGTTGGGCTGTCTATTATTGAATTTTTTGGGTCTGTTTTAACATCGGTCCGGGCAAAAATTGGTTATTATAGGTTAAGTATGAGGAAGGGTTAGCACCCTCATAACGCCCAAAAATTGGTACCTAATTGATAAAATCATGTCCAACGGTTTAAAATTTAAAAAGTTTAAAATAAGATCTCTTATTAGAAGTAAAACCAAGACTTACCTATTTCAAAGAAATAAAAATACCACATCTAATAAGTTAGGATACAATATTTTATAACTTTGAAGCTAGGTGTATCTTTATTTTAGAAAATTCTTACCTCAAGACACAAAACATCACACCCAATAAGTTAGGATACAACGTTTTGAATTCTCAAGAATAAGTTTTTTATTTGAAACTTGAGATTTCTTTATTCCGAGAGAATATAAATATCACATCCAGCACGTTAGGACACGACATTTTTTAAACCCTCGTAATTAAAGTCATCTCATGATTTACAAAACTTGTTAAAAGGGTATTTAGTTATTTAGCCAAACAGAAAATCGCAACCCAGCACGTTAGGGCACTATTTCCCGAATTTCTAAATACAAAACATTGCCTTATTTTAAAATATAGTAAGCTTGTAAAAATGTATTTTTATTTTAAACAATAATCCATGTGACAAAAACGCATTTATAAACTATCATACACAAATCTTAAAAAACGATTATAATACAATAGCATACAATATAAAATACAACTAAAATAACTACACTATAGTAATCATAAAATAATAAATAAATAAAAGGGCATTACATTCATAAATAAAATATATAAAGCAATATATGTAAAACAATAAAAAATACTAAATGCTAAATATATAATTTAATAAATATATAAAATATATGTGAAACATGTTATAAAATATAAATAAACTTTATACAAAAATAAAATTTTTAGAAAATAATATATGATATAATATAATACTATATAATATAAAAAATTTAAAAACATATAGTATAAAAAAATATTATGTAATGAAAATAATAAAAATAATAAATAATGAAAATATATGTATATATGTAGTATATTAATTATAAAATTATATACATAATATAAACAATATAAATAAAATAAATTAGATAATATAAATAAATTTTATATAAAATAAAGCTTTAGAAATAATATAATATAATACTATATAATATACAAAATATAATATAATAAATAATATATAAAAATAATAATATATGAATTACTAAACAAATAGAATAATATATAAAATAATGATTAAATATATATACATATACATAAATTTTGTATTATTAATAAATTAATAGATATAAGAAAATAATATAGAAAATTTTAATGTGATCAAACTATTATAATATAAAATAATAAAATAAAATAAAAAGGATAAAAATAAAATTAAGATAAAGAAAACAGGGTTAAAACTACAATTAAAACAAATTAATAGGATTGAATCAAAAACGCGCGCTAAATATAAGGGACTAAAATGGCAATTGAACCTCTTTTAAAAACGGTGTCGTTCCGATTTTACCTTTAAAACGGACCGAGGGACTAAATTGGAATCGAAACAAACTTTAGGGACAAATTAAAAATAAATAAAAATGAAATTAATACCAAATTAAACAAATATAAAAATGCGGGAGGATTAAAATGACAATGAGGCCATTATTAAAAAAACGCGGATCTGATCCCATTCGGGTCGGGTAATCGGGTCAGCTTCATGAAACGGCGTCGTTTGGCAATCTTCAGAACGACACCGTATGGATGGGCAATAAAAACTAAAGTGTAGCCCCAAAATTCATTTTAAGCGTTGGGTTCAGAAAAAAAAACAGAGAATTTTCGAAAACTCTCTCTGGCTCTCAGTCTTAAGCCCGAATCTGCCTAGGGCTCTACCGCGCGTGTGGCTATACGCGCTACCTCCGACGATGGTTTGGCAGGCCCGAGGCTTCCGTCTTCAACACTAGTTGATAGGCAACTCCTTCTCCTCCCTTTGGTAATATATATGTGATAGAATATATTACATGATTGAAAAGAAAATAAAAATATGCAATAGTTTAAAAAAAATCACCTCTTTATTTGTTTTTTTTTTTTTTGGTTTTATTCAATGTTTCTGTCTTTGTATTTGTCTGCCTATCTCTCTGTATTGGTGTCTCCTCCCTTTTGTTTACAGAATAATCAACTTCTATAGCCTTGAAAAATGAAAATAAAAAAGGAAAACTATATCCTTGTTATTCTGCTTCGATTCTTCCTTTTTCTATGCAGGTGACGAGAACGCGGCGGTGATGGGGTTGCTTGCGTTGATGGCGGCGCGATTCGCGGCTGGATGGGGGCTGGTGGTCTCCTGCGGCGCCTAAGGTTTCAGAAACCCTAGGCCATTGCGGATTTCGACTAGGCAGTGGGCCTTTTGGGCTGTAAAATTTGTTTGTTCAGTTTTTTAGTATTTGGGCTAAATGTGTAATTTGGGTCTGGGTCTAGGAATGGTCTAAAGGGTGTAAGTGGGTCCACGGGTAATTCTGTAATCTGGACACTGGACTTTATTACTTTTTTTTGTTTTGTTTTATTATTCTAGTTTATAGGCCGGGGCAAAATGGGTTATTACAGTTGCCCCTCTTTGCTCATTGTTGTAAAACAAGAATAGAGCAAAGACTATAAAAGGACCAATTTTGCCCGGTCTTGGCCGAGCCTCGACTCTTGATCCTTGTCTTCTTCAAATGATTCCAACTCCACTGTAGCTTCAATGGTATTGGAACTTCATCTTGATTTCAGTAAGTTTGATAGCTTTAACTTCATGAAGGCAGTATCCACTATCTTTTGATTTGCTCCACTACAAACTCAGGGAAATCAGATTTGATATTTTCAATCTGATCCCTGCAAACTCAGGGGTGCCAGATTGGCATCATCGACTGCTTCTTGCAAACTTAAGAATGCTAGATCTGATATCTTCAATCTGCTTCCTGCAAAGCTCAAGAATGCCAGATTTGCTATTTTTGGTCCGCTCCACTGCAAACTCAGGGATACCAGACTGGTGGTTTAAATCTGTTCCACTATTGCTTAGGGAGACAAGATTTATCGTTCGATCTTGGTCCACTACTGCTTAGGGTGACAAGATCTACAATCTTTGACCTATTCCACTGCTGGTCAGGGAGATAGGGCTGGTGGCTTAAATCTGTTCCACTACTGCTTAGGGAGACAAGATTTGCCGTTCAATCTTGGTTCCCTACTGCTTAGGGTGACAAGATCTACAATCTTTGACCTATTCCACTGCTGGTCAGGGAAATAGGGCTGGTGGCTTAAATCTGTTCCACTACTGTTTAGGGAGACAAGATTTGCCATTCGATCTTGGTTCTCTACTGCTTAGGGTGACAAGATCTACAATCTTTAACCTATTCCGCTGCTGGTCAGGGAGATAGGGCTGGTGGCTTAAATCTGTTCCACTACTGCTTAGGGAGACAAGATTTGTCGTTCGATCTTGGTTCCCTACTGCTTAGGGTGACAAGATCTACAATCTTTGACCTATTCCACTACTGGTCAAGGAGATAGGGCCGGTGGCTTAAATCTGTTCCATTACTACTTAGGGAGTGAAGACTTGTCGTTCGATCTTGGATCCCTACTGCTTAGTGTAACATCCTAGATTAGGGGTTATGCGTTTGTGCATAATTCATGAGTTAGTAGGTTTTGGCAGTGTTGGAAGTGTATTAAGGTTTTTTAGAATTTTAGGATGGAAGAAGAAAGCTTTGGAAAATTATTGGTTTCTAAGTAAAAAGGGGAGCTAGGTAAATGAGGCTTTAAAAGAAACTCCGTGTGAAGCATGACACAAGGAACCATGCGGTAAAATGGCATGTTTTATGAATTATGAATGTGTTATGTGAATTCTAGAAATAAGGAAATGTATGGAAATATATGGAAATGTATGGAAGTGTATGGAAATGTATGGAAATGTGTGGAAATGTATGGAAATGTAAGGCAATGTAGGGAAATGTAAGAAAATGTAAGGAAATGTATGGAAATGTATGGAAATGTAAGGAAATGTAAGGAAATGTGAGGAAATGTATGGAAATGTAAGGAAATGCAAGGAAATGTAAATGTAGGGAAATGTCCTGAAAATGTAAAGGAATAAAGAGGAAAGTGAACATTTATGGAAACTAGGAAATGTAAGGAAATGATTCAAAAATGGAAAGTGAACATTTCTGGAAACTTGGAAATGTAAGAAAATGGCAAGTTTACAGAGCCGATCGAAAATTTTAGGAAACTTAGAAATGACTTAGAAATGTCAAGTTTTAAAGTTTAAAATAGGAAATTAAGGCAAGGTGGCCTTAAAAGAAAAAGATGGTAAGATTTGACACACAAACGGGCTAGGAAAAGTGGCCTGAAGATGGCACTTAGGGCCTATGGAAATGGCGCCATGTGCAAGAGGCATGGGCCTGGGTTCGAGTCACAAGGGAAGCAATTAAATGAAGGTTTTAATTTTGCTTCCGAAGAAATTTGAGTGGACGGCACATGTGTTTAAAAAGAGAGGTGTTTTATTTTCATAAATATTCGATTAAAAGGTGATAAATAAAGGATTTTTAAATTGGATTATTTAGAAGAGATAAATATTGGATTAAACTCTTTTATTTATGATAATTAAAGGATAAAGTTATCAAAATAGAAGAGTGGTGGCCAAGTAAAAGACTCTAGCTAGTAATTTTGGCTATAAAAGGAAGAGTAAGGCTATTCTTCATTCTTTCTTTTCTCTTCAAGAAAACCTCTCAGAAATTCTCTAAAATTTCTCCTATTCTCTCTGTAGAATTTTTCTACCATTATTCTCTTTTCCTCTTTTCTTTTCTTCTTCATTCTTCTCCTCTAAATATTCCAAAAGCCGAAAGCTTACTAAGATCAAGGCCATAGCCGAATCTCTGAAGGTTGAAGTGAAGATGCAATCGATTTCTTCAAGTAAGGAGATCTTCCAGATTTACTAAGTGTCGACTACAAGGAAGGAGAAGTTCTTTTCCGAAGGTACACCATAGGTCGCGTGTTCCCTAGTTATTCGATGAATTTGGGATTTAAAATCTAAGGTAAGTCATATTTAACATTCGACTAAGGGTTAATTGTTGTGAATAAATGTTAGAAATTGATCTAACATGTAGTTATAGGGATTTCGATTGAGAGGGATACAAGGATTTGGATTTGAGAATTTCAAGGAACTTGAGATCTAAATCTGTAGATCATTCTTGGGATTTCAAGGAATCATAACAAATCAGTGTGTACCCTTACTAACCTTCAATAAATTACGTGGTAATTATTAAATATATGAATATGTATCAGTATGTGAATGTGGTTAAGTACCACAAATGTGGTAAGGAGTACCTGTGTATGTTTCCTACTTTTGATAGGATTATGAATGTGATATACTTTGAACATGTGATTAGTAACATGAATGAAAATTAAGTATGTGGAATATGTTATAAAATAATTGGGGCATTTGGGATATATGTGAAGGAAGAAAGTGAAGGTGTTGACTTGGTCTCACCAACGAAGGTGTTGACTTCGGTCTCACCAACGAAGGTGTTGGTTTCGGCCTCACCAACGAAATATGGTGGCTACGGCCCCATTGCGTGAATATGGTAACCGGTTACATTATTTGAATATAGTGTCTAATGACACAACGTAAGTGGGCGGTGAGCACGTCGACTGCAGCGACTGCCTTCGATGGTGTGTAGCGGATGGAGGGTTGACTTAGTAGTCCCCACGGTGTAATTGGCAGGTACGGGTGGTGTGTAGCGGATGGACAAATAGGCTTGGGTTGGGTTGCATCATTATTTGATTTGAATATGCTTTGATATGAATATGTATGCCTGGAATGTTGATTGTTAGTTTGTGTACACATTGAGTCTGTTGACTCACCCCTTTTGGGACTATTTTTAGGAAATGAGCAAAGTAATGGACCGGGTCGGCGCAGGAGCTAAAGGTGGCCATGCATCACTTGAAGAATTTATTAGAATTTGGACTTTACTCAATTTTAGTATTTTCAATTTTATCTTTGGGTTTGAATGATGTAATAAGGCCATAAGGCCCAAGTTGGATGGTTTTATTTCCCGCTTTTATTTTGAGTTGTTATGTTATGAATTATTTTTGACTAAGTTTAATTAAATTTATTTTAAAAATAAACCCTAAATTGTTTTGTCACCAAAATTAAATGTTTTCTAAATTAAATAAATGGGTTTCCAACCTAAGCCCAACCCAAAACCAATATCTTTCTAAAAATTCACAAAAATTTTCTAAGTAACAAAAGAATTTGAAGCCGATTTTCTTAAGGAACATACGAGATCCTGTTCAGCTCGTGGGCGGGTGTGGGGTGTTTGATTTAATATCGAGCCCGTTTTAAACTCTCGGCTGTGGGCTAAGGCCCAAAATGTTTTCAAAGCGAGCCAAATGATTTTTTTGAAATTGCTGGAGTTTCGGCATGGCACCTCGATCTCCGACCATGATCCACCAGGTAAGTACCCCTAACCATTTGGGTGATTATGTGATTTATATTATGTTTTGGAAGGGTAGAAAAAGGAATGGAACGTAGAATAGCATGATAAGAACTTGAACCCTAGGACTAGTCTACTCAAACACAAATACATAAGACTTAATACTTACTCAAACAAACCCATGACTAAGTCACTAAGTTAGGGTGTGGTAACCCACATGCGCATGTCTAGGATTGGATCAGGAAGAGCACAGTATTTAAGCAGTCCTAGTGAATCACCTCCTCTTCGCAGGAATCCTGCCTGGTGCGTAGCTTTGGTTCACCCTGACCAAAAAGGGCTCGGACATAGGCTAAACACAATAACTAAAACCCGAAAGGGAACTAGCTGTGTTTTTATAAAAACCCTAGTTTTAAAACTCTTAAAATTACCTTTTCAATTTTTGAGAACTATTTTTACAAAAATTTTCAAAAAAATTTTTGATTTATGAAATTACAAAAAATACCCCTAGTGGTAAATTACAAAAATGCCCTTGGTTTATAAAAATGTCCAAAATACCCACAGTTCTTATCAAGATTTCATTACATTAGAAAATGTTCAAAAACCCTAATTTGCAAAATATCAAAATACCTTGATTTGGAGAAAAATTACAAAATTGCCCCTAACTTACAAAATTACCAAAATGACCCTGATTTAAATTTTTTTTTTTGCGACATCACCGACTTGAAAAACAAATGCTCAAAAAAGAACCTCAAAGTTTTGCAAATTTTGAAATACCCCGAATTATTAAACTTTACAAATTTACCTGGTTTGTAAAAAAATTACCGAAATACCCTCGAATTTCAAAATTACCGAAAGGCCCAGGATTTCAAAATTACCAAAATACCCTTATTGACAAAATCACCAAGGAACCTTATTTTGACAAATTACGAAAATACCCCTGTAGGACAAAATTACGAAAATACCCCTGGGTAGTGCAAAAACAACAACAATGAAAACTACAACATTTCTCTGAATGAACGAAAGTTCATAATTGATTGGTGGATGTATGAATGTAAAGACTGTGTGCATGTATGAATACGAAAGAACCACCCCTAAAATTCTTTCCATAAAACTTCTTCGCGGGTAATCAGTGGAATAAAGACTAATTCATAAAATTCTCTTAAATCAGATTAAATCACAACGTTAGAAATAAGTTCTAGGGGACGTGAACTTAGAGATTGTGCCTAGAAAGTATGATGGTTATATTAAGATCAGAGTGCGTAGCGTAAGCATAGTGCGGTGAGAAGGATGGTACGACTGTTAGTAAGGAATTTCGAGGACGAAATTATTTTTTAAGGAGGGTAGAACTGTAACATCCTAGATTAGGGGTTATGCGTTTGTGCATAATTCATGAGTTAGTAGGTTTTGGCAGTGTTGGAAGTGTATTAAGGGTTTTTAGAATTTTAGGATGGAAGAAGAAAGCGTTGGAAAATTATTGGTTTCTAAGTAAAAAGGGGAGCTAGGTAAATGAGGCTTTAAAAGAAACTCCGTGTGAAGCATGACACAAGGAACCATGCGGTAAAATGGCATGTTTTATGAATTATGAATGTGTTATGTGAATTCTAGAAATAAGGAAATGTATGGAAATATATGGAAATGTATGGAAGTGTATAGAAATGTATGGAAATGTGTGGAAATGTATGGAAATGTAAGGCAATGTAGGAAATGTAAGAAAATGTAAGAAATGTAAGAAATGTATGGAAATGTATGGAAATGTAAGGAAATGTAAGGAAATGTGAGGAAATGTATGGAAATGTAAGGAAATGCAAGGAAATGTAAATGTAGGAAATGTCTGAAAATGTAAAGGAATAAAGAGGAAAGTGAACATTTATGGAAACTAGGAAATGTAAGGAAATGATTCAAAATGGAAAGTGAACATTTCGGAAACTTGAAATGTAAGAAAATGGCAAGTTTACAGAGCCGATCGAAAATTTTAGGAAACTTAGAAATGACTTAGAAATGTCAAGTTTTAAAGTTTAAAATAGGAAATTAAGGCAAGGTGGCCTTAAAAGAAAAAGATGGTAAGATTTGACACACAAACGGGCTAGGAAAAGTGGCCTGAAGATGGCACTTAGGGCCTATGGAAATGGCGCCATGTGCAAGAGGCATGGGCCTGGGTTCGAGTCACAAGGGAAGCAATTAAATGAAGGTTTTAATTTTGCTTCGGAAATTTCGAGGTGGACGGTACATGTGTTTAAAAAGAGAGGTGTTTTATTTTCATAAATATTCGATTAAAAAGGTGATAAATAAAGGATTTTTAAATTGGATTATTTAGAAGAGATAAATATTGGATTAAACTCTTTTATTTATGATAATTAAAGGATAAAGTTATCAAAATAGAAGAGTGGTGGCCAAGTAAAGGACTCTAGCTAGTAATTTTGGCTATAAAAGGAAGAGTAAGGCTATTCTTCATTCATTCTTTTCTCTTCAAGAAAACCTCTCACTAAATTCTCTAAAATTTCTCCTATTCTCTCTGCCGAATTTTTCTACCATTATTCTCTTTTCTCTTTTCTTTTCTTCTTCATTCTTCTCCTCTAAATATTCCAAAAGCGAAAGCTTGCTAAGATCAAGGCCATAGCCGAATCTCTGAAGGTTGAAGTGAAGATGCAATCGATTTCTTCAAGTAAGGAGATCTTCCGGGATTTACTAAGTGTCGACTACAAGGAAGGAGAAGTTCTTTTCCCGAAGGTACACCATAGGCCGCGTGTTCCCTAGTTATTCGGTGAATTTCGGGATTTAAGAATCTAAGGTAAGTCATATTTAACATTCGGCTAAGGGTTAATTGTTGTGAATAAATGTTAGAAATTGATCTAACATGTAGTTATAGAGATTTAAATGAGAGAGGATACAAGGATTTCGGGATTTGAGAATTTCAAGGAACTTGAGATCTAAATCTGTAGATCATTCTTCGGGATTTCAAGGAATCTGTTAAGCAAATCAGGTGTGTACCCTTACTAACCTTCAATAAATTACGTGGTAATTATTAAATATATGAATATGTATCAGTATGTGAATGTGGTTAAGTACCACAAATGTGGTAAGGAGTACCCAGGTATGTTTCCTACTTTTGATAGGATTATGAATGTGATATACTTTGAACATGTGATTAGTAACATGAATGAAAATTAAGTATGTGGAATATGTTATAAAATAATTGGGGCATTTGGGATATATGTGAAGGAAGAAAGTGAAGGTGTTGACTTCGGTCTCACCAACGAAGGTGTTGACTTCGGTCTCACCAACGAAGGTGTTGGTTTCGGCCTCACCAACGAAATATGGTGGCTACGGCCCCATTGCGTGAATATGGTAACTTCGGTTACATTATTTGAATATAGTGTCTAATGACACAACGTAAGTGGGCGGTGAGCACGTCCGATCGCAGCTGATCGCTTCGATGGTGTGTAGCGGATGGAGGGTTGACTTAGTAGTCCCCACGGTGTAATTGGCGTGCGGGTGGTGTGTGTAGCGGATGGACAAATAGGCTTGGGTTGGGTTTCATCATTATTTGATTTGAATATGCTTTGATATGAATATGTATGCCTGGAATGTTGATTGTTAGTTTGTGTACACATTGAGTCTGTTGACTCACCCCTTTGTGGGACTATTTTTTTAGAAATGGCGATAATGGGTAGGGTCGGCAGGAGCTAAAGGTGGCCATGCATCACTTGAAGAATTTATTAGAATTTGGACTTTACTCAATTTTAGTATTTTCAATTTTATCTTTGGGTTTGAATGATGTAATAAGGCCATAAGGCCCAAGTTGGATGGTTTTATTTCCCTGCTTTTATTTTCAGTTGTTATGTTATGAATTATTTTTGACTAAGTTTAATTAAATTTATTTTAAAAATAAACCCTAAATTGTTTTGTCACCAAAATTAAATGTTTTCTAAATTAAATAAATGGGTTTCCAACCTAAGCCCAACCCAAAACCAATATCTTTCTAAAAATTCACAAAAATTTTCTAAGTAACAAAAGAATTTGAAGCCGATTTTCTTAAGGAACATACCAGATCCGGTTCAGGCTCGTGGGCCGGGTGTGGGGTGTTTCACTTAGGGCGACAAGATCTACAATCTTCGTCCTATTCCCATGCTAGTCAGGGAGATAGGGCTGATGTCTCCGATCTGCTCCTGCAACCTCAGGATTGTCAGATTGCTATTTTTAATCTGATTCCTGCAAACTCAGGGATCACTAGATTGATGTCTTCGATCTGCTTCCTGCAAACTCAGGAATGGCAGACTGCTATCTTCTACCTTGCTACATAACCTGTAGAATGGGTATATGCTTATGTCTAATAATTAGGAATGCCTTGATCGAAATGCCTCAAATGCTCCTAATTAGACATGCTATGAATGTAATAATGATATGAGTATGATTCCCGCTTAAGGTGTTATCACTCATTTATCTGTCAAGGTTTCATCTTCGTTCCCCCTGAAGTATCATTTTCTTGCTCAATTATTTTACCCCGTGGTCATTCTGAATCCACTCCATTCGAACCTTGGGACATGAAGTTTGCGCCTCCCACTGCAGCTTCAGGGGAATAACATTTGGCTTCTTTCATCCAACTTGTATCGTTTTCCACCATTCCCTAAGCGTATAAGTCTTGAAATTTACATGAATGCAAGGTCTCTCGACAATGACCCCCTTTTACATGTAACAACCCAAACCTGGTCTATGCGTTAAGACCAGATTTGGTATGCCACACAAATCGAACATACATCTAGTCATCTAATGATTTAAAGAAAACAGATCTTCAAAACTATTTTGGAGATGGAGTTTATCAAAAATCGAGGTTAATTTGAAATCCATGATTTTAAAACATAAGAGTTTATAATTTGATTTTCAGAGAAATAATTGGTTAAAAATTTTTAAGAAGTAAAAATTCAAAAGGGATTTGAAACATATTCATAAAAGAGTTTTCACAGAAATTTTTACTAGTTAGTGATATTTAAGAAAACCCCCTTTTTTTATACGTAAGTTTAAGAAAACATTTATAAAAATTAAAATAGTCCCATTTAAGTATCTAAAACATATTAAAATCCATCCACGAAATAAAAATCCATGAAAACAATACCAGAGGCCTTATTACATCACCATTTAAATAGTAATTAAATAAAAATACTAAAGAGTAATTTAAAGTTCATAAAAACCATCATTTGAAGTATGGCCCACGCGAAGTCATCCCCGGCCCAAGCCTCCATCAATCATCATTACCTGAGAAGGGTAAGAAAACGGGGTGAGTTACTTAGAACTCAGTGTGTAACCTACTTACCAAGTCCACTGGGCCAAATCATCAAAGCATTTTATTGGGCTTGAGCCCATTTACAAATTTAACAATATAGTAATTAAAAATGCATGTGAAATGCAATTAACAACCAAGCCTAAATTTCCATTCACTACACACCACCCGTACCAACCAGTACACCTGTGGGGATCAAGTCAACCCACCCTGCCAACACACCAATCGCAGGCATGAAGCCATTTAAAATGTTTGTGGCTGAGCCAACCGAACTAGATTGTGGCTGAGCCACCTGAACTAGATTGTGGTAGAACCACCAGAACTTCTCTTCAATTTTATCCCAACCCATGCAATCATGTATACATATACAAAGCATAAAAATTTTCATATGATAATTTCAACATAAGGCCCATACTACAAGTTGGCCCATTAAGCAATCTGGCAATTCGGCTGTAACACCCTAAACCCAGTCAACACACCATGACCGAATCTGACATGTTACAGAGTGAAAACGATTCGGAGAAAACAAGTTGCCGATTTATTTTTATTAAAAACTCGTTTGACGTTTTGTGCTCAAAGAAATCATGTGTAGAGTATAGTTTGAAAACGTTTTTGTTGCCTTTAACCCTGGAAAACTCATTTTTGTTGAAAACCCGTTTGTCGTTTCTAGTTTTGGAAAACTATTCGGTTCTATTAAAACTCGAGTGAATTAAACAAGGTTAAAGTGAAACCGTTTGCTTTGAACTTGTAGAAAACTTAATTTGGAAATAATTTTAGTTAACTTGTTATCATCTTGTATGTATTGTTACCCGATGGTAAAGTTGAAAACCTGAAAGGAGGTATAATTTTGAAAACGTTAATTTTTACCGGTTATTGGAGCATGCAAGATTAATTATCCATTTAACCTAATGAGTTGATAATCATAAAAGCAGATAATTAAAAACCCAAAATAATAGCTTAGCGGCCTTATTACAAACCCAAACCAAATTTTAAGAAAATTATAAACTGAAATTAAAGTCTAAAACAAAAACCCGAAAGTAATGTGCATGGCCAACTCGAGTCCTCCCCGGCTCCACATCCGCGATCTATGCCTCATCTGCAAAATATAAGGGAAGGGGTGAGTCACCGAGACTCAGTGTATAAATCCCCAACCCGATAAAAAAAGCACTTACACAAATCATGCAACCCAAACCTAACCATCCGAACTCCTGCATCTACCCCGTGTGGTCAAAACCACTGGTCATCAAAACCACTGGTGACCGTAGTCACAAATAATATAAATGTGGTCAAAACCACTGGTGATCGTAGTCACAAATCATATGGTGGGGCCAACCCACCGTGTGGTCAAAACCACTGATGACAATCCTCTCTTCCACAAAATCCTCTCTTCCACTCATTCAAACGAATTTGAATGAGTCAACCTCCTAAAATCTCTCTTCTCCACCCAGTTCGAATATGTTGACTCAATCCAAACACATCCAACAGAGTCCTTCCTGAACACACCTCCTCCCTGATTCTGGCGTTAAAAAGAATAAGCAGAAAGGGATTTCTGCAGCTCGAACCCAAGCTCCCTTGCTCCCCCTTGTGGCGTCACTTCTCCAAGCCTTAAGTGGCGCCCCTTGCCACTCTACCAAGGCTCCTCTTGCATCAAAGCTTGCTACCAAAGGTACTTAACCCCTAGCTCTATCAACTCCCTTTCCTAGAAGCCCAAAACAAAAATTTCTGCTATGACTCCGGCCTATCCATAGCTCGAGCCTAGACCCTAAAGTAGTCCAAACTAACACCCACCATACAATACACATGCAAACACATAAAAAATGTAGAGACCCCGATTTAAGGATGTTACAGTTCTACCCCCTTAAAAATAATTTCAGCCTTGAAATTACCTGATCAGAAGAGTTGAGGGTATTGCTGCCGCATCACATCCTCTGGTTCCCACGTGGCCTCCTCTGTACCATGGTTTCGCCATAAAACTTTCACCAAGGGAACTGACTTCCTACGCAGAACTTTGACATCCCGATCCAAAATCTGCACTGGTTCCTCCTCGAAAGACAAGTCTGAGCTCACCTCTATCTCCTCAACTGGCACAACATGTGACGGATCTGATCGATAGTGCCTAAGCATAGAAACATGAAACACGTCGTGAATCTAACTTAATTCTGCTGGCAACTCGAGCTGATAAGCTACTGGTCCCACTCGCTTCAACACCATATACGGCCCGATAATCCTAGGGCTTAGCTTGCCCTTCAGACCAAATCTCAACACTTTCTTCCATGGCGATACCTTCAGAAAGACCTTGTCACCCACTGCTTACTCTATATCCTTGCGCTTAAGATCGGCGTAAGACTTCTGCCTGTCCGACGCTTCCTTTAGACGAGCCCGAATCACCTTAACCTTATCCTCTGTTTCTGCCACCAATTCCGGACCCAACATCTGTCGTTCACCCAGTTTCATCCAACACGTAGGAGTACAACATTTCCATCCATATGATGCCTCATATGGTGCCATCTGAATACTCGCTTGATAACTGTTGTTATACGCGAATTCTGCCAATGGAAGATACTCTTCCCAACTACCGCTGAAATCCAGAACACAACCCTTTAACATATCCTCTAGAATCTGGATTATCGTTTCTGACTGTCCATCAGACTGCGGATGAAAAGCTGTGCTGAAATCCAACCTCGTACCCAATACCTGATGCAAAGCTTTTCGGAACCTTGACATGAATCTGGGATCCCTATCCGAGATAATTGACACTGGCACTCCATGCAACCTTACTATCTCTGCCACATACAACTTGGCTAACTTCTGGAGCGAGTAATCAACTCGAACTGGTATGAAATGAGCTGACTTAGTCAGACGATCCACAATCACCCAGACTGAATCCTTCTTGCTAGGCGTAAGGGGTAGCCCACTAACGAAATCCTTCGTAATCCTTTCCCACTTCCACTGCGGAATCTTTACCAGCTGCAACAAACCGGACGGTAACTGATGCTCTGCTTTGACTTGCTGGCATGTCAAACATTTACCCACAAACTCAGTTACTTCCCGTTTAAGACCCAGCCACCAAAACTGTTCCCTCAAATCTTGATATATCTTGCTACCTCCAAGATGCATAACGTATGGGCTGCTATGAGCTTCCTGAAAAATTCGCTGTCTTAACTCAACGTCCTTCGACATACATACCTTCCCTTGGAAACACAGTGCTCCATCATTGCCCAAGTTGTAACCTTCGGATTCACCATCTTGCACTTGCAACCTCCGAGCACTCAAACCCTCATCCACCAGTTGTTTTTCCCTAACCTGATTGATCCATGTCGGCCTTACTTGCAATTTTGCAAATAGACTCCCGTCGTCATACAGACTAAGGTGAGCAAACATCGCTCTCAGGTCTGCTACCACCTTACAGCTAAACGCATCGGCTACTACGTTAGCCTTACTCGGATGGTATTTAATCGAGCAATCGTAGTCTTTAACAACCTAATCCACGTTCGCTGCCTCAAATTCAAGTCTTTCTGCATCAAGAGGTACTTCAGACTCTTATGATCCGTATAAACTGTCGACTTTTCCCCATACAAGTAATGCCTCCAAATTTTCAAGGCGAAAACCACTGCAGCCAACTTCAAGTCTTGTGTCGGGTAGTTACTTTCATGAGGTCTCAACTGTCGAGACGCATATGCCACTACTTTCCCCTCATGCATCAGTACACACCCTAAGCCAGTATGCGATGCATCACAATAGACCGTGAATTTCTTTCCTGCCTCAGGCTGAATCAAAACCGGAGCTTCAGTTAGAATCTTCTTCAACTTGTCAAAACTTTCTTGCTATTTTTCAGACCACACAAACGGAACCCCTTTTCTCAACAGCTTGGTCAATGGCACTGCAATCAAAGAGAAGCCTTCTACGAACCTTCTGCAATATCCTGCCAAACCCAGAAAACTCCGAATCTTAGCTACCGACTTAGGTGGTTTCCAATCCAACACTGCCTCGATCTTTCGAGGATCCACCCTAATCCCCTCAGCTGATACTACATGACCCAAGAAAGTTACCTCCTTAAGCTAGAACTCGCACTTACTAAACTTGGCGAATAACTGCTTCTCCCTCAAAACCTGTAGAACCACTCGAAGATATGCATCATGTTCCTCCTCAGATCTCGAGTACACCAAAATGTCGTATATAAACACTACGAAAAACTGATCTAAGTACGACTGAAACACCCGATTCATCATGTCCATGAATGCTACCGGCGCATTGGTTAACCTGAACGGCATTACCAAAAACTCGTAGTGCCCATACTGAGTACGAAACGCCGTCTTATGAATATCAGCCTCCTTCACTTTGAGTTGATGATACCCCGACCTAAGATCTATCTTAGAGAAAACTGATGCACCCTTAAGCTGATCAAACAAGTCATCTATCCTGGGCAACGGATACTTGTTCTTGATCGTCAACTTATTTAGCTGGCGATAGTCTATACACATCCGCATTGTATTGTCTTTCTTCTTAACAAAGAGCACAGGCGCTCCCCAAGGGGATACACTCGGCCGGATGAAACCCCTGCCCAACAATTTCTAAATCTGCGCCTTTAACTCCACCAATTCCTTCGGCGCCATCCTATATGGGGTAATAGACACTAGCGCGGTTTTGGGTAACAAGTCTATACCGAACTCAACCTCGCGGTCTAGAGGCAAACCCGGAAGTTCCTCTGGGAATACATCAGCAAATTCCCTCACGGTTCGGACACTCTCCACAGCTGAATCCTTGGCTCCCAAATCACAGACATGCACCATAAATGCCTCACAACCTTTCCTCACCATTTTCTCAACCTTCAGCGCAGAGACAACATTGGATAGGTAATTTCTCCTATTACCTATCATCACTACTTCTTCACCTTCCATTGTCTTCAACACCATGCGCTTAGCCGCGCAATTCAAACTGGCTTGGTACCTCACTAGCCAATCCATCCCAAGAATCAGATCGAACTCCCCAAACGGTAGTTCCATCAAGTCAGCCAAAACACGACCCCTTGAAGTTCTAGGGGTACATCCCTATACAGTTTATTTACTACCACAGAGTGACCTAGAGGGCTTATTATTGTCATCTCCCTAGAAGTAATCTCAGAGTCTAAGTTCATGGTTTCCACTATGCTACTGGCAACATACGAGTGCGTCGAACCCACATCTATCAAAGCAGTATAAGGTAGTCTAAAGATTAAGAACGTACCGGTTATGACGTCCGGCGCGTCGCCCTCCTCTCGACGCCTTGCTACGTAGACCAACCCAGGCTGTCTCGCCTCCGTACTTCCTGCACCTCTGCCCGGACACAATGGCAACAGAATATTTACATGCAACATGGCCCAACCCAACCTAAAAGTCCATCCTCTACACACCAGCCCGTACCAGCCATCACACCTCGGGGATTTCTACAATCTACCTGCCAACCGCTATACACTATATCGACAGTCATGCTGTCAGTTAAAATGCCGATCACCATGTGACCTTATAATCCACTGTGGCAGAGCCACCGATCACTGTGTAACCTTATAATCAAGTGTGGTAGAGCCACCGATCACTATTATGACCTAAATGCACATATCGTGGTTTAACCACCGATCACTAAGTGACCTTTTAACATGCTCTTCCCCTTCATCATATCAACCCCATCCCATGCATACATCTATGCAGAAGCAAAACACCATACTATCTAAAAGATCACAGACTATCACATACATCCATACACATAGAGAAGTTTCTATGATTACGTACCTGGCATATCTTGCCTACCCTTTCCGGGTAACACGGCTGTCCATACAGCCTTTTTCCGGCTTTTAGCCCATAACATATATATAGTACAGATAAATTGGTGTGATAGAGATCTACACACCTAATTACAGACAAGACTAGACTTTTTATGTTGACATTATTAGAAGCCGATACGACTGTTAACTGTCTAAGGTTTTGTTCTGAAGCCGGTCCACAACCCGGTGGCCAATCCCGAACTGCTGACACCGTTCGTTTCTTAAACTTAGGGATTGGGTTTACAGATCCAATCCCCTCTTTCACCTGATCGACACTTGATTCCATCAAAAGACCTTATCAGTTGTTACCATCACAACATATGGTTGTTAATCCATGTCATAAAGTCAAGATCATAATTACGATGAACAACCTAACAAAAATCTAAAGAAAACCCCCTTACCTTAAAATCCTGAAAAGAGGTATGGGTCTCAGAGACTAGCGATTTCTGGCTTTTGGGATCTAGATGATTTGATCTACTTCAATTCCCGAAATGTTGCCCCAAGATGAGAACACAAGAACAGTCAAAATGTTACTCCAAAGTTAATCTTATCACATCAATCAACCTTTCGGCTTTGGCCTCTAAAACCCGAAAGAAAAAGGAAGAACAGAAGAAATCGGCACTTACCTTAACATAGAGAATTCGGCAACTCCTAGAGAATTTCGGCTTTTGAGAAGATCAAAAAGAAAAGATGATATCAAGAGATCTATGAAGATTCGGCTTTAATAAAGAAATCAAAAGAAAAAGATGCAGGGGAAGATTATAAGGTTTCGGTTTGTAGAGGAAAACAGAGAAAAACAATGGACATTCGGCTTTAGCATAAAAGTGGAGATGAGAGAATGGAATTAGAGGTTTCGGCTTTAGCAGAGAATGAGAGAAGAGAGTAAAAGAATAAAACCCAAATACAAAAAATAAAGAAGTATTCCCCTCCCCTAAAGAGAACTTTCGGCTCTCACCAAGCAAATGCCGAAAATGCCCATTTTGCAAACTAAAAACCCATCCTATCAATAAGGAAATTTCGGCACCCCTTAGCCATACAAAATCGATTCCTCCTCCCCCTCAGTGTTGGAATTTCGGCCACCACTGTGACTAGCAAAAAAATCCTAAATTTCCTCCCTTATCTTTATCTGATCACTCATCCTCAAGTGGCATGGATAACGCCACCTCTTCCTTCTTTTATCTGCCACATTATCAGCCATATTATCCAGATTATCCCACTCATTAAATCCCCCTACTTTTAAGCATTCCAACCAACTCCAACTCCCTCTCTTTTGACGCCAAAAACATTTAAAATAAGTGGGTAATGCGACTCAAACCTTGGACCCCTTCATCATATCAACCCCATCCCATGCATACATCCATGCAGAAGTAAAACACCATACTATCTAAAAGATCACAGACTATCACATACATCCATACACATAGAGAAGTTTCTATGATTACGTACCTGGCATCCCTTGCCTACCCTTTCCAGGTAACACGACTGTCTATACAGCCTTTTTCCGGCTTTTAGCCCATAACATATATATAGTACAGATAAATTAGTGTGATAGAGATCTACACACCTAATTACAGACAAGACTAGACTTTCTATGTTGCCATTATCAGAAGCCGATACGACTGTTAACTGTCTAAGGTTTTGTTCTGAAGCCAGTCCACAACCCGGTAGCCAATCCCGAACTACTGACATCGTTCGTTTCTTAAACTTAGGGATAGGGTTTACAGATCCAATCCCTTCATGCACCTGATCGACATTTGATTCCATCAAAAGACCTTATCAGTTGTTACCATCACAACATATCGTTGTTAATCCATATCATAAAGTCAAGATCATAACTATGATGAACAACCTAACGAAAATCTAAAGAAAACCCCCTTACCTTAAAATCCCGAAAATAGGTATGGGTCTCAGAGACTAGCGATTTCTGGCTTTTGGGATCTAGATGATTTGATCTACTTCGATTCCCGAAATGACGCCCCAATATGAGAACACAAGAACAGTCAAAATGTTACTCCAAAGTTAATCTTATCACATCAATCAACCTTTCGGCTTTGGCCTCTAAAACCCGAAAGAAAAAGGAAGAATAGAAGAAATCAGCACTTACCTTAACATAGAGAATTCGGCAACTCCTAGAGAATTTCGGCTTTTGAGAAGATCAAAAAGAAAAGATGATATCAAGAGATCTATGAAGATTCGGCTTTAATAAAGAAATCAAAAGAAAAAGATGCAGGGGAAGATTATGAGGTTTCGGTTTGTAGAGGAAAACAGAGAAAAACAATGGACATTCGGCTTTAGCATAAAAGTGGAGATGAGAGAATGGAATTAGGGGTTTCGGCTTTAGCAGAGAATGAGAGAAGAGAGTAAAAGAATAAAACCCAAATGCAAAAAATAAAGAAGTATTCCCTTCCCCTAAAGAGAATTTTCGACTCTCACCAAGCAAATGCCGAAAATGCCCATTTTGCAAACTAAAAACCCATCCTATCAATAAGGAAATTTCGGCACCCCTTAGCCATACAAAATCGATTCCTCCTCCCCCTCAGTGTTGGAATTTCGGCCACCACTGTGACCAGCAGAAAAATCCTAAATTTCCTCCCTTATCTTTATCTGATCACTCATCCTCAAGTGGCATGGATAATGCCACCTCTTCCTTCTTTTATCTGCCACATTATCAGCCATATTATCCACATTATCCCGCTTATTAAATCCCCCTACTTTTAAGCATTCCAACCGACTCCAACTCCCTCTCTTTTAACGCCAAAAACATTTAAAATAAGTGGGTAATGCGACTCGAACCTTGGACCTCCCTAGCTGACGCCACCTCCCTGCTCTCTAAGTGGCGCCACTTTGCCACTGGGCCACAAGCCCATCTGTGTCTTATAATCACAAATAACATCTTTTAAGCCCTATCCTATCAGGCTTTCCACTAGAGTGTCCAAACAGAAAATTTGATTAAGACCTCTGCCCAACCTCGAGCCCATTCTGGACCTCTTAAACATTCCAATTAACGCATTAAGCATAACAATACATTAAATGCATAGGATGTTACAAGTCATCTCATGATTTACAAAACTTGTTAAAAGGGTATTTAGTTATTTAGCCAAACGGAAAATCGCAACCCAGCACGTTAGGGCACTATTTCCCGTATTTCTAAATACAAAACATTGCCTTATTTTAAAATATAGTAAGCTTGTAAAAAATGTATTTTTATTTTAAACAATAATCCATGTGACAAAAACGCATTTATAAACTATCATACACAAATATTAAAAAACGATTATAATACAATAGCATACAGTATAAAATACAACTAAAATAACTACACTATAGTAATCATAAAATAATAAATAAATAAAAGGGCATTACATTGATAAATAAAATATATAAAGCAATATATGTAAAACAATAAAAATACTAAATAATAAATATATAATTTAATAAATATATAAAATATATGTGAAACATGTTATAAAATATAAATAAACTTTATACAAAAATAAAGTTTTTAGAAAATTATATATGATGTAATATAATACTATGTAATATAAAAATTTAAAAAAACATATAGTATATAAAAAAATAATAGGTAATGAAAATAATGAAAATAATAAATAATGAAAATATATGTCTATATGTAGTATATTAATTATAAAATTATATACATAATATAAACAATATAAATAAAATAAATTAGATAATATAAATAAATTTTATATAAAATAAAGCTTTAGAAATCATATAATATAATACTATATAATATAAAATTATAATATAATAAATAATATATAAAAATAATAATATATGAATTACTAAACAAATAGAATAATATATAAAATAATGATTAAATATATATACATAAATTTGGTATTATTAATAAATTAATAGATATAAGAAAATAATATAAAAAATTTTAATGTGATCAAACTATTATAATATAAAATAATAAAATAAAATAAAAAGGATAAAAATAAAATTAAGATAAAGAAAACAGGGTTAAAACTACAATTAAAACAAATTAATAGGATTGAATCAAAAATGCGCGCTAAATATCAGGGACTAAAATGGCAATTGAACCTCTTTTCAAAACGGTGTCGTTCTGATTTTACCTTTAAAACGGGCTGAGGGACAAAATTGGAACTAAAACAAACTTTAGGGACAAATTAAAAATAAATAAAAATGAAATTAATACCGAATTAAACAAATATAAAAATGCGGGAGGACTACAATGGCAATTAGGCCATTATTAAAAAACGCGGATCTGATCCCATTCGGGTCGGGTAATCGGGTCAGCTTTATGAAACGGCGTCGTTTGGCAGTCTTCAGAACAATACCGTATGGATGGGCAATAAAAACTAAAGTTTAGCCCCAAAATTCATTTTAAACGTTGAGTTCAGAAAAAAAACAGAGAATTTCTGAAAACTCTCTCTGGCTCTAAGTCTTAGGCCCGAATCTGCCTAGGGCTCTGCCGCGGGTGTGGCTATACGCGTTACCTCCGACGATGGTTTGGTAGGCCTGAGGCTTCCATCTTCAACACTAGTCGATAGGTAACTCCTTCTCCTCCCTTTGGTAATATATATGTGATAGAATATTGATAAACCGTAAAAGTAACATATTTTAAGCCCACATTTAATATGCTTTTGGATGATTTATCCCTTGATTTATGTAAAAAGGTGCTCTTAATCCTTTCTTTTCATGTATTATACCCAGGAAAGCACCCGAGGATGAAAAGAACATAAAACGGGCCCAAAACGGAGTAAATGGGCCAATTCACGAAATCGACACGGCCTAGACTTCAAGCCACACGGCCGTGCCACACCAAACATCTAGAACACGTCCTCTCTCCCGATTCACACGACCGTGCCTCAAGGTAGAAATCCAAACACGGCATGGAGTCGATCCACACGGGCATGCTACATGGCCGTGCCTATGTCGTCAGAATGAGAAATTTCAGTCGGAAAAAGATACTTAGGGAGAAAGAATCGCATTCCAAGAGCCTATATATACCCCCTAAGTGCCACTTTTGAAAACACGTCAAAGCTAGGCCAAGGAGCCAAGCCGAGAAGGTCAGAGTTAGGGAATAATGCGAAGATAGCCAGTTGATCCATCCCAAGAAGCCAGAATTATATTCAAGACGGCGGAATTCTCCTTTAATTCCTTTAGGGGGTTTTAGGATTTTCTTATGTTTTGTTTTATCTTTTCTCTTGCGATGTTCTTTTTATTCATTATGAACTAAACCCTTCAGATACCTGAAGGGGATGAAACCTAGATGAATCTTTTTATTTGATTTTTAAGTTATATGATAATTACTTAGTTTGTTCTTAATTATGTTGCTTAATCTAAATCTAATGTGCTTAAGTGGAGGAGGAATAGACCCTACCTAAGAGTAGATCTAACATAATTAAGCGGACTTGATCGAACGCCTAGAGATAGGGTTACGAGATTTTACCGAATTAAGGTGAAACCTAATATGGGAGTCCATTGATCGATTTACTGCTATCCTAGAGGGTTATTATAACCGAACGAGAGTTCCACTAATTAACCTAGGGTTAGACGTTATTCGCCTCAAGATAGGGTTTAATATAGGTTAGAGAGTCTTACGGATCAAGCTAAGTAAAAGAAATCATATAATTTAAGGCTAGATAACAAGTGAAGTCTAGGTGGATTCTTCCTAGGGGTATCGTCTAATCAGCTGAGTTTTTGAAACACCCCAAACTCGGCCCACGAGCTTTGACCAGATTTGGTATGTTCCTCAAGTAAACCGGTTCAAAGTTCTTTTGTTACTTTGGGAAAATAGTGTATTTTGAAAGAAATATTGTTTTGGGTTGGGCTCGAGTAGAAAACAAAATCGTTTTATAATGAAAACCCTTTTAAATTTTAGGTGATAAAACATATAGAATACATTTAAAGTAAATTACTTAATCTTTAACTTAATAAAAATTTCATAACATAATAAATAAAAATAGAAATAAAATAGTGCACTATGGCCTTATGGCCTTATGGCCTTATTACATCAAATAAATCCAAATAATTCGGAGTACTTAAAAATTAATAGTCCATAAAAACAAAAACTTCATGTTGAGCATGGCCACCACAAGTTCTGCCGTCCCGTTCCATTACTGTTCATCACCTGAAACATGGTCCCTCAACGGGGTGAGTCAACAGACTCAATGTGTACACAACACTAAATCATAATAGAATCGGGCATAACAAATATTACACATTCATATCATACCATACAAATTATGATGCATTCCCAAACCCAAACCTAATAAGCCATCGGCTACACTCCCCCGTACCAACCTGTACACCGTGGGGACTACTAAGTCGACCCTCCTTCCGCTACACTCCATATCGCGGTCTTAGGTCACCGCATTTGTGGTCTTAGGTCACCACATTCAGATATCACGGTCTTAGGTCACCGTGTTCATGGTCTTAGGTCACCACATTCACTTCCCCTTTCAATAACCCATATGCCCCATTTTGTAATATGCATTAATATGCCAAAGTTCACATTCTTATTCTCATGTTACAAATAACATATTTCACATTCCTAGTAGGAGTAGGAAACGTACCTGAGTACTTTGTACCACATTATGGTACCTTAGCCATATTCACATTCTTAATATCACATATATTAATTAAACATAGCCATAAAACATATTATGAAATAGTGTGGGGTACACACTTGATTCGCTTAGCAAATTCCTTGAGATCTTGAAATCTGATCTATCGCTTAGATTCTTAATCCCTACATTTGATTAATCACTTACTAATTTAATAAAAAGCCATTCGACCATAAATCCAAATCCTAGTAGGATTAGTATACTAAAACTTACCTTGTTGCCGATTGACTTAAGAATCAAGTCCCGAATTGAATCCTTGCTTCCTTCATCTGTTGCGAAAACCCTATAGACACATGTTAGAGTTTAATCTAACATTAAACATAATGAATGGCCTTTGGCCGAATCTTATAGTTTCTTACCTTGAATCTTAGAAATCCGAAACCTTCCTTCTTGTTGTTGGACAGTCACAAAATCCCGAAGTTTTCCTTCAAAGTTTCGACCAACATGAATATGTCATTAAAACCTTGCCTTTTGTTTTTAAAGAAGAAAGAAAATAATCATAATAGATCCTTACCCTTTTATATGGAAATCGGCAACACCCTTTGATCTATGAAAATATTCTACTGTGGCTTAGATGTGTATCACCAAATTTCGGTTTCCTTGAATAATTGGCTAGGGTTTTCTTTGGGGTTTAAACTCGATGGATTGGAAAGAAAAGAAGAAGAAGAAAGAATAAAGGATGAGAGGAAACTTGTGATTTTGTCAAGAAAAGAATTTGGGGAAGATGACAAGAGAATTTGGGCAGAGGCTTGCTTGGAGAGAAAAAAATTGTAAAATGCCTCACTTTTCCTCCTATTGCCGAATTTACTAGGCCAAGAGTCCCTTTCTTGGCCATCACTCTTTTATTTGATAACTTTATCTCCTTAATTTAAAATAATCCTTTATTATCTCCTTGAAAAATAATCTAAAATAAAAATCCATTATTTATCCTTATTAGTCGAAATTTAAAGAGAATAAAACTCTTCTTTTTAAACACCTTGTGCCGTCCACCTCACTTCTTCTGGAAGCAAAAATAAAATTTCTTTTATTTGCTTTCCCTGTGACTCGAACTCAGGCCCAATCCCCTTGCATGTGGTGCCATTTCCAGAGGCCCTAAGTGGCATCTCCAGGCCACTTTTCCAAGCCTGTTTGCGTGTCAAATTTCACATACTTTTTCTCTTAAGGCTACCTTGCCTTAATTTCTTCTTTTAAACTTTAAAACTCGACATTTCTAAGTCATTTCTAAGTTTCCAAAAATTTTCGTTTGCCTCTTTAAACTTGACATTTCCTTACATTTCCAAGTTCCCAGAAATATTCACTTTCCACTTTTGAATCATTTCCAAATCATTTCCGGGTTTCCAAAAATGTTCATTTCTAAATCATTTCCATGCATTTCTAGGTTTCCAAAAATGTCAAAAATTTATTCGCAATACATAAGACATGTCATTTCGTACAATTAAACCGAAAATGCATAGGCCCTTTCCAGGATGTTACAGTTTTCCTTCAAAGTTAATTTCCTATTCGTCCTTTTTGTCTTTGTGTCCTTAGTTTAGTCTTCGTCAATATAGTTTAAAGCAACTTCACTCTATTTTTAAGGCTAAATAATAAAAAGAAAGTTAGTATTAGTACTCTTAGTTCCTTTGGGTTCGATATCCGGTCTTGCCTAAGCTATACTACTGTTCGATAGGTACACTTGCCTTTAATCATTGTCAGAGTTAGTTTCGAGGTTCGATCACATTCTTTATAAATTTTAAAACTCTGATTTACAGCGATCAAGTTTTTGGCGCCGTTGCCGGGGAACTAAAATATTAAGAAACCTCTATTTTTATTACTTTAGCCATTATTTTATTTTCAGTAATTTATTTTTTTTAGTTTAATTTTTAATTTTGCTAATTTTTCTTTCTTTCTTTTCTTTCCAGGTACCTCTAGTTTATGACTAGAAGGAACCCGAGAGGACCTTTAGTATACGAAAGTGATATTGAAGCTACTGCTCGAAGGAATCGTCAGGAAATCAGGCGAGCCCTACATTACACAGAAAGGGAGGAAGAAGACAGATCCAATCCTACTGAAGGGATGGACGAAAACAACCCACAACCATGCGATGTGGGAGATCACAATACTCTACGTATAATGTTTGATTATGCTAAACCACATTTAATAGGAGCAGAATCGAGTATTGTTAGGCCTACTATAGTTGCTAACAATTTTGAATTAAAGCCTAACACAATACAAATGAATCAACAGTTTGTTCAATTTGATGGTTTGCAGGACGAAGATCCAAACATGCATATAGCTAACTTTTTAGAGTTCTGTGATACCTTTAAAATAAACGGCGTTTCTGATGATGCCATACGTCTTTCGTTATTCCCTTTTTCATTGAGAAATAAAGCTAAACAATGGTTAAACTCGTTACAACGAGGGTCAATCACCACATGGGATCAGATGACCTAAAAATTTTTAATGAAATATTTTCCACCGGCCAAAACGGCCAAATTAAGGAATGATATCTCTTCTTTTGTGCAGATGGATTTAGAAACACTATACGATTTGTAACACCCCAAACCTAGCCCACGAGCCTTGACCGGATCTGGTATGTCACGGAGTAAAAACGTTTTGAAAGATTTGGATTAATAGTGGAAATCTGAAAATATTGTTGAAGTTATAAAACGGTGTTTGCTAAACTCAGGTGGGGTCGATTTGATAAACACGATTGAGTTGAAACCTTTTTCCTTTGAAACCATTTGATCGTTTAAAATTTTAAATCCATCAGATGGTATTGTTAACCTGGTAAATTTTGTTACCCGATGGTAACATTTTTGAAAAACGCGTACGAGTACAATTTTGAAAGCGTTACTTTTAACCGATTTGCTTAACAGTTCATTAGTAACATAATAGAAATAAAGTAAAAACAACTATTTAAACATCCAAATAACGACTAGCGGCCATATTACAAACCAAAACAAACTTTAGTAAACAGTAAACTTTAACGGTACGAAATAAAATTTCAAATCCAAGGAACAAGCATGGCCGCCTCGTGTCCTCTCCGGCTCCATCTCCGCGATCTACGCACCTGCAAAATGATATGGGAAGGGGTGAGTCACCAAGACTCAGTGTATAAATCCCCGACCCGAAAATGCAACTCATACACAAGATATTAGTAAGACATGCAAACATGCAACCCAAGCTAGCCATCCATACTTCGTTTTCTACCCTGTGTAGTCAAAACCACTGGTGGTCAAAACCACTGGTGGCCGAAGTCACAAATATATCAAGTGATGGGGCTAACCCATCGTGTGGTCAAAACCACTGATGACCATAGGTCACAAATATCAACATGTGGTCAAAACCACTGGTGGTACCAAACCACTGGGACTTAGTCACAAATCATATCAACGGTGTGGTCAAAACCACTGGTGGTCAAAACCACTAGTGACCAAAGTCACAATTAATCTGATGGGGCCCACCCATCGTGTGGTCAAAACCACTGGTGACAGTCCATAGAGATCATCTCTCTCCTCTCATCAATACCACCATCATCATGCTCACATAACAAGGATCATGATCCCATATATCATGCATTTGTATATAGCATAGCATTTAACAGCATATGATGGCATACACAACATACATCATAGATCAAGTAATAGGGGACTTACCCGAAATCCAAGCTTATGCCCACAAGGCAAAGTTATTACAGGAGAGATTATATACATATATCATCATAATGACAGTCTATACTAGTAAAGTGTGTGAGAGTTTACACACCTGATTAAACGTAAGTCTAAGCGAATCCCGAACTACTCAATAATGAAAACCCGAAGAATCGATCTACCGCACTAGATCCCTTGACCCTACATTCGGCCAAACCCTAGGGTCATTAACAAGGCCATTCGGCCACACCATTATATCCCGAAGGATTGAGATAACGTATGGTACTTAAATGTTACCCTCCGCCTTACGAATGCTAATCATAAAACATGATAAGTGAGACCAATCTTCCCCTAAGCCGATTTGGTTTCCAACCAAATCCCGAAGCCACACAAAGATCTCCCTTGCAATTGGCCACTCACTACTGCACATAACAATTAGCCTTTGGCTTTCAAGCATAATTTCTTTGATAAAATGGCCCTTGGCTGAACTGCGTTTTACTTACCAAGATGAGTCGAAATCCCGGAAAGCCACTCCTTCAATGCGCCCTTAATGTTATTACACACAAGAAAGCAAAACTCTTAATGCCTCATGATCACATTCGGCCAACCTTACCAAGGTTTAGCCTCAAGCTTTCGACATACTCAAGAAGAGTGAGTCAAAACCGAATGTTAAGGGAGAGTTCACTTACCAAGAGATTCGGCTAGGTCCTTCAAATAATGGTGGAGAAGTCGGCCACAAGTGGGGAAGATGAATTCATCTTTGGTGCCCCTTTAGGAGGCCAAGTAGGGAGAAGAGAAGAGCATGCGCCAAGGTTCGGCCAAGCACCAAGCCGAAACACCACCCTAAACCTCCTTTCAAAACCGAATCCTCAAGCTCTTGGAGTCTCCCTAATTCGGCCAAAACAAAATGGCAAGAAAAGAAAGCAAACTAAGAATTTCGGCCAAGCTCTCCCTTACCAACTCAAGGCCGACCATGCTCCCCTAAGCATGCTTCATTCGGGAAGAATTTTGAAGGAAAGACAAAACAAAATGAAGACATTCGGCCATGCTTCTCTTTTCATGTGATAATTCATTATTAATTATCACCCATACACAAAACAATAATTAATAAATTGTTCCATCCCCTTAATCCCTTTCTTCCAAAAATAAAATAAAAGAATTTCAGCCCATGCTTCCAATACAAATTAAAAATTTCAGCAACCCATCAAGCATCTTCATGCATTATGTGCCCATGCGCAGACCACTCTCCCACGCCAAAGAAAAAAAAAAATAAGCGACGAGATCTTTGCCGGGTCTCGAACACGAGACCAAGCAACCACTCCTCACCCCGCCACTCTGCCATCAAGCGTTCATGATGACATAATTCGTCACAAATTCCCTTTAAGCACTTCCACGTATGCTCCCTTTCTTCTTAATGCCAAAAGCCAAAATAAAACACCCATGCGCTTCCAGCGTGACTCGATCGCGAGACCTCACTGCCGCAGCCCTCAAGCAACGCCCTTTGTCACTCGACCAAGGCGTCTTCTGTGACATAAGCCCGTCGCAATTCCTTTTAAGCTCTCTCTCCGTTAGCTTCAACGCCCAAAAACAAAATAAAAGACCCCTTGCTCCCAGCGTGACTCGAACTTGAGTCCATTCGCCCCCAGGCCCTTAAGTGGCACTCCCAAGCCACTTTGCCAGCCGCTACCTTGTGTTATGCTTCGCCCCCAAATAATATTTAAAGCTTCCTTACTTAGCTTTTTTCCTCTTAAGTTTTAAAAGAAATTTTTAATCCTAAGTCAGACCTGAGCCGGGGTTATGACTAGACCATAACATATGCATTTCTTTAGGCAATCACATGAAAAATAAAATAATCGCAAACAACCCCTAGTTTAGGATGTTACAGTTCTACCCCCCTTAAAAATAATTTCATCCTCGAAATTACCTGGATCAGAAGAATTGGGGGTATTGCTGCCGCATCATATCCTCGGGTTCCCATGTGGCCTCTTCCGTACCATGGTTCCGCCATAACACCTTTACCAAAGGTACCGACTTCATCCTCAGGACTTTGACATCTCGATCCAAAATCTGTACCGGCTCCTCCTTAAAAGATAAGTCCGCGTTCACCTCAATATCCGCAATCGACACGATGTGAGATGGATCTGACCGATAGTGCCTAAGCATTGACACATGGAAGACGTCATGAATCTGACTTAATTCAGCCGGCAATTCGAGCTGGTAAGCTATCGGTCCCATACGTTTCAACACGCGTATGCGGCCCGATGAACCTAGGGCTTAGCTTGCCGCCAGGCCAAACCTCAAGCACCTTCTTCCAAGGTGATACCTTCAAGAAGACCTTATCACCCACTGCATACTCCACATCCTGGCGTTTAAGATCAGCGTAAGATTTCTGCCTGTCCGATGCCTCCTTAAGACGAGCCCGAATTACCCTAACCTTATCTTCGATCTACGCCACCAACTCGCCCCAAAATCGGCCGCTCGCCGATTACGTCCAACGGTAGGAGTACGGCATTTCGACCATACACTGACGCCTCATACGGTGCCATCGAATACTCGCGATAAGCGTTGTTATAAGCGAATCGCATAAGGGTATGTACTCCTCCCAACTACCATGGAAGTCCAAAACACATCCTTTTAACATATCTTCCAACACCTGGATTACTCTCTTAGATTGTCCATCAGACTGTGGATGAAAAGCCGTGCTGAAATTCAACTTTGTACCCAATGCTTGGTGTAAGGCCTTCCAGAATCTCGACGTGAACCGAGGATCTTTATCTGAGATAATGGACATAGGTACACCATGCAACCGCACTATCTCAGCTATATACAGCTTGGCTAACCTTTGAAGCGAGTAGTCAACCCTTACCGGTATGAAATGGGCCAATTTAGTTACCCGATCTACAATCACCCATATTGAGTCTTTCTTCTCGGGCGCGTGGGAAGCCCACTCACGAAATCCATCGTAATCCTCCCACTGCTTGTGGGATTTTTTACCACTATGCACACACGATGGCAATCGATGCTCGGCCTTAACTTGTTGGCATGTCGGACACTTGCCCACAAACTCGGTTACTTCCGCTTAAGACCCGGCCACCAAAACTGCTCCCTTAAATCCCGATACATCTTGCTGCCTCCCGGATGCATAGCGTACGGGCTGCTATGTGCTTCTTTAAGGATCCGCTGCCTCAAATCATCATCCTTAGGTATACATACTCTCCCCTGAAAATACAACACTCCATCACTACCCAAGCTGAAACCTTCGACCTCACCACTCTGTACTTGTAACCTCTGAGTACACAAAACTTCGTCGGTCAATTGCCTCTCCTTAACCTCATCGATCCAAGACGATTTTACCCGCAATTCTGCCAGAAGACTACCATCCTCATAGAGACTTAGGTGAGTAAACATTGCTCGCAATTCTGCCACCACCTTACGACTCAAAGTATCAGCGACTACATTGGCCTTGCCCGGATGGTACTCGATAGAGCAATCGTAGTCCTTCAGCAACTCAATCCACCTTCGCTGCCTTAGATTTAAATCTTTTTGGGTCAAAAGGTACTTCAGGCTCTTGTGATCTGAGTACATCACCGACTTCTCCCCATACAGATGGTGCCTCCAAATCTTCAAGGCAAAAACCACAGCAGCTAATTCCAAATCATGTGTCAGATAATTACCTTCGTGAGGCCTCAACTGTCGTGACGCATAGGCGACCACCTTTCCTTCTTGCATCAACACACACCCTAAACCAGTATGCGATGCATCACAATACACAGTGAACTCCTTCCCTGACTCAGGCTGAATCAAGACTGGTGCTTCTGTCAAAAACTTCTTGAGTTTGTCGAAGCTCTCCTGCTGCTTCTCAAACCACACAAACGGAACTCCTTTTCTCAACAATTTGGTCAACGGTGCTGCGATTAAGGAGAAATTTTCCACGAATCTTCTGTAATATCCAGCCAACCCCAGAAAACTTCGGATTTCCGTAATCGACTTTGGTGGTTTCTACTCCAACACTGCCTCAATCTTACTAGGATCCACCCTGATCCCCTCAGCTGAAACCACATGCCCTAAGAAAGTTAACTCCTTCAGCCAGAACTCACACTTGCTGAATTTGGCGTACAACCGTTTCTCCCTTAGCACTTGTAGAACCACATGAAGGTGTGCGTCATGCTCTTTTTCAGACTTCGAGTACACCAAAATGTCTACGACAAACCGATCCAGATAGGGTTGGAAAACTCGGTACATCAGGTCCATAAACGCGGCTGGTGCATTCGTCAAACCAAAAGGCATTACCAGAAACTCGTAGTGCCCATACCGAGTACGGAATCCCGTCTTATGGATATCAGCTTCCTTCACCTTAAGCTGATGATACCCCGATCTAAGGTCGATCTTAGAGAAAACCGATGCACCCTTGAGTTGATCAAACAAATCATCAATCCTGGGCAAAGGATACCGGTTCTTTATTGTCGACTTGTTGTTTGTCGATAGTCTATGCACATCCTCATTGTTCCATCTTTCTTCTTGACAAAAAGCACTGGAGCTCCCCAAGGCGATACACTCGGTCGGATGAACCATCTATCCAACAACTCCTGGATCTGATCCTTCAACTCCACCAATTCTTTCGGTGCCATCCGATACGGAGCTATAGATACTGACGCGGTTCTGGGTAACAAATCTATACCAAACTCAACTTCACGATCAGGAGGTAGACCTGGGAGTTCTTCTGGGAACACATCAACATACTCCCTTACAGTCCACACATCCCTAATAGCTGTATCATTAGCTTCCAAAGCACGAACACGTACTACATATGCCTCACAACCTTTCCTAACCATCTTTTCCACCTTCAATGCCGAAACCAGATTGGATAGGTAATCTCTCCTTTTACCTATCATCACTACCTCATCTCCTTTCGCGGTCTTTAACACCATGCGCTTAGCTGCGCAATCCAAGCTAGCTTGATACTTTATTAGCCAATCCATTCCGAGAATCAGATCAAACTCCCTAAACGGTAGTTCCATCAAATCAGCCAAGAACACGACCCCTTAGAGTTCTAGGGGTACATCCCTATAGAGTTTACTTACTTCTACAGAGTGACCCAGAGGGCTTAACACAGTCATCTTCTTAGGAGTAAGCTCAAAGTCTAAATTCAGAGTTTCCACTATGCTACTAGCAATGTATGAGTAAGTCGAGCCAACATCAATCAAGGTGCTATAGGGTACTCCAAAAATCAATAACATACCGGTTATGACGTCCGGTGCGTCGGCCTCCTCTTGACGCCTCGCGGCATAAACCAAACCAGGCTGCCTAGCCTCAGTACCACCGGTACATCCACTCGATGTCCCACGACCTCTGCCAGCACTATTACCTCCCCTTCCTGCACCACGACCTCTCGGCGGCTGTTGGTTATCCCTCCTATTCAATGGACATTCCTGACCCTCAGACCTCAGCCTAGCTGCCTTTTTCGGACAGTCCCTAACTCGATGTGTCACGGATCTATATTTGAAGCATCCCCGATTACCATTCCAACATTCCCCAGTGTGAGACTTCCCACACCGAGCACACCATAGCGGCCATTGAGTATTAGCAGCAGCAGCAGGCCTAGCAGCTTGATCTGACCCACCATACCTTGTCCTCTTCTACTGATTCCCAGAAAATCTCAAAGATCCGGAGCTCCTTTTATTCCAGCTCCTATCCTGATTCCATCTAAAAGACTGTCTTACCCCTTCAGCAACTTTAGCCTTCTCTACTAGGACAGCGAACTCCCATTCCTGTTGCGGAGCTATCATCATCCTCAGCTCATCCTGCAGCCCATCCTCGAATCTGACACAGCGTTCATACTCAGTACTCACAATACCACGAGCATACCTACTCAATCGGAGAAATTCAGCCTCATACTCTGCCACCGTCTTATTACCCTGAACCAGGTTCAAGAAAGCTTTCCGTTGCGCATCCACGTAGCTAGCTCCTATGTATTTCCTTTGGTAGGCTGCCTTAAAGAATTCCCATGTGAGATCCCCCGCTATCGCCCCGTCCCTTACAGTGAGCCACTACTGGTATGACTCATCCCGAAGTAGAGAGATTATACCCTTCAGCTTTTCTTCAGCTGAAAAATCCAGGTCATCCATGATCCTCTCAGTTGATTCCAGCCAATACTCCGCCGTACTGGGCGTCACACATGATACACCTCGAAATATCTCCACCCCATTCGCTCGGAGTCCTTCAGGAACAGATTTCCGAGCTCCTGTACCTCTACCAGTCCCAGCCATCATCTCTAAAACTCGCGACTCGTCATGCGATCGACTTCGCCCCGTCGATCCTGTTGTCCAACGCCAAAAGTTGGGGGTGGTGGTGGCAGCGGTATCTCATTATCAGACCCCTAGCCCGACGTAACAGGTTCTGACATAGCCATCCTGCCTCTGCCGCGTCTACGACGGCCACGGCCTCTAGACCTCATCTCTTATCGCGTGATCTGTCTTAAAAGTTTTATGAGTTAGTCATTGTTTCACTGGTTATTAGCGAAGAAATTTTATGAACGGAGTTTAAAAGTTGTTCTTTCGATCAAATAAGTTTCAAGTCTTCTATCCTAATTCGAAGATACACATTCATTCTGCAGCATCTACCACACATTCACTTATTCCATCACCATTTTGTCCTATTCCTACCCCAGGGGTATTTTCGTCATTTGCCTTACAGGGGTATTTTGGTAATAAACCAGGGTAAATTTGTAAATCTTAATAAATTAAGGGTAATTTAAAATTTGTAAAACTTGGGGGTTCTTTTTGGAGAATTTGTTTTCCAAATTGGTAGTGTTGCAAAAATTTTGAAAATCAGGGTCATTTTGGTAATTTTGTAAGTTAGGGGCAATTTTGTAAATTTTCTAAAATCATGGTATTTTTGATATTTGCAAATTAAGGGTTTTGGGGTACGTTTGTAAAATAAGAAAAAATTTTGTTGAATTTGGGGTAGCTTAGTAGTTTTAGAAACCAGGGGCATTTTTGTAATTTTCCCACTAGGGGTATTTTTGTAATTTTCATAAATCGAAAATTTTCAAAGACTTTTGTAAAATAATGCTCACAAGTTTAAAGGAAATTTTTAAAAGTTTTAAAACTAGAGCTTTCGTAAAAATACGGCTAGTTCCCTTTCGGGTTTTAGTTATTGGGTTTAGCCTATGAACAAGTTCTCACGGTTAGGGTGAACCGAAGCTACGCACCAGGTAGGATTCCTGCGAAGAGGAGGTGAGTCGCTAGGACTGCTTAAATACCAGGCTCTTTCGGATCCAATCCTAGACATGCGCACAAGGGTTACCACATTCTAACTCGGCGACTTAATCATAGGTTTGTTTATTTAGGCAATTAAAAATCTTATGCGATTGTTGGGGTAAACTAGTCCTAGGGTTCACATACCTTTCATACGATCTACGTTCCATTTCTATCCCTTTACAGATAATAATTCACACAGAGGTTAGAAATACTTACCCGAGCGGATTGGTGCCGGAGACTCGATGCCATGATGTTCAAAACAAAACCATTTTCATAATATTTCACAGAGGCCTATCAAGAAAACATTTTTGGGCCTTGGGCCCCCACAGCCGAGTTTTGAACCGGGCTCTGAAACCAAATTTGTAACACCCCAAACCCGGCCCACGAGCCTTGACCGGATCTGGTATGTCGCGGAGTAAAAACGTTTTGAAAGATTTGGATTAACAGTGGAAATCTGAAAATATTGTTGAAGTTATGAAACGGTGTTTGCTAAACTCAGGTGGGGTCGATTTGATAAACACGATTGAGTTGAAACCTTTTTCCTTTGAAACCATTTGATCGTTTAAAATTTTAAATCCATCAGATGGTATTATTAACCTGGTAAATTTTGTTACCCGATGGTAACATTTTTGAAAAACGCGTACGAGTACAATTTTGAAAGCGTTACTTTTAACGGATTTGCTTAACAGTTCATTAGTAACATAATAGAAATAAAGTAAAAACAACTACTTAAACATCCAAAATAATGATATAGTTTATATCTGTAATTTAGTAAATAAAATTTCAAATCCAAGGAACAAGCATGGCCGCCTCGAGTCCTCTCCGGCTCCATCTCCGCGATCTACGCACCTGCAAAATGATATGGGAAGGGGTGAGTCACCAAGACTCGGTGTATAAATCCCCGACCCGAAAATACAACTCATACACAAGATATTAGTAAGACATGCAAACATGCAACCCAAGCTAGCCATCCATACTCCTTTTTCTACCCCGTGTGGTCAAAACCACTGGTGGTCAAAACCACTGGTGACCGAAGTCACAAATATATCAAGTGATGGGGCCAACCCATCGTGTGGTCAAAACCACTGATGACCATAGGTCACAAATATCAACATGTGGTCAAAACCACTGGTGGTACCAAACCATTGGGACTTAGTCACAAATCATATCAACGGTGTAGTCAAAACCACTGGTGGTCAAAACCACTAGTGACCGAAGTCACAATTAATCTAATGGGGCCCACCCATCGTGTGGTCAAAACCATCGTGATGATCCATAGAGGTCATCTCCCTCCTCTCATCAATCCCACCATCATCATGCTCACATAACAAGTATCATGATCCCATATATCATGCATTTGTATATAGCATAGCATTTAACAGCATATGATGGCATACACAACATACATCATAGATCAAGTAATAGGGGACTTACCCGAAATCCAAGCTTATGCCCACAAGGCAAAGTTACTACGGGAGAGATTATATACATATATCATCATAATGACAGTCTATACTAGTAAAGTGTGTGAGAGTTTACACACCTGATTAAACGTAAGTCTAAGCGAATCCCGAACTACTCAATAATGAAAACCCAAAGAATCGATCTACCGCACTAGATCCCTTGACCCTACATTCGGCCAAACCCTAGGGTCATTAACAAGGCCATTCGGCCACACCATTATATCCCGAAGGATTGAGATAACGTATGGCACTTAAATGTTACCCTCCGCCTTACGAATGCTAATCATAAAACATGATAAGTGAGACCAATCTTCCCCTAAGCCGATTTGGTTTCCAACCAAATCCCGAAGCCACACAAAGATCTCCCTTGTAATTGGCCACTCACTGCTGCACATAACAATTAGCCTTTGGCTTTCAAGCATAATTTCTTTGATAAAATGGCCCTTGGCCGAACTGCCTTTTACTTACCAAGATGAGTCGAAATCCTGAAAAGCCACTCCTTCAATGCGCCCTTAACGTTATTACACACAAGAAAGCAAAACTCTTAATGCCTCAAGATCACATTCGGCCAACCTTACCAAGGTTTAGCCTCAAGCTTTCGACATACTCAAGGAGAGTGAGTCAAAACCGAATGTTAAGGGAGAGTTCACTTACCAAGAGATTCGGCTAGGTCCTTCAAATAATGGTGGAGAAGTCGGCCACAAGTGGGGAAGATGAATTCATCTTTGGTGCCCCTTTAGGAGGTCAAGTAGGGAGAAGAGAAGAGCATGCGCCAAGGTTCGGCCAAGCACCAAGCTGAAACACCACCCTAAACCTCCTTCCAAAACCGAATCCTCAAGCTCTTGGAGTCTCCCTAATTCGGCCAAAACAAAATGGCAAGAAAAGAAAGCAAACTAAGAATTTCGGCCAAGCTCTCCCTTACCAACTCAAGGCCGACCATGCTTCCCTAAGCATGCTTCATTCGGCCAAGAAGAATTTTGAAGGAAAGACAAAACAAAATGAAGACATTCGGCCATGCTTCTCTTTTCATGTGATAATTCATTATTAATTATCACCCATACACAAAACAATAATTAATAAATTGTTCCATCCCCTTAATCCCTTCCTTCCAAAAATAAAATAAAAGAATTTCAACCCATGCTTCCAATACAAATTAAAAATTTCAGCAACCCATCAAGCATCTTAATGCATTATGTGCCCATGCGCAGACCACTCTCCCACGTCGGCAAAAAGAAAATAAAACTGACCAGATGTTGCTCCCAGGTCTCGAACCCGAGACCCGAAGCAACCACTCCTCACCCCCTGCCACTCTGCCACTACGCGTTTCATGACATAATTCGTCACAAATTCCCTTTAAGCAGTCCTGCGTATGCTCCCTTTCTTCTTAATGCCAAAAGCCAAAATAAAACACCCATGCGCTTCCAGCGTGACTCGATCGTGAGACCTCACTGCCGCAGCCCTCAAGCAACGCCCTTAGCCACTCGGCCAAGGCGTCTTCTGTGACATAAGGCCGTCGCAATTCCTTTTAAGCTCTCCCTCCGTTAGCTTCAACGCCCAAAAACAAAATAAAAGACCCCTTGCTCCCAGCGTGACTCGAACTTGAGTCTATTCGCCCCCAGGCCCTTAAGTGGCACTCCCAAGCCACTTTGCCAGCCGCTACCTTGTGTTATGCTTCGCCCCAAATAATATTTAAAGCTTCCTTACTTAGCTTTTTTCTTCTTAAGTTCTAAAAGAAATTTTTAATCCTAAGTCAGACCTGACCCGGGGTTATGACTAGACCATAACATATACATTTCTTCAGGCAATCACATGAAAAATAAAATAATCGCAAACAACCCCTAGTTTAGGATGTTACACGATGCATGGGAGAGATTCAAAGATCTCTTGAGGAGGTGCCCACACCATGGCTTACCCTTATGGCTACAAGTCCAAATATTCTATGATGGTGTAAATCCCTCAACATGGCAACTGATTGATTCAGCCGCTGGTGGAACTCTGAATAACAAAACTCCAGAAGTAGCCTACGAGTTCATTGGGGATATGTCATTAAACAATTATCAGTGGCAAGCTTCAAGGACCAAACCGGCAAAAGCTGCAGGAGTTTTTAACGTCGACACCATGACCATGCTATCAACGCAGCTTGAGATGATTAATAAAAAGCTCGATAGCTTGTGTTCTTCGCAGGTACATCCAGTCATATAGTGCGACGCAAGTGAAACAGTGGCGAATCCTGAGTACCCATCCTACCAACCGGAAGCAGAAAACGAACAGATGAACTATATAGGTAATAATTTTCAATCCAATAATAATCCTTATAGTAACACTTACAATCCAGGTTGGAAGAACCACCCAAATTTTTCATGGGGAGGTCAAGGCAATCAAGGGAATCAAAGGCAACAACTTCCTCAAAACTTCAGAAATCAACCCTATCCACAAGAAAAGAGACTAACCTTTGAGGAGGAACTAAAAAAATCGGCAAACACAGAAGAACGCCTACAAGATATTGATAGAACAATTAAAAGCAACGAGAGCCGAATGAGTGAAATTGCTAAATCGGTCAAAGAAGTAACTAATACAGTCCAACAACTCACACGGCTCATGTCAGAACGATCGCAAGGATGTCTACCAAGTAACACCG
This sequence comes from Gossypium bickii, assembly GCA_025503065.1. Classification (NCBI taxonomy): domain Eukaryota; kingdom Viridiplantae; phylum Streptophyta; class Magnoliopsida; order Malvales; family Malvaceae; genus Gossypium; species Gossypium bickii. The sequence continues at coordinate 138,232,451 of CP106710.1, forward strand.
ATATTAATCCAAAGGAGCAAATCCAAGCCATCACAGCTCAGGAGAGCGAGGAGTTAGATGAACCAAAACCAATTCCAGAAAGTAAGGTAGACGAAGGTATAACAGAGGTAGCACAAGAAAAGTCAAAACTGGTAATCAAGGAATACAAACCTCACATACCTTATCCCGAAGCATTAAAAATAGACGATTCAGAGGAATAGTTCGGTAAGTTTTTTAAACTTTTAAAGAAATTACATATTAACTTACCTATTCTTGAAGCCCTTTTTTAGATGCCAGACTCGAGGAAATTTTTAAGACAGCTCTTGACAAACAAAAGCAAATTAGACGAAAAGCCACACATTGAACTCAACGCAAAGTGCTCAGCAATCCTACAAAATAAACTACCACAGAAATTAAAAGATCCAGGGAGTTTTACAATTTCATGTTTAATTGGTAGTTTAACTATTGATAATGCGTTAGCTAACTTAGTGGCAAGCATAAATGTCATGCCTTATGCACTGTTTAAACGACTAGGTCTAAGGAAGCCCAAACAAACTAGGATGAGTATTCAATTAGCTGATAAAACTGTCAGAATTCCTAAGGGCATTATTGAAGATGTTCTCATAAAGATCGATAAATTTGTTTTCCCAGTAGATTTTGTTGTTTTAGAAATAGATGAGGATAATTCAATTCCCTTAATTCTAGGAAGACCTTTTCTAGCAACTACCAAGACTAAAATTGATGTTGCCACAGGAGAACTCATACTCCGTATAGGTGACGAATCAATCAGTCTTCGAGCTCTTGACTCGGCCAGGGCAATAATCGATGAAGGTAAGAAAGTCAATACAGATAATAACCAATTTGTTCAACCTTCATCACAAGAAAAATCAAAAGGACAAAAACCTGAGCTGAAACACGAACCCCAAGCTAAAGAAGCACACGAGAAACAAAGCCTTAGGGTTGATAAATTAGATAAGCGGGAGACACAGGTCAAGGAAGAACCCGAACCATACGAAGTGAAATCAGAGGAACCACCAAAGAGGGGCATGATTGAACTTGACCTTCAGTTTAGTACCAACAAAGAAACAACTCACGAGGAGCAAAGGATTCGAATCAATGACTTAGACGAGTGGAAAACACACTTTAAGGAGAAATTAGGGACACATGAAACAGAATCAAAACCACTCTACAAGATAGACAAGTCCAAAGTCAGAGATCAGTTATTGTCAGCCAAAGCAAACCCACGACTATTCCCTCCGGACCCTAACACAAACAAAGAAATCCTTTTTAAGGTAATCAATGTTCTTCCACACGGAACATTCGAGGTAAGCAATCCTATTTTTGGAAATTTTAAAATAAATGCTATTCGACCTAAAGAATATAATGAAAATAAAACTATAAGCATGAGAGAAGATATTCAAACCTTTAAACCTCCCTAAAAATTTTCAAAATATGAGGAAAAGTCTAGCTTAAGACTATAAACAAGTGCTTCTCGAGAGGCAACCCGAGTACTAACCCTATTTCTTTTTGCATTTTGTTTACATTTTATTTTCTTTTACTTTTTCTTCTCCTTTTTAACTAACCAAAAGTGCAGAATTCCAGTCCATACGGCCTTACACACGGCCGTGTCCATTGCCGTATGGACCACCTGAACCACCACCCTGACAGGGCAGAGGCCGTGTAATTCAGTCCAACCACCCCCCAACGTCACGGATCCAACCATCCTTCCCACGTGCACCAACAGAGAGGGCACGACCGTGCCTAAAACCGTCTGAAGCTACTGACTTATCGAGCACGGGTAAGACACGCCCGTGCAGAACGATCGTGCCAAAAGAAAAACTTCACAAGCACAGGCATGGAGGGATTAAACACAAGTAGAGGGTGACAACACCCTTTATAACACCACCGTGTAAGGAAGCCGTGTAAATCAACACACCCTAGGACCACGGCCGTGGGGAAGCACCAAAATTGAACCGCTATTTAAACCCCTCAACTCTTCCCCTTCCCTTCATCTGATTTCATCCTTATTTTCTTTGCTTCTCACTCTCTTCCATCTCAGATTCTTCACTTACTAAGACTCTAGATCCTTGAGCAAGCCAACACCATGCCAAATAAGAGGATGAAGCTAAGCATAGACTCCTTAACAAAGAACGATCAACATGAGTTCATGCCGGCAGCTTCGTCTCAACACCAAGCCAAGGATCTTTGAGACCAATTAGTTTTTATTTTCCATTTCGCTTTCCTTTCATTCTCCTTTTCTTTAATAATCTTATGTTTAATTTAGTTTAACTTAATTTAGTTTTGTAGCGTCAGGTTCGCCAGGCTGCTAAGGAATCACGTCGACCACCACGATAACCTCTTCACTTCTGCCACCGCCAGCACCTCCCCAGCCTTAGAAGTCACACCCACCTTGTGAACCATCCTTCAAAAAAGACTTCACAGTCCATTAATATTCTCTTTTCATTTTAGTTTTCTTCTTAGTCTCCTTCCCTTTAGTTTGTTTTTCTTTAATTTTATATTTAGTTTATTTTTAGTAGGTCTTAATAAAGCCTGGCTACTTCTCAAGGCACTACCCAATTTCTTCATCTAGCGCAGGTTCGTTCTCCCGACTGACCATCACCGCCACCAAAGACACTCATTAGGGAAAACATCCACAATTTAGGGAGTAACTCTTTCCCCTTCTCTTTTGATCTATCCATTACATGTTATTATCTATGTTTGTACATTGAGGGTAATGTACATCTTAAGTGTGGGGGTGAATAGTTATTTTTGAGAAAATACCTAACTTTCTACATTATTCTCAAACCCTGAGAATAAAAATGCCTAACTTTTTGCATGATTCTCAAATCCCTAAATTTAAGCTTGTTTTAAAGTAATTTTCTCATATTACTAATTAAGGTGAAATTTCTGATGATTTGAGACTTTTATTGACATATTTTTGAATAAGTCATAGTTAATTGTGCATTGATGATTAAATTTGAAGAAAACTAAAGAATCAAGCATGATAAGTCTAATTTTCTAAAAATTAAAAATTTTAGGTTGTCAATCGGAATTTGAATTTTATCTTGAAATTTGAAATTTACAAGGTTGATGTCAAAAACACCCATAATTTTTGTGAGATTTTGAACCTTATAGAGCATACATTCTTTTTCATGCTCACTTCTTGATTATGAGTGTGTCAACTATGAACTGTTATTCTAGAACTTGCCTTGATTATACATGTTAAGACCATAGTATGATTTGATATATCGAGATGATAAAGGCACCTAGGTTTTAACCCATTAATTCCACTAAATAGCCTACCCTTACAATTGACCCCTAGTGAACCCCGTTGATCCTAACAAACTCTTTTTATTGACTCACCTACTAATATTAACCAAAAAAAACCCCTTTGTATTTGTTATCACCCTTTCCTTTGACTACCCCTTAATCGAGATTTGATTTGCTCAGTTACATAAGTATATTATTCTGATAGTTGAAATTATCTTGTATTCTTGCATAGTTTATTCTTAAAAAAAAAAAACCAAAGTATATTCAATATTTAGTTTTATGAAAAGTGAGCTTACACAATCAAAGACTATTTTCAAAAGAAAAGCTCGTATTAGTAGGATTATTATTTTCAGTTTATGTAATTGTTATCTTAGAAATTTTTAAAGTTAGGTAACTTATCAATTCAATCTCGATTCTAACCTTCTAAATTCAGCCTTTATCCACACCTTTAACCCTAGCCCCGTTACAACCCTAACAAAGGCCTTTTGATCTGTTTATCATTTCATTTTACAGTGGTGGAGATTTGATTTTCAGGCAAGCCTATGGAATTAACTTTTCAGGTTCGACTTATGAGTGCTTAATTTTGACCCTTAAACACTTTTCGTGTGATTTGAGTGAATCTTTTGTGAGGATGTCAATCCTTGTAGGTTTTGAATTAAAGATAATTATTTAGATGAAGGGGAACACCTATGTTTTCGTGCTACAAAAATATGGCTTATCTTGTTTGAATCTTCAGGACTCTTTGAGTTAAATTATCCATGTATAAATTATCTATGAATTAGGATAAGGCATTGTTGATAGGAATTTTTAATCATGGAAAGTTCGTTTTAATTGTAAGTTGAGAATTTTGCTTGAGGACAAGCAAAAGCTTAAGTGTGGGGGTATTTGATAAACCGTAAAAGTAACATATTTTAAGCCCACATTTAATATGCTTTTGGATGATTTATCCCTTGATTTATGTAAAAAGGTGCTCTTAATCCTTTCTTTTCATGTCTTATACCCAGGAAAGCACCCGAGGATGAAAAGAACATAAAACTGGCCCAAAACAAGTAAATGGGCCAATTCACGAAATCGACACGGCCTGAACTACAAGCCACACGGTCGTGCCACACCAAACATCTAGAACACGGCCTCTCTCCCGATTCACACGGTCGTGCCTCAAGTTAGAAATCAGAACACGGCCTGGAGTATATCCATACGGGCGTGCTACATGGCCGCGCCTCTGTCGTCAGAATGAGAAATTTCAGTCGGAAAAAGATACTTAGGGAGAAAGAATCGCATTCCAAGAGCCTATATATACCCCCTAAGTACCACCTTTGAAAAGGCGTCAAAGCTAGGCTAAGGAGCCAAGCCGAGAAGGTCAGAGTTAGGGAATAATGCGAAGATAGCCAGTTGATCCATCCCAAGAAGCCGGAATTATACTCAAGACGGCGGAATTGTAACGCCCCTTAACCCTAAACCATCGCTGGAACAGGGTTAGGAGGCATTACCGTACATATCAGACAACTTACGAATAATTCACAGTAAAAAAACACCTTCATAGTACAATTTAATAATTAAGTCCCTATAATGAACTCTAGAAATTTTTAAAACATGTATTAAAAATGTAACGGGACTCGTTTAAGTATTTCAGAATATATATATATATATTTTTATATAAATTTCGACAGCATTTCTGCTTATTTTCACATATAACCCCCTACAATTAAAACCGTATTCTTTCCAAATATAACCAATTCAACCAATTCCAAAATCCAACAATTCAACCAATGCAATTTCATATTTAAATTATACTTATAACATCAAAATACCAAATATCATTCTTTACAACAAAAGTCATGTAGTAATTTAAAGTGACCAAAATAACACCTATGTACATGCCACTTTTATCAAAGAAGAATACATCACCGAGTTTTGTTCTGGAGTCGGGATTGCCTTGGATGCTGAATCAGAACTTTGAACACCTATTAACCTGTGCACGGAAACAACCGTACGCTGAGTATACATATACTCAGTGGTATTACCATAATTCAAATTATAAACATAATAATCATATCATTAAATCATATAACTATAAATTTGACTAAACCAATTCAAACATAAGATGGTCATTTTCAATACATTATACAATTCAAATTTAGCTATTTAACAATTGAAATAATACACATTCATGTTGAACCATTATCCATCTCATGAACCAATGGTTCATGCTTTCCAATCTCATACTCATATTCAATTCACAATTTTTCAATTCATGTTCTATTTTCACATTGCTTTCAATGGCTCAACCATTTCATTTTATTCAATTTAACATTTCCTTTAGTTACCCCCATTAACATACTCGGACTTCAGCGGATACACGGATTTCAACCCAAACACACCAATACGGCACATTGTGCCTAAAACGGTACATAGTACCTGATCAATATACGACACATAAGTGCCTGAAACGATACATGAGGTGCCTAATACGACACATGAGGTGCCTGAAATACGACACATAAGTGCCTGATCGGCAAAGCCGATAAATCCCGTACTCTTCCAAATCCTATGGCATGCCAATTATATCCGACTCAGCCCGACTAGTTAATAGGGTATTTCAGTTCTCAATTTCAGTTTCATTTTCATAACAAATTCAATTTCAATATCAATTACACTTTTCCATTTCAGTCCACATACAATTCAATTTCAATACATATTCATCATTCAACTCAATTTCCATTCAATTCAACAAAAACACTTACCTTATAATTTACTTACCATATACATAAATTAATTTAACATTTAATGAATAAATAAATAATTTGAATTATAGTAATACAAACCCAAATTTGCTTGATTATTCCTCGGTAACCTTCTCCTTTCCTTTGTGGGTCGATGCCTCGAGTTCCTTTTTAGCTACGAAAATAATTATAATTTACATTATTAATTGCAATATTAAATTACAATAAATAATTAAATTTTATTCAATTCCTACTCTTCCTCTTCATTCCACATTCTTTATACACAATTCTATTATTTACTTATAAGTTCTTTCAAGGTTGTCTACCTGAGTTATTGTCACTAAATTATCTATATCTTGAGTTACAGAATTCCAAATTAAGATCCGTAAATTTTATATGAAACTAAACTCATATATCTTATTTCCATAAAATTTTAAGAATTTTTTATTTAGCCAATAAGTACAGTTTATTCTTTAAAATCACCCCTATTTTGTTGTCTGACAGTTCCGACCACTCTTTGCTGAAATTTAATTATACTTTTATAAAGAATTCAAATGATGTTCTAGTTTGTTTCTTATAAAAATAGACTCATTAAGGAATCTAACCATATAAATTATGTCCCACAATTATTTATGTACAATTTTTAATAATTTTTCCAAGTCAGAACAGGGGATCTCAAAATCACTCTAAATCAGTCTCACAAAAATTTGAATATCTCAAAATACAGAATTCCTTTACTTTCTCTGTTTCTTTCATATGAAAATAGACTCAATAAGATTTAATATCATATCTCATTAAACTTATACTTCCATTTCTACCATTTTTGGTGATTTTTCAAAGTTACTCTTCTGCTGCTGTCCCAAAACTGTTTTCTTATAGCTTATTTTGCAATTAAATCCTAATTAAGTTTACTTATTTCCTTAACTTAATTCATGCTTTGTTTCTACTTAAATTCCTTTTATATTCAACTTGACTATCTAATGTTTATAATAAAACCCTAATTTATAATTTCTTCCAAATTAATCCCTATAATACAAAACTTATAGCTTACTTTACAATTTAATCCTTTTACTAATTCTAACTTAAATTTCATTCAATTTAATCCCTTGTTCATCTTTTTCTTCAACATGAAATTTGTTTAAAAGCTTATAAACTTTCAAACTATCAAATTAGTTTCATCAAAACCTTGCTCTAAGGCTTCTAAAATATCAAAATTAAGAGAAAAGAGCTAAATTTAGCTTACCAATTAAACTTGAAGATTTGAATCCCAAATTTTCCCTTTTCTTTTCTTTCCCTTTTTCTTCCCCTGTTTTCGTCTTGTTCTCTGTTTCTTCTTTTTTTTTTTTTGTTCTTCTTTCTTTTTACTTTCTTTTTATTTACTTTATATTACTTTAATATTAAGTAAACAAATTATTTTATAACAAATGTACCAATATTTTTATTACAAGTGTAACTATATAATTATTACTATTACACTTGTCAACTATTTTTATTTTTATTTTATATATTATCATTTAATAATAATTTATATATCTAATATAAAACCATAAAATAATGATATACATTATAATTTAATATAATAAAACAATAAAAATCTTAGATTTTTATCATCAATTGCCGCCTCATTTATGCTAAATGGCTTAATTCCCATTTTAGCCCCTTTTTACTTTCTTTTAATCTATAATTAGACTTTCACTCTTTATTCAATTTGATCCTCTTTCCTAATTACTTTAAATTAAACTAAATTCACTAAATAAAAATCTAATTAAACACACTATTAGACTCATAATTACTCCTAATAATTATTTACTAACTCGGTTTACTAAGACGGAGGCCCGATAACACACTTTTTCGGTGCCCACGGATTTTGGGTCATTACATTTCTCTCCCCCTTAATAAATTTCGTCCTCGAAATTTACTTGAGAATAGGTGAGGATACTGTGCTCTTATAGCTTCTTCCAGTTCCCAAACTGCTTCTTCCACACTATGGCTTCTCCACAGTACTTTTACCAAAGGGACCCGTTTGTTTCTTAATTCTTTCACTTCTCGAGCTAGTAGTTGAACTGGTTCTTCTTCATATGACAAATCCAGTCTAATCTTAATGTCTTCAGTAGAAATAATATGAGATGGATCCGATCGATACCTTCGTAACATGGAAACATGAAAAACATCATGAATTTTTTGTAATTCCGGAGGTAAAGCAAGCTGATAAGCAACCGATCCGACTATTTCAACTACTTCATATGGCCCAATGTAACGAGGACTTAATTTTCCTTTGCGGCCAAATCTCAAAATTTTCTTCCAAGGCGATACCTTTAGAAACACTTTATCACCTACAGAATACTCTATATCTCGTCGCTTCAGATCTGCATAAGACTTTTGTCTGTCAAAAGCTACTTTCAACTTGTCTCTTATCTTTTTAACTATTTCTTCTGTCTCCTGAATTAATTCCTGTCCAACTATCTTTTTCTCATTCAACTCTGTCCAACATACCGGTGATCGGCATCTTCGATCGTATAATGCTTCATTTGGAGCCATCTGAATACTGGATTGGAAACTATTATTATGAACAAATTTAGCTAACGGTAAGTATCTTTCCCAACCTGATTCAAAGTCAATAATGCAAGCCCGAAGCATGTCTTCTAAAATTTGAATTACCCGTTCTGATTGTCCGTCGGTTTGTGGATGAAATGCAGTACTAAAATTAAGCCGATTACCCAAAGAATCATGTAACTGCCTCCAAAATCTTGATGTAAATCATGGATCCCGGTCGAAAATTATAGATGCTGGAATACCATGCAGTCTCACAATTTCTCGGATATAAACTTCAGCAAGCTTCTGTAAAGACCAATCAGTCTTGACTGCTATGAAATGAGCAGACTTAGTAAGCCGATCAACTATTACCCAAATGGCATTCTTTTTGCTCGATGACAGTGGCAATCCCGTAACAAAATCCATAGTAATACTATCCCATTTCCATTCAGGAATACTAATAGGCTGGAGTAACCTTGTCTCCAGATCGATGTTTGCGCTGTGCACTCGTTGACAAGTCAAACATTTACTGACATATTCAACTATATCTTTCTTCATCCCTAGCCACCAATAAAGCTCCCGTAAATTACGATACATTTTTGTTCCACCAGGATGTAACGCAAAAGTGCCATCATGTGCCTCTTGAAGAATCAGCTTCTTTAGCTCAGAAATAGCTGGAATACAAATCCGATTTTGAAACCTTAAACAATCATGCTCATCAATACTAAAACTCTCGGATGTACCATTCTGAACCATTTCTCTTTTCTTTAATAATTTATCATCTTCCATCTGAGCTGCTTTAATCTGATCTAACATCATTGGTTTAACCCTTAACTCAGCTAATAAGCTCCCATCATCATTAACACTGAACCGAGCAAACATTGCTCGTAATTCAATCGCAGCTTTCCTGCTCATTGCATCAGCTACCACATTTGCTTTTCCTGGATGATAATCTATAACGCAATCATAATCTTTTAGAAGCTTGATCCACCGTCTTTGCCTTAAATTCAATTACTTCTGTGACAGAAGATATTTAAGACTTTTATAATCTGTGTAAATATAACATTTTTCACCATATAAGTAATGTCCCCAGATCTTTAGAGCAAAAATTACTGCAGCTAGCTCCAAGTCGTGCGTCGGGTAATTACGTTCATGTGGCTTCAACTGTCTAGATGCATATGCAATGACTTTCTCATCTTGCATCAATACACAACCCAAACCACTCAAAGAAGCATCACTATACACAACAAAATCTTTGCCCGATTCTGGTAATATTAATACCGATGCCTCTGTCAACATTTGCTTCAAAGTCTCAAAACTCTTCTGGCATTGATCATCCCAGATAAAAGGAATATTCTTCTGCTGTAGTTTAGTCATTGGTAGTGCTATCTTTGAGAATCCATTTACAAATCTTCGATAATATCCAGCCAGACCGAGAAAACTACGTACCTCAGATACATTCTTTGGCGCTTTCCACTGAACAATTGCTTCGATCTTCTTTGGACCAACTCTAATCCCGTCAACAGATACCACATGTCCTAAAAATACCACCTCTGACAACCAGAATTCACATTTACTTAATTTCCCATACAACTGCTTTTTCCTGAGAAGAATGTAGAACTATTCGAAGATCTCGATCATGTTCGCCTCTGTCTTTGAATATACCAATATATCATCAATAAAGACCACCACAAACCGATCTAAGTAAAAGAAATTTGGAAAATGCGATTCATCAAATCCATGAAAGCAAATTTGGGCGTTGGTTAATCCAAACGGCATCACCAAAAATTCATAATGGCCATAACGAGTACGGAAGGCGATCTTAGGCACATCATTTTCTTTCACCTTGGTGATGATAATACCGGATCTCAAATCAATTTTAGAAAATATCGAAGCTCACTTAAGTTGATCAAACAAGTCGTCTATACGAGACAAAGGATTCGATTCTTGATTGTCACTTTGTTCAATCATCGATAATCAATGCATAACCGCATAGAACCATCTTTCTTTTAACAAACAATTTGGAGCTCCCCAAGGTGAAATACTCGGTGCGATAAAGCCTCGATCTAATAAATCTTGTAATCGCACTTTCAACTCTTTCAATTCGATGGCGGCATTGATGCGGAGGTATAGAAATTGGTGCTTGCACTGGATACACCTCAATAGCAAATTCAACCTCTCTATCGGTGGTAAGCCCGGTAGTTCCTCCGGAAAAACATCCGGAAACTCGAGATCTGATCCTAATCTGTTTGCACTGAATCCCAACTGAGTTAGAATTAATAACATATGCCAAATACGTTGAACAATCCTGCTGTAATAATTTATTAGCCTTCATCGCTGAAATGATACGTGTCGAACCACTAGTATGGATGCCATTCACTTCAATTCTGTCCCCATTTTCTGTCTCAATACTAAACCTCTTTTTATAACAATCCAAAACTACCCCATGTTCATATAACCAATCCATACCTAAAATAATATCGAAATCTCCAAAAGGCATGATTAACAAATCCATAGGAAATATTTTATCATATATTATTAACGGGCACCTCCGACATACTTTATCTACTAATACTGTTTGTCCCAAAGAACTAGACACCTCTATGAAAACTCTAGACATTTCAGATTCTAACTTCCCCGACTCAACTAATTTTGAATTAATATATGAATGTGACGAACCCGGATCAATTAAAGCATAAATAGGCTCAGAATATAATAAAAATGTACCTGTCATGACATCATGTGCATCACCTTCTTCCCGAGTCCGAACCACGTACGCTCTGGCTGGTGCTCTAGCTTCTGACTGCTGTGTAACTATATCACTGCCTCTTCGTACACCTCCACCTCTGGATACAGAACCACCTCTACCCGAACCTCTACCTCGAGCAGTAGACACTGATCTTTGGGATGTTACTAATGTATCATTTTTATTCTTCGGACAATCTTTAACGAAGTGCTCTACTGACCGCAACGGAAGCAGCCTCCAGTCACTTTCCAACATTCACCTAAATGTTTCTTCCCACAATATCCACATTCTAAAATTTTTGCATCTCGGGGTGGACCTTTTACATTACCTGTAGATACCGTGAGTCCTGCTTTTTTCGGCGGCCTATCCCTCGATCGGATCTAAAAGCGGGTCTCCAACCATCCACGGATTCTCGAATCTTTTGGTAATGGATTAGAACTAGCGAGTTCCAAACTCGTTTCCAGATCAATTTAGTCATTTCAGGCTTTTTATCTAATCCCAAAATTTATTCTACCATTTTTGCCCGCTCGATCAAATCAACAAGTTCAGTGATTCACTGCGATACTAATTGCAGTTTTATTTCATCTCTTAATCCCCGTAAAAATCTTTTTACTGACCTCGGCCAGATTGGTACAAACTCGATGCATATCTACCAAGTCTTGAGAACTCCCATTCATAGTCCACTACTTGTCATTTCACCTTGTTTTAGCGTCAAAAATTCTTGTTTCTTGTCTTCTATATACATATCCCTAATATACTTCTTTTGAAATTCTTTTTGGAATAAATCCCATGTTACCTGTTCAGTCGGTAAATGTCGAATCACGGATTCCTACCATAAATATGCCTCACCCTGTAATAAAGATACTACACATAACAGACTTTCTCGTGGCATACATTCTAACTGCTGTAAAATTCTTTTTGTTGCGTCTATCCAGTTTTCAGCTACAGATGGATCAACTCCTTTCAGACCCTAAAATTCCGTGGCACCATATTTTCTTAATTCTTTAATAGGGCCTGCGTCTAGGAACAAATCTGAGATGTGGTAGCAGGTATAGACTCCGCTATTCGTTGAAGAGCATCAGTTAAAACCCTTACTACATCATAATCATTTCTACCTTTTTAATCTCTCTCCCTAATGTTCTCTCTTTGTGTAACAACCCAAACCCGGCCCAAACTTTATGGCCGAATCCAGCTTGTTACAGTGGAAAACATTTTTGAGAAATCCGTTTTTCTAAATCGATTTAAGTTGTTAAAAACCTTTTTGTTTGATTGTTTTGTAAAAGCTTTACTTAGTGTTTATTTGAGAAATTTATTTAAGCCGAGTCATTTTAAAACTTCGAAGGTGCCCGATGGCGCGATGAACACTTTCCGATTTAACTTGGGAAAACATGTGATTTCAAATTCAATAATAATAACATAGTTTAAAACAAGTATCCAACATATGAAAAATAACAAAAATAAAGTGTCAGGAGGCCTTATTACATCCAAATAGAATAAAAACCCGAAATAAAAATATCACAACTAAAATTTAAGTTCATTTAAATTAAATCCACTGCATGGCCACCTCGAGTCCACCGGCTCCTCATCCGCGATCTCTGCGTGTCTCCGAAAAATGTAAAGGAGAAGGTGAGTCACCAAGACTCGATGATGTAACCCTTCCCCGTTTTAAAAACATTTTCATACACAACATATAACAATTAATATGCAAAATATTATGTACCCAACCTAGCCAACCAAGCGCCTCGCCTACCAGTTGTGGTACCAAACCCTTTGGTGGTGCCAAACCCACTGGTGACATATAGTCACAATGTGTTACCAAAACACTGGTGTCCGTAGACACAAATCGATTGATGGGGCCAACCCATCGTGTGATACCAAATCACTGGCAGACGATCCCATATCTCAAGTGGGGCCAACCCACGGTGGTGTTAACCACAGGGACAAGTCGCTATGAGGTGCCAAACCTCTGGAGGTACCAAACCTCTGGTGACCGTAGTCACAGTGTGTTACTAAAACACTGGTGCCCGTCGGCACAATTTTACTGCCCCTTCCTCTCATATAACCCACAGTAGTTAAATAGGTATAAACAGATCTCATACATTTATCACATGTATCATTAAGCCATGCTTCCCAAAAGCAGTATAATAATCTCATATTAACAGAGACTTACCGAAATCCTTGCTTGTACCATTAAGTACTAAATCCGTATCTACATCAAGTAGATTTACATACAACATATATTTAGCACAGTTATTAATTGCTATAAGTGTGTATGTACACACCTATTACTCTCGAATGCTCTAAATCCCGAAAGACAGGTCGGCCACACTAGATCTCTCTGTCCCTATAATCAGCCAAACATGGAAGTTAGTGATATGGGCCATTCGGCCAACCAAATAATTTGAGAGGGGTTCCTTGTGAACCCGAATCCTTACCTTCACACCTTTGGATACTAATCGCAACACTAAACTCCCGAATCTGCTTTTGATTCCATGAATCGGCAATCAATAAGTTAGTAGCCTTCGGCTTAACGAATACCAAATAACTAACTTACTAAAATAACAATCTATTTTCCATAGATCCTTACCACCTATTTACCAATCGATTGATTGAGGAATGGAAGATCCGCCTTTCTGCTTTGAGATCCCGGAGTTCCTAGGAAGAAATCGGTTTAAAACAAACACTTAGCATCCTTGTAAATAAATGCTGACATCGGCTCTTAATCCTTAAAAAGTCGACAAAGATAGGGAAAGGGAACATAGGTATTCTGCCAACTATATTTACCTTCCCAAATCGGTTAACAGAAGCCCCCCCTCTTGTATAATATTCGGCCTAGGTGTTTAAAAAAATGGGAAAAGAAATTCGGCACCTTAAATGGGTGTATTCGGCTATTATGAGGGAAAAATAATGGAGAGAAAAATAAAAAAAATAAAAGAAACAAAGAAAGAAGGGGTTCGGCTAAAAAAAAAAAAAAAGAAAAACAAGATGGTAGGTTAAGACTTTTATAGACATTCGGCACCCCCTCCCCCTAATGCTTGCCGTCCACTCCATTCAAAGGAGTTTAAAATCTATCAATTCCCTTGAAATACTCCTAGCCACTCACTCAAATCATTTTGAATACTCAAATATTATTCAAATAAAAATACCATAATAATCCAAATAATATCCTTAATATCTTTATTATCTCTTATCTCATTATCTAAAAACAAACAAAACAGATACCATGTGCCCATCAACTAGCCGAACCAAGAATCCATGTGCAGGCCATCTCCTTTCACGCCAGCTTTCAAAAAAAAGAAAACAAGGTGCTGCTCTTTTGCTTCGAACCAAAGACCTCATCGCAGTTGACCCTTTATTCCACGCCCTAGCCCCTTCTCTTCGGCCAGACTTTCTTGCCCATTTACCCCACCATTTAATTATAAGACCTCCCCAGGCCGTTTACCCAAAAATTAAAAATGCCAAACGCTGCTTCAGCAGCTCGAACATGCGCCCAACAACCTCTAAGCCTCTAAGTAGCACACGCTAGCCACTTAGCCAACCCACTTTCGTGTCCACACCTAGCCCCAAAATTCTTTAAAGCCTTCTTTGCTAACTCTAACGCCCAAAACAAAAATTAACACGCCACTTGTCGCCATCGTGCCTCGAACCCAGGCCCTTTGCCGGGCGCTACTTCCAGCCCTTAAGTGGCACATTGCAGCCACTTTACCAAGGCCTGCTTTGTGTCATAACTCGCCCAAAAATTTTATTAAAGCCTTATCTCATCTAGCTCCCTCCTTTATGGTACTAAAAAAAATATTTTAACACTAGGTCAGGCCTAACTCGGGTTATTTTAGACCACTTTAAACTGTCAAATAAATCCTAGAATTTAACCCTTCAAGTACACACATGGGAAATTAGCTAAGTTACAAACAACCCCTAATTTAGGGTGTTATAATTCTACCTCTTAAAATAATTTCGTCCTCGAAATTACTTACTATCGCCCAATCGTGCATCCTTAACTCATCACACTACGCTCTTTGCTGCGCTCACGATCTTAAAGAACTATCATACTCCTTAGAAAC
The DNA here is from genome assembly GCA_025503065.1 of Gossypium bickii. Lineage (NCBI taxonomy): Eukaryota > Viridiplantae > Streptophyta > Magnoliopsida > Malvales > Malvaceae > Gossypium > Gossypium bickii. Next base: position 138,247,762 of record CP106710.1, read on the forward strand.
ATTCCCTACGTTCATAATCCAAATTTATACACTTTACTAGCAATCATAAGAATGAACCAACGTAACCATAACCAAGACAATTGAGGGTATTAGAAAATAAGAAACTTACCCGTTGTCATGTCGGCACCTCTTCCTCCTCGCGACGGCCAACCGCATAAACCAACCTTGGTTGCCTCGCCTCTGCACCTTGGCACCTCGGCCACGCCGCGTTACCATTATCATTACCTCTAGCCGCACCTTGACCCTCCGTGGTTCTTGGCCATCCTTCCCGAATTGGCCACGTCCTTGATCCTCGGCTTGAGTCCTTGTCAACTTCGCGGACAATCCTTACACGGTGATCCAACGATCCACACTCAAAGCACCTCTACTTCCCCCAAACATTCTCCGAATGGGATTTCCGCATCTAACACATCGAGGTGGCCACCGAAGCGAGCTTTGTGGCTCTTTTCGATTCCCCAAATCTAGCCCTCTTCTCCACATTATTGCCCGATCCAGCGATCCAAAGCCTCTCTTCATTTGTTCCTATCATGCTTCGTCTTTACGGTCTCCTTGATCCTTCGGCCACCTTAGCCTTTTCCACTAGCGGCGAAAACTCACGAACCTGCTGTGGAGCAATTATCAGCCTCAAGTCATCTCTAAGCCCGTCCTCAAAGTGAACGCAACGCTCATGTTCGGTAGCCACGATGCCTCTAGCGTATCTACTTAGCCTTAAGAACTCCGCCTCATACTCCGACACTGACTTAGTCCCTTGCACCAACCCCAAAAAAGCCTTCCTTTGCGCGTCAGTGTAGCTGGTACCCACATACTTTTTCTGGAAAGCAGCCTTAAAGTAATCCCATGTAAGATCCTCTGCCATGGCTCCATCTCGGACCGTGAGCCACCACTGGTACGCTTCATCCTTCAGAAGCGACACGGCTCCTTTCAACTTCTCCTCGTTAGACAGGTCAAGGTCGTCCATAATCCTCTCTATAGATTCTAGCCAGTACTCTGCTGCACTAGGTGCCACTCCCGACACACCCCGGAATACCTCAGCTCCGTTAGACCGAATTCGCTCGGGAACAGATTTCCAAGCTCCTAAATTTCCACCAGCTCCAGCCACCATTTCCAAGACTCGCAAAGCGACTTGCGATCTGACACCTTCACCCACCGATCCCGATCTCGCTCTCTCACTCTAAAAGTAGGAGGTGGTGGTGGCGGTGGTACCCGTTTTAGAACCTTGACCCGACTGACGGGTTCGGACACTGCATCATCCTACCCTACCGCGTCCACACGGCGCCCACGTCCTCTAGAACTCATTCTATCTACCGCGCTTTTAATCTGATTAAGAAAATTTTTATGCGTTAGCATTTGTTCCACTTTCTTATCCGCGAAGAAATTTTATGGATAGAGTTTTAATCAGAGATTCTTTCGAGCAAACAAGGTTTTAGTCTTCTATCCTAGTTCACACAAAGGAGTTCATGCATCCATTCCTTAACACTTTCCATACCTATTCGCTCTTCGGACATTTCTGCCCATTTCTAACCCAGGGGTATTTTCGTCATTTTCCTACAGGGGTATTTTCGTAATAGAAGAAATTTTAAAACTTTAGTAAAGTAGGTCGTTTTGAAATTCCCAAAACTGGAGGGTTTTTCTGAAAAATTTGTAAAATTTAGAGATATGGCATCGTGTTGAAACCAGGGGTATTTTGGTAATTTTGTCATTCAGGGGCGATTTCGTAATTTTAATAAGTCAGGGATATTTTTAACAGTTGCAAAACTCAGGGGTTTCTTTCTGAAAATGTTCCTTTTCAAATAGTGCTGTTTGTAAAGATTTTCAAAACCAGGGTCATTTCGGTAATTTTGCAACTTGAGGGCGTTCTCGTAATTTTCCCAAAACCAAAATATTTTGTTGATGATTTGCAAAGCAAGGTTTTTGAATGTTTGTAAAATCATTGAAATTTTTAGGCAAAACCATTGAATTAATATTTTATGAGCCGAGGGCATTTTAGTAATTTTACCCCTAAGGGCATTTTTGTAATTTTCCACAAATCCAGTTTTTCGAGAAAACATTGTAAAAAAAAATAGTGTTCTCAGATTTGAAAGAATTATTGCACAAGTTTTGAAAACATTAAGGTTTGTTGTTTCATTCTTTCTCAAAAACATGGCTAGTTCCCTTTCGGGTTTTAGTCATTATGCTAAGCCTATGACCGAGCCCTCTTAGTCAGGGTGAACCAAAGCTACGCACTGTGCGAGTCGAGTGAAGAGGAGGTGAGTCACGCGTGGATCGCTTAAATACCAAGCTCCCACTGAACCTTTCTAGACATGCGCACAGAGGTTGCCACACCACTGAGCCCTCTGAGTTAGGGTGAACCGGAAGCTACGCACAGGTAGGATACCTACGAAGAGGAGGTGAGTCACGAGGACTGCTTAAATACTGTGCTCTTAGGATCCACTCCTAGACATGCGTACAGGGGTTACCACACCCTAGCTCAGTGACTAAGTCATAGGTTGGTTTAGTTCCTTAAGTCTTATGTTTGGTTTGTGTGTTTGAGTAGTCTAATCCTAGGGTTCCAGTTCCTATAAGTCTATCTACGTTCCATGCTTCCTACCCTTCTACAGAATATAATTCACAAAGAGGTTCAGAAGTACTTACCTGGGCGGATGGGTGCCAGAGACTCGGGCCATGCTGTTCAAAAACCAAAAATCATTCCATAAGGCCTATCAAAACATTTTTGGGCCTTGGGCCCCTACAATGAGCTTTGGCTGGGCTCGATACCAATTTTGTAACAACCCAAACCGGCCCAAACTTTATGGCGAATCCGACTTTGTTACAAGTGGAAACATTTTTGAGAAATCCGCTTTTTAAATCGATTTAAGTTGTTAAAAACCTTTTGTTTGATTGTTTTGTAAAAGCTTTACTTAGTGTTTATTTGAGAAATTTATTTAAGCCGAGTCATTTTAAAACTTCGAAGGTGCCCGATGGCGCGATAAACCACTTTTCGATTTAACTTGGGAAAACATGTGATTTCAAATTCAATAATAATAACATAGTTTAAAACAAGTATCCAACATATGAAAAATAACAAAAATAAAGTGTCAGGAGGCCTTATTACATCCAAATAGAATAAAAACCCGAAATAAAAATATCACAACTAAAATTTAAGTTCATTTAAATTAAATCCACTGCATGGCCACCTCGAGTCCACCCGGCTCCTCATCCGCGATCTACGTGTCTCCTGAAAAATGTAAAGGAGAAGGTGAGTCACCAAGACTCAGTATGTAACCCTTCCCCCGTTTTAAAAACATTTTCATACACAACATATAACAATTAATATGCAAAATATTATGTACCCAACCTAGCCAACCAAACGCCTCTGCCTACCCCGTTGTGGTACCAAACCACTGGTGGTGCCAAACCACTGGTGACATATAGTTACAATGTGTTACCAAAACACTGGTGTCCGTAGACACAAATCGATTGATGGGGCCAACCCATCGTGTGATACCAAATCACTGGCAGACGATCCCATATCTCAAGTGGGGCCAACCCACGGTGGTGTTTAACACGGGGACAAGTCGCTATGAGGTGCCAAACCTGCGGAGGTACCAAACCTCGTAATAGCAGTAGTCACAGTGTGTTACCAAAAAACACTGGTGCCCGTCGGCACAATTTCATGCGCTTCTCCTCTCATATAACCCATAGTAGTTAAACAGGTATAAACAGATCTCATACATTTATCACATGTATCATTAAGCCATGCTTCCCAAAAGCAGTATAATAATCTCATATTAACAGAGACTTACCGAAATCCTTGCTTGTACCATTAAGGTACTAAATCCGTATCTACATCAAGCGATTTACATACAACATATATTTAGCATGATTATTAATTGCTATAAGTGTGTGTACACACACACATTACTCTCGAATGCTCTAAATCCCGAAAGACAGGTCGGCCACACTAGATCTCTCTGTCCCTATAATCGGCCAAACATGGAAGTTAGTGATATGGGCCATTCGGCCAACCAAATAATTTGAGAGGGGTTCCTTGTGAACCCGAGTCCTTACCTTCACACCTTTGGATACTAATCGCAACACTAAACTCTCGAATCTGCTTTTGATTCCATGAATCGGCAATCAATAAGTTAGTAGCCTTCGGCTTAACGAATACCAAATAACTAACTTACTAAAATAACAATCTATTTTCCATAGATCCTTACCACCTATTTACCAATCGATTGATTGAGGAATGGAAGATCCGCCTTTCTGCTTTGAGATCCCGGAGTTCCTAGGAAGAAATCGGTTTAAAACAAACACTTAGCATCCTTGTAAATAAATGCCGACATCGGCTCTTAATCCTTAAAAAGTCGACAAAGATAGGGAAAGAGAACATAGGCATTTCGCCAACTATATTTACCTTCCCAAATCGGTTAACAGAAGCCCCCCCTCTTGTACAATATTCGGCCTAGGTGTTTAAAAAAATGGGAAAAGAAATTCGGCACCTTAAATGGGTGTATTCGGCTATTATGAGGGAAAAATAATGGAGAGAAAAATAAAAAAAAATAAAAGAAACAAAGAAAGAAGGGGTTCGGCTAAAATAAAAAAAGAAAAACAAGATGGTAGGTTAAGACTTTTATAGACATTCGGCACCCCCTCCCCCTAATGCTTGCCGTCCACTCCATTCAAAGGAGTTTAAAATCTATCAATTCCCTTGAAATACTCCTAGCCACTCACTCAAATCATTTTGAATACTCAAATATTATTCAAATAAAAATACCATAATAATCCAAATAATATCCTTAATATCTTTATTATCTCTCAGATCTCATTATCTAAAAACAAACAAAACAGATACCATGTGCCCATCAACTAGCCAGAACCAAGAATCCATGTGCAAAGCCATCTCCTTTCACGCTTGACTTTCAAAAAAAAAGAAAACAAGGTGCTGCTCTTTTGCTTCGAACCAAAGACCTCACTGCAGCAGCCCTTTATTCCACGCCCCTAGCCACTTCTTCCAGCCCGACTTTCTTGCCCATTTACCCCACCATTTAATTATAAGACCTCCCCAGGCCGTTTACCCAAAAATTAAAAATGCCAAACGCTTCAAAGAAAGCTCGAACATGCGCCCAACAACCTCCAAGCCTCTAAGTAGCACACGCTAGCCACTTAGCCAACCCACTTTCGTGTCCACACCTAGCCCCAAAATTCTTTAAAGCCTTCTTTGCTAACTCTAACGCCCAAAACAAAAATTAACACGCCACTTGCTGCCATCGTGCCTCGAACCAGTGCCCTTGTCGTGGTGCTACTTCCAGCCCTTAAGTGGCACCTTGCAGCCACTTTACCAAGGCCTGCTTTGTGTCATAACTCGCCCAAAAATTTTATTAAAGCCTTATCTCATCTAGCTCCCTCCTTTATGGTACTAAAAAAAATATTTTAACACTAGGTCAGGCCTAACTCGGGTTATTTTTAGACCCTTAAACCTGTCAAATAAATCCTAGAATTTAACCCTTCAAGTACACACATGGGAAATTAGCTAAGTTACAAACAACCCCTAATTTAGGGTGTTACACTTTGTACACTGGGAGGCTGATTACTGATCGAATTTACACTGGGTGTAGCTGACTCAGTTTCATCTAAATCATATGATTCTTTATCCCCAGTAAACATTTCTTCATTTATATATTCAATGTGTTCATCAGACATATCTAATCTATAAAACAAAAACAATTAAATAGATCAGCATCCAAAAATCCCGACTCAATTTCAACTCAAAAGTGGCATGTACTATTAGACTAACTTCCGAACTCGATTTGGCCCAAGAATCGGCTAAACCTGATAGCTCTGATACCACTAAAATGTAACGCCCCTTAACCCTAAACTGTCGCTGGAACAGGGTTACAAGGCATTACCGGACATATCAGACAACTTACGAATAATTCACAATAAAAAAATACCTTCATAGTACAATTTAATAATTAAGTCCCTATAATGAACTCTAGAAATTTTTAAAACATGTATTAAAAATGTAACGGGACTCGTTTAAGTATTTCAGAAAAAATATATATTTTTTTATATAAATTTCGACAGCATTTCTGCTTATTTTCACATTAACCCCCTACAATTAAAACCGTATTCTTTCCAAATATAACCAATTCAACCAATTCCAAAATCCAACAATTCAACCAATGCAATTTCATATTTAATCATATTTAAATTATACTTATAACATCAAAATACCAAATATCATTCTTTACAACAAAAGTCATGTGGTAATTTAAAGTGACCAAAATAACACCTATGTACATGCCACTTTTATCAAAGAAGAATACATCACCGAGTTTTGTTCTCGAGTCGGGATCGCTTGGATCTTTGAATCGAACTTTGAACACCTATTAACTGCGCACGGAAACCACCGTGCCTTTGAGTATACATATACTCAAGTGGTATTACCATAATTCAAATTATAAACATAATAATCATATCATTAAATCATATAACTATAAATTTGACTGAACCAATTCAAACATAAGATGGTCATTTTCAATACATTATACAATTCAAATTTAGCTATTTAACAATTGAAATAATACACATTCATGTTGAACCATTATCCATCTCATGAACCAATGGTTCATGCTTTCCAATCTCATACTCATATTCAATTCACAATTTTTCAATTCATGTTCTATTTTCACATTGCTTTCAATGGCTCAACCATTTCATTTTATTCAATTTAACATTTCCTTTAGTTACCCCCATTAACATACTCGGACTTTAGCGGATACACGGATTTCAACCCAAACACACCAATACGAGACATTGTGCCTAAAACGGTACATAGTACCTGATCAATATATGACACATAAGTGCCTGAAATGACACGCGAGGTGCCTAATACGACACACGAGGTGCCTGAAATACGACACATAAGTGCCTGATCGGCAAAGCTGATAAATCCCGTACTCTTCCAAATCCTATGGCATGCCAATTATATCCGACTTAGCCCAACTAGTTAATAGGGTATTTCAGTTCTCAATTTCAGTTTCATTTTCATAACAAATTCAATTTCAATATCAATTACACTTTTCCATTTCAGTCCACATACAATTCAATTTCAATACATATTCATCATTCAACTCAATTTCCATTCAATTCAATAAAAACACTTACCTTATAATTTACTTACCATAGACATAAATTAATTTAACATTTAATGAATAAATAAATAATTTGAATTATAGTAATACAAACCCGAATTTGCTTGATTATTCCTCGGTAACCTTCTCCTTTCCTTTGTGGGTCGATGCCTCGAGTTCCTTTTTAGCTACGAAAATAATAATAATTTACATTATTAATTGCAATATTAAATTACAATAAATAATTAAATTTTATTCAATTCCTACTCTTCCCCTTCATTCCACATTCTTTATACACAATTCTATTATTTACTTATAAGTTCTTCCAATGCTGTCTACCTGAGTTATTGTCACTAAATTATCTATATCTTGAGTTACAGAATTCCAAATTAAGATCCGTAAATTTTATATGAAACTAGACTCATATATCTTATTTCTATAAAATTTTAGAATTTTTTATGTAGCCAATAAGTACAGTTTATTCTTTAAAATCACCCCTATTCTGTTGTCTGACAGTTCCGACCACTCTTTGCTAATATTTAATTATCTTTTTATAAAGAATTCAAATGATGTTCTAGTTTGTTTCTTATAAAAATAGACTCATTAAGGAACCTAACCATATAAATTATGTCTCACAATTATTTTTGTACAATGTTTAATGATTTTTCCAAGTCAGAACAGGGGATCTCGAATTAACTCTAAATCAGTCTCACAAAAATTTAAATATCTCAAAATACAGAATTCCTTTACTTTCTCTGTTTCTTTCATGTGAAAATAGACTCAATAATCTTTAATTTCATATCTCACTAAACTTCTACTTCCATTTCTACCATTTTTGGTGATTTTTCAAAGTTACTCTTCTGCTGCTGTCCCAAAACTGTTTTCTTATAGCTTATTTTGCAATTAAATCCTAATTAAGTTTACTTATTTCCTTAACTTAATTCATGCTTTGTTTCTACTTAAATTCCTTTTATATTCAACTTGACTATCTAATGTTTATAATAAAACCCTAATTTATAATTTCTTCCAAATTAATCCCTATAATACAAAACTTATAGCTTACTTTACAATTTAATCCTTTTACTAATTCTAACTTAAATTTCATTCAATTTAATCCCTTGTTCATCTTTTTCTTCAACATGAAATTTGTTTTAAAGCTTATAAACTTTCAAACTATCAAATTAGTTTCATCAAAACCTTGCTTTAAGGCTTCTAAAATATCAAAATTAAGAGAAAAGAGCTAAATTTAGCTTACCAATTAAACTTGAAGCTTTAAATCCCAAATTTTCCCTTTTCTTTTCTTTCCCTTTTTCTTCCCCTGTTTTCGTCTTGTTCTCTGTTTCTTCTTCTTCTTTTTTTTGTTCTTCTTTCTTTTTACTTTCTTTTTATTTACTTTATATTACTTTAATATTAAGTAAACAAATTATTTTATAACAAATGTACCAATATTTTTATTACAAGTGTAACTATATAATTATTACTATTACACTTGTCATCTATTTTTATTTTTATTTTATATATTATCATTTAATAATAATTTATATATCTAATATAAAACCATAAAATAATGATATACATTATAATTTAATATAATAAAACAATAAAAATCTTAGATTTTTATCATCAATTGTCACTTTCATTTATGCTAAATGGCTTAATTCCCATTTTAGCCCCTTTTTACTTTCTTTTAATCTATAATTAGACTTTCACTCTTTATTCAATTTGATCCTCTTTCCTAATTACTTTAAATTAAGCTAAATTCACTAAATAAAAATCTAATTAAACACACTATTAGACTCATAATTACTCCTAATAATTATTTACTAACTCGGTTTACTAAGACGGAGGCCCGATAACGCACTTTTTCGGTGTCTACGGATTTTAGGTCATTACATGAATTCTCCTTCAATTCTTTCAGGGGGTTTTAGGATTTTCTTATGTTTGTTTTATCTTTTCTTTTGCAATGTTCTTTTTATTCATTATGAACTAAACCCTTCAGATACCTGAAGGGGATGAAACCTAGATGAATCTTTTTATTTTATTTTTAAGTTATATGATAATTACTTAGTTTGTTCTTAATTATGTTGCTTAATCTAAATCTAATGTGCTTAGGTGGAGGAGGAATAGACCCTGCCTAAGAGTAGATCTAACATAATTAAGAGGAGTTAATTGAACGCCTAGAGATAGGGTTACGAGATTTTGCCGGATTAGGGTGAAACCTAATATGGGAGTCCATTGATCGATTTACTGCTATCCTAGGGGGTTATTATAACCGAACGAGAGTTTCACTAATTAACCTAGGGTTAGACGTTATTCGTCTCGAGAGAGGGTTTAATATAGGTTACGGAGTCTTACAGATCAAGCTAACTAAAAGAAATCTTATAATTTAGGGTTAGATAACAAGTGAAGTCTAGGTGGATTCTTTCTAAGGGTATCATTGTAATCAACTGAGTTTTCCTTCAAAGTTATTTTCCTATTCGTCCTTTTTGTCTTTGTGTCTTTAGTTTAGTCTTTTTCAATATAGTTTAAAGCAACTTCACTCTATTTTTAAGGCTAAATAATAAAAAGAAAGTTAGTATTAGTACTCTTAGTTCCTTTGGGTTCGATATCCGGTCTTGCCTAAGCTATACTACTGTTCGATAGGTACACTTGCCTTTAATTGTTGTCAGAGTTAATGTAACAGACCAATTTTGACCCTAATCGGAACGGTGGTTTCGGGACCACGAATCCGAGCCCGAGAAATATTTTGATATTATATTTTATTTTTATTATATGTGAATTAATGTGTGTGATAATATCGTAGAAAAATTTTATAGTTTAATTGCTTAATTTGATAAAAAGGATTTAATTGAAAAAAAATGTAAAAGTTGCATGCTAAAGTGAAAAGTACTAATTTCAGTGTGGCTTTTTAAGTGGATGTCCTAAGAGGGCAATTAGCCCATAAACTATAATAAGGAACGGCAATGGGCCACGCCAACTACAAAATATATGTTAGTTTAAATTTTTATTATAAGGTTATGTTAGTATATTATAATAAGGTTAATATATGTTAAATAAAAACATAAAATAAGGCCACTATCTTCTTCATTCTCTCATGGCGATTGTTAGCTAAAGAAAGGGGTAAGAAAGCTTTGAGTTTCGACAAGTTAGGGAGCTTGATTAAGGTATGGTGAGTTTTTAGTTTTTGATAATTTTTACGTTTTTGAGATCGTTGCCAGCCGTATATTACCCACCCATGCCTAAATTTTTGGAAATATTATGTACATAGGATTGACCATTAACATGCTTGAATGGTTTTGATATTTGATGGTTTTAGATTAAATATATGTTAAAGATTTATAAGTTTTGTATTGAAATTTTTAGTGATTTGGAGTAAATAGGACTAAACTAAGATAATAAATTTATGAGAGGTTAAAATGCAAAATAAATGAAATGCATGAACTCATATGGCTATGAGGAAGATTCGGCCTAGCTATGGTGTTGGGAGATTTTGCATGTTTTGTGTTTTGTGTAAATAGGACAAAATTGTAAAAATGGGAAATATTAGGGGCAAAATGGTAAATTGTTATTTAAGTGTTTTTGGACTAAATTGAGATGAAATGTGCTTGAATGAGCTAAATTTTAATGTGTTTAGATCAAGAACAAAGAAAAACAGAATTGGATCGGGGAAAGACAAAGGTTCTCGAATAGCCGATTTACACGGTGTATCGACAACCGAGGTAAGTCCTTAAGTTGAATTATATAAAATAATTATTTATGAACATATTATATGATAATGTTTGATAAATTTTAGTATATAATTTTGTCATAGCCGAATGTATGTAAGTGTATTAAATGAATTATATAGTTTGATAACGTAATACGAATAAATGTCTCGATGCGAATTGTGGGATTGTACGATGACATAATGATTTTAGTTGTTTAATATGAATAAGTTTAGTTTAATTGGACATGTAATATAGTTATGAAATGTGTGTGGAATGATTTATCACATTGATGTGTTTCGGGCTTTAAGCCTAGCGGAGCCTAGTCTTTGGTGATTTAATTCGAGCTTTAAGCCTAGCAGGCCTAGTGCCAGTGACTAATTTCGGGCTCCGAGCCTAGCAGGCCTCGTGTCCGTGTTACTTATCGGGCTTTATCGCCTAAAGGAGCTTGATGCGGTGATGTGTTTTATGAAGGAGAAACCAAATATTATTCAAGGCAAACCATAATTAATGTATCTAGCTAACGGCTCGAAGTAAGCATGTAAGGTATGTTATTTCTAATATTACTTGAGTCGAGTTAATACTATGAGAATTGTGTTATATATGTTTGAGGCTAATATTGATGTGTATGAGTATTATATGATTGAATTCGAGTTTTAATAGGCCTTGTATAAATAAATATACTTAAATATTTATGTGAAATGTTATAAGTTGAATGTTTTAATTTCTTAAATATTTAAATGTTATATCATCATGAGCTTAGGACTTACTAAGCTAGTAAGCTTATTTGTGTAAAATGTTCTCCTCTGTTTTATAGATTTTGATTACACTACGAGCTCGAGAAGGATCGACAAGAAAGTCGCCCACACTATCAATCTACTTTTGGGTACTCTTTATTTTGGGGTTTTCGGTTAAAGGCATGTATAGAAAAGACTGTGGTTTTGTTAAGATGATAACTTTTGTCTATGTATATATTAGCCATGCGAATGTGGCTTATATTTGATGTTAGTTGAAGTAGAAATATTCGGCTTACTTTGAATAGTCAAATGATGTGCATGAATGAATATTAGTTAGAATATATATATGGCCATAGTATTGATGTATATTATAGATATAGTTAAATTTTGATTGTTGTAGTGTATGCATGTTTTGCTTGAATGTGTAATATAGAAATTATAATAATAATAATAATAAAAGATAAATCTCAATAGTATGTATTCGGCAATACATGGTAGTAAGTAGTAAATGAAATTGGATGTTATGTTTGGGTTTGAAATTTCAATTGTATGAGACCAATAAATATTGCATGCTTGGTTCTAATATGTCTTTTGAAATAAAATAAGTATACATTTTGTTTAAATGGGTTTTAGTAATATGGTCTCATGTGCATGGTCTTGTAAATGGAAAAGAGGCATGTTTATTTCTTATTATTTATAACAAGTCATTTGTTTATAATAACCATTTTTAATGCCATATATGATATTGAGTATTATATTTTATTGAAATGTTATGTCTGGTTTAGTAAATATATATATATTTATTTATGAAATAGGTGATTAATAGTTAATAGATATTCGAACTTCATTATTAGTGATAAGAAATGAATATGTTTCTTGGTTGCTTAGTTACGAATCCAAATGAATGGTGCAGTAGTATATTCGGCCAAGGTGTAAAATCATATATGTTGTTTAGTAATTGATTAGTGAATGGTAAATTGGTTCGATTGATTTTAATATGCATATGTATTATAATATTATAAATGAAACTTAGCTTATATTATATGAATTTTAGTTGATACTCAATATATGCTATAAATTGCCATAAGTTGAAGTATGATTTTAAATATAGATATACATATATATATAAAAATATATGTATGTCATGAATGTTTAAGTTATGTGATTCAGGAAATAGTGTGTATTAATTATGGGTAATAAAACTTGTTATACAATTTGTTAATTAATTTTTTTTATATTATGGTAATGATTGCATTGTTTGTGCATGAATCCAATTGAGGTTTATTTCGTAATTGAGTCTAATGTAGTAATGCCTCTCAACCTCAATCCGGTGACGGATACGGGTTAGGAGTGTTACATTTGATTGGTATCAGAGCTTACGGTTTAGTTGATTCTAGGACTACCGTAGAGCGTGTGAGTCTAGCTATACATGCCTTTATCATATATTGATAGTGTGGTGACTTCTGACAGTCTGAACTTTGTTTTTATAGTAAATGGACACTGATCCTGAAAGAGCCGTAGCAGATGATGTAGAGAGTGTAGCGCTTGACCGTGCACACAATCAGTGCCGGTAGACTCTAGACCTGTTTCGGGTAGCCACGAGGGGGAGACTAAACAAGCCTTCTATCAGATGATGAACAAGTGGTTTACCCAGTTTATCCAGACTAATCCGGCTGTATACCAACCCCCACCCTCGAATAATCCAACTCCGATTCCTTCAACGCCCCCGATGATAAATCCGATGAGATCTAGTAGGCCCCCAGTTGATAAAATCCGAAAATTTGGGGCCGAAGAATTTAAAGCCAATGATGATGATGACGCAGAGCGAGCCAAAATGTGGCTTGATAACACTATTCGGGTACTTGATGAGCTATCTTGTACTCCGGATGAATGCACGAAGTGTCTTTATATCTTTCTTCATGGGACCACTGCATATCACAGTGGAATACACTAGTATCGATGAGTTAGAAAGAAAAAGTGACATGGGATTTCTTCGAATGAATTCCGCAAGAAATATATCGATCAAAGATTCGTTGATCAAAAGCGAAAAAGAATTCCTTGAGTGAAACAGGCGAATGACCGTGACGGAATATGAGCGGAAATTTGCGGGCTCGTGAGATATGCTAGAGAGTGTGTTTCTCTTTGAAGCTATTACGTGCAAAAGATTCGAAGATGGCTGAATGAAGATATAAAGATGTTTGTTGGCATTCTTGAAATTCAAGAATTTGTGACACTAGTAGAAGCGAGCTTGCAAAGTCAAGAGCTCGGGAAAGAGAAAAGAAAGGTGAGACGAAGCTAGAGACATTAAGTAAAAGATCTTGGGTAAGGTCTTCCATCCCACATCCAAGAAGTTTAAAGATGACCACGATCGACATAAAGCTACTTGATTTACCTAGGCGTGATCGACTGCCAGTGAACTCAGAGCTACCTCGATGGCGGTGTTGGTAACATTCCACAGAATCGAGTTGAATGCAAGCAACGTGGGAAATGGCATTCAGGAGTTGTAGATTTCATGATCGGTCTTGCTTTAAATGTGGATCATCAGATCATTTTATTAGAGAATGTCCGATGTTAGGTGAGCGACGAATATAGTTGAGAACATTAAGCCGAGCAACACGCCCGGTCTGAGGCGAACCACCCGAACATTCCGGCAATGTAGGTGGTAGTCGAGAAGGAACGAAGAACACTACGATTCGATTCGAGGCTAGAGCTCCAGCTAGAGCTTATGCTGCACGAGCCAGAGAGGATGCTTCCTCCACCGATGTCATTACCGGTACTTTCACCCTTTATGACACTACTGTAATTGCATTAATTGATCCTGGTTCGACTCACTCATATGTGTGTGAAACTTTAGAATTCGGAAAGACTCTGCTAGTTGAGTCTACCGAATTTGTGATTCATGTGTCCAACCCTTTGGGTAGATGTGTGCTTGTTAATAAAGTGTGTAAAGGTTGCCCGTTGATGATTCGGGATCATTGCTTCCCAGCCGATTTAATGTTGTTGCCCTTTGATGAGTTTGATATAATTTTGGGTATAGACTGGTTAACTTCACATGAGGCAATAGTGGATTGTAAAGTAAGCTTATTGATTTGGGATGTCAAAATGGTGAGACCATCAGAATTAAATCCAATGATGTAAATGGGTTTCCTACAGTAATATCTTCGATGTTAGCCCGGAAGTATGTGAGAAAAGGGTGCGAAGCTTATTTGGCTTATGTACTGGATAATAAATTGTCCGAGAAACAAATTGAATCTGTATTGGTTTAATGTGAATACCCAGATGTGTTTCCTGAAGAACTACCGGGTTTACCACCAGTAAGAGAGATTGAGTTTGGCATTGAATTAGTACCGGGACAAGTCCGATTTCGATAGCTCTGTATCGGATGGCACCTACTGAGTGAAAAGAGTTGAAAGCACAGTTGCAAGAGTTGACAGATAGGGGCTTTGCACGACCGAGCTTCTCTCCTTGGGGTGCACCGGTTTTATTTGTGAAAAAGAAAGATAGGACTATGCGAATGTGTATCGATTATTGGCAACTAAATAAGGTAACTATAAAGAATAAGTACCCGTTACCTCGGATTGATGATTTGTTTGATCAGTTGAAAGGAGCTGCAGTATTTTCGAAGATAGATTTGAGATCGGGCTATTATCAGTTGTGAGTCAGAGATACAGATGTGCCAAAGAGCGCATCCAGAGCGAGTGCGGACATTTTGAGTTTCTGGTTATGCCATTTGGACTTACTAATGCACCTGCTGTTTTTATGGATCTAATAAATCGAGTCTTCAAATAGTTTTTGGATCGATTTGTAGTAGTGTTTATTAATGATATACTGATCTACTCCAAAAATGAAACCGAGCATGCTGATCATTTGAGATTGGTGTTACAAACATTGAGAGATCAACAAGCTGTATGCAAAGTTTAGTAAGTGTGAGTTACGGATGAATGAAGTTAGTTTCGGGGTCATGTTGTTTCAAAGATCGGTATTCGGGTGGATCCAAACAAAATAGCAGCTATACTCGATTGGAAACCACCAAAGAATGTTTCGAGGTCCGAAGTTTCCTAGGCCTTGCGGGATATTACAAACGATTTGTAAAAGGTCTTTCTGTAATAGCTACACATTTGACGAAACTACTACAGAAAGATGTCAAGCTTGAGTGGTCGGAAAGGTGTCAGAAAAGTTTTGAGCAGTTGAAAGCCCTTTTGACCGAAGCTCGATGTTAGCTCGGCTGAATCGGGTAAAGAATTTATTGTTTTTAGTGATGCTTCCTTAAATGGGTTGGGTTGCGTTTTAATGTAGGAAGGCAAGGTTATAGCATACGCTTCGAGACAATTGAAGCCGTATGAGAGAAATTATCCGACTCACGATCTGGAATTAGCAGCCATTGTTTTTGCATTGAAAATTTGGCGTCACTATTTATTCGGCGAGAAATATCACATTTATTCGGATCATAAAAGTCTAAAATATTTGATGACTCAGAAAGACCTAAATCTGAGACAACGCGGATGGTTAGAATTGCTGAAAGACTATGAATTAGTGATTGACTACCACCCGGGAAAAGCTAACGTTGTTGCAGATGAGTTAAGTCGAAAATCATTGTTTGCTCTTCATGTAATGAGCATACGAGATAACTATATCCAGTGATGGTTCGATCATAGCCGAGTTACAAGTAAGACCGATGTTTATTCAACAAATTTGTGATGCACAGAAAGTTGACAAAGATTTGATTGCTAGTCAAATTCGGTGTGAAAAAGGCGCAGAATCTGATTTTCAGATTGATGCAAATGATTGTTTGAATTATAAAAGCCGAATGTGTGTTAGAAGAACTCGATTTGATCTGAGATGATTCTCGAGTGAGGCCCATAGTGGTCATTGTCGATACACCGGGTAGTACGAAAATGTATAACGATTTGAAACAGTTCTATTGGTGGCCTGGCATGAAACGGGATATATCTGAATTTGTTTCCAAGTGCTTAATCTGTCAGCAAGTGAAAGCTGAGCATCAGGTACCATCCGGACTACTTCAACCAATCATGATACCTGAATGGAAATGGGATAGAATTACAATGGATTTTGTATTCGGTCTTCCTATGACATCGAGTAAGAAAGATGCCGTATGGGTTATCGTTGATAGACTGACTAAATCAGCTCATTTTGTACCGGTACGTACCAACTATTCACTTGATAAACTCGCCGAATTGTATGTGTCGCAGATTGTAAGGTTGCATGGTGTACCGAGTTCCATTATTTCAGATAGAGACCCGAGATTCACATCGCGGTTTTGGAAGAAATTGCAAGATGCTTTAGGTACTAAACTTCATTTTAGTCTGACCTTTCATCCTCAGACATGAATGATCGATCCGAGCAAACTATTCTGATACTTGAGGACATGTTGAGATGTTGCGTTCTCGAGTTTGAAGGTACGTGGGAACAATACCTGCCTTTGATTGAATTTGCTTACAATAATAGCTTTCAATCTAGTATAAAAATGGCGCCTTATGAAGCCTTATACGGGCGAAAATGTCGTACACCGTTATATTGGACTGAGCTCAGTGAAAATAAGATACACGGGGTTGATTTGATTAAAGAAACAGAACAGAAGGTAGCTATTATTAGGGTAATTTGAAAGCTGCTTCAGATCGTCAAAAGTCCTATACCGATTTGAAACGTAAGGACATTGAATTTTAGGTCGGAGATCGTGTATTCTTAAAAGTTTCTCCGTGGAAGAAAGTATTCTGATTTGGTCGGAAAGGCAAGTTGAGTCTGAGATTTATCGGACCGTATGAAATCATCGAACGTATTGGGCCTGTTGCTTATAGATTGAAATTGCCCCTTGAGTTAGAAAAGATACACAATGTATTTCATGTTTCGATGCTTCGCAAGTACAGATCGGATCCGTCTCATGTGATCCCACCATCAGAGATTGAAATCCGATCCGATTTGACATATGATGAAGAACCGATCCGTATCTTAGCTCGGGAAGTGAAAGAGTTGAGAAATAAGAAGATTCCACTAGTAAAAATATTATGGAATAGACACGGAGCTGAAGAGGCTACGTGGGAGCCTGAAGATTCAAGGAGGCAGCAATACCCGAAATTGTTTAACGGTAAAATTTTGAGGACGAAAATTCTTAAGGGGGGAGTTGTAACAGACCAATTTTGACCCTAATTAGGACGGTGGTTTCGGAACCACGAATCCGAGCTCGAGAAATATTTTGATATTATATTTTATGTTTATTATATGTGAATTAATGTGTGTGATAATATCGTAGAAAAATTTTATAGTTTAATTGCTTAATTTGATAAAAAGGATTTAATTGAAAAAAAATGTAAAAGTTGCATGCTAAAGTGAAAAGTACTAATTTCAGTGTGGCTTTTTAAGTGGATGTCCTAAGAGGGCAATTAGCCCATAAACTATAATAAGGAACGACAATGGGCCACACCAACCACAAAATATATGTTAGTTTAAATTTTTATTATAAGGTTATGTTAGTATATTATAATAAGGTTAATATATGTTAAATAAAAACATAAAATAAGGCCACTATCTTCTTCATTCTCTCATGGCCGATTGTTAGCTAAAGAAAGGGGTAAGGAAAGCTTTGAGTTTCGGCAAGTTAGGGAGCTTGATTAAGGTATGGTCGGCTTTTAGTTTTTGATAATTTTTACGTTTTTGAGATCGTTGCTTCGTATATTACCCGACCCATGCCTAAATTTTTGGAAATATTATGTACATAGGATTCGGCCATTAACATGCTTGAATGGTTTTGATATTTGATGGTTTTAGATTAAATATATGTTAAAGATTTATATGTTTTGTATTGAAATTTTTAGTGATTTGGAGTAAATAGGACTAAACTAAGATAATAAATTTATGAGAGGTTAAATGCAAAATAAATGAAATGCATGAACTCATATGGCTATGAGGAAGATTCGGCCTAGCTATGGTGTTGGGAGATTTTGCATGTTTTGTGTTTTGTGTAAATAGGACAAAATTGTAAAAATGGGAAATATTAGGGGCAAAATGGTAAATTGTTATTTAAGTGTTTTTGGACTAAATTGAGATGAAATGTGCTTGAATGAGCTAAATTTTAATGTGTTTAGATCAAGAACAAAGAAAAACGGAATTGGATCGGGGAAAGACAAAGGTTCTCGAATAGCCGATTTACACGGTCTATCGACAACCGAGGTAAGTCCTTAAGTTGAATTATATAAAATAATTATTTATGAACATATTATATGATAATGTTTGATAAATTTTACTATATAATTTTGTCATAGCCGAATGTATGTAAGTGTATTAAATGAATTATATAGTTTGATAACGTAATACGAATAAATGTCTCGATGCGAATTGTGGGATTGTACGATGACGTAATGATTTTAGTTGTTTAATGTGAATAAGTTTAGTTTAACTGGACATGTAATATAGTTATGAAATGTGTGTGGAATGATTTATCACATTGATGTGTTTCGGGCTTTAAGCCTAGCAGGCCTAGTGCCAATGACTAATTTTGGGCTCTGAGCCTAGCAGGCCTCGTGCCGGTGTTACTTATCGGGCTTTATCGCCTAGCAGGCTTGATGCCGGTGATGTGTTTTATGAAGGAGAAACCAAATATTATTCAAGGCAAACCATAATTAATGTATCTAGCTAACGGCTCAGGTAAGCATGTAAGGTATGTTATGTCTAATATTACTTGAGTCGAGTTAATACTATGAGAATTGTGTTATATATGTTTGAGGCTAATATTGATGTGTATGAGTATTATATGATTGAATTCGAGTTTTAATAGGCCTTGTATAAATAAATATACTTAAATATTTATGTGAAATGTTATAAGTTGAATGTTTTAATTTCTTAAATATTTAAATGTTATATCATCATGAGCTTAGGACTTACTAAGCTAGTAAGCTTATTTGTGTAAAATGTTCTCCTCTGTTTTATAGATTTTGATTACACTACGAGCTCGAGAAGGATCGACAAGAAAGTCGCCCACACTATCGATCTACTTTTGGGTACTCTTTATTTTGGGGTTTTCGGTTAAAGGCATGTATAGAAAAGACTGTGGTTTTGTTAAGATGATAACTTTTGTCTATGTATATATTAGCCATGCGAATGTGGCTTATATTTGATGTTAGTTGAAGTAGAAATATTCGGCTTACTTTGAATAGTCAAATGATGTGCATGAATGAATATTAGTTAGAATATATATATACGGCCATAGTATAGATGTATATTATAGATATAGTTAAATTTTGATTGTTGTAGTGTATGCATGTTTTGCTTGAATGTGTAATATAGAAATTATAATAATAATAATAATAAAAGATAAATCTCAATAGTATGTATTCGGCAATAAATGGTAGTAAGTAGTAAATGAAATTGGATGTTATGTTTGGGTTTGAAATTTCAATTGTACAGACCAATAAATATTGCATGCTTGGTTCTAATATGTCTTTTTGAAATAAAATAAGTATACATTTTGTTTAAATGGGTTTTAGTAATATGGTCTCATGTGCATGGTCTTGTAAATGGAAAAGAGGCATGTTTATTTCTTATTATTTATAACAAGTCATTTGTTTATAATAACCATTTTTAATGCCATATATGATATTGAGTATTATATTTTATTGAAATGTTATGTCTGGTTTAGTAAATATATATATATATTTATTTATGAAATAGGTGATTAATAGTTAATAGATATTCGAACTTCATTATTAGTGATAAGAAATGAATATGTTTCTTGGTTGCTTAGTTACGAATCCAAATGAATGGTGTAATAGTATATTCGGCCAAGGTGTAAAATCATATATGTTGTTTAGTAATTGATTAGTGAATGGTAAATTGGTTCGATTGATTTTAATATGCATATGTATTATAATATTATAAATGAAACTTAGCTTATATTATATGAATTTTAGTTGATACTCAATATATGCTATAAATTGCCATAAGTTGAAGTATGATTTTAAATATAGATATACATATATATATATAAAAGTATATGTATCTCATGAATGTTTAAGTTATGTGATTCAGGAAATAGTGTGTATTAATTATGGGTAATAAAACTTGTTATACAATTTGTTAATTAATTTTTTTTATATTATGGTAATGATTGCATTGTTTGTGCATGAATCCAATTGAGGTTTATTTGGTAATTGAGTCTAATGTAGTAATGCCTCTCAACCTCAACCCGGTGACGGATACGGGTTAGGGGTGTTACAGTTAGTTTCGAGGTTCGATCACATTCTTTATAAATTTTAAAACTCTGATTTACAGCGATCAAATATATTGCATGATTTAAAAGAAAATAAAAATATGCGATAGTTTAAAAAAAATCACCTCTATATTTTTTTTTATTCAGTGTTTCTGTCTTTTTATTTTTCTACCTATCTCTCTGTATTGGTGTCTCCCCCCTTTTGTTTACAGAATAATCAACTTTTATAGCCTTGAAAAATGAAAATAAAAAAGGAAAATTATATCCTTGCTATTCTGCTTCGATTCTTCCCTTTTCTATGAAGGTGACGAGAACGCGGCGGTGATGGGGTTACTTGCGTTGATGGCGGCACGATTCACGGCTGGATGGGGGCTGGTGGTCTCCTGCTGCGCCTAGGGTTTCAGAAACCCTAGGCCATTGCTGATTTCGACTAGGCAGTGGGCCTTTTGGGCTGTAAAATTTTTTGGGTCAGTTTTTTAGTATTTGGGCTAAATGTGTAATTTGGGTCTGGGTCTAGGAATGGGTCTGAAGGGTGTAAGTGGGACCACAGGTAATTCTGTAATCTGGACACTGGACTTTATTAATTTTTTTTTGGTTTTGTTTTTTTATTCTGGTTTATGGGCCCGGGCAAAATGGGCTATTACAATTGGTTCTTTTTCAAAAGCAGCCATTACCTTTAATTGTAATCAATAGAGAAAAAAAATGAAAAAACAGCCATCAAAATGGAAGGAATATGATTGCAAAACATGGAAGAAACCCAGAGAAGCTTTGTGTTCATCTTACACCATAATGGGAAATTAAAGAAGCTAGCTAAGACCCAATAATTGCTGAACCTTAGGAAGCAAGTGATAATAATTTAATGATATTATGTGCAAGTTAAATTTAGCAAATTAAATATATATACCTCTTAAAAATTGTAAATTGGATGGTAGAGTCGATTCCAGCAACTAGAGGCGGATACAAGGAGGCAGGCAGTGGCCCTGGGCCCCCTAAAATGGAAAATTTATACTTAGGCCCTTAAAATTTTTTTAAAATTTTAAATTAGTAAAGGTAAAATTTTACTTTGGCCCCCCTAAAATTATAGAAATCCAATTTAATTCTTTAGAAATTATAAAGATATAGACTATAAAAATTGAATTTTCATTTGGCCCCCTTAAAAATTTGTTCTGGCTTCGCCCCTGCCAGCAACTAGTGTTGTGGTGAGCAAAGCACGCCCAAAACTTTTGAGATGCTACAAGAAGAATAAAAAGAAACTCCATAATTGAAAAAATATTAAAATAAATGAAAAATAAAAGAGTATAAATTGCAAAGTTACGAGTGAATTAACTTACATGACAGTGAGAATGGTGTGAACAAAGCGAACTGCAGCAACTACTAAGTATTTTTCCCTTCTCCGAGTCAATAACAAAAATTTTTCTATAACATTGTTAAGGATAAAATTACACCTGCAAACAATGAAGATAAGGTAATTAACATCTTCAGTTCATAAGCCCAATTTTACAGAACACAACAATTCGCATATGCTTGAAAGAATTTCAGGCTTTGTGCTATTATTACTTTCAACTTTTCCGATATTTCCAACAATCAACAGACATATATATAATAAATCACAAATAAAAATCCAAAGTTTGATTTGCAGGGCAAACAAAGGTCCTACATGAACTAATTAATGAATCTCAGAGTTTTTTTTTTTTACTACTTTACCAAAACAAGAGATTATATATACCCCATACATTCCAAATGCACACATCAGGGATTTTAAGAATTTACAAGTCCAAATAAAATCAACCCCAAATCCATGATTGTTTCCTTTCTTTTTTCTGTTGAGCATTTGTTAGAACTTGCCCTACAGGACCACATACAAACATTGATAGTTGATAAAAAGTGAACATTGCAGTACTGTGGAGAACATGTAGTGAAGATGGAAGGTAAAAATATGGGCTGTTCAATAAAAAGGACCATACTCTACTATATTCCTACGCAGAGGGGGGAATCAGTTGATTTGTACTACAGTAAGTTTTCGAGCCTCTACTTAAGAAAAAAGAAACAATACCAAAAATGGCTTAATGCAGTGACTCGCCCCTCAATATACTTAATTCAAAGTATGCAATCACACAATCAATAAAATCAACTATGTTTCAAATAGTATTCTGATTTTATTAATGTAACACCCCTAACCCATATCCGTCGTCGGAGCAGGGTTACGGAGCATATCGGAATATACAGAACAAATATGGATATTTCATATTATTTAACATTCATGTCAGAAATTATTCATAAAGTCCCTTATATGAGCCATCGAGGCCCAAAACATACATTAGAAACAAGTCAGGACTAAACCAGGTACTCAGAAAATTTTTCATAAAATCTCAAAATTTTTCTAAGGTACATAGGACACACGCTCGTGTGGTCAAGCCGTGTGGCTCACGTGGCTATGTGACATGCTAGTGTCCCAGGCTGTGTGGGCATTCGAAATAGGGCACACGGCCGTGTCCCAACCCGTGTTCGTATCCGTGTAACTCTGTGACTTGGGCCACACGTCCTGAGCATTCTATTTTTGAATTTTTAAGATGCAGGGGACACACAACCAATTCATATGCCCATGGGCTAGGCCGTGTGTCACACATGGCTGAGACACGCGTCTGTGTCTCTGTCTGTGTGGATGAAAATATGTCACTTATAAGGCCACATTTCTCACCCAATTTGTCTTCCACCTACAATGACATTTTAACACATTTCCAAGCCAACACAAACTATTCAAATCTAGCCAAAATCAAGATTTATACATGACATATTATTACCTGTGTTCATGATTTCAAACTTACCTAATTGATCCAATTCACCTATTTTCATGTTTTACTAACTATGCTAGCTCAATCCAATCATCCATATGATTTCCATCATTTAACCATTTCAAACGCACATATCAAACATGCTAAGACCATGTATATACATAACAAAATATACTAAACACAAGCCATACCAATGGCTAGTTCCAACCAAACATTTACATGCCATCATTGGCCAATTTAACCTATACATGCCATTATAACCAAAATTAAATTGCTATATATACCAAGAAGTTTGAGGAATAGTGTGATGTGGCTCCGACCAATTTCCAACCTTTACAAGCTTCCGAGTACTATAAAACAGAAGAAATAAAATAGAGTAAGCATTTAAGGTTAACAGGAAATAAACTTACCATTCATTTACATTTAAGGTAAGCATATAAAATGCATCCAAGCAATTTGGCTAATAGCCTAAACACTCAACTTCATCAACTTGTTAGTTATGTATTTAATGTGAAAATCAAGAATCAAGGATGAACTCATCAAATATCAAGTTTCAATGCGTTTTCAGGGGTATACATGTAATATCTCATTCAGAATTCACCTTAACTTATATCAGAACTTTGTCCGTTGAACCAATTGAAATATCGATGGATACACGGTAATACACACAAAGTGTATGAATCTATAGTCCATCAATTCATATTCGGGACTGCTTATTTAAGCATATAATTGGGATGCTCTTTTCTCGAGCCATATAATGGGAAGCTCATGTGAGCCATGTAACGGGAAGCTTATCCAGGCTGCATAACATGTAACATCCTAGATTAGGGGTTATGTGTTCGTGCCTAATTCATGAGTTAGTAGGTTTTGGCAGTGTTGGAAGTGTATTAAGGGTTTTTAGAATTTTAGGATGGAAGAAGAAAGCTTTGGAAAATTATTGGTTTTTAAGTAAAAAGGGGAGCTAGGCAAATGAGGCTTGAAAAGAAACTCCGTGTGAAGCATGACACAAGAAACCATGTGGTAAAATGGCATGTTTTATGAATTATGAATGTGTTATGTGAATTCTAGAAATAAGGAAATGTATGGAAATGTAAGGAAATATGGAAATGTAAGGAAACGTATGGAAATGTAAGGAAATGTAAGGAAACGTATGGAAATGTAAGGAAATGTAAGGAAATGTATGGAAATGTAAGGAAATATATGGAAATGTATAGAAGTGTATGGAAATGTGTGGAAATGTGTGGAAATGTATGGAAATGTAAGGCAATGTAGGGAAATGTCCTGAAAATGTAAAGGAATAAAGAGGAAAGTGAACATTTATGGAAACTAGCAAATGTAAGGAAATGATTCAAAAATAGAAAGTGAACATTTCTGGAAACTTGGAAATGTAAGAAAATGGCAAGTTTATAGAGCCGATCGAAAATTTTAGGAAACTTAGAAATGACTTAGAAATGTCAAGTTTTAAAGTTTAAAATAGGAAATTAAGGCAACGTGGCCTTAAAAGAAAAAGTTTGTGAAATTTGACACACAAACAGGCTTGGAAAAGTGGCCTGAAGATGGCACTTAGGGCCTATAGAAATGGCGCCATGTGCAAAAGGCATGGGCCTGGGTTCGAGCCACTTGGGAAGCAAATAAATGAAGTTTTATTTTTGCTTCTAGAAGACTGAGGTGGACGGCACATGCTTCTAGAAAGGAGGTGTTTTATTTTCATAAGTATTCGATTAAAAAGGTGATAAATAAAGGATTTTTAAATTGGATTATTTAGAAGAGATAAATATTGGATTAAACTCTTTTATTTATGATAATTAAAGGATAAAGTTATCAAAATAGAAGAGTGGTGGCCAAGTAAAGGACTCTAGCTAGTAATTTTGGCTATAAAAGGAAGAGTAAGGCTATTCTTCATTCATTCTTTTCTCTTCAAGAAAACCTCTGCCGAAATTCTCTAAAATTTCTCCTATTCTCTCTGCCGAATTTTCTCTGCCATTATTCTCTTTATTCTCTTTTCTTTTCTTCTTCTCTTTTCTTCTTCTTTTTTCTTCATCTGTCAAGCCAAAACCCTTTTCTTTTGATCACGACTAAAACCCCATGCATTTGAATCTCTGTGGCTCTAGGCAAGGAAGCAATCGACTAAGGTATTAAGGTAAGAACAATCAATTTTGTTCTTCTAATTCTTCTAATCGAGATCTAGGGAATAATCTCTTCTATTGTCTCTTAGCCGATTATTAAAGAAGAATATCGAGATTTCAGATTCAAGGAATTCCGGCTAATCAGGAAGATAGATCATTCGGGATTCAAGATTTAAAAGGTAAGTATCAAAATAAATTCGGCCAAGGCTATTTTAATATATATGTATATGGATTATTAAAAAGCCGAAAACTAATAAAGTGATATGGTGTTAGCCGAAATCACAAGGAAGGAATATCAAGATTCGGCACTTGGTTCTTGAAAACAATTCGGCAACAAGGTAAGAAATACAAATCCTACTAGGATTTGGTTTTAAAGTCAAAAGGGGTTTATTATGTATGTTAATAATGGGGCCGAATATAGGGATTGAGATCTAAGGCAACAGATCAATTTCTTCGGGATTTCAAGGAATATATTAAGCAAATCAGGTGTGTACTCACACTAACTTTCAATATATTATGGCAATAATTGTTTTAATATATGAATGTGTATAAGAATGAGAATGTGGCTAAGTACCACAAATGTGGCAAAAAGTACCCAGGTACGTTTCCTACTTTTGATAGGATTATGAATGTAATATACTTTGAACATGTGATTAGTAACATGAATGAAAATTAAGTATGTGGAATATGTTATAAAATAATTGGGGCATTTGGGATATTTGTGAAGGGAGAAAGTGAAGGTGATGACTTGGTCTCACCAACGAAGGTGTTGACTTTGGTCTCACCAACGAAATATGGTGGCTACGGTCCCATTAAGTGAATATGGTAACCGGTTACATTATCTCGAATATAGTGTCTAATGACACAACGTAAGTGGTCGATGAGCACGCCGTCTGCAATGATCGCTCGCCGATGGTGTGTAGCGGATAGAGGGTCGACTTAGTAGTCCCCGACGGTGTACTGAGTGTTGGTACGGGTGGTGTGTAGCGGATGGACAAATAGGTTTGGGTTGGGTTGCATCATTTTGTTTTGAACATGTACTTGATATGAATATGTATGCCTCGATCTGTTGATTGTTAGTGCATTGTGTACACACCGAGTCGGTGAGACTCACCCCCTTGTGGGACTATTTTTCGTGTGACGAATGATAATGGACTGGGTCGGGAGAAGCTAAAGGTGGCCATGCATTCCTTGAAGAGTTTATTTAGAAATTTGGTCTTCATTTAATTTTAGCACTTTAAGTTTATTTTGGGTTTTAAATGATGTAATAAGGCCATAAGGCCCAGTTGGATTGTTTTTATTCTTGTTTATTTTTAATTGGTTTTGTTACAATTTATTTTTAATTAAAGTTAAGTAGATTTATTTCTTTAAAAATAAACCCTAATTGTTTTGTAACCTTAATTAATTGGATTTTTTTAAAATAAGATAAATGGGTTTTTAACTCAAGCCCAACCCAAAACAATATTTTTTTTTTTAAAAATCACACAAGTTTTTCCTAAGTAACAAAAGAAATTGAAACCGGTTTACTTAAGGAACATACCAGATCCGGTCCAGGCTCGTGGGCCGGGTGTGGGGTGTTTCATAACATGAAGCTCATAAAATCTATAGTCGGGAAGCTCATGTGAGCCAATAACGGGTAGCTCTGAAGAGCTATTAATGGGAAGCTCTAGATAGTCATATATCAAAAAGTTCAAGCAAGCCATATCGGGAAGCTCTAGAGAGCCATTAATAAGGAAGCTCACAAAGAGCCATATATCGGGACGTTCATAAGAGCTGTGGTGTGTCTACAACACATGCAGAATCACAACCAATCGAGATGCTCCAAAGACCTATTAACGGGAAGATCATAAGAACCATATAACAGGAAGCTCAAGAGGGCTAATAACGGGATGCTCTTTCGAGCTGTGGTGTGTTTGCAACACATGCAGGACCACAACTAATACGGGAACCCTGTATCCATCGAATTTCATTTATTCAAACAGGACTTAATACTTGTCGGATATATTTAGATATGTTATCAATACTTATACATGAAAATTATACATTTCACATACATATCATTCAATTTAAACATATAAATATACAATTTAGTTACACGAACTTACCTTGACAAGTGTTCGTGAATTGTAATATACTAATCCGATACTTTTTCCTTTCCTAGATCCAATTCCGTATTTGATCTATTCAGATCTATACGAGTAAATTTAACTCAATTTAATACAATTCATACTCAAGTCAACCCAATTCACATCTTAGGCAAAATTACCATTTTGCCCCTATACTTTTAATTAATTTTAATTTTGCCCCTAGGCTCGGAAAATGAAATTCATGCAATTTAATCCTTATTCCAACCCTAGCCAATTTTAACATATTACAATAGCAGCCCATGTATTTCATAAAATTTAGAATTTTTCCATGAATTTTACATCTTTACAATTTAGTCCCTAAATCATAATTTCATCAAAATTCACTTTACAAAAGTTGTTTATCTATCAAAAACCTTTCATTTTCTACCATAAATTTCATAATTCATGCATATTCATCTATGGAAAAACCCTAGTACTTTGATGACTTTGCAAATTAATCCCCGAGATAGCTAGATTATGCTATTACGATCTCTGAAATATGAAAATAACTGAAAATGGGACAAGAAAACATACCTAATTGAGCCAAATAAGTTGGCTTGATCTTAGGCTTCCATGGTTAGGGTTTCCATGTTTTTAATTTGGGAAAGATGATGAAACTAGATGATATTTTGTTATTTAATCATTTATCATCTTTTATTATTTCACTTTCCAATTTAGTCATTTTCTTTAATTAATTTTCCATGGATGAATTATCATACTTATCTACTAACTCCTCTTTATAGTCTATTTGTCATATAAGGACCTTAAATTTTGAATTTCATAGCTATTTGATTCTTATCTCTACTAGAACTTAATTTTTACATTTTATACAATTTGGTCCTTTTTCAAATTAGACATGTAATCGGTAAAATTTTCTTAACAAAATTTTTATATGATATTCCTATCATACCATAGACCATAAAATAATTTTTTTATGGACTCAGATTTGTGGTCCCGAAACCATTATTCCGATTTAACTGAAAACGGTCTGTACAATAAATATATTTTAGCTTCATTCTTTTGGGAAGGAAACAAATGTAATACAACCTTAGCATGATTAGGAAGCAATTTTCAATATTTGTCTCTCTCGAACATAGGTTATTTTTAGAACTTTTTAATGTATTTGCAGTACCCTTCCTAGTTTTTTAAATCCCTTGCTGGTTGATAATAAGCATAGGAGAATTATGATTTGAACACTACTTTGATTTTATTAATACATTTTAGTTCCCTTTTTGAAAAAGAAAAAAACAACAACCGAAATCAACAATAGTACTTATCGAATCACCAAGAGAAAACCATTCATATTAAGTCTACTCTTGCACAAGTTTTTTAAATAGATAATATGGGTACTAATCAAACAAAATAATAGTTTTACTCACTTAAAAAAAATAACAATAAAAAAAATGAAAAAAGAATGAAACTTACAAGGCGAAGCAGCAGAGGGCTATTGACGGAGATACAGCAGAGGGCTGCCGACGGAGATGTAGCAAAGGACTGCAGATGGCAATGCAAAGGGCTACCGACGGTGATGCAGAGGGCTGTCAACGGTGATGCAACAGACGTTGGGGAAAAGAGTTAGGGATTTCAGGGAGGGGGGAACTGATTTGGGGAAAAAAAGTTGGGGAAATAATAAAGGGAAATGGGAAAATGTTGGGGATTTTGGGGAAGGGGAGAACTGATTTGGGGAAAATAAAATAGGGGAAAAAAGATATGGATTTCTAGTGAAATTAGGGATTTCGAGGAGGGGGAACTGATTTTAGGAAAATGGGAAAAAGGGGAAGGGTTCTGGGGAAATTACTTAGGGATTTTGGGGAGGGGGAACTGATTTTGGAAAAAAGACCAAGGCATTTCGAGGCTAACAAAATGGCATCGTTTTGCAAAAAATAATACATATTCGCGGCGTTTGGATCCAAAACACCACTATTGCTCACCTTTTGTAGTGTTTTTCTCATAAACACCGCTATTACTTTATTTATTGCAGGATTTTTCTACTAGCGCCACTAATGTAAAATCTTTGCGGCGATTTTGGTCCATACGCCACTAAAAACGCCTCTAAAGTCCTAATTTCCTGTAGTGTGTCATTAAGTTAAAAGATTGTTGACAATCAAATTAAAATTATCTATATAATATATATTTTTACTTTTTTTGAATCATCAATTATATATATTGTAATAATTTTATCTTTGAATTTTTCTATAATTAAATTATAAATCATATGCATAATATTAAAAAATATTATCTTTTAAAAACTTAAATATATATTTTAAGTTGTTTATATCTTTTAAAAATTATTTCATTAATAATTTTAATTAATATGTAGTTATATAAATAATAATAATTTTATAAAACACATGGGATAGAAAACTAATTACTTAAAAATAAAACAATTCTAATAAAAAGAGTTTAAAAACAAAAATTGAATTCAACCATGAGATCATCCTTCAACTTTTCTAGAACTCATTTGAATTTAACCATGAGATCATCCTTGATTTTTCTCCAACTCATCTTTCTTAGAAATAAGTAATATATAATAAAGCCGACAGAAAGAAAAAGAACAAACATGAATCTGACACAAACTGTTGATAGTCCAAACATAAAACATAAGAAGAAGATTTGTTTAGTGAGAAAAAGTAAATTTTGAGAATAGGGACTTTGATTAAAAAACGGGAAGTTTTATCTTATTCTACAAATATTTGAATATTTGAATAAAAAAATCCTCCAATTTTCTTCCTCTCCACTTTATTATAAATTACTTACTGATTATTAGGAAAAATGAGATCTCACGAAAACTAGGAGAAAGGCCGAACGCAATGGAAAGAATAGAATTAGATGAAGCAATGCTACAAGGGCAAGCAGAGATACGGCGTTACATGTACAGCTTCGTAGATTCCATGGCGCTTAAGTCTGCCGTGCAGCTCCGCATAGCTGACATAATACACTCTAATGGTGGCCCCATCACTTTGTCGCAAATAGCTTCACGCATTAATGGTGGCCTTACTTCACCTGACATCACCACCCTTGCTCGCATATTGAGATTGCTCATTCGCAGAAAGATTTTCACCGTCCACCTTCCTTCAGACGGTGGAGATCTCTTGTATGACCTAACGCACTCATCGAGATGGCTTCTACATGATTCGGAGCAAACCCTGGCACCCATGGTATTAATGGAGAACCATCCATGGCAAATGGCTCCTTGGCACTACTTCAGTCAATGCGTGAAAGAAGGCGGCGTTGCCTTCAAGAAAGCTCATGGGTGTGAGATATGGGATTTAGCATCGAGGAATCATGATTTCAACAAGCTTTTTAACGATGGCCTGGCTTGTACATCCAAGGTCGTCACCAGTGTAATCCTGTCGGGTTACAAACAAGGGTTCAACTACATTGGATCGTTGGTTGATGTCGGGGGTGGGACTGGAGGCTTAATATCAGAGATCGTCAAAGCATATCCACAAATCAAAGTTGTTAACTTTGATTTGCCGCATGTCATCTCGACAGCACCAACATACAATAGGGTTTCCCATATTGGTGGTGACATGTTTCATGACGCCATTCCAAATGCTGATGCAATCATTATGAAGGTACTTGCTTAAATCATGAATTTAAGTTCGTTTTTCATAAAGTATAGCATCAAGAAAATTTTTACAAATATTGTAACTACGGAAACACGATTATTGTTTTTATCCCTTGTAATTGTGAGAGTGAAAATACACTATTCAACGTATAAAAATCAAAGTAGTCTAATTCAAGTAAAAATACCATAGAGATTTTTGTACTATAGACTACATAAATTTTTTATCTTTATACTTTAAAAAAAAAAAACTTTACTTAAATATTACTCTCAACACGAAATAAAATTAAACTTAGACCATAAAATAGTAAAAGATTTTTATAATAATTGAAATTAAATTTAGACCATAATTTGTTAAAAATATAATTTTAAGAATAGAGAAATATAGTGGATTAAGTATGGATTTACAAATAAACATGCAAATCAACAACTTTAAATAAATAAATTAAAATTAAAATAATTAATTAATAAATTAAATATAATTATTTTACAGGAATATTACAAAAATATAAAATTTATAATTAAATAATAAAATAACATTTTTAATATTTTTCCTAAGCAACTAAAAAATAAATACCAAAACTAGTAGCGAGTTACCATACTCCGATGTCTTAATTTAAATATATTTTTAAAAACAAAAATTAATAAAAAAAGTCGGATTAAATAAAATACATGACACTCCGGCACTCTAAAATACAAAATTTTAAAATAAAAATATCTAAAATAGTGTATAAATTGTCGGAAAAAAAGGTTATAGGTGGCATGAAGTTGACCGCTATAACAACAATTTACTATAATGTTAAAGTTTTTATCAAAATAGATTTTCATATTTTATTTGAATCTCTATAACAGCAAACAATCACAGTTAGAAGAGCATTTTCTATTAAACTAATTTTTTTATAAAAAATATATTGCCTAAAATTTTAAGTACAATTATATCTATTTCATATAAATAAGCTTATTGATTATAATTCATTAAACAAAAAAGATCTTAGCTAAATTATTATTTTAATAAAATGTTTAAATTTCAGATAAAAAATTTATTAATCATATTTCATTAAATGAAAATAATATTTAATGAGTGGAATTAAATATATCAATTCAATAAACTGTTAAGTTTCCTAATTAATTAAATATTCTACTATTACTTTGGAACATCATAAACTTATAAATCAATTAGGTGAATTTAATATCAAATTAATTAATTTAAATTGATAGCTCATATCAATTAATTGAACTTGTTAATTGATGAACTTCATAATTAATCATGTGGAAGAATCAAAAATAAAAGGTGCATAAAAATAATAATGCATGCATTAGCTATACATCTTTTAATTTTTGTTGATTTGATCCTCGCTTTCCTTTTTTAATATAATTCTCACTTTCTTTGTTTGATAGAAATTCATTATATGAATTCTATTGTAAGTTTACAACAATTATCTTTTTATAACAACATGTTATAAGTATATAACAACCACCTCTCTATAACAAACAAAATATTGACGTAAAAACAGGGTTGTTATAGAGAATGTTGACTGTTGTATAGATATAGATATGTTTGGATCAAACTGATGTTTAAACCAATTAATTTTTCAGACTGAAAAAACCTATTTGTATTGACTATCTTAATTAGGAAAAAGTACCATAAAGATCCTTATAATAGGAGTCAGATTGTATTTTTTTCCTCTCTGCTCATAAAATAGGTAAATTAGTCATTGTATATTAGATTAAAGAGCAAATTGGTTATTTTATTAAACATTTTATCCATTTTTATTGCTAAAAATTGGTCACTGTATATTAGCATCACGTACACATGGCACATAACGTATCACTGTCTGGTTATTTTGTCAACTATATCGGTTTTTAACAGTATAAATAGATAAAAATTTTAACAAAGAGGACTAATTTGCTCTTTGATCTAATATACAAAAAATAATTTACCCGGGGGTAAAATGCAATCATACCCTATCATATGGGGCTGTAGCTAGGGGGCTAGTAGGGACCTGATCCACCTAAAATGGAAAATTTTTTATTTAGGCCCTTTAAATTTTTTAAAATTTTAAAATAGTAAAAATAAAATTATATTTTGACCCTCTAAAAATAAAATTTTAATTTAATCCCTTAAAAATTATAAAAAATATATATACTATTAAGATAATAAAATTACAATTTTTTTATGGTCGGTGCTACTATAGGAGCTTTAATGATACTAGTGTAATCACATTAAAAGATTATAAAGAAAGTATATCTAATGAGTTTACAGTGAGAGATTATAAATTTACAGGACAAATTTCGATTACTTGAAAGATTAGGGTCTGTTTGATAGGGGAAAATGTTTTCCGGAAAACATTTTCCCCCTTTTACAGTGTTTGTTTGTTTGGAAAATAAATTCCTAAGGAAAACATTTTCCAAAATACGGGTAAATTCATTTCATAATTTCCGGAAAACGTTTTACCAATTTCTAAACGGTAAGACATTTTCCAAAGCTGGTTCATCACTCTCTTCACCCTAAGGAAGAATTTCTCCTCTGTTGGTTCATCTCGCCTCTCACTATTTAAATGATGTCAACTATTTTGGAGATCATCGTCGTCGTCGTCGTCATCATCATCATCACCAAAAGTTTCCATCTGCAGAGCTTGTTGTTGAGGTCAAAACAGGAAATGTTTGGGTGCCAACGTTTCTACAGGAAAAGGACGGAAAAATTGGGGCCTTCCGAGCCTCAAACCTTCTCGCTTCAGCCGCTTCCTCCATGGCCTCAAGGTACGCATTTTAACTTGAAAGCTAAAAAGAATAAAAAAATTGCGTTTTTGTAATTTGGGGCTTCTTCGTTTCGTGTGTTTCGCTAATGTGTTTGCTTTCTTTTTGGTTCATTGTTTTTAGGCTCAAGTTCATCTTATTAGTAGGCTTTGCATTTTTAGAATTTTTTTCCCTCCTTTTGTATTCGGACAGTAGGATGATTCCTCTCTTGATATATATTTTTTATCGGTGAATGAATATATTGGGAAGTTGTCAATTTATGTGAGAAGACGGCTTTATTGATCATTAGGGAGGCGCAAAGGCGGGTTAATGTTTCCTCTTATAGAATGAATTGAAAAATTCAAACTTGTTCCTAGGAATTTGGTTTTTATTGTGGCATTCAGTTCTAATTTTTGTTGTTCTTTAATACTTGAATAATTTGATATATTTTAAGGACAAAGCAGGAGCAACTCATTTGTCGTAAGTAAAAGGAGTAGTAAATGTAGACGCAGAAACCAGAGAAAAGAACAAGATCAAAATCGGAGAAACTTCTCAAGTAACAAGGAGGATTAGCACGCTAAGACATCTTCATTTATGATGTAGCTATACCAAAGGAGTTTATTTATAGGCTGATTTGCTACATTTGAAAAGGCAATTGAATGAGAGATCTTTGAATCTAAATGAGAAGTCTTGCCATCAAGGCATATGTTCGATGCTTCTCTGTTTCTCCTTTTAGATGGTATATAAGTTTTGACACACCACAAATCTTCGTAACCATGCTTTTGAGATCATCCTTTTGAAAGAATTTTACCCTTGAACTCGCATCACGACCCCTACTAGTCTTTGTATATAAGAGGCTTCTCAACCGTACCACCTTTGAGCAAGGATAGGACTTCCAGTTGTTTTGGTTGAATATTAGCAACTTTAATTTCTAGGATTGTTTATTATTTTGTTTACTTGTTTTTAAATCGTTGCTTGTATTTTCTTTTTTTTTTTTTTTTGTTAATTTTATTAGTCTAAGCTTGATTGGATTGTGTCTGTTTATGAAATATTATTGACCTTTTCCAATCCAGATTCATGGTCGCTCTTCCTTTTAATGATTACTTTTCATTACGTGATTGTTTCTCCAACGACTTATCTTTAAAAGTTGCTTATTAATTTAAACAAATAGGTTACCGTTACACCAATTTCTTTTTCCACAAGAACTTGTGCACTTTCCTATAATTTTCATCGAATATCTTTGTTTCACCATTGTTGATTGGAATCTCTTTCTATCAGCATGTTAGATATATTTTTGTAGGGTCGGTTTTGAAACTTCGTTGTTGATGTGGTCTTCCACATTGTCCGAGTAGAGGCCAATAAAATAAAGCGTGTGAAGACTTTTTCTATTCAAGCCGTAAAGTTCAATTGGTGTGATGTAGTTTGGTTAGCTTTTTAATTTGACTTATCATGTAAATGTCTTAATTACTGTCTCAATTTTCAGGTCAAGGATTTGCTTTGGGAAAAATAAATCTTGGAGAACTTGAAGTCATTAAAGTCTCAAGATTTAAGATTGTAGTACTTTTGCACTTTATATGTTCGATAAATTGCCTCAATACAATTACCCTCCCCATCCCCTCTCCTTATTCGTACTTCTACTCATGCAAGTTTTGAGTGTTCTTTGTCTTACTAAAGGAAGCTAAGCCAAATAAGATAGAATCACCATTGCGAATTCGGTCCTCATTAACCCCGAGAGTGTCATTGCCTTATCAATGGAAGCTAAGCCAATTAAGTTAGAATCACAATTGCAAATTCACTCCTTGTTAACCCCTTGGTGATAAAAAAGATCGATTTCTTTGTTTTTGTGTCCTGGATCAATCTATTCATTCAAGATTTATATACTTGGCATTTGGTGTTTTCTTCATGATTATTTGATTGGTTCTTTCTACGTTCTAAGGTCTTTAAATGTAGAACATTTGGGTTTTGCCCAAAGCGATTGAGATTGAATTTTGTAATTTGCATGCCCATCAGTTCTTTGTATTGTGTAACTTGTAAATGACTAGTTTTTTTCTTGGTATCTTATAATATACTGAAATTATAGTTTATATTTGCCTCTTAGTTTGGGCATAAAAGCAGACATATTAACATCCAAGTCCATGCCGGGTGGTTTAGACTTTGAGAGGTTTCCTTGTAGAATTTACTGAAAAGATTGAAGTCTCTGTTTTTAGCATCCATGGGAATCATTTACCCGCAATTAGTTGGTGATTTGAATGAATCATATATAATAAAGCAATTATATGTGACTTGTTTATTTGTGTGTTCAAGTTATTTGGATTGATGAAGAGGTTGGGCATGGGGAATTCCATGATGCTCAGACATGATCTATTCTCTGTTCTCTGCATTTGAATTGCTATAGGTTCAAACTTCATCGACACTTGTTTCAGTTACCCCATTACTCCTACTTTTCTATTTGTGACAATAATATCGAAAACATTCGCAATTTATTAATAAAGCTGTAAATTATCACTAAATCATAGATATATTTAGAATATTTAAAACATTTTTTCTCTTTTTTTTATACAATATAATTTCAAACTCACACTCATATACTTACATTACCATATTGATAAAACTTAAAAGATCAAACCTTGATATAAGATACAAGTGAAGATCAAACCTTGTAATTTATTCAATCCTTGTTTTTATTTTTTTAACACAATTACAAAATCGACTTTGGTTGTTTTCATTTTATGATGGTTAATAATGTAGCTTAATAATTGAGTATTATTATATATTTAATTTAATTTTTTTATTTTTAAATAAATCATTGCAATATATGTAAAAACAATTTAAAATATAAAAATTTATTAATATGTATATAAAATTTATTAATATATGTCAAAACACTTTTTGGAAAATATTTTCAGGAAAACTACCAAACAAATGTAGAAAATATTTTACACTGATTCATCCAAACACCAGAAAATATTTTCTGTAAATCATTTTCCAGAAAAGTAAATTATTTTCCAGAAAAGTAAATCATTTTCCGGAAAACATTTTACTGCCAAACAAACGGAGCCTTAAATAAAGAAGATAATTTTGTTTAATAAAAAAAAAGTAACCAGACATGACAGGAGGCCACAAGGTGAGGAAAGTTCCATAAAATAGGGAAAAATATAATGCTATATCCATTAGGGTTTTTTTTTTGGTGATTTTTAATTAAAAAAATTAAGTAACGGAGAAAATGTTAAGATAATGACTTTTAGGTTGCAAATCATATGTTTTCGTTGGTTACCAGAATCAACTTAATAGTAATAGAAGATTAATATCATGCCATGAAATTTTAATTAAGTTTCAGCACTATTTAGAATGGTTAACAACATATTTTAAGTAATATTAACTATAAGAAAATAACTATTAATTTTTTGTATGTTTTTTATTTGCAGTGGCTATTGCATGATTGGACTGACGAGGAATGCATAAAAATATTAAGGAATTGTAAGAAAGCAATACCAAGAGAGAATGGAAAAGTGATACTTGTTGAAATAATTTTGAAAGAAGATGGAAGTGGAGTGTTTGATGACCTTGGATTTGTGATGGACCCCGTAATGATTGCACATACCAATGGTAAGGAGAGAACAGAGGCGGAATGGAAGAAAATCTTGGAAGGAGGAGGCTTTTCTCACTACAAAATCATTAACATCCCTGCATTTTTTTCCATCATCGAGGCGTATCCTGATGCTCAGTAGCTTTTTAGCATAATGCCAGTGGTGGGGGTTTAATTTCCAATTGTATGAGCCTTCCTTTGTTTCATGTGGGCGTCATTGCCCAAAATAAAATAATAATAAATAAAACAAAATAATAAAGTCCACTAAAAAAACAGTCCATTCGCCCAAATAAAAAATCCTAACCCAAAACACACACGCCATTGTTAATTGGTGTTTTATTATTATAATTATATCATCCTCATTTATTAGTACGGTATTTTTATTTTTTTCCGTACATCATCATTTCATTTTCATACGTTTCCCTTTTTATTTTATTTTTTTTATAACAATTCCACGAGTTGTATTTAAATGTATTTACCCGTTTTTATACTATACCCGAATAAGCTAAATACACATTATTTTAAATATTGTATTCGTCTTTGCACGAGGCACAAAAAGGGAAATTTTTTAAATCAAAGTAATGTTCATTATTTTGGAATTAGAAAAGTCGTGGTCTTAACTTACGAAATATGACTTCTTTCTGAAACTGAGATATTCAAATATTTACTTTAAAATAAAATAAAAACAGGATTTAAGTGATGATTAAATGACGTTCATTTTTGTTCTCGATGATCTAAGGCATTGTGTCCTAACTTACGGGACATGATCTTTTCTTTTTCATTAACTTGAAATAAGCCCATTTTCATGAAAATTAATTTAGTTAAGTAATGTCTTAATAAAAGATCGTATTTTAAAATCTCTTCAAATTTCCAATTTTCGACACTAAAGACATCAAGTAATCAATTAGGTATCAATTTTGGGCGTAACGAGGGTGTTAATCCTTCCTCATGTGTAATCAACCCCCAAACCCATTTTTTGGATTTTAGTAGATCAAAAAATATTGTTTTAATCAATCTATCCCCTTATTAAAACGATCAAATTACGAGGTGACCCGATCACACCTCCTAAAAGTGATTGGTGGCGACTCTCATTTTCATTTTAAAATAAAAAGTCGATTAAAAAAAAGGTTTTGACAGCTTGGTGACTCTACTAGGAATAAAATAAGAGAGTCAAGCCGCAAGTTCATTACTTTTGGTCTTTTTTTTTGAAAATTGATAGTTTGATTTAAATTTACGCTCCCTTCATTACATTTCATCCTTCATTTTTGTGGTCTTCATCATTTTGTTACACAATGATACATTTGCTCTATAGGTTTGAGTCTCTTGGTATATTTCCACATATTGCATTGCATAACTGTTCGATTTTGCCCTTCTTAAGTGGGAGTGTGAAACTATTCCTGCATGACGTCTTCACCTCCGTATAGGATAGTGGATCGCTTTTGGGATACATCCTTACTTATGTCTTCGTGAGATTTTTATCTCTATATAGCCATAGGGAAATGTATTCCCCTGAACTGAACTCGGTCCGTAGGAACTTATAATGGGTGAAGATCGAGGAATCTGTTGGTTTAGGTACCCTTACTTTAGAACCGAACCGCATATAATGAGCCCTAAAAGCCTACCCTAGGTAGAACCATACCGAGCCTCTAGTGGTCACCTGATTAGGTGCTCTATTTATTATTTATTGCTTTGGATTCTAGATTTGTATGAAATGTACTGACTTGTTTCATTTTGTTTCATCTATGATTGCATTGCATTTTATCTTTTTAAAAAAAGGTGTTGATTCGTATTCAGTTGATAAATAGATAGCTTGTCATGGAAAAAGGGTTTCTTGATAAAGTGGAAGATAACATGTCCACGCAAATATCGTTCGAGAAAAGGAAACAAGAGAAATGTGGCAGCCTATAAAAGGGGCAGGTCAGAAATATGGACCAAATTATGAGCGAAGCTTTGGTCTGAGTACGAGAAGTGGCTGACCACTTGCAGACCCCAGCCGTTCAAAGCCTGAAATATGAATCGAAGTCGGATCGGGGCCGAGAATTAGCTTTGTTTCTTGGGAATGTTAAGGTTTTAAGTGTGAAGGCGATGTTTTATATGTATCTGTTTTATGTAAAGAAACTTATTTTCTAGTAAAGTTGTTCTAATGGAATTGAACTAGAATCAACGCCTTTTTGCATGCATCTTTTCCATTCATTAACATTACATTTCATTGCATGCAATAAGTTTCATGAAATCCAAAAGTAAGTCGAGTTCAGAACTCTAGCACAAAGCCTGATGGATAACAAAGAATTGCAATTCTTTGAAAACATTAAGGGTTTGGAAAGGGAACTAAAAAAGACCTATCAAGAATTTGTCCCTACATCCCCGGGAGTATTCTGAACAACTGGACTATAGAGGAAATCCTGTAGTTTTTAGGATGTTTTCAGAGTAATGTTCAAAACATACTTATGTTCTAAGCCTGGGAGTAATAAGCATCCTTTTTGTGAAAAACACATATGTCCATTATTTTTATTTCAATAAAATACATCTTTGTGTCTCATTTTGGCAAAAATTCTTTTATTCTTTCCATTTTATTCATACTTATACCACATAGATAATTATTCTTGAATTTATTTGTTCTTTGGGTCTTCCTTTGTTCCTAAATATCATGATATGAGGGACGCTGCTACTTACTCCTTTTGAGTAGGATGTGCCTAGAGGAACCTCAGGACTTTGAAGATGATCGAGATTGTAACCTATCTCTTGGTTTGTTAAGGATGGTAGAACAAGAGGAGAAACATATTTCTACCTCACAAAGAGTCAATAGAAATTGTGAGCTTAGGAGACAAACAATAAAAGAAAGAGGTGAAGATCGGAGCTTGCATCATCGCAAAGACAAAATGAAACCTCATTTAGTTACTCCAAGAATTTAAAGATGTCTTTGCATGGTCATATCAAGACATGTCTGGGCTAAGTACTGATATCGTGGTACACTGACTCCCCATAAAAGAAAAATGCAAGTCAATTCAACGGAAACTCCAAAGGATAAGGCCTGACGTCCTGTTAAAAATAAAAGAAGAGGTCAAGAAGCAATTTGACGTTGGTTTCCTACAAGTGGTTAAAACTTAGAGTTGATAGCTAATATAGTCCACGTCCCTAAAAAAGATGGGAAAGTACGAATGTGTGTAAACTATAGGGATTTAAATAAAGCCAGCCCAAATGACAATTTCTCGTTGCCTCACATCGACACCTTAGTGGACAACACAGCAGGTTATTCACTGTTCTCCTTCATGGATAGTTTCTCCAGATACAACCAGATTAAGATGCATCCTTAAAATATGAAAAAGACCACATTCGTAACCGTGTAAGGAACATTTTACCAAAAAGTGATTCCATTCGGATTAAAAATACGGAAGCGACATATCAAAAAGCCATGGTAACTTTGTTTCATGATATGATGTACAAAGAAATCGAGGTTTTTGCGTTGAAAATATGATTGCAAAATCCTGAACAGAAAAGGAGCATGTACAAGCCTTAAGGAAATTATTCTTAAGGTTAAGAAAATTTCAACTAAAGCTCAATCCAACAAAATGTACCTCCAGGGCTAGGTCAGGAAAATTGCTAGGTTTTGTAGTCAGCGAAAAGGGGATCGAAATCAACCCAGACAAAGTCAAGGCTATACAGGAGTTGCCTCTGCCACGCACTCAAAAGGAGGTCCAGGTTTTCTTAGGAAGATTAAATTACATCGCTCGGTTCATTTCACAATTAACCGAGAAATGCGACCCCATATTCTGTCTCCTTAAGAAATACAATCCAGGTGTATGGGACGAAGAATGCCAAAAGACTTTCAATAAGGTAAAACATTACTTGTCTAATGCCCCAGTGTTAATGCCACTTAGCCTAGATAAGCCGCTAATACTGTACTTGGAAGTATTTAAGAATTTTATGATATGCGTGCTTTGCCAACATGATGAGTTAGGATGGAAAGAAAAAGCAATATACTACCTCAGTAAGAAATTCACTAAATGTGAGGCAAGAAGTTATGTTGCGCCTTGATCTAGACAACCCGAAGACTGAGACAGTACATGTTATACCATACAACTTGGCTAATCTCAAAAATAGACCCTCTAAAGTACATGATGGAGTCGGCTGGTCTGAATAGAAGGATGGCCTGATGAAAAATTCTGCTTTTTGAATTTGATATAGCCTATGTGAACTAGAAGGCAATAAAAGGGAGTGCAATAGTTGATTCTCTAGCCAGTAAAGCTTTAGAAGATTACGAGCCTTTGAACTTTGATTTCCCGAATGAATATCTGATGTATGTTGCAACCATTGAAGAATACACTTAGGAATGACATCTTTGGAAACTAAATTTTGACGGAGCATCAAACTCTATGGGTAACAGAATTGGGGTAGTCTTGGTATCCCTAAATGGATATCATTATCCCTTTACTAGTAAATTAGATTTTGATTGCACGAACAATATGACAGAATACGAAGCATGCATCATGGGTATCTGTGCAGCCATAGAATGCAAGATTAAAATACTGGAGGTATATAGGGATTCTATACTAGTGATTTATCAACTCAAAGGAGAATGAGAGGCAAGAGATCCTAAGTTGATCGAGTATAGAAGGTTGGTCCTGGAGTTAATTAAGAGTTAGACGACATCACCTTCTGCTACCTTCCGCAAGATGAAAATCAGATAGCTGATGCCCTAGCTACTTTAGCTTTCGTGGTCAAAATGAACAAACAAGAGTATGTAAAACCTATTCAGATGAGTATATATGAGGCTGCAGCTCATTGTTACAACATCGATGAGGAGGGAAATGATGATCACCCTTGGTACTACGAT
Organism: Gossypium bickii; assembly: GCA_025503065.1. NCBI lineage: Eukaryota > Viridiplantae > Streptophyta > Magnoliopsida > Malvales > Malvaceae > Gossypium > Gossypium bickii. Next base: position 138,290,306 of record CP106710.1, read on the forward strand.
ATACTATGATATGTAAAGAATCGTGAATACCTTGATTAGGCAATCGAGAATGATAAAAAGACGCTGGGAAGACTGACCAATGACTATGTCTTAGATGGAGAGATCCTGTATAAAAGAAGAAAGGATCAGGTGCTACTAAGATGTGTGGACGTTGCTGAGGCTAAGAAAATATTAGAAGAAGTCCATGAGGGTGTATACAGAACACATGTTAATGGTTTCATAATGGCTAGGCAAATCATGAGATTTGGATATTATGGCCCACCATGGAAGAGAATTGTATCAGTTATGCCAAGAGATGTCATAAGTGTCAAATTTATGGAGACAAAATTAATGTGCCTCATTCACCTCTTCATGTTATAACTTATCCATGGCCTTTCTCTATGTGAGGCATGGATGTCATTGGGCTGATCTCACTAAAAGCTTCCAATGGGTATCGATTTATCTTTGTGGTTATCGACTACTTCACCAGGTGGGTAGAGGTCACTTCTTACGCCAATGTCACGAAGTCGGCAGTCAGTAAATTCTTGAAGAAAGAGATCATATGTCAGTATAAGATGCCAGAAAGGATTATATCTGACAATGCGTTAAACTTGAACAACAACACGACAACGGAGGTCTGTAGTCAATTCAAGATCAAACACCAATAAGAATATTAAGAAGGTCGTGGGAAAAATGACTGATACTTATAAAGATTGGCATGAAAAGTTACCATTTGCCCTCTATGCTTATCAAACGTCTATCAGGACTTCCACCGGGACAACGCCTTTCTCGTTGGTTTATGGAATGGTCATTCTCTCTGAGATTTGTTAGAGTTGAAATTAGATGAAGTAAAATGGATCCAATCTCGATAAAGTCAGTTGAACTTGATTGAAGAGAAGAAATTGAATGCTATTTGTCATGGTCAGATGTACCAAAAACGAATGATGTGAGCTTATGACAAAAAGGTTCGCCCTAGAGAATTCCATGAGGGGGACCTGATATTGAAAAATATCATTCTCATACAAAAAGACTTCAGAGAAAAGTGGATGCCAAACTCGGAAGGACCTTATGTGGTAAAGCAATCCTTTTCTGGGGGAGCGCTGATTTTGACCGGGATGGATGGAAAGAACTTGCCTAATCCTGTGAATTCAGACTTGGTCAAGAAATATTTCACCTAAAAAAAAAGGAAGAGGCCAAGGCGAAAATTTGCAAAAGGGCACCTTGAGACCAAACGGGTTTTGAGTTGAAAACCAAAGAAATGGCAACTCAAATTTTGATCGAAGATGGGGCATGCGGTAGTCTTATCCTCTCAAAAATAATAATGAGGAGAAACTTTACATCTTAGGGCATTAACAAAGTACTCTAGATCTCCTAGACGCATATCAAGCTCAAAATGGTCCTCAAGAAGTTTTGTGTAGAGAAGCACATGCTGTAATATTTGGGGCACTTATTTTCATTGTACTCATTTTGTATTTTAGCATCGTTTGCTATATTTGATTAATCTATTCATTTCGAGCTCTACTTCTAATAAATTTCAATCTTGTCCATTGTTACAATCTTTTTTCAAGTATTTTTACATTGAAATAACGATTAATGGACCAACAATATTCATGAAAAAAGATTTCTGTATATTAGTCTGAAAGGTTCTCTAAATAGTACAAAGACTTGAAAAAGGACCAATAGTCGGAACTGACCAAATCTAAGAGTCGGAAATATTTGGGAACGAATAGTTTAAATTGTGATTATTTCTTCGGGTTTTCTGTCAAAGATACCAGTTGAACAAGAAGGCATGATAATGCATCAATGCTTGATAAACAATGAGCAATGTCAACCTAAGCATTAAAAGGGGATCATTCTCGAAAAATGACATTCTGCATTCATGCAATTATCATTCATACACATCTAGTTAGGAGCATTTGATTCATTCTAATCATAACATCCTAATAGCTTGGCATAAATATATGCCATGAAATGGATTCAAAAGGTCATGTTCCCTAGAGAACGGTGTAACAAATCAGTAAAACCATAAATCCTATACCCTTGAATTTACAGTGGGACGAATTGAAGTCATCACGGTGAATCTTATCTCCCTAAAGTTGCAGTGGAATAGATTAAAGCCACAAATCTTATCTCCCTGAAATTGCAATGGAGCAGATTGAAGCTACAAATCTTATTTCTCTAAAGTTGCAGTGGAACAGATTAAAGATGCAAGTTGCAAATCTTATCTCCCTGAAGTTGCAGTGGAACAGATTGAAGATAGTAAATCTTATCTCCCTGAAGTTATAGTGAAGCAGATTGAAGATAATGAATCTTATCTCTCTGAAGTTGTAGTGGGGCAGATTAAAGCCACAAATCTTATCTCCCTGAAATTACAGTGGAATAGATTAAAGTTACAAACTTATCTCCCTAGGAGCAGATTGAACCTACAAATCTTATACCCCTGAAGTTGCAGTAGGACGAATTGAAGTTATCGTGGTGAATATTATCTCCCTAAATTACAATGGAGCAGATTAAAGTCACAAACCTTATCTCCCTAAAATTATAGTGGAACAAATTGTAGATAGCAAATATTATCTCCCTAAAATTACAGTAAAGTGGGTTGAAGCTACAAATCTTATTTCCCTGAAGTTGTAATGGAACAGATTAAAGTTACAAGTTACAAATCTTATCTCCTTGAAGTTGTAGTGGAGCAGATTAAAGGGAACCTTATCTCTCTAAAGTTGCAGTGGAGCGGGTTGATGCTACAAATCTTATTTCCCTAAAGTTGAAGTGGAACAGATTAAATTTGCAAGTTACAAATCTTATCTCCCTGAAGTTGCATTGGAGTAGATTGAAGATAATAAATCTTATCTTCCTGAATTTGCAGTGGAGCAGATTGAAGATAGTGAATCTTATCTCCCTGAAGTTACAGCAGAGTAGATTGAAGATACGAATCTCATCTCCTTGAGGTTGCAGCATAGTAGATTGAAATTACAATTCCTATATCCCTGAAGTTGTAGTGGCTTAAAATGAGGTTACTTGAAAAAGAGTAGCACCAAAGAAGTCGAGATTCGATAAGACCCGACAAATTTGGACCTTTTAAAGTCTTTGCTCCATTCTCCTTACACGTCAATGAGTAAAGAGGGGCAGCTGTAATAGGTCAATTTTATCAGGCCCAAAATAAAATAATAATAAATAAAACAAAATATTAAATTTCAATAAAAAATAACAGTCCGTTTACAATATGGCCCAAATAAAAAAACCCTAACCCAGAGTTACAAGCCCATTAGCCTAAACATCTTTTCAAAAGCAGAAACCCTAACCCTAGCCTGCATGCTGCTGCCACCACCTCGCCAGCGGTCTCGTTGCCTGAGGTCTACCACCGTCAGCCACCACCTGCAAAGACAGAAACAAAACACGCAACAGAGGCAAGAACAGTAGAAAAATAGATAAAAATAATAGTGTAATCTGGCTATAAAAAAGCCTGAAAATTTATTGTAAAAGGGGTCTTTTTTTTTAAAAAAAAAAGAGAAATCAAATACGAAAAAAAAAGCTATCGAAATACGAAATCAAAAAACTTCAAAAGGTGATTTTTATTTTTCTTTTTCGAATCTATTATTACATATATTTATAATAAAGTAAAAAAATCGTACCTGATATACATTGTCGCCACCGTCGTAGGTCCTTTTCCACCGAGAGGAAGGCCTCATCAGAGAAAGACGAAACATTTCTGTTTCTTTTCCCTCGGTCGAGTGTTGGTTAGATTTTTGGGGATTTAAATCCCAAATCTGGGTTCTATTCAAAAAAGGGGCCAAAAAAAGGGTCTTTTAGGTTTTTTAACAATCGGGAACGGCGGAGCTATCACCGGCGACCGGTGGTCGTCGCGACGAAGGCTCGCTGGTGCTAGGGCCGAAGATGAGGAGGCTTGGAGAGAAAAAAAAAGGTTTTCAAATTTTTTTTAAATAGAGGTTTGAAATGATTTTTTTTACTTATATAAGCCCCAAAACAAAGTCGTTTTGCGCTTATGCTTCAGAAGCCAAAACGGCATCATTTTAGACCCGAACCAACAGGATCCGCATGTTTTTGCTTAAAGGGGATATTTACAACTTTAATCCTTCCACCTTTTGAATTGTTTTAATTTAATCCTAATTTCGCTATTCTTTCTTTTTAGAAATTTCGCCATTCAGTTTTATCCCGTTTTCAATTAAGTCATCAATTCGCTGATCTCCTGGAGAAAGGACGCGTGTCCTGGGGTTGGGATAATTTCTCATTTAGTCCCTGTGTGTTTTCACTTTTTTAATTTTAGTCTTTATTTACTTTGTAACACCCTAAATTAGGGGTTGTTTGTAACTTAGCTAATTTCCCATGTGTGTGCCTGAAGAATAAAATTTATAATTTTATTTGACATGTTTAAGGGTCTAAAAAAATAACCCGAGCTAGGCCTGACCCAGTGTTAAAAATTTATTTTTAAAGTGTGTACAAGGAAGGAGTTAGGTAACGATAAGGCTTAAATAAAATTTAAGGAAACTTGACACAAAATTGTAATTGGCGTGTGGGCTTGATGACTTAAGGACTTGCAAGGGAGGTCTTGGGTTCGAATCTTGGAAAAGGGAGAATTTATTTTGTTTTTATTTTTGGGCGTTGAATGAAGGGGGCCAAAAATATGAAGGCCTTAAAGATAATTGGGGAAGGTTCGTAGCATGAAAGTCCAGTGAGTAAGAGTGGCCTGGGGCGCCACTTGAGCGAGAGAAGTCTCGGGTTCGAGGAACGAGGGGAACGTTTCTATTTTGGGTTTTTGCATTAAAGGCAGAAGGGCCGAGAGGTAGGCTTAAAATTAAAAGATAAGGTTCTATAGCAAGAAAGTCGGGCTGGAAGAGTTGGCAAGGGCGTGGAATAAAGGGCTGCTGCAGTGAGGTCTTTGGTTCGAAGCAAAGGAGCAGCACCTTGTTTTCTTTTTTTTGAAGCTGGCGTGAAAGGAGATGGCCTGCACTTGGTTCCTTGTTGCATTCTCTATTTGGAGGAATTGTTGGGCACATGGTCTTGTTTTGTTTTTATTTATTTATTATTATTAGATAATAAGATAATAAGGGATAATATGAGTATTTCAAATTGGATTATTTATTTGTTTAACTCTATAGATAATAGAAGATAAAAGGGATATTATTTGGATTATTAATTGGGTATTGGGATTAATTCAAGTTATTTTGAATTAAATCAAAGTGGTGGCCAGGAGCAATTTGTGGTATTTGCCGAATTTGGAACTCTTCAAAGGGGAGAAGTGGACGGCAAGCTTAGGTGGAAGGGGGGCCAAATTCTTTTAGCCTTCTTGATAATTTCGACTAGCACCTCTTTTATTTTTTTTCAAACTCTCTCAAACAAAAACTGAAAACCATTCTCCTTTTCTTAGATTTTTGCCGAAATTCTCTACTCACTCTCATCTCCCATCTCTTTTATCTCTTTTCTTTCTTTCTAAGATACCGAAGTCACCATTGTTATCTTCTCTTCTCTTCCTTGAACCGAAACTCTTTTCTACTCTCTCCTTGGCCGAATCCCTAACCTTTTTCTTCTCTTTTTCTTAGTTGGCCGAACATACTCCTTAGCCATAGCCGAATTTTCTTCTTCATACTTTGAGAAATCTTGGCCGAATATTAAAGCAAGGGTGTTCTCCTCTTTCTTATTCTTCAATCGGCTTGGTAAGGTGGTAAGGATCTACATATGTATTTGGTATTCTTATAAAAGCCGAAGGCTATGATTATTAATATTGACCAATTGTAGTTTGTGAACCAGATTCGCGATTTGGGTGCTGAAGCTAGTATTCAAAGTAATTAGGTAAGGATTCGGGTTCAAAAAGAGAACCCTTTTTAGTATTTGGTTTGGCCGATTAGGCCATAGTATTAACTCCCATGTTTGGCCGAATATAGGGACGAAGAGAACTAGGTGGCCGACATCTCTTTTCGGGAATTAGACGATTCGAAGAGTGACAGTGTGTGTACATACACACTATATGATATATTAATCTTGTGCTTAATTTTATGAATGCTCATTTTGATTTATGTAGCATTGGAATTAATACCAAATCGGTATAAGTGGTGATTCAGGTAAGTACCTGTTATTATGAATTTGCTATTTGATGCTTTTGGTAAGCATGATGTATTGACACATGAGATTTAAGAATGTGATGGAATGAAACATATGTATGTTTATCATTTGTGGGATTGATGAGGGGAGGGGCGGTGATATTGTGCCGACGGGCACGATGTTTTGGTAACACATTGTGACTACGGGCCACCAGAGGTTTGGTACCTCCGGAGGTTTGGCACCTCATAGCGACTTATCCTCGTGGTTATTACCGCCGGGTTGGCCCCACTTGAAAAATGGGATAAATGCGCGCTGATTTGGTATCACGCGATGGGTTGGCCCCATCATCCGATTTGTGTCTAAGACACACGGTGTTTTGGTAACACATTGTGACTATATGTCACCGGTGGTTTGGCACCACCGGTGGTTTGGTACCACAGGGGTAGATACAGTGGCGTTTGGTTGGCTAGGTTGGGACACATAATATTATGCATGTTAATTATGTTATATGTTGTGTATGAAGTTGGATTAAACCGGGGAAGGGTTACATCATCGAGTCTTGGTGACTCACCTTCTCCTTTACATTTTTTCAGTAACGAGTAGACCGCGGATGTGGACCGGATGGACTCGAGGTGGCCATGCAAATGAAGTTTTGATTAATGAACTCTTAAATTTCAGTTTTAACATTTTCATTTCCAGTTTTTATTTTATGTGGATGTAATAAGGCCTCCTATTATTTTCTTTTATTATTTTTCCATATCTTTGAATACTTTATTTAAACTTTGTCATTAATATTAATTAATCACATGTTTTCTCAAATTAACACTTAAAATCGTTTTGATATGCCATCGGGCACATTTGTAATTTTATAATAACTTGACATATTTTAATTTCCCGAATAAAAATCTAAGTATGATTTTGGCAAGTCCATTAAAATGAAGGGTTTTCAAAACTTAAGTTGGTTTTCAAAAAGGATTTTGAAAAACATCTTCTAAGTAGCAAACCAGATTCGGCCATAACGTTTGGGCCGGGTTTGGGTTGTTACAAATTGGTATCAGAGCCAGTTCAAAGCTCGGCTGTGGGGGCCCAAGGCCCAAAAATGTTTTGGTAGGCCTTATGGAATAATTTTTGGGTTTTTGAACAGCATGGCCCGAGTCTCCGGCACCGATCCGCCCAGGTAAGTACCGCTGAACTTCTTTGTGAATTATTCTATGTAGAAGGGTAGGAAGCATGGAACGTAGATAGATTTATAGGAACTTGAACCCTAGGATTAGAGTACTCAAACACACAAACCAAACATAAGACTTAAGGAACTTAACCCACCTATGACTTAGTCAGTGAGCTAGGGTGTGGTAAGCCTTGTACGCATGTCTAGGAGTGGATCCGGAAGAGCCTGGTATTTAAGCAGTTCGTGTGACTCACCTCCTCTTCACTCGAATCCTGCCTGGTGCGTAGCTTTGGTTCATCCTGACCAAGAGGGCTCGGTCATAGGCTAAAAACAATGATTAAAACCCGAAAAGGGAATTAGCCATGTTTTCGAAAAGGAATGAAACAACAAAAACCCTAACGTTTTCAAAATTTTTGCAACAAACTCTTTCAAATCTAAGAACGTCACTTTTACAACGTTTTTCTCGAAAAACTTGCTTTGTGGAAAATTACAAAAATGCCCTTAGGGGTAAAATTACCAAAACGCCCCTGACTCATAAAATATCAGTTCAATGGTTTTGCTCAAAATTTCAACAATTTTACAAATATTCAACAACTTAGCTTTGAAAATCATCAACAAAATATTTTGGTTTTGAAAAATTACGAAAACGGCCCCAAGTTACAAAATTACCGAAATGACCCTGGTTTTGGAAATCTTTACAAACAGCACTATTTGAAAAGGAACATTTTCAGAAAGAAACCCCCGAGTTTTGCAAATGTTCAAAATATCCCTGACTTATTAAAATTAAGAAATTGCCCCTGAATGACAAAATTACCAAAATACCCCTGGTTTCCAAAACGATGCCATATCTTTAAATTTTGCCAATTTTCGAAAACATCCTCCAGTTTTGGGGAACTTCAAAGTGATTTATTTTATTAAAATTTTACAACTTCCTTTATTACGAAAATACCCCTGTAGGAAAATGACGAAAATACCCCTGGGTTAGAAATGGGCAGAAATGTCCGAAGAGCGAATAGGTATGGAAAGTATTAAGGAATGGATGCATGAACTCCTTTGTGTGAACTAGGATAGAAAACTGAAACCTTGTTTGCTCGAAAGAATCTCTGAATAAATTCTATCCATAAAATTTCTTTGCGAATAAGAAAGTGGAACAAATGCTAACGCATAAAATTTTCTTAATCAGATTAAAAGCGCAGTAGATAGAATGAGTTCTAGAGGACGTGGACGCCGTGGACGCGGTAGGGGTAGGATGACGGTGTCTGAACCCGTCAGGTCGGGTCAAGGTTCTGAAAACGAGGTACCACTACCACCTCCTACTTTTAGGGCTGAGGAGCAGGATCAGACCGGTGGTGAGGTCAGATCAAGTCGCTTTCTGCGAGTCTTGGAGATAGTGGCTGGGGCTAGTGGAAATTTGGGAGCTCGAAAATCTGTTCCCGAGCGAATCCGGTCTAATGGGGCTGAGGCATTTCGGGGCGTGTCGGGAGTGGCGCCAGGTGTGTGAGTATTGGTTTGGAATCTCTGAGAAAGGATAATGGATGATATTGACCGACCGAGGAGGAGAAGGCTGAAAGGGGCGGTGTCGCTTCTAAAGGATGAAGCGTACCAATGGTGGTCGCAGATACCCGAGGATGGAGCCCACGGTGATGATCTCACGTGGGACTACTTAAAACGCGCCGGAAGAAGTATGTGGGCACTAGCTATACCGATGCTCAAAGGAAAGCCTTTCTAGGCCTAGTGCAAGGAACTAAGTCAGTGGCCGAGTATGAGGCGGAGTTTTTAAGGCTGAGTAGGTATGCCAGAGGAATCGTAGCCACTGAACATGAGCCCTGCGTCCGCTTTGAGGACGGCCTCAGAGATGATTTGAGGTTACTAATTGCCCCGCAACAGGTTCGTGAGTTCTCGTCCCTAGTGGAGAAGGCCAAGGTGGCCAAAGGGATCAAGGAGGCTGTGAGGCAAAATTATAATAAGAATAACCAGAAAAGAGGATTTGGGGCAGTTGGATCAGGTGGTACTAATGCTCAGAAACGGGCTAGGCAGAGTGGGCCGAGTCAGGAAGGAAAACCCACGACTACTAATCAGTGGCCACCTCAGTGTGTTAGATGCGGGAAATCCCATTCGGGAGAATGTTTAGCAGGAAGTAGAGGGTGCTTTGAGTGTGGATCGTTGGATCACCGTGTAAGGGACTGTCCTCGAAAGTTAGCTAAGAATCAACCAGAGGGTCAGAACCGTGCTCAGGTTAGAAATGAAGGACCACCACAGAGGGGTCGAGATGCAGCTAGAGGTAATGATAATGGTAACGGACGTGGCCGAGGTGCTGAAGGTGCAGAGGCGAGGCAACCAAGGTTGGTTTATGCAGTTGGCCGTCGCGAGGAGGAAGATGTGCCAGACATGACAACGGGTAAGTTTTTTATTTTCGAAATACCCCCAATTGTCTTGGTTGTAGTTACGTTAGTTCATTCTCATGATTGCTAGTAAAGAGTATGGAACCTGGATTATGAACGTAGGGAATGTGTAGAAAGTATGATAGTTCTTTAAGATCAGAGTGCGCAGCAGTAATGTAGGATGACGAGTTAAGGATGCACGATTGAGCGATAATAAGTAATTTCGAGGACGAAATTATTTTAAGGGGGTAGAATTGTAACACCCTAAATTAGGGGTTGTTTGTAACTTAGCTAATTTCCCATGTGTGTGCCTGAAGAATAAAATTTATAATTTTATTTGACATGTTTAAGGGTCTAAAAAAATAACCCGAGCTAGGCCTGACCCAGTGTTAAAAATTTATTTTTAAAGTGTGTACAAGGAAGGAGTTAGGTAACGATAAGGCTTAAATAAAATTTAAGGAAACTTGACACAAAATTGTAATTGGCGTGTGGGCTTGATGACTTAAGGACTTGCAAGGGAGGTCTTAGGTTCGAATCTTGGAAAAGGGAGAATTTATTTTGTTTTTATTTTTGGGCGTTGAATGAAGAGGGCCAAAAATATGAAGGCCTTAAAGATAATTGGGGAAGGTTCGTAGCATGAAAGTCCAGTGAGTAAGAGTGGCACTGGGCGCCACTTGAGCGAGAGAAGTCTCGGGTTCGAGGAACGAGGGGAACGTTTCTATTTTGGGTTTTTGCATTAAAGCGCGAAGGGCCGAGAGGTAGGCTTAAAATTAAAAGATAAGGTTCTATAGCAGAAAAGAAAGTCTGGCTGGAAGAGTTGGCAAGGGCGTGGAATAAAGGGGTGCTGCAGTGAGGTCTTTGGTTTGAAAGCAAAGGAGCAAAGACCTTGTTTTTTTGAAGTCAGTGGCGTGAAAGGAGATGGCTTTGCACTTGGTTCCTTGTTGCATTAATTTGGAGGAATTGTTGGGCACATGGTCTTGTTTTGTTTTTATTTATTTATTATTATTAGATAATAAGATAATAAGGGATAATATGAGTATTTCAAATTGGATTATTTATTTGTTTAACTCTATAGATAATAGAAGATAAAAGGGATATTATTTGGATTATTAATTGGGTATTGGGATTAATTCAAGTTATTTTGAATTAAATCAAAGTGGTGGCCAAGAGCAATTTGTGGTATTTGCCGAATTTGGAACTCTTCAAAGGGGAGAAGTGGACGGCAAGCTTAGGTGGAAGGGGGGCCAAATTCTTTTAGCCTTCTTGATAATTTCGACTAGCACCTCTTTTATTTTTTTTCAAACTCTCTCAAACAAAAACTGAAAACCATTCTCCTTTTCTTAGATTTTTGCCGAAATTCTCTACTCACTCTCATCTCCCATCTCTTTTATCTCTTTTCTTTCTTTCTAAGATACCGAAGTCACCATTGTTATCTTCTCTTCTCTTCCTTGAACCGAAACTCTTTTCTACTCTCTCCTTGGGTGAATCCCTAACCTTTTTCTTCTCTTTTTCTTAGTTGGCCGAACATACTCCTTAGCCATAGCCGAATTTTCTTCTTCATACTTTGAGAAATCTTGGCCGAATATTAAAGCAAGGGTGTTCTCCTCTTTCTTATTCTTCAATCGGCTTGGTAAGGTGGTAAGGATCTACATATGTATTTGGTATTCTTATAAAAGCCGAAGGCTATGATTATTAATATTGACCAATTGTAGTTTGTGAACCAGATTCGCGATTTGGGTCTTTGAAGCTAGTATTCAAAGTAATTAGGTAAGGATTCGGGTTCAAAAAGAGAACCCTTTTTAGTATTTGGTTTGGCCGATTAGGCCATAGTATTAACTCCCATGTTTGGCCGAATATAGGGACCAGTAGAACTAGGTGGCCGACATCTCTTTTCGGGAATTAGACGATTCAGTAGTGACAGGTGTGTACATACACACTATATGATATATTAACTGTGCTTAATTTTGTGAATGCTCATTTTGATTTATGTAGCATTGGAATTAATACCAAATCGGTATAAGTGGTGATTCAGGTAAGTACCTGTTATTATGAATTTGCTATTTGATGCTTTTGGTAAGCATGATGTATTGACACATGAGATTTAAGAATGTGATGGCATGAAACATATGTATGTTTATCTGTTGTGGGATTGATGAGGGGAGGGGGCAGTGATATTGTGCCGACGGGCACCAGTGTTTTGGTAACACTGCTTGTGACTACGGCCACCAGAGGTTTGGTACCTCGGAGGTTTGGCACCTCATAGCGACTTATCCCGTGGTTATTACCGCCGTGGGTTGGCCCCACTTGAGAAATGGGATCGTCGCGGTGATTTGGTATCACGCGATGGGTTGGCCCCATCATCCGATTTGTGTCTAAGGACACCGGTGTTTTAGTAACACATTGTGACTATATGTCACCAGTGGTTTGGCACCACCAAAGTGGTTTGGTACCACAACGGGGTAGAGCAGATGGCGTTTGGTTGGCTAGGTTGGGACACATAATATTATGCATGTTAATTATGTTATATGTTGTGTATGAAGTTGGATTAAACCGGGGAAGGGTTACATATCTTGAGTCTTGGTGACTCACCTTCTCCTTTACATTTTTCAGTGTGAGTAGACCGCGGATGTGGACCGGATGGACTCGAGGTGGCCATGCAAATGAAGTTTTGATTAATGAACTCTTAAATTTCAGTTTTAACATTTTCATTTCCGGTTTTTATTTTATGTGGATGTAATAAGGCCTCCTATTATTTTCTTTTATTATTTTTCCATATGCTGAATACTTTATTTAAACTTTGTCATTAATATTAATTAATCACATGTTTTCTCAAATTAACACGAAAACTGTTTTGATATGCCATCGGGCACATTTGTAATTTTATAATAACTTGACATATTTTAATTTCCCGAATAAAAATCTAAGTATGATTTTGGCAAGTCCATTAAAATGAAGGGTTTTCAAAACTTAAGTTGGTTTTCAAAAAGGATTTTGAAAAACATCTTCTAAGTAGCAAACCAGATTCGGCCATAACGTTTGGGCCGGGTTTGGATTGTTACATACTTATTTTATCATAATTTATACTTTTAACTTCATTTTCATTCTGATTCAGTTCTTGGTTATTTAATTTCAATTTTTCATGAAAGTTTTTATTTATTTATTTATTCATTGATTCTTTTTGTATTTAAAGTTTATAGTGTTCTTTATATTTTTATTTTGCACATTTTGTTCTTATTATTATTATTATTATTATTATTATTATTATTATTTTATTTGTATTAGAATTAGTAATTATAATATGATTATTGCCATTGTTAATTGGTGTTTTATTATTATAATCATATCATCGTCATTTACTAGTATGGTATTTTTATTTTTTTCATACACCATCGTTTCATTTTTATACATTTCCCTTTTTATTTTATTTTTTTATAACAATGCCACGAGTTGTGTTTAAATGTACTTACCCATTTTTATACTATGGCCGAATAAGCTAAATTCATATTATTTTAAATATTGCATTAGTCTTTGCACGAGACACAAAAAAGGAAATTTTTTAAATCAAAGTAATGTTCATTATTTTAGAATTCGAAAAGTCGTCTTTTTAGCTTATGGAATATGGCTTCTTTCTAAAACTGAGATGTCGAATATTTACTTTAAAATAAAATAAAAATGGGATTTAAGTGATGATTAAATGACGTTCATTTTTGTTCTCGATGATCTAAGGCATTGTGTCCTAACTTACGGGACATGATCCTTTCTTCTCGATTAACTTGAAAAAAGCCCATTTTCGTGAAATTTAATTTAGTTAAGTAACGTTTTAATAAATGATCGTATTTTAAAATCTCTTCAAATTTTCAATTTTCGACACTAAAGACATCAAGTAATCAATTAGGTACCAATTTTGGGCGTAACGAGGGTGCTTATCCTTCCTTGTGCATAATCGACTCTCGAACCCCTTTTTTGGATTTTTGTATAGACCGAAAAACATTGTTTTAATAAATCAAATCTCTTATTAAAATGACCAAATTACGAGGCGACCCGATCACACCTCTTAAAAGTGATTGGTGGCGACTCCCATTTTTATTTTAAAATAAAAAGTCGATTTAAAAAAAAAGTTTCGACAGTTGTATCTTTAATTTAACTAAAATATGAACCCATGTGTTGGCATGATGGTTAAGATGATCACTGCCCTAGGTGTGGCCTGAGTACGAGTCGCGTTAATCTCGTTGCTGTTAGGGCTTTGCCCTCCTCTTTTAATTCACCAAAAAAATTTAACCAAAATATAAAAACTTCATAAATCACATGAATGTGTAAAATTAGAAATTAAAGATTGTGTTTGTTTGATTGAAAATAGTTGTAACACCCATTAACCCTAAACTGTCTCCGGAACAGGGTTACGAGGCATTACCGGACATATCAGACAACTTACGAATAATTCACAAATAAAAACACATTCATAGTATAAATTAATAATTAAGTCCCTATAATGAACTCTAGAAATTTAAAACATGTATTAAAAATGTAACGAGACTCGTTTAAGTATTCCAGAATATTTTTTTTCTATAAAAATTTCGACAGCATTTCTGCTTATTTTCACATAAAACCCCCTGCAATTAAAACCGTATTTATTTCAAATATAACTAATTCAACCAATTCCAAAATCCAACAATTCAACCAATGCAATTTCATATTTAATTATATTTAAATAATATCTATAACATCATTTTTTTTTACCGATTATACCAAGTATATCATATAAATTTTCATACCATTTCATTAATTTAAACAACAAAATACCAAATATCATTCTTTACAACAAAAGTCATGTAGTAATTTAAAGTGACCAAAATAAAACCTATGTACATGCCACTTTTATCAAAAGAAGAATACATCACCAAGTTTGTTTTGGAGTCGGGATCGCCTTGGATGCTGAACCAGGGCTTTGAACACCTATTAACTTGCGCATGGAAACAACCGTACGCTGAGTATACATATACTCAATGGTATTACCATAATTCAAATTATAAACATAATAATCATATCATTAAATCATATAACTTTAAATTTTACTAAACCAATTCAAGCATAAGTTTGTCATTTTCAACATATTCATACAATTCAATTTTAGCTATTCAACAATTGAAATAATACACATTCATGTTGAGCCATTATCCATCTTATGAACCAATGGTTCATGTTTTCCATTCTCATACTCATATTCAAATCACCTTTTTCAATTCATGTTCTATTTTTACATTGCCTTCAATGGCTCAACCATTTCATTTTATTCAATTTAACCTTTCCTTTAGTTACCCCTATCAATAGACTCGGAATTTGGCGGATACACGGATTCCAACCCAAACACACCAGTACGGCACATTGTGCCTAAAACGGTACATAGTACCTTATCAGTATACGACACATAAGTGCTTGAAAAGACACACGAGGTGCCTGATACGACACACGAGGTGCCTGACATACGACACATAAAGTGCCTGATATACGACACATAAAGTGCCTGATCGGCAAAGCCGATAAATCCCGTACTCTTCCAAATCCTATGGCATGCCAATTATATCCAACTCAGCCCAACTAGTTAATAGGGAATTCCATATTACTTTTCAATATCAATTTCACATACAATTCAATTTCAATACATATTCATCATTCAACTCAATTTCCATTCAATTCAACAAAAACACTTACCTTATAATTTACTTACCATATACATAAATTAATTTAACATTTAATGAATAAATAAGTAATTTAAATTATAGTAATACAAACCCGAATTTGCTTGATTATTCACCGGTAACCTTCTCCTTTCCTTTGTGAGTCGATGCCTCGAGTTCCTTTTTAGCTACGAAAATAATAATAATTTACATTATTAATTGCAACATTAAATTACAATAAATAATTGAATTTTATTCAATTCCTACTCTTCCTTTTCATTCCTCATTCTTTATACACAATTATATTATTTACTTATAAATTCTTTCTAGGCTATCTACCTGAGTCATTGTCACTAAATTATCTATAACTTGAGTTAAAGAATTCCAAATTAAGATCCGTAAATTTTCAATGAAACTAGGATCACATATATTCTTGGCATGAAATTTTCAGAATTTTTTATTTAGCCAATAAGTACATTTTATTCTTTAAAATCACCCCTATTTTGTTGTCTAACAGTTCCAACCACTCTTTCCTAACATTTAATTATCTTTTTGTACAGACTTCAAATGATGTTCTAGTTTGTTTCTTATAAAAATAGACTCATTAAGGAATCTAACCATATAAAATATGTCCCAAAATTATTTTTTTACAATTTTTAATGATTTTTCCATGTCAGAATAGGGGATCTCGAAATCACTCTAAACCAGTCTCACAAAAATCTAAATATCTCAAAATATAGAATTTCTTTGCTTTCTATGTTTCTTTCATATGAAAATAGACTCAATAATCTTTAATTTCATACTCACTCAACTTCTAACTTCCATTTATACCATTGTTGGTGATTTTTCAAATTTACTCTTTTGCTGCTGTCCCAAAACTGTTTTCTTATAGCTTATTTTGCAATTAAATCCTAATTAAGTTTACTTATTTCCTTAACTTAATTCATGCTTTGTTTCTACTTAAATTCCTTCTATATTCAACTTGACTATCTAATGTTCATAATAAAATCCTAATTTATAACTTCTTCCAAATTAATCCCTATAATACAAAACTTATAGCTTACTTTACAATTTAATCCTTTTACTAATTCTAACTTAAATTTCATTCAATTTAATCTCTAATTCATCTTTTTCTTCAACACCAACTATACTTGAAAACTTATAAACTCTCAAAATATCAACTTAGTTTCATCAAAATCTTACTTTAAAGCTTCTAAAACATCAAAATTAAGAGAATAGGACTTGATTGACTTACCTAATTAAACTCCAAGCTTTAAACCTTAATTTTTCCTTTTCTTTTTCTTTCTTTCTTTCCTTTCCCCTGTTTCGAAAGCTTCTGTTACTTTCTTCTTTGTTTTTTGCTTTTGTTTTTTACTTCTTTTTGGTTTTATTTACTTTATGTTATAATAATATAATATATAATAATCATTTAATAACAAATATCTTTTAGCTTAAATTATAATTTAGAAGCGGAGGAAGAAATAGTACAGTGTACAAATGTATGCACTACACATGTATAATTTAGTCACCACATATTTGTCTTTCTTTTAATTTATTTATCATATAAATATCTTATAATATAATTATTTTAAATTAATTTTATATAATTTATTACTAATATATATATTTTATAATTAAAATCTGAGTAAAAATCTTAGATTTTTATTTCATATGCCGCCTCAACTTATGCTAAATGACATATTTTCCATTTTGATCTTTTTTACTTTCTTTTAATCTATAATTAGACTTTTACTCTTTATTCAATTTGATCTTTTTTCCTAATTACTTTAAATTAAGCTAAATTCACTAAATAAAAATCTAATTAAACACACTATTAGACTCATAATTACTCCTAATAATTATTTAGTAACCCAATTTACTAAGACGGAAGCCCGATAACACACTTTTCCGGTGCCTACGGATTTCGGGTTGTTACGATAGTTATAAAAAAATTATTATTGAAAAATAAATTATTTTTCTTAAAAAGCTTATATTTTTTAGTGTTTAAATGAGTTCACATAAAACATTTTCTATTTTCTAACAAAATTTTCAGCATTTCTCACTTGCATAATGGGCAAAATACTCTTATAATTAGTTTTAAGATATTGATATATTTTCTCTCTACATAGGTTATAGAAGAAAATAGGTTGTCAACCATCATATTTCATAATCTTCCTAGAGTTGGCTACTATAAATTGTTAGAGATATATGTAGACACCTAATTTTGTACAAACTTGCTATTCCTACTTGGGTTTTAAAATTATCGAAGGGTCATAAAATTTTTTTGAGCATGTTTATTTCGATTCTAAAACTAATTTTTTAAATTTTAAAGATTTAAAATTGAATTAAGTTTGATTTAGTTAAATTTTTTAAAAGCCTGGATGAATGTTTATGGCCCAAATTAGTTTTAATTTGTTTTTTCAAAGCCCGAATTGTTCTTGAAGTGACAATAGCGGTGTGAGGTCAAAATAAATTTGCAACTCGTTTGCTTTTAAAAGTCTAATTCAAACTTTTAGGTCATTTTTTGTTCAGTTGCAACTATGGTTTTGAACCCTAATTTCTGTATGGCCGCTAGTGTGAGCACACGGGGAAAAGCCAAATTTCTCAACCAATCTTGTTTTAGTAGTACAATTAGTACAAATATGCACCATAGTAGACTGATCATGGATCGGGCCACTCAGTTCTGTCCGAAAGTTCGCTCGAAAAATGGGAGGATTCGGGTACAAGATACCTTGAAAGTTTTTGTCTTCAAAGATTTTATGGGTAAACCCAACACTCATAAAAAAAATATTGAAATGTCATAAATTATTATTCTAATATCAATTTAGTAATATAATTAACAATAAAGTGTGTTTTTGTAAAAAAAATTGTTTTTTATTGGTGTCAAAAACGATGATTTCGAAACCCTATTTTCGATGTTAGCCTGTAAATATTTCAAGGTCAGTATAAAGGTTAATTAAAGTTTGTAACACCCATTACCCGTATCCGACGCCAGAACAGGGTACGAGGCATTATCGGAACACATACACTTGTAAACGTATTAAACCGAGTCATAAAATTTCATCCAAATTATGCATCATCACAAACATATAACTTGAATAACACTAGCAAACATCAATGGCCTTGTACAAAATGAACTACTAAATATTAAAGGCCAACATTTTAGGCCAAACCAATTATGACATATACAAATGACTAAGTTCCCTATACATGCCATAAACTTAAGAGGTTTGTATTCACTTTTACCCCACGATGATAGCTTGATAGTGTGATTACATCTCCGACGATCTCCAACTCGAGCTAGCGTACAACCCTATAAGATATGGGAAAAGGAAGGGAAGCAAGCTACAAAGCTTAGTAAGTAAGTATGTAAATAATAAGTGATTTATTAACAGACTTTTACAAATCTTCACAATATGTTCTCAAGATAATACAATCATAATTGCACATAGTTCCGCTTTTTATTCATGTTCATCTCAAGCTGTCTACTCGAGTCACAGTCACTAAATTACCTATTTCTTGAGCTACAGAACTCCAAATTAAGATCCATTAATTTTTCCTGAAACTAGACCCACGTATCTTGTTACCATAAAATTTTTAGAATTTTTGGTTTATCCAATTAGTACAGTTTATTCTTCAAAGTCTCCCCTGTTTTGTTGTCTGAAAATTTTGACCTTTCTTCACTAAAAATTAGTTATCTCATTGTACAGAACTCAAATGATGTACCGTTTGTTTCTCTTGAAAATAAACTCATTAGAAATTCAAGAATATAAATTTTATTTCATGATTATTTTTGTAAAAGTTTTAATGAATTTCCAAATTCAAAACAGGGGATTCCGAAATCATTCTGACTCTATCTCACCAAAATTCAAATATATCAAAATATAAAATTATTTTGCTCACACCATTTCTTTTATGCAAAAATACACTCAATAAGCTTTAATTTCATATCTTATTCAAATTCTAATTCAATTTTCACCATTTTTGGTGATTTTTCAAAGACACATAACTGCTATTGTCCAAAACTGTTTTATTTCTAAATTTCACTCTTTCATGTTTTCTATATAGTAACTTTCATTGTAACACTTACTCTGTATCAATCTTACCAAAGTTCTATCACATATCAAGCACATTTCTCATAAGTTTATGCACATATACCTACACTTATTCATCACATAATCACAGTCATTTACACTTAGTCATTTCCCGTTGAACACGTCGGAATATTAACGGATACATCGGAATATTGCACATAGTGCCACACTTGTAGCCAAAGCTACTTCACATTACTTATCATACATAGGCTCATTCTCGAGCTATTCACATTCGCGGGTCTGCTCACACAAGCTGTTGGTCATACGTAAACTACTCGGTCTTTGCTCACACAAGTCGTCGGTATCCACAACACATGCGGGATTACCCGACCACTAGTAGAACTTATAAGACCGGCACCGTTTCACATAATCACAATCTCGGTCCGCTTCACAGTCGTTATCGGTCACACGTAACTACTCAATCACGCTTTGCTCACACAAGTCGCCGAGTATCCATAACACATGCTGAATAACTCAGCCACCGGTAGAACGTACGGACCAGCACCCGGATCACTTATTTCACTTAGATTTCACATAGGTTTCTAGTGAACATGTCACTCGTATCCATTTTTATTCCTAAGGTTCAACCGGGAAATTTTTCACTTGTCGATATTTTGTCAATTACGTCAAATATTCAGCCACAATTCATACCATTTATCAAAATATGAAACATAAGTAAAAACGATGCATTATTTACATACAAACTTACCTCGAAAGCAAAATCTGTGAAAAGGACTTATTCGTCAATTACTCATTTTTCCCTCGTTATAATTCCAAACCTCGTTTTCCTTTATCATGAGCTTGGAAAGTTGAGAAAAATCTTCTCCTGGTAAATTTTGTCCATATGAAGAAGATGGACAAATTTGGCATTTTAATTTTATTTTTTAATTCATTTAATTACTAAATGACCAAAATGCCCCTAACTTAAAAATATTCTATTTCACCTATTTCATGTCCATTTTTGTCCAACAAATTAACCAATGGTATAATTACCATCTAAAGACCTCTAATTTAAAATTTCATAGCAATTTGACATCTCTAGCTTCTTGAACTCAAGTTTTGCACTTTTTACAATTTAGTCCTTTTGACTAAATTGAGTGCCCAAACGTTGAAATTTTCGAACGAAATTTTCACGAAATTGTTCTGTGAAATTTTAGACCATAAAAAAATAATAAAAATAAATTTTCTTATGTCAGATTTGTGGTCTCGAAACCACTGTTTCGACTAGGCCCAAAATCGAGCTGTTACAAAGTTTGGTCCCTTAATTTTACTGAATTGATAGTTAATTAAGATATTGTTTTGATTTGGGGGAATTAAGGTTTGGAATGTATGTACAAGCCTTTTTTTATTAGTTCTCTTGTGACCCCAATTTGATTTTTTTTTTTCTTCTTCATGGGTTTCAATCTTCTGATTTCTTGAAATTGGGGGATTGAGGTCTGGAATGCATGTGTGGGTTGGGTTTGTTATGAATGTACTTCTGATCAGCACTCTAGTGATGTTTCTGTTATTAGTTTAAGTTGAATTCATTTCATGGAAAGTTCCAAATTTTCCCAGGTACTGATGCAAAATTTCGTGTTTAAGTTACTGAATCATCGGTTTCAATTCGATATTTTGTGGGTTTATTATCTTTAGTCGTGCTTGTTACAAAGTTTTGGTCTTTTTTGGTCAACTCTGTCTGAAGAATGATCGGGTGATCTGTAAAAAGAACAAATACATTGGCTTTGAAGTGTTTATTTTGGGGGGAGGGGTTTGCTTTTGTTGGATATTTATTTGGGAAACCCCTATTGCATCTGATCGGTGTTTTACTTCTTTTGAAGGTTCTTGATTTTACCCTTAGTTTACTTGTATCAATCCATGTTGGCATTATATCTTACCATTTGTTTAATGCGTGATGCTTTTGATATTGGTCCTTTTTTGGTTCGTTTGTTTCTGTTTTGCAGTTCCGCTTCATTTCAACTGTAAGATCTCCAATTTTTTCTTAAATTCAGTTTGTTCTATATGGTTGCCCGGAAAACGAAAGAAAATGGATGGAGAAAGATTAGTACCTTCAGTGGTTTTTTTATGGATGGAGAAAGATTAGTACCTTCAGTGGTTTTTTTTCTTATTTTTTGTTTGGTTTCTTTTTCTTTTTTGTTCGGTTATCAATGGTTGGATGATTGAGCACTTGAGCTAACAAGGCAATACTTTAATTTGGAGAAGGTCACTGGGTGCTATTGTAACACCCCAAACCCGGCCCAAACACTACAGCCGGATCTGGCATGTCACTAAAAAGATTTTATAAAAGATGTCGCAATTTGGAAAACAATTTATCAGGTTTAAACATTTATACCGGAAAACTTAATAATTTAATAATTCATGTAAGCTATAAAAATTATAAATTGCCTTGGTGAATTTTAAATAAAAACGAAATTTTGTACATGTCTTAGCTTAATTAAAGGAAAAATTTAAACGTCTAACAATAATAAAAGCCCAAAATAAATCCGGAATAAAAATAAAGCTAGTGGCCCATGGCCTTATTACAATGGAATTTAAGACCCATTAATTAAAGATATTAAAAATAAAGCTTCTAAGTAAAGTCTTCTACTGGATTTAATTACTCTCTTGCATGGCCACCTCGCGCTCCTCTCCAGCCTGGTCCGATGCACTAAGTGCTACCTGAAATTGTTAAATAATAGGGTGAGTCGCGAGACTCAGTGTGCAACCCTTGTGCACCATTAGATTTTGGGCCTTAGCCCCACGAGAATATATATAATGAATATAATATAATGAGAAATTATGCAAAGCCCAACCCAAGTCCTAGGTTTCCATCCGCTACACCCCACCCTTACCTGTCAGTCACACCATTGGGGATTTCTACAATCAACCCACGCCGCTACACACTATTGATAGCAGTCATGCTGCTCATTGTTAGAGTTGTGACAGAATCACCAGGCTGAAATGGAAAAAGCCACCAGAAATAAAGTTGTGACAGAGTCACGGTGAAATGGCATTAGCCACTGAGCAGTCACGGCAGAAGCCTTCAATGAACACTTCCCCTTTCAATAAACCCAACCCCATGCAATCAGAAAACAACATACTTATCACATATGTCATCTTAACAGGAACATTCACTTAGGAATGACAAAGATCACTAACCTGGTGATTCGCCTTTACCCTCCTTGGGTTTCAATCATTATGCCGAGATTTCGGCATTTATCAGAATATAACAGATTAATAAACATATTTTAACAGGCAATCTAAATGGTGTGAAAGTGTTACACACCTGGTTATCATTAGGACGACACTATCTATGTCGACATTATCAGAAGCTGTTAAAACTGCTATCTGTCTAAGAATTTGTTCGGATGCCGATCCAAAACCTACTGGCCAATCCTGAACTGCTAACATCGCTTTTAAACTTAGGGATTGGTTTTACAGATCCAATCCCCTCCTTTGCCTGATCCATATTTGATTCCATCGAGGGACCTTATCAGTTGCTACCATCGTAACATGTGGTTGTTAATCCATAACATAGGGTTAAGATTACGAATACGATAATCTAACGTAACAAAAATCTAGAGAAAACTACCTTACCTTAAAATCCCGAAAAGAGGTATGATACTTAGAGACTAACGATTTTCAGCTTTTAGACCTAGACGATCAGGTCTCCTTCAAATCCCGGAATAACACCCTTAACACAAGAAATTCGGCTAGCACTTGGGGAGATTTCGGTAGTCTTATGATGATTCGGCTTTTAATGAAGAAATCAAATGGGGTCTATGTTTTCAGCTTAATGGAGAAATCGGCACAAAAGAAAAAAGAATGAAGAAGAGAATGAAATAAAAGGTTTCGGCTTCTGAAGAATTCAAAAGAAAAGATTGCAGAAAGCAACTAGGGTTTTGGCTTGTAGAAGAGAATGAGAGAAAAGATTGAGAGAATGGGGTTCAAATGCCAGAATTAAAGAGGTATCCTCTCTATTTAAAGAGAATTTCGGCACCTATATATATATTAAAATAAATAAATAAATAGATCTACACTCCCTAATCGACTCAAACTTATCACCAATTAAATTCCTTTATTATCTCAAAACTGTATCTTCATCTCCATCCAAAAATTCCTTTATTTATCCAAAAATCCAATTTGAATTACATTCGAATTGCCTTCCCCGAACAGCAACCACCTTCCCTGAAACACCCCAAACCCGGCCCACAAGCCTTGACCGGATCTGGTATGTCACGAAATAAAAAGGAGTTTGAAAGGTTTAGACTAATAGTAGAAATTCAAAAATTTGTTAAGGGTATAAAACGGTATTTGCTAAAACTCAAGTGGGTTGATTTGATAAATACGATTGAGTTGAAAACCCCTTTCTTCCTTTGAAACCATTTGATCATTTAAATTTTTAGAACATTAGAGTTATCGATAACTTAGAAAATTTTGTTACCCGATGGTAACAATTTTTGAAAACGCATACGAGTACTTATTTTGAAAATGTTACTTTTAACCAATTTGCTTAACAGTTCATAAGTTAATCAGTCATATAATAAAGTAAAAACAACTACCTAAACATCCAAAATAATAAGCGGCCATATTACAACCCAATCGAAATTTAGTGAATAATAAACTCAAAGCAGGGAAAAATAAAATTTCAAGTCCACAGAACAAACATGGCCGCCTCGAGTCCTTCCCGGCTCCGTCTCCGCGATCTACTCACCTGCAAGATGATATGGGAAGGGGTGAGTCACCAAGACTCAGTGTGTAAATCCCCAACCCAAAAATACCACTCATACACAAGATATTAGTATGACATGCAATTATGCAACCCAACCTAGCCATCCATGCTCCTTTTTCTACCCCGTGTGGTACCAAACCACTGGTGGTGCCAAACCACTGGTGACTTAAAGTCACGGTATCCGTCAATAATTGTGGTGCCAAACCACTGGTGACTTAAAGTCACGGTATCCGTCAATACTTGTGGTGCCAAACCACTGGTGGTGCCAAACCACTGGTGACCCGAAGTCACAATCAAATGATGGGGCCAACCCATCGTGTGATACCAAATCACTGGCGTCGATCCCGTATCTAAAATGTGGGGCCAACCCACGGTGGAATTAATCCACAGGGACGAGACGCTATGAGGTGCCAAACCTCTGGAGGTGCCAAACCTCTAGTGACCGTAGTCACGAAATGTGGTACCAAACCACTGGTGTCCGTCGACACAATTATTACTTCCTCTCATCAATCCCCACCATCATCATGCTCACATAACAATTATCATGATCCCATATATCATGCATTTGTATATAGCATAGCATTTAACAGCATATGATGGCATACACAAGATATATCATAGATCGAGTAATAGGGGGGGCTTACCCGAAAACCCAGCTCATGCCCACAAGGCAAAATTACTACATGAGAGGTTATAATATCGTCAAAATAACAATTTATACTAATAAAGTGTGTAAGAGCTTACACACCTGATCAAACGTAAGTCTAAGTGAATCCCGAGCTACTCAACAATGAAAGCCCGAAAATTGATCTATCGCACTAGATTTCTTTCCCTATATTCGGCCAACACCAAAATTAATAATAATATAGGCTATTCGGCTACCAATCAAGAAAAATCCCGAAGGAGATGTCGTACGTGAAATACTTGGACCGAAACTTACTATTACTAATCAAAATGAACCGAAATCCCGGAGTTGCCACTCGACTTGTCGAGCTTCCTACCAAAAATATTTGTTAGAAATGACATGCGCACTATATTCATAATTAAGGCCTTGGCCGAATATCCATGTCTCCTTACCTCGAAGAAATGAAACCCGAAAGACACCTTCCAAGCTCCTAAGTATCGGCTACCTACAAAGGATACATTATTAAGATACTATAACCCCTTGGCCAACCTTACTAAGGCCTTAACTCAACTTTTGGTACACCATAAAAGAAAAGAAAGAAATCGAATGCTAAAGAGGTACACTTACCAACCCACGCAATAAATGCACCTTCTTTTGGGGGGTTCGGTTTAGGCCCTATATTGCAAGGGATGATCGGCCACAAGGAAAGGGAACGGAGTCGGGTTTCGAAAGGAAAGGCTTAGGGTGTTTTCGACAAGGATGAATGAAGGATTTTTGGTACAAGGTTTATGGCATGTTGCAAAGAAAGTCTCAATGTAGCAAAGGAAAATGGAGTTTCATTTGAACAATAGTAGAAGAAGAAGAGAGGTAGCATGTGTAGGCCGAAATGCTTCCAAGATTTCCTTCAAAACCGTGAGCATCAAGCCACCCCCAAGACCCCATTCGGCCATTACTTTTCCTCTATCAACAAATGAAATAAAAAAATAACACATTTCCCATAAGAAAATGTTTATTCATTTACCCATTACTACTCCATGCTTTAATAAAATAATGGTAAGAATCTTACCCATACACCATCATAAAATAAATAATAATAATAATATATCATAACAAAAACTAATGGTTAATGCCCATACTTTCAGCACAACCACGGCAGCATGCCTTCATGCGTTTTAGAATCCATGCGCAGGCCACCTTTTCACGCAGGCCAAAAATAAAAGGATAAAACTTCCCTTGCAGCATGCGAGTTTCGAACCCCAGACCTGAAGCAATCCTCTCCAAGCCTCAGCCACTCGGCCAGCTTGACTTTCATGACAAAATCGTGTCGCATATTTCTTTTAAATTATACTTCGCGCCCTTATGCTTTAGCGCTAAAGCAAAAAAATAAAGCGTGCTTGCGCGCCTCAGCGGAGACTCGAACACGGTCCTCAATGCCGAAATCTCTGCGGCGCGCCTTAGCCATTCGGCCAAGGCGACTTTTGTGACATAAACGCCACACTTTTCTTTTAAGCTTTCCCCTCGTCATCGCGCAAAAATTAAAACTCCCAGGCGCGAACTCAGGGGCTCGAACCCCTGACTTGCTACACCTTTCAAACACCTTAGCGCCTCAACCATTCTACCAAATCATTTCCTATGTCATGATTTGCACAAAAATTTATTTAAATCTTTCTTTCTTTAAGCATGTGTGATAATAAAATTGTGAACTACCCTAAATCAAGATGTTACAGTTCTACCCCCTTAAAATAATTTCGTCCTCGAAATTACAGGTCGAGAAAAAGTGGGGCGTTCTTTGCCGCATCACATCCTCGAGCTCCCACGTAGCCTCCTCCATGCCATGATTCCGCCATAGGACCTTCACTAAAGGAACTGACCTCCTACGCAAAACTTTTACATCCCGATCTAGGATGCGCACGGGGTTCCTCTTCCATACCAAATCTGGACTCACCTCAACTTCCTCAAGCGCCAAGGCGTGTGATGGATCGGATCGATAGCGTCTAAGCATGGAGACATGGAACACATCGTGAATCTGACTCAGTTCTGCTGGTAACTCGAGCCGATAAGCTACTGGTCCCACCCGTCTCAACACCTTAAATGGTCCAATGAACCTTGGACTTAACTTGCCCTTTTTCCCAAATCTTAACACTTTCTTCCATGGCGAGACCTTCAGAAAAACTTCGTCTCCCACGGCAAACTCTATGTCCCTCCGCTTGAGATCGGCATATGACACGCCTATCCAAGCTACTTTCAACCGAGCTTGGATCTTCTTCACTTATATCTCACTTTGCGCAACCAATTCCGGTCCTAACAACCGTCGCTCACCCAACTCTGTCCAACAAGTAGGTGTGCGACACCTCCTACCATACAACGCTTCATATGGTGCCATCTTAATGCTTGCCTGAAAACTGTTGTTGTATGCGAACTCAGCTAATGGCAAAAACTCCTCCCAACTACCTCTGAAGTCCAAAACGGAGCCTCTTAGCATATCTTCTAAAATCAGATGACCCTTTCCATTGCCGTCGATTTGTGGATGGAATGTCAGATTGAAATCCAACCGTGTACCCAAAGCCTGATGTAGCGCTCTCCAAAACCTCGACGTAAATCTGGGATCTCTATCTGAGATGATCGATACTGGCACGCCGTGCAACCTCACTATCTCCGCTACATACAACTTAGCTAACTTCTGAAGTGAGTAATCCACTCTTACTGGAATGAAATGAGCCGACTTGGTCAGACGGTCCACAATCACCCAAACTGAGTCCTTCTTACTGGGCGTGAGGGGTAGCCCACTAACGAAGTCCATAGTGACCCTCTCCCATTTCCACTGAGGAATCTTCACTAGTTGAAGTAACCCAGATGGCAACTGATGTTCAGCCTTTACCCGCTGACACGTGAGACACTTTCCCACGAATTTGGCTACCTCACGCTTCAACCCTGGCCACCAGAACTGCTTCCGTAAATCTCCATACATCTTGCTACCTCCAGGATGCATAGCGTATGGGCTACTATGTGCATCCTGAAGAATTCTTTGCCTCAATCCCACATCATTCAGCATACAAGGACGCCCTTGGAAACACAACACACCATCACCAGTCAAACCATACCCTTCCAAACCACCATCCTGAACTTGCAACCTCCGCGCGTTTAAAGCTGTCATCCCTAATTGCTTTTCCTTAATCTCCTCGATCCAAGTTAGCTTAACTTGCGGCTACGCTAAAAGGCTTCCATCGTCGTAAAGGCGAGATGAGCAAACATCGCCCTTGATGCATCACGACCTTCCGCTCAATGCATCACCACCACGTTAGCCTTGCACGGATGGTACTCAATGGAGCGATCGTAGTCCTTCAATGATTCAATCCATCGGTGTTGCCTCAAATTTAAGTCCTTCTGAGTCAAGAGATATCTCAAACTTTTGTGATCCGTGTAGACTATGACTTTTCCCCATATAAGTAATGCCTCCATAATATCAAAGCGAAGATTACTGCCGCTAACTCCAAGTCGTGAGTCGGATAGTTAACCTCATGCGGTCTTAGCTGACGGGATGCATAGGCCACTACCTTCCCTTCCTGCATCAACACACATCCCAAACCATTATGGGACGCATCACAATAAACCGTTAACAATTTCCCTGCCTCAGGCTATACCAAAACTGGAGCTTCCGTCAGAATCTTCCTTAGCTTATCAAAACTTTCTTGCTGTTTCTCTGACCAAACAAATGGGACTCCTTTTCTTAATAGCTTGGTCAACGGCGCTGCGATTAAAAAGAATCCTTCCACAAATCTTCGATAGTACCCGGCCAGACCCAGAAAACTTCGAATTTCGAATTTCTGCCACTGACCTAGGTGGTTTCCAATCCAACACCGCTTCAACCTTGCGGGGGTCCACTCTAATCCCTTCAGCGGATACCACGTGACCTAAGAAAGTCACCTCCTAAGCCAAAATTCGCACTTTATCGAATTTGGCATACAACTGCTCCTCCCTCAGTACTTGTAGAACGATACGCAAATGCCTATCATGCTCCTCCTCCGTCTTTGACTAAACCAATATGTCGTCTATAAACACCACGACAAATTGATCTAAGTATTGCCGAAACACCCTATTCATTAAGTCCATGAACGCTGCCGGCGCGTTGGTCAACCCAAACGGCATCACTAGGAACTCGTAATGCCCATACCGGGTACGAAATGCCGTCTTGTGCACATCAACCTCCTTCACCTTAAGTTGATGATAACCCGACTTAAGATCTATCTTCGAGAACACCGATGCACCCTTCAGTTGATCAAACAGGTCATCAATCCGAGGCAACGGATACTTGTTTTTGATCGTTAACTTGTTTAGCTGACGGTAGTCGATACACATCCGCATTGACCCGTCTTTCTTCTTGACAAACAGCACAGGTGCTCCCCACAGAGATATACTTGGTCGAATAAGCCCTCTATCCAAGAGCTCCTGAATTTGAGCCTTCAGCTCCACCAACTCCTTTGGTGCTATTCGGTAGGGTGTTATAGACACAGGCGCCGTTCCGGGCAACAAGTCTATACCGAACTCAACTTTCCGATCTGGAGGCAGACTCGGGAGTTCTTCTGGAAACACATCAGCGAATTCTCCTACAGTTCGGACCTTCTCAACTGCTGACTCCTTAGCCTCCAAGGCACAAATTCGAACCAACAACGCCTCACAACCTTTTTCTCGACCATTTTTCTCGGCCTCAGCGGACACCACATTAGATAGATAATCTCTTCTGTTACCTATCATTACTACCTCATCTCCATCCACGGTCTTCAACACCATGCGCTTAGCTGCGCAATCCAGGCTAGCTTGGTACTTTACTAGCCAATCCATCCCGAAAATCAGATCGAACTCCCTAAACGGCAGTTCCATCAGATCCGCCACAAACACTACCCCTTGGAGTTCTAGGGGTATATCTCTATATAGCTTGTTCACTACTACAGAGTGTCCTAAAGGGCTAATTACAGTTATCCCCCTAGAAGCAGTCTCAAAGTCTAAGTTCACAGTCTCTACCACACTACTAGCAACGTATGAATGCGTCGAACCCACATCAATTAATGCAACATATGGAAGACTAAAAATTAGGAACGTACCGGTTATGACATCCGGTGCGTCACCCTCCTCGCGACGCCTCGCTTTGTAGACTAACCAGTGCGCCTTGCTTTACGTGTCGCTGCATCTCCGCCCGAATTCGCGACCTCGATTAGAGCCATTACCTCTTCTACCATTACCGCGACCCCTCTGCGGTGGTCCCACATTCCTAGCCTGAGTACGATTCTGACCCTCTGGCTGATTCTTAGCTAGCTTCCGAGGACAATCCCTTACACGGTGATCCAAAGATCCACATTCAAAGTAACCCCTCTCACCGGTCCAACAACTTCCCAATGTGACTTCCCACACGCGATTACCGAGTCGGTCTCGATTAGTAGCCATGGGCCTTCCAGCCTGATTCGACCCACTCTGCCGGGCCCTTTTTTGTGCATTAATACTCGATCCAGATGACCCAAAACCTCTTTTCTGCTTGTTCCTATCATAGTTCTGTCTCACAGACTCCTTGACCCTTTCGGCTACCTTAGCCTTTTCTACCAGAACAGCAAACTCACGCACCTATTGTGGAGCAATCAACAACCTTAAATCATCCCTAAGTCCGTCTTCAAAGCGGACGCAACGATCATGCTCAGTTAACACAACTCCCCGAGCATAGCGGCTCAGCCTCAAGAATTCTGCCTCATACTCAGATACCGACTTATTTCCTTGTACCAATCCTAGAAAAGCTTTCCTCTGAGTATCAGTGTAGCTGGTGCCCACATACTTCTTCTGATAAGTAGCTTTGAAGTATTCCCAAGTAAGGCCATCTACCGTAGCACCATCCGAACAGTGAGCCACCACTGGTATGACTCATCTTTTAGAAGCGACACTGCTCCTTTCAGCTTCTCCTCATTCATTAAATCGAGATCGTCCATGATCCTCTCAGTCGATTCTAACCAATATTCGGCCGTACTGGGTGCGACACCTGATACACCCCAAAATACTTTAGCTCCGTTGGATCGGAGTCACTCTGATACAGACTTTCGAGCTCCTGTACCTCTATCGGTCCCACCCATCATCTCTAGAACACGCAACATAGCCTGCGATACCGACTCACCCCCCGTCTGATCCAGATGTCCAACACCAAAAGTTGGGGGTGGTGGTGGAGGTGGTATCTCATTATCCGATCCTTGGCCCGACCTAGCTCGTTTCGACGACATGGCCATCCGTCCTCTACCGCGTCCCCGACGGCCGCGACCTCTAGAACTCATTTCTTATAGCGCAATCTGTCTTAAAAAGTTTTATGAGTTAGCCAATGTTCCACTGATCATTAGCAAAGAATTTTTATGGGAGAAATTAAGAAGTTGTTCTTTCGATCAAACAGGTTTCAAGTCTTCTATCATAATTCGAAGATACACATTCACTTATTCCATCGCCTTTTTGTCCAATTCCTAACCCGGGGGTATTTTCGTCATTTACCCTACAGGGGTATTTTGGTAATAAAATAGAGTAAGTTGGTAAATCTTGACAAATCAAGGGAAATTTAAAAATTTGCAAAACTTGGGGGTTCTTTTTGAGAAATTGTTTTCCAAATTGGCAGTGTTGCAAAAACTTTGAAAATCAGGGTCATTTTGGTAATTTTTTTTTTGCAAGTTAGGGGCAATTTTGTAATTTTACCACTAGGGGTAATTTTTGTAATTTTCATAAATCGAAAATTTTTCGAAAATTTTGTAGTATAACATTCACAAGTTCAAGGGAAGTTTTAAAAGACTAGAGTTTTATAAAAACACAGCTAATTCCCTTTCGGGTTTTTAATAATAGGGTTTAGCCCATGAGCAAGTCCGCACGGTTAGGGTGAACCGAAGCTACGCACTAGGTAGGATTCCCGCGAAGAGGAGGTGAGTCGCTAGGACTACTTAAATACCAAGCTCTTTTGGATCCAATCCTAGACATGCGCACAAGGGTTACCACACCCTAACTCGGCGACTTAGTCATAGGTTTGTTTAGTTAGGCAATTAAAAATCTTATGCGATTGTTGGGGTAAACTAGTCCTAAGGTTCACATACCTTCCATACTATCTACGTCCTATTCCTACCCATTTCTGAGATAATCATTCACACATAGATTAGAATATACTTACGAGCGGATTGGTGCAGGAGACTCGATGCCATCTTTGTTTAAAATAAAACCATGTTCATAATATTTCACAGAGACTTATCAAGAAAACATTTTTGGGCTTCGGGCCCTCACAGCCGAGTTTTTGAACCTGGCTCTGATACCAATTTGAAACACCCCAAACCTGGCCCACAAGCCTTGACCGGATCTGGTATGTCACGAAATAAAAAGGAGTTTGAAAGGTTTAGACTAATAGTAGAAATTCAAAAATTTGTTAAGGGTATAAAACGGTATTTGCTAAAACTCAAGTGGGTTGATTTGATAAATACGATTGAGTTGAAAACCCCTTTCTTCCTTTGAAACCATTTGATCATTTAAATTTTTAGAACATTAGAGTTATCGATAACTTAGAAAATTTTGTTACCCGATGGTAACAATTTTTTGAAAACGCATACACAGTACTTATTTTGAAAAGCGTTACTTTTAACCGATTTGCTTAATGAGTTCATAAGTTCATCAGTCATATAATAAAGTAAAAACAACTACCTAAACATCCAAAATAATAAGCGGCCATATTACAACCCAATCGAAATTTAGTGAATAATAAACTCAAAGCGGGGCAAAATAAAATTTCAAGTCCACAGAACAAACATGGCCGCCTCGAGTCCTCCCCAACTCCGTCTCGATGATCACTCACCGCAAGATGATATGGAAGGGGTGAGTCACCAAGACTCGGTGTGTAAATCCCCAACCCGAAAATACCACTCATACACAAGATATTAGTATGACATGCAATTATGCAACCCAACCTAGCCATCCATGCTCCTTTTTCTACCGTGTGGTACCAAAACCACCGGTGGTGCCAAACCACCTTGGTGACTTAAAGTCACGGTATCCGTCAATAATTGTGGTGCCAAACCACTTTGGTGACTTAAAGTCACGGTATCCGTCAATACTTGTGGTGCCAAACCACGGTCTTCGCTAAACCACTTTGGTGACCGAAGTCACAATCAAATGATGGGGCCAACCCATCGTGTGATACCAAATCACCGGCGTCGATCCCGTATCTAAAATGTGGGGCCAACCCACGGTGGAATTAATCCACGGGGGCGAGACGCTATAAGGTGCCAAACCTGCGGAGGTGCCAAACCTCTGGTGACCGTAGTCACGAAATGTGGTACCAAAACCACGGTGTCCGTCGACACGATTATTACTTCCTCTCATCAATCCCCACCATCATCATGCTCACATAACAAGTATCATGATCCCATATATCATGCATTTGTATATAGCATAGCATTTAATGACATATGATGGCATACACAAGATATATCATAGATCGAGTAATAGGGGCTTTACCCGAAAACCCGACTCATGCCCACAAGGCAAAATTACTACATGAGAGGTTATAATATCGTCAAAATAACAATTTATACTAATAAAGTGTGTAAGAGCTTACACACCTGATCAAACGTAAGTCTAAGTGAATCCCGAGCTACTCAACAACGAAAGCCCGAAAATTGATCTATCGCGCTAGATTTCTTGCCCTATATTCGGCCAACACCAAAATTAATAATAATATAGGCTATTCGGCTACCAATCAAGAAAAATCCCGAAGGAGATGTCGTACGCGAAATACTTGGACCGAAACTTACTATTACTAATCAAAATGAACCGAAATCCCGGAGTTGCCACTCGACTTGTCGAGCTTCCTACCAAAAATATTTGTTAGAAACGACATGCGCACTATATTCATAATTAAGGCCTTGGCCGAATATCCATGTCTCCTTACCTCGAAGAAATGAAACCCGAAAGACACCTTCCAAGCTCCTAAGTATCGGCTACCTACAAAGGATACATTATTAAGATACTATAACCCCTTGGCCAACCTTACTAAGGCCTTAACTCAACTTTTTGTACACCATAAAAGAAAAGAAAGAAATCGAATGCTAAAGAGGTACACTTACCAACCCACGCAATCGTGCACCACCTTCTTTGGGGGTTCGATTTAAAGCCCTATATTGCAAGGGATGATCGGCCACAAGGAAAGGAGGCAGTCGGGTTTGAAAGGAAAGGCTTAGGGTGTTTTCGACAAGGATGAATGAAGGATTTTTGGTACAAGGTTTATAGCATGTTGCAAAGAAAGTCTCAATGTAGCAAAGGAGAATGGAGTTTCATTTGAACAATAGTAGAAGAAGAAGAGAGGTAGCATGTGTAGGCCGAAATGCTTCCAAGATTTCCTTTAAAACCGTGAGCATCAAGCCCCCCCAAGACCCCATTCGGCCATTACTTTTCCTCTATCAACAAATGAAATAAAAAAAATAACACATTTCCCATAAGAAAATGTTTATTCATTTACCCATTACTACTCCATGCTTTAATAAAATAATGGTAAGAATCTTACCCATACACCATCATAAAATAAATAATAATAATAATAATATATCATAACAAAAACTAATGGTTAATGCCCATACTTTCAGTACAACCACGGCAGCATGCCTTCATGCGTTTTAGAATCCATGCGCAGGCCACCTTTTCACGCAGGCCAAAAATAAAAGGATAAAACTTCCCTTGCAGCATGCGAGTTTCGAACCCCAGACCTGAAGCAATCCTCTCCAAGCCTCAGCCACTAGGCCAGCTTGACTTTCATGACAAAATCGCGTCGCATATTTCTTTTAAATTATACTTCGCTGGCCCTTATGCTTTAGCGCTAAAGCAAAAAAAATAAAACGTGCTTGCGCCCTCAGCAGGACTCGAACACCAGTCCTCAATGCCGAAATCTCCTGCAGCGCCCTTAGCCATTCGGCCAGGCGACTTTTGTGACATAACTCGCCACACTTTTCTTTTAAGCTTTCCCCTCGTCATCGCCAAAAATTAAAACTCCCAGGCGCGAACTCAGGGGCTCGAACCCCTGACTTGCTACACCTTTCAAACACCCTAGCGCCTCAACCATTCTACCAAATCATTTCCTATGTCATGATTCGCACCAAAAGTTTATTTAAATCTTTCTTTCTTTAAGCATGTGACAGTAATAAAAATTGTGAACTACCCCTAAATCAAGATGTTACATTCCCCACGCCTGCAGCAAAATAGAAAATTATTGTGCACAAGGCAACTCGAACCCGAGACCTCTAAGCACAACCACACGCTACCAGTCACTGCACCAAAACTCTTCTTGTGATATGTTTCATTCTCAAATTCTCTTAAGGCCTATTTCACAACGACCAAATCATCCAAAGAAATCCAAAAAAATATTCGACAACACCAGGCTTCGAACCTCCAACCTCTTCACCATGGTACACGCCCCTTGCCACTGCACCGCGTATTTTATTTGAGTCACATTTGCTCCTACTTAATGATAAACCTTCTGTCGCACTCCAGGTTTACTTTAAAAAAAACACAACATTTAGCGCACACTGCGACTAGAACCCTACTCCCCCTTCTGCTCCTAACGCCTTTGCCACTGGGCCAGTCGTTTCTTTGTGTTGTAAATCAGCCCCAACTAATTATAAGGTCTAAACTCTAGCCTTCATACTACTTATGCGCAATAAAAATTTTTGCCAAGTCCAGGACTTGAACCTCTGACCACCAGCTTATTCCAAACGCCCCAAGCCACCAGACCACCTACTTCTTTGTGATATCTTTTAACCCAACAATATTTTAAAAGCCTTATGACTACCACCAACCTCCCTAAAAAAAAACAACATTTTTGCTAAAGCCCTAGATCTAGCCTAGGACTTTTCCAACACTACGAACCCTTCCTAAACCTCCTAAAAATTAAACTAAACATGCAATAATAATTTTTTTTTAAAAGAAAATGTCCATTAAAACTTTTCTTGATAAAATAATTTATTTCTGTTTGAATAATATTTTTAAGAAAACTTAACTATTTAAATGTATTAGTGACATTATAAAAGTAGAGGGACAAACTATGAAAAAAAAAAAGTAAAGCATATAAATCAAATCCCCAAATTTTAGCATAATCTAGGGGTCAATTAAAAATTTACCATTATCTTATTTTAGTATAAACCACATATTAATTTTTTTTTTTATGACAAAATCCATTCACTCGACACACGAACCCACTTATTTTAGGCCCAAATTCAGGGTGTTACAGCTATATAGTTTTAAGATAGAAATTTTATGGCGGTTTTTTTTCATTAAGGAATAGTCAACTTTTTTTTATCGACTGTACAACAGAAAATTTCTTATAATGTGAAAGCATGTTAAAATTTTTGCAACACTTGTCATTACAAACTAAAGTAAGAAAACATGTCTTTTATGTTAAAAAAGAAACCTTGATGGATCCTTGATGGCCTATTCTTTAAGTTCTTAACCCCTCCCCCTCCCTCTTTTTTAAGTTTGATTTACAAAGTCCACAAACGACTCCTTTACCTTTAAAATTAATATGAACGTTGTGTGTTTGCAGAGGTTGCTGGCTAAGTATGGATCTCAAGTCTCTGTGATATCAATTGTGGGTCTATCCATCTACCCCATCAAAATCCAGTGGTTTGAAAGCAAGCAAGAAGAAGCGCTAAGTATTTGTAACTGGGCATATGAGAATACTATTGATTCAGAAAATGCGCATGGTCGAGAAAGTGATGATGATGACGACGACGCTGATGGTGGTGATGATGACGGTGAATCAAGCAATTTAAGTGGTTTTGAAATGGAATTAACAAGAGATGCTATAGCTTCTAGTTTAATGAATTCACTTTAAATTGTAAATGCTATTGTAAAATTTTTAGTATTTATATTTGGTATATAAATATTATCCCCTTTTTGAAACTTTAATCCAAATATATGTAATATTTTAATTTGTTACGTTTATGTTTTCTATGTTATGTTAATATCTAATATGAGTTTTACAAATGTGTTAAAAGCATTAAAAATAAAAAAATAATTTTTAAAATAATACAATTGTGTCAATATCTAATTACAAATATTTAATTATTATATTTAAATATTTAAATATAGTTTATATATTCTAATTAAATTTAATAAATAGTTAATAATAATTATTTAGAAATATTTAAAATTAATATTATTTATTAAAATATTAACAATAAATTATTTTTTATATTTTTGCTAAAATATCATAATATTAACTAATTTGAACATTATTTAAATACATATTTGTTACTTTATAATATCATGTCTAAAATAGACATTTTACTTCTCAAAAGCACTTTTTGACAGCAATACCAAACACTTAAATTTTTCAAAAGCACTTCTCAAAAGCACATCTCAAAAGCACTTTTCCACAGCACTTCTCAAAAGTACTTCTCAAAAGCATTGCCAAACTAGCCCTAAGTCTGTCGTGGAGCTTCGCATTGCTGACATAATACACTTTCATGGTTTCATCACGACTTTGTCACAAATAGCTTCATGCATTAGTTGTCTAAACTATTTTTTTTATTTTGAAAAAACGGGGATCGACTTTAAAAACGAAAATGGAGTCGCCATCAATCTTTTTTTGAGGTGTGATCGGGTCACCTTGAAATTGATCATTTTAATAGAAAAACATTTTCATTTATTAAAACAATGATTTTGGTCTACGAAATTCGAGAAAACGGGTTCGGGAGTCGGTTAAGCATGAGGAAGAATTAGCACCCTCGTAACGCCCAAAATTGGTACCTAATTGATTAATTAATGTCATAATATCGAAAATTTAAGAAGATTTTAAAATACGATCCTTTTTATTTTCTTAAAAAAATGTTTGAATAAATTGAAATGGATGTTAAGACCCTTTTGTCTTGAAGTAATAAAATATCACATCCAGTACGTTAGGACACGACATTTTAAATCCTCGAAACTAAGCTTGTCTTTTGAGTTTCAAAACTCATGCATTTAAATTTTAGAAGGATATTCAGTTATATGGGTCAAGTGAAAAAATCGGAACCCAGTAAGTTAAGGCATAATTTCTTAAAATTCCAAACATAGAATATTGTCTATACATTTTTAGAAATCCTTACATCAAGATAACGAGACGTCATATCCAATGAGTTAGGACACAACACCTCGAATTCCCGAGAATAAGCTTTTATTTGAAACTCATATCTTTTGATTTAAAATGGGTGCTCGATTACTTAGATTCAACGAGGAAAATTGGAACCCAGTAAGCTAGGGCACAATCTTCTCGAAGCTCCCAAATACGAGCATTTGGGGGAAAATTATTGCAATATTAAAACAATGTATAAATAAAAACTTTGATAAAAAAACGACAATATTAA
The DNA here is from genome assembly GCA_025503065.1 of Gossypium bickii. Taxonomy (NCBI): domain Eukaryota; kingdom Viridiplantae; phylum Streptophyta; class Magnoliopsida; order Malvales; family Malvaceae; genus Gossypium; species Gossypium bickii. The sequence continues at coordinate 138,328,378 of CP106710.1, forward strand.
AATACGAATAAACAATTTATAAAACACATAATGGCAATTATTTAAATACTAACATCAATAATCAAAGACCAAATAAGTTATACATAAAATATCTTAAAAATAAATGGTAAATAAAATAGATAGTAATATATAAAAATTTGCAATTGATAATATATGGAAAAAAAATTAAAGCAAATAATCAAACAATTTAGAATGGATGATTTATAAAATGAGTTTTTTTTTTTAAATAAACAACATGTGTGACATTAAAAACGAATAAAGTATATAATTAATGGAAGAAAATAAAAGAATGATAAGAATGGTTAAATGAATGAACAATATGTAAATAAGAAAGTTGACGAATAAATAAATGAATAAAAATAAAAATAAAAATTAATGATTAAGCAATTAAATCGATAAATAAAAAAAGTTAAAAAAAAGGCCTAAGTCAGCCTAATTCTCACAATATGAGGATTCAACGAAATTCCACCACTTAAATCCAACTCAAACGAGAGAACTCAAAAAGAAACGAAGATGAACGAATAACAAAATAAAAACAAGCCCCAGAAAATAAGAACGCAAGAGAGAGAAAGATTTGTGTGAATGCTCTCAAGAATTTTTATTACTCAAAACTCAAGTGCTTTACAATGAAGGAAGAGGCCTCTATTTATAGTTGAGCCTTCCCAAATCCAACGGTACAGATCAATTACATCAACGGCTAAGATTAAAAGGTACCTAAAAATTAAATCTCTAAGATTACAAAATCATATCTTCTAGAATTGCATATCATATTTAAGGTTTGCATATCATATCTAAGATTGCATATCCTTGAAGATTATGTTTCCATATACGTCAAGCTTGTAGATCGACTTTCAATCTTCTCAAGTAATGGGCCATTCCGATCGGGCCAAATAATATATTTTGGACTGGACTTGGACTTTATTTTATTATTTTGGGTTTATTATTTTTTGTATGGGCCTGGGCTAAATTGGCCTATTACAGCTGCCCATCTTTTCTCATTGTTGTGTAATGAGAATGGAGCAAAGACTATAAAAGGACCAATTTTACCCGGTCTTGCCTAGCCTTAACTTCTTGATCCTCATCTTCTTAAGGTAGTCTCTAACCCAACTGCAACTTCAAGGAGATTGAATCTGTAGCTTTAATCTTATTCTACTGCAACTTCAGGGAGATAAGACATGCTCTTGTAAATTTAATCCATCCCATCAGAATTTCGGAAAGTGAGACTAGTATCTTTGATCTTGCTTCTCTGCAATATTTAGGAAGACAAGATCTGCTATTTTCAGTCTGCTTCGCCGTAAACTCAGGGAGGCAAGTAAATATCTTCGATCTGTTTCCTGCAACTTCAGGAAGATAAGATTTGCTGTCTTCAGTCTGCTCCACTGCAACTTCAGGGAGGTAGGCTAATATATTCGATCCGCTTCGCAACTTCGGGAAGATAAGATCACGCTATCTTGATCCGCTCCACAAACAAACTCGGGAGGCAAGCTAATATCTTCGATCCGCTTCACGCAACCGGGGAAGATAAGATCGATGTCTTGATCACCGCTCTGCTACAACTTCAGGGAGGCAGGCTAATATCTTCGATTTGTTTCCTGCAACTTCAGGAAGATAAGATCTGCTGTCTTTAGTCTGCTCCGCTACAACTTTAGGGAGGCAGGCTAATATCTTCGATCTGCTTCCTGCAACTTTAGGAAGATAAGATCTGCTGTCTTCAGTCTGTTTTGCTGCAACTTTAGGGATTTCGATCTGCTTCCTACAACTTCAAGAAGATAAGATTTGTTGTCTTCAGTCTGCTCCGCTGAAAATTTAGGGAAGCAAGATTTGTCTTCAGTCAAATGCTCTTAATTAGATGTGCTATGAATGCAAAATGAGAATGATCCTTTTAATGCTTAGGGTATCATCACTCGTTATTCATCAAAAGTCTTATCACTGATGTATTATACTACTATCTTATTCGACTGGTATTTTCCAACAGAAAACTCAAAGAAACAACCACATTTTGCTCAGCAAGCTTGCCCCGCTGTAATTTCAGAGTCCCTTCCACTGTATCGTCTAGGACATAAAGTTTGTACCTGCTACTGCAACTTCAGGGGAATAATATTTGGTTTCTTCCATCCATCCTGCTGCCACTCAGAGGTATTGAATTTGTATCATCTTCAATCAATTTGATCTGTTACACAATTCCTGGGTGTAATGACCAGATGTATATGCTTGAAATTTGCATGAATGCAGAGTATCATTTTTCTTTTCCCAGAAATGATCCACTGTTACACTTAGGTTGACATTGCTCATTATTTCTCGAGATGGTATCACTGACGAAATGTCCTATCTTTTTATTCAACCAATGAAAATCCGAAGAGATAATCATCTTTCAATATTTCCAACCCTTGGGCCTGGTGAGTTCTAAACAATAGTCATGTTTTAGACTCTCATATTATTTAGAAGCTTTCAGAGTAATATGCGGAACCTCTTTTATGAAAGTATTATTAATCCATTAATCATTATCTTAATATAAAATGCTTGAAAAAGATCACAACAATGGACCAGAAAGAAATTAATCAAGAGCATAGCTTGAAACAAATAAATTAATCAAAGATAACCAAGGCAATAAAAGAAAATTGATTAGGGTGTATCTTGAAAAGAATAAAGTAGTGAAAGATAGTAAATTCAAAATGGGTAAGATAGAAGCCAGGTACCCCAAATATCGCAGCCTAAGCTTCTCTGTACAAACTTCTTGAGGACTATTTTGAGCTCAATACGTGTTTAGAGGATCCGGAGTACTTTGTCAATGCCTCAAGACGTAGCATACTTCCTCATTGTTAATTCAGGCATAGCAAGACTACCACATGCCCTATCTTTGATCAAAATTTGAGCCACCCTTTTTGGGTTTTCGACTCAAAACCACATTGGTCTCAAAGCGCCCTTTGCGGGTTTTCGCCTTGGCCTCTCCACTTTTTTTTTTTGAATTTGATCTCAATGCGCCCTTTGCGAGTTTTCACCTTGGCCTTTCCGCTTTCAGGTAAAATAGTTCTTGACTGAACCTGAATTCGCCGAATTGGGCAAGTCTTTGCCATCCGTCTCGGTCAACATCAATGCTCCTCTAGAACAGGTCCTTTTTTACTACATAAGGTCCTTCATAATTTGGCATCTGCTTTCCTCTGAAATCCTTTTGTATAAGAAAGATCTTTTTCAATATCAGGTTCCCCTCGTGGAACTCTCTAGGATAAACCTCTTTGTCGTAAGCTTGCATCATCTTACAGTGATGGATAACTTTTAACCTTTTCTTCGATTAGGTTCAATTGGCAAAAATGCTTCCATTCCATAAACCAATGGGTAAGATGTTGCCCTAGCAAAGGTTCTGGCCAACGTTCGATAATCATAGAGGATAAACGGTAACTTTTTTATGCCAATTTTTACAAGTCTCGGTCATCTTTTCTACAATCCTTGTTTTATTTTATTTTTTTTTTGTTTTTTTCTTTTTGGCTGCCTTTGTTGCTCTATGATATGGCATGTGATCTTTGAACAGACTACAAACTTTTGACATTGTCCTTTTTGGCATTCTTTGTCGGCGCCTGATCTTTTTTTTTTTATTGTCGACCTTGTAAAATTGACATGTGAAGCTATTTTCTCCTTCTTAGTGAAGTAATCGAAGACCACCAAGATAAATCGATGTATACTAGAAATTTTGCCGAGATTGGCCTTCCCCACATAGAGAAATTTTATGAAAAAATTAATGAGGCATATGAATCTTGTCTTGTAACAGCCCAATTACGACCCTAATCAGAACGGTAGTTTCGGGACGACGAATCCGAGATAGAAAAATATTTTTAATTATTATTTTGATATCTATGTTATGTGGTTAAGCATGTGTTAAAATATCGTAGATTAATTTGCATGTTTGGGTGATTAATTTAAGTGAAAGGACTAAATTGAGTAAATGTGAGAAAAAAATAGTTATTGTGTGATTAAGTGACCAAATTGAGTGGTTTTCTTATTGCATGAAATTTAAGTTGCAATTTAGCCTTTATTTTGAGGGTAGTGGACGGCAATGACTATAGGCTATTATTAAAATACATTTTATATATATTATTATAAGATAGTGGAATGTCATCTAATATACTAATGTTATTAAAAGAAAAACATGTTTCTTTTTCCCATTTTATTTCTCATCTTCACGAAACAAGAAAGAAGTAGAAGAACTTAAGCTCTCTCCATTTTCGGCACTTGCATGTTCAAATAAGGTTAGTAATTAGACTTAGTTTTTGTTAATCTTAACATTTTTGAGGTTGTTGTCATGTACATTAACTAGCCTATATTTGAATTTTTGTTTTGGTTGAATATTTCGAATGTTGCCATGGATGGAAAATTGGGTGGTTGTGTGATTAATGGTAGTACATGTTATTATTAAGCTAGATTAATAAGGTTTTCTATACAGATGATACAACAGTTTATTCAGTTTGATGGTTTGCAGGATGAGGATCCTAATACACACTTAGCAAATTTCCTAGAATTCTGTGATACCTTCAAGATAAATGGCGTTTCTGATGATGCCATCCGTATTTGGTTATTTCCCTTTTCTTTGAGGAATAAAGCCAAACAGTGGTTGCATTCTCTTCCACGAGGATCAATCACTACATGGGATCAAATGACCGAAAAATTTTTATTAAAATATTTTTCGCCGGCCAAAACAGCCTAGTTAAGGAATAATATCTCTTCTTTTGTGCAGATAGATTTAGAGACACTTTATGATGCATGGGAGAGATACAAAGACTTCTTGAGGAGGTGCCCACACCACGGATTACCTTTGTGGCTACATGTCCAAACTTTCTACAACGGTATGAACCTCTCAACAAGGAAATTAATCGATTCAGCCACCGGTGGAACTCTGAATAATAAAACACCTGAAGTAGCCTACGAGTTTATAGAAGAGATGTCACTGAATAACTATCAGTGGTAAGTTACAAGGACAAGGCCAGCCAAAGCAGCTGGAGTTTTTAACCTCGACGCAGTAACTGTGCTATCAAATCAGGTAGAGATACTACATAAAAAATTTGATGGTTTATACGGTTCTTCGCAAGCACGTTCAGCTATGCAATGCGACGCAAGTGGGGGAGTGGCGAATCCTGAGTACCCACCCTACGGACAGCGCATGGAGAATGAACAAATAAACTATATGGGTAACAATTTCTGATCTAACAACAACCCTTATAGTAATACTTATAATCCAAGTTGGAAGAACCACCCCAATTTCTCATGGGGTGGTCAAGGAAATCAAAGGCAACAACCATCCCAAAACTTCTAACAACAGCCCTACCCACAGGAAAAGAAGCCAAACCTTGAAGAGATGCTAGCAAAATTAATAGCAACCACAGAAACATGTTTTCAAAGTATAGAAACACTTTTCCAAAATATAGAAACAAAACTTGAAGAACAGCAAGCATCGACACAGGAGCTAAAGGATCAGTTAGGGCAACTTACTAAGCTGATCTCTAAAAGACCACAAGGAAGCCTACCAAGCAACACCGAGACTAACCCAAAGGAGCAAATTCAAGCCATAACAGCTCAGGATAGTGAAGGGTTAGACAAGCCCGATTTCAGGCAGGAGAAGGTGGAAGAAGAAGGTAAGGTTGAGGTAAACAATAAGCCAAAATTGGTAATCAAAAAGTACCAAACTCGCATACCATACCCCGAAGCGATAACGAAAGATGACACAAAGGAACAGTTCGGTAAGTTTTTTAAAATTTTAAAGAAATTACATATTAACTTACCGTTTCTTAAAGCTCTTTCGCAGGTACCAGATTCTAGGAAATTTTTAAAGAAGCTATTGACAAATAAGCGGAAGATAGACGAGGAATCGCATGTGGAACTGAACGCAATGTGCTCAGCAGTCTTGCAAAACAAACTACCACAAAAATTAAAAGATCCAGGGAGTTTTACAATTCCATGCTTAATTGGTAGTTTATCTATTGATAATGCTTTAGTTGATTTAGGGGCAAGCATAAATGTTATGCCTTATAAATTATTTAAACAACTAGGTCTAGGGAAACCCAAACAAACTAGGATAAGCATTCAATTAGCTGATAAAACTATTAGAATTCCTAGGGGTATAATTGAAGATGTGCTAGTAAAAATTGAAAAATTCGTATTCCCAGTAGACTTTGTCGTTTTAGACATGGATGAGGACAATAGTATCCTCCTAATTTTAGGAAGGCCCTTTTTAGCAACTGCCAGGACTAAAATTGATATCAGTGTAGGAGAACTTATACTTTGTGTAGGTGACGAATCAATCAGTCTTCAAGCTCTCGACTCAGCTAGGACAACAAGTAGTCAAGGCGAGAATATAAATTTTATTAATAACCATTCGGTTAAACCTTCTTTTCAGGAAGCACCATGAAACTACACAACTGAGCCAGATCCTGGACCTCATGCCAACAAGGAAATAACTCATGAGGAACAAAGGCTTCAGATCGATGAACTTCAAAGAGAAAATAGGGTTGCACGAAGCAGAACCTCCAAGGGACAAACAAATTCAAAATCAGAGATCGGGTACTGCTAGATAAAGCAGACCCTAAAATACCTCCTCCTGACCCTAATACAAACAAAGAAATCTCTTTTAGGATACTCAAGGTTTTCCCTTATGGAACAGTCGAGGTAAGTAATCCTATTTTTGGCACTTTCAAAATAAGCACTACCCGACTCAAACTTTATCATTATAGAAGAACTGATAGCATGAGAGAGGATGTTCAACTTTTCAAACCACCCTGATTATGCGGATGAGAGGTAAGTCTAGCTTAAGACTATAAACGAGCGCTTCTCGGGAGGCAACCCGAGCACTAACCCCATTAATTTTTTTTACATTTTTTATTTTTACTTTTATTTTTCCTATTTAGCATCTGATCGCTGTGACCAGAGTTTTAATATTTATAAAAGCATGACCGAACCTAGAAACTAACTCTGACAACGATTAAATGCAAGCGTACCTATTGAACAGCAGTATAGTTAAGGCAAGACCGGATTGTTGAACCCACAAGGACTAAAAGTACTAATACTAACTTTCTTTTTATTACTTAGCCTAAAGCTAATGAAGTTGTTATCTAATCTAATTTAACGAACTGCTAAGCTAAAGACACAAAGACAAAAAGAATGAATTGGGAAAATAATTACATCAAATGAAAATAATAATAAACCTACTAATACGAGCTTTTTCTTTTGATAATTTGACTTTAACTGTATAAGCTCACTCTTTATAATACTGATACTGAATATACTTTGATTTGCTAAATTTTTTTTAAGAACAAACTAATAGTAACGATTGAATTCAACTCATAATAAAAACTTAGGTAACTAATCAAATCATATCTCGATTAAAGGGTAGTGAAAAAGAAGGGTGATAACAAATACAAAGGGTTTTGGTTTATTAGTAGGTGAGTCAATAAAAAGGGTTGTTAGGATCAACGGGGTTCACTAAGGGCTAATTGTGAAGGTAGGCTTTTTAGTGGAGTGAGTGGGTTAAAACCTAGGTGCCTTTATCATCTCTATGTATCAAATCATGAATGTGGTCTCAACTTGTATAAACAAGACAAGTTCTATAAGGTTCAAAGTCTCACAAAAATTATGGGTCTTTTTGACATCAACCTTTGTAAATTTCAAACTTCAAGGTAGTATTCAAATTTAGGTTAACAACCTAGCCAAAAAAAAATTTAATTCCTGCAAAATAAACTTATCATGCTTGATTCTCTAGTATTTTTCAATTTCAATCATCAATGCACCATTAACTATGACTTATTCAAAAACATGTCAACAAAAATCATAAATCATCAGAAATTTCATCCTAATTAGTAATATGAGATATTTACTTATCAACAAGACTAAATTCAGGGATTTGAGAATAATGAAATAAGTTACACATTTTCTCAAAATAACTAGTCACCCCCACACTTAAGATGTACATTGCCCTCAATGTACAAAGATAGATAATGACAGGTAAGGGATAAATCAAAAGAGAAGGGGAAAGAATACTCCCTGAGTTTTGGATGTTTTTCCTGGAGGAGTGTCTTTGGTGGTGGTGATGGTCGGTCTGGATGACGAACCTGCGCTAGATGAAGAGATTGGGTAGCGCACTGAGAAGTAGCCAGGAATTATTAAAACTTAATTAAAATAAACTGCATATATAATTAAAGAGAAGAAAGATAAAGAAAGAGGAAACAAAAATGTAAACAAAATGAAGATAAAAGATAAATGGACCAAAGAGTCCTTATTGTTGTATGGTTCGCGAGGTGGGTGTGACCTCTAAGGCTGGGGAGGTGCTAGCGGTGGCGGAAGTGGCGTGATTTTCTAGCAGCCTGACGAACTTGACACTAAGAAACTAAATTTAAGTAGACTAAATTAAGCAAAAAAATAGTCAAAGGGAAGGAAATTGAATCAAAAGAGAAATAAAAAGTAAAAACTATATGGTCTCAAAGACCCTTGGCTTGTTGTTTTGACGAAGCTACCGGCATGAACTCATGTAACTCATTCTCCTTTGAGGAGTTTGGCCTTTTACGCTTCTTTTTCATGATTCTGATATTGTTCAAGAGTTTGGACACTGTTTCTACGAAAAAGAGAGAGATTTTGAAAGAAGGAAGAAGGAGATGGGAAGAGTTTGAAAGGAAGAAGGGAGAAAAGAAAGAAGAAATTAGCTGGGGAGAAGGGAAAGGGCGGTGTAGTTTAAATAGAGTTTCAAATCTGGCATGTTCCCAAGCCCGTGGACCAAGGGTGTGTCGAGTTGTAAGGGCACTTCGCACGGCCGTGTGCCTAGGCGTGTTGGCTTTCCATGCCCGTTCGTCTACAAGCCATGCCCGTTTTCAACAAGTCAGTATCTAGGCACGGTTTGGCAGCATGTGCGTGTTTCGCCCGTGGTTGGTAAGTCAGTGGCTTCACACGGTCATGGACCACGGCTGTGCCATTCTGTCGGTACCCGTGGGGAGGGTGGTTGGATCCGTGACGTCAGAAAGTGGTTGGGTCTGGTTTGTACGACCTCTGCTATGTCAGTACGGAGATTCTGGTGGTCCACACGGCCACAGACACGATCGTGTGTAAGGCCGTGTGGCCTGGAAATCTGCGCTTTCTGGTTAGTTTAAAAGAGAAAAGAAAAAGGGAAAATAAAGTAAAATAAAAAATAAATACAAAGATAAGTAAGGTTAGTGCTCGGGTTGCCTCTCGAGAAGCACTCGTTTATTGTCTTAAGCTAGACTTTTCTCATGTATGGAAGAATTTAGGGAGGTTTAAAGGTTTGGATATCTTTTCTGATGCTTATAGTTCTATTTTCTTGACAAGGGTTAAGTCTAGAAGTGTTTACCTTGAAAGTGTCGAATGTTGGACCACTTACCTCGACTGTTTCGTGTGAGAATATATGGCGTACCTCAAGAGGGATTTCCTTATTCAGGTCTGTTGTGGTGATGTGAAGATCAGCTTTATCTAACAGTACCTGGTCTCCTATTTTGAAGTGATTTGATGTTCCTACGAGTCCTTCTGGATGCTTATTCGGTTTTACTTCGTGTGATTTTGGTTCTTCCTTGTGTAACCTTAGTTTTTCCTTGAAGTGCTTTTTCCACTCCTCTAAGTCATTGGGTTGAATCCTTTGCTCCTCGTGAGTTATTTCTTTGTTGGCACTGAACTGAGGATCAGGTTCAATCGTGCCCTTTCTCGGTGGTTCCTGAAAAGAATGTGTAATTGAATGGTTATCAAAAGAATTTTCTTTCTCACCTTTGTTACTTGATGTTCTGACCGAGTCGAGGGCTTGAAGACTGATTGAGTCATCACCTACACAAAATATGAGTTCGCTTGTGGCAACATCAATTTTAATCTTGGCAGTTGCTAGAAAAGGTCTTCCTAAAATTAAAGAGATCGAGTTGTCCTCATCCATGTCTAAGACGACAAAATCTACTGGAAAAACAAATTTATCGGCTTTAACAAGAACATCTTCGATAATGCCCCTAGAAATTCTAATAGTTTTATCAGCTAATTGAATACTCATCCTAGTTTGTTTGGGCTTCCCTAAACCTAGTCGTTTAAACAATGTATAAGGCATGACATTTATGCTTGCCCCTAAATCAGCTAACACATTATCAATAGTTAAACTACCAATTAAACATGGAATTGTAAAACTTCCAGGATCTTTTAATTTCTGTGGTTTGTAGAATTGCTGAGCACTTTGCGTTAAGTTCCACATGTGGCTCTTCATCTAACTTGCGTTTGCTTGTCAAGAGCTGCCCTAAAAATTTCCTTGAGTCTGGCATCTGGAAAAGAGCTTCAAGAAGAGGTAAGTTAATATGTAATTTCTTTAAAAGTTTAAGAAACTTACCGAACTGTTCCACTGTGTCATCTCTTTTCATGGCTTCGGGATAAGGTATGCGAGGTTGGTACTATTTGATTACCAGTTTTGGCTTTTCTTACATTACCTCTACTTTATCTTCGTCTACCTCTTTTGGTTCGTCTAACCTTTTACTATCATGAGTTGTGATGGCTTGAATTTGCTCCTTTGGGTTAATCTCGGTGTTACTTGATAGACGTCCTTGTGGTTGTTCTGACATTAGCTTTACGAGTTTTTCGACTGCATTAGCGACTTCCCTGACTAACTTAGTAACTTTGTCAACTGTCGCTTGTTGATCCTTCATTGTTTTCTCATTTTTTTTGAAATGGTTTTCTGTGTTTGCCATAAATTTTGTCAGCATCTCTTCGAGATTTGGCTTCTTCTCTTACGGATATGGCTGATTTTGGAAGTTTTGAGGAGGTTTTTGTCTTTGATTTCCTTGACCTCCTCACGAAAAATTTGGGTGGTTCCTCCAACCTGGATTGTAAGTATTACTATAAGGGTTATTATTGGATCTGAAATTATTACCTATATAGTTCATCTGTTCGCTTTCTGCTTCCGGTTGGTAGAGTGGGTACTCAGGATTTGCCACAGTTCCACTTGCATCACACTGCATTACTAGATGAACCTGCGAAGAACACAAACTATCAATCTTTTTATTCATCAATTCTACCTTGTTTGATAGCATGGTTACTGCATCGAGGTTGTAAACTCCGACTGATTTTGTTGGTTTCGTCCTTGTAACTTGCTACTGACAGTTATTCAGTGACATTTCTTCAATGAACTCGTAGGCTGCTTCAGGAGTTTTATTATTCAAAGTTCCACCGGTGGCTGAATCAATTAGTTGTCTCGTTGAAGGGTTCACACCGTTGTAAAAAGTTTGGACTTGAAGCCACAAAGGTAAGCCATGGTGTGGACATCTCCTCAAGAGATCCTTGTATCTCTCCCATGCATCGTATAACGTTTCTAAATCCATCTGCACAAAAGAAGAGATATAATTCCGTAATTTGGCCGTTTTGGCCGGTGGGAAATATTTTATTAAAAACTTTTCGGTCATTTGTTCTCATGTAGTGATTGACCCTCGTTGTAACGAGTTTAACCACTGTTTGGCTTTATTTCTTAAAGAAAAAGGGAATAACTGAAGACGTATGGCATCATCAGAAACGCCATTTATTTTGAAGGTATCACAGAACTCTAAAAAGTTAGCTATATGAGTGTTTGAGTCTTCGTCCTGCAAACCATCAAATTGAACAAACTGTTGAATCATCTGTATCGTGTTAGGTTTTAATTCAAAATTATTAGCAGCTATAGCGGGCCTAACAATACTCGATTCTGCTCTTGTTAAATGCGATTTAGCATAATCAAACATGGTGCATGGAGCATTGCGTTCCCCCACATCGTGTGGTGGTGGATTAATCTCGTCCATCCCTTCAGTAGGATTGGATCTGCCTTTTTCTTCTCTTTCTGTATAGTTTAGGGCTCGCCTGATTTCTCAGCGATTCCTTCGAGCGGTGGCTTCAATATCACTATTGTATACTAAAGGCCCTCCCGGGTTCCTTCTAGTCATAAACTAGAAGTACCTGAAAAGAGCAGAAATAAAGAAAAATTAGCAAAAATTAAAATTTAACCTAAAAATAAATTGCGAAAAGTAATGGCTAAAGTAATAAAAATAGAGTTTTCTTAATATTTTAGTCCCTGGCAACGGCACCAAAAACTTGAACGCTGTGATCAGAGCTTTAATATTTATAAAAGAATGACCGAACCTAGAAACTAACTCTGACAACGATTAAATGCAAGTGTACCTATCTAACAGTAGTATAGTTAAGGCAAGACCAGATTGTTGAACCCACAGGGACTAAAAGTACTAATACTAACTTTCTTTTTATTATTTAGACTAAAACTAATGAAGTTGTTATCTAATCTAAATTTGACGAACTGCTAAGCTAAAGACACAAAGACAAAAAGAACGAATTGGAAAAATAACTTTAGGACAAACTCAGTTGATCAAGACGATACCCTCAGGAAGAATCCTCCTAGACTTCACTCGTTCTTAAACCCTGAACTATATGATTTCTTTACTTAGTTTGATTCGTAAGACTCCCTAACGTATGTTAAACCCTCTCTCGAGGCGAATAACGTCTAACCCTAGGTTAATTAGTGGAACTCTCGTTCGCTTATAATAACCCCTTAAAATAGCAGTAAATCGATCTATGGACTCCCATATTAGGTTTCACCCTAATCCGGTAAAATCTCGTCACCCTATCTCTAGGCGTGCGATCAACTCCGCTTAACTATGCTAGATCTACTCTTAGGCAGGGTTTATTCCTCCTCCACCTAAGCACATCAAATATGGATTAAGCATGCATAATTAAGAACAAACTAAGTTTTTATCATATAACTCAGAAATCAAATAACACGATTTATCTAGGTTTCATTCCTTTCAGGTATCTGAGGGGTTTAATTCATAATGAATAAAGAAAACATCACAAGATAAAAGATAAAACAAAACATAAGAAATCCCTAAAACTCCCTGAAGGAATTGAAGGAGAATTCCGCCGTCTTGAGTATAACTTCGGCTTCTTGGGATGGATCAACTGGCTATCTTCGAGTGTATTCCACAAATCTGACCTTTTCGGCTTGGCTCTTTGGCCTAGCTAAACTCCACTTTCATCGGTGGTACTTAGGGGGTTTACATAGGCTCTTGGAATACGATTCTTTCTCCCTAAGTATCCTTTTCTGACTAAAATTTCTCTTTGCCACGACATGGGGACGACCATGTCACACGCCCGTGTAACTCGACTTCAAGCCGTGTTTGGATTTCTAATTTGAGGCACGGCAGTGTAAATCAGGGTGAGGTCATGTTCCAGCTGTTCGATAAGGCACGGTCGTGTGCTCTTTGGGCTAGGCCGTGTCGATTTCGTGATATGGCCCATTTACTCTGTTTTGGGCCCGTTTTGTGTTCTTTTCATCCTCGGGTGCTTTCCTGGGTATAAGACATGAAAAAAAGGGGATTAAGAGCACCTTTTTACATGAATCAAGGGATAAATCATCCAAAAGTGAGTTAAATATGGGATTAAAATATGTTATAATTACGGTTTATCAGCATCTAAATATAAACTAACTAAAGTACAGATTTTCATACCACACGGCCTTGCACACGGCCATGGCCGTGGCCGTGTTGTCACCACGAATAGGTACATGGGCGTGGCAGAGATCGTGCTAAAACAGGATGAAAAATTTTTCCCAAGACACGGGCTCTGACTAAACACCACGGCCGTGCGATGCAGCCATGGTCGAAACTGCCTAAAGAACACGGGCTGGGATAAATAAACACGACCGTGCGAGGCGGCCGTGGTCGACATTCTCAGTTTTTTTTCTTTTAAGTTTATTTTACTTTTTACACTCTTTCTTTTTTTTTTAATTTTTCTTTTCTTTAAATACATAATAAATTTATTTTGAAATATTCTTATCATTTCCTGGCTATTTCTTCACGAGCTTCCCAATTTATTCATCTAGCGCAGTATCGTCATCAAGGATGACCCCTCCAACGTATTTTTCACATCCTCTAAGGATTCCATCCAAAATTCAGGAAGTTTCACTTTTCTCCCTATCTTATGATTTTATTTTTATTATGCTATTATCTATCTTTGTACATTGAGGGCAATGTACATCTTAAGTGTGAGGGGGTTAACTAATAGTATTATTTGAAAATCCCTGAATTATGTCTTGTTCTAAAGTAAGTTTCTCATATTATGATTAGAATGAAATTTCCTTTGATTTATGATTTTTATTGATATGTTTTGGATTAAGTTATTGATAATTGTGCATTAATGATTAAACCTTAAGATACTAGAGAATCAAGCATGATAAGTCTATTTTTCAATGATAAAAAAATAATAATTTTAGGTTGTCTACCTGAATCTGAATATTACCTTGAAGTTTGAAATTTACGAGGTTGACATCAAAATACCCATAATTTTTGTGAGATTTTGAGCCTCATAAAGCATATATTCTTTTTCTTGCTCACTTTATTGATTATGAGTGTGTCTACATTGATTTGTTATTCTAGAACTTGCATCGATTATACATGTCGAGACCACACCTTTGATTTGATATACAGAAATGATAAAGGCACCTAGGATTTAACCTACTTACTCCACTAAAAGCCTACCTTCATAATTAACCCCTAATGAACCCCGTTGATCCTAACAACCCTTTTCATTGACTTACCCACTAATATTCCCCCAAAAGCCTTTGTATTTGTTATCACCATTCTTTTTTACTACCCTTATATCGAGATTTAATTTGATCAGTTGCCTAATTATATTATTTTAGTAGTTGAATTCATCCTATTATTACTTGACTTGTTCTTAAAAAAAAAACTAAGTATATTCAGTATTTGTTCTATGTAATCGAGCTTGTACATTTAAAACTCCACATCTTGAAGAAGAAGCTCGTATTATTAGTAATGAAGTTTTCAATTGATGTAAGTAATTAGGATCAGCTCATTTTTCTAGTTAGGTAATTTGTCAATTCAATCTTGATTCTAACCCTTTAATTCAGCCTTTATCCACAACCTTAACCTAAGACCCGTTACAACCTTGTTAAAGACCTTTTGATTTGTGTATCATCTCATATTATAGTGGTGGAGATTTGATTTTCATGCAAGCCTATGGGATTAACTCTTTATGTTCGACTTTTGAGTGCTTAATTCTGAACCTTAAACACTTCGAGTGATTTGAGTGAATCTTTAGTAAGGATGTCAATTCTTGTCGATTTTGAATCAGAGGTAATTAATTAGGTAAGGGGAAACACCTAATGTTTTTCGGGCTATAAATATATGACTTAGATTGTTTGAATCTTTAGGACTCTTTGAGTTGAATTATCCATGTATGAATTATCTTTGAATTATGATGAAACATTATTGATGAATATTATGAATCAAGGAAGTTCTTTTTAATTGTAAGTTGAGAATTTTGCTTGAGGACAAGCAAAAGCTTAAGTGTAGGGGTATTTGATAAACCGTAAAAGTAACATATTTTAAGCCCACATTTAGCACACTTTTGGATGATTTAAGCCTTGAATTATGTAATTTGGTGCTCTTAATCCTTTATTTTCATGTTTTATACTCAGAAGAGCACCGGATGACGAAAAGAACGGAAAACGAGCCCAAAACGGAGTAAATGGGTCATATCACAAAATCCACACAGCCTAGGCCCAAGACCACACAGCCGTGCCTCATCCAACAGTCTCGAACACGGCCTGGCCACGACTTACATGGACGTGTGCCATGGGCGTGTCCCTGTCGTGAGAATGAAGAGTTTTACTCGGATTTGGATACTTAGGGGCGAAGAAGCACATTCCAAAGCCTATATAAACCCCTTAAGTATCACCCAAAATAGGGGAGCCCAGGACTTTAGTCAGGGGGCGTCCAGCTAGGCCAAAGAGCGCAGAGTTGTGGGAATTTACACGAAGATAGTCATTTGATTCATCTAAAGAAGCCGGAATTATACTCAAGACGGAGGATCTCTCCTTCAATTCCTTCAGGGGGTTTTAGGGATTTCTTATGTTTTATTTTATCTTTTCTTTTGAGATGTTTTCTTTTATTGTTATGAACTAAACCCTCAGATACTTGAGGAGGATGAAACCTAAGATGAATCTTGTTATCGTTTGCTGAACTATATGATAAATATTTCCGGAATATTAATTCAAGTATGATGTGCTTAGGTGGAGGAGCAAAAGTCCCTGCCTAAGAGTAGATCTAGCATAATTTATATAAAGAATGATCGAATCTGGAGACTAACTATGACAACGATGTGAGGCAAGCGTACCTATCGAACAATAGTATAGTTAAGGCAAGACCGGAATGTCGAACCCAAAAGAACCAAAAGTACTAATACTAACTCTCTTTTTATTATCTAGCCTAAGAATTAAATGAGTTTCTAATCTAAAATTAACTAACAACTAAACTAAAGATGCAAAGACAAAGAGAATGAATTTGGGAAAATAACTTTAGGAAAAACCAATTGATTAAAAACGACACCCAAGGAAGAATTCATCTAGACTTCACTTGTTATCTAACTTTGAACCAGACGATTTATTCATTTGACTTGATCCGCAAGATTCCCTAAGTTATATTAATCCCTCTCTCGAGGCGACTAACGTCTAACTCTAGGTTGATTAATTGAAATCTCTTTCTAATTAAAACCCCTAGAATCGCATTAAGTCGATCTATGGACTCCCAAATTAAGTTTCACCCTAATCCGGCAAAATCTCGTCACCCTATCTCTAGGCATGCAATCAACTCCGCTTAATTATGCTAGATCTACTCTTAGGCAGGGACTTTTGCTCCTCCACCTAAGCACATCATACTTGAATTAATATCCCGGAAATATCAACACAAGAATTAAGAACACATAATTAAGAACAAGTCAAATATTTATTAGCATTCAACAAAATTTTATATACACTTTATTTGGATTTAGGTTGTCTGGTTAGATTTTCGACTATGGTTATCCCATTATATCTTTCCATTGTAATCATGTGGTGTGGGTGATAAACAACAACATAAAACACCAAAAAAATATAAAAATAGGTAAACACCAGTAAACCAACAACTCTAAAGGCTAACCCAGCAAAAGATCGCCTTGGCATTAGCCATCCTGTTGGAATCGAAATCAAGATCCTCCATCAGCATCTCAAAGACTTCAACCTTAGTGTGTAAAATCAACTCCTTGATACCATCAACCAAGATTAGTGATTATAAATAACGTCCAGAATCTCAAACCAACATCCCTTCGCAGCACACTTTATAGCTATGGAGCATTAATAAACATAATACAGCCATAAGCCTAAACACCACCACTCTGATAGATAACATTATCATCCAAAACAAAACTTCATATTCAAGCACACAAAAACCACCCAATCAGACATTCAATGCAGCAAAAGCAAAGGAAAAGAATCAGCATCGACCCAAAAAATTCAGACCGTATGGCTATCGACATTCTGGGATTTTGATCCATGCAACAACAACATATCAACTCCTCTAAACATCTCCAGATTCTTAAAATAAATAGAACTGCCTCCAACCCCAACCCTTCAGCATACCATCTTTTAAAATCAATTTCGCCAGAACATCAAAAATCAACTAAATCAATAAAACCCATAATAACCACCTAACCCTCTCTCTTGCTCAAGCATCATCAACTCAGAACTTATTACATCATCAGAGCAGCTAGCTTTAAGGCCTAAGCTCTAAATGTCATGCTTCCGCAGCTTCTTCGTAACTCATCCGCGGCTTCGGCAGTGATAAATATTGGTATTCCGGTATTGATATTACAGCATTCATCCCACTTTGAACAAAATAACACAAAATCATTTCATGGCTCGAATGAAAATGATGATATGATATTGGCACAGAGCTAAGTCAAGTATGACTGCTAAAACTTGGGAGCACGATGATGAACTAATGTAGTTCCTAATTGCAAGACTTAAAACTCTGATAAATATGAAACTTGCTAATACCTCTCTATCCCTCTATCCTTTATGTCCCCTACCAGCAGTCTTTCCCTACCCAGACCAATCCCTCTTTTGTTTTCTGTATACCTTGTTTCTCAGATTAGGGTTTAACATATGGTTTTTGGAAATTTTTCATTTGATCTGTGAAGAGAAGTCAAATCTTCGTTTTGTACTTGTTTTCGGGATTTCATCAACCAAATAACATGCTGCCACTAGTATTTTAACCTTTTTTTAGACAAATATTTTACCATACCTTTGGGATAGAATTTGGAAGGTACCTGCAGAGATACTCTAAAAAACGTCAAGCACCAATCAAGATTGTGCTGCTGCACTTCACACACAAAGTGATTAACAAAAATGATTGTACAAAGAAAGGAAAAATTAGTGGCAAGCCGTGGGTTTGAAAACATAGATGACAACAAACATGCTTAAAAATAAGTTACAAATGTGTGCATGTTTATGCAAATTGTACCTCCCAATCAGCCTTTTAGAGGCATGGGATATCGAAATGGAGAACATGGGAGGATTTTCTAGGTCAAGTTGCCAGGGTTGGTGACAAAATTATACATTTTGTTGGCTCAAATTCTCACCTATGCATGACTACTGGATAAGTGTCATTTTTCAAAGTGAAGCTGCGATTGATCATGCCTAGGAAACATCCATTTGACACCATTCTTTCTCTCTTTTATTTTGATCTTCTTTCACGTGAGAATGAAATTTAAAATTCAGAAGATAGATTATTCTTGAATTCGTTCTATGAACTGAGACTTGAGAACCATCGGTGGTGGAAAAGCTTATGTTCAGTCATCGTTACTGATGTGATCTGATCTGAGCGAGAGCATGCAAGACAATGTCACATCCACCCCCCCTAAGGACTTCACCAAGCATTTCCATATGAAGCATCAAGCCCCCATGCATGGCATGTTGGGGAAGCCCTTGAGGGAGAGTGAATGAGAAACTCCTTGATTATATATATGTATGTCTTGTAATAATTGCCTGAGTAAGAGCAAAGTTTTGGAGACGAAGGAGTTGCTTATATAGGCTCAGGATTGTGGCTGGCAGGCACCTCATGTCCCGATTTGATACAATTACAGATTCTGATAAAAGATTTAAAAGAATAAGTTCTTTGTTTGGTTTTATTATCAGATATCAAGCATCTTTCTACACCATTCATCTGCTTCATCACAAAAATGCCCATTATTAATCTAAATATAGGACAGGAGTACTATTGGTGCAAGTTAGACACGTGAAAGATACATATATATCAATTGAATTTGATTGATGGACTTGATTTAAGACTATATCATAAACATACACGTTATTAGCTAGGTTGATGTTTTTGAGATCAGATCATCAATGAAGATAAAATATACCCCCACTTACTAACTAGTGCTTCGTATGGATGACCGTATAGGAGCATTTCCATCTCATCATTCATGTCGTTTCGCCACTTAACCCTAAGCCATAAGGAATATATATATATATATATAAAATTAACTAGCTATGTTGAATCTGTTGATAGCAACTAGGGTTGTCTCTTGAATAAACTTAAGAGTTGAGCCATGACAGCGAAATTTATAAGCTTCTGTTTTATCAAAGGGAAAGGAATATTTGATCATAATAGAATCCTAATCTTCGGGCAGTACTTCATAATAGTAAGTTGACATTCCGTTGCTCATTGCTTCTTGCCCTTGCCGCCTCCAACATGGTCCAAATTTAGCCTTCACTCCGTCTTCATGATTCAGCCCATTGATGAAATATTATTGAATAAAATCAATAAGTTGGTACACTGGTAAGGCTTGTTATACTTTTAATGGGACAAGTTCAAATTTTAAAAAAATATATATTATTAAAATAAATAACCACGAACTCCGAACATTAATAATAAAATCAAAATAAATTATATAAAAAAAAAATTTCAATAAAGCTCCCTTAGCTTTGGTTCTTGTAATTGGCTCATGATGAAAACTTAACTCATTGAACTTATAAGTCCACATACATCATGTCCATTAATTTGAATCATCTACTTCTCAAAATTTTAATTTACACTTCCTTTTGGATGAACGGTGGTAGCAATAAGATTAATCATGATAGTGGAGAGATTGGTACTAGAGCAATGAGATTAAAAATAATAGTAGAATATGTATTGGATTCAAATGTAGCTATAGTAAAGAGCAAGGACTAATGAAAAAAATTACTATCAAGGACATTAGATTAAAACTTGTATAAATTTAAAATTATTAAGCATTTACAAAATTAATAAATAATTAAAATTATTATTTTTATATCAAATAATGACTTTAATAAATAATTAAAATGATAGAAATATATCAAATAGCATTTTTGTTTGTTATTTTATGTTTCTATCTTTTGATAGTCATCCACTCCAATACTCAAAACGAAACATCTCCCAATTGGACTTGATAGACACATATTAGTATTTCAATCGATTTGGTCATTTCTAATTAGACTAAGGACATGTTTAGGTTCATCTACTAATACAATTTATCTTTCCGTATTACGACCTGACCACGTAATACCATTTAATATTAGTTAAACATTAGAAAACCAATGAGTCAATATTCGCTTTCATTTTACTTTACGTGCAAAAACCATTAAAGACAATATGCAAAGGATATTAATGTAATTTATGGATAATTTTATTGAACCAATTTGTTCGAAAAACACAAGTGTACATAAACGAAAATACTTCACTTAGGGTACCATATCCAACATTCTAGTTGCCATGTAAGGAATCTGGGTGTTGGGTTGTTCTGGTTTGATTGTTATTTGCTCCTGCATTACGACCAGTGGGGTCTATAACTTGATCATGAATAGGATTAAACTCAATGTTAGGAGGATCACTGCTACCTAGATGTGACATGTTTGTCCAAGCTTATTGCATCAATTATTAACTAGTAAGGTGAACAAGGGAGGAAGACAGTGGTTGAACGAAGAAGGGGAATGAAGTGAAGGCTAGAGAGAAGTTTTGATTTTGGGAAAAGTTGAGATAAAAAATGAGTGTTTACGTGAATCTATATAAGTTGTTTGCATGACCCTTTTATAGTGGGGGAAAAGCTTAAATACGTGTCCTAAAGCCACTGACGTAGGAGTCTAATTTGATATTTTTGACAGTGACAATGATACTGTATCCTAGGATGAGACATTTTTAAGGTCACCAGCCATTAAGTACTTTGAACTTTCACGTTGCCCTCATATTATCTCAGGGAAGGTGTCCAATTCTAAAGTTTGCCAAGCTAAGATTCGCGACTAACTCTAAGTTTCATGAACTTATTCTATGTCCACGGTGCTATTGGCTCTATAAGGAAACACGTGTCAAGCTCTCTATAAATACACTGTGAGATTCGCAAGGTACACTGTAAAGTACACAAGGCTCACTACATAAGATATAACAAAACCCATAAATTTTTTAGAGAGAGACCCATAGTGTTACGAGTAATTATGTTGGATGTTGGTATATTCAGGGTGATTTCAACATGGTAAGGTTTCTGGATGAAAGAAATGGTTGTCCTAGAAAAGTTTGGGTGAGCTTAATGAGTTAATTAAGGTGGATTTCTGTTGTTCTGTCTAAGGTGGGGTAGCGCTATTCTTGGTTCGGCCCGGGTTCTTGATGTTGTTAATTGGACAGGTTCATTGTATCTGATTGTTGGGTTTCAAGGTTTTGAGATTTGAAGCTGTTTGCCTTTAAAGATCTATTTAAGATTTTGCCCCATTTTGTTGGCAACTGAAGTTTACGATTGGGGCTCAAGGCTGGTTCGATATCTTAATTGTTGGAGAGCATATTGAGAGGATGAGATGAAATGGAGAAGTCAATGATGGTGCGAGAAGGGAATTTGTGGTGAATTCTCAAGTAATTAAATTGTTCCTGAAACTATGGAACAGAGAGGAATTAGGAAGGTTGATAAGAAAATTCCCATGATTGAGATAAAGCTGGATGACCTTGAAACTAAAACAAATGGTAATTATAAGCTTAAGACTATGAAAAAGGTGACTATTTTCCTAGTTTTATTAGTTCATATCATATGGATTTTGTGAGTTTTTATGATCGTGAAGAGATGTGAGCGATATTAAAGTAATTCGTGTTGTCAAATTTTGATTTGGAAT
Source organism: Gossypium bickii (assembly GCA_025503065.1). Taxonomy (NCBI): domain Eukaryota; kingdom Viridiplantae; phylum Streptophyta; class Magnoliopsida; order Malvales; family Malvaceae; genus Gossypium; species Gossypium bickii. The sequence goes on from CP106710.1 coordinate 138,350,375, forward strand.
TGTCACTTTCAAGAGTACTAGGGGAGAAGGTAACGGATTGATGGTTGATTCCAACGTTTGGATATGTTCTAATTCCGGCGTTTGACATATGTTTCTTTTGGTTTTGCTGGTTAGCGATGCTTAATGTTTGTTTCTATACTTGTCATAATGCTTTTTTTGATTTGATGTAGTGTTCTTCTATGATGATTAGTGTTGGAAATGGATTGCTGATGACTCTTTTGTCTTGGGCTAAGGTTTTTTCATTGTGTCAAAGTTTATGTATTTTTTTGGTATAGTGCTTTTCTTTTGTCTTGTCGATGGCAATTTCTATCTTATCTAATAAGTTCTACAACCCAATGACCCATTTTTTATTAACGAGGTTGGAGTAATGGATGGATTGAAGCAACAGTGATAAAGATGGGGTTTGATCTTCAAGAAGTAAGAGTTAGGAGACTGAGATTAGGGTTTTTATATTTTAATGGACCTTTTGTTTATTTTTTTAATTATTAATTTGGGAAATTTTTCATTTGTTAGAAGAAATGAAGAAAAGTTAAATCTTGGGGGTTTAGGGTTACATCATTTGAAATAATTTGTTTTTTTAAATGCTTTCAGTAGGGTTTGGTCAACCAAAAAACTGGCTGCCAATGAGAGTTTGCAAAGAATTTCTATCATTAGCCTTTTCCTTCTTTCTCATTTTTAAACCATGGATCATGGTCTTGATTCGAATAACTTGTTTTTGTTTACAAGAAATTATTAATTAGTTTGAGTGTTGTCATTAGACAATCCATATTCCATGCCGATCGTTAATCATATATCATTCCCACACAGTTGCCAAATACTGTAAGTTAAACAAGATCCAACATACTGAATGGGGAAATCAAACTTCGTACATGGTCATAACGAGAAGATGACCGCAACAGCTCCATGAAATCAATAATCTGGTCCACAAGAGATTGACGAAATCACACTTGTACAGTTCATGGTTTTAGCAACCTTGGTACGTTTGGCAGTTCAAGATACTTGAGGCAATTCAAGCTCAGGTTCCTCGGCCAACGATCAAGAAGAGTGTGCCGCTGCTCACCAGTGACAAAGTGATGAACAGCAAAAACGATGGTATATAAAGAAAAACAAGACGTTGGCAAGCCATGGTTAGAAAACATATTTATGACAAGAAGTGCTAGAAAATGAGTTACAGTTGCGTGCTTGTTTATCCAAATTTGTACGTGCCAATAAGCCTTTTATAGGTGTGTGATAATTTTTTTATCATTACAATATTAAGAGGGGAAGGGAAAGAAATGAAAGGATTTAAACTCATATCATATAAATACGGACAGAAGCTTTAACCATTTCTCCAAATAAACTTGCGGTGTAGGGCGGATTTTGTAGGACAAGTTGGGCAGGGTTGGTGACAAAATCATTCATTTTGTTAGCTCGACTTCTCACCTATATGCATCACTGAATTAAGTAATATTTTTCAAAGTGAAGCTGCCATTGATCATGCCTAGGAAACTATATATTGAACTCAGAAATCAAGACACTTCCATTTGACACCATAATAATTATAGGTGTAAAGAAAATTTACTATTGTCTCTTCTATTTTGATCTAATTTTTTCACGTGAGAATGAATTTTAACTACGTGACGGTTGACTTTCTTGAAGTTGCTCTACGTACTGAGATTAATGAACCATCTATGGAGGAAAAGCTTATGCACAGTCCGCATTACTGATGTGATCTGATCTGACAGAAAGCATGCAACAAGACAATAATGTCTCATGCACCCCCCCTAAGGACTTCGCCAAGCATTTCCATATGCAGGCAGCATTAAGCTAGCACCATGCATGTCATGTTGGGGAAGCCCTTGAGGGAGAGTGAACGAGAAACGCCTTGATTAATACATATACATGCATAATGTCTAGTAATTGCCTCTACATATATTGATAATGAGAAAGAGCTGCAAAGTTTTGGAGACCAAGGGGTTGCTTATATAGGCTATCAGGATGATGGCTGGCAGGCACCTCATTTCCCAATTTGATACAATTACAGATTCTGAGAAAAGATTTAAAAGAATAAGTTCTTGTTTGGTTTCATTATCAGATGTCAAGCATCTTTCTATACACCATGCATCTGCTTCTTCATCACAGAATGCCCATTATTAATATACATAGGACACAAGTATTGGTGCAAATTAGACACGTGAAAGATGTCTTTGTCATAAACATATCCCCACTTACCTATTGGTGCTTGGTATTAGATGATCCGTTGGAGCACTTTCATTGCATCGTCCATGTCGTTTTGCCACTTAACCCTAATAAGAGTTAGGTCATTATCATCTATATAGCAACCAGGGTCGTCTCTTGAATGAACTTAAGAGGTAAGGCATGACAGTGAAATATATATATATATATATACACACACACACATATAAGCTTCTATTGTTTCCCAAAGGGAAAGGAACATTTGATCACTATAGAATCTTTAATCTTTAGTCCGTACTTCATATTCGTAAAGTTGACATTCCATTGAACCTAAAAGCCATATCTATAGTAATACAAAAAGCACATAACATATAGTTATGGTTCAAACTTTGGAAAGAAATAAATCTTAGCCATTGATCCTCCGTAAACAAGCAACCCTTTCTTAAAATAATTATTATCGAAGACTTTAATCAAATTGATTCAATTTTTAAATATTTTTTATCTGCAATTAACATTTGTGGGATGAATGGAGATTTGTTTTCCTATGGACTGGACCCCGGAAATTTAGCGACCATGTCTGGTATTTATAAATATTTGCAACGATGAATATATGAATGGGTATTAGTTACAAGAAATTATTATGATGGTGAGGACATTGAATGGGTTATTGTGGGATGGGATGGGACATTCAACCAAACTCAACCAAGCAGTCATGAAAGAATATTAGTTACGTGTAGAGCTAAAGTTTGATGTTTATGTCGGGGAACTGACAAAAATGTTTCTTCTTTTTTTTTTCCCTTCGCCTTTTTCATGTTTTATAATATATTCCAGATTCGTAATTATTTCTTTTAAAATTATCGTTTTTAAGATTTAAAGTTTTATCTCTTTTAAAAATATATAAAATATTTTATCATTACACTTAATACTTTAATTTGGCCAATTGTATTCCTATATTTTTTTTAATTGATCAATTTTTTAATTGAATTTTAAAATTTTGGTTCTGATCCAAACAATAATAATTAAGTCTGTTTACAGAGATGAGCAAAATTCGATTAGATTTAAAAAAAAATTGAATTTCGAGTTAATCAAATCTAGTTATTCAAATTATTCAAGTCAACTCGAATAACTTGATTCGAGTTTCGAGCTCAAGTTGAGTTAAATTTCAAAATTCGAAAAATTTGAATAACAGATTGGTGTAAATACCCTTTTGGTCCCTGTCAACTTTGAAAATAAGCAAATTGGTCTCTCTCACAACAAAAATTACAAAATAATTCAAAATAATTATAAAAAATTCAAAATAATTTTTAAATTTCAAAATATTTATAAAAATTTCAAAAATTGTATTTTAAAAAAATTTAAAAATATATATATAAAAAGTTAAAATTTAAAAAAATTTAAAATATTAATTTTGGGACCTAAGTAATGATTACTCAAGTATCTTATTTTTTTATTATTTTGCTTTGAATTTTTTTTCAAATATGGTTTTAAATTTATGTGCTCTAACATGAAAATAGTTATACTGTAACAATATTTTTATTTGACATGTTTAAATTTTTTTTAATTTCACTCGATTCAACTCGACTCGAATTTCATTTCACTGAACTTGATTCGAAAAAATTTCAAATTGAGTTAGGATGATAAAATAAGACTTGTGAACTCGATTAACTCGAAAATTTTTCACTCGATTCAGTCGAACGCTCACCCCTATCCATTTGGTTAAATTCTAATATTATTCATGTATTTTACGTAAAGTTGTAGATTTAATCCAAGTTCTCCAATTTTTTCATTCTTAGTCCTTATTCTTTTTGAGTTTTGAAATTTCAGTCTTAACTCAAACAATAACCATTAAATTAATTAAGTCCTATTATTCTAAAATCTTTGTGACAAACATATATCAATGCTTAACTAATTTAACAATTACAATTTGATCAGGATTGAAATTCAAACTTTGAAAAGTATAATACTAAAAATGACCAAATTAAAATATAAAGACTAAATTCATAACTTACATATAGTATAGGAACTAATAACAGAATTTAACCAAAAAAGTGGCATATTTCTTTTTGGGTGTGAAGCCCACTTGCCGATCTGAATGCCCAGAGCTTTGGGCTTAACACTTTGGGTAAGTAATGTAAAGCTTTTAAAAGAGTAGCACTTCATTTTATTCACATATGAAAAACTGAATTGGTTTGATTTATAAAACGAAATATTACACGTTTAATATGGCTAAAAGAAAAAGTCAATTGTGTCTATTTTATTCCAAAAATAGTTTTAGAAAATTTACATATATTTTTTAATATAAGGCATTTGTCAACCCTTAACATTATTTGTGGAGTTTTAAAAATACACACCAGTGTACCAAATAATTTTCCTAATAGAAATTTGTATAATATATATATTAGAAGTTTCATCACCCGCTTATGCTTATGGAAATTACATATTTAAACAGATGTGTGTTTAAAATAACATATAATAAATAATGAAATTGATAGTTTGAAACAAATAAAGTGTGCATAATAAAATTAAATGTATGAATAAATCAAAATAAAGCCTTAGTTGAGTGGTAAATTGAAGATTTTCCTAATGTAATTACTATGGGTTTAAATCTCTCCATATGTATATTTTTATTTTTTTAAATTAAAATATTAAAATACCCTTGAATAATATAACCTCTCAATTGGCTCATGACACTAACTCAATCAAGGATTTTATTAATAGTAAGTAATTACATATATACAACTGACAAATATAATAAAGTGTGCATAATAAAATTAAAAATTATCTTTAGTTAGGTGGTAAATTTAAGGTTTTACCAATGTAATTGGTGTTGGTTCAAATCCAACCATATGAATATTTGTTATTATTTTTAAATTAAAAAGAGTAAAATATTCTTGAATAATATAACTAATTTTAAATACAAAAGGATATTTTTTTTTTGTAATTTCCTTAACCAAGTTGGTGCCTAGTTGTCTCGCTCAATCAAGGATTTTTTAATTAGTATAGATATATCATATATGTTGATTGAGTCTTAACTCAATTGGTGTTATTGCTATTACAGAACTAGAAGGATGTGAGGTCGAACGCACTCAAACATGTTTTTCCTCTTATTTAAGAGTTGAAGAGGAATTATGAATAGACGTATTTAAGATCTACTTGATTAGTATAAAAGAAAGGTTAAATTACCTAATTGGTCACTCAACTTTAAAAATTATTTTTGACAAAGAGAGTTAGAAGCAAGGAGCAAAGGAAGAAGAAAAAGAATGGTGGAAGCAAGGGTGACTTGGAGGGAAAAAATGGGTTGATGAAGAAGATGATGAACACTATCAGGGAGTTAAAAAGGTCAAAATTAATGACATGTCATGCACAATCATTCCTTAACATTGGGTGATCAAAACGATAAATTATTATAATGATAGTGATTAGACTATAATTTTTTTTATTTAAATGACCAAAATAAAAACACCCAAAAAAATCAGAAAATTAGAAATTATTACCAAATTGAACCCAAGGCAATAAGAAGGACCATGACAAATAGGCCTGACCCACAATCATTAATCTAAACCAGTGGGGACCCTTCACTCAACTTTCTGCCATTTTCTCATATGTATACATGCATGAATTAGGTCCCCATATCTATATAATATAGTTTCTTAGTTCCTTATAGATTAGGTGCCATGTTTTAAAAAGGTTACTAGGTGACTGACCACTGACCATCAAGTAAGCAAGCATCACAAAAGCAAAAAATTGCTCAAATGGAAGGCAATTTTGGGCAGTCATTTTCTGATATACCAAATGGGCTGGCTCTTTGGGTTTTTGTCAAGTCAAACACCCCTTTAATAATTGAGCTACTTTGTCTACAAACCTACTTTCTTATTATTATTATTCTGTAATTGGAAGTTGGAAACACATGGGACAATGCATGATAGGCATTTCCTTCCTTAGATTTTTTCCCACTCCTCCCAAAAAAAGCTTGAGAATATACATGTATAAGCTTGCTTCAATTGCAATAATTTGTCGCCTTAATCCAATCACTACTTTAACCTTGCACCTAATGCCTAGTTGTCATCATCAACAATTGGATTTTTTTTTCTAGAGGACATAGAAAAAAATACCATACATACAAAAGGAAAAGTATTCAAATCTATTTTATTATTTGAAAATTACTCACTTATTCTTCTATGAAAAATCAACAAACTTCTAAGATTTATTTATTAAGGATGTGACTCAATACTAGAGAGTAATTGGGTAAAAGAGTTTAGTTGAGAAATTAGTGTCGTATTTGGTCATACAAATTATAATTCCTTAGTTACATAATTTAACATTTTTTAAAATATTAATTATTATAGAAATTATTAATAATACTTGAGAAAAAAAAATCTAAACAAGTAACAAAAATCAAATCAATATATATAAAATGTCAATCCAAAAAAGTAATTAAAATACGATTACTAATAAAAAAAGCAAGAAAAATAAACATCATATCTAATTTTATTTAATTGCTCTCTCTCTATAACATTTAACATATAGCCATTATGATCATATGTTGGTCTTTGACCAATTTGTTCATCCTATGAATCATAATATGAATATATATCATTCAAATTATTAGGATCTTCTTCTTCAATTTACTCTTTAAAATATGGATTATTCCAATCTCACCCACGAATGAAGTTATGAAATAAGTAACATACTAGCATCATCAAACCTTGTTTTTTAGACTATATTGAGGTGGTAATGTTAATATGAGAATTTTTTTTTTTTAATAATAAAATCTTATCAACCATATTCCGTAACTTTGAATACCATAATTTAAAGAGTTCTCAATTTGTCTTTAATAATTGTGTCTAGCTACATTCTCTCAAATGGTATTGTATCCCACAATATAGTACAATAAAATTTTTTAAATTGCATAACTAACATCACTACATAATATTTTCATACAAAAATAGCATGTAACAATTTGAATAATTTACAAGAAAAATTAAATTAAATTATAACAAGGTGATGATGATAATATCAGTGAATTACTAGATCCAATTTTTAATCTATTTTGAGATCTCTCTCAAACCACATTTTTTTTAGCACTCTAGAAGTTGATATGCAAATCAACTAATTTGAAATTAACTTATGTTAGGGTTACAAGAGCAACTCAATTTTATAACTATTTTGATGATATTTTGATTACTATTATTCCACACAAATTAAATCAAAATTAATATAAATTTTATAAATATTGGTTTATAAAGTGCTGGACAATTTTTATAACACTTATTTTAGGATGTTGAAATACATGTCAAAGAATAATATAGAATTTATAATATGACTTTAATAAACCTAATTTGTTATTAAGTCAAAAATTGCATGGAATACTTGGACATGATATGTCCAATAACAAAGCATTTTTATCTAATAATAAATATATAATTATATTTTAAATAAATAATTTATATATCTTAGAATTAAAATATTTTATTATTTTTTATAAAAAATAAATTTATAAACTTGAATAAAAATAATTTATTAAACTTAAATCAATGTTTGAAAAGCCATAGGACAATTGGTAATTGCTTGTAATTATCTGTGTGATTAGCTCAATTTTTAACCTCTTTCCTAATAATTGGAAAGTAAATTTGGGTGCTCCAATTACATTCAATTCAAGGGATGACCCACCAAATACAATGGTTACCCGAACATGCTACACCTGAATAATTACAAGCAATTACACCTAAATTTAATTACTAAGAGACTTTCCAAACACTATCTAAATGAATATTAAATAAAATGATAATTTTACCATTTATTAATTACTTATTATTTTATTTGTTTTTGTTATCATCGATCTTTATATTCAATATTTTTAATTAAAATTAATAAAACTCTAATTAGTTATAAAATATTTTAATTATTATAAATTACATTATATTCTAATATAATCATACTAGATTATGGCACACCCACGATGTGGGTGAAAAAAATTATGTAAAAAATTAAGCATGACTTTAGTTGAAATAGTAAAGTTGAGGGACTGAATGTCATTGTGCTTTGGGTTCAAATATCATCATATGTATGTAATTTTTTATAGATTTTATATAAAAATAGAAACAAAAAATAAAAATACCTTCAAAATAATATTTGATGCTTTGTAAAAATAATATGTTTATGGTAATTTTACAACTACGTTAGGACCTCATTGATCAGTCACTTAATATATAGTTGTTATATAATACTTCACAAACCTAAAATTCGGTCTACTCGGGTGATCCGGATCTCGACCCAATCAAGGAAGGGATGTCATCTGGCTTGCCACTGCACTTGCTTGCCACCTTACCCAACTCATCTGTTCTCTAACTAGCTGATCAGCAGTTCGCCTCCTCCTTATTCTTTAGCTAGTCTGTTCGCCACTCTCTAGCTCTACCTCCCAGCTCATTGTTCCCCAGCTCGCCTACTCATGAGGAGGCCCCTTCAAAGATACCTCTGAGGTTAAGTGTCAAACCTAAAGGGTAACGTGTCGTTGTGCATGTTACCTAATTATCCCCTAGCACGTCTCATCAGGGAACCGTACATTATAAATATTAATATAGCTTCCATGGTAAGGGAACCATAGGAAAAAACCCTTAACAATTGGTGCGATGAGCGTGGAAACACTTCTGGATTTCAGATTGAACACAAATCGATATGACTCACCCGAACGAGAGATCCCCTAAAACACCTTTTTCAAACCAGAATGTGAAAAGAGAGGATAGTAAGCGTCCTGATGAACTTGACTCTTTGCAGATAGGTTCGCGAACCGATCCGAAAACTTGGGCAACTCAGATCAGCAGGAAATACACCGTAATTTCAACCTAAATTTTTCATTAGATAGAGAAATTTCCAACCCATCTAACCAGGAGACTCCACAACATCGGCTTGTAAGCCTACAAGTGCATGCACGTGTTTTAAAGGAGCAGATGTGTAACACCCCTAACCCGTAACTGTCACCGAATTAGGTTAAGAGGCATTACTAATCATTTCCAAACATTTCATATCATTTCACAGCCAAACATGTCAATTCATATTCATATAGTCTCTTATATAGGTCAATGAGACCTTCAACATGCTTTAAAATAGGGTCGAAACTAAACTAAACACACATAAAAATTTCTAAAATTCAAACATTTTTCTAAGTTACAGAGGTCACACGCCCGTATGGGTAGGCACACGGCCTCGGACACACCCGTGCCTCCAAGCCGTGGCAAAACAGGGCATACATACTGACTTGTTCACACAGCCTGAGACATGCCCGTGTGCCTCATCCATGGTCGATACTGACTTACACCACACGGCCAATCACACTCCCGTGTGTCTAGCCCTTGGTTGAGTCTGACTTGAATCAAATTACAAACTCGAAAGACAAGGTCGAGCCGCACACCCGTGTGCTCAACCGTGTGGGAGATTATAGGCCATTTTTCAAGGCCAAATTACCATCCACACTTTGCAATCACTTATAAGCATCAATCCAATACCAATTCATGCCTCAAATGCAATCAAAACATACTAATACAAGTACCAACTAATCATCAACTACATCATTTATTTCCATACTCAATTCCTACTCAATAAATCCATCCAAAACACCAATTTTCACAACTCAAATCATATAAGCTAAGCATCATCTAGTCATGCCACAAATTCACACTTAAAACACCATTCTCATCAACTAATTCAAGCATGAAATATACCAATTACAATCTCACTATATCATACCACAATCATAATTTTCATAGCTTCAAGTATAAACCATCAACATTCAACTTCCAAGCCATATCACATGGCAAGGTTTATTCAACTCAAAACATGCTACATTAACTAGCCTACACATGCCATATTCAAATATACACATCTTTCAAAAGTACCAAAATAGTTAGCCGATAGTGTGATTGAGTCGCTGACGATCCCCGGATCTGAGCTAGCTTTACTGACACTGTAAAATAGAGAAACACATCACACAATAAGCTTTTAAAGCTTACTAAGTTCGTAATATAATATAGTTAACTTATTGAATCAAACCAATCTTACAATTTAAACCATCACATAGATAATTTAACAAAATACACAAGCTCAACTATATCCAATACTCACATAGCCATCCATTCATCTACTTTCAAATTTACCAACCACATAGGTTTCATACATTCATTTGCCAACACCTAGTTTACAACCAATTTTGCTATTCAATGCTCGATACCACATTCCGATCAATCTTCTTTATCTCTTCGATTCAATCACACACTTAGTGCCCAATTCATAGCCAAAGCTTAAATAACATCGCACACTTAGTGCATCAATATAAAATCGAACTCAATTCGGTATCGCACACACAGTGCCATTCAGTAAAGCCGAAGCTTCCATTACTTCGCACACACAGTGCTATTCAACTCTGTCTTAATTTCAATTACGCACACTTAGTGCCACATTTCTCAATCTCATATATAACATTTCTAATTCAATAAATATACATTCATTCATTTCACATCACATCACATAGATATAAATTTAACAACTTGTACTATATCCAAACTTACCTCGGACGTCGAAATACCGAAACTAGCCAATTAATCGAATACTTTGTCTTTGCCTCGATCTCAATCCGAATTTGTCCTTTCTTGGTCTATACATATTCAAAATTAACTTATTCAATCACCAATTCATTCAATTTAGTCCACACATACATATTTAAGGCATTTTACAAAATAGCTCTCACATTTTCACATTTCGACACTTTAGTCCCTATTTCATAAAATCACAAAATACACATAATTTCATTTCACCCATGCCTAGCCGAATTATCCTTATGCTCATACAAGCCCATATATTTCATTTATTTCACATTTTAGTCCCTCAAAATATTATTTTCACAAATTAGTCCAAATTACTCAATTTCACCAAAAATTTAAATACAAAATATGTTAATCTTTCACATAACTTTCATATTTCATCATCAACTATCACAAAGCTCAAACATTCATCAATGGCATATCTCAAAATCACCATCAAATTCTAAAATTAAAGCATGGGTTTGAAAGAATACGAAGCAACGATTACAAAAACGTATAAATTATCAAAAATCGAGCTCAAAACATACCTTGATTTTGAGCAACTATGGCCGAATGCCTCAAAGCCCCATTTCTTTCTTTTTCTTTCAAGCTTCGGCACCAAGATGATGATAATATGGTCTTTAATTCCTTTTAATTATAATTATAATACATTAATACACATTTTACTATTTTGCCCTTTGTTAAAACATTTTTATTTCATTCATTTAATAGCCATTTATGTCAATCTCCACTACCAAAGGGCTAATTACCATATAAGGAATTCCCATGTAATAAGCCATGCGAAATAGACATTTTAACAATCAGCACACAGCTTTTACATTTTATGCGATTAAGTCCTTTTTGCTAGTTAAGCACACAATCGATAAAATTTTCACACAGAACTTTCACACATGCTCAATCACATATTATAAACACCAAAAATAATATTAAAATATTTTTCTGACCTCGGATTTGTGGTCCCAAAACCACTGTTCCGACTAGGGTCTAAACCGGACTGTTACAAGATGGTACAGTAGAATGTCAAATACAAATAGCAACAACTTTTTCATCAAGAGCAACTCAGACAGAATGAGGAGATGATGCAAAAGATGCAGTTAGACCATTTTGGTAATCATGGTAACAACATGCCCTTACAGGAGGAGGGCTATGGAGTACATGCAAGGCTACGACAACAGGAAATGGATGCCTTACGCTGAGACATCCAGGCGCTACATCCTGACTTCAAGGACATGTATTGGGCCTTTTGTTCAACAATCCTTTAGCCCTATGAATTGCAGCGATGGGCTTACCTTAGGAATTTAAAGTGCCACAAGAAGTCTTCGAGGGAAAAAAGGACCCATAGCCACATTTGATGTAGTTTAACGACTACATAAATGTTTTAGGAGCTTCGCATGCTGCGAAGCGCAAGGCTTTCTCTGCGACTTTGAAGGGAAGCGCTAATGATTGGTACTTGTCTTTGCCACAAGGTTCTGTTAGGAGCTTCACGCAACTAGGTCAATTGTTTCTGGGAAGATTTCGCTCCCACAGAATAATCATGAGTACTCTAATAGGCTTAATGTTGGTCAAGTAGAAGGAATGAGAGTCTTTGTAGAAGTATATAAAGCGTTTTCATATGGTGATCATGAATACATAAAACTTAGAAGATCAATGGGTTATTGATGTTTTCATCATTGGGGTGTTAAGTGAGCATGTTCGATATTCGTTCACAGGTAACAGACTGTAAAACCTGGCAGACCTTTATGAAAGAGCTCATAAGTTCGATGAAGTGGAAGAATTCAAAAGGTCAACTCATTCTTTTCACCGGGAATATAGGCAAGCTAAGGAGTGGTAGAATATTCGTGGGCAACCAGGGTACGCCTCGTAGAGTTTGCGATACAAAGTGAGGGACAACACAAGAACTATTCGCAGGGTGGTTCTCCACTAAGCTTTCAAAGACCTAGCATGAGTCCATGAGAAGGTATGTCTCTATAACTTGATTTAATATATCAGGCTTGTTTCTGTTTATTATTATAATTCCACGTTTTTAGTAGACAGCAGCCTTGTATGTTATGGGCTAGAATGCAAAATGGTGAATTGTGAAATGATGAGTTAGCGAGGAGTGCTAGAAAGCAGTGAGGAGAGTTAGCGAAACCATTTTGGGTTTTCTCTCTCATTTATTTTGGCAGATTGTTAATAGAACAGTTAAGAATGAAATTAGCACGATTTTCTCCCTTCCTAAATTTACTACTTGTAGGATTTTCGAATCTTGCGGTTTACCGATTTAAGATTATAACCTTATACTTACAAGATTTTCTGAATCTTGCAGCTCATCGATTTAAGATCGCAACCTTGTACTTACAAGATTTTTCGAATCTTGTGGCTCGCCGATTTAAGATCACAGCCTTATACTTATAAGATTTTTTGAATCTTGCAATTGGTCGATTTAAACAACCTTATACTTACAAGATTTTCCAAATCTTACAACTCGCTAATTTAACATCGCAGCCTTAAACTTACAGGATTTTTTGAACCTTGAGGCTCACCAATTGTAGATCACATGCTTGTACTTACACGATTTTTTGAATCTTAGGGCTCGCCGGTTTAAGATTGTAGTCTTATACTTACAAGATTTTTCGAATCTTGTGGCTCGCTGATTTAAGATTGCAGCCTTATACTTACAAGATTTTTCGAACCTTACAACTTGCCGATTTAAGATCGCACCTTTATACTTACAGGATTTTTCAAATCTTGCGATTTGTCGATTTAAGATTGCAACATTATACTTACAAGACTTTTTGAATCTTGCAGCTCGCCGATTTAAGATCGCAGCCTTATACTTACAAGATTTTTTGAATCTTGCGGTTGGCCGATTTAATATCGCAACATTATACTTACAATATTTTCTAAATCTTGCGGCTCGCCAATTTAAGATCGCAGCCTTATACTTACAGGATTTTTCGAATCTTGCGATTTGTCGATTTAAGATCGCAATCTTATACTTACAATATTTTTTGAATCTTGCGACTCACCGATTTAAGATCTCAACCTTATACTTACAAGATTTCTAGAATATTGTAGTTGCCGGTTTAAGATCACAACTTTCTCATGCAATTGATTTCAATTTTGATTAAGATCATAATCTTATACTTATAAGATTTCCAAAATCTTTCAGTTGCCAATTTAAGATCACAACTTTCTCATGCAGTTGATTTCAATTTTAAAGTAGCAAAACCCTTAGAAAATTGGCGTAGTTTTTCAGTATAGTTTACAATATTTTTACAGTGCTATCCGCAATATTCTTGCAACATTGTTTGCATTATTTTCCAATACAGTTTGCAGTATTTTCACAATACAGCTTGCAGTATTTTGTAGTACCAATTGCACTATTTTTAAAGCACAACTCGTTGAATTTTTGCCATACAATTCATCGTATTTTCGCTATGCTGCTCACTGTACAAAATTTTGAAAAGGGTCCACCAATTTTTTTTTAAAAAAAATTGTTTTATTAAATAAATTATATCAAATGAAAATAAATGAATCTCTCTCTAGTCACTAATACTCAAAAATTTTTATTTTTTTATTTTTTTTCTAACGCTCATTAATTTTTTCTTAAATTTCTTTTATTCTCTTACTCCCTAAAATTTTTACTAGATAGGTGTTTAATCTTTCAATACTTTCATGTTGGCCTCTCAATTTGGTAACAATACTTCTTTTCGTTTCATGCTTTATTGATTAAAATCTCGAAAATTAGGATTGCAGCTTTTCTTATGATAAATTATGATTTTTATGTGAAATTTAGTTTTTTTTTTATTGACTGATTTTGAAATTATTGATTTTATATGAGATTCCTAACATTGTGATTGAGTAATAATTTTTAGACATTGATTAGTACAAATCCTTGAAAAAATTGGGATTGATTAATACAAACCCTTGAAGAAATTAGGATTGATTAGAAATTTAACAATTTTATTTAGAAATTATTGTTACTTCTGTAATTACTGCAAATCTTGCATTTGAAAAATTGATATATTGCATTCTCATTACATCAAAAAACATTTAAGTGATGTTTATTTTTCTAAATATGCTGATACAGGTAGTTCTTTGATACGCTTATTTAGATCCCCACTAGCTTCGGTCATGAACTTGTTAGGAAGAGATCGCGACATGTCTATTTCTTCTTAATTATGATTTTATCTAATGTAGCCGCTTAATGTTGTCCTTTTCTACAAAAAAAAAAGTATTTAAGTGATGTTTATTTTTCTGAAAGAAAATTATCAATGATATGTTGGTTTCATAAAATCCTTTTATGTATTTAAGGGTTAGATACATTTATTTTAAATGTTTAACATGAATAGAAAAATAATTTAAAAGAAAATCTACTAGTGAAATAAAGGAGAACAACACAAAAAATAATAATTATGCATCAGTTTATATAACTTTTTTAAATGTGTTAATTTCTTTTTAAAAATTGATTTCATAATTCAAATTTTCTGGCTCCGCTTCTATCTATAACAATCCTAACTTGAAGCAACTTAGACTGAAGTCAAAACAACTCAAACCAGAAATAATTCAAACACAAAATAATTCAAACTTATAATGCCCTAATCTAAAAAACCGAAACTTCAAAAATAACTTGAATGCATCCTATTTAAATTAATCTATCCAAAATCAACCTAATAAATTGGATTGATAGGTTTATTTTTAAAAATAAAAATTTTAAAAGGAAATTAAAAAATACTTGAAAAAGAAAGGCAATGGTAACGTTAGCCTCCCGCTAGCAACTAAGAGCCATGTAAAATTAGCAATACTCAAAATCCATGCATGTTAAATGGTAGCCAGTCATCCAAAGTTTTTTTTTTTTTTTTTTTTTTTTTTTTTTTTGAAATTATGTATATTTTTAAGGTCATCAAAATATGAATTTTTTTATAGCGAAATTTAAAGGTCCAAACCTAATATTTTATTAGCCACAGGTATGAATGATTTTGTCTCATTACTTTGATTGCCACATGTAATGGATTTGAACTTTCAACCATATAAAAGATAAATAAAAAGAAAATATAATTAAAAAATATTTACGCTCCATTTAATTGGTATGGACATTATTGTCAATATAAAATAATGTAGGTTCAAATGCGCTGAAGTGCATTATTCTCTTATTTATAGATTGGGAAGGGACTATGAGTCGTTCTAAATTTTGTGTAAAAAAAAAACAAATATAATCAAAGCTTATAATGTGATTGTTAAAAGAAATATATAAACATGCATGATTTGATTATTGAACAAATTCTATATCTTAATCTCGTAATATATACAATTTTTTAAATTTTCATATTTGGTTTGCAATTCTAATATATATTATTCCCTTTTAAGTAAGCTCTAATTATAAATTTTTTAAAATTAATATATTTAAGAACAGTTTGATAAATTAAAAAAATTTGAGTATTGATTAAATTTGAATTTTAAAAATTAAGTGTTTAATTGAAAATAATTGTTTGATAGTATTAAATGCTGAATATAATTTTTTTATATTGATAAAAAAAAAAGTCAAAAATTTTATGACCTCTGAAAAATAAGTTTTTAGAGCTTCAAAACTTAAGTTAAACAAAAACAAAACACGAAAATTAAAATAAAAGGAAAGTTGAATATTGGTTTTTGTCTTTCCTTTGGGATAAAATTGGCTAAATCGGGTTGATTTTTTTTTTCATTTACCAAATTGAGATATTGAAATTGCATCCAATTTAATTTTTCTTTTTGGATACGGTAATTGAAAAACAAATTTAAACTGCTTCAGGCACTAAGTATAGTAAAAAGAAAAAAACAATGAATACATTATATCTTTACATAATTCGGTTTCCCTGCATCTGTAAGGTCTTGTTTGAAAGATAATTCACTATCTTAGCAACTCATACAAGTAATAACAACCTCTAACACTCACTAGATTAGACTTTTCACTTTTGTATTTAATATCTAAACACCTCTCCTCTAAGTTTTTTCCCTGAAAACTTAGGACAAAAATTAAGTTACACACTTGACTTTGAACTCAATACACTCATAAGAAATGTTCTCAATGAAAAAAAAAATAAGTACTATCAATTAAGTACATCGCCTATATAAGTCTTCTAAATTTATAAGGAATCGAGATTCACGATTCGCTAACATGCTATATCAATTACAATCAATTTCCCTATAAAATTAAAAAGATAATAAGCATTAAAAAAATCTTCAATGAACTCAGGATAAGTCTTGAATTTTCAAAATATGCTTATAAGTTTTATTTGATTTGGTCTAATCACACCAAAGTTAGGAAGTCAATTTACTTAATCCAATCCAAATCAATTTTTTAAGATATGTTGCTATAAACAGTTTGGATATAATAGATGGGCTTGTAATCGTCCAAAGTATCAACAAGAATCAATGCCCAAAGATTTTTGTTGCTAAAATTTGTCGACTCAAGCATGGCAAGTTTCTAAGCAGCGCTTAACACTAATGGGCAATGTGGGCACTGTTAAAAAACTACCTCAACATTTTTTTTTTTAATTTTAAAATTTTAATTTTGACCAAATGGTAGTTGTAAACTTCACTAAGTTATGTTAGTTCAAAATTGAATACAACAAGCATATTATATCATGTGTAATATTATGTCAACTTATTATTTCTAAATGTTACTAAAAAAACCAATTAATTAATTTAACCGACTAATTGCAAATTTAATTTAATTCGATTTAAGATTTAATTACAACAGTTTGAGTCGGTATTGAAATTTCAAAATTCTAAAAGTATATGACTAAAATTGATCAAATTAAAATGTATAATGACTAAAATTAACCAAATTAAAATATCTTATAAAATCGGCCGACTATACTAAAATTCTCACATAACAATTATATATGATGCGTTAAATCTTAAGTCTCAACTTGTACCAATAATAGTAGAGAAATATTTTTTGGCCATGGAGATTGAATAAGATCCTAAAAGTCAAAAGTGAGCATCAAAGATTCAACAAAACAATAAAAGAGAACTTTATAATTATTGAGAATAGATAATTTTGGATAAAGACAACTAAGTTTAAAACAAAATTGGGTGTTTTTCTTAATATCAAGTTTTAATATATTATGTATGTTATAAGAATATCTATACACATGACTGATGACATCAAAATCTGGTTGTTTTACACTTGGCTGCTTATGTTTAGATTTAGGCAGGGAACAAACCCATGTGTGTACCATGGGGTCTCATTTCTTTCTTTTCTAAAGGGTCCATTATGTTTAATAATAATAATAATAATAATAATAATAATAATAATAATAATAATTAGTCAAACAAATTAAGGGATACTTGGAAGCAATTCATCTCAATTAGCCGAATAATGTCAAATACCGATTGAGTTTTAGTTCGATTGGTATAAGCATTGTTATCAATTTAGGAGGATGCGAGTTCAAGTTTGCTGAAGCATATTATTCTCCTATTTATGAGTTGGGAAGAAAGTTAAATTATTTTACAATAAAGGAAAAATAAAAGAGCTGCACACATGTCATGGAGAAAACCCTCTAGCGCATTCCTTTTATATAGATACAATTTTTCATAAAAAAATATCTTTTTAACAAAAAATCTATTTCGAGAATATATTTTTAAGCAAAAATTTACCATCATATTTTAATCGAGATAGTTAAGAATAATAATTATTTGGACAAGCTAATGTTATTATAAAAGTAGAAGACGAAATTAAATCAAATTAAAAATATAAAAATTAGATCTCAAATGTAACTATAGTAAAGGGATCAAAATTAAAATTTGCCTATTACAAAAGAAATGGGTACTTACAGGTGTCTTGTAGGAAGACCTTAGGGTAGAGGTGTTCATGGGCCTAATCGGGGCATGTATATATATATATATGATATTAATACATTTTATATTTGTCCAAACCTGACCGAACTTGAAATATGAGCATACAATTTTGCCCAAATTTGTCAATATTTATAATAGCTAATCCAAACTTGTTTTAGGTCCATTCATATTATTTTTTAAAATATATATTATATTATATTATATTTAATATTTAATATTTTAGAGGTTTTTTATTTTTATTAAAATTTCAATTTTTGAAATCTTAACATATATTTTAATGTTTACTTAGCATTACATTATTATATATTTAATTTTATATTATGTAAATCTCATAATATATAAAAATAAAATAAAAACATTACAAAATATAAAATACATTGGGACGGGCAGGATTCAGGCATTAAATGTTGAAGCTTGAGCCCAATTTATATTTTAAAAGTGTCTAATTCTTTTGTCCAAACCTTCCTATATTTAAAATGAGCGTTTAGGCTTCTACATGTAGCTTGACTTGCGAACAATTTTTTAAGAATGGTGGAAACTCTTTAAGAAGTGGTAATTGGACCTTCCCGTTTGAGCAACAAAGTGAGAATTCAACTCTTTGATATTTCTGTGTTTGTTAGCCCTTTCTTCGAATCACATAATTGAGCCACAGTTGGACCAAAGGGTCCCAAAATTCCAAGGAACAAAGTACTTTCCCAATGGAATGGTTAAACATGTTGTTAGAGTATGAAGAATAAGATCTCCCAATAAGTTTAAGATAATAAGACCCCCTTGGATGCAACTAATTCCTTGGCGTGTTCAGATTTCAAGCTAAAACTTACTTCAACTGGAACTTGGTTTAGTTTGGTTTCTACTATAAATGCGTTTGGATAACACTTCAATTGAAATGCTAATTGTACTGGAGGGAGAGACTACATTAGGAAAACTGAAATACCAGTGTGAAAGTAAAAAAAGTTCACTTTACCCATTTCATTTACATTTGTTTTCAATTAATAATTTCTTAACATTTTTAATATTATTTTAATAAAAAATTATATTAATAACTTTTAATGATTATTATTTAAAATAAATATGATTTTTTTCTAAATATAAATATAATATTTAGTTATCTATTATATTCAAATACATATTTTAATCTAATGTCCTTAATAGTCATTTTTTATTTTCACCTCACAGTTATAGTTGCATTTGAATTCAAACATAGACCTTATCGTTGTTTCTAATTTCACTGTTACAATAACTAATCTCACCGTCACCGCTATTTTTAACCTCACTGAAAATAAACGTATCGTTGATACAAACTAAACTTAAATCTCATAAACTTACTGATGTAACTATGAGAGAAGTTTGCACAGATAGTGTCTGAGGATTGCAAATGTCTGCGTATCAAGTAGAGAAGTATAGAATGAATTTTTAGTATAGTTGGAAATTGAGAAGTTTGCACAGATAGTGTCTGAGGATTGCAAATGTCTGCGTATCAAGTAGAGAAGTATAGAATGAATTTTTAGTATAGTTGGAAATTAAGTGTAGCTTGTGGAGGAGCATTTAGATGCAAATGTAGTGCATTTCTGGGCTCATTGTATCCTTCAAACGCGTTAGTGTAATCTACGTAATACGATGTTGCATTATAATAAGAGGTAATATTAAAATAATGATTGTATTAATTTTGCAATGGGGTACCTTGGGCAGATCAAATAGTAGCTGCCTTGATGAATGGAGATCATTGGTTGTCCAAGGTTAACCAACATATACTGGATAGACTTTGTGAAGTGCCATTTCAGGATGGTGTCAAAGTATTTGGACTATGCCCAGTACACAACAATGGTTCTCTCTCAATTTTTAAATTAATTTTAAATGAATAATATTTTTTTTTCTGCTGTTAGGGTTTAAACTTGATTAGGAGGAAAACTGGATAGATGGAAGAAAAGTATGAAAAAGTAAAAAGAAAATAAAATTTGAGTGTGCTTGATAAAGAAAAAAATAGGAGAAATTATCATTTTTCATAATAATGCATAAAAGTCGATTGGGATGATGTGATGAAAAAATGAAAGAGATGAGTATATTAGTTCAAAAAATATATATATTTTTTCAAATATTTTCTTTTCTTTTCTATTCGAAGTAATGGGAAAAGGCCGATTGAGTCTTAGCTCGATTGACACATGCATTGTTATTAATGTAGGAGGACGTGGGTTTGAGTGCGCTAACGTGTATTATTTTTCTATTTATGGGTTTGAGAGGAGCTATAGATAATTTTAAGTATTGTGTCAAAAAAGAGTAGATATAATATTATTAAATAAAAAATAAAAAAAGTTTAATGGAGGGAAAACTTACATCATAATTTACGCAGTTGCCCTTTCCAAATTCCAAGTAGTCGCATATTTTCCTTATTCGACCGACACGTATTGGGGGGAAACACAATTGTAGGAAACAAAAATGCTTCATCGGAGAGAAGAAATCGAAATAAATGAGTTTTTATATACTATTATAATTAATTTAAATAATATTTTAAGCTGACAAGTCAATTTAAACTACAATATATATTTATTATGGATTGCACTATCCGCTTAAACTCAAAAGTCCATTCGAAAAATGAGAAAATTTTGGCAAGAATATAAACTCAAAAAATGGGTTTGAATAAAAAATAACGTCCGTTTTCTAAACATGCCGAGCCTTGAGTAAAAATTTTTTGTCCGGGTTTGGCCTAAATTTGTCTAAATTTTTTCATTGATGTTTGCTGCTGTTTTGTTGTTATTTGTTGCCATTTTGATGTTGTTTTGTTATTATTTTACTATTATATTGCTACTATTTTACTGTTATTGTTTGGATATAGTATAATTCTTGTTTTATTATTTTAGAAAGACATTTGCTTGATAAGTTACAACTATCCTAGTGTTATTTAAATATATATTTTTTAAATGTATTTTTAATTTGTTGAGAAACACTTATTTTGATATTTTTAGTGTATTTAGTGTATTATATTTTTTTAAAATTTATTTTATATAAAAATTAATATAAAATCTTTTTAGGCTAAACTTAGCATTTTTATCTGGATTTAGATAAAATAAAATAATTTTACAAAATTTAAGTACAACTGAAGTATGTACCAAAAAAGAAAAGGTTGAAAGCCTAACTTATGATTAATCAATTGATTTATATTATACTTTTTAAGATAAAAAAATTTATGCAACTCATTTTCCCTTAAGTTTAATATTTGTATTTTCTATATCAAAGTTCATGATACGGGCATGCCCCATCATGAGCCGAGTTCGAGCCGAGACCCGATGGTGTTACCTCAAGGACCGATTACGAGAGCTCGTGCGAAACAATTTAAGGAGGCAATCAGGGCTCTAATTCAACAAGCTTGGGACGATGCTAAGATTAGCTCAAACGCTATTTCAACTTCGTGCCGCATGCTCTTACAAGCTCATGTTTATGAAGAGCTCCATATGGCCATTCGGTTTTAGCTAATTATTTAGCTAAAAAAAGATAATAATAATAAATAAAATTCGAATATAATAAATAATTATGTTAATTATTTGATGCACTTAAATAAATCTATTTGGTACATTATTAATAGTTAAAATTAATATGTTTAGATTAGGACCAATTTAATAAGTTGCTGCTACTTAATTTAATGACCGAAATGTTTATTTAATATGTTATAAACTCTAGCCAAAATTTAATAGAAGTAATGCCCATTTCTTATTAATTTGTCCAGCCATAAACATGTATTAAAAATGTTTTAAATTGATAGACACTAAGTGGCCGAATATTTTAATGTGCAGGATTTTTTTTGGGAGCCAATTAAGGCCATAAAGCAAGTGGGTGGTAGCATGCTAATATTTTTTAAAGAATGAGGTGCATGCGTGGGACAAAGATTAGTGCCATATTGGAGGATTAAAATTAGCACATTTTATGGCCAAAATTTAAGTGCCATTCAGCCCTATCATTTTTTTTAAAAGATTAGTGCCATATTGGAGGATTAAAATTAGCACGTTCTATGGCCAAAATTTAAGTGCCATTATTCAAGCAAATTCTAGCTTGATTTAGCATAACCATTAAGGCTTGAGAGAGTGACCATTTGGTAGGTTATAAATATTTGAAAACATTCATTTGTAAGACACTTTTTTTTTTTTTTATAAATGATATATCATTATTCTGTCGAATTTGTGAAAACACTTCTCCAATTTCGTTTTAAGGATTCGTTGACTTATCTAGTGAGCTAGTGGCGTCAACCTATTCTTTGATCAACTTCTATATACCGAGGTTCCTGTCGTATTTCGATAGCGGGTCGATGTCCCATTCCCATCCAAAACCGAGCCTTAAGAACGTATAAGTAATCTGGGTCGATACCTCTCGGTATTGGTTCTTACTTGTTTTCTTAAGCCTTAAATTGAAATTTTCCTTCTTCTAAACCCGAGTTAATTCCGAACCACCCGTACTTCAAATTAAACGATCTTCATAACTTCTTCCCTAAAATTATACTTTTTCTATTTTTGATATCTATTCTTCGCCTATTTTCAATTTTCGTATTTCTTGTTTACGATCGGGCAACTAAGCGTACATCTCGATTTCATCTTGAGATCGGGACTGTATCAGTTCAAACTACAACTTTTTTATATAAATATATGGATTATTATTAAGTACCCCATCAATGAAAAGACATAATTTCTTAAGTACACATATGTTGTTTTATTTACTTGTAAAATTTTAAATATAATTTAATGGAAGTTTATCATCATTTAATCTATACTTATGGAATATCTTATATGTATAAGGGTGGTATTTGGTACACTTACAATGTATTTTTTTTATTCTACAACAGCTTTAAAAATTAGCATGTGTCTTTTTTTTAAGATATTTATTTTTTTAAATATTTTACTATACTTCTATAAGATACTTGTAAATAGGGGTGTGCAAAATTTGGGTAAAACCGAAAAAATTCGGTTAACCGACCGAATTCGGTTAATCAGTTGGTTAACCGAATTTTTTTGGTCGGGGGTCGGTTAATTATTTCGTGATTTTTCAGTTAACAGTTAATTCGGTTCGAAACCGGTCAGTTAACCGAATTTTTTTGGTTTAACCGAAAAAATTAATAAATAAAATTATAATATATAAATAGGCCCACTATTCATCTAAACCCAATCCTTAAACCCAATTCAAACCCAAAAATATCCAACCCAACCCAATCATAAAAATTACAAATAATTTAATAAATAAAAATAAAATTCTAAAATTAAAACTAAAATTATGTAATTTTTTGAATTATGTAGTGATTCATTTCGGGTAATTTCGGTAATTCGGGTAATTTGGTTAATACGGTTAATTCGGGTAATTTGGTTAATTCGGTTAATTTTTAACCAAAAATAAAAAAACATATAATTTTCGGTTAATTCGGTTAACCGACCGAATTAACTGAAAAAATTTCAGTTCAGTTAATTTTTTTGAAAAAATTTCGGTTCAGTTAACGGTTAAAAATTTTAAAAGGTCGGTTAATTCGGTTAATGTTATATCGGGTCGGTTAAACGATTGAACACCCCTACTTGTAAACTCTCAGTTACTATTTATGGAGTCTAAAAACTTCATTGCTAGTGTACAAAATAATTTCCCTATATATAAATGAATAATTATTAGATATACTATAGCGAAGTTTTTGTCTCCACAATTAAGATTAAGAAGTCGTCACATGCCCAGTAAAATTAGAAGAAGAAAAACTAATAAGACACCCAACACTTTTTTTATCTACTTGTAAAGTTTAAAAACTCAACTAATAACCTATCAAGGAATAGTCCCATAAAAACACAAACAAGACATATAGTTACTATGGAATTAAAGTAAGATAAGATTTTTTATTTTAGGCTTTATTTAGAATATAGTTCTTGAATTATACTCGTTCTTTTCACTTTGATATTTTTTTTTTGTTTCATTTTGATACTTGATTTTTACATTGTTACTCTTTTTGTACCTAAAAACTAATGACATTTAAAAAAAAGATGGTCAATCAAAATGCACCACATCATCAGCGACATGTCATGTTGATCGACGATGTGACAAATTGACTAATGTTGACCCATCAAAATTATTAAAAATATTAAAAATTGTAAAATGTAAAAATTTGTGAAAATCATTAAAAAAGTTAAAAATATTAAAGATTGCAATATTATATAAAAATTGTGAAAATCACAAGAATTTAAAAAATGTAAAAATTATAATAAGTTTTATAAGTTTTTCTTAAAATTAACTTCTAAGGTTTGCTTTCTAATTCAAAATTTAGTTCATTTCTCAAAAAATTTCAAGCTATTTTATTGAAAATTTTTCAATTAGACAATGTGGCCTTATTTATCAAATAATGCATGAAATCTATCATTACCAACCCATGGACATATGCAAGAATCTTCAATATCTTTATTTGAATAATATTGCGCTGTTTGTTACTATAAGTTTTACAATTTTAATATTTTTAAAATTTTTAATGATTTTCATATTTTTAAATGATTTAATATTTTCTAAATTTTAAAATTTAAAAAATTTATATATTTGTAACAGATTTTCAAAATTTAAGAATTTTTAAACTTTTAAATATTTTAAAATAATTATATATTTTTCAAAATAAAATTTAAAATTTTCTAAATATTTTTTACTAATTTTTTATAATTTTTTACAAATTTTAAAAATTTTTAATATTTTTTAATCGATCAACTTAGGTCAACATATCATGTCATCAGTCAACTTACCATATTATCAATTGACCAACTTTTTTTTAAAATATTGTTAGCTTTTAAGTACTACAATAGTAAAAATGTAAAAATCAATGCGAAAATAGTACAAAAATTATTTAAATATCAAATAAGAAAATAAGAATAATTCAGAAGCTAAATTGTGAATAAAATCTATTTTTTTAATATAAAAAATGTTTAAATTAGCAGTTGGAATTATTTTATGAGAATTTTCTTAAGCATCTAAACATTATATAAAAGATGTTTTAAAAATATTTTTTAAATATGAATAAAGTATAAACATAATTTATTCAAAATAGTGGAAATCTCTTTAGATTTTATCCGATTTTGATTTTCAAAATATTAAAATCTCATGTATCAATTTATCGTAATTTTTTAAAAAAAATACAACCTAATTTTTATCATTTTTCTAGAAAAAATAAATTCCTCAAACTTCTAAAATGCTTCCATTTAAACGTCTTGTAAATTGTAATTGTGAAATTTCAGTTCCACGTGTACGAATACCAGTCACTTACAGGAAAAATAGGGAAAAAAGCAAAGGAAGCCATCGTCCGATCCAAGGTGAGTAATCGTAGGTCCGACGCATCTGATTCCAATCTTTGCAGTTTAGAGAATAAGAAAGCAGACAGTATCAGTGCATTATTCTTACGTAGGGAATAATTGCCGGCTTTCTGGACAAGGTCAAGGGTCTTAGCGTGCCGTAATCACCTGCACTAACGTCCCACGTAAGCACCATCCGTTAACAATCACACGGATGTAGTCGTAGCACCGCCAGTTCCTTTGACTACCTGCTCCGTTCTTCGCGCATTTCTCGGTTCCAACTTCCAACCAAATTGTCACAAACAAGTATTTGACCAAATTGCCCTTTCACTTAATCATTAATCATTAATCTTTTTTCGTAGTATAAATCTTCAAGTATGCCATATGTAATTTTTAATTTTTTTTAGAATTTAAAAATACAAATATAATATAATTATAAATACATATTTAGACAATTACAAAAAATACACATGTGATTTTGTTTATATAATGTAATTTTTAATTTTGTTAATTTTTTATGAACAAAATTGTTAATTATTAAATTTAATAGTATCTTAATAAAGTATAAAAAATGTATATGTGTATATAATATAAGCCCCATGATGCATAATATAGATCACGAGATTGAAAAAAACATGATGATGTTTGTTAATAATGGTAGTCCACAATTCACATGTTATCATTCAAGTACATGGTAATTTAAAAGCTAAATAAAATTTATATAATTTTATTCTTTTCAATTTATAATAATAATGTTAAAATATTTATCATGTTGACGTTCATTTTAAGCAAAGCAATTTTCATTTGTAAGGTATATATAATTAAAAGTTAAAATGTACTTATTATTTCTCTATTTATTTATAGAGAAGGGATTGTATGAAATTATGATTCCACGTCATTATGATAAATTAAAGATCATCCTTGTCATTCTCCTATTAGAAAGGGATAAGAATGACGTAGAATCATAATTTCATACAATTCATTCTCTTATATATATATATTAATACATGCTCTTAGTTATTGTACTTTTATATTAAAAAAGTAGAGTCTTATTATTTTTTATTTTTTAAATATTAAATAAGGGCATAAGATAATATATTAACTTTATTTGTGGATTTAAAACACTCTTATATAGAATAATATATTTTATATATACAGAGTAAAAGTAATGAAATATGAGGTCCAGACCGATAATCCTGATGTGATCCAGGCTTTGTTTGATATTCAATTGGAGAATTTAAGTATTATCATACTTAGAAGGATTCAATGAATTATGAGATTTGAAAGATAATGATGAATTAAGCACGTGTCTAGAGAACACAACATAATTACGGATGAATTGACCAAATTGAGTCTACCATGGAAGTCAAGCTTAGAGGTTTTTGATGTGGCTCCCAATGAAATTTTATAGGTCTTATAACAAGGCAAAACGAGTAGTGCTTTTGAATAATTCAATTGATGTAATTTGTCTTTTTTTTGTCAAAAAATATATTTATTAGAAAAAATATCTCCCTTTTCTAGTGGAAAATTTTAAATTTTATAAGTGAAATTAATAGATAAACACATATTTTATATTTAAAATTTAAATTTTAAATTAAAAATTCTCAGACTCGGTCATAAGAACAATTGAAAGGCCCGGTTGCTAATATTTTAAAAATCAAGTGGCAGAATTGACTTTCTAACTGAAAAATCGTAAAACGTTTAAATCTACTTTTAAATACGGTCGGCAAGACAATATCCGGTAATTAAAATTTAAAAACCTAACAAATAAAAGTAAATTAAAAATATGAAAATTCTATTAATTTTATTATTTTTTAAAGAAAAAGGATTTTCATTTTTGTGTTAAGCAGGAAAAAAAAAAGGAGAGGCAAGCAAAAAAGCTGCATCCTTCTCCTCACGCCTCTGAATTTTGTAATTTATTTATTTATTTTTTCTCTGCTCTTTCTCAGCAACCAAACACATCCTTACACAATCATTTTACTCTTTTGAATGAATATACACACTTGGCTTCTTTGAAGGTTTTAACTTAAAGAAGAGAAAATTTGGCTTTTTTCCAGCATTTTCATCTGCTGCTTCTGCACTAGTCTCGAGCTGTTCTACGGTTTTGAGATCGATCGGAGCTTTCAATTATTGACTTGGATTTTGAAGTAGTTCCTTTTTTTTTTAAAAGAAAAATATTTTATTCAGGCAAGTATAGAAAGTTTTAGTATATCTGCTTCTTTTTCTTTTTTCCTTTTTCTGGTTTGCTATTTTGTTCTTGCTTGGATCGGTTCAGATTTGCAAGATTTTGTGGTTCTTAGGCTTGATACTTGTTTGTGTTCTGAGAAAATGGAGAAATATGGAAAGAAAAGTATCTAATTCTAGCAATTCTTTAGAATTTAAATTATTATTGTATTTCTAAGCAACCAAGTGGAAAGCTCCCTTTATAAACAGGATAGTGGAAGTTAAACGAAGCTTGAAGATTTCAAGGAACTTTTAAGTTAATATAAAATCGGTTTAAATTTGCTGAAGGCTTGTATGAAGTTGTGATGTTTTCCACCTGTTTAATGTATCGTATGTTCTAGTTGTGCTAGTTTAGGCTTTAATCATCTTTCTTCTTTGAACTTGTTAATGTTGACGGAGGATTGAAGAGCATTTGGGTCTGTATCTTAAACAATGTTGCCGTTAGCATTGCCTGGATAAGTCTTCAAGTTGCGTTATATTAAAGCTACATAGAAACTTTGGTGAAAACTGAAAGAAGTTTACATTTTTTTTTATCTAAACTTTTATTTGACACATCCTGTTAAAGCTCAAACCTCAATCCTCAGGGTTCCGAAACACTTGGGAGTAAAATGTCTCTGAAAACTGGGGTTCATCCTTCCGCCAGGTTTTCTAATTCTTGCCTGTTGATTATATAGGTTCTTAGGTTCTCCAGATTCTGATCCCATGGGTTATGCTGATGTAAATTCGGGAAACAATGCTGTAAACAGCTTGAGTGCCCCTCTTAATGGTGATACAGGGGGCAAGGTTGTTGAGACAGTTGAAAATGGTGTACCTGATACTGGTCACATGAATGAGGATTCACCGTATAGTTGGAATGCTATGTTGGTTGAGGACAGGCCTTCTGTGGCCGATGAGGGCCTGGATTCTGCAGCAGCACCATTGCCTTCAGTATCAACGTCTAACATTGAACGCAGGTGGAGTGACATAACTTCATATGCGCCAAAAAAGGTAACCTCTTGCTTCTGATTTGATATTATGTTAGCACTTCTGGTGTCAACAGGAACTACCCTTTGCTATTCCATCTACTGAATTGATTAATCTTTGCTGTTCCAGAAGGTTCAGTCTTGGTTTCAACTTCCAAACGGGAAGTGGGAGCTGGGGAAAATAATATCAAGTTCAGGAACTGAGTCTGTTATTTCATTTCCTGAAGGAAAAGTAAGTGGTTGTAAGAAAGAAAGAAGGATGACTTCTTACATTATGTAGATTCTAAATTCATTTATTTGCATCTCAATTATAGGTTTTAAAGGTGAATTCTGATAGTCTGATACCTGCAAATCCTGATATCCTCGATGGCGTGGATGATCTCATGCAACTTAGTTATTTAAATGAGCCGTCAGTCTTGTATAATCTCCAATATAGATACAATCAAGATATGATATATGTAAGAGCTTATACTTGTTTTCTATTAGTTTTGAGCCTACACTCAAGTTAAGTATTTTACTAATGCTGTTATAATCTATATTGAATTTAGACAAAAGCAGGACCGGTTTTAGTTGCTGTCAATCCTTTTAAAGAAGTTCCTTTATATGGAAATGACTACATTCAAGCATACAAGAATAAATCCATTGAGAGCCCCCATGTATATGCGATTGCTGACACAGCCATCCGGGAAATGTCACGAGGTACTTTCAGTTTCTTAAAGTTGTTTGACTTGTTTTATTTTTCTTAACTTTTTTCTTATCATGAGTTAAATGGTTTTAATATGGTTCTTGCTTCTTTTTGCAGATGAAGTTAATCAATCTATCATTATAAGGTTGGTATTCTATTTCCTCTTTCCTTCTCTGACAGTATTTTTTTTATATGGATTGCACCACTTTTATTAGCTGCATCCTATAGTGATGTCTTATTATTTGTTATATTAAGAATGAAAAACTAGAACACAATTTGAAGATGATTCTTGAATGAAATATCATAGTTTGTCTATAGAAACAACTGGTTTCTCTTTTGGCTATAAGGATGCTTTGTATGTAGCTCTGCTTTCGGTTGTGATGAGGATGACCAAATTCTAAGTTCATGGCTTCTCAGATGCTGGGACCATGGACATGCATGTCAACTTTCTTTACTTAAATACTTTTATTGAGTCAGGATGGACAATATTAAGATGTAAAAGGGGAGTATACTTATTGAAGTATTACCCCTAACTTCACTGCCTATTTAAGTAGGTGCTCTGGGTTTTGACTTGCTCTATGTTTAGGATATCTAAGGTTGTGCTTGAATTGGTAGCTATGCTACTTTATTCAGTTTGGTCAATACATGATGTGGAATGCAAAGCCTTAAATATCATCGAAGTATTCTTCATTTTCAATTATTTTTATATTAAAATATCTGATTTAATCCATTGAATTTATTTTTTGTTTTCATTTAATGTGTCTATGCACTAATGTTTGTGTTGCTATTTGCTTGTGAAGTGGTGAGAGTGGAGCAGGAAAAACTGAGACAGCAAAGATAGCAATGCAATATTTAGCTGCTCTTGGTGGTGGGAGTGGAATAGAGTATGAGATATTGAAGACCAATCCTATCTTAGAAGCATTTGGTAATGCAAAGACATTAAGGAATGACAACTCAAGCAGATTTGTAAGTTCCCTGTTCTTTCATATCTCTCATGCTTTTTCTTTGACTTTCATTTTACTAGTGTGCATAGAATGTTAGTGAAATTTAATGAGATGGCCTTCAAGTACGAATAATTTGGGTGTTTATTTCTCAGGGAAAGTTGATTGAAATCCACTTTAGTGAAACTGGAAAAATATCTGGGGCAAAGATTCAAACTTGTAAGCTCATTTTTACTACTGAGGTCCTGAGATGAAATTCTTTTATTAGAGCATATTATATATTTCCTTCATAAAATCTGTAACTAACATTAAGTTTGAATTTGTTTCCTCCTTCAAATGGGCAGTTTTACTTGAGAAGGTAATTTTTATTAGGCCTCCATGTTCTTACATGTCATTTTATCTATTATTTTTCTAGGTATAAGTTGCTAACTTAATGTATTATGTGAACAGTCTAGAGTGGTCCAATGTGCAGAGGGAGAAAGGTCTTACCATATATTTTATCAGCTTTGTGCTGGTGCTCCTTCTGCTCTTAAAGGTAGTGATTGCTTCTATCTTTATCTTTCTGTGGTCTAATATACTTCCTGTTTTCAACATCTATATGGATACAAATTTTTTTCCGGCTATGGTTCATTCCTCTTTGAGCTTGTGTTAGAGCATGCTTTTCAATATTCAGTATGAAATTAGAGTTTTCCACTATGAGGGCATGGAGATGTATAGTCATGGTTTCGACTCTCCTAAATGTGATAATAGAAAAGTATTCTTGAGATAACTAGCATATTTGTCTTCCCTTGAAGGCTGTTAGTTTTCTGAAATAATCTTCTTATTATATCATTTTGCCATATTAAATTATGTTCTCTGCCTTTGTTCATTCACTTTTTATATACAGAGAAGCTAAATTTGAAGGATGTGGGCGAATATAATTATTTGAAGCAGGGTAATTGCTATTCTATTTCCGGAGTTGATGATTCTGAACAATTTCGCATTGTTAAGGTGCTTGTTTGTCATTCTTCCATCCATTTATTATTTGTCATGATTCCATACTTTAAAACTAAGAAAGTAATTACGATTAACTGTTTTATATGCCTAATTTTAGGAAGCTTTGGATGTTGTCCATGTTAGCAAAGAAGACCAAGAGAGTGTTTTTGCAATGCTTGCTGCAGTATTGTGGCTGGGAAATGTCTCATTCACCATCCTTGATAATGAAAACCATGTTGAAGCTGTGGCAGATGAAAGTAAGAAAATTTCCCAAAAACCACTATGAGAAGGCTTACCATATGGACTGCCCTTATGTTTTTAAGTTATATAATTGTGTTATTATATCTTTTGAATCTTAATGGATGCTACAAATTTCCGTATAGCCTTTTCCCTATCCTTACTCCCTCTCTGTGCAAATTCACCTTCGTACTAGTATCCTTTACTAGGAAACGGAAAAATGAAATGGAGACAGGAGAAATCCAAATTAAAGACAATTAAGTGGTGTTTTTCTCCATGCATAAAATTTGAGCTTGCTGTGGTCTTATATATAAGTTCTGTATCTTTACTAATTGCCAATTAATATTAGGTTAGATGCTAAGAAAATGGTATTAGAGTCTTATGTGTTTTTGACCTGTTTTTCGTTTTAGTGATTTTAGCAGATTTTATTGTTTTATTTTTTGTGGCAATACTTTGCTCTATGGTCAAGATATGGTGTCCTGTATACTAGATTTTCCATTGTATTAGGTTGTTGCGTTTGCTTCTTTTCTCTTCTTTCTGTTTAGTGCTGCTGATGTGCTGTCTTGCATTTCATTCTTTAGTATGAGGTCACTGTTTTGAAAAAAATGCTCTTCTTCATTCTTTTATTCACGTTGCTCTTGCTTGAGCTTCATCTGATCTCTCTAAAGACTATAATATTACTTTTCAGGTCTAATCAATGTTGCCAAGTTGATTGGCTGTGACATTGCGGGCCTTAATTTGGCTTTATCAACTCGCAAAATGAGAGTCGGTAATGATAATATTGTCCAAAAGCTAACGCTATCACAGGTGAGAATCCTTCTCTAGAAATACTATTTTGTGTCTGGTAGGTCATAATAAATTGCTAGCATTCTTTGCAGTTTATGGTAGAGAATTTCTCAATGCTTATTGTTTCGATAAAATTTCTATGACATGCCTCTTTTTCCCTCATGCCTTTCCTGTGTCACTTTAAACCTTCACCAATTTGTTTGAGCCGGCTGGAAGAAGGCTTGAGGTGCTTTGATCCAATATTGTTTTCATTCTATGCTACCTTATGTCAATACCTCTCCTCTTCATCTGAGCAGAATCTCTGAATTTATGTGGTGGTCATGGAAATTATCAAATTAATATGGATTTCGCTGCTGTCCCGTGTTTTGAAAAATTAAATATGACTGAATTTGATGATATATGATCTTTGGGTTCACTTTATTGCTTTCTATTCTTATGTAAATTAGTATGAAATTTATAAGCCCAAGATTTTACTCACTTCCTTCCCTTTCTAAAAGATTAGTTAAATGATCTTATTATTATTTTTACCCGTGTGTTTCATACGTTTCACTTCAGCTTTACTAAATTTCTAAACTGTTTGGTGTAAAAATTAAATACATTCAGGATTATGACCTTCTTTGTTAGGTTCAGGACCTAAGTTGACTCTTCGGCTTCACAAAATTTCTAAACTGCTTGCTTCTATTTCTTATTTGGTGCCAAAAGTTGAGATTGTTTGGGATTCTGACCTCCTCTGTTTGTTTATGGACATCTGTTTGACTGATGATTGTCCTAGAGTCTAACATCTGAAATTCACGATTAACATCCTCTTTCACTTTTCAGGCGATTGTCACAAGAGATGCTTTGGCAAAATCAATTTATGCTTGTTTGTTTGAGTGGCTGGTAGATCAAATTAACAAATCACTTGCTGTTGGCAAGAGGCGAACTGGCAGATCTATCAGCATTCTTGATATTTATGGCTTTGAATCATTTGATGTATGTTTGAATAATGCTTTGGCTCTCTATCTCTATGTGGTTCCATATCTTTCCAAATTGATATTATCATTTATTATTCATTCAACAAGGTTTGTTTCTGCAGAGGAATAGTTTTGAGCAGTTCTGCATTAATTATGCAAATGAGAGATTACAGCAGCATTTTAATCGTCATTTATTCAAGTTGGAGCAGGAGGTACTGTATTTTTCTGTATCATATGATTGGGTTAAGAGTAAATTTTATCGAACAGAATTATCATGGCATTTATAGAACCTGACTGAAAATAAATTTCAACATTTGAGTCAGTACATTTTGCATCGGTTAAGTAATGTGCAAAAGCAGCTTCGAAGTATTATGAATTACTATGAACTAATAACATATATTACAGTTTTCCAATTCTGAAAAAGGAAGAATAAAAGCTAAAACCTCTGTCATTGACAATCTATTATTGGCCCCCCCTCCCCACCAAAAAAAAAAAAAAGAAAACAGAAAAAGAAAAAGAGACAAATATTGCATTTTTTTCATGTAAGTTCTTCAGGTCTAACCCCATGTTAGGCTGTCCATGTGTAGACCCTTGTTCAGCTACATGTGAGGGGAGTGTTAACTGTTAAGTGGTGTTACCCTACATCTATTAAGTCTTGGATATCTTGTGGTCTTATATTCTAGTTGAACCCACGATGACCAATTGTTTTGGGGTTGGTTGCTTGAAGTAGTAATGGATCGTTGAATCTTCCTCCCATTGCCAATTGATTATAGGCTGGATGCTTAACCATAGTGATGAATCATTGAATCTTTAGTGATCATGGTTGAAGTTATGCACTTGAAGTGAGTGCATGCATATACTTTCTTCATCATGGCCTAATGAAAGAATGCTCAAGAAAAGTTTTAACTCTTGAATTAATCATTTTATAAAAGAAAAATGTGTATTGTTTTGATTTTGCTCTGGTCAGTTAGTGTTGTCTAAAAATTCATGTGACTTTGTCTAGACAACCTGTGATTTTTTCAATGATTCTTAAACCCTTTTTTTACTTTTAGGAATATATCCAAGATGGCATCAATTGGGCAAAAGTTGATTTTGATGATAACCAAGATTGTCTTAATCTTTTTGAAAAGGTAAGGAATTCAGTTTTAATGTTTCTGCTTCATGGTATGTTTTCCTTCTATGTGGTCAGTGTGGGAAATGATGAAGTACTTTTTTGCAACGTAGTTACTGGAAGGATCTGTAAGAGTTATCCTGCTTTGATGTTAGTCTGATCCTTCTGTAAACCCTAAACCTCCTAACATTTTAAGTTAATTACGTAAAAAAGGAAATTTGTCCTCTTACTATTTTTAAAATGAAAAAGTAGTTGTTATGGTCTATTTTCGGATATATTGTCATTTGGTTCAACAAAAGTTGCTTTTCTATGTTATGCATGATATGGTAAGATATTCTCTCTCTGATACCATCACAAATTATTCATATTGTATTGGGTTTGGAGAAGCTTCTATTCACTTTTTCCTGGACAGGTTAATTTTGTTTAGCATTTGTGTGGCACTAAATCAAAGAATGTACATGTATATCTTTTGTATGTTGTGTTCCTACTATGCTAATTATGTATATCAAATTCCTTTCTTTTTTTTTTCCAATTTATTTTTCCCCTTCTTTTTGATGGAGTTGAAGGCAGAAATTGCAAGGATGACAACAATAATTTAACTGAAATTTTGATACTTTATTCTATTACTGGTATTCTTCTTTATGGCTTCAATGTATAAATGCACTTCTTCAAATCTTATTTTTTAAAGTTTTATGCAGAAACCATTGGGATTATTGTCTCTGTTAGATGAGGAGTCCACTTTTCCAAATGGGACTGACTCCTCATTTGCCAACAAGCTCAAGCAGCATCTGAAATCTAATCCTTGTTTCCGAGGAGAGCGAGAAAAAGCTTTCACTGTCTCTCATTTTGCAGGAGAGGTATTTACCTTTCTAATTCATTGGCTGTCAATTGCAGTATTCTTTTCTTGAGTTTCAAAGGTGCTTTCATGCACCTCTGAATTTTTCATTGTTCAAGTGTTGGTGGTGGAAGTCACTTTCAGTTTTTATTTATTCTGCTACATGACAAATTGACAGTTCTTTGTCGCAAACTCAGGTTACTTATGACACAACTGGATTTTTAGAGAAAAACAGAGACTTACTGCACCTGGATTCAATTCAACTACTGTCCTCTTGCTTATGCCACCTTCCTCGGATATTTGCGTCAAATATGCTTAACCAATCTGAAAAGCCTGTGGTTGGTCCTTTACATAAAGCTGGTGGTGCAGATTCTCAAAAGCTAAGTGTTGCAACGAAATTTAAGGTGAAGTTCTTTCCAAATTTCTAGTTTTCTGTAGCTTTAGTATGAACAACTTAATCGTAATGAGTATGAATAGTTGAAAGAAGCTTCTGTGGAACTACATGCACAAGTATGCACGTGCTAATAACTTATATTTTCTCATTCTTTCTATTTCATAGAGGGCATCAGATAGTTCTGATTTCATTGTTGTGTGCATATCAATCCAGGATTTGAAGTTCATCCATGTCTTCTTAGTTTAAATTGGCCATTGTTTAACTTTCGCTTGAAGTTTCTTTTGTTCTTCTTTTAGTTCTCATGTCAACTTTATATGTTGCATGAAAGAAAGTCTTGATCAATTCAGGGTGGGTGGTCTGTCATCTTCTATGTGATCTTTGCATCTGGTTGATCTGGTTCTGTTTTAAATCTCTTGATCCATTTTACCATACTGCATTTACAACCTTTTTAACTAAATGAGGATTGTTTCTCTTAATTCTAATTTTTCTGCGTCAGGGAAGACTAGTTTCATTGCTTTTTGGCATATGTTCTTTTGATTTTTCTAATGATGATTGTTTAATTATTAGTATGAGGTCTATTTTTTTTCATTGGAGGTAAGTCATGGATAATTTTAAAATTTGTGTCTTTGTTAAGCCTGTAGTTTGATTAGATTTTTTCCCTTTATGTTCTTAAGACTAACAGCTGTGGAAGTTGCCATACTATGGTTCAGATTACTGTCTCTAATGTAGTGTTCCTATGACATTATTTTCTGTGAACTTATTGTTGTCTCAGATGAAATACTGATTCAAACATTTTACTTGTTTTGTGTATAAAGGTAATTTGACCTCTGTGTGAATGCAGGATATGGTTGCCCGAGCGTGAAAGAAACTAGATATTTCCCTTGGGATAAAACTCATATAGTTTGTAATGTTTATTGATGATTGAATAGAAGTGATTTTTGAAGATTGTCATTAATTTGTCTTCTGTTCCTTTTTTTGGTACTTTCTATAATACAGGGTCAACTTTTCCAACTAATGCAACGGCTAGAGAGTACTACTCCACACTTTATACGTTGTATAAAGCCTAACAGCTTGCAGTCTCCTGGATCATACGAGCAAGGACTCGTTTTGCAGCAACTGAGATGTTGTG
Organism: Gossypium bickii; assembly: GCA_025503065.1. NCBI lineage: Eukaryota > Viridiplantae > Streptophyta > Magnoliopsida > Malvales > Malvaceae > Gossypium > Gossypium bickii. The sequence continues at coordinate 138,387,476 of CP106710.1, forward strand.
GAGTCCTAGAAGTTGTTCGCATATCACGGTCTGGCTTTCCCACAAGAATGTCTCACCAGAAGTTTGCCAGAAGGTAAAGAGTAGGAAACAACTTTCTCTGTCAAAAGGAAAACCATTTTCCTTCTCTTTCCGATTTTTACACGGTTTTGACAGTGTGTGCATAATCATTAAGCATGGGTGTTTTTGGTTTGTTTTGCACCTTTTCTCAGGTATGGTTTTCTTCTACTGGCGAATGTCGCCTCGCAAGATCCGCTCAGTGTTTCAGTTGCAATTCTTCATCAGTTCAACATTTTGCCTGAGATGTACCAAGTTGGCTATACAAAATTGTTTTTCCGTACTGGGCAGGTATAATAAAAGAATTATGATTGGTTCATCATGTGTCATTTATGCTTTTATTGTTTTATAACACCACCTCCCTCTTTTTCTTGATGGTGCTCACTTTTAGGAATGGGGGGAGGGGATTGATGTTGGTTGGATGTTAGTTGAAGTTTGGTGATGTTTAACTTCCATTTTTGTTGAATAATGATGAGCCAATTAAATAGAAAGCATATGGATAAACAGTTTTAGGGTCTTGTGCTCTTGACAACATTGATCTTCGCCTAAAATTGTTGAAAGCCTGTACCATCTTTCACCATGACCTGATATATGGTTTTTCACGAACCACGTGAAAATGTTATTGTTTTCATTTTTCATCATACTAAAATCTGATGGTTTAAATAAGAATTATAATGTGCTTATACGTAGAATTTTCCCTATGAACTGAGTTCTTAGTTGAAGCATTTTCTTGTAAATTTTCACAAACCTCTTTTTGGCATTTTAACTATAATAGTATGTAACATATATACATATTTTTATATATAATATGCATCACAATAATATGTACTTTTTGCTAGATATAAATACCTCCATTTCATTATGCTGATATCATAGTTTGACTCTAAACAAACTCAATACCCAACCTCTCATCCTTGCAACTCTCTGCCTTGAATGATTTGAAAGCCATGTGAATTTTGAAACAATTGCTACCAATACGAGTAATTGACAATGGAACATCTGTCACTTCATAACCTTGACTTAAATTGCTAATAACAAGGACACTCAGCAATTGAGGTTCTTGAGATTTTATAGATCGTATGATGCTATTACTGTCTCTCTTGATAATAAAAAGCTCAAATAACCTCACAACATGCATCTTTTCTTGATCTTCATAAATTGATAGAATATTAATAATCAATGCAGATTGGGGCTCTTGAGGATACAAGAAATCGCACTCTTCATGGCATTTTACGTGTTCAAAGCTGCTTCAGAGGACATCAAGCTCGCCACCACTTTAAGGAGCTTCAAAGGGGAATTGCTACCCTTCAGTCATGTATTGCTATATTCTTTTTTCTTTTTATTGTTTTGAAGCTATACTTTTGCAAAATAAGAAACTGTTAAGACCTGATTTTTCTATATCTCTTACTACAGTTGTCAGAGGAGAGAAAACCAGGAAAGAATATGCCGTCTTACTGCAGAGACATAGAGCTGCTATTACTATACAAAAACAGATTAAAGGCAGGAATGACAGGAAAACATTCAAGGAAATTAGTGATGCATCTGTTGTAATACAATCAGGTTAGTATTCAGGTTTTTTCCCTTGAAACTTGAGTTCAGAAAACAGAACATGGCTTGCTCTTCCAGTTGCCTTGGTCAGGACAATATTGAGGGTAGAGATGTTTATGTATTTCAACCACCAGTTTGTTTAGGTTAAAGATATTGAAATACGTTGTAATTAGCTAAAAACAGTACATCAAAGGGCATTTCTAATATAACTCTGGAGTTTAAGAAGGATGGTCGGAAAACATTTAAATATGTATCAAGTTGAATGCCCTCCTTGAGTGAATTTAATAATTTGGTTTTGGCTGGTTTAAGTATGACAAATCTGGTTTACGTTGGACATTTTCTTCTGTATATCTATAATGATTCAAAGTCATGTCGTGGAGAACTGTATTTATAATTTTACTATTATTTGTGCTCTATGCTGCAGTTATTCGTGGCTGGTTGGTCAGAAGATGCTCTGGAAATACAGGATTTCTCAAAAACGGGGCCTCTAAGGTACAATGACCATCTTGTGTTTTATCTCATAAATTTTGCTTATGGTTTGACGTTTCATGTAATTCTTTATTAATATTTATCAACTAGCATTCCCTTAATAATATATTCAAGATGTTAAATGATCATTTTTATTTTGTAAAATGCTGCTTCTATTATTAGTCAATTACAGACTCGTTAGCCAGTTGCCTTGCTTGAAAAATATAGGTCCAATCTTGCAAAACCAAAATAATCATAAAAATATTATTCTTCCAAACAGTTTGCATATCAAATTTTTCACTCCTATGATCCCCATTTTTGTTTCTGAATTTCTTTTACTGTTATGCAGACTCAGTGTTTAGTTTTCTCTGTTATTCCTATTGCTTAGATATGTATCAAGTTATAATGTTTGTATTTGAGACACTAAATGATTATAAAATTTGATACAGGGGAATGAATCAGATGAGGTGATGGTGAAGGCCTCATTTCTTGCTGAACTACAACGCCGAGTTCTTAGAGCTGAGGCTGCTTTGAGGGAGAAAGAAGAGGAAAATGACATCCTCCATCAAAGGCTCCAACAATACGAAAGCCGCTGGTCTGAATATGAGCTAAAAATGAAGTCCATGGAAGAAGTGTGGCAGAAACAAATGAGGTCTCTACAATCCAGTCTTTCTATCGCAAAGAAGAGCCTAGCAGTTGATGACTCGGAGAGAAATTCAGATGCATCTGTTAATAATGCAAGTGATGACAGAGAGTATAGCTGGGACACAGGAACTAATCACAAGGGCCCTGAGAGCAACGGGTTGAGACCAACGAGTGCAGGTTTGAGTGTTATAAGCCGGTTGGCGGAGGAATTTGAGCAGCGGAGTCAAGTTTTTGGTGATGACGCCAAGTTCTTGGTGGAAGTAAAATCAGGTCAGGTTGAAGCAAACCTGAACCCTGATCGCGAACTTAGAAGGTTAAAGCAGATGTTCGAAACTTGGAAGAAGGATTACGCTGCGAGATTGCGAGAAACAAAAGTCGTATTGAATAAACTCGGAAACGAAGAAGGTGCACTTGACAGGGTGAAAAAGAAGTGGTGGGGCAGGAGGAACAGCACAAGGTACACTTAAAAACTATATATACACATCTACTACTATTATTCTTTCTAGTTGATCAATAGTTGCTTCCGGTGTTTTGCTATTAGCTGCATATTCTATACGTTGGCAGGAATTATTTCATATAGAAATTGAGAGTATTTTTACAAGCGATTTGGTTACTAAAGAGGCCATCCATCCATTTAAGTGCATACATAAAATTTAAATATGTATATTATTAATTTTCATCGAAAAGTTGTAATCTTTATGCCTACAAAGTTTGATCTTTATTTGTTGCTGAAAGCGAATGATGAATTTTTTTTTTCCAAATATAAATTAAAAAAATAATGATATAGAAAACAATTGAGTCATCTTCTCAAGTTAACAAGAAAAGGCTGTATAGTTTTTATTTTTATCTTTTATTGTTAATGAGAAATGTCCGTAAATCGTAAATGATAGTATAATTAAGAGCTGTATTTTCTAGTGAGTTGTTTTAAAAGCAGCAGATAATTTTTTTTTTTTGAAAAATAAAATATTTTTAATAAAAAAAGATAAATTTTAAAATTATACATAAATTTAATTTAATGTGTACTTATATATATGAATTTTAATTTGATGTAATTATATACGTGAATTTTAATTGTGGTTCAAATGTATATTTGAATTTCAATTTTGATTTAATTATATATTTTTAAATAAATACATTAGTTTATTTTTATATTAAATAAGTATAATTATTTATGTATACATAATATATCAATAATTGTGTTAATAATTTATAAGAATTGGATTAAATTAAAATTTTATGTATAAAATTATATAAAGTCAAAGTTCATATATATAATTTGTACATTAAATCAAAGTTGAAGTATAGTTTTGAGATTTATTTTTAAAAAATATAAATGAGTTGTAATTATCCCTATTTAATTGTTTCTTTCTTTATACTTTCACCAATTTAAAATAAATAAAAGAAAAGAAAGTTCTGTTTTTGAGTAAGAGATATTTTAACCTTAAGTAACAATTAAGACGTAGACATGACCCAAGTTATTGATTACGAAATGTCAATTTTTTTTAAAAAATATTTAATATAAGAGAGACAAAATAATAATGATTATATTCCAAACTTCAAAATTTCACTAGAAATGTATTTACTTTATCAATCACAAAGGTAAACAAAAATTCTTATAAACCATAACCGCATCAAAGATATATAAAAATTAGATTTCAAATGATTTATCTTCTTCATTTCGGAATTTTCTCTCATATTAAATATCATAAATATTTATCTTAACAAAGCTTTTCGATAATAGTTTCCAATAGATCAATGGTGCGCACTTAATAATTCTCTTATCTAAGAGGAAACCTTGATTCCTGAAATAGAAAAATTAGCTTCTATATAACCATAAATTATTCTAGCGGTACCATACATTTAGTGATGTGGAAATAACTCAAAACCCTTGAAAAAAATGTGGACTCTAAATTATATACGTATTGGACTGAAAGAGAGTTAGGAAAGGACAAATGTTGACAATGAAAGGGTATGGGCATATGCCATCCATCATCTTTTGGAATATTATTATCCTCCAAACTACATGGATTGTTTAATATTGCACTTCCAATTTTCTTTTTCCTTTCGGATGTACAGGAATTTAATTTATTATTTAAAATTTTGTTTTAATATTTATATTTTTTTTATAAATATTTTTAATTAAAAAGTGATACTAAATCAATTTAAAACTCATTAAGAAATTTATTTAAAGTTTCGTCTCATCTTTTAATAAAATGTGTTTTTTTTAATGCAAAATATTGTTCAGTTTTCATTTAGACAGAATGTAGGGATATCTAATTCCGGTTTGAAGGATATGCCGTCGAGAATTGTTGAAAGAATTAAAAAAGAAAGAAGAAAGAAAATTATAAGCTGAAAGTTTGTATACTCATGGACGTTTATCAGCCGTTGAATTTTAATTTTATTCTTAATTTTTAAAATATATAAAAATTTAAGGTTTCAAATTTTTTTAAAAATAGTAAATTAATTTTTTAAATATCTTAGATTTAAAATAATTATTATTATAATAATAGGATGGTTCACATTTGTTCGTACGCTTATGGATTGCGAGCTAATCTCCAAAAAAAAAAAAAAAAAAAAATTGTATCAACAATTCAAAGGAGTGTGTAAAATTTTGTATTGACATTTTAACAGGGGCGAATCTAGGGGGTGGCATGTGCCCTGGCCCTACTAAAAGGTAAAATTTTTATTTAGGTCCTTTAAATTTTTTAAAAATTTTAAATTAGTAAAGGTAAAATTTTACTTTGGCCCCCCTAAAATTATAAAAATTTGATTTAATCTTTTACAAATTAAAAAGATATAAATTATAAAAAATTAAAATTTCATCCGCCCCTAAAAAATCGTCCTGACTTCGCCCCTGCATTTCAAAATTCAGAGTTTAAATTCTGGTGTTAATATCTTTTTCTATTAAAATTGGAATTATTATTGTAATATATAATTACTTCATTCGAGCTATTTTACTAGGTCATTTTTTAGGTCAAAGAACAAATTTTTTGTATACCAACTTATAGCGTCACTAAATTACATTAAAAGTTTTATTGTCATGTCAAATAAATTCGTCTTCTTTTATTATATCAATTATACAAAATAGAGTTGAATTACATTTTATATAACACTTCATAACCCTATCTCTCTTTTATATGAACTCCCTCCATCGCTAAATATATATATATATATATATATAAACCTCCTCCTTTTCTGCTTCTTTTTTATTAGAAAATAATCAATAGCGATATTGTTGCTTACAGAAAACTATTAGCGTGCAATACAGGCAATTCTAAGACACTAACACAAGCCAAAAGATATATATATATAAGATATAAAGAGGTAGAAAAGAACCAAGGAAAGCAAGAAGAAATATATTTGCAGGCGAGGAGAGGAGAGGAGAGGCAGGGCGCATTATTTACTGTCACGAAAAAGCGAAACCCACACTTCAACATTCTTTCTTTTTCATTATCAATCAAACAAAAAGGACAAAAAAAGAGAGACCCAATCCATTTTTACATTCATCTTCAGTTGAGTTCATTCAGCAAGGTGACTTTTTATTTATTTATTAATGTTTCAAAATTCTTTGTTCTTATTATTTTAATGAGATTTCTTGATTCTTCGTTTTTCTGAATTGAGTTTTCGTTTTGCCATCCGCCGTTTGGATTCCATTAACTTCATATTTAATTATTTTCAGTGATTTCGTTTCGTTTTATCAAAATTTGACCCGCCATTACGGTTTTCGAGTTTCTTGGTTAACCGTGTTATTCCACTAGAGCCGTGATCGAGTTGACTCACTTCCTATCCCCCTACACGTCAGAGTCTTCCTTTCGAGAAACCCCTATCCTATTGGAATTTGGAAATTGGGTCATGGTCTAAACTACCCCCACGGGCTCCTAAATCGTCGGACTCATTGGTCAGCTATTCATCAATCTCTGTCATATTCTTTAAGCATGAAGACTTAGACTAAGACAAGGAAACCGTGTCCTTTATTTATTTATTAGATACTATTTTAAAAACTGACCAAGCACGCGCTATTCCTTGTTTAATTTTCCCCATTATGTTTTAATCTAATCTATAGTTCATGGTCGGTGGGCGCTGTGTTGTCTATACAACAACTTGTCAGGCTGTTAATGTCTATCTTTTGACAACCCCATTTTCAGTTACCTTTCCTTTCATTTAATAAGACCAATAATTATATAATAAAAGCTTTGACTAAAGAACATGTCAACCTTGGCTTGCTTATTGTATTAACACATTCTTGCTTGCTTTTCTCGTGTTGTATTCCATCTGTTGGGTCATAATTTGATCCTCTTATCCTTTTTGCAGGTGACCCTCGTTAAATTGAGACTTTTGCACTGATTTGTAATGTTTATTTCAGGATTTGTTCATATTGGTTCAATATGGGTTCCATGTCTGGAGTCATTCAACGTCCTTTAATGGCAGCTGCTGCTGTTGCAATGGCGTCTGTTTCTGTTGATTTTCCTGCTAAACTCCCATCTCCTACATCGGATACTGAAACTTCCATATCCAATTCCTTACCGGAGTCCAATTCATCATTGGTTGCTCTTATATCAGCTCCCAAGCTTGTCAACTTGTCTTTTGTTACTAGGATTCGAGTACCGTTACCTAGTTTTAACTTTCCGGTTCCGAATTCAGGCCGGAATTTCCTTCCGAACATGCTGTGTTCTTCTATTGCTTCGTCTCCTCTGTTGGTTAATTTATATCAGTCAGCTGAGTTAGCTAAAGGATCTAAGCCAGCTGCATTTCCAGAGAGTGTTCCTGCCACAGTGCCTGATGCTTTGTACAGATGGCATTTGCCTGAGCCGACTGCGTTCGATATTTCTGGGACTTCAGATTGTTCATCGGTGAAGTCTCGTACGGTTGTTGTGTTGTTAGGGTGGTTAGGATCCAAGCAGAAACATCTCAAGAGATATGCAGAGTGGTATACTTCAAGGGGATACCATGTCATTACTTTCACACTTCCGATGGTTGACATTCTCAGTTACCAAGCCGGTGGGAAAGCCGAGCAAAACGTAGACATGCTTGTGAATCACTTGGCTGATTGGTTAGAAGAGGAGCATGGAAAAAACCTGGTTTTCCACACTTTTAGCAATACTGGATGGTTAATGTAAGTTATCTCCACAAGTACATTTGTACATACATGCATGAAGAACAACAATTCTATTGTTTATACTAGTTATCTGAAGTGATTTTCGTGTCGGGTTTCATCTTGTTGCAGGTACGGAGCTATTCTTGAGAAGTTTCAGAAAGAAGATCCTTCTTTAACGGAAAGGATCAAAGGTTGCATTGTGGATTCAGCCCCTGTTGCAGCCCCTGACCCTCAGGTAATGATGCTTAAAGCATGTGTTTCAGTTCAGTACAAAGGCAATGCTTAATAAATCATTTTCATATTACTATTTTCAGGTCTGGGCTTCGGGTTTCTCTGCCGCTTTTCTGAAGAAGCGTAGTTTTGCAACAAAAGGATCTGCGAACTCAAGTGAATCGGATATGGAGGCATCAACTGGCAAAAGTGAAGCCTCAAAACCCAAGCCTGCAGTAACTGAAGCTGCTATGCTACTAGTCCTGGAGAAGTTCTTTGATGTGGTTTTGAATCTTCCTAGTATTAACAGGTAATAATCCCCTTGAAACCGGTAAATAAGTTCCCCATTTTTTACTTCTCTGATCTACTTCCCAATGTTTGAGTCATTGAAAAGCTTTCTTTGCAACTGAGAATCATTTGCAGTGCACAACTTTTTGAATATTTTTATGCATGATAGATGTTCTCTCTTTGCTTTAATGCATTCTCCAATGTGATTTATGATTGCCACCAGAAGTCATCCCGATGTTCATTAAAATTGACATAACTTGATATCTTATCATCTTGCAGGAGGCTTTCTGATGTGATGAGTTTGCTGTCATACAAACAACCTACCTGTCCACAGTTATATATTTACAGCTCTGCAGATGGGGTCATCCCTGCGCATTCCGTGGAATCCTTCATAGAGAAGCAAAAGAGATTGGGGCGCGAAGTTCGGGCGTGCAACTTCGTCTCCACACCACATGTTGATCATTTTAGGAATGACCCAAATCTGTATACGAGTCAGCTCAGCCAGTTTTTGGAGGACTGTGTGCATACTTGTTGCGGACATTCTTAAGTACATTGAAGCACTGCCATAACCAAATTCTTTTATTTTTTATTTTTAAAAGGAAAATCCTATAGTTTATATACTCACAAAGCCAGTACTCGAATAGAGATCGGTGAAGAACTGCTAACATTCAACATGTTTGAAGTTAAAATCTCGAGTTCTGTAATCTCAAACTTGTATTTACATATTTCATTCTTAAAGTTAATTCATGGTCGATAAAGAACATAGTTTTCTTCTTTTGCCTTGTAAGAGAAGTAGTATATTAAAGCAAGCTTTGTCAAAAATTCCATACAAATATACAAAATAGTGTAGAACAACCTTTTTTACATTTGTAACAGTGATTTACTGCTCACTCTTCCACATTTCATCAACAAAACAATCTCCTGTAACATTTGTTAAGCCACCTAGAAAGTGTCAACATCATCCAGTCTCTGTGAGATTGCCTGCTGCAGACACTTGAAAACTTTGTGATAATCCAAGAACCCCATGAACCAGATATCAAAACCATCCACTGTCAATTTCCATGTACTTTTGCTATGGTTTCTTCATGTTTTCACTCTGGTTCACTCCCTCTATTTTCTCAACTGGAACCACAACCTTGTAATGGACTCACATATTCTCCATTCGCACAAGGGATTTCGATTTATCTATCACTGCAAAAGGCAACCTTTTCAGATGAGATGAAAAGTAAAACTGCAATAGGGCCTGTTGTTGTTGATAAATAACATTGGCAAGCCTTCAAAAACTTCTCTCCTTCTCTAAAACTAAACAATTGCTTGAAAATCTTCTCCAACCCTCCTACTAGAAAAACCCTTGCCCCTAAACTCAACTTTCCCTTCACTGTTTCACTGATCTTTGGCCCCAATCTCACTGCACTTTCAAAAAAGTAAACTTTAGCTTTCATTTCACTTTAATCTTAAGAGACATTAATATAGCTGATAGCATGAGAGTGTTTCATACCATGCTCTCCGACTACATGGCCGAATGTATCAGCTTTCTTCCCTAGCAAGTTCATCCTTTTAAGTACAAAGTTTCCTTTGCCTGCAATTACAAACAGTTTCCCTTTAGAGAGAACATCCCATATCTACCATTAGTAAAGATTGAAAGACCTACTTTTTGAAGACCCTTGTGATGAAACGTGGTATCGGCTAGCAGCATCAGGTAAGTATTGCCTTGATGTTCTTCTCTTAATTCCATATGTTGTTGCTTTGATTGGAACTCCAATAAGTTGTTCAAGTAGCTTATTCTTAATTTTTTTTTTGGTTGAATGAAATGGAATACAATGCTTCAGTTTGTGATGAATTGTGTTTTTTTTTTTGGCAAATGGGGTCTATTTAAAGGGGTTGAATCTAATTTTTTTTGTGCATAAATCACTAATAGCTCATCATGTTAATAAAGAACTTTGGCGAGGAAAATCTCGAACATACGAACGGAACACAAATAATAATTCGAACAGAAAAATGAATCAATAGGTTCCAAGACGTGTATCAAGCCATTATACTTAAAGTTCTATTCGTCCCACTTATACTTGAGGTGCAAATGAGTTTCAAGAAAATAAACCTCGAAGATACAATGAAGCCCGTTAATTATTATAATAAGAAAATCAATTTCTATAAAGAATTTCTGCAATAATTGTGTATAAAACAATTTAAAAATAGTAGAAGATGGAGGAAGAATTAAAAGAATTTTTGACAACTTTTGGTATATCATCCAAATGAAATCTTGCCTTTCTCAATAATCACATATTTTAAATAGACATAATTATTCAATTAATATCTCTTAAATAAACATAACTATTTAATTAATGTTAATTGAATAATTATAATTATTTGTTAAAAAATCAAGTGATATACTTCTTCGTATTTAAGAGTCATAACTCATTATTATGAATCGTCATAACTCTTGATTAATAACCAAAAGTTATAACTATTGATTATTTACACTATTTTATTTATAATTATTGAATACTATAATGTTCAACAGTCCAAACTCTAATATGAATGTTGAATACAGATATGTCTAATACGGGCATATTTAACACACATATAGAAAACGAGTAAACAGAAAACAGCCACAGGAAAGATCATAACTATGAAGGGAAGTCAAGATATTAGAAACAGTCAAACCACCTGAAAGCAAACTAATTTAATTTGGTTTAAATTAATTATCCAAGGAAAAGGCATAGTCTATGCAAATGGGCACTGCATTACTGACTCCTAGAAGATGTGGCATTGAAACTTTCTAATGTCTTTGCTGCTAAGACGTCAAGAAAGAAAAGCAAGGAACACAAATTGCATATTAAAAGATATCATAACATGCAACTTGTCCATAAAATGACTTCAATTGGTTGATGTAGTTACTTTTTAAAAAGTGGCAACTGAGTTTCGAATCCCATGATTTTAATTTCCTACCTTTATTCGCAAAATGCTGTCTTATTGTATATATAAATGATAATGCAGTGAGAGTGACTTCACAGTGAGACATGCTTTGGACTAATGGAGATAATTCATCTATGACCATGTGAGCTCAACAGCATCTTTCCTTCTTTAATAATGGACATTTTAGAGAGCTCCGAGTAGTAGCTCTCTCCAAAGTTGTTGGGGGTATTATTTTAAGTTGGATTTCTTTGTTTAAGAAATTATAAATGTTTGTATTTCATGTTATTTTCACTGTACTTTAATGCTAACAAATTGGTAAGATATTTGGTTTGTACTTTGTAGTTATCTCTTTTGCCCTATCTTTTCCTTTGCACAGTTAATCCTTGTAAGGTCAGGAAATATAGCTAGAATTTTCCTCTATCAGTCAAGGGATCTTTAAAACCTCAGGAGCTTCTATATGTGATGATAGGGGTGACAAAATGGGGTTTCCATAAAGAAACTCCCTTTTGAAAAAGGGGATGAACTATGGGCTCCAATGGTCAAATCAAAGAAGCAATCACACCAAGCCAGATGTTATATGCTTATGTGGAATGCATTCTTTTAAACCTTCTTTAATTTTGTAATGGCGAGGTGGAAATGAATGGGGAGTAGGCCATGCAATACAAAGATTTAGACTCACATCACCTGCTTTTTCCAATGCCCAAATCAGCAATCAAGTCTATGATAATACAAAGCTTTTGCTTACCATAAAAGCAACACAAGAATGAAGGGAATTAAAGGCTGGTTTTTGTGAACTTTTTTCAAGGAAAACATACCATAGGATGATGTTGGACTTTAATGCTGTTTGCTGAAGTAAAACTGGCACATCAAGAGCGTTCCCCACATGTCATGATGGGATTAGGAGTCTAGGTTCTCAGTCTCTAAATGACTTCAATAAAGTTGTTGTCTGGCTTTCAAAGGTGCTTGCAACACGAACAATGTAAAATTGTTTAGATAACATCAGCAAAATGAGCAGAAATTGCTTATATATGTTTAGGAACAATGTGCCTATTGTGTATATGTGGCTAAAGGGCAAAACTCGATTCGTGCCTAGCAAAGTGAAGACAGGTAGTGGAGTATAACAATTTTAGTAAATGTTTATTCTGTATTGACCCTTCCATTACCATCCCTCATGGAAATTGAGTGTCTCTAACCAGAAGCACTACATTTACCTGATGCAAATTAACCATTGTTAAAGTGACATATAGATGTTTATCCTTGGGTTGCATTTAGGTGATGCCTGCAATTTCTCCAATAGTTCATTGTTGGAACATTGGCAGCAACTTAGCAAACACCTGGTATGAAGTTTTGCATGTGATCGAATGAAAACAAAAATAAAAGGGAAAGAAAACCAGAAAATTAGCAAAGAGAGCTTGGGCTCAAAACAATGGCTGAATAAAAAAATCACTCATCCATTTCATTGAAAAGTAAAAATATATACATGAGTTACAAAGTCAAGATGACTATTACCTAATGACTTAACTACTCCCACTAAGCTTAACTAATACTAACTTATGTAATACACAAAAGCAAAGCTGATAATGTCAGCTATTACATCCATCAAATTCAAATCAAAATTTACTAACTTTTGATATCAAGTTACAAGCTAACTTGATCAAGTTACAAAAGGACCAAAAGAAACAAAATGACTAAGCTGCTTCTGGTTCAGTTTTGATTCTGGCATGCTAGCAGAGCTGCTACTGCTGGTCACTTGTTGCATTGCAGGCCAATGCTTAACATTCATGCTACAGTTAGTTGTATAAGACATTTTCATGGAAACAAAGTAAAAGAAGGTGGCGTTTCCGACTTCAGTTTTTTAGTACTTTTTTAGGTAACAATCAATGTTTTTAACATGTAGGAAAAAGTACACTTATTCATCCCAATTTAGGAGGTGGATTGGATTTCCAAGTGAACTATTCATCGCATTTCAACTGTAAGAAGGGACCACTTGTTTGTCAAACACACCAATAAGAAACAGGACAAATTGCAAAACAGATCTGCTTTGAATTAATCTTGATGAGGAGGTCCCATCATATGCTTGACCATATCCAAAGCAAGCCATAACAGAAAAACCCATATATACATATATTTTAAGCTGCTCTAGCAAAATAGGTAAAGGGTTAATTTTACAGCTTTTGCCATACAAATTTCTAAGCATTGACTAGTTCTGGTGCTAATGGTTGCAATATAGAAAGGAAGAAAAAATAGCTGCCAAAATGCTGTCCCATTCATAAATTATAGACAATTTTCTAAACATTGACAATTTGAGAATTTTTGAAAATAGTCCAAAACATATTATATTCATGCCGGATATAAAGTATTCCAGTAAAAATCAACATAAAATAGAATTTAATTTTGATCCTTAATTAAGGAACGTATACTCAATCTAGAACAACCTTTTTTTTTACATTTGTAACAGTGATTTACTGATTACTCTTCCACATTTCATCAACAAAACAATCTCATGATTCATGAAACATTTGTTAAGCCACCTTGAAAGTGTCTACATCTTCCAGTCTCTGTGAGATTGCCTGCTGCAGACACTTGAAAGCTTTGTGATAATTCAAGAACCCCATGAACCAGATATCAAAACCATCCACTGTCACAATTTCCATGTACTTTTGCCATGGTTTCTTCATGTTTTCACTCTGGTTCACCCCCTTTATTTTCTCAACTGGAACCACAACCTTGTAATGGACTCTCACATATTCTCCATTCGCACAAGGGACTTTGATTGATCTCTCACTACAAAAGGCAACCTTTTCAGATGATATGAAAAGTAGGCCTGCAATAGGGCCTGCCGTTGTTGATAAGTAACATTGGCAAGCCTTCAACAGCTTCTCTCCTTCTCTGAAACTAAATAATTGCGTGAAAATCTTCTCTAATCCTCCTACTTGAAGAATCCTTGCCCCTAAACTCAGCTTTCCCTTCACTGTTTCACTGATCTTTGTCCCCAATCTCACTGCAGTTTTAAAAAACGTAAACTTTTAACTTTCATTTCACTTTAATCTTAAGAGACATTAATATAGCTGATAGCATGAGAGTGGTTCATACCATGCTCTCGGACACCATGGGCGAATGTATCAGCTTTCTTCCCTAGCAAGTTCATCCTTTTAAGTACAAAGTTTCCTTTGCCTGCAGTTACAAACAATTTCCTTAGAAAATGAAAACATCCCATATCTACCATTAGTAAGTATTGAAAGGGAGGCCTACTTTTTGTAGACCCTTGTTGTGAAATGTGGTATTGGCCTGCAACATCAGATAAGTATTGCCTTGATGTTCTTCTCCCAACTCCATATGTTGTTGCTTTGATTGGAACTCCAATAACTTGTTTAAGCATCTGATTCTTCATTTTCTTTCTTTCTTTTGAAGAATGAAATGGAATACAATGCCAACAAGCTGTTGAATGTTTCTTGAGGTTGTGAAGAATCATGTTTTTTGGGAAATGGTGTGCATTTAAAGGGGGTGTAGATGTGGAAGTTGAATCCAACTTTTTTGGTGCATGAGTCACTAATAGCTCATCACTTCCAAAGTAAGAATTTAAAATAAAAAATAATATAAGAAGATTTGGTTTCATTTAAGAAAAAGGTGTTGTGGAAAGGTTAAAAATCCTAGCAAACTAATTTACGTCGGTGTAATTAACTTTCCCAGAAATCTATGGAAAAGGCAGAGTCTATTCAAATGTGCAGTGCAGTTCAAAAATATAAAGTAATACCCTGTATAGTAGAGACAACCTTTTCTCTTTTACCCACTCTAAGCAACTTTCTGTGGTGGCAAACATATGATAACACGCAGCTTACATGATAACGTGAATGTGAAATTGAGTTACATTGGTTAAAGTAATTACTTTTGATATCTAATAAATTTGGCTTTCGAATCTTACGAATTTACATCTGCAAGATGCGATTTTCATTGTATTTATATATACCCGTAAAATTATATATGAATTTTGATTTTGTATAATTTTATATATGAAATTTTGATTTGATTTGATTCAATTTTGAATAAATTATTAACACAATTATTTATATAATATCATTTTATGTTTATATATTGCATACATGAATAATTATATTTATTCAATATAAAAATAAATTGATGCACTCATTTCTTCTTTAAAGGTATTTGATTAAATCAAAATTAAAATTTTAAGTATACATTTTAATCACAAATTGAGTTTCACTTGTATAATTATACCAAATTAAAATTCATGTATACAATTACACATTAAATCAAAATTCATAAATACTTTTGAAATTTATCCCTTTTGACTGTAATAGTTTAGAGTTTTCCTAAGAGTGATATAATGATGAATTAAAGTTTATATTGATGAGCGTCGAAACCACCAAAAATAATTCTTAAAAAATAACGCTAAATAGTAGTGAAGAGTGGTAGTAAGGTCGAGTCTACAGGGATTGAATGTTATAATCAACTTCCGCGTTTAACTTGTGATTAGAATTTTTTTCGTGTCGAAAGTCGTGCCCACGACTCCAAACGGACCTGTAAAGAAAATAAACAAATAAATTAGAGGGTTTTGAAAATGTTTAGAAATTAAATAATTGAACCAGCGTAAATAAACAATTAATTAATATTAGAAATAAATTTAAATCGAGAAATAAATTCGGATTTTTGTAAACAGAGATAATAAGCCTTAGCCCTAGACTTGGTGGATTCTGGGTTTTCGATTCGATCCTTGAAAATTAATTTTCTCCTTCAAACGATAAGCTAGTTATAACAGTTAAGAACGTCCTAACCGCCAATTCTTCCTCTCGTAGTTGGTCCTGGTACGACCTACAAACCAACCCTTACCAATTATCTAACCGAGATACACATGTTCCCGATTCAAGATTCTGGCAGCTTTGCGCTTTGAAGAACCCAACTCGAATCAACGGCCTCAACCGCGTGGGTCGTTTAAACCCGATCACTTCTTCCTTGATTAGTTTTTGGAGATAAAAATACAGCACGGCCGACTCGTTTCTCCAACTGTCAGCAAACATAACTCCAACCCAACGTGCACTTTAACTTGAAATTGAATTTAACTTTAATGGATGAGTTGTCTATCCCAATACTTAGGAAAAAAAATGAATACTGATTGGAATAATTTTTAGCACGAATACGTATCTCACGATTCTCGACTGAAAAGAACACTGGCCTAAAGCTTAGATGGAATTTAGTGAAGCATGGAATTATTCACGCTTTGTAGATTTTGAAAGGTGATTTGATGATAGTGGTGAAGAATGGGAAAGAAAAATACTTAAGCAATTAGACCAATTTGAAAGAATAAAGAAATGGAAATAGAATGCTTATGCCAATTTGAAAGAAAAATGAATAATGGCTCTTTAATTTCAAATTCAAATCAAATGTAAAATTAGGTGTGTCTTTCCTAAGTACATTAAGACCCTATTTATATACATGAAATTTACTAATTTTAGCCTTAACTAATTTAACATAAAATTAAACAAAAATAAAAAAAATTTTAAAAAAAGATTTTTTTTTTCTATTTTTGGCTTTTACAAAGTCAAAAAAATCTGATGAGTCCTTGGCTTTCTCCATATTTTTTATTAGGCCTCATTTCATTGATTGTGTTTCAATTTGGTCTTTTTCTGCTCGTTTTTGTCTCTTAGCGTCCCAATTGCATCCCTGACAAGATTAAAACATAAAAGCACTAATTTTGCAGGGATTAATTCAGAAATAAACTGAATTAAACACAAAATGTCATGCAAATTAACACGTTATCAAATCCCCTACTTAGCTCATACTTGTCCTCAAGCATATTGTTCCTTCAAACATTAGAAATTATTCTACAATTTATTAAAAATCAAGCCCCTTTTTCGCATCCATAATCAATGCAAACAACATAGGCAAAAAATAAATAAATGCTCAGAATATATAGTTTGATCGACAAGTGTCATAAAACTGAAATATGTGAACTAAATCATTTCACTAAATTGAGTTTGAATCCAATAATTTGCAAGGTATTATTAATTAATCACGCATTAAAAAAAATTTAGACATGGTCAAACCTTTTTACTCGAGCTAGGATGACAACCCAAGCACCTTATCCCGGTTACTCAGTTCAAGCAGTCTTTTTTTTTAGACTCGGTTAGCGGAGTATTTGTAAGTTCTCGATTTGTCACTCGAACATTTTTACACGAGATGAAATGACAATCCAAGCACCTCACCAAGGTTACTAGATTCGGTCACGTTTTCGAAACTTTCACTCATAACTTGAGCCTTTATTTATTTATTTATGTGTAAACAAATATATATATTTTCAAACAATCAATTTATATGAAAAAATCATGTTACATATATCAACCTTAAAACACAAATTTCGACTAATCTAGATACTTGAACACTTTTAATTCAAAAATTACCCAATTGTCCAAATTTACTAAGTAATGAGATTAGAGGCTCAATGTCAAAATAAACTATCGAATAAATCTAGCATAAGATTGAACATATGCAAAAGAGAGACATGCAGCAAAAATCATGCATGCATACTTACAATTTTCAATCCCCCTACTTACTCTATGCTTGTCCTCAAGCATGTTTTATATATAATAAAGTTCAGTAACTTAAACAACAAGCAAAGAGAAAGTTTAATAATACTCCCCATGTGTTTCTAACGATGTTGTCGGCGTTGGGAAATAATTGTCAGCATTTAGCAAGACGTGCACACGCCACCATCAGCAGGGGCGAAGCCAGGGGGCTGGCATGGGCCCCGGCCCCCCTTAAAATATAAAATTGTTATTTAGGCCCTTAAAATTTTTTTTAAATTTTAAATTAGTAAAGGTAAAATTACACTTTGCCCCCCATAAAATTATAAAAATTCAATTTAATCCTTTACAAATTATAAAAATATAAACTATAAAAAATTAAAATTTCATTCGGCCCCCCTAAAAAATTGTTTTGGCTTTGCCCCTGACCATCAGTATCTGATTTTGGGAAAATTGATAACCTCCATTACGTACCTGAAGATAGCACATTAACCGGATTAAAAAATAATCTGGTTATTATTCATTTTTTTTTAATCCAAATTAAACTGAAGTTCAAAAAAAAAATTAATAAATTAAAAATAAATTTGGGTTGCCTCTCAAAAAGTGCTTTTGTTTAACGTCGTTAGCTCGACGACCATAAATGTTATATGTTTGGCTTATTGAGAATTAATTTTTCCATCTTGTGCACTTGGATGTTCTTGCAGAAAAGTTTCAGCCTTTGCCTACTATCCTTGAAGCCTTTCCCAGATTCCCCTATCATTAGTGGATTGAGGTGTCTTTGAGCTTCTCCGTTCAAGTTTGCATTTTTCTCTGTTGGAATCCTTGTACGTTCTGGAAATGGTTTCAGATCTAATTTCGAAGCTTTCATGATAGCTTCAAGTATTGGTTTTTGGATCATTGATAATTTTTATTGCTTAACATCGAGATTTACATTCCTGCAAGGTACGATTTGTAACTTATCATTGGGATGTCCCATATCCTCATAAACATTAAGCTAACCACTTCACCGTCAAATTCCATGGTGAGTGTTCCACTCCAAACATCAATTTTAGTTCGCGCGGTACTCAAGAATGGTCTCCCAAGAAGTATCTCAGATAAATTGGCCGAGTTGTCATCCTCCATGTCGATAATGTAGAAGTGTACAGGAAATATTAGCTCGTTTACCTTAACAAGAATGTCCTCCAGCACTCCTTCCAGATGCACTACAGATCTATCTGCAAGCTGAATAATTGTACCTGTTTCCTTCAAAGGACCCGCATTAAGTAGTTTATAAATTGACAAATGCATAACATTAATTGATGCGCCTAAGTCACACATGGCTTTTTTTAATACCAACACTACCTATTTTGCAAGATACGGAAAACATACATTGGTCTTTACATTTCGGTGGTATTTTCCATTGTAAAACAACAGAGACATTTTCTCCGACACTCATATTTTCATTGCCTAGGAGCTTCCTCTTACTTGTGCATAATTCTTTTAAGAATTTTGCATGCTATGGAATTTGTTTAATCACATCAAGAAGAGGTATGTTGATTTTTACCTTTCGAAAGGTGTCGAGGAACTCCTTCTCTTCTTGCTCATTATTGCACTGGACTAATCTTTCAGGAAACGGATGTGGTACTGCAAATGATTTTTGTGGTATTGACTCCACTAGAGCCATTGTGTCAAGTTTCTTCTTATCTCGACCAGCGTCATGGGCACGACTTGTGCCAGGTACGGGCTCCAAAACCTTCCTACTCCTCAACATCATAACACTTACATTGTGTCGAGGATTAGGCTCAGTTTGGGACGACAGTTTACCTTAGGACTCCAAACGACTAACCGTGAGCGTAAGCTTGCTCACTTGGTTATCTAACTCCTGCAAATGTATTTAAGTTTTTTAATGAAACTTCTCAGTACTATTTGCTAGCCTTTCCACTATGGCTTCTAAAGATGACTTCGGGGGTGATAATTGTTGATTCGGAGGCGGTCTTTGTTGGTAAGATTGATTGAACTGAGGATTTGACTCATAAATTATATTTGGGTGATCTTTCCACCCCACATTATATGAGTTCGAGTAGGGATCATATCACCTTTGAGGCGGTCCTAAAAAGTTCTCGACAATATTTGTTTGTTTTGTCAAAGCCTCATGTAAAATTAGACATGAGTCTGTCGGGTGGTTTGGCTTAGCGCAGATTCCACACAACCTTACTAGGCCCGTTTTATCTGTAAGAAAATTTTGGACAATGTTAGTTAACTTATAAATTTTATCTTCTAAGGATAAAGAACTTAACCCATGAGTCCGTCTTGTGGGTTCTGTGGCAGGTCAGACTTGTTGAGAGTTAACAACCATGGCTGAAATTAACTCTCTCGCTCTTTGAGGCATCATACTAACAAGTGCTCCCCACTTGCAGCATCTATCATTTTCATTTCCATCGGAAGCAAACCCTTATAGAAATACTGCAATAGTGACTGTTTAGTCAGTCCATGTTATGGGCAACTTGCACACAACTTTTTGTATTGCTCCCAGTAATCGTAGAGCGATTCAATGTCCTTTTGACAGATTCCTACAATGTCCCTCCTTAGTTCAGCCACTCGAGCAGTAGGGAATAACCTGTTAAGAAACAAACATGACATGTTAGACCATGTGTTGACGGATCCCGGAGGTAAATAAAATATTCACTCTCTAGCAGAGTAGACTAATGAGAAAGGAAAAGTACGAAGTTTAATTTGGTTATCGGTTACTCCCTAAGGCTTCATGCTTGTGCACACCATATAAAATTCCTTAAGGTGGGTGTGCGGATTTTTGTTTTGTAGTCCCCAGAAGGTGGGTAGTAAATGAATCAAACCCGATTTTAACTCGAACGGTGTTCCTCCCACCGAATAGGTTATACATAAGTGTTGTTGTTCATCTGGTGCTGTTGCAAGTTGGCGTATCATCTGTTCAACCATCTCGTTTGGTTCGTCGAATGAGAAAATTTCCTCGGTGTAAGAGATAAACCATAATTTATACATATTTTGACCCCATGCTTGACTTATTTTTGGATGAATTTTCATTAGATTTGATGAATTTGATGCTCTTAATCCTTTAATTTCATGTTTTACACTCAGGAGAGCTTAGGGAGTCGAAAAGAACGAGAAACAGGCCAAAAAAAAGACAAAATAGGCCTACCTTAGAAATCAACACGGCCTGGACTATTGCACACGGGCAGACCACACAGCCGTGTGTGACAAGCAGAATTGAGCACAGCCCAAGCTATTAAACACGACCGTGTGTGATGAGCAGAATCGAGTACGGCCTGGACTATAGTACACGGGCGTGTCCTTGCCGAACCTAAGGTTAATTCTATTCGAAAAAGACCACTTGTGGGCTAAGAAAGGTGTTCCAAGGCCTATATAAACACCATAGGGGATGAAACCTATGAGACGCAGAGTAGAAAACAGAAAACACTCAAAGACAACCATCGGGAGCAGCTTGGAAGAAGGAGCTCCATCAAGACTGAAAATCTCCTATCAATTTCTCTTGAAGTTTTTGGGTCTTCTTATGTTTTGTAGTTTTCCTTATTTTAAGATGTTTTCCTCTATCAGTATGAACTAAATCCCTTAAAAACCTAAGGGGATGAAACTAAGATGGATCTTTTTACTATTTGATTTATAAGATAAATACTTGTTCTTATTTTTAATTGTGAGTTCTTATTCTTGTTTTAATAATTCAGGTTATTAATTCAAGTCGAATATGCTTATTCAGAGGAGCAAAAGTCCCTGTTTGAGAGTAGATCAACACAATTAAGCGGAGTTGATTGCAACCCTAGAAATAGGGTGACATAAATCTGTCGGATTAGAGTCAAATCTAATAAGGAAATCCATAGATCGAGTTAATGCGATGATAGGGGTTTTAATTAGAAAGAGATTTCAATTAATCAACCTTTAGTCAGTTGTTTTTAGTCTCAAAAGAGATATTAACATAATTTAGGGATTTCTACGGATTAAGTCAAGTGAATAAATCATATGAATCAGAAGTAATAAGTGAAGTCTAGGTGGATTCTTCCTTAGGTATTGCCTCTCTCATAAAGTTGTCTAAAGAGTATTTTCCCAATTCATTCTCTGTCGTGCTTTTAATTAGTTTTAGTTTATAAGAAATCACTTCAATTCTTAGGCTAGATAATAAGAAGATAGTAATTACTAGTACTCTTGGTCTTTGTGGATACGATATTTCCGGTCTTACCATAGCTATACTATTAAACGATAGGTACGCTAGCCTTTATTGTGATCGTAGTTAGTTAGAGACACATCAAATTTTTGGCGCAGTTGCCGGGGACTAAGATATTAGGAACACTAAATTTTTATTACTTTAGCCATTTTTATTTTATTGAAATTTAATTTAATTTTTATTTTTACTTTTCTAATTTTACACTTTCTTTGCTTCTAGCAGGAGTCTCTAGTTTATGACTAGAATAAACCCGTCAGGACTATTGCTTTATGACAGTGAGATAGAGAGCACCGCTCGTAGAAACCGAAGAGAGATAAGGCGAAGTCTACAATACATAGAGGAAGAGCAAGAGGACAATAATAATACTACCGAGGAGATGGCTGATAATAATCCGTTACCTCCTGTGGTTGACTCAAATCCGGTGAATCAAAATCCTGCTCCTCGTACTATGTATGATTATGCTAAACCAACTTTAACAGGAACTGAATCAAGTATTGTTAGACCTACTGTTGCTGCAAATAATTTTGAACTGAAACCTAACACTATTCAAATGATTCAGTAGTTTGTTCAGTTTGATGGTTTGCAGGATGAGGATCCAAACAATCACTTGGCAAATTTTCTGGAATTCTGCGACACTTTCAAGATTAATGGTGATGATGCCATCCGCCTTCGGTTGTTTCCCTTCTTGTTGAGAAACAAAGCTAAACAGTGGTTGAACTCGTTACCCCGAGGATCAATCACTACATGGGAACAGATGACTGAAAAATTTTTATTTAAATATTTTCCGCCGGCTAAGATGGCTAAGTTGAGGAATGATATCTCTTCTTTTATGCAGATGGATTTAGAAACACTTTACGATGCATGGGAGAGATATAAGGATCTATTGAGAAGATGCCATCACCATGGGTTACCATTATGGCTACAGGTTCAAATCTTTTACAATGGTGTGAACCCCTCAACTAGACAGTTGATTGATGCAGCCACCGGTAGTACACTAAACAATAAAACACCTGAGGTTGCTTACAAATTCATTGAAGAGATGTCACTAAATAACTATCAATGGCAAGTTATGAGGATGAAGCCAACAAAGGCAGTCGGTGTTTTCAACCTCGGCGCAGTGACCATATGCTATCAAACCAGGTAGAGCTTTTAAATAAAAAGATTGATGGTTTGTGTGGTTCTTCGCAAGTACATCCAGTGATGCAGTGCAATACAAATGGAGGAGAGACGAATAATATATAATATCCATTCTACAACCCTGGCATAGAAAGCGAACAGATGAACTATATGGGTAATAATTCTAGACCTCAGAATAATCTCTATAGTAACACTTACAATCCAGGTTGAAGGAACCACCCAAACTTCTCATAGGGTGGTCAAGGAAATCAGAGACAACATCCCCCTCCATGCTTTCAACAACAACCCTACCCACAATAGAAGAAGCCAAACCTTGAAGAGATGCTAATAAAATTCATCTCGATGACAAAAACCCATTTTTAAAACACCAAAATGGCACTTAAAAACCAACAGACATCGATTCAAGGGCTCGAAAACCAAATAGGTCAGCTTGCTAAGCTGATCTCTGAACGACCACAAGGCAGTCTACCAAGCAACACTGAAACTAACCCAAAGGAGCAACTTCATGCCATCACTGCTCACGATAGTGAAGGGTTAGATGAACCAAACCTGAGGCAAGAGAAAGTGGTAGATAAAGGTAAGGTTGAGGTAAGCCATGATAAACCAAAACTGGTAAGTACAGAGTACAAACCTCATGTGCCATACCCCAATGCAACGAAGAAATATTGCAAAGATGAAAAATTCGGTAAATTTCTTAAACTTTTAAAG
This sequence comes from Gossypium bickii, assembly GCA_025503065.1. Taxonomy (NCBI): domain Eukaryota; kingdom Viridiplantae; phylum Streptophyta; class Magnoliopsida; order Malvales; family Malvaceae; genus Gossypium; species Gossypium bickii. Next base: position 138,411,276 of record CP106710.1, read on the forward strand.
AAATTACATATTAACTTACCGTTTATTGAAGCTCTTTCGCAGATACCCAATTCAGTAAAATTTTTAAAAGAGCTTTTGGCAAACAAATAGAAGTTAGACGATGCGTCACATGTGGAACTAAATGGAGTGTGCTCAGCAATTTTACAGAATAAACTACCCCGCAAATTAAAAGATCCAGGAAGTTTTACGATTCCTTACTTAATTGGTGGTTTATCTGTTAATGATGCTTTAGCTGATTTAGGGGCAAGTATCAATGTTATGTCTTATAAAATGTTTAAGCATCTAGGTCTTGGGAAACCCAAACAAACTAGAATGAGCATTCAATTGGCTGATAAAACCATTAGATTTTCTAGGGGTATAATTGAAGATGTGCTAGTCAAAATTGATAAATTCATATTCCCAGTAGACTTTGTTGTTTTAGACATGGATGAGGATAGTGACGTTCCTTTAATTTTAGGACAACCCTTTTTAGCAACTGCTAGGACCATTATCAATGTTGATATAGGGGAATTAATACTTCGTGTAGGTGATGACATGATTAAACTCTAAGCACGTGATTATGTCAGAATATCTAGTGATCAAGATGATACAAGTCCCGTTAATGTAAGTGAACTTAATGTTCAATCTTCTTTGTAGGAAATTCCTTGGAAAAAGATGACAGAACCATGGTCTAGCTCTCATATTGAGGACAGAACTGTTCATGAGGAACGAAGGCTCTAGATCGAGGAACTAGACGAATGGAAAACATAGTTTAAAGAGAAATTAAAAGTACACAATAAACTAATGGAGCAACCCCTTTCACGGTACTTAAGATTTTCCCATACGGTACAGTCGAGGTAACTCATTTCAAATTTGGCACCTTCAAGGTAAATAGTACCTGTCTAAAACCTTATTTTAACAAAATTGATAGCAGTAATAAGGAGTTTCAACTCCTCGAACCATCCTGATTATGCGAATGAGAGGTGAGTCGAGCTAAGACTTTAAACGAGTGCTTTTCGGGAGGCAACCTGAACACTAACCTCATTAATGTCCATATTTTCAATTTTTAGCACCTAACTAAAAACTAACGAAATTAATAGGTGCAGGTTTCCCTACCCAAAAGGCCTTGCACACAGGCGTGGCCGTGGCTATGTGGACACCATGACGAGGTACATCGGCGTGGCGGAAACCGTGCAGAAATAGAACGAAAATTTTCCCCAAAACACGGGCTGTGATAACATGCCACGGCCGTGCGATGCGGTCGTGGTTGACACTGATAAATCCACATAAGTGTGCCTTAAAACCGTGGGCAATACTGAGTGAATGACACGGGCATGCCACATGCCCGTGCCCAGAGGCCGTGGATGAAACTGAGAAAGTTACACGGGCCTACGAACCTCTACACGAGCGTGGGAGAAACGAATGAAGCATCACACAATCGTGCGATTCGACCATGTGACCCAACACACCTAGGGAACACGGGCGTGGGCCAAAACTCAAACACGCCCTAACCCAACATTTACGAAACATACAGGCTGAAAACAGGGCACACAAGCGTGGCCCATGCCTGTGCGTCCCATTCCCTATTTAAACCCCCATCCACTGTTCACCTTATTCCCCAAATTTCCCCCAACCCTAGCAACCGCAGCTTTTTCCCCTTCCCACTTCCGACCACCACCGACCAACCTCCTGCCTCCTTCCTCCTTTTTCTCTTTCCCTCAACCCAAAACTCTTCCCCTTCTGTCCCTCTTTCTCTCTCCCTCCCTTTTCCTCTTTCCCTTATCCTTTCTTTGCACCACCACCACACCGGCCACCATCCTTGCCACCGTTGGTCACTCGTTTTCCCTTTTATTTTAAATTAATATTTATTTTCTATTATTTATTTTTATTATCTTTTTTATTATTTTGTTTTTATTATTCATTCTATTTAGATTTAGTTTAGGGTACCATAAGTTAGTATTGTTAATTTAAAAATACTGCTTTTTGCTTAACTTCTACATTCACTAGGTTAGGAATATCCTGTTATTTAGGACTATTTCGATATTACTTGTGGTGATGCTTGAATTATTTATTGCAAATCGTTTTTTGGTACACACCAGCAGATATGCCACCACTTCCTCATAGACTAGTTCATGCAGGCTACTTCATTGACTCGATTTAAAAAGGTTCAAGGTGCTACCGGAGTATCCTCCCCCACCTTCACCTCTAATTCATCAAGCTACTTTTCACGGATACCATCCATAATTCAGGAAGTTTCACTTCTTTCCCTATCTTATCATTTTCTTACTATATTTTCATTATCTATCTTTGTACATTGAGGACAATGTGCATCTTAAGTGTGGGGAGGTTAATTATAGCATTATTAGAAAAATCCCTGAATTATGCCTTGTCTTAAGTAGTTTTTCTCATATTACTATTAGAATGAAACTTCTATTGACTTATGATTTTTATCGATATGTTTTAGATTAAGCCATAGGTAATTGTGCATTGATCGTTTATACTGTAAGACATTAGAGAATCAAACATGATAAGTCTATTTTCAAAATTAAAAATTTATTAGGTTGTTTCCCTAATTTTAATATTACTTAAAAGTTTGAAATTTGCGAGGTTGACATCAAAAACCATAATTTTTGTGAGATTTTGAGCCTTTTAGAGCATATACTTTTCTTGTTCACTTTATTGTTGGCTATGAGTGTGTCAATATTGATTTGTTATTTTAGAACTTGCTTCGATTATGCATATCGAGACCACACCCTTAATTTGATATACTGAGATGATAAAGGCACATAGGTTTTAACCGACTTATTCCATTAAAAGCCTACCTTTATAATTAACCCCTAGTGAACCCCTTTGATTCTAATAAACCGTTTCTTGATTTACCCTTAATATTAACCCAAGACCCATTCTTTTTGATTCATTGAGAATTTTTCCTATTGTTTTAGATCCTTTTTGTCGAGATTTGATTTGAGCAGTTGCCTAGCTATGTTCTTTATTTTAGTTGCTAAACTTGTTGTTATTCTTAAAAATAAAAAATAAAAAAAGTTGTTAATATAGTTCTATGTTATTTGATTTCACATTTTGAGAAGAAGCTCGTGTTTATTGTAATTATTCATTATTAGTTTATTTTTCTAGTTAGGTAAATTGTTAATTCGATCTCGACTCTGAATCCTCTAATTCATCCTTTATCCACACCTTAACCCAAGGCCCATTACAACCCTTTTTAAGACCTTTTGATTTGTGTATCATCTCATTTTATAGTGGTGGAGATTTGATTCTCATGCAAGCCTATGGTAATAACTTTTCATGATTGACTTTTGAGTGCTTAATTTGAACCTTAAACACTTTGAGTGGTTTGAGTGAATCTTTAGTGAGGATGTCAATTCTTGTCGGTTTTGAATTAAAGGTAATTATTTAGATAAGGGGAAACACCTATGTTTTCGTGCTACAAAAATTTGTGACTTAGATTGTTTAATCTTTAGGACTCTTTAAGTTAAATTATCAATGTATGAATTATTTGTGAATTATGATGAGACATTATTGACGAGAATTATAAATTAAGGAAGTTAATTTTAATTGTAAGTTGAGGATTTTGCTTGAGGAAAAGCAAAGGTTTAAGTGTGGGAATATTTGATAAACCATAATTTATACATATTTTGACCCCATGCTCAACTTATTTTTGGATGAATTTTCATTTGATTTGATGAATTCGATGCTCTTAATCCTTTAATTTCATGTTTTACACTCAGGAGAGCTTAGGGAGTCGAAAAGAACGAGAAACGAGCCAAAAAGGGACAAAGGCCTGGACTGTTGCACACGGCCAGACTATACGGCTGTGTGTGATGAGCAGAATCGAGCACGGCCCTTGCTATTAAACACGGCCGTGTGTGATGAGCAAAATCGAGCACGACCTTGACTATCGTACACAGGCGTGTCCCTGCCAAACCCAAGGCTAATTCTATTAGGAAAATACCACTTGTGGGCCAAGTAAGGTGTTCCAAAGCCTATATAAACACCCTAGGGGATGAAACCTAGGAGACGCAGAGTAGAAAGCAGAAAACACTCAAAGACAACCATCGGGAGCAGCTTGGAAGAAGGAGCTCCATTAAGACTGAAAATTTCCTATCAATTTCTCTTGAAGTTTTTGGGTTTTCTTATGTTTTGTAGTTTTCCTTATTTTAAGATGTTTTCCTCTATCAGTATGAACTAAATCCCTTAAATACCTAAGGGGATGAAACCTAAGACAGATCTTATTACTATTTGATTTATAAGATAAATACTTGTTCTTATTCTTAATTGTGAGTTCTTATTCTTGTTTTAATAATTCAGGTTATTGATTCAAGTCGAATGTGCTTATTCAGAGGAGCAAAAGTCCCTGTTTAAGAGTAGATCAACACAATTAAGCAGAGTTGATTGCAACCCTAGAAATAGGGCGACATAAATCTGTCGGATTAGAGTCAAATCTAATAAGAGAATCCATAGATCGAGTTAATGCGACGATAGGGGTTTTAATTAGAAAGAGATTTCAATTAATCAACCTAGAGTTAGTTGTTTTTAGTCTCGAAAGAGATATTAACATAATTTAGGGATTTTTACGGATTAAGTCAAGTGAATAAATCATATGAATCAGAAGCAATAAGTGAAGTCTAGGTGGATTCTTCCTTGAGTATTGCCTCTTTCATAAAGTTGTCCAAAGAGTATTTTCTCAATTCATTCTCTGTCGTGCTTTTAATTAGTTTTAGTTTATAAGAAATCACTTCAATTCTTAGGTTAGATAATAAGAAGATAGTAATTACTAGTACTCTTGGTCCTTGTGGATACGATATTTCCAGTCTTACCATAATTATACTATTAAACGATAGGTGCGCTTGCCTTTATTGTGATCGTAGTTAGTTAGAGACACATCAGTAAGATATGGTTTCGAATCAGGGATTTGGCCGTTTACCACGTCGAATGATTTCTTTCTGCAGTTGTCAGGCCAATTTCTCAATTTCTGGTTCAAACTCTAGAGTTTGAAGTTCTGATCTGGTCATAAGGTATAAAAACAAAAATTTATCAAAATATCTCCAATCCCCAGCAATGGCGCCAAAGTTTGATGAGCATCGAAACCACCAAAAATAATTACTAAAAAATAACTCTAAATAGTAGTAAAGAATGATAGTAGGGTTGAGTCCACATGGATTGGATGTTACAATCAACTTCCACGTTTAACTTGTGATCAAAATTTTTGTCGTGTCGAAAGTCGTGGCAAAAGTCATGCCCATGACTCCAAACGGACCTGTAAAGAAAATAAACAAATAAATCAGGGGGTTTTGAAAATGTTTAGAAACTAAATAATTGAACCAGCGTAAATAAATAATTAATTAATATTGGAAATAAATTTAAATCGAGAAATAAATTAGGATTTTTGTAAACATAGATAATTAGCCTTAACTCTAGACTAGGTGGATTTCGGGTTTTCAATTTGATCCTTGAAAATCAAATTTCTCCTTCAAATGATAAGCTGGTTATAGCAGTTAAGAACGTCCTAACCGTTAATTTTTCCTCTCGTAGTTGGTCCTAGTACGACATGCAAACCAACCCTTACCGATTATCTAACCGAGATACATGTGTTCCCAATTCAACATTCCGGCAGCCTTGTGCTCTGAAGAACCCAACTCGAATCAATGGCTTCAACCGCGTGGGTTGTTTAAACCTGATCACTTCTTCCTTGATTTGTTCCCAGAGATCCGAATACAGCACGACCAACTCGTTTCTCTAACTGTCAGCAAACACGACTCCAACCCAACGTGCACTTTGACTAGAAATCGAATTTTACTTTAAGGGATGAGTTGTCTATCCTGATACTTAGGAAAAAAGTGAATACCGATTGGAAGGATTTTTAGCACGAATACATATCTCACAATTCCTGACCGAAAAGAACACTGGCCTAAAGCTAAGATGAAATTTAGTGAAGCATGAAATTATTCATACTTTGTAGATATTGAAAGGTGAGTTGATGATGGTGGTGAAGAATGGGAAAGAAAAGTACTTGGAAAGCAATTAGGCCAATTTGAAAGAATAAAGAAATGGAAACAGAATGCTGACGCCAATTTGAAAGAAAAAAGAATAATGGCTCTTTAATTTCAAATTGAAATCAAATGTAAAATTAGGTGTGTCCTTCCTAAGTACATTAAGGCCCTATTTATATACATGGAATTTACTAATTTTAGTATTAACTAATTTAACATAAAATTAAACAAAAAATAAATAATAAATAAAATAATATTTTTTTTTCTATTTTTGGTTTTTACAAAGTCAAAAAATCTAATGAGTCCTTGGCTTTCTCCACATTTTTGATTCGGCCTTATTTCATTGATTGTGTTTCAATTTGGTCCTTTTATGCTTGTTTGTGTCTCTTAACGTCCCAATTCATCCTTAACAAGATTAAAACATAAAAGCACTAATTTAGCAGGGATTAATTTAGAAATAAATTGAATTAAACACAAAATGTCACGCAAATTAACATGTTATCACATATATTACCCATTAGGTTACTTACATGAGAGAATTTGTTGGAAATAAAAGAGCAAAGTTAAACATTATTGTACTTTAAAACAAAAATACTATTTAATGCAACATTTAAGAATTATTTCAAGATTAAAAAGCTATGGAAATCCATTCTTTCAAACTTACATTTCAAAAAAAAAAATTGAATCTCATGTGATGGCTTAATGGTCAAAGGTGTTCACCGCCCCATGTGATGGCCTGATGAACCTCAATGATACAATGAAGCCCAATGACTGTCTATGTTTTGCACTGACAAAAATAGTTCACTAAACACTAAGTGGAGCATAGTAAGGATATCAACTCCTATAAATAAATTTATGGTATGTCAAACAAATGAAATTTGGCTCCTATTTATAGGAGTTCTTGTATCTTTTGATAGGAACACAACTATCTAAATGGATAGTCACTATTTTAACAATAAACATAATTATTCAATAGATGTATCATTGAATAATCATGATTTATTGTTAATAATAAAGTGATATAATTTTTGAATTTAAGAGACATAATTCATCACTATGAAATGTGATCACTCTTGGTTACCAACTGAGTGATACAACTATTGGTTAGTTATAACCTTTCATTTGTAACTATTGGAACACTATATATATATTGAAAATGTTCTAACAAACTCTTCCCATTTTCATATTATTCTAGATTTTGATAATCTTAGAAATCAATTGCATAAATGAAGGTATCTTACGATTGAACTTTCACTTAGTGAAAACATGTTAGCTAACTAAAATTGCATGATAGAGTATGCTATGAACTAGCTATTCCATTTGATTAACTGAACACGTCTCACACAATAATTTCAACATCAGTCAATGCACAATATCCAAAGATGCTATTATGGCTATGTATCTGTAACATTTTTTTAGGAGTGCTGTTAAAACCAAGCCCTTAAGCTCCTAGAAGTGACAACACTTACACTCACATAGATAAATCTCATCGAGAGTGTTACCATAATTATAACACTCTAACATATTTATGTTATGGGTTTATTAAGAGTGTAGTACTCATCTTTTCCCTTATCATTATGGGTACTTGACACTTTTTAGTGTGGGATGATATATTTTATATTATTTTATACTGTTAGCAGTCACATACTGATGATGTATTTTGTCTCATTGAACTCAAAAATTGACGTTATACCAAGTGTTGAGTTGAGTTTTCATCATGGATGACTCAGATATTATAGGCTCGTACATTATCCCTAAATATCTAAATTTTCGACATAGTTATGTTAATTATCTATACGACATAGTGAAACTTTATATGTATTTTTTGTCTTGAAAATTCATAAAACTAACATCCTCATCATGTTCAATTACTCATTCTTTCGCAAAAAAATACTATCAATGATATCTTTTCTACTATTATCAAATTACATCATCATATTATCTTTTGTTTTCATAAAAAAAAAAACAAAATAACACAAGTAAAAAGACACAACACAAATGCATCAAAGCACAAGCACTAAAAAGAAAAAAAAAAGGAACTTATGCGAAGACCAAGTTTTGCCCATGAATTGGTTTGGGAAGCATGAAACAAGCATCATGTCCTTGCTCAAGACAATCAATCGAAGACATTGAAGAGAAGTGTCTGTAGTATAAGGGAAAATAAAAAAAATTCAACAGCACAAATAAGCTCCCTAAATGCATCAATACCACCACCATTCACCATATAGCCCATCTTTAACACTTCTTTTCCCTCTAGATCACATGGGATAGAACAATCGAGGCAGATAAACACACTAAGACCATCTACACAAATCGATATTTAATATTAGATTCAAACAAAAAAACAATCGAACATATTGACCTACCAAAACACTATGCAATTAAACAAAAACTTGCATTCAAAATCGTAAAATTCGAAGCACTCAAAAACCAGAATGTACTAAAATAACTCAAGAAAAACATCATCTCAAATAACCTGAAAGTCCTAAATCTTTCTCTATTTTCCACTACAATTGAGCAACTATCAATCACACTTTTATTTCTTAATCTTTTAATAAGACATCATTAAATTAAAAAAAAAAATCAGACATTGAAGCACTTGCAATTATATTATGTTAGAACCTTATTCTATTAATCACATGATATTTATAAATCCATATATATAAGATAGTGCAGTTAGAGTGAGTTTATAGTCAGAGATGCTTTGGAATTAAGGAGATAATGTCTGTTTGTTGCATACAGCCCAGGGAGGAGTGTTAAGATTTGGCCTGCATTGCAACAAAATACCACCTGCAAATTTAGCTCAACTATGCTGCAACACTGTTTTGAAGTGCAGAAATGGAGCTGGTCCAAATGCAACAACTCATTTTGATTGTTTTGTTCCTATGTAACTTAGTCTAGTTCTTTTGTAGTGTGATAGCTAAGTTAGTAGGATATGATGACTGATTTATATTGATTTAATAACGAGTATATCAGCTAGCTACTTTGTATATTTTAATCTAAGTTTTAGTCAATGTACTAGGGGGAGTAGTTAGCCTTTTGTAACCGTAAAAAATTTGCTTATGTAGTTGTTATATATTATCAAGTTTGAATGAAAATAGAAGTTGGCAAGAGTTCTTTTTCAGCCATCTTTGCTTCAACTTTTGTCTTTCTGTTGTTTTAAGTTTTTGCTTTCTCATTTTGCTTCATTGATCACATAGCAAGTTCAATTTTGTTTTGCTATGTTGCTGCCAATGTTCCAACAAATGGTATCAAGAGCCTGTTGTCTTTGAGGGCCTTAGTTGTGCATTGTTTCTAAGCTGATTGAGTGTGAAACAAGAAGCAAAAGCTATTTTTTGTTGGCAGTTTTTGGTTGCTGTAAAACATGAGTTTCTCACCACCTCCTCCACTTGTTTTTGTTGGTGAAAATTACAATATTTGGGCAGTGAAAATGAGAACATACCTGCAGCCAAATGACTTGTGGAATGTTATTCTAAATGATACTGATCCACCACCTTTGAGAGCCAACCCCACTATAGCTCAAATAAGGCAGCATAGTGAAGACAGTGCTAAGAAGTATAAGGCCATGTCATGCCTTCAAAGTGGAGTCTCGGATGCTATCTTCACTAGGATAATGGCCTGTGCTACACCGAAGGAGGCTTGGGATAAACTCAAGGAGGAGTTTCAAGGGTCAGACAAGACTAGACAGCAGCAACTAATCAACCTAAGAAGGGACTTTGAGAATTTGAGAATGAAAGACTCAGAAACCATTAAGCAATATGCTGACAGAATCATGGCTACTGTCAACAATATAAGATTGCTTGGGGATGAGTTTAGTGATCAAAGAGTAGTTGAGAAGGTCATCACCACCCTTCCTTTGAGTCTAAAATCTCATCACTTGAGGACTCAAGGGATTTGTCAGCCATTTCATTGTCTGAGCTGATAAACTCATTGTATGCACTTAAGCAAAGAAGGGCCAATAGGCAGGAAGAGCATCCTGAGGGAGCTTTCCAAGCAAAGGCCAGTGGAGGCTCAAGTCAGAAAGAAAAAAAACCTTGGCTCGATAAAAGGGAGAAACCAAGGGAAGACTCAGGCAAGAGGAGGTTTCCACCATGCATTCATTGCAAGAAAACCACTCATTTGGAATGGTACTGTTGGTATACGCCAGACATCCAATGCAGAAGCTGTAAGCAGTTTGGCCATATTGAAAAAGTATGCAAAAACAAAGAGATGGCACCAGCTCACTAGCAAAACCAAGCTCAAGCTGCTGAAGATATTGAAGTGCAGGAAGAGTATGTTTTCTCAGCATCCTGCTTTGCAAGCTCGAGCAAGGTGAGCAAAATCTGGCTAGTTGACAGTGGGTGTACTCATCACATGGCTTTTGATAAGAGCATGTTCAAGGAGTTGGACACCACCTTTAAGTCCAAAGTCAGAATAGGCAATGGTCAATTCTTAGAGGCAAAAAGAAAGGGTAAGGCTGTGATAGGCACCAAGTTAGGTAACAAAACCATTTCTGATGTTCTTTATGTTCCTGACATTGACCAAAATTTGCTGAGTGTTGGTCAGCTATTGGAGAAGGGCCATTCTTTAGTTTGAAAGCAAAACTTGTGTGATCAAAGGTGCTACTGGTCAGGTGTTAACAACAGTAGCTATGAAGACAGAACCTTCATTGTGGATGTGAATCAGCTGCAAGCTAAGGCATATGCAAGTCAAATTGATGATGCAACCTTATGGCATAGGAGGCTGAGGCATGTGAACTACAATTCTCCTAGTCAGTTGCAAAAAATGAATTTGGTGGAGCCTTCCTGTTATGATGAAGATGTAAAAGAAAGTTGCTGGCAAGAAGCTATGAGAGCTTATCATGCTCTACAGTTCTTTTTGTGTCTTAGTTTTGTATTTTCAGTTTGTCTCCTCAGTATATCTTTCATTATTTTTTGGATATGGCAGTTGGCTTTTGTGAGGAGTTTTGGTGAAGCTCAGAGATTATTCTTGAGCCATATTTCAACCACAATCATTCTTACTGATTGTTTGCATGGGATCCTACTATCTGCTAGCATTGTGTTTATTTTTCTTGGAGCCATTTCTTTGAGGGATTATTTTCAGCATTTGCAAGAGCTTGGAGGAGATGTTGAGAGAAAAGATGAAGTGGATAGGAATGGTGCTCATGCTGCTAGACGACCCTTAGGACAAGCTAATAGGAATTTAGCTAGTGATGGAAATGGTGAAGATGCTGGTGGAGCACAAACTATTGGTGGAACCGATCAAGTGATTAGAAGGAATGCTGAAAATGTGGCTGCACGTTGGGAAGTGCAGGCAGCTCGTCTTGAAGCTCATGATGAACAGATGTTTGATGGTCTGGATGATGCGGATGGTGCTGAGGATGTACCTTTTGATGAGCTTGTCAGCATGCAGGGTCCTGTTTTCCATTTGGTTGAAAATGCATTTACGGTTCAAGCAAGTAATATGATATTTCATGGCCAAGCAAATGGCATGCATGGTCAGGTTGCAGAAATGTTAAAAGCAAACTCTACTGCAATCACTGAAGTTTCAAGCAATACAAATGCACCATTTTTAGCAGATCTTTTGAAAGGAGCTACCAGGTTTGAAACCTTGAAAGGAAAAATTGGTGTTTGTTGCATACAGCCCAAGGAGGAGTGTTAAGATTTGGCCTGCATTGCAACAAAATGCCAGCTGCAAATTTAGCTCAACTATGCTGCAACACTGTTTTGAAGTGCAGAAATGGAGCTGGTCCAAATGCAACAACTCATTTTGATTGTTTTGTTCCTATGTAACTTAGTCTAGTTCTTTTGTAATGTGATAGCTAAGTTAGTAGGATATATATGATGACTGATTTATATTGATTTAATAGCTAGTATATCAGCTAGCTACTTTGTATATTTTAATCTAAGTTTTAGTCAATGTACTAGGGGGAGTAGTTAGCCTTTTGTAACCGTAAAAAATTTGCTTGTGTAGTTGTTATATATTATCAAGTTTGAATGAAAATAGAAGCTGACAAGAGTTCTTTTTCAGCCATCTTTGCTTCAACTTTTGTCTTTCTGTTGTTTTAAGTTTTTGCTTTCTCGTTTTGCTTCCTTGATCACATAGCAAGTTCAATTTTGTTTTGCTATGTTGCTGCCAATGTTCCAACAATATCATCCATGACTTTCGTGCTCAACAGCATCCTTCCTTCTTTCTTTAACAATGAGCTTTGAGTAGTAGCTCTCTCCAAAGTTGTTGGGTTTCTTTGTTTAAGAAATGAAAAATGTTGGTATAACGATTTATTTGCTTTACAGTTGAGGTAAAGATTTATAAACTTTGTAGGGTCTGGATATAAGTAAAAAAGATTGTAAAAGGTTGGATATATAAATAGCTCAAAAATGGTTCAAGATTTCCAAATTCATGATGTACTTTCACATGCTCCATGCAATCTCTTTTCCTTTGCACAGTCAATCCGAATTACAGCTAGAATCTTCATTTTATTTTCCTTTTATCAGTCAAGGGATCTTTAAAACCTCAGGAACTTGTAAAATGTAACGAAAGTGGGGTTTCCCCTCTTTTGAACTATAGGCTCCAATGGTCAAAGAAATGTTCATATGCTTATCTGGAATGCATTGTTTAATTGGTAATCCTGAGGTGGGAATGAATGGGCAGTAGGCCAATGCAATATAAAAGATTTAGATTCACATTGCTTTTTTCCAATGCTCAAATCAGCAACCAAGTCTATTATGATCATATGAAGCTTTTGCTTACCATAAAAGCAAAACGCAAGAACGGAGGGAATTGAAGGCTGGTCTTGTGTCAAACTTTTTTTAAAGAAAACACAGCATAGGAGCATTCCCTGAATGGTATGATGTAACATCAGGAGCATTCCCTACATGGCATGACAGCATTAGGAGTCTAGATTCTCAGTCTCTCAATAAAGTTGTTAATTGGGCCACAAAAAGGGTTGGCTGGCAACACGGAAAATTAATAGTTGCTAACATCTCATTCGTAAGTCTCCATAACTTTAAAGGGTTTCATTATGGGGAACTTCAAAGGTTTCATTATGGGGAAATTACTCCTTTGTAATGTAAATGGATTACCTTACCAAAAATTTGGGAAAACAATTTCCTTTTTTTTATTCTTTCATAATTTTTGTTATTTTTGTTATAATTTTAGATATACTTTCATAATTATTGGTAATCTCTCATAATTTTTAGTTTTCTCTCGTAATTTTTGGCATGTCTTTAGAATTTTTGGTATGCTTTCAAAATAAAGTTTTGACTTATTTTGATATAAAAGAAATATTTGGTATACTAGAAATTAATTTTTGATATTAAAGAATACATACTAATAAATTTTGTTATATATACTAATAAAATTAAAAATTTTAAAAAATATAGCAAATTTTATTAGACAAACCAATATTTGGTAGTCCCTTGTAATTTTTGATACTCCCTCTTGCTTTTTGGCACTCACTCATATATTTTCATATTCGCTCATGCTTTTAGTACTCCAAATTTTATGGGAGAATACCAAAAAAAAAAAATACAAAAAATATGAAGGATAACATTTTAGTTTATCTTACTAAATTTGTTTCATTTATTTAATTTTTCATATTTTTTAAAAATTATGATGAAATAATTTTTTCTTATAATAACATGAAAAATAATAATTCAGAAGTTATCAATTTTTTTCATTACATAATCCCATTAAAATTTCTTAATAATTAAAAATAATATATTTTACTTAAAAATTACATCTCTTATCAAATCATCATTTCGAAATCATACAAAAAAAAATTTGAGGGTCAACTAAAAAATATGAGAAAGTAGCAAAGTGCCAAAATTTTATAGGGAATATACTATGAGAAAGTACAAAAAAAGAAACATGAGGAATCACAAAAAATTTCGAGGGAATACTAAAAACATCTAAGGAAATACTTTAAAAAAAAAAAAAAAAAGCCTAACATGAGGAGCCACCAGTCTCCTTGATAAGCATCATAAAACGTTAAAGAAAACCAAAAAAGAAACGGAAAAAAAAAAATAAAGATTGATTCCCCAAAAACTTCCCATGTACATCTGATCATGAAGGTGGGTCCATACATCAAGACCGATTGCAGCACGATTGAAGGCAAGTGACGATGCATCTTCTACCCAAAAAGCCTCCCCTTGCCTAAGCATCTGATGCCATTTCATGTGTAATTTGGTTACCATTTCTGGTGTTGAACACAAAACGACAGGAAATGAAGCTTTTCGAGAGTCTCTTCGCATCCCAGGTAAATGAGTTTATCTCTGATAAATCAATTTCCTATGAGTTTAGCTTCGAAATATCTGATAATGAGTCACTATCTATTATCACACGTGGGAAGCCTACGTTAATAGCAAACTGTAACCTGTGCACCACCGCTAACGCCTCTGCAGTAAAGGTGGAACAAATACAATAGTTGTTTCTCCAACAAGAGCATAAAATTTGGCCCCTGTTATCTCAGATAATCACACCTGAGCATGAATGTTTGTTTCTAGGGGCAAAACTTGCATCTACATTAACTTTGGCATACAATGATATTGGTGGAGACTAGAGGACCTCAACCTATGGATTTGGATGCTTCATCTACGACACAATAACACTCAACTCAGCACAATACCCTCGGACAAAGGTGATGAGTTCCTCAACCCTTTGATTGGAACCTCCCATGTAACATTTATTTCTTGCAGTCTAAATTGCCCACATTGTTAATGCGATCTCAATTTTCTTTGCACCTGTATATTGTACATAAAGCCATGATAGCTAGTTGATAAAGTCTAATTGCGATATACCTAATGGCCATTTAATTCCCAGTTTATCCTAAATTCCACATGTGAACACACAATCTCTACTTACATGATTAACAATTTCGATATCAGAAAAAACAACAAAGACATAACGCATCTATAGCCACTCTCTTCATGAATAATTTTGTTTTTTTTTTTGTAGGGACATAATTACGCATAAACTTCCAAATTAAGATTTTTACCTTGGATGGACATTGTAATTGCCAAAGTTGATGGTAAACATTGCACGCAGTCAAGTCTAAGATGGGGGGATTGATTAGCAGGCGATATCCACTTCGAACAGTGTATAAGTCAAAATTTTCATCACTCCAAATCAGTAGGTCATCTTGCGAGTGCCATGGAAAAGGAATATTTGTGATGCAATTAGCTTCATCTTCAGTAAAAATTGAAACTATAAGCTCCAAGTTCCATTGATTTGTACCCGGAATAATTAAATCCAAAATCAAATCAAGTCCATCACTTCTCAGTGATTCCATCCTTGCACAAAGGAACCTTAGGCAACCAAAAATCGTTCATTAACATGACTGACAAAGTCGACCCAATTCTCCATTGTAAACCATATTCCAACAACCCTCTAGAGCACTAAATGCTACGCCATGTCTGAGACAGATTAGGACCAATTGATGCCTTAAGAACCAATTTTGTATTTTTAAATTAATTGATAAATCCTTAATTATTTTTAATTAATTAATAACTATACATAACAATTTTATATATTGACAAATAATAAATTATTAGATATGTCACATAAAAATATTTCTTTATATTGAAACATCAAATAATTATAGTATATATATTAGCTAAAGGGGAAGCGAGGGCCCTTACCTGGCACCCCTAACTACATCCTTGATCTATCACTTGAAATGTGGAAACAAGCGGTGGAGTAGAACAATTTTTGTAAATACTTGCTCCCTACCAACTCTTCCATTACCATCCCTAATGGAAATTGCGTACCTCTTACCACAAGCATTGCAATTACTTGATCGAAATTAACCATTTTTAAGTGGATAAATTCTGCTATTAATCCATTTATTATTTGTAAGTTATAGAAATTAACCAGTTTTAAATGGATAAATTCTGCTAAAATTACTGTCCTAATCATAAATCTGCCACATTTACAGTTGCCAATTGCACAATTAATTACCTGCATAGATACCTGCAAATTCTCTCCCAATGGCTTATTTAAAGACTAAACACATTACTGACACAACGTACTTGTAAATAAAACGTATCTTAGTCAGGTTACAATGGACAATCCCAATTGAGTAAAAATTGGCATAAAATAGAATTTAAATTTGATCCTTAATTAAGGATGGTGTATAATGTACATATTCAATCTAGAACAACAATTTGTTTTTACAATTGTAACAGTGATTTACTGATTACTCATCCGCATTTCATCTCATGAAACATTTGTTAAGCCACCTAGAAAGTGTCAACATCACCCAGTCTCTGTGAGAGTACCTGCTCCAGACATTTGAAAGCTTTGTGATAATTCAAGAACCCCATGAACCAGATATCGAAACCATCCACTGTCACAATTTCCATGTACTTTTGACACGGTTTCTTCATGTTTTCACTCTGGTTCACCCCCTTTATTTTCTCAACTGGAACCACAACCTTGTAATGGACTCTCAGAAATTCTCCATTTGCAGAAGTTACTTTGATTGATCTATCACTGCAAAAGGCAACCTTTTCAGATGAGATGAAAAGTAGGCCAGCAATAGGGCCTGCTGTTGTTGATAAATAGCATTGGCAAGCCTTCAACAGTTTCTCCCCTTCTTTGAAACTGAACAATTGCTTGAAAATCTTCTCTAACCCTCCTACTTGAAGAATCCTTGCCCCTAAACTCAGCTTTCCCTTCACTGTTTCACTGATCTTTGGCCCCAGTCTCACTGTAGTTTCAAAATTGAAAAATTTAGCTTTCATTTCACTTTAATCTTAAGACACATCAATATAACTGATAGCTTAAGAGTGTTCATACCATGCTCTCGGACTCCATGGGCGAACGTATCGGCTTTCTTCCCTAGCAAGTTCATCCTTTTCAGTACAAAGTTTCCTTTGCCTGCAATTACAAACAGTTTCGCATTAGAAAAAAAGAAACAACTTTAACATGAAATTCCCATATCCACCATTAGTGAAGATTGAAAGGGAGACCTACTTCTTGTACACCCTTGTGATGAAACGTGGTATTGGCCAGCAGCATCAGGTAAGTATTGCCTTGATGTTCTTCTCTCAACTCTATAAGTTGCTGCTCTGATTGGTACTCCAGTAACTTGTTTAAGCATCAGGTTCTTCATTTTTTTCTTTTTTTTTTTTTTTTTTTTTGATGAATGAAATGGAATTCAATGCCAACGAGCTGTTAAATGTTTCTTGAGATTGTGATGAACCATGATTTTTGGGAAGTGGTGTGTATTTAAAGGGGGTGTGGAAGTGGAAGTTGAATTTAACTTTGTTGGTGCATAATCTAGCTCATCAAGTCCAAAAGTTAGAAAGCAAAAAAAGAAGGAAGATTATAAGAAGATTTGGTTCCTTTAAGAAAAAGAAAAGATCCTTATTAGTGAAGTCCTCCAACATGTTCAATAGACCAAACTCTAATACGAATATTCGGTAAATTCAACTTTTTTAAGTATAAATAAATAGAAAACAACCATGGGAAAAAAAACATAACTATAAATGGAAAAAGCATAGTCCTTGAAAATGGGCAGTGCAGTAAAAAGTATAAAACAATACCCTGTGTAGTTGAGACAACCTTTTAAAATAACTTTTTTTTTTCTCTTTTACCGACTCTAAGAAGATGTGGTTTTGTTACTTTCTGAGTTGGCATTGTAGCTTTCTGATGTCTGCCACTCCTTACTGATCAAGAAAGAAAAGCAATGACAGGTTCACATCAACCAGCACAAATTGCATATTAAGGGATACGATAACATGCATCTTGCACGATAATGCAGTGACATCCATGAGCATGTGAGATCAACTGTGATGCTGAACAACATCTTTGTTTATTGGACATTTTAAAGAGCTCTGAGGAGTAGCTCTCTCCAAAGTTGTTGGGTATTATTTTAAGTTGGATTTCTTTGTTTAAGAAATGATAAATGTTGGTATTTCATATTATTTTCACAATACTTTTGTTGCTAACAATTTGGTGAGCAATGATTTATTTGCTTTGCACTTTGTAGCTCTCTATGCACTTTGTAGCTCTCTATGTTTAGCACAGGTGAAAAGATGGTAAAGTGCTGGATTTATAAATAGCTCAAAAATAGTTTAAAATTTCCAAATTCATTATGTACTTTCACATGGTGCAGGATTTATCCATACAATCTCTTTTCCTTTTTCACAGTTAATCCCTTTAAGGACAGGAATTATGGCTACGATCTTCATTTTCGTCTGTCAGTCAAGGGATCTTTAAAACCTCAGAGCTTCTATTCTATATGTGATGAAAAGGGAGAAAGTGGGGTTTCTATAAAGAACTATGGACTCCAATGGTCAAACAAAAGAAGGGGTTTTTTACCCAAATAATACAAAAAAATTAAAAAATATCCAAATTGGTATACAATCTCAATTATTTACCAAAATGGTATAAATGGGTGGTGCCGCCTCTGCCACCGGCGGCACCTCTGACACTGGCACCTTTGGGTGCCGCCTGTGGCAGACCATCAACCCCTCAATTTTGTTTTTTTTTCAGCAGTTTCTTGAGGGACCAATTAAGCAATTTTTCCAATTTTTAGAAAAAGGAAGGGAAAGGTGCGGCTGTCACAGCCAACTTTAAATTTGAATAATTGCCTTCTAAGCCCTCCCTATTTATTATTTTCTTTTTATTCCCCTTCAACTCAGTATATTGTGTTTAAACAAACAATTAATCTATTTTTATAGTTAAATAAGCCCCTTACTTATGGTTTTTACTTATAAAATTTAAAAACTTGTTGATTAAATTAAATATATATTTTTTATTTAATAAATTATTCTCATCAAATTTACACCAACATAAGATGTAAATTAGTTTATATTTTTTAAATAGCTTTATTTTAACTTTACTTTACACAATTAACAATACTTTACTCTTAGGGCACATGTTTGGAAATCGTAAACATTATGATATACATTTTTGCACTCTTTAAATTTCATATATGCATAGATTTAATAGTTATTATTATATTACTAAGAGTAATTGATATTATATTATTAATAATATCTATTTATATGTTTAAATTAAATATTACAAATAATTTAGATATTTAAAATTTATATGTCATATATCATTATATTAAATTATTTACTGTTTTTACTTCCCATCATTATGTCTAAAATAGATATTTTAACTTTCAACCGTAATTTTACGATAATAATATTAAACACTTGAAATTAACATATTACACTTTTTTACAACATTTTTTCAAAATGATAAGTATCATTTCTTTTTTTTCTTTTATGATTTAAAGCTTTATTTGTTTTTAACGTTGAATATCTTATACTACAACTATTATTATATTTTTTTTCTTGCATAGATGAAGTCGAAAATTGTATATCGTGGGATTGAGATAAATTTATAAAATATTGGAAGGGTGCAAAGCTAAAAAATTTATGATAAATTTCTTAAAATTATTTATTAAATTTTTGGAGGATTAAAATATTATTTTAATACAAAATTTTATAAGTAAAAACCATAAGTAAGGGGCTTATTTAACTATAAAAATAGATTAATTGTTTGTTTAAACACAATATACTGAGTTGAAGGGGAATAAAAAGAAAATAATAAATAAGGAGGGCTTAGAAGGTAATTATTCAAATTTAAAGTTGGATGTGACAGCCGTACCTTTCCCTTCCTTTTCTAAAAATTGGAAAAATTGCTTAATTGGTCCCTCAAGAAACTGCTGAAAAAAAAAACAAAATTGGGGGGTTGATGAGTCACACAGCGGCACCCAAAGGTGCCAGTGTCGAGGTGTCGCTGGGTGTGCAGGCGGCACCACCCATTTGTACTATTTTGGTAAATAATTGAGATTGTATACCAATTTGGATATTTTTTAATTTTTTTGTATTATTTAGGTAAAAAACCCCCCAAAAGAAGCAACCATACCAAGTTAGTTTTCATATGCTTATCTGGAATGCATTAATTCTTTTTAAACATTCTTTAATTTGTAATACTGAGGTGGAAATGAATGGGGAGTAGGCCATGTAATATAAAGATTTAGACTCACATCACCTGCTTTTTTCCAATGCCCAAATCAACAATCAGATATTCACGTCAATACTTGAAAAATATTTTCAAGCCAATAAATCTAAAAAAAAAATTATAATAGTTGGCATATCCTATAATTAATACAATAAATCATATGATCATAATTTAACCAAATATTTGGAAACATAAGATGCCAAAACCTAATATTATAGAACCAAACTTAAAACCAAAATATCTAAATATGTATATAGTTGACACGAATTTACACCAAAACACCCATAAAATTGAATATATAACCATAACAAAATAATAATAATAATAATAATAACAATGATATCTATCAGAACTTAATTTCACCAATTAAACTATAAAATATATCTTATTGAATATTGGTTATAAACACTTATTCACACAAACTATAATTATGCATTAATCTTCAAAATCATTAATATGCATATAATATATATATACACACATAATATATACACACAATTATAATAATATAAAAATAATATTGGCTTCCTTACATATTTCATGTAAACTCAAATTTATATTCATGACTAAATACATTATCATAAAACTTCTTTATACGCACAAATACTTAAAAAAATTCATAACTACTAAATATAAAAAAAATCTCAAATTATATAAAAGCTTTTATATGCGCAACTACTTAAGAAAATTCATAGCCACCATATTTAAAAAAATTCTAAATATTTTAATTTTAGTCGGGTTCTATAAGGACTAAAACTTAAATAAAATAATTATAATAGAAACCAAAAGTAATCATTCGTATATATGAATTGAATATTGAATTCAATGGTAAATATAATTCATCATGAATAAAGACAAAAAATGATAATTCCATATACATTCAACCACAAACAAAACATTTAAAATAAATAGTGTGAAAAAAAAAAACCATCTTAACAACATTCATTTATTTGATTATCAAGTGAATTAACTTTCAAAACCAATTATACAACTCAATTGGAATTCTTCAATTGCAAAAAGTTGTAAGTCTGTAACTTTAATTTAATAATGACTTATTTATAAAATGATTGTGTGAAAAAAAGAGAAAGAAATCTCACAAATCAATTTTTATCAATTGATTATAAATAAACAAATAAATAAACCAGAACAAAACTAGATGCGGAAGCGTACCTGAATTCATAAATTTCTTGAAGTTTTACCAGACCTTGGGGATTTGATCTTCCAAATTAGCACACAAGAAATTCAGAGAATATGTGCTCTCTCTCTCTCTCCTAATAATGGAATATTAAAAAAGATATCTTGTGTATAATTTGGGAACCATAACCCTAATATTTATAACATTGGCATATTAGTTCTAATCAAATTCTAATTAGCCCATCATTAATTAGAATTAAATTAAATCACTTTTAAATTTAAGCTAACATATTATGATAATAAATAATAATATGTAATTATGTTTATTATAATACATGATGTCTATATTTTCTATTATGCTTAACATAAAAGCAAGCAACACAAGAATGGAGGGAGTTCAAGGCTGGTCTTTAGTCAACCTTTTTTCAAGGAAAACATATCATAGGAGCATCCCATAATTGGCATGATGTAAGACTGCCACCTCAGGAGCATTCCCTAAATGAATTCAAAAAAGTTGATAATAGGGGCCGAATAAAGGAAGGGTAGGCTGGCTTTCACAAGTGCTGGCAACACGGAAAATTAATAGTTGGTAAGATTCATTATGGTTTTTCAGCCTCAGAACCAATTTTAAGCAAAAAATAATTACCTGTTTTAATACATGTACTATTATTTAAGTTCTTTACTGTCTCAACTTTAATCGAATTACCAACTTGATAGAAATTAATCGTTTTAAAAGGTTAAATTTTGTTATTAATTCATGTATTATGTCTAAATATTTGATTTATTTGCGCACAATAATTTAATTAATTTTAATCTATATACTTGTTTTTCTAAGTAATTTCTAATGTAGGATATGAGTTTTTATATAAACTCATAACCCCTTTGCCTTTTGTACCAAGGGATGTGAGATTCATTTCCTTGCTAACAAATTACTTTGTTCCTACTCATAAAGTGAAACTTTTTACAACATAAACATTAACAAAATATACCGTGTAATAAGTTGGTGTTGATATTTAACAAATTATATATTCTAGATGCAATGCCAGATGCAACTCAACCTACATCTAGATTTTTGTGTAACTTGCCATATATGTATAAACATATTTTATTGAAAAACTTTGAACCTTTTTAATGAGATCTCTATGAATTTTAGTAGCAATTTTATTCTTAGAAAACTTTCAATGGGATCAAGTTTCCTTAATTAAAGAGATTTGGTTCCTTAGAAGATTATTCCTAGAAATTTTTATTTTTTTATTCTATATTAAAGACCTGATCTAGCTAATTTCAAGGAGATTGAGAACACTAAGATGTTCATTCTAAGAAATTTATTTTAGTGCATAATTGTTTTGTATAAAATATTCTCATTGTTTAGTTTATAACTAATCTTTCAAGCGAAAAGATTTAGTTGAGAGAGTGATCTAGTTAATATATAGGAGGGGGATTGCAAGTTAAAGAATGAGTTGAACTTAAATCACATCATGCACTACAGATTGATAGTGAATTACTCTCTCGATACAAATATAAGAAGTTTCTAAATTGTGTAACTAATTTCTACGACCATCTCAACTTTTTCCTGATTTAGTTAGTAAATCCAATTGCAACTAAACATGCAACTAGAAGACAAAATAACAAACTCTCACAATATTAAGAATCAATTGTACATTCCTCAAATTACAATCGTAGTAAAATGAATTGTAACATTCATTGATTCAATTGAATGAATTATATAATTAATCGTACAATTATTAATAAAATTGAATCAATCTATTTACAAATGAAATGACTTGGTGGTGTACAAGTAATTTTACGAGTATTGATCAACGTACATCCTTCTAGTTACTGCCATATCGAATGAATTATGACAATAATCGTATAATCATTGATTCAATTGAATCGATCTAGAATGACATTGTGGTGTTTCCAAGCACAGTTCTTCAGTACATTGTATCAACACTCTTATCCTCATTCTTGTCTTCCATATCCCAATTTGGAGTGGAACTACGCATTGCCTTTAAGTGCATTAAAACATTTCTCCATTTATTTTTAAGCAGTTGAAGATTATCTGCAAATCATATTATCAGCTGCTACATGAAACCTTTCCCACAAATGCAGCAGAAATCGCACAAATCATATTATCTCCTTTTATTCTCAACTCTCAAACCCACCCACCTATGAAAAAACAGCACAAACTGCAGCAGAAATCTACCTTGAATGTACCTTGAATCATACGCTGATCTTAATAGCAAAATATGTAAAGGGTTATTTTTACAGCTTTTGCCATACAATTTCTAAGGTTCTAGTGATAAAGGTTGCAACAGAGAAGGCATGAAAAAATAGTTGCCAAAATGCTGTCCTATTCATAATCTGCCACATTTACACTTGCCTACTCCACATTTTCATACATAGATACATGTTAATTCTCTCCCTATGGCTTATTAAATTTGTGCTTGCAAATAGGCATATCTTATTCATGCTACACTGGACAATTGTAGTATAAGCTAGACATGTTCCAAAACATATTCGTGCCAGATATAAAGAATCTCGGTAAAAAGAGAGTAAAAATCAACATAAAATTGAATTTAATTTTGATCCTTAATTAAGGATCGTATATTCAATCTACAACAACCATTTTTACAATTTTAACAGTGATTTACTGATTACTGCTCCACATTTCATCAACAAAACCAACAAAACAATCTCATGAAACATGTGTTAAGCCACCTAGAAAGTGTCTACATCATCCAGTCTCTGTGAGATTGCCTGCTGCAGACATTTGAAAGCTTTCTGATAATTCAAGAACCCCATGAACCAGATATCGAAACCATCCACTGTCACAATTTCCATGTACTTTTGACATGGTTTCTTCATGTTCTCACTCTGGTTCACCCCCTTTATTTTCTCAACTGGAACCACAACCTTGTAATGGACTCTCACATATTCCCCATTTGGACAAGGGCTTTTGATTGATCTCTCACTGCAAAAGGCAACCTTTTCAGATGAGATGAAAAGTAGGCCTGCAATAGGGCCTGCTGTTGTTGATAAATAACATTGGCAAGCCTTTAACAGCTTCTCTCCTTCTCTGAAACTAAACAACTGCTTGAAAACATTCTCCAACCCTCCTACTTGAAGAATCTTTGCCCCTAAACTCAGCTTTCCCTTCACTGTTTCACTAATCTTTGGCCCCAATCTCACTGCAGTTTCAATAAAAAAGAAGTAAACTTTAGTTTTCATTTTTCACTTTAATCTTAAAAGACATTAATTAATAGCTGATAGCATAATAGTATTTCATACCATGCTCTCGGACACCGTGGGCGAAGGTACCAGCTTTCTTCCCTATCAAGTTCATCCTTTCGAGTACAAAGTTCCCTTTGCCTGCAGTTACAAACAGTCTCCCATTAGAAAACGAAACATCTTTAATTACCATGAAATTCGCATATCCACCATTAGTAAATATTGAAAGGGAGACCTACTTTTTGTAGCCCCTTGTGATGAAATGTGGTATTGGCCCGCAGCATCAGGTAAGTATTGCCTTGATGTTCTTCTTTCAACTCCATATGTTGCTGCTTTGATTGGTACTCCAGTAACTTGTTTAAGAATCTGATTCTTCATTTTCTTTCTTTCTTTTGATGAATGAAATGGAATTCAATGCCAACGATCTGTTGAATGTTTCTTCAGGTTGTGATGAATATTGATTTTTGGGAAATGGGATGTATTTAAAGGGGGTATAGATGTGGAGGTTGAATCTAACTTTTTTGGTGCATGAGTCACCAATAGCTGATCACTTCCAAAAGTTAGAATTTAAAAGATAAAAGAAAAAAAAAAGATTATAAGAAGATTTGGGGCAAATTTAGTGAAAAATGTTTTTTTTTTTAATTAGCAATTGAGGTAATTTTTTACGGAATAGGTCAATTTCGGATGTCAGAAGTTGATGTGCTGAAAAGTGTTTGAAAATCTTTTATATTTGAAATAATTATTTTTATAATATTAAAATTTACCATACCCACTACATAGGTGAAAATATAATTATATTTATAATAATTATTTGAAATATTTTACAAATAAAAATATTAATGATATTTGAAATAATTATTTGATTTTATAATATTAAAATCTATTATACCTACAATGTAGGTAGAAAAAATAAATATTTTCACATATGAAAATTCTATTTACAAAAAATAATGATATTTGAAATAATTAATTAAAATTTTTTATATTATAATTTATCATGCCCACAATGTGAGTGAAAAAATAATTATATTTGTGATAATTTTATTTATAATATTAGAATTTACCATACCAGCAATATACATAAAAAATAAATATGTAACATATAAAAAAATTATATATAAAGAAAAATATATCAAAAAATTGGTTGATATTTTTAAAAAATAAAATATATTTAACATATATATGAAAAAAAATTATTTTTATTATATAATTACATATTTATTATTTTTTCTATATAAATAAAGAAATTACTAAATAAAAATAAAATAAAAAAACTTAAAAACATGTTTGTTAATAAAAAAATGCAAAATTAACAAACTTTTAATAAAAAAATTTTAATTAAAAAAAAAAACCTTAACAACATTCATAAATAAAAAATCCCAAATAAACATGGCAAGGAATCAAATTTCAAACAATTGAGTGAAAATGTAAGCATTTAACCATTTAACTAAAGTAGCTAAATTGTCAAAAGAAAACGTGTTTGGTATAA
Organism: Gossypium bickii; assembly: GCA_025503065.1. NCBI lineage: Eukaryota > Viridiplantae > Streptophyta > Magnoliopsida > Malvales > Malvaceae > Gossypium > Gossypium bickii. Next base: position 138,437,079 of record CP106710.1, read on the forward strand.
AGCGTTGTAATGCCTCAAAAATTATTATGCTATAAAAGTGATAGTAAATTGAGATCATGCAAAATGGGTTGTTCAATAAAGTAAAATAAAAAAATATAATTGATAAAAGAGAAGGTTGATGGATGCCAAAGGAAGTTGAATTAAAAAGTATGTTGTGATATATTAATTTAAGACAATGATTAAGTCGTGGAAATGTGAAATGTTTTGAGACCTAAATATAATTACTTTGAAAGGTTAAAATGTAAATGTAGGAAAAGTTGAATGACCAAAAGTGTAAATAACCCAAAAGTCTTTGTGACACAAAATTGGCAAATAGGGACTGAATTAAATAAGTGAAAAAATATAAGGAATTAAATCACAATTTTATCAAAATTAAATGACGATTCAATGATAGAATTGTAGAGAATTGTGAATGAAAAAATGGTCATTTATCAATCAAGATAATTATCATGTTAATAATTAAAGATATAATTAGAGGTCGCCAAGAGTGCTTTGCAGAGAGTCCTAGAGAGAGCAGTAACTGCTGCGGCTTGGGATGGTAGATAGTGGTGGTGACGATCAAACAGAGAGATGAGATTTCCCTTCTAGCAGAAGAACTTGTACAATTATCTGTTAAAGGGTCGACTGTAACTCCTAGTGAGAAGCCATCTCTGATTTGCACAATTTGGACAGAAAAGATGTATAAACCAGAAAGCTTTAAAGCACAAATGAAAAGTATATGGAAGACAAAGAAGAAATTCCATATTCAAACGGTGGGGCAGAATCTATATTTGATTGCGTTTGATTTTGAAGAAGATTTGGAAGTGGTTATGGAGGGGAAGCCTTGGTTGTTCCAGAAAAGCCTAATCCTATTCGATAGGATCTCACAGCCGACTGACAGAGGCCAGATTTGACTTGTTTCTTCACTGTACTGGTTGAGATTAAATTCATGTCCCTCAGAATTTGATAAAAAAGATTTATTGCATGCCATCGGTGTTACTTTTGGTGGAGTGATTAGATCTGAAATTAATGATGAGTTATGTCGTCTCAGAATTAATCTTGATGTGCAGAAACCCCTTCGTCGAGGAATTTTTGTCTCAACTGATAATATGAACAAGTCATGGATTTCTTTTAAGTACGAGCAGTTACCCATATTCTGCTTTTGTTGTGGTAGAATGGGGCATAGTATTATGGACTGTCAAGAGTTTGATCATGCAAGAAAAGATAAAATCAAAGTTGACCCACCTTTCACGTCAGCTTTAAAAGCAGAATCAAATTTAATTGGAAAGGAAAGTATGAAATTTAATGGCTTTTTAAAAAAGGGAGAACTCAGTGTTTGTATACAGGAGGCGCAGATGTTCAAACACGGAAAAGCAAAACAAATGAAGAAAGTGACAGTATAAAAGAGGTTCAGTCAAATACGTTACAATGGAAAGAATGGGAAACCAAGCAAAAGGACGAAAGTAAAATCATGGACAATGATCAGATGGATGTTAGTAGAAATAAGGAAATAAATAGATCAGATCTAATTATGAAAGCAAGATGGAAAATGTTAGAACCAGCTCATAAGACGATGAAAAGAAAGGAAGACGACATCACAAGGAAAGGAAGGCTGCAGAAGTTGGAATTGTGAATTGCTGTGAAGAAGTAGCACATGAAGATGTAACAAAAAGGCTGAAATTAAAAGGAGAGAAGATTAATGGGGAAGTTCTTGCAGAAGATTTACTTGGAAATATGAAGCATGATGATGTTTCACAACACATGAGATCGGCGGCTGCCAAGAGGCAAGCCGACCGGACACAATGAAAAGCATAAGTTGGAACGTTCGTGGATTGGGGAGTCCACGAAAGGTGAGAAGGCTGTGATATTTCTTAAAGCAGTAGAATCCCCAAATGGTCTTCTTAATGGAGACTAAAATTGATAAGAAACGCATGGAAAAAGTCAGGAGAAATTGTGGCTTTATGAACGGGTTTGAGATTGAAGTTGAAGGCTCACGTGGAGGATTATGTCTAGCATGGAAGGAAGATATATGATCGCTGAAATAAGAGTTTTAAAATTTATAAAGAATGTGACCGAACCTGGAAACTAACTCTGACAACGATTAAAGGTAAGTGTACCTATCGAACAGTAGTATAGCTTAGGCAAGACCGGATTATCGAACCCAAAAGAACCAAAAGTATTAATACTAACTTTTCTTTTTATTATTTAGCCTTAAAAATAAAGTGAAGTTTGTTTTAATCTAAATTAACGACAACTAGGCTAAGGACACTAAGACAAAAAGAACGAATTGGGAAATAACTTGAAGAAAAACTCAATTGATCACGACGATACCCTTAGGAAGAATCCACCTAGACTTCACTTGTTATCTAACCTTGAATCATATGATTTATTTACTTAATTTGATCCGTAGGACTCCCTAACCTATGCTAAACCCTCTCTCGAGGCGAATAATGTCTAACCCTAGGTTAATTAGTGGAACTCTCGTTCTCTTATAATGACCCCCTAGAATAGCAGTAAATCGATCTATGGATTCCCATATTAAGTTTCACCCTAATCCGGCAAAATCTCATAACCCTATCTCTAGGCATTCGATCAACTCTGCTTAATTACGCTAGATCTACTCTTAGGCAGGGTCTATTCCTCCTCCACCTAAGCACATCAGATTTGGATTAAGCATGCATAATTAAGAACAAACTAAGTATTTATCATAAAATTCATAAATCAAATAACAAGATTCATCTAGGTTTCATCCCCTTCAGGTATCTGAGGGGTTTAGTTCATAACTAAGAAAGAAAACATCTCAAGAGAAAAGATAAAACAAAACATAAGAAATCCTTAAAACTCCCTGAAGGAATTGAAGGAGAAATCTGCCGTTTTGAGTATAATTCCGGTTTCTTGGGATGAATCAACTGGCTAACTTCGAGCGATTCCCACAATTCTGACCTTTCCGGCTTGGCTCCTTGGCCTAGCTTGACGCTCTTTCAAAGATGGTACTTAGGGGGTATATATAGGCTCTTTGAAATGCGATTCTTTCTCCCTAAGTATGCTTTTTCGACTGAAATTGCTCTTTCCAGCGACAGGGGCACGGCCTTCGCACACGCCCGTGTGGATCGACTTCAAACCGTGTTCGGATTTCTAACTTGAGGCATGGCCGTGTAAGTGGGGGTCAGGCTGTGCTCTAGGTGACCGACTAGGCATGGCCGTGTGGGATTTGAGCCAGGCCGTGTCGATTTTGTGCTAAGCCCATTTACTCCGTTTTGGGCCCGTTTTATGTTTTTTTCATCCTCGGGTGCTTTCCTGGATATAAAACATGAAAAGAAAGGATTAAAAGCACCTTTTTATATAAATCAAGGAATAAATCATCCGAAAGCAAGCTAAATGTGGGATTAAAATATGTTATAATTATGGTTTATCAATATAATAGTCACTCTAAGGAGTTTCTCGAGGAATCACATTGATGTAATGGTTAAGGAGGACAATGTTAACGAAGAATGGAGATTTACAGGCTTCTACGGTTCACCTTATGCTTATTACAAGAATGATGCTTGGGCACTGTTAAGGAGATTGGGAGAAGATCAAAGTCATCCATGGCTAGTAAATGGGGATTTTAATGAAATAATGTACTCATTCGAGAAAGATGGAGGGCTACCAAGGGATGAAAGAAAAATGGAGGCATTCAGAGAGACTTTAGAAGACTGTCAATTAGAAGATATAGGGCATTCAAGGGTCTGGTTTACTTGGGAAAGAGGAAACTTTACAGAAAATAATGTAAAAGAAAGACTCGACAGAGGTGTTGCAAATGAGAAATGGAAGAGTCTCTTTCCAATAGGTAGTATTCATCATCTACCACAATCATTGTCAGATCACTGTCCACTTCTCCTAAATACAATAGGCGGTAACATATATGCGGGTGATTCACAATTTAAATTTGAGGCGTGATGGATTATGGAGAACTCTCTTGAGTATGAAATAAAGTCATCATGGAATTCATCTACAGGCACAATTATGGAGAAATTGGAAAAGTTGCAAGAACATTTGAAGAAATGGGCAGGATCAATCAAAAGTAAGAGAGAGGGGCTGAAAAGGAAGCTAAAAAAGGAATTGGAGATGTTAACAGCAAAAGAAAGAGATGATGATACGATAGTAAAAATAATTGAAACCAGAATCAACTTGAACATGGAAATAGACAAAGATAAAATTTACTGGGAACAGAGGGCAAGGACGAACTGGCTCAAAGTAGAAGCTAAGAACTCGTCTTTCTTTCACAAGTTTGCCAAAAAGGAATACAATTTCAAGACTACAACTTGATGATGGAGGTGAAACTACTGAGGTTAATAAGATGGTTGAAGCCGCTACCTTATACTTTCAGAAGCTTTTTACGTCAAATGGTATCGAGTCGCATCTACTACAAGGTATTGAGGTCAGTATTTCAAATGATATGAATGCTGCTCTACTATCAAACTATACTGAAGAAGAAGTATTTTCTGCATTAAAAGGGATGGAGCCAACAAAAGCTCCAGTACCAGATGGATTTCCGGTACTATTTTTTCAGCGTTATTGGCACATAGTAGGTACAGAAGTTATGAAGTTCTATCTTGGAATTCTTAACAATGACAAGAGCCTGGGACAGTTAAACTCCACAGATGTTATACACATTCCAAAAACCCAAAATCCCACCAGTTTAGTAAATTTCAGACCAATCAGCTTGTGTACAGTTCTATATAAAATTGTGGCAAAGTCAATTGCTAATAGGTTCCAAGGTGTAATCGAGGGATGTATAGATGTAGTTCAAAGTGCTTTCGTCCCGGGAAGGCTAATTACTGATAATGTTCTCCTTGCTTATGAAATTCTACACACATTTCGGCAAAAACACACAGGGAGGAAAGGATATATGGCGGTCAAACTTGATATGAGCAAAGCTTATGATAGAGTTGAATGGAGTTTTTTAAAGGAAGTTATGACGAGGATGGGTTTTGCAGAAAAGTAGGTAGAACTAATCTTAAAATGCATTACCACAGCATCATTTGCAATCAATATTAATGGGAAAAGAGGAAGAGGTTTTCAGGCCACTAGAGGATTGCGACAAGGAGACCCTCTTAGCCCTTTTCTTTTCTTAATATGAGCGAGGGTTTGTCGGCATTAATGAGATTGGCCATGAAAGGGGGTCTGATAAAAGGAGCGAAGGCAAACAGAAGAGGACCAGCAATTTCACATCTACTCTTTGCAGATGACTGCATATTGTTTGGGAAAGCAACTACTAATGGAGAGTAGCTGCTAAAAGGAATCCTAAAGGAGTACGAAAAATGTTCTGGCCAATGCGTAAATTTTAACAAATCTATAATTTTTTATAGTTCAAACACTTCAGAAGAGAGTAAAAGGCAGATTTTGACAATTTTAGGAGTACGATCTTCAACAGATATGGAAAAGTACTTGGGGCTCCCAAACATGGTTGGCAGACGCAAAAAGGAATCGATCCAAAATCTTAAAGATAAGCTACAGATTAGAATCAAAGGATGGAGTAGCAGATTTTTGTCACAAGAAGGTAAGGAGGTTTTCATTAAGTCTGTACTTCAAGTTATTCCAACTTATGCTATGTCGTGTTTTTTACTTCCAAATTCCCTTTGTGGGGAAATTGAAAGGATTATGGCCAGATTCTGGTGGCAAAAAGCATATGGAAAAAAGGGTATTCATTGGTGTCAATGGCAACATATGTGTCTACCAAAAGATGTGGGAGGGATGGGATTTAGGAGTTTGGCAAAGTTTAATGTGGCGCTGCTAGCTAAACAAGGCTGGAGGATCCTGACTAATCCTAACTCATTAGTCGCACAAGTTTTCAAAGCAAAATACTTTCCAAATGAAAATTTCTTAAACTCACGTTTTGGGGAATAATTGCTTGTTCACATGGAAAAGCATATGGGCAGCTAAAAGAGTCTTATCAGATGGTCTCTGTTGGAAAGTGGGTAATGGGTCAAAATTTCAACTTTGAATGATTCTTGGATACCAGATTTTAAAACTGCTAGATTATCATCTTGTGTTAATAATTTGCGTGATTTTAAAGTTGCCGAACTTATTGATGAGAGCAATAAAAAATGGAAAGAAGATGTAATAGTATCTACCTTTCCGACGGATATAGCTCTAAGATTCTTCGCATCCCGCTTGCAAAGGAGGCCCATGATGACATATTAGCTTGGAGTGGAGCACCCTCGGGTGAATTTATAGTATGCAGTGCCTATAAACTATTACAGGGTATTGAAACAAATCCTAATGCTTATGCTTTACAGACCGACTATAGAAAATTCTACAAAAAATTGTGGGTACTTAATCTACCCTCCAAGATTAAAATCACTATTTGGAGAATTTCTTGGAACTATCTTCCTACAAGGGTCAACATGCACTTCCGTAGAATCTCCAACAATAGAACTTGTCCTCAGTGTGGAAGAGAAGTTGAAACCAACAACCATGTGTTCAGAGAATGCCCTATCACAGAAACAGTATGGGAAGAACTAAGTTTTTCAGAAATATTAAGAGTACCACAGCTTGAGTTCTTACAGTGGCTTACATGGGTTTTCGAACAAAGCAACACTTCTTGACGCGAAGCCTTCTGTTGTGCGCTATGGGCAATATGGGGAGACAGAAGCAAGAAAGTCCATGAAAAAATAAGCAGATCGGGGAAAGAAACATCAAATTTCATTAAAAGCTACATATCAGAACTGAAAGGTATTGAAGAGAAATTACCTAAAGAACCTACGGAATCAAAAAGTTGGCAGCATCCACCAGACCAAACTGTAAAAATAAACTTTGTCGCGGCCTATGATGGTAAGATCTGTCAAGCAGTAGTGGGAATAGTAGCCAGAAACAGTGAAGGCTCAGTTCTGTTATCCTTTTCCAAGATCCACCCACAGGTTGAATCAGCCTTTGCTGCTGAAGCAATCGCTTGTAGGACAGCAATTCAACTTGGCATTGACATGCAGTGGCCAAACCTCATCATCGAATGGGACGCATTAACAATAATAAAGAAATGCAAAACAAGAAATGGAGATAAAAATCAAAGATCGGGGCTTATATTCAAGATATTCAACGAATAAAGACAAAAATCAAAGGTTGCAGGTTTGAACACATTCCACGAGCAGCGAATAAACTAGCACATACCATTGCAACAGAGACAATGAAGGGGAAGGAAGAAATATACCTGATCGGAAGTACCCCGGCATATGCTGAGCAGTTGAAAGAGGTGGAAATGAAAGGTTCAATAGACTGAATATAGAGGAAAGGCAATGAGAAAAGGAAATGTGGAAGGTGAGGGGGAGAGAGGACAATCGGATCTGAAACTAGAATGATGGGAAATGAAAATTGAAAGGCTGGAATTGGGACTATCAAGCAGCAGGCGAACAGACTTTTTTGGGGAACCGAAAGCGTATTGAAGAAGGAAAACAAAAGATGTGACTTGACGGTGACCTACTTTTCTAATTGGGCAGTTGTCAAAGGCGCCATTAATATGGCTCTAGAGTGTTCTGCTTATTTTTTATTTTTTTTTTTAATTTCGGGTCTTTAGGAATGTTCAACTTCTGTTTCTTTAAGGAATTTAAATTGTTTTAGGGCCATTTTCTATTTAGTTTGTGTTAAGGGCTAGATTTTCATCAGGCCCCATCTTTTCTGAACTCTATTGTACTTATGTTTCATTTTATAAAAGCCCAATCTGAATTATTGTTTCAAAAAAAATAGTTAAAGATATAATTACTTGGATTATTTTAATATTAAATTATTTTAGATGATTTTATTAATTAAATAATTACATATTTTAAATGGAAAGTGGTAGAGATTTCTTTCATCTATCACCATCTTCATGCCACCACTGTTCATGAAAGGATAAAGTTTTCATTTTTTTCAATTTGGCCCTTTTTCATCATAACCATCAAACCCAATTTGGAAACCATCAAATTTTCATAGAAATTCTTAGTGAAATCAAGAATACAACATTATAGCAAGGTGATTCTCAAGTGAAGAAGCTGTGTATTCATCTTTGAGAAGAGAGAAAATCAAGTTACAAGGTATGAATATCAAATTTTTATTATGTTTTCAAGTTTAATCTTGCTGGAAAAATGTAGAAATGATGTTGAAGTAAATATTTCTCATTGAAAGTTTTATGTATTTTACATTTTATTGAAGAAAGAAATTGAGAAAGTGAATCAAGTGAGAAGGAAAAGGGAAAAAAACAAGTGATTTAAGGTTGGTAATAGGTAAGTACCCTTGAATTCTCTTGTTACCTAAGGACTAAAATGTAATTTTTATGAAATTTGTGGTAAACTAATAAAATAAAGTGTAAAATAATATATTATGATAGAAGGCTTAATTGAAGTGTGATATGGTAGTGAATTAAATATAAAGTGATGTTAATGTGAAATTATAGTAAATATTGAATTTTCATGATGCTAAGCACTAAATTGTGTGAAATTTATAATTGAAATAAGATGAGTGAAGTACATAAAAATTTTATATGTGAAATAAGATATTATGATGAGCTATTTGATTAAAGTGTCATGTAATAGTGAATTTGAATCAAAGGTGAAATTAGAAGAATATTATAATAATTATTGAATTTTCATATGTTAAGAACTAAATTGCAAGATATTTACAAATGCCTATAAATATTAAAAATGTTGAAATGAATTATTTAAGTGTAAGTGTTACATGGGAAAGAATTGATTTAAAGTGACCAAGTAGTGAATTTTCAATTTCGTGGTAAAAAAGACTAAATTAAAATGTATGTGAAAGTTTTACGTATTATTATTTGATAAGTGAAAATAATGTAGAGAGTACAGAATATACGATGTATTATGGACCAAGTTTAATGTGTTTTGAACAGTAAATATGAGGTATTACATAGTTTATAAGCTTTGATTATTGTTTGGAATGATCGTGGACAATTTTGATATGGCTTAAAGGTGTTTGAAAACAAAATTTTTGAGTTCCCTATCTCAAGTCTCAAGACATACGAAATGTATCTCTGAGACACAAAAATTTTGAAGCTAAAAAAATACAGCATCAAGGTCATGTCTCGAGACATACACTCATTTGTCTTAAGATAGGATAACTTCTAAACTAAAGTTCTACGGTAACATGACATTATCTCGAGACTTATAGAGCTAGAACTCAAAATTTTTAGTTAAGCTAAAAGAGACCCAAAACGAGTTTACTATGGAATTAAAATTTATTGTTTGTCTAAGTTCTAAAAAAGGTAATGTAACATTGATATAGGTCCAAATTATAAAGATTTGATATAGAAGAGAATGTTTAGTGTTGAACATGACATTCATTACTTGAGTTTCTTAGGCAAAAAGTGTTACAAGCGCTTTCAGAAAAACACACTTTTACAGAGCGCGCTTTGTAACGACCCAATAGTCAGGGGTATCGAAAACTGCATTTTTGGGGCTCCGTTTTCATAAATTGGAATCGTAAATATTTATTAAGAGTAATTAGGTATAAGGACTAAATTACATATAGGGTAAAAGTTGAATTATAAATTAAAAAATAATTAAATGGAGTAAAGAAGCAATTATGCCATTGTTCTTTAATGAGGCAGCATAAAGTGTAAAATTATTATTATATATATTATTAATAAATTAAAGTTAAAATATATATTGTAATATGTTTTACTTAATATTTAAGTGTATATATATTATAGTAATAAAATAAATAAAGAAAGACAAAAGCAGAACAAAATAGAAAGAAAGAAAAAGAGAAAGAAAGAAGAACCCACGGCCTAGGGGTTTCAAAGTTCCAAGTTCAATTGGTTAGTCAATTTAGTCCCCTTTTCTTGCAATCTTTATGTTTTTGGAATCCCGGTGTTAAGTACTACCCGACCCATATCGAAATTTTAGCAATTATTGAGTTTTTAAGTGTTGTTAATGTTGAATAATTTTAGTATTAGGGATTAAATTGGTAGATTTTTAAGTTAGAAATGAAAAAGGATTAAATTGTAGAATGAATTGTAAATTTTGAGTAATAGGGACTAAATTGTGAAAAATTCAAAATTTAGGGATTTAAGTGAAAATAAGGAGTTAAATTTAGTTTAAAGTGGAAATTGCATAAAAATATAGTATTAATTGTGAAGAATAAAAATTAGTCTCGGTTTAGGGACTAAATTGGAATTTAGGCAAATATTGAATAAAAATTGAAATATTCAATATGAAATTGAATTGTGTTGTATTAATGAATTTTAATTGTTTTAATGTCGTAGCTAACGTCGTACCGAAATCCTCAACTAAAAATGGGAAAGATAAAGTTGACGTGGAATAGCTCGGAATTCCTGGTTTGTATTTCTATAATCCAAAACTAGTTATTAATTATTGTATTTTTTATTTAATGCATATGGTAAGTGTTGAGGTGAGTATCTCACACTTTGACATTGAATTGAAACATGAAAATGAGACACATGTATTACATATTCATGAATTGGATATGGATTGAATAATATTATTGTTTAAATGATATATATATTAAATTGTGAAAAGCTATTATATAGTAAGTGATGAGATTTGAGAATGGTGTGAAATGTTGTATTTATGAATTGAATATTGAATGGCAAATGCCATTGTATGAATAAATGTGGTCTTAAATATTCAAATGTGCTTATAATTAAAATATGCATATCATCTTATCTTGTCTTTAAATATTCATTGGTTTATATCTTTGTAAGATTTGTAAATCCGCACACACAGTGCAATTTATGTAACGTATCGCACACTTAGTGCCGTTACTTAAGAAAGAGCACACATAGTGCTATGTACTAGTAATGTATCGCACACTTAGTGCCATTACTATTTTACCGCACACATAGTGCTAAATAACCGATTCACACACACAGTGCTCGGTATATAAGCTCGCACACATAGCACTCAACAATCCCAATTTTCACCTCGTTCATATAGACATAAATAATCACATTTTAAACATATAAAACACCCATAATTATACGTGTTCGAACCCAACAATCTTTCCTATGAAGTACCATCATATTCGGCCATAGAAAGTAAACATGTACACTCACCCATTCAATACAATCATCCTTCATTACAGTTCTACATTTAACCATATCTCAATTATACTTAATCATTCAACTCAATTAAATTCAAAGCTTATAAAAATTACCAACATTATATTCGGCTAACACTTAAATTTATCCAATGTCACATTCGGCATTTAATAATTTAATATACTTACTCTTACTTAACAAATGCACCTCGATATAAACTAATTCAATTCAACCCAATTGCTTAAAAACTTACCTCGAAAATTGTCGGATTAAGCTTCCCGGCTATTCGTTTAACTTTATTTTTCCCTAATCCGATCCCGGTTCTTTTATTTCTTGATCTAAATAATTTCAAAATGAGCTCATTCAAATAGAATTCATTCATTTTAGCCCAAAGCACATAGTTGAACAATTTACCAATTTATCCCTAACATTTGGCACTTTTACAATTTAATCCAATTTTCACAAAACACAAAATATGCTAAATTTACATATTTTAAGCTAGGGCCGAATATTCATTAAGCTTATACAAGTCCCCATATTTCATAAATTCTACAATCTACCCCCTCAATTTACAATTTTTGAAATTTAGTCCTAAATACTCAATTTAATCAAAATTTCCAACACAAAATTTAATAATCTAACACATATTTTTTATTTAAAATCATCAACCATCACAAAACATAAGCATTCATCAATGGCCGAATATTAAACATGCATCAAATTCAAAAATTCCAACATGAGTCGAATAGTATTCAAAGCAACGATCTCAAAAACGTAAAAATTTTCAAAAACGGGTCACAAACTAACCTTGAATTAAACTCAAACTATCGCTTGTTTCTTTCTTTCTTTTTCTTTTATGTATTCGGCAAGATGATGGTGATAAGAGCAAAGCCACTACTCATTTTCTTTTTTTATTTTAATGTTTTCATTATAAAAATATAACTTATAATATATAATATAAATTTTAACTTAATATCAAAACACATATAAATATACATAGCCACACTTATGCCGTCCACTATAATCAAAATGGACTATTTCCCTTTTAAGGACTTCACAATATTAAAGCCACATCAATTTGGCCATTAATCAAATAGAAAGCCTATTTTCCCCTTTATGCAATTTAATCCTTTTCTCAAATTATTCACACAAACAAACAAATTAATTCACAGAAATTTTAACACATGCTTAATCATAAATCATAGACACCAAATATAATATTTAAATATTCTATTGACTTGGATTTGTGGTCCCGAAACCAATGTTTCCGATTAGGGTCAAATTCGGGTTGTTACAAGTAGCCTCGAAAGAGGTATTAATATAAATTAGGGAATCCTACGGATCAAGTCAAGTGACTAAATTGTCTGGTTTAGAGTTAGATAACAAGTGAAGTCTAGGTGGATTCTTCCTCGGGTATTGTCTTAATCAATTAGGTTTTTCCCAAAGTTATTTTCCCCAATTCATTCTCTTGTCTTTGTATCTTTAGCTTAATTGTTAGTTAATTTTAGATTAGATAAAAATCCTTTTAATTCTTAGGCTAGATAATAAAAAGAAAGTTAGTATTAGTACTTTTGGTTCCTTTGGGTTCGACAATCCGGTCTTGCCACAGATACACTACTGTTCGATAGGTGCACTTGCCTCAATCATTGTCACAGTTAGTTTTTAGGCTTGGTCATTCTTTTTATAAATTTTTAAGACTCTGACATATACGATTACTGATCATAAGAGTCTCAAATACCTTATATATCAAAAGGAGTTGAATTTTGAGACAGCGTCGTTGGGTAGAGCTTCTGAAAGATTTTGATTGTGTTATTGATTACCACCCTGGTAAAGCTATTGTTGTAGCTGATGCGTTGAGTAGGAAAGCAGCAATTGATTGCGAGCAATGTTTACTCAGCTCAGTATCAATGACGATGGAGGCCTATTGGATGAACTAAAAATCAAACCGGTGATGTTTGATTGGATCAAGTTAGCGCAGTTAAATGATGACAAGTTGGTGAAGAAAAGAGAAATAGTTCAGAATGGTATATTAGAAAATTTCAGTATTGATGATTATGGTTGCTTGAGATTTCATAACCGAATTTGCGTTCTGGATGTTTCTGAATTAAAAGAGTTGATACTTCGCGAAGCTCATGATAGTCCTTTTGCCTTGCATCCTGGAGGAACGAAAATGTATAACGATCTGCGAGAATCTTATTGGTGGCCAGGTATGAAAAGAGACATGATCGAATATGTGGCTAAATGTTTACCTTGTCAGTGAGTTAAGGCAGAACATCAGGTTCCCACTGGATTACTTCAGTCTATTTCTATTCCTGAATGGAAATGGGATTGTATTACAATGGATTTTGTAACGGGGTTACCTTTATCGGCAAGTAAGAAAAATGTTGTATAGGTGATTGTTGATCGACTTACGAAATCATCTCATTTCATTGCAGTCAGGACAGATTGGTGATCGTTGTGATCAGAGTCTTAAAATTTATAAAGAGAATGATCGAACCTAAAAACTAACTTTGACAACGATTAAAGGCAAGTGTACCTATCAAACAGTAGTATAGCTAAGGCAAGACCGGATTATCGAGCCCAAAGGAATTAAAAGTACTAATACTAACTTTCTTTTTATTATTTAGCCTAAAATTAAGTGAAGTTGATTTAATCTAATCTAAATTAACTACTAAGCTTAAGGACACAAAGACAAAAAGGATGAATTGGGAAATAACTCTAGGAAAAACTCAGTTGATTTAGACGATACCCTCAAGAAGAATCCACCTAGACTTCACTTGTCATCTATCCCTGAACCATATGATTTATTTACTTAGTTTGATCCGTAAGGCTCCCTAACGTATATTAAACCCTCTCTCGAGGCGAATAATGTCTAACCCTAGGTTAATTAGTGGAACTCTAGTTCTCTTATAATAACCCCCTAGAATAGCAGTAAATCGATCTATGGACTCCCATATTAGGTTTCACCCTAATCCGGTAAAATCTCGTCAGCCTATCTGTAATGGCCTAAATTCAAGATTATCGGAATAATGGTTTCGCAACCATAAATCCAATTTAAATAGAAATTTATTTCAATATATTTGCATGAGTCTTTATATGATAGGAAATATTTTTATAAATATTTATAAAATGTTAGTAATGTGGTATTAAACTTTCGTTAGAAAATTTTAACGTTTGGGTAGGTAATTAAATGAAAAGGACTAAATTGAAATGAAAGTAAAAATTGAATTATAGATTAAAAAAATTATGAAGGACCAAAATGGCAATTATACCATTTTATAAAGATGAGGCGGTTTATTGAAGAAAATCTGAGATTTTTTTTGTATATTATTATATTATATTATTATATTATTATATTATTATATAAAGAAAGGAGAAAAGAAACAAAAGGATAAAACAAAGGAAGAAACAGAGAGCAAACGTGAAGGGAGAAAGAAGAAGAGAAAAGAAAGAAAAAAAAGGGATAATATAGTTTTTAAAGCTTGGAGTTTAATTTGGTAAGTTAATTTAGTCATTTCTTTTAATTTTGATGCTTTATAAGTTTTAGAACAAAGTTTTGATGAATTTAAGTTGAAATTTTTGAAGTTTCAGAGTTTTTGAATATAGCATATGATGAATAAAATGATGAATTAGTGGTTTAATTGAAAGAATTTGAAGTTAGAATTGGGTAAAGGATTTAATTGTAAAATAAGCTATAACAAAACTGTTTTGGACAGCAGCAGTAGAGTAAATTTGAAAAATCACTAAAAATCGTAGAAGTGTAATTAGAAGTTGAATGAGATATGAAATTAAATCTTATTGAGTCTATTTTCATATGAAAGAAACATAGAAAGCAAAGGAATTCTGTAATTTGAGATATTTATATTTTTGTAAGACTGGTTCAGAGGGATTTCGGGATCCCCTGTTCTGACTTTGAAAAATCATAAAAAATTGGAGAAAAATAATTAGGGGCTTAACTTTATATGTTTAGAATCCTGAATGAGTCTATTTTCAAATGAAATAAATAAGAAGGTCATATGAATTCTGTACGAAGAGTAATTTGATTCGTAGTGAAGAGAGGTCAGAACAGTCAAACAGTAAAACAGGGGAAACTTTAAGAATAATCTGGTATTGATTGGCCATACCAAAAATTCTGAAAATTTTATGGGAAGAAGATTTGTGAGTCTAGTTTCAGGGAAAATTAACGGTTCTTCATTTGGAGCTCTGTAGCTCGAGAAATAAATAATTTAGTGACTGTGACTCAAGTAGACAGCTTTGAATAAGCTAAAAATAATAATAGAATTATAGAAAATGCTACATGTGAACATGAAATGTATTGAATTGATGATTGACTTTATTTATTTAGATCCGGAAAACTCAAATACAAAGCTAGATCGAGGAAAGGAAAAAGTCCCGGATTAGTAGATTTTATAAACGAACTAGTATCGAGGTAAGTTCATGTAACTTGAATTATATTCTTAAATGCTTGAAATGTATGGTATTGATGTGAATATGATTTGAATTTTCATTGTATGAAAATTGATGATACATTGGTATATTTGATAAAAAAAAAGAAAGAAAAAATCCCGGTTGAATGAAAGGAAAATTCGATGGATCTCTGAAAAGGAATTGACGGTAAAAAGGATCTAGCCCGGACGGGTGATCCTATCCTGATATAGCCCTCCCGAAGAATATGTGGAAAATGGATTTAGCCCGGACGGGTAATCCGAATTAGGGTCTGAATTTAGCCTGGACTGGTAATTCAGATCCAAGCTCATTAGAGTAATTGTCGTTGCAGGGGATTTAGCCTGGACTGGTAATCCCGACAATACTCTATGAGTTTATATTACAGGGGATTTAGCCTGGACTGGTAATCCCGCTGTAAAGATGAGGTTCGCGGGAGTGTGCTCTCTGAAATGAAAATGTGCGCACATGAATATGAATTGACGGACCCGGATTTGTACACTAAAGTGTACCTCTGAAAATCCATCGAAATTTCGAGTAATTTAACGGGATAAATATGGAAAAATAACAAGGAAATGGAAATCATGACATTGATGAGCTCATCAATCATGGCGTGTATACTATTGATAGATGAAAATTAATGGACTAACTTGGATGTTGAGTTTGTGAATACTAGGGAAATAATGCATTGAGTGAGTATACGAATGTTTATTGCTTGTATTGATTATACTAGGTAAGTATAATTCTTGTTACATGGGCTTACTAAGCACAAAGTGCTTACCCTATTTCCTTTCCCCTGCTTTGTAGTGTTAAGAGCTCGGAGGTCGGATCGGTGGGAGACTCATCACACTATCAACCCTTGAGATTTCGGTATTTAAAGAAACTTTAGTTTGGAAATGAATGGCATGTATAAGCTAATAAAATAAATGTTAATATGAAATGAATATAATGTTAGCCACTGATATGGCTTATGTGTTGAAGTTATTTTATAAATATGCATGAATTTTATTTTGAAAATATGTTGAATTAGAATGGTTTTGGTTTCAAAAAAAAATTTGTAAACTCTGGTAATGCCTCGTACCTTATTCTGACAACGAATACAGGTAGGGGGTGTTACACTATCTCTAGGCGTGCGATCAACTCTGCTTAATTATGCTAGATCTACTCTTAAGTAGGGTCTATTCCTCCTCCACCTAAGCACATCAAATTTGGATTAAGCATGCATAATTAAGAAGAAACTAAGTATTTATCATATAATTCAGAAAATAATAACAAGATCCATCATAGGTTTCATCCCCTTCAGGTATCTAAGGGGTTTAGTTCATGGCAAATAAAGAAAACATCTCAAGAGAAAAGATAAAACAAAATATAAGAAATCCCTAAAACTCCCTGAAGGAATTGAAGGAGAAATCTGCCGTCTTGAGTAGAACTCCGGCTTCTTGAGATGGATCAACTGGCTATCGTTGAGTGACTTCCCACAAATCTGGCCTTTCCGGCTTAGCTCCTTGGCCTAGCTAGCCGCCCCCTTATCAGCTGGTACTTAGGGGGTTTATATAGGCTCTTGAAATACGTTTCTTTCTCCCTAAGTATCCAAATCCAAGTAAAATTGCTCTTTCCAGTTACAGGGACACGGCCATGGCACACGCCCGTGTGGATCATGGCCAAGCTGTGCTCGGACTTCTTTAATGAGGCACGGCCGTGTAAATCGGGAGAAGGCAGTGTTCTAGATGACTGGCGTGGCACGACCGTGTGGTCTTGGGCCCAGGCTGTGTCGATTTCGTGATATGGCCCATTTATTTCGTTTTGGGCCCGTTTTACGATGTGTTCATCCTCGGGTGCTTTCCTGGGTATAAGACATGAAAAGAAAGGATTAAGAGCACCTTTTTATATAATTTAAGGAATAAATCATCCAAAAGCATACTAAATGTGGGATTAAAATATGTTACTTTTACGGTTTATCAATTGGTCATTTCAAAAGCTTACTGAAGTTTATATTCAAGAAATAGTAAGATTGCATGGTATCCCTATGTCGATAATTTCTGATCGGGATCTGCAGTTCACTTCGAGATTTTGGAAACAGTTGCACGAATCTCTTGGTACGCGGCTTAATTTTAGCACAGCTTTTCACCTGCAAACTGACAGACAATCTGAGCGCGTTATTCAGATTTTGGAAGATATGATTCATACTTGTGTTATTGATTTTGAATCAGGTTGGGAGCGTTACTTACCTTTGGCCGAATTTGTATACAACAATAATTTTCAATCGACTATTCAAATGGCTCCATATGAAGTCTTATATGGTCGTAGGTCTCGATCACCTGTTTGTTGGATGAAATTGAGTGAAAGAAAAATGATTGGGCCGGAATTAATTCAAGAAACGGAAGACACTGTTAAGAAAATTTGAGATAGATTGAAGACAGCTTTTGATAGACAAAAATCCTATTCAGATTAGAAACGTCGAGATATTGAATATTCTGTTGGCAATAAAGTATTTTTTAAAGTTTCGCCTTGGAAGAAAATTTTGAGATTTTGTCGAAGGAGAAACTGAGTCCTCGTTTTACTAGACCGTATAAGATCACAGAAAGAGTGGGACCAGTTGCGTATCGTTTAGCTTTGCCTGCAGAACTACAGAAAATTCATTATGTTTTTCACGTTTCAATGCTTTGAAGATATAAATCGAATCCATCTCGTGTTATTTCGACAGAAGATATTGAAATTCAACCTGATTTATCATACGAAGAAGAACCGGTTTTGATTTTGGCACATAAGGTGAAAGAATTGCGTAATAAGCGAGTTCCGTTAGTGAAAGTGTTGTGGTGTCGTCATAGTGTTGAAGAAGCGACTTGGGAACCGAAAGAGACTATGAGATCTCAGTACTCCCACCTCTTTTCAGGTAAATTTCGGGGACGACATTTAATTAGGCGGAGAATTGTAACGACCCGATAGTCAAGGGTGTCAGAAAGTGCATTTTCGAGACTCTATTTTCGTAAATCAGACTCGTAAATATTTACGAAGTTAGTTGTGTAATTAATTAGGTTTTGGTTAAGTGAATTTGCATGAATTAAGAGTATTTAGGTATAAAGACTAAATTGCATATAGGGTGAAATTTGAATTATAGATTAAAGAATAATTAAATGGACTAAAGAAGCAATTATGCCATTGTTCTTTAATGAGACGGCATAAGGTGTAAAAATATTATATATATTATTAATAAATTAAAGTTAAAAAATATATTATAATATGTTTTACTTAATATTCAAGTAAATATATATTATAGTAATAAAAGAAATAAAGAAAGACAAAAGCAAATTGAAACAAAAAGAAAGAATAACTCACGGCTTAGGGGTTTCAAAGTTCCAAGTTTAATTCGTTAGTCAATTTAGTCCCCTTTTCTTGTAATCTTTATGTTTTTGGAATCCCAGTGTTAAGTACTACCCGACCCATGTCGAAATTTTAGTAATTATTGAGTTTTTAAGTGTTGTTAATGTTGAATAATTTTAGTATTAGGGATTAAATTGATAGAGTTTTAAGTTAGAAATGGAAAAGGATTAAATTGTAGAATGAATTGTAAATTTTGAGTAATAGGGACTAAATTGTGAAAATTTTGAAATTTAGGGATTTAAGTGAAAATAGGGAGTTAAATTTAATTTAAAGTGGAAATTGTATGAAAATATAGAATTAATTGTGAAGAATAAAAATTAGTCTCGGTTTAGGGACTAAATTGGAATTTAGGCAAATATTGAATAAAAATTGAAATATTCAATATGAAATTGAATTGTGTTGTATTGATGAATTTTAATTGTTTTAATTTCGTAGCTAACGTCGTATCGAAATCCTCAGCTAAAAATGGGAAAGATAAAGTTGACGTGGAATAGCTCGGAATTCCTGGTTTGTATTTCTATAATCTGAAACTAGTTATTAATTGTTGTATTTTTTTATTTAATGCATATGGTAAGTGTTGAGGTGAGTATTTGGCACTTTGACATTGAATTGAAACATGAAAATGAGACACATGAATTACGTATTCATGAATTGGATATGGATTGAATAATATTATTGTTTAAATGATATATATATTAAATTGTGAAAAGCTATTATATAGTAAGTGATGAGATTTGAGAATGGTATGAAATGTTGTATTTATGAATTGAATATTGAATGGCAAATGCCATTGTATGAATAAATGTGGTCTTAAATATTCAAATGTGCTTATAATTAAAATATACATATTATATTATCTTGTCTTTAAATATTCATATTATAGAAATACCATTGAGTTTTACTCAGCGAACGGTTTTGTTATCCGTGCGCAGATTAGGTACTTCAATTTTTATCGCCGATTTAGCATCCAACAACGCTGTCAAACTCAAATATGGTGATGTCTATCTTTTGTGTCGACATGTACCTAGAGTGTCTAAATAATAGTTATTTTGTGGATTGAATGTAAATGAGATTATAAGTTTAATATTGGTTGGTTTTATACATATAAATATGTGTTTGTTTTTGAAGCCATATTATAACATGGTAAATTGAACTAAATCTAGATAGGTGCGTGTGAATTTAATTCTATGTTTAAGTGCCCATGAATTAGGAAAATTTATTTAGATTTGGTATGTTTATAATTTGGATTAAAATGATGCTTTGATGACTTGTTTTGATGATATGAAGTGTTTGAGAATTCTGTCTGTTTGATCGATAAACTTCGGTAACGCTTCAAAACCCTATTCTGGCAACCGATATGGGTTAGAGGTGTTATACGCTTTTTACCACATAACCTAAAAACGATCTATTTCCCTAAATAATATTTAAAACGACCTAAATCGCTAAATATTTTTTAAAAAGATATTTTTCAATAATTTTGCCAAGATTTGGTTCCATTAAAGAAAAAGAATGTTGTGTGAAGGCTCAAAGGTCCTACTTTATGAAAGCCTCCTACATAGAGAATAGTCCAAACTCTAATATGAATGACCAATGCAAATACGTCCAATTCTATATTCAACTTTTTTAAAGTCATTTCTTTCCATATTTTTGAGGGATTATCTTCATCTCTGCAACTTTCTGAGTTGGCATTGTAGCTTTCTGATGTCTGCCACTCCTTAAGAAAGAAAAGCAAGGAAAGTTTCACATCATCCAACACAAATTGCATACTAAAACGTAGGATAACGTGCAACTTGCAGGATAATGCAAATCTGAGGTTGAAACAGTTGGTACATGTAATTACTTTTAAAAAGTGACATAATAAATTTGATTTTTTAACCCCTTCATCTATCCACAAAGTGCGGTCTGTTTGCATGTATGTATATAAACATGTGATAACACAGAGAGTGACTTCGCTTTGGAATTGTTGAGATAATGGACATTTCAAAGAACTCTAACTCTCTCCAAAGTGGTTGGGTATTATTCTAAGTTGGATTTCTTTGTTTAAGTAATGATAAATGTTGGTATTTCATACTTTTGATGATAAAAGATTAGTAAGTGATGATTTATTTGCTGTGCACTTTGCAGTTCTCTCTGCTTAGTACTGGTTAAGATTTATAATAACTTTGTAGGTTCTGAAGATAAGTAAAAAGATTGTTTAAGTGCTGGATTTATAAATAGCTCAAAAATGGTTTAAAGTTCCCAAATTCATTATGTACTTTCACATGCTCCAGAATTTATCCATACAATCTCTTTTCCTGTTCACAGTTAATCCCTTTAAGGCCCAGGAATAATAGCTTAAACTCAAGTGCTTCTAACTGTGATGAAGTGGGGTTTCCATTAAGAAACCCTCATTTGAAAAGGGGTATGAACTATGGGCTCCAATGGTCAAAGAAAAGAAGCAACCACACCAAGCCAGATGTTATATGCTTATGGGGAATGGATTCTTTTAATATTCTTTAATTTGTAATCCTGAGGTAGGAATGAAAGGGCAGTAGGCCATGCAACATAAAGATTTAGACTCACATCACCTTCTTTTTCCAATGCCCAAATCGGCAATCAAGTCTATGATAATATGAAACTTTTGCTTACCATAAAAGCAACACAAGAATGAAGGGAATTCAAGGTAGGTTTTTGTCAACTTTTTTCAAGGAAAAGATAGCATAGGAGCATTCCCTGAATGGCATGATGTAAAACAACCACATCATGGCCACATTAGGAGCATTCCTCGCATGGCATGATCGCATTGTTGGGATTTTTTACAGCAACAAAAAAGAAAACAAAGCAGAGGAAGAAATACAGGACAGAGAACAAGGAAGCAAGAAAAATTTACTTGCTCACAAACGTGCAGCAAGGAAGCAAAACAACTGATATGCTTATGTTTGCTCACTCATTCAATAAGAAAAAACAATACATTTATAGGAAATACATCACCAAATATTCAACTAATCTCACTAAGTAGCCTAGTAACTTGTAAAACATTGCTTGTGCACATAAACAAGCCACCTAAACTCGTCATTCAACACCTAAACAAACATATCAAGCTGTGATCAGCTTGTTCATTTTCAACTAAGTTACTTAACAAAGTAATTAAATAGCCTTGCTGTTACAGCAAGCATTAGTGCTGCAGCAAAAATGTGCAAGCTGCATGCACTTAACCAAAAACATAACAGCAGCATGGTTGGCCATTTTCAACACGCATTAGGAGTCTAGATTCTCAATCTTTAAACAAAATCAATAAAGTTGTTAATAGGACGGTAAAGGGGTTGCCTGGCTTTCAAAGGTGCCTGCAACACGAAAATTGAAAAGTTGGTAAGATGACATTTATAAAATTTCATTATGGTATTTCAGTTTGAGAACAATGTGCCTATTGTGTGCATGTGAATTAAGGGCAAAACTTGATCCAGCCCTTGAAACATGGAGACAGGTAGTGGAGTAGAACAATTTTAGTAAATGCTTGTTTCGTCCATCCCTAATGCAAATTGTGTGCCTCTGACGACAAGCACTACATTTACTTGATGCAAATTAACCATTGTTAAAATCAAATGCAGATGTTTATCGTTGGGTCGCGTTTAGGTGATGCCTGCAATTTGTGACATAAATCCAATTTAATCCAATCCAATCATACTATTAACATGAGGTAAAAAAATTGATGGGTTAGATTGCAACATAAAATAGGATTTAATTTTGATCCTTAATCAAGGATCATATATTCAATCTAGAACAACCTTTTTTACATTTGTTACAGTGGTTTACTGTTACTCCTCCACATTTTATCAACAAAAAATCTCATGAAACATTTGTTCAGGCCATCTAGAAAGTGTCTACATCATCCAGTCTCTGTGAGATTGTCTGCTGTAGACATTTGAAAGCTTTATGATAATTCAAGAACCCCATGAACCAGATATCAAAACCATCCACTGTCACAATTTCCATGTACTTCTGCGATGGTTTCTTCATGTTTTCACTCTGGTTCACTCCCTTTATTTTCTCAACTGGAACCACAACCTTGTAATGGACTCTCAGATATTCCCCATTTGCACAAGGGACTTTGATTGATCTCTCACTGCAAAAGGCAACCTTCTCAGACGAAATGAAAAGTAGGCCTGCAATAGGGCCTGCTGATGTTGATAAATAACATTGGCAAGCCTTCAACAGCTTCTCTCCTTCGCTGAAACTAAACAATTGCTTGAAAATCTTCTCCAACCCTCCTACTTGAAGAATCCTTGCCCCTAAACTCAACTTTCCCTTCACTGTTTCACTAATCTTTGGCCCCAGTCTAACTGCAGTTTCAAAAAAAAGTAAACTTTAGCTTTCATTGCACTTTAATCTTAAGAGACATTAATATATCTGATAGCATGAGAGTGTTTCATACCATGCTCTCGGACGCCATGGGCGAATGTATCAGCTTTCTTCCCTAGCAAGTTCATCCTTTTAAGTACAAAGTTTCCTTTGCCTGCAATAGCAAACAGTTTCCCATTAGAAAAAGAAACATCTTTTATTACCATGAAATTCCCATATCCACCATTACTAAAGATTGAAAGGGAGACCTACTTTTTGTAGACCCTTTTGATGAAATGTGGTATTGACCAGCAGCATCAGGTAAGTATTGCCTTGATGTTCTTCTCTCAACTCCATATGTTGTTGCTTTGATTGGAACTCCAATAACTTGTTCAAGTAGCTGATTCTTCATTTTTTATTTTTATTTTTTTGATGAAAGAAATGGAATACAATGCCTACAAGCTGTTGAATGTTTCTTCAGGTACTGATGAATCTTGTTTTTTGGCAAATGGTATGTATTTAAAGGGCATATTGATGTCGAAGTTGAATCCAACTTTTTGGCTGCATGAGTCACCAATAGCTCATCACTTTCAAAAGTTAGAATTTAAAAGAAAAAAAGATTATAAGAAGATTTGGTCTTTTTTAAGAAAAAGGATGTCGTGTAAAGGTTCAAAATCCTTCTTGATGAAGTCCTCGAATATGTTCAGTAGTCCAAACTCTAATATGAATATCCGATACAGATGTGCCCGATACCTTTTAGGATAATTTCTCTATACACATATCCAAAATGTGTAGATAAAAAACACAGGTAGATAAAACAACACACATATCAAACACAGGTAGATAAAAAACACCCATAGGAAAGATCATAACTATAAAAGGAGGCAAACATAGTCTATACAAAGCGGAAGTGCAGTTCAAAAATATAAAACAATACCCTGTATAGTTGAGACAACCTTTTAAAATAACTTTATTCTCGTTCACTGACTCTAAAATGATGTGGCATTGAAACTTTCTGATGTCTGCCACTCCTTTACTACTAAGATATAAAGAAAGAGAAGCAAGGAAAGATTCACATCAACCATCACAAATTGTATACTAAAAGATAGGATAACAATAATGTCATCCATGACGAGGTGAGATCAACTGTGATGCTGAACAGCATCTTTCTTTTTTTAATAATGGACATTTTAAAGATCTCAAAGTAGTAGCTCTCTCCAAAGTTGGTGGGTATTATATTAAGTTGGATTTCTTTGTTTAAGAAATCATAAATGTTTGTATTTCATATTTTTTTCACAATACTTTTGATGATAACCGATTGGTAAGTAATGATTTATTTGCTCTGCACTTTGTAGTTCTCTGTACTTAGCACTGGTAATCATTTATAAGTAAAAAGATTGTAAGTGATGGATATGTAAATAGCTCAAAATTTTCCAAATTTATTATGTACTTCTCATGCTCCAGGATTTATCCATACAATCGCTTTTGCCCTCTCTTTTCCTTTTTCACAGTTAATCCCTTCAAGGCCAAGAATTATAGCTAAATCTTCAGGTTCTTTCCCTTTTATTTTCCTCTGTCAATGAAGGGATCTTTAAAATCTCATGAGCTTCTATATGTAATGAAAAGGGTGATAAAGTGAGGTTTCCATAAAGCAACCATGTTTTGAAAAGGGTATGAACTATGGCCTCCAACGGTCAAACAAAAGAAGCAACCAAACCAAGCCAGATTTTATATGCTTATGTGGAATGCATTCTTTTAAACATTCTTTAATTTGTAATCCTGAGGTGGAAATGAATGGGGAGTAGGCCATGTGATATAAAGATTTAGACTCACATTACCTGCTTTTTTTCATTGCCCAAATCAGCAATGTTAGAAGATGGCCTTTCATGCAGCCCATGCAGCACCAAAGAACCAGCACGTGCAACAACAAAAGCAGTAGCAGACATGCCATGCAGTCGAGCCATGCATAAGCTATTATTGCATGTGCAAACTTAAGCCATTTTGTTCATTTTGTAATCCTCAGTCAATGTAATGAATTTTAGTTCATTTGGAACTATGTTAGGATGATATTTGATGTAATTAGGTGGTGATTGAGCTGACATATCAGCTTTGTTTAAGTTTACAAGTTAATACTTAACAAGTTTCTATGTATTTAGTGGTGTTAGGTGAAAGTTTAGGTAGAATTTGACTTGTAATGACTGTCATCAACTTGTTTATGTATTGGCATTATGCCATTGATCAATTTCGAATGAAATCATTGAAGTTTTCATCCATATGCTCCATTGTTCTTAGCTTTTCTCTTCATTTTCTGTTAGCTTTATTGTTTGTTTCTTCTGCAAGTCTCGAGCCTGGCTGCTCAAGCTTCAGCTAACTTTTGCTGCTAGCTGATTATAACACCAACAAGCAATCAAAAGCAACACAAGAATGAAGGCAATTCGAGGCTGGTTTTTGTCAACATTTTTCAAGGAAAACATAGCATAGGATGATTTTGGACTTAGGACTACAAATTAAAGATAGCATAGGATTTTAAACATTCTTTTAAATATGTTCTCAAACATTCTTTATATCTGCCACATCAGGAGCATTCCCCACATGGCATGATGGCATTAGGACTCTAGATTCTGAGTCTTTAAATGAAATCAGTAAAGTTGTTAATAGGGCGGCAAAGGGGTTGCCTGGCTTTCAACGGTGCTTGCAACACGAAAAATGAAAAGTTGGTAAGATGACATTAGTATAATCTCCGGTACTTTAAAACTTCATTATCGTATTTCAGTCTGAGAACAAATTTTATGCAAAAGTCATTAGCAGAAATTGCTTAAATATGTTTAGTAAATGCTTGTTCCGTACAGACCCTTTCATTACCATCCCTAACGGAAGTTGTTTGCCTCTGATCACAAGTACTACTTTTACCTGATGCAAGTTAACCATTGTTAAAATGACATAGATGTTTATCCTTGGGTTGCATTTAGGTGATGCCTGCAGTTTCTCCAATATCTCATATTAATATACTAGTTGTATGAGAAATTTTCATGGAAACAAAGTACAAAAAAAAAAAAAAAAAAAAAAAAAAAAATGGGGGCGTTTGCGAATCTAATATCTCAAACCCAACCACCTGTGAAAAACAGTACAAATCCCAACAGAAATCTACCTTGAATTAATCATGAAACATCATATACTTGACCCTATGCCAAGCAAGCCATAACAGAAAAAGCACCTTGAGATAGACATATTTGTTCTCGTGCTAATGGTTGCAATGGAGAAGGGAAGCAAAAATAGTTGCCAGAATGCTTTCCTACTCATAAATCTGCCACATTTGACTTGCCTATTCCACATTTGCCTACATAAATGCATGTTAGTCCTCTCCCTGTGGCTTATTTAGAGATTAAACACATTACACACAATTTGTGGTTTCAAATAAGCTCATCTTACTCAGGCTACAATAGACAATTCTAGTATAAGTCAGACATGTTTGAGAATATATTCGCGCCAGATATAAAGAATCCCAGTAAAAGGAAAGTAAAAATCAACATAAAATAGATTTTGATTTTGATCCTTAATTAAGGATCGTATATTCAATCTACAAAAACCTTTTTTTTACATTAGTAACAGTGATTTACTGATTACTCTTTGGTGGAAATGGCCAACCATGCTGCTGTTATATTTTGGTTAAGTGAATGCAGCTTGCACATTTTTGCTGCAGCACTAATGCTTGCTGTAACAGCAAGGCTATTTAGTTACTTTGTTAAGTTACTTAGTTGAAAATGAACTAAGATGGTATTGTTTTGATGTTTTTAGGTGCTGATTGACATAATCAGCTTGTGTGCAAGTTAAGTTTTACTTGTTTCAAAGTATGATTAGTGGTAGTAGGTAGTATTTGGTGATGTATTTGGCTATAAATGTATTGTTTTTCTAGTTGAATGAATGAGCAAACATGAGCTAAAAGCCATAAGCTCCCTTGCTGCACATTTGTGAGCAAGTAAAATATCATACTGCCTTGATCTGTGTTCTGTTTTCTTCTTTTGCTGCTGTCAAAACCCCAACAATTGGTATCATGAGCCTAAGTCTTAAGGGCCATTGATTTTGCTTCCGCTGCTTGTTAAAAGAAGGAAGTTGTCAAAGCATGTCATCAAGGACTGCTTGAAGAGAAGACAACATCAGCTCAACCTTAAGAGACTCCCAAACAAGCTTGAATAAGCTGAAGGAGGAGTTTCAAGGAAAGTATGTGAGCTTTCCAATGTGCAAACTGCAAGCTCAGCCTAGTGCGAGCAGAGTTGAAGACACCTTAAGAGACAGTAAGCAAAAATGCGAGCCTGTCAAAGGTGCAAGCTCAGCCTAGTGCGAGCAGAGTTAAAGACACCTGTTGAAGACAGTAAGCAAAAATGTGAGCCTGTCAAAGGTGCAAGCTCAGCCTAGTGCGAGCAGAGTTAAAGACACCTGTTGAAGACAGTAAGCAAAAATGCGAGCCTGTCAAAGGTGCAAGCTCAACCTAGTGCGAGTGCGAGCAGAGTTGAAGACACCTGTTGAAGACAGTAAGCAAAAATGCGAGCCTGTCAAAGGTGCAAGCTCAGCCTAGTGCGAGCAGCAAAGTGCAAGCCAAAAATGGTAGACTGGAGGCAAGCAAACTATACTCGCAAGCTGTATATGCAAGAAGAAACAGGACAGTAATGAACAAGGGAACAAGGCAAGTTGCCAACCAAGGCTATGAAGGAGGAGAAGACTCCATTTGAAGACCAAATATTTGGCATAAAAGACTAGGATAGTCAATTGTATGAGTCAGATTTTGTTGATAATGAGGCTAAGGTTGAAGATAAGTTGAAAATGAAGTGCTTGTGCAGGTTCAGCTTGAAACAAAGCATCTAAAGACTGCCAAGTTCAAAAAACTTGATGAATTTTTGGTATTTGCAGCATGGAGTCCAAGGAGGAGTGTTGGAAATGGCCAACCGCTGCTGTTATATTTTGGTTAAGTGAATGCAGCTTGCACATTTTTGCTGCAACACTAATGCTTGCTGTAACAGCAAGGCTATTTAGTTACTTTGTTAAGTTACTTAGTTGAAAATGAACTAAGATGGTATTGTTTTGATGTTTTTAGGTGCTGATTGACATAATCAGCTTGTGTGCAAGTTAAGTTTTACCTGTTTCAAAGTATGATTAGTGGTAGTAGGTAGTATTTGGTGATGTATTTGGCTACAAATGTATTGTTTTTCTAGTTGAATGAATGAGCAAACATGAGCTAAAAGCCATAAGCTCCCTTGCTGCACATTTGTGAGCAAGTAAAATATTATACTGCCTTGTTCTGTGTTCTGTTTTCTTCTTTTGCTGCTGTCAAAACCCCAACACTCTTCCACATTTCATCGACAAAACAATCTCTTAAGCCACCTAGAAAGTGTCTACATCATCCAGTCTCTGTGAGATTGCCTGCTGCAGACATTTGAAAGCTTTCTGATAATTCAAGAACCCCATGAACCAGATATCGAAACCATCCACTGTCACAATTTCCATGTACTTTTGACATGGTTTCTTCATGTTCTCACTCTGGTTCACCCCCTTTATTTTCTCAACTGGAACCACAACCTTGTAATGGACTCTCACATATTCCCCATTTGGACAAGGGATTTTGATTGATCTCTCACTGCAAAAGGCAACCTTTTCAGATGAGATGAAAAGTAGGCCTGCAATAGGGCCTGCTGTTGTTGATAAATAACATTGGCAAGCCTTTAACAGCTTCTCTCCTTCTCTGAAACTAAACAACTGCTTGAAAACATTCTCCAACCCTCCTACTTGAAGAATCCTTGCCCCTAAACTCAGCTTTCCCTTCACTGTTTCACTAATCTTTGGCCCCAATCTCACTGCAGTTTCAATAAAAAAGAAGAAGTAAACTTTAGCTTTCATTTCACTTTAATCTTAAAAGACATTAATTAATAGCTGATAGCATAATAGTGTTTCATACCATGCTCTCGGACACCGTGGACGAAGGTACCAGCTTTCTTCCCTATCAAGTTCATCCTTTCGAGTACAAAGTTCCCTTTGCCTGCAGTTACAAACAGTCTCCCATTAGAAAACGAAACATCTTTAATTACCATGAAATTCGCATATACACCACTAGTAAATATTGAAAGGGAGACCTACTTTTTGTAGCCCCTTGTGATGAAATGTGGTATTGGCCTGCAGCATCAGGTAAGTATTGCCTTGATGTTCTTCTTTCAACTCCATATGTTGCTGCTTTGATTGGTACTCCAGTAACTTGTTTAAGAATCTGATTCTTCATTTTCTTTCTTTCTTTTGATGAATGAAATGGAATTCAATGCCAACGACCTGTTGAACGTTTCTTCAGGTTGTGATGAATATTGATTTTTGGGAAATGGGATGTATTTAAAGGGGGTCTAGATGTGGAAATTGAATCTAACTTTTTTGATGCATGAGTCACCAATAGCTCATCACTTCCAAAAGTTAGAATTTAAAAGAAAAAAGATTATAAGAAGATTTGGATTCTTTTAAGAAAAGGATTTTGTGTAAGGTTCAAAATCCTTCTTGATGAAGTTCTCCAATTCCAACATGGTCAATAGTCCAATCTCTAATATGAATGTCGAATACAGGCATATTCAGCATACATTCGAATACGGGTAAATAGAAAACACCTAGAGGAAAGACATAACTATAAAGGGAGTCAAGCTATTTAGAAATTGTCAAAAGCCACTTGAAAGCAAACTAATTTAATTTTGTTTAATTAATTTTGCAGGAAATCTATGGAAAAGGCATAGTCTATGCCTGTATAGTTGAGACAAGCTTTTAAAATAGTTTTTTTTCCCTTTTAAAACAATTTCATACATGCAATTCAAATTCAATTTTTCATACACAATGATAAGTATATATAACCATCTTACACCACTTTATTTGAGTATATAACCAATAAAATTATTTAAAATGATAAAATTAGTAATATAATATATTTTATTGCTCTTACTTATGACTTAAAATCGTAGATTAAGTGGCAAAAAATTTAAAGAGAAGTTTAAAACGAACCAATATTTGAAAGATCATTTTGATGCCAACTTGCCATATAAAAATGAAAACTCATTGGTAAAAGTGAAATCAGCTATCAAACACCAAAGAAATTAAAATACACAAACATGTATCCAACCCTGATAAAAAGAATTAACACCAGCACAAAATACGTCAATAATTCAAACACCAGAATCATAGAGTTCATCTCCGACGGAAACTGTAACAGCAACACACCCTTCCACTCACAACCAAAAGAGCTGAAACATTCTGATTTCCTGTGAACTTTTTTCTTATTTGTCAGTCCTATTCAACATGTGTTGGGAAAAAAGCAAAATAGGCAAATAGTTTCGTCAGCAACAGATTATTAGCAAATTCCACTATAAAACCACTTTTCTTGGCCACGTTGAGGGTCGCTGCCCACTTCTTCAACATGTCCCACTTGCTATACTCAAGTGTCAACTCTTCCATCTCCTTCACCGCGGCACAAACTAGAAGTAGACTAACCTTATGAATATCAGCAGTAGGTTCCCCACGAGCCTTTTCAATCCGGGTTGCAATAGGTTCAAGGTAATCCGGAAGTCTCCCCCAGCAAGTGTCCTTCAATGCTAGTTGTAACCCATCGTAATCTGAAATACCCACTTCTTTGTTGTTTTCATCATAAAGTTGATTTATCAAGTTGCATAAATTTGACCGCAACTCCTCGAAACTCGCAAAACTTCTGTTGCCTTGATCAACAGGACTAGCAAGACCATTGGTTTCAGTACTAAAATTAGACAGTAACTTCTCCCTAGTCGGCAAATTTCTGTGGTCTTGATCAACAGGAATAACATGACTATTAATATCAGTACTTTCTCTTAACCATGGAAATGCTGAAAAAAGCTGAAACAAAAAAATGTAGAAAACATGTTATAATTTCCTATTAATCATTAAATATATTACAAACAGAAGATGGATGGATGGATGTGTGCGTATGTGTGTGTGTGCACATGTGTGTGGTACCTTTGTTTTCAGAGTATCCACGCTGAAGTCCTGCGATGAAAGAAAAGGATAAACAAATCATCAAGATGGAGAGATTTAAACATGGGCAAGTTGAAGAAATACTCGACACATCTGATGCACTGCAGAAAACGGAGAGGCACGAGAGATATGGTCTGATCATATTAGGGTTTCTGGTCTAATCGTAATGAAAATCTAAGTCCCATGTTTGATACGTATTCAAACACAAGTATGATGTACAATCCTTCAAAAGTATTCCTGTAGATTACAGTTTCTAATAAGGAATATTCACTGTATCAGATAGAATCCTATAGATATTTTATTGATTGCTATCCCTAACTTAAGGCTGTGTTTTAAGGGACAGCATCCCTAGAATCTGTTTGCTTCCTAGTTTAGGGTTTCCTAAAGTTAGGCTCACTATGTATATAAATATTAGTGTAATTTCTTGTGAGATATATAATACAGAAAAGCCTATTTCTAACACACTTCAACAATAATTAAATAGAAATAAAAAAAAATCCATAGCCGGTTGAATCATTACTTCTCTTTATTCCAATTTCAGGTTTTTTACGTGCTCATAGCTCTTTACTCAATTTGGTTTTGACAATGCTAAATCTGAGTAAGATTGATGAAAAATACTTTTTGTCCAGTGCAAGAGGAAGACTACGAAAATGTACACATACCATATTTCCGGTGAAGATTGCGTCAAGATTGTCTGTATTGGTTAAGTCCTAAATAAAACCAAAGATCGAAAGTTAGCCTTGTAGATTTAGAAGATAATTAAACTAGAAATTAGATTAGCGAGGAATGAAATCAAACTTTAGTAAAAGTTTTAATATTAACGTTAACATACCTTTAGCCGTTGATCATCTAAACGTTCAATTCTCACTCCTACAGCATATAATTCAGTCTTCGCGTTTTCCTCTGTTAAAATTTCGTCCTTGTAGCTGTTCTTGATTTGCTGGAGGTTTTGCTTTTCGGTTTGGATATCATATCGGACTGGCCATTGCCTTTTGATTTGCTTGAGACCGCCGAGAACTTCTGGCAATAGATGAGAAGCATTTTTGGCAATCATCGTTTGAACTACCAATATAATAGATTCCATGTCTGCCATCTTATCCTTCATTTTACCACGACAACAAGTTAAAAAACAACGCATGAAAAAAAAAATGCAAAAGCATTAGGAGACTGACGTTCTTAATCTTTCGGTCAATTCGATCCTTGAGAACTTTCACGATTGTCTTCACAGATCTCTCCGCGATAAGCTCTTTCAGCTTATCTTTTATTTTCGGTTTTGGACGGTTCTTGGAAGTCGATGCTACATCGGTATCAGATGTTCCCTGATGCCGGCGCCGTTTTTCTTCCGGAGAGTTATCGGAAGCCAATTCCTTGTTTTTCTTCCTTCCACTCGACATTGAAGGCCCACTCTGGGCTCCGTTTGGAAAATGGAAACCACAATTGTTGCTTGGGGACCGATATACTGAAAATTTAACAAAAATCATATGAAATTTCTGAGTCCATTTAAAAAAAAAAGATCTTTTTTTTTCTGAAACAGAAAGAACTACCAAAACGAAACGAATAATTAAAGAAATTTCAGTAGTACTCACTTGTAAATTAGAGGAGCGAAGGGCGGCCTTCCGAAAAGTACAGCGAAAGAAATGAAGGAATTTATTGTGGTGACTGAGGATTGATTATATAAAATGAATGCCATTGAAGACAACTCGACCTGAAAACTGAAGTAACCCCCTTAAGCGAGCCAACAGAGATAACTCGCGCTGAGAAAACTTAACTTGCACAAAAATCTAGGTAATCAGTAATTTAATTGTTTGAATTGTTGTGTTTGATTGAATAGAATAGATGTTGTAATACTATAAGAAAAAATGTTTAAATGATCAAAGTATTCTTAACAGTATTTTTATACGTAAATGATTTTTGTTATTAAATTTTAATAAAATTATTATCAAATATATTTTAATAAAAATAAAAATAATTAATTTAATCATATTTTAATATAATTATTATTAAATACAATTTAATAAAATAACATATAATTTAATAATATTCTTAATATAATTATTAATAATATTTAATAATAATTTTAATATAAAATTATTATAAAAAATATTTCAATGCCTAATATATTTGTTTTCATCTAGCCTCTCCCACCTATTCTCTTAGGTCACAATCGCCAATATAAAAATGAGTTTAACATACGATATAATAATCTTCTAGTAACATTTTATTTTAATAGTCAATTTTAATAGAAAATATTTTTTTATATTTTATTTTATCCTTCATAATAACATGATAACAACAATTAATTATAAGGTATACTCTTTAATGAATTAATTATTTATAGCAATCTTTTGGTGAAATAAAAACCTTCAAATTTTACATAAAAATTATTAAATTTTAGTAACATTAGTTCTTTTCATATGTGAAAAAAAAAAAATCAAAACTCATAGTCCTTTGTTATTCAAAAAACCATAGTCCTTGATTTTATGTTACTCAAAAACTCATAGTTCTTTATGTTATTCAAAAAACATGAAGAAAACTCGACATAAATACAGAAGGAGCTGAGATTTGTAATCCCTTTGTCTCAAAAGCCATTTCTCATTTTATGTTATTCAAAAACGCATAGTTCTTTATGTTATTCTCGTATAAGAAATAGCAAATTCTCTCCATAGCATTGGCTTCTCTTAGAAAGTCAAACTCATATCCGATCTTGACAACATAAAGGATAAATAATTAATGACATGCAGAAGAAAAAAGAAATCCAAATCCAAGTGGAACGATACTCTGAATTTACATAATATGAAAAATACATAAAAGAAGGATTGATGTGTTTTGCAAGGAACATCAGTGTGAATACAGATACCTATTTTTTCATTTCCAGAAAACAGATCAAATTTGATATCATTCTTCTGAATGTATAGTGCAAATGCTTGCAAGTTACGGATGTCGGTCATCATAAGATCCTGGATTCTCGGATGTTGCACCTGCCATAACCTTGAATGGTCAAAATCACATAGACATATGAGGTTTTAAAATCATTTTCAAAGGGACTTAGATTAACAACAACATCAATCTTATCACCTTTTAATCCTGCTTGATGAACCTAATTCAAATACAAACATATATTAAGGTATATCCACTAATCATAAATTTGTGTGATTAAATATCATTAGAATTGCAAAGAATGCATTATGCAATTAAAAGGGGAATAGACTTGTCGAAACTATTTTTTATATGTTTGGAAAAAAAGGGAATCGACTTTAAAAATATGGAGTAGAGTCGTCACCAACCCTTTTTGTTTAGGTGTGATTGGATCACCTTGGAAAAAAATAATTTTGGTCTGCGAAATAGAAAAATAGGTTCGGGAATCGGTTAAGTACGAGGAAGGATTAGCACCCTTGTACGCCCAAAATTGGTACCAAATTGATTAATTAATGTCCTTATGTGAAAATTTGAAGAGATTTTGAAATACAATTTCTTTTAAAGATATGTGAATGACTCGAATTGGAGTTTAAGAGTCCCTTGTCTCGAAGTAACAAAATATCATATCCAGTACGTTAGGACATAACATTTTATTCGTCGAAACCAAGATCGTCTTTTGATTTTCAAAATTCATGCATTGATATTTTAAAAGGATATTTGGTTATTTGGGATCAAACGAAAAATCGATACCCAGCACGTTAGGGCACGATTTGTAATAGCCCAAAATAGGGCCTAGTCGGAATAGTGGTTTTAAGACCACAAACTCTAAGTAAAAATATTTAATTTATGATTGATTTAGAGTCTATGATATGTTGGGTGATGGTGTGTAAATTTTGTTAAGTAATTTTTATCTATAAAGTGCCCAATTTTATTATTGGGATTAAATTGCAATAAGTTGCAAAGTATGTGGTCTATAATGTGATTGAATTGTTGTGTGGAAATTTCGTTAAGAAATTTTATCGGAGAAGTGTTTAATTTGGTTAGTAGGATTAAATGGGTGCAATTGTGATGAGTTTTTAAAGTGAAGGTCCTTATGAAGAAATTAGTCCATTTATAAGTTAAATGGATAATAAGACAAAAATAGTAAAAAGAATAAAAATAAAACACCCTTATTTTCTTCTTCTCCAGCCGAATGTGAGAACAAAAATGGCAGCCATGGATGAGCATTCGGCCAAGCTTCTATGGCTTATATAGGTATGGTTTTTGTCCCGTTTTTAATGATTTTCATATTTTTGAGATCCTCAAAGCTTAATTTATCTATTTCTACCATTAATTTGAAGTGTAATCAAAGTTTAAAAAAAATACCCATGCTAGATAAGCATGTATTTTGGTATCTAATGGTAGAATATGGATGTTTGAGATTAGGAGAGTGATGTTTGCTAAATGATTTTCGGTGAAAATGAGTAAAACGAGTTAATCGGTAAAAGTTGTTATTGTTCATAAATATGTGTTATAGTAAGAATTTGAAGTTGCAATAGAAGGGAAAAATGTTCAGCATGTCATAAAACATAAGAGAAAAGGAATAAAGTTTAATTTTCGAGCCTAGGGTAAAATCGTAATTATGCAAAAGTTTAGGGGCAAAATTGTAATTTTTCCAAAGTTTGAGTTAGGGACTGTTTTGAGTAGTATATTAATTAAATAAGTGAAATGTGATGTTTTAGATCCTGAAAAACGAGATTTGGATGTAGAATTGGAGGAAAATCGAAAATCGAGAAAGTTGGTAAAATGGTCGTTTTAGCATTCGAGGTAAGTTCGTATGTTAATAAGCATTAAATTTAATATGTTTAAATGTTTAACTGATACCATGTGTTATTTTGTATGTTATTATTGGATCATGAAAAATATAAAAAAATTACGAGATTGTATTGAAAGATCAAAATTAAGAGAAATGCGAGGCGAGTATGATCGAATTTCGACATGTGATGAATTGATGTGGATAAGTCCATGGTTAATCCATGGCAAAGTGTGAAATGTAGGTATGGTATCATCCATATTTGAGATATAAAATGTAGGTATGGTATCATCCATACCGAGTTCGAAATGTAGGTATGGTATCATCCATACCGAGTTCGAAATGTAGGTATGGTATCATCCATCTTTGAGATATAAAATGTAGGTATGGTATCATCCATACGGAGTTGTGAAATGTAGGTATGGTATCATCCATCATGAGGTATGAAATGTAGGTATGGTATCATCCATACCGAGATATGAAATGTAGGTATGGTATCATCCATACCGAGTTGTGAAATGTAGGTATGGTATTAACCATACCGAGTTAAGAAATGTAGGTATGGTATTTCAATGAGGAAAACCATACCGAGTTGTGAAACGTGGCAATCGAAAGCAACGACGCACTCAAATTCGTAAGACTTTTCCTAATTTGATAATAAGTAATACAAAAGGAGTGAATCAAATGAAAGAGATTGAATGATTGTTAATATTGAGCTCAACTATGTGTACAAGAGAGTTCTGAAATGGTTTTGGTGACATGCATAGTACTAAGTGCAGGTTACTATGTGTACCAGATAGCTTCGGCTACAAGGGTGGTACCATGTGTGTAGCCACCGTGTATCATTATCATTACGATGAGTTCAACGGAAAGTGACTAAGAGAAAATACATGTGATTGTGTGATGACTAAGTGTAATTGAATACAATCATGTTATGAATAAGTGCAAGTATGAATGTGACCAATTGAGAAATGTGGCAAAAATGCGTATGAACAATATGTTCAATATGTAATCGGAAATTTGAAAGATTAGTATAAGCAAGTGATGAACACAACTAAAATGAAAGAGAGCAAAAAAAAAAAAAAAAATTACAATAGAACTGCTTTTGGACAGCAGCAGCGATGTGAATTTGAAAAATCACCAAAAATAGTAGAAATTGAATTATAAGTTGGATGAGATATTTATTTGAACATTATTGAGTCTATTTTCATATAAAAGAAACAGAGAAAGCAAAGGATTTTTATATTTCAAGATATTTAAATTCTTGTGAGATTGGTTTAGAATGAGTACGTGATCCCCTGTTCTGACTTTGAAAAATCATTAAAAATTGTACAAAAATAATTATGGGATAAAAGTTATATGTTTGAAATCCTTAATGAGTCTAGTTTCAAATGATATAAATTATAACATCATTTGAATTTTGTACAAGGAGAAAATTGATTCGTGGTGAAAAGTGGTCAGAATAGTCAAACAGTGAAATAGGGGAAATTTTAATGAATAAACTGTACTAATTGGCTAAGCCAAAAATTCTGGAAATTTTATGGTATGAAGATATGTGAGTCCAGTTTCTGATAAAATTAACGGATCTTAATTTGGAGTTTTGTAGCTCGAGATATAAATGATTTAGTGACTATGACTCAAGTAGACAGCTTAAGATGAACATGAGAAAATGGTGGAACTATGTGTAATTATGATTGCATTATCTTGAGAACTTGTTGTGAGAATTTGTCATGTTGAGGCCTTGATAAGGCTACAAATAAGTTGGGAAAGTAAGAACTTAGCATTATCTATGCAAGTTATAACGGCTTAGTAGTAAGCTAAATTCATTGCTAATGCTTATTATTTTTACATGTGAACTTACTAAGCTTTATAAGCTTACCCCCTTTTTCTTTCCCATGTTACGGAGTCCTATTAAACAAGCTTGGGTTGGAGGTCGTTGGAGATCGCTTCACACTATCAAGTTATCTATGTGTATCTTTATTTATAAATGATTTAAGTTATGGCATGTATAGGGACTTGACTAAGTCATTTTGTATGTGTTAAGTAATTTGACCAAATGTATTGTTAAGTCTGGTAATGCCTCGTACTCGGTCCCGGCATAAGATACGGATAAGGGGTGTTACACGATTTATCGATTTTCTAAACACAAAATATTGCCTAATTTTTAATAACTTTTAAATAAGAGATTTTAAAATTGACTCAAAATACTTTTATTGAATCACTGTTCAATAATGAGAAATAAAATATAGTATCGAGTATGGAATAATAATATGTGAATACAACATCATTCAAAAATGACAAAGATAACGATGCGATCATACAATTTGAAATATGCAATTGTGATAACCTTGCAATTCTTTTTGGAAAAGAACTAACATTAATAATCAAATAATGAAATCTTTAAAACAAGTTAAAATGAACAAAAAGCTTTCAAATATGGATGAATAAAGTTAAAATAATAATATAAACAACGAGAAACTTGGAGTCAATATGACATAAAAGTGATTTAAGAATTATTAAATAAATGACAATTTACAAATAAACGATGCATGATAGGGCTTGAAATAGATTAAGAAAACAAAGATGAAAATGACTAATGCACGAAATAATAATGTAAATGAATTATAAAAATAAATACTATGTAAAAATAAATTCAAAGTAAATAATGTACAAAATAATATATGTTAGTTAAAATAATACAAATGATTTATATATGAAAATAATAATATATAGAAGTTTTCGAAATAAACTAAATATATAATAAAATATCATCTTTTAAAAAGATAAAATTATGTATACTAAATTTAAAATAGAAATATATAAATAAATTTATTTAAAAGAAACTTTATATATGTGAATAATTCTTAAGAAAATATAAATAAATTTATGTAAAACCAATAAGGTTTATATAAAATGAAAACAAAACTTTTATATAATACAAACGCATGCATAAAATAATATTATATAAGAATTAAAATTAAATATTATATGAATCTTTAAACAAAATGGTAAAGAATGAGTTTTAAAATAGAAAAACTATATAATCCTTTTACAAATTTTTTTTTTTTGAATAATTCCGATTGGCTTTATTATTAATAAAAATGAAAACATAACAATAAGATGGGTTGCGAGAAGCAGACCCAATGCTGGTAAAAAAAAAAAAAAACAAAGGTCCAATGATTATGGCCCAAAACAAAGTAAAATAGAATAGTTCAGAAAAAAAAAAGTAAAAAACGTCCTTTCAAAATCAAATCCAACCGGTGTAAATTAGCTGGCTTCCACTAATTTTCTGACTTTCCTTTCCCAAGGAGATTTTGAAATCTGCTATCCCTTCCTCTCCACGTCTCTGCAATCTTCCTTCAGTCCAGATTTAGTTGCCTATTTTCCTCTCTTCGACGCTGGTGACTCGAGAAGGTTTCTTCTTCCAGGTAATTTCCTCTCTTCTTCTTAATGATTCTGTTGCTACATCGTGGGCTGCTCCATTGTTCTGTCTTTTGACGAATCGAAAATGGCTTTCCTGAAAAAATTGCCTATGCTGCTGTATATATCTGATAATCGCTCCCAAGACTGACTTATCTCTGCCTGTTGAGTTGCATTTCTTGATAATCGTTTTAGAGTCTCATAGGATAGAGATAGATTGAAACCCCAGATTAATCCCTAACTTTATTACTTGTAGACCCGCATGAGCTTCCGCCATGAACGGTGACGCTATTGCGGAGTGGATGACAAATTTCGAAGCAAGCCACTCATC
This sequence comes from Gossypium bickii, assembly GCA_025503065.1. NCBI lineage: Eukaryota > Viridiplantae > Streptophyta > Magnoliopsida > Malvales > Malvaceae > Gossypium > Gossypium bickii. The sequence continues at coordinate 138,476,709 of CP106710.1, forward strand.
CATTTCGCCCTTCACCACTAGACCCGAGGCCGATATTGCATTTCTGCTATCGTATGCTACATCAAAGAAAATGGTTGCTTCTGTTGCTTTCGTATTTTGTCTTTGTTGTATATTACCAACATAGGTATGCTTTCTCTCGTTTGATCTATCAATCTCTCCGACGTAACTTCGAACTTCCTTGACAACTCCCTCCCTGTGATTGTTTTCTGTTCATGTACAAATTTGTTCCTGGAGTTCCATGCAAACCATATAGTGCAGCAGAACAGTCGACATTGCTCACTGTTTCCTTTGTCAAAAACCTAGGTAAGCCAGTTCCACAGATCTAAAATGGTTGAGTTGATGACCCATGAAAGATTAAGATTCTGCCACATTTCTGTTGTTGTAGGGCATTGTCTGAAGACGTGATTTTCATCCTCTTCTGCGCTTCTACACCGAGGACAAGAGCTATCGAGAACCACCTTGCGCGATCTCAAATTTTTAAAGTTTGGAATAAAATTCCAGGATACGCGTCAGATAGTAATTAGGATTTTTTATGGAAGTTGTAAATTCCAAAGTTTCCTATAGAATTTTTTTTCCTTCGGTCTGTAATAATAAATCATTAGGATTCAAAGTAGCCTCCTGTAATAGTTTGTAGGCGCTTCTTACTGTAAACTTGCCAGAATGTTCTCCTCGTCAAACCTGGAAGTCTTCGTGTTCATTCTCCACCAAAGGATTTGTAAAATCTTCTGAGCGATTTGTTCTGGAAAGGTATTCTCAATTAACTCTTTTTCCACCTACGTGTTGATGTTTCAATTAAATCTGCTACTGATTCAATTTCTGGATTTTCGGTGTTGTTGCTGCTTCGATTAATGGAAACACCTGGGATCCAACAGTCATTCCAAACAGAAATCCGGTCACCTTTACCAACTCGCCAACATAGCCCATCTCGCAATAGCCCTTTTGCGGCCCATACGCTCCTCCAGGTAAAAGAAGATAAATTACCCAACTGTGCATGGATGAAATCTGAGTTAGGAAAGTATTTTACTTTTAAAACCTGCGTTAATAATGAATCAGGATAATTAATAAGTCGCCAGCCCTGTTTGGCTAACAAAGCAATATTAAATTGGTCAAGAATATGAAATTCCCCCTTGTTCTTTTGAAGTGCAAAGCTCATTCCATGTACACCAATGAATGCCCCTTTGACCATGGCCTTTTTGCCACCAAAATTTCGCAATAATATTTTCAAGATAGGAACATAGCGATTTAGGAAGTAGAAAACATGCCATTGAATATGTCGGGATCGCTTGAAGAACAGATTTTATAAAAACTTCTTTTCCCCCTTGCGATAGATGCCTTGTGCTTTAGTTATCAATTCTTTGTTTAAATCTATCCTTTAAGTTTTGAAACGCCTCTTTTTTTCTTTTGCTCACCTTATTTGGTAATCCTAGGTAGCATTCCGAGTCGTTTGAGCTTCGTACACCCAACATTCAAGTAACAATTCTCTTCTCTTCGACTCTTGTGTTGGAGCTAAAAAAAATCGTAGATTTTTCAAAATTGACTATCTGCCCCGAACAGATTCTATATTCCCGTAAAATCCTTTTTAATAGACCAGCTCCTCTTTCAGTGGCTTCTCCAAAAATTATGCTTTAACACCTTTAAAATTCTCTTCTTGCTGTGCCAGTCTCATTAGGCTAGATAAGCCTTCTCCACATATCAAAAATAGAAACGGACTTAAAGGATCACCTTGTCATAATCCTCTCATTGGATAAAAGGTGCTTCCAGCTTATCTATTAAGAACCACTGAATAGGAGACAGTAGATATGCATTTCATGATCAAACTAATCCATCTAAATTCAAAGCCCATTTTCCTCATTATTTCCTCTAAAAAAGCCCATTCAACCTTGTCATATACTTTACTCATATCTAATTTAACTGTCATCAGCCCCTTTTTCCCCATTTTTTTCCTCTTTAGAGTATGGAGAATTTCATATGCTACTAATACATTATCTGAAATTAATCTTTCTGGCACAAAAGCACTTTGTGCTTTGTCAATGCATTTTTCCAAAACTCCTCTAAATCGATTCGCTATAGCCTTAGCCATTATTTTATATATTACATTACAAAGGCTTATTGGGCGAAAATGAGCAAGATTAGTTGGGCTTGTTTTCTTTTGAATAAGGACTATATGTGTGGTATTAATTTGACTAACCTCCATGTCACCATTGAGCTGTTGTAGACAATAAGTTGATACATCATCCCCCACTTCATGCCACAATTTTTGAAAGAAAATTGCCAAAAAACCATCTTCACCTGGAGCTTTTGTAGCACCCATGCTTGCCAAAGCATCCCAAATCTCCTCCTTTATGTATGGCTTCGTGAGACTTTTATTATCCTCTTCAGAAATACATTGTTCAATACCTGTTAGGAGGTGTTCAGGCTGACCTTTTTCCCCAACCTTGAATAAGTCTTGGAAATATGCTCTAGCAATTTCTGCCATTTCTTGCAAATCCCCTATTTCTCTACCATCTGAGTTTTGTAGCTTTTGGATGATATTTTTTCGCCGTTTTTGTGTTGTAATACTATGAAAAAAGGCTGTGTTTCTGTCCCCAAGCTTCAGCCAGTTTACTCTAGCCCTTTGCTCCCAGTAGCTCTCATCTTTATCAATCTCAAAGTTTAGTTGTACCTTTGTATCAACCAGCTCTACTAAATTATCGTTGGTTCTTTCTGCTTCCAGCAATTTAGACAACTTTGAAGTCAAGACTTCCTTTTTTCGTCTTCTAGATATCCTAATACTGGTAGCCCATCTCCTCAATCCCATTTTAAGATAATCTAGTTTTTGTACTAAATCACCTGTGGCCGAATCTCATATGCGCTTAACTTCCGCTTTAAAGGTTTCTTCTAAGACCCATCATGCTTTGAATTTAAAGGTATCCTGAATACTCATGTGTTCGCCTTTAATTGTAGTTTTTAAAAGCGGACAGTGATCAGACGTGAGTGTACCAAGTGTTTAATATTAGCCTCCGGAAACATAGACATCCAGTTCACATTAGCCACCCCTCTATCTAGGCGTTCTCGAATATTTGTTTCTGGTAAATTCCCCCTCTCCCAAGTAAACCAGTTTCTTGAATAACCAACATCAATCAGTTGACAATCCTGTAGTGCTCGAAAATCTTCCATTGACAATCCTGTAGTGCTCGAAAATCTTCCATTCTTCTTTCCTCTCTAGGCAGCTCACCCTTCTTCTCGAACCCGTACATTATTTCATTAAAGTCTCTACAAACTAACCAAGATTGCTCCTCATTGCGATGTAAGCTTTTTAGTAGATTCCATGATTCCTCTCTTTCTTGTGTATAAGGAGAACCATAAAACCCCGTAAATCTCCATTGTTGTTTATTATTCTGGCCAACTAGTGCATCAATGTGCCTTTTTTAATCCTTTTACAAATTTATACAACAAAAAATAATATAATAAATCGACTTTTATTTGAAAATTAAATAAATAATGAATAAATTATAAAGAATAAGAAAACATAAACTGAAATAAAAAAACAGACTTAATTGACGTAAAGACAAAGTTAGAAGAGGGATTTACAAACAAAAAAGTTATTAAGGCATAATTAAGGACCAAAATATAATGAGTGCAAACGCACGAGGACTAAAAAATGCAAATATCCTCATTCTCAAAATGCGGCGTTCAAAATTGGACTAATTTAAAATAGCGCACAACATTCAAGGGAAAAATTAAAGAACGAAAGAAATAAAAATAGAGCTCAATCAATTGATGGTGCAAAGTGTAGGGACTAAGTGCACAAATATACCCTCGAGGACCAAAACGGGCGGATCTCAGCCGCATATGGGTCGGGTAATCAGGTGGTTTATACGGCACCATTTTATGTATCTAAATAACAATAAAAAAAATGAAACCTGATTCGTAATTAATCAGTTACCTAAAACAAAAAAGAAAAAAAACTAATCACCCTCCTAATTTTCTCTTTAACCAGCCACCGCAAAAACAGTCATCAAAAACTATCCGGCTACCATGCGCTTCAGAAATCAGCAATAGAGTTGAATGAAGGCTGGGTATAGCCTCTTTTGCGCCTGTGCTTGAAAGTATTATCACCTTCGCACCCAGATCCCCATTTCAACTTCGATTTCAACGAAGCGAATAGAGATCCAACGACGATATTGCCAGATAAGTATTCCATCTCCTATTTCTTCTGCATGCAATAGCCAAAAATCGAAGAATATAGGAAAAGAAATCTTAACGAGTAGAAGAAAATTTGAGCATCACCTTTTGAAATTTTTCTACTTTTTGATTTTGTATATTTTTTATGTATCTGTATGCCTCCAAAAGAATGGAAATCGGATCCCTTTACACAATGATAGTATATGGCTTTTATAGCTTGATGAAAAATAAAAAATGAGATACACCTTTTTCCCTCTTTCTTCTACTGTATTCTATTGTATTCTGTTGTTTGTTTTACAGGCGAGTATAGTGTGTAGCAGTGACGAAGTTGCACGGAGGAGCTACTCGTGCAAGCAGAGGCACCAAGAGACTCCAGAAACTTCTAGGGTTTCCCAGATTGAAACCCACTGTTGGACCATTTGGGCCACTCAGTTCTGTTCCGTATCTGGGCCTTGAAGGCTGAATCCGTTTTTGGGTTTTGGGTTTAAAATGAGTATTGGGCCATTTAGGACTAGGATTGGCCCATTCGGGGTTATTGTTTTGTGAATTCTAAAATTTAGACTTTAGGGGCATGAGAACTATCGCTTCAAACCAACTCAAGAAATTTAGACATGTGGCTTGAATCTTCTCCCCTGCTACCTCGGGAAGATAAGATTTACCATCTTTCAATCCGCCCCACTACTATCTCGAGAAGACAAGATCTACAATTTTATTTAGTCTGCTCCCTTGCTACATCAGGAATATAAGACCAGGTGACTTGAATCAACTCCATTGCCAATACATGGAGATAAATTCGCCAAATTCGATCTGCCCCCACTGCTATCTCTAGGAAACAAGATCTATAATTTTATTTAGTCTGCTCCCTTGCTACATCAGGAAGATAAGCCTATAATCTTTAGCCTGCTCCCTTGTTACCTTAGGAAGATAAGGCTAGGTAACTTGAATCTGCTCCATTGCCAATACATGGAGATAAGATTTGCCAAATTCGATCTGCCCCACTGCTATCTCGAGGAGACAAGATCTAAACTTTTATTTAGTCTGCTCCCTTGCTACATCAAGAAGATAAGACTATAATATTCAGCCTGCTCTCTTGCTACCTCAGGAAGATAAGTCTAGGTAACTTGAATCTGCTCCATTGCCAATACATGGAGATAAGATTCACCAAATTCAATTTGCCCCACCGCTATCTCGAGGAGACAAGATCTACAATTTTATTTAGTCTGCTCCCTTGCTACATTAGGAAGATAAGACTATAATCTTCAACCTGCTCCACTGCAACTTTAGGGAGATAAGGCTGGTGGCTTGAATCTGCTCCATTGCCGATATATGGAAATAAGATTCACCAAACTTGATCTGCTCCACAACTGCTTAAGGAGATAAGATCTACAATCTTCAGTCTGCTCTGTTGCTACTTCAGGGAGATAAGACTTGTACCTTCAACCTGCTCCACTGCAACTTCAGAGAGATAAGATTAGTGGCTTGAATCTGCTCCATTACCGATACGTGGAGATAAGATTCGCCAAATTTGATCTGCTCCACTACTACTTAGGGAGATAAGATCTACAAACTTCAGTCTGCTCCGCTGCTACTTCAGGGAGATAGGACTTGCATCTTCTATCTGCTCCACTGCAACTTCAGGGAGATAAGGTTGGTGGCTTGAATTTGCTCCATTACCGATACATGGAGATAAGATTCACCAAATTTGATCTGCTCTACTACTGCCTAGGGAGATAAGATCTACAAACTTTAGTCTGTTCCGCTGCTACTTTAGGGAGATAAGACTTGCATCTTCAACCTGCTCCACTGCAACTTTAGGGAGATAAGGTTAGTAGCTTGATTCTGCAGGAACGTGACCTGTAGACTCGGTTCCATATGCATATATTTATGCCAAATGATCAGGATGCTATGATCAGAATGAATCAAATGCTCCTAGCCACATGTGTTATGCAAAATGTCATGAAAATGATTCCTTTTTTTTTTAAATGCAATGATTAGGATGCAATGATCGGAGTGAATTAAATGCTCCTAACTAAATGATATTATATATGATATTTGCCTGAATGCAGAATGTCATGAGAATGATTAGGATGCAATGATCGGAATGAATCAAATGCCCCTAACTAAATGTATTATGGACGATATTTGTATGAATGTAGAATGTTATGAGAATGATTAGGATGCAATGATCAGAATGAATCAAATGCCCCTAACTAAATGTGTTTTGTATGAATGCAGAATTTTATGAGAATGATCCCTTTTTAACTGCTTAAGGTGTCATCACTCATTGTTTATCAAGGTTTTATCATTGACGTATTATGCCGCCATCTTGTTTGGCTAGTATTCTCGACAGAAAACCCAAGAAACAAATGCTTAACAGATTTTCCTCACTGTAACTTCAGGGTAGGTGTAGGATCTGAATCTTTTCCAATCCATCCCACTGCAACCCAAGGGTATAGAATTTATTTCATCTTCAATCCAACCGGTTGCAAATAAAAAATATAGGATCTGTAACTTGTTCCATCAACTGATCATTCCCTGGGTGACCTAACCAAATGTGTATGCATGATATTTGCAAGGATGCCAAATACCATTTTTTCTCGAGAATGATTCCCCTTTTTCACTTGGGTTAACATTGCCCATTTTTTGTCAAGATTGTATCATTGACGTAATATCTTGTCATCTTGTTCAATCACCATTTTTGACAAAAATCCAGAGAGATAGTCTCAGTTTAGACTCATCCTCCACCAATATTTCCATTCCCTAAACTTGGTGGGCTTTAAACAATAGTCATATTTCAAGTTTTTTTATTATTCAGAAGCTTCAAAATAGTATGTGAAACTCCTTTTATGAAAGTATTATCAGTCTACTAATCGTTATTTCAAATGAAAAATTCTTGAAAAATATCATAACAAAGGACAAGAAGGAAACTAATTAGGAGCATAACTCGAAAAAAATAAGTTAAGCAAAAATAGCAAATGCAATCCAAAAGGAAATTTATTGGTAGTGTATTTTGAAACGAATAAAACAATTAAAGATAGCATATTCAGAATGGGTAAGATAGAAACTAGGTGAACCAGATATCGCAGCATGAGCTTCTCTGTTCAAACTTCTTGAGGACCATTTTAAGCTCAATATGTGTTTAGGGGATCCAGAGTACTTTGTTGATACCCCAACTTTGGGGTAACTGACAAAACAGTCACCTAGGTTTCATATCAGTCATTCAACTTTCAAAAGATAACAAAACAGTCCTTTTTGTTGTTTTCCATCACAGACGTCACGATAAAGTGACGTGGCATGTGACAGCGTCCTTGCTGTCAACCTTAAGTCTAGCTGACCGGTTACTCACACTTTAACAATTGTAACAGCACCACTTTAGGGTTATAGAAAAAGAAAAAGAAGAAGAAGAAGAAAAAGGAGAAGAGAAAAAATGGAGATGCCTGAAGTGATTCCGGTGTGCTATTGTGGAAACCCAGCCAAGTTGAAGACATCTTGGTCCAATGACAACCCAGGTAGGAGTTTTTTTGGTGTATCCAATTTGGCTCTGGATTTCGAAAACCATGCCTGTAACAAATTTGACGCCCCATTCATGAATTGTGTTGTTGGGTTTTCTGAAAAAAGTGAGGACATTGGAGGATGCAAGGAGGAGGGAGAGAAGAACTTGGTTTTTGGTGCTTGTAATTGTAACTAGGTTGTTTTTTTTTTAACCTTAAAAATTAGCTTTTGTTGTTGTTGTTAGCATTGAAAACCAACTTATGTTTTGCAATTTTGTTGCTGGTATATTGTTGGTTATATTGGTATACATGGCTGCTGGCTGCTGGTATACATGGCTAACCAGCTCATGTTGTTGTTTTCAAACATTTGAAAATTGAAATGGGATATTTTTGTTGATTACAAATTGTATATTATTGCTTAACATATGTTATACATGGCTGATGGTATATTGCTGTGTTTTTCTTGCTTACAACAGTTAGAAGATAACAGATGGGGAAAAAGATTCATTGGATAAAGATCCTCTTGTCTGCTTACAAAAACACTCTTTAACTTAGTTGAGCAAGTATTTGCTGTAACTAAAAGTCTGAACAGTAATACAACACCTTGCAATACCCATTTTCCCTCAGTTTTATGAGTAAACAAACAAGGAAAAATGAGAAACACAATGTTACAAGTTCAAAACCACATATGTATTTCTTAATACTCAAAATGCAGAAGATAACAAAAATAGTATGGATAAGAGATAACAGCTGGAAAAACACATATCTATTTCTCATATATTAAGGCCAAAACGCCAAACTGTTTAAAAAAGGAATTGGGGCAAAATATTGCCAAATCTTCCTACATTTCAATACAAGTGAACAGATGTAAATTGTAGGGAAATTTACAAAAACTTTCAATGACTATATGCCTAAGTTTATCAACAGTAGCAATAGCAATCATAGGTAAATTTACAAAAAAATTATCTGCCTAAGTTAATAAATCAGTGGCAGGCAAATTTATACATTTTCAAAAAGTTAACAAAATGCAGTCTGTTCACATCATCATCAATGGTCTGTCATGGATGACTCTTGAGTAGAAGGCATCTATCTAACAGTGGTTGGTCTTCTCTTCAATGAGAGCTTTTCTCTTAGGGCAGCTTGTTGATGAGTTGGGGCAGTAGGTAACTAAATTGAGTGCACTGTTGAGTTGGAGTACTCTCTTGCTTGATTTGGAGTAACTGTTCTTTGAGTTAGGACACCAACTTTATGTCTTTTGACCTACAAGAACAAGAGAAATCTGTTAAACAAATTCATAAACAGAAGTATACTAAAACTTAAAGCAAATTGCTTACTGGAATGTTTTGGCCAACTTTCCCTTTGCAACTCCTCTTATTGTGGCCTATTCTTTTGCATTTACTACACCTCATGTTCACCCCTCTCTTGCTCAATCTTTCTGTTGTTTGTGTTTCATCAGGTTCTTTCCTTCTCACCTTAGTAGGTCTGCCAGGTGGTCTTCTTAGAGTAGGAAGCAATATTGGCAGCATGTTTGACAAAGAGGCCCATTGTTTAGGACCCTTTACTGGACTTATAAAGTTGGAGTAAATTTGAAGCTGGGTTTACTTGGTGTACCAGGTTTGTACATAGGTCTCTGGAAACTCATCTTTTAGATGAATGACCGCCAATGCATGCATGCAAGGGATGCCAGTGAGATCCCAATTCCTGCAGGAGCAGCAATTCTCAACTAAGTCCACCACATGCTGGCTGCCAAGACCACATTCAACCTGATACTTGTCCCCACCAGCATGTGATGGAACACACCTAAAAAATAGTAAAGCATACTTGGTTAAAAAATAATCACTAAAGTAACTTTTTGAGCAACCCCACCAATAAAGATACAAACATACCCCTAAAAAAACAGTCACTATATGCATATTATAAAAAAAAAAACTCACTGCATACATATTAAAAAATAGTTAACACACCAATAATTACTGCATGCATATTAAAAAACAACATGTGACTAGTAATATGAAGTCAGAATAAAGGCAACATGAAGTCAACAGTGAAGGCATCAAAAAGATTAAAAATGGTAACTTTACCTCAATGATTCTTTTATGTTTACATCTAGCTTTTTCTTGATATTTAGACACAACATTCCTTTCCATTTGTCAGCTTTTTCTTTCTTCTTGATGATAAGCAACATATTCTTGGTCCTTATTGTTTCCATCATGGTCAGAATAGGTTTCCCTCTTGCTCCCAGTATCATCTGTCAGTAAACAACATAAATGATTAGTGGATTGCTAATGATTAGTAAGAAACATAAAACATAGGGGTTTACCTTGTTAAATGATTTAGAAAGATTATTCATCAACATGTCAGAATGACTCCTAATTGAGAAGTAAGACCTTGACTAGTGAGTAGGGTTCTTCTCATTCAACCAATCATAAGCTTGCTGATTGGTTTTCCTCAATTCATCCATAGCATCCTCAAAATCCCTTGTAGTGCTTGCTTTGGCAGCTTTCCAAAGCAAATCTTTCAATTCCTTTGTTCGGAAACCAACCTTCTTGAAATTGGCATGTAGATGTCTAACACAGTATCTTGTCTCTGCATTAGGAAACAACATACATATTGCTTCTAAAAGTCCCTGCAATTAGAAAAAAAACAGTTTAATTATTTGACAATCCTTAAATAGAAACAACATAAAAAAAATGAATAAATGGAGTTTTACCTTTTGTTTGTCAGACATGAAAGATATTTGGTACGAGCTCACAATTTCCAAGTCTATTGCAAGCAACTCCAAGAACCAAAGCCATGATACTTGGTTTTCACTTTCCACAGTAGCATATGCAAGAGCATATGCAAGCAACTACCAGACACATTACTACCAAACATGTCTTCTTCATTTTCATTAAGATTGTCATCAATTAAACCTGCCAAACAAAGTACTCATCAATAAAGGCAGACAACATAGGTAGACACTTTAACCATTTCTGTCAAACAATAACCAATACAAAATACCCAATAATTTAATACAAACACAACCATTTCTGTCGTGCACATGACAGACAACAACCAATACAAAAATAATTTAATACAAACACAACCATCAGATATGCACAACAAACATCAGTTTCATAATGGCATTCATACAATGGCAGATACAAACAATAAACATAAGTTTGATAATGACATTGCAATGGCAGATATACACAATAAACACCAATTTGATAATGGCAGTGAGTGTTTCAAAATTGAAATCAAAATCGAAATAGAAATCGAAGTCAAAATCAGAATCAAAATTAAAATCAATTTGATAATGGCATTAATACAATGGCAGATATACACAATAAACATCAATTTGATAATGGCAATGAGTGTTTCAAAATATAAATCAAAATTGAAATAGAAATCAAAATCAAAATCAGAATCGAAATTAAAATTAAAACCGAAATAACCCTAAATAACCCTAAATCGAAAAAACAGCATTGAAATCCAAAAAATTTAAAACAAAATGCAACAACTTACCCGTTATAGTGGATGTAACAACACTGGTACCTTCTCTTCTATTGCCCATTGTCGCTGACAATCAAATACATTAATGGTTTCTGGTTTCATCGTTTTTTCTCCCCAAACAAAATAGACAATCGCACCTTAAAACCTTATACCCTGTTAATCGATTATTAAATTAATTTCTAACCCTAAACCCTTCTTAATCGGTTCCCAAATCAGTTTCAACCCTAAAAAAACCCTAAATCTATACCAAAATTTCCAGAAATCAATTTTCCTTTTTTTTCCCAAACCCCCTAAACCTCTAATCTGTTTCTAACCCAGCCAATTTTTTCCCTAAACCCGCCCCAAACCAAGCACCCATCAGCCGCTTCACCAACGTGGCAAGTTAACTTGCCACATCAGCTGGTTAACTTGCCACGTCAGCAATTCCGTTAACACTCTAACGATAACTGTTAATCAGTGACTGTTTTGTAACTTTTTCATAACATTGGTGACTGTTTTGTAATTTTTTGAAAGTTGAGTGACTGAAATGAAACCTAGGTGACTGTTTTGTCGGCTACCCCAAAGTTGGGTGACTGTTGGTGTAATTTACCCTAAAAAATTCAACATTTAAAAAACAAACATATGTATCAAATTCAAAACTAAAAGGCCCAGACGAAAAGAAAAACGAACCTTGTCAGGAGAAACGGAATCAAAGACATAAACCTCCCATTGAAACGATAGGGTGAGCTGATCAGCGCCACTATTACCAGGAGTAGAGGTTGAATCAGATCCTTGACCATAAACGTGGGCATGAGAAGCTTCGTCCATGCCATTATTCATAACCGCAACAATGGCACCGTTTTCTTGAAATCCAATCTGAAGGTTATCCACGAACTCTTCCCCTCCTCCTCCGGCTCCGCCTGGAATGTCATCGTCTTCTTCTTCGTCAATGTTTCGTTGCATATTCGCGGAAGCTGAACCGTACATTAGCGTTGGCAGGTGATTCGAATTCGCCATTCGTTTTGCATTACAAATTACCACAAAATCTCCCCCAAAAGGGGAAAAATAAAAACAAGAAATGCAGCAGAATATTATAAAATTAAATATATAAAGAAACTCAAGAAGAGAAATTAAAACTAAGGTTAAAGAATTTAACAAAAAAAACAATAATTTATAATGAAACAAAAATTAAAGTGAAATTCTGGGCTTAATAAATAATTAATTAATGTGAAGCGATTGAGACGGAATAGAAGCAGGTTGGGGAGGATGGAAGGAGATGAAAGGTTGAGATAAGGCCCTTGATCCATGATCATAAAAATAAAGCTTTTTAATCTCTCTAGTGTTGTTCTTAGCCATGACTGGCCATTTAAGTAAGCTATCAAATCAGGAAAAAAAAACCCACAACAGACTCTACTTAAATTGGCAGAGAGGAAAACAAAAGAAACAATGGAAAAGGGAAAAGATTTACTTGAAGAAGACTCCGGTGAAGGCGAAGGAAGCAAAATCTACTCAAATGGATAACAAAAAGTGAAGAAAAATTTTAGGCTAAGAAAATTTTGTAGAGAGGAAAACGAAAGGAACAAAGGAAGAGAGGAAAATGTTTACCATAAGGAGATGAGTGAGAGGAGTGCTACTGGTTGGAGTTTAAGGAAGAAAGGAAGGTGAGAAATTGGGGAGGGTAAAATTGGGGAGACGAATGATTTTCTAAACAATGAATGACCATTTGGTGAGGAGGAGAGGGAATAGAAATGCTTTCTATTCTCTGCATAAGGCTGTAATGGAATACACTCGTAACATAACAGGGTATTCCACTCAACCAAACTACTGTTTGTGGTGGGTCCATTGAATAGAATTGTAATAGTTTAACTATTACATTGAACCAAACAAGCTGTTAGGCCCATTTTTGGATCAAACTTGACCCAGGTCTAAAAGAGAGGCCTAACTTTTTTCGCTTTTACCGCCTCTAAAATAATTGGGCATTGAAACTTTCTGATGTCTGCCACTCCTTTACTACTAAGATATAAAGAAAGAAAGGCAAGGAGAGATTCATATCAACCAACACAAACTGTATACTAAAAGATAGGATAACATGCAACTTGCACTTGCACTATAATGCGGATTTGAAGTTGAGTATAATTGGTTCATGTAATTACTTTTAAAAAGTGACATCTGATAAATTTGGGTTTCGAATCTCATGATTTTTAATCCCTTCCTCTTATCTGCAAAAATGCAGTCCTTTGTATATTTATATCTGTGATAATGCAGTGAGAGTGACTTTCACAGTCAATGATGCTGAGGAATTATTTAAAGAATGTCATCCAACTGTCATGCTCAACAGCATTTTTCTTTTTTTTAACAAAGGACATTTTAAAAAGCTCTAAGTTGTAGCACTCTCCAAAGTTATTGGGTATTATTTAAAGTTGGATTTCTTTGTTTAAAGAATTATAAATGTTGGTATTCACATTACTTTTGATGATAATAATGATTTATAAACTTTGTAGGCTTTGAAAATAAGTAAAATGACAAGTAATGGATTTGTAAACAGATCAAAATTTTCCAAATTCATTTTGTACTTCACATGCTCCAGGATTTATCCATACTATCTTGTTTGCCCTCCCTTCTCTTTTTCACAGTTAACCCCTTTAAAGCCAAGATTTATAGCTAAAATCTTCATGTTCTTTCCCTTTTATATTTCTCTGTCAATGAAAGGATGTTTAAAATCTCAGGAATTTCTAAATGTGATGAAAGGGGTGATAAAGTGGGGTTTCCATAGAGAAACCCAGTTTTAAAAAGGTGTGAACTATGGGCTCCCAATGGTCAAACAAAAGAAGCAACCAAACCAAGCCGAATTGTATATGCTTATGTGGAATGCATTATTTTTAAACATTCTTTAATTTTGTAATCCTGAGGTGGAAATGAATGGGGAGTAGGCTATGTAATATAAAGATTTGGCCTCACATCACCTGCTTTTTTCAATGCCCAAATCAGCAATAAAAAAGCAACACAAGAATGAAGGGAATGAAGGGCTGGTTTTTGTCTACTTTTCAACGAAAAATTCCCTGCATAGCATGATGTAAAACTGCCATATCATGGCCACATCAGGAACATTCCCCACATGGCATGATGACATTAGGAGTCTAGATTCTCGTCTTTACATGAATTCAATAAAGTTGTTAACAGGACGGCAAAAATAAAAGTTGGTAAAATAACATTAGTGAAATCTCTAGAATTTTAAAATTTCATTATGGTATTTCAGCCTGAGAACATATTTTACGCAAAAATCATTAGCAGAAGTTGTTTAAATAAGTTTAGTAAGAATATACCTATTGTGTGAAAATGAATTATGGATAGCAAAACCCGATCTGTCCTTTGAAATGTGTGCCTGTGACAACAAGCACCAGATATACCTGATGGAAACCAACCATTATTGAGAACAAATAGCAGTTTATTTTACCATGAATTAGTCTTCAAATCATATAATAGACCACCTGCCAAGCAACTCGTAACAGAAAAAGCCCATTGACCAGACATGTTCTTAAATCATTAGATATAGGAGTATATATATTATAAGCTGCTCTTAATAGCAAAATATGTAAAAGGTTATTTTACAGCTTTTGCCATACAATTTCTAAGCATTGACTAGTTCTAATGCTAAAAAGGGGAAGGGAAGAAAAAGAAAGTTTTCAAAATGCTGTCCTACCCATAAATCTGTCACATTTAACATTAGCCTATTCCATAGTTGCCTACATAGATACATGTAAAATTCTCTTGCTATGGCTTATTTAGAGATTAAACAAATAACAGACACAACTTGTGCTTGCAAATATGCATATCTTATTCAGGCTAAAATTGAAAACCCTGTAACCCAATATCCGCACAAGTAGTCTTCTGTCCATATATTTGGCACTAAACTGTATATTACCTATGACTATGAGCGGTTGAATGCGGCATTGGGTATGTTGCAGGACCCATGTTCATTGGTGCACCAGGAACTGTGACTCCATAACCCATATGTGCTGAGGCAGGAAGATTCACTGGCCTTCCAACTGCAGAGACAAGAGGACCTCTTATTGGTTGCCCTATAGTTGGAGCACCATACATGCCAACACCAGGCGGTGAAGCGAGATGTTGAGAGGTCTGTTTGGCTGATTTTGCAGAGGAACCTCCAGCTGCAGCACCATTTGATTGACCAGTTATTGGTCCTTGGGATGCTATGTCTCCATTGCCAACACTGGTAATATCATGGATGCTAGATCGCCTCCTATCTTTGTTCATGGAGTTCAATCGAATGAAATATTTTTGAGCATGACTTGCCACTTGTGTTGGCGTTCTTGAGACCACAAAATTCCTAGATATGCTTCGCCAGTCACCTTTCCCATATTTTTCCAAACCAAGAAGAAATAACCTGTTTTTCAAGATAAGAAGATAGAGTGACTAAACATACCTTTGAAAACATAATATGACAGGCCTAAAACAAACTATAGATCCCGGGTTACGGACATTTCCTCAGGACTAGGAGAAGGCATTATAGACCAAATAAAGCTAAAGAATACGCTCTCTGACTATCAAATTAAGCGATGCTAATTCATCAAGAGAAAGGATACAAAACATTAAAGAAAAGAAAGAAAAAAAAAAAAAAGTTAACAACACCCTTAGCTCTTTTAGTCATGTGCCTTTTCCAATATTTCAATTACTTAAGCACGGTAAATTCTTGTGCAATGATGGTTCTTTATATAATTCAATATACTGTATATGTCAATGATCACCATGCACAAACTTTGACACACCAAGATATGTTTTTAGTGCATACAAAGTTAATCAACACTAAGTTAAAAGGAAGTTTAAGATAAAGCTTAAGCCTTAAGCATAGACAGAGAATCTACTTCACATCCGAACTGTCGAATGAAATCAGCATAGTTGTAAACACTTACAGGTGTAACGTATCGCAAATTTTAAAATACACAAACTACTTCATAGACGCCACTAATAGAATTATCAACCCCCAGACTCTATATCAGTAAGTTACAGTTAATTTTGGAAATGGGAATTAATCAGATGACTAGCAAGGAAAGTCTTTATCAAGGAATAGAAAATTCAACCAAACAACTCATTATTATAGCTCAAATTCAACAATTATTTCTAGTCCCTATGATTTTCTATGAGGGTTCCAAGCCATGACAACATTTTCTATAGCTTTCGCACATTTGCCTCCAGTTTGGGGCAGTTAACCTTTGATGGTTGACCTTCACCATTTTGTCACTGGTTTTATAACATGACCAAATACACCCCAACAAGAGTGCATCGGCAAGCCACTACAAAATATAAACCTTCTGATAAAACTTGCATAAAAAGATGACTATGATGTTTCGTTCCATTTCCTTCTTACTTTAGATAGAATGCACCTTATTTACATTCTTAGATGGTGACCATTCATGCACAAGTTCAATGATAAGAGTGGGCAACTAGTTCAAGTATTAGGGTAGTTTGGAAAACCTGCATGGATGGTCACTACATTTACACATTTTTTACTTAGCTCACAAAACCTTCTAAATGATATATGATATGGACACCTTAATAAATTTTGTTCAAATAAATGAGGAAATGACAGCATAATTACTTTTTAAGCAACCATGCCATTTTAAAAAATCGATGAAGATTTTTTCCTTCTCATTTTTTCTTTTTCTTTTCTTTAATGATGTTCATCATTCGTAGATTTCCCACTCTAATAAAACCAAGAAACAACAAAGAGAAGAAAAGAAAAGAAATGGAAAACAAAAGTCGACAGAATTTTTATAAGTGGCTCTTCAAGCAGCTATAATATTTCGTCATTTATTTGGACGAATCACTTATGGTGAAGAACTCAGTTGAGATTAATAGAATTTCACTTAGCAAAATGGGAAAAGGGTAAAACTTTGGGGAGCATCTGTGAACTTTGCTCGGGTTGAACTGCTATAAATAGAACCAGGCATAGGTTAGTATTATTTTCACAAACTTTTTTCTTATAAAGTGGTGTCACCCACGTTAGTCAACTAAGAAGGCTAAAGTTAATCCACAGATAAAGGCCATGAGATCATCCAGGTGGCATTTAAAGATAGTATAGTTGTTCTCTTTTAGGGTATGATTTTTCAGGAAAAAAGAAAATGAACAACCAGCAACCACCGACAAGATCTCTCTTCCAATGGTAACACTGAAATTCCCTTTTCCCTTCAGTTATTTCACATCATTTCAGGATATATCATTCTATTGGCCTTCCACAGACATCAGGATCTTCACAGTAAAGCACAGCATTATAACCTTGAATAAGAAAGCCATGTAGAAGATCCGAGCTTCCTAACAACTAATTTACAATAATCATCAGAGGGACTTTTTGTGGGTGAAAAGTAACTTTGGCAACCCTTTTGTCAAATAAAAATCAAAGATTCTAAACATGAACAGGATATAAGATTCCAAGATAATCAAACCTTAACAAATGAAAGCAATTATTAAATACAAAGAGCGAAAAGAACACTATGTATTAAAGTTAAACGGTGCAAGATAAAACTTAATCAAGATACTTCTAAAGGTGCATAGTCAATCCAAATGAAAACAGAAAATAAAAAGAAATTTAAACAACAACCAACTCACCTGTGTTCATCCTCTGTCCAAGCAATCCCCTTACGACGTTCCTGATCCGACCTTGAGTTCTTACTCCCGTGATTTGAATCATTGTTACAATGACCTAAATGGCCGCTTCCCTTCTTACCAGTTCCTTCATCACCGGCATGGCCAGTTGAACCCTCAAAAGAATTATACGGCGGGAGAGGCACACAACCAGATACAATCCGGTTAACATCATCCTCTAGAAGCTCATAGTGTTCTTTAATCTCTTTCAAAGTTTTCCCAGGTACATCAGCTGCAATTTTCTCCCACCGATCCAAAGAGTCCTCGGGATAAGTTGCAAGGGCATTCTCAAATGCCTTATCTTGCTCCCTGCTCCACTCGGAGCTGTTGACTGCTTCCTCCACAGTCATCTAGGCTTGTCTGAATCCAGTATCCAGAATAACAGTAAGATAGAAATGAATTCCGCTAAACTTCCATATTAAGATAGTTTGTAATCCATACCATGAATTTTCAAGAATACTTCCGAGGTAATTTCAAAAGTGTGCTTTCTCTAACAATAGATCTAATGGAATACTTAAATTATGGAGAAGCAGAGATGCCGTGCAAAAGAGAGAAAGTAGACCCAAAAAGGCCAAGCAAGCAAAACCAGAGATGAAGTCCGATAAAATTCAGAAAGCTCCAGTGGAGTATATGAAGAATTCAATAATGATTAGCTCCACGGTTCAAAAAATTGGACTCTAGTGAATTGCTGACCTATTGATGAATGAAAAGGCATAAAAATTTAGTTAGACATCAGAAATATCCTAAAGCTAATAAAATAGCATTTTGAATCATTAACGAATAGAAATTAACAAACAGTGAATTCAACAGTAAGATGTTTTTGATTATGAAATTTATGAAAGGGACAATGCAAAAAACGAATAAAGAAAACTCCAGAAAGTAATTCAAGTTGCAATACCTAATTTGAACAAAAATTATACTTGATAACAACAGTTTTAACAGCACAGCCCCACATAAAAGTTATCTTGCTACAACCTCACTCTTTTCAATTACAGCAAATGTTATTTTTAATGTTAACTAGGGTTCTTATGTTAAATTTACAGCAAATCTAAATGATATTCCTTTTTGTTCACAATAGAACAAAAAAATAAATGAATAAAAAGCTCAAAACTACAATTTGCATTGAGGAGGGTACATGAAGTTTCAGTGTTTTAGAAGTTTCATTGACGAGGGTTTTTAAAGTTTGTGTTTCCAATTTGGGATTTAGGGCAATTGATTCATAGGTCCATAAGAAATACATTCTGTGATTCAAAACTTAAACATTTGCAATCCTTTAAAAAAAGAGAGAGAGAGAGAGAGAGAGAGAAAAAAATCAGTATTTTATGTGAATTAAGAAAAATCAAACTTAAAAACAATAAACAAAAGGAATTTGGATGGTTGCCATGATTAGCAAACAACCATCCTAATTAAAAAAAAAAAAAAAGTTAAAACCAAGAAATCAAGTCTTCTTCATATAAAAATATCTGATTCCTAATATTTTAATTCTCCATTTTTCAATTACTGAATCTTCAGTTCCTTGGGCAAGAAAAAAAAAAAAGAAAAATCACCTCAGATTACTAGCTGTCTCACTAAGTCATTATTCAAAAACAAAATAGAATAACTGCAGAAAACGCCATAGAACGAAAGAGCATTTACTACTATAGGACTGGCAGTGACACTATCGCCATTTCTGACAATTTAACCGACGCTCAGATAAAAACTTTTATTATCTTTTTTTTCCTAATTATGCAAACAGCATCGAATCAAACAACGAAAAAATATCAAAAGCTTGCGTTTTTGTTTTTTTATTTTAAAGGAAAATCTCTGTGATATAGTTCAAGTTTACTTATTATGAAGAGTGAAATTAGAGCCTAATAATAACAAATTGGTATTAGTTGAAAAAAAGAAAGAAACAGATAAGGAAAAGGAAAAAACTGAAAAAGGCAAAAAGAAAAAAAATTAAAGAATGATGTTGATGGGTTATCCTGAAAAAATTCACAAGTTGCAGGATGGGTCATTTTGATACTCACTTCAACAGCTAATTTCTTTCAAATAAGACAGTTGGGTTTGAAAAGCGCCGAAACCCTCTTTCAAGTTGCTCACTCGAGAATCTGCGTTTTCCCATGAATTGCTGACAAGATAATAATGTGTGTGTATATATATATATATATACACATACATGCACAGAAAGAAAGAAAAGAAGAGGGAAAATTTTCAAAGAGGAAAGAAAATTTTTTCCCTTAATTATAGATGAGGAATATATAATTGGTTAAAATGTGCTACAAGATCCTATACTCTTCATATATTTATAATTTAGTCCCCTTGTTTTATGTGTTGAATTTAACAAAAAAAACATTAACAACGTTAATTATTAAACCTGAATCTTGAAATATGAAAAGTAGAGAAACTAAAACTCTAAAAATAAAAGTACAAAAACTAATTTCTAAATTTATAAAGAGTACAAGGACATATAGCATATTAACCTACTTTCTTTTATCTGTTTTTTTCCTTAAATGTTTTGTTATTTTTCAAAATATCGTACCAATAAATTTAATAAAAAATTAACAACCTTAACAATTAAACCTAAATTTTGAAATATGAAAACTAGAAAAACTAAAATTCTAAAAATAAAAGTACAAAAACTAATTTCTAAATTTATGAAGAGTACAAGGACCTATAGCATATTAACTTACTTTCTTTTATCTCTTTTTTTTCCTTAGTTGTTTTGTTATTTTTCAAAAGTTGAGTAACTGAAATAAAATCTAAGTAACCATTTGGTTAACTACTTCAAAGTTGTATCATGAAATATAGTTATTTTAAGTAATGATTGAACTGTATTTAAGAAATTTAAAAAATTACATTAACTTTTATATGTTATAATTTTGTAAAACATTATATATTTGTATAAATTTTAATATGTTAATAATTGATATTATATAAGTGTTTATATATTTTATATTTATAATATTTATATTAATTTTTATGATATCATATTTTATCATACTTTGATTTTTTTTAGATATTGGTCAAAATTAAATTTAGGGTGCGTTTGTTTTGTAAAAAAAGTGATTTACAACAAAATATATGAAAGTATATTTTGTGTTTGTATCACCGAAAAAACTTAATTAATTAAAAATAAATTATATCATATCTGTTCTTTTTTACAAAACATAATTCATTCACAACCTACAAATAAGAAGATAATGTGTTTCAACGCATTCAAATCAACATCCTCCTGCATTGGCAACAATACCATATCAATCGAGCCAAGACAAAATTGGCAAAAGTAATTTTTTTTAAATTGTCTTCGACTTTTAAAAAGTGTAAGACTATTTAAAAAGGAATAAAAAAAAATCTCTTACAAGAAACATAAATTTTAAATAAAAATTAACTTGAATCCAATCAAATATTATTATACTAATATTTTTAATTTTAATTTTCAAAAATATTTAATATTAAGATATTTATATCAATTGTTATAATTTTAATATTATTAAACATACATATTTATAATAAATTATTAAAATAATTAATTTCAACATAAATAATATTATTAATATTTTTTTGAAAATATTTTATTAATATTTTGATAATAAATGTATAGATTATAATTTATAAATATTTTATAATATAAAATATGAATAATTTTAAGTTATTATTAAACAGTAATTATCGCTTTCAGCTCTAATGTACCGTTATCTATTTTAATACTTAATAATTAAATTTTAATTTAACATTAGTTATTATTAAATATATAAATAATATAATTATTATAAAATAAATTTCGTTCGTTAAATCACAATACTATAATATTTTGTAACGAAAATTTTATTTTATTTTTTTACTTTTCTCTTCTTTTTTTTTTTTTTTCTCTTTGCTTTTTAAATGAATAAAAGTGGGACTCATCAGCTGCTGCTTTTACTTCAACAGTCAAGTAGCGGCCAATAGAGATTTGTTGCTAATACATAAAGTCCCATAACTCCTTCAGCCAAATGTCTCGTGACTAAAATTATATTTGATAATATCAAACAACAGGATTAAAATTTTCAATAAGAAGTGCCGATTTTGACATAAATGCTGATTTTAAATTTTAATTTTGATTTTGGGCCGATTTCTGAAATATTTTGAGGAATAGGTCGATTTTAGAAAGAGTATGACACATTTTCTACTTATGTGGGGCGCGCTTTCCCAACGGTCGAAACTCCGGCGGCTATTATAACAGCTAGTATATTTCCTATATAAATTCTACCAATTTTGTCCATTTTGTATTCAAATCCAGTTCTCTCAAGTTATTAGTTCTCGATTTTTCATTAAATTTCTCTAAAATTCTTGTTGCTTTAATTATCTATTTGGTATTTTATCTATTTTAATTTCTTTTTATAATGACAAATACTCTTATTCGTTTCGATGACAACCACATTTCCTACATCCAATTTGCAAATATTAAGAAAATATTTTTTTAAAATTTTAATTAAGTTCATTATTAAGTTGTTAACATTACTAATTTTTAATTTTTTTTTATATATAGACCAAAGATTGAATTTTGGAGACGTATATACACAATCTATCATCGAGGGCACCGCGTTTAATTGAACCATACTTGCAAGAGGCAAAATTCTTGCACGTGTCTTGTATGGTAGGGGTGGTAGATTGGATCCCACACTTATCAGCGCGTTAATGGAAAGATAGATACTCACACATTTCATCTTTCATGTGGTGAGTGTACAATCACACTCGAGGATGTAGCTTTACAACTCGATTTATCAGTGGATGGGGCAGTCGTCTCGGGATCAATCATCGTTGGCGGTTGGAGCAGCATTTGCAAGTAACTATTAGGCAAGGTGTTAGACAATTTTTTTTTGTAGCTAGATAGAGATGAAATGGTTGGAAGATAATTTCGATTATCTCGACGACACATCAAGTGCCTTTAAAAGAGAACAACACGTCCAAGCATTCATCCTAAGGTTAATCGGTGGTGTTTTAATGCCCGATAAATCTCAAAATCTAATACATTTAAGGTGACTACTACAACTCGTTGACTTGAAAGAAGCGGGCCGACTCAATTGGAGATCAGCCATGTTGGCCACACCACTGATAGATGTGTCAAGCGACACAACCACAATAAATTAAAATCGATGGTTGCATACTCCTACTGCAATCTTGGGCATGGTACCAACTAAAGGTGAGCATGGGCCGGGCTCGACTAAACATTCAGGCCCGTTTGCTAGGCCTGGCCCAAAAATTGGCCTAAAATTTTGCCCAATCTCGACCCGAATAAAAATGCTAAAACCCAGGCCCGACTTGGCCAGCCCATATTAATTTTTATATTATTTTTATATAATTTTAAAATATATATAATACATCAAAAATACTAAAAACATCAAAATAAATATTTCTCAACAAATTGAAAATAAATTTTAAAAAATATGTATACTTAAATAACACTAAGATAGATGCAACTTAACAAGCAAATGTCTCTAAAATAATAAAATTAAAAATAAAATAAGTTTTATACAATATCAAAATAATAGCAACATAATAGTAAAATAGTAACAAAATAGAGAGAAAATAAAAATAAAATAATATTAAAAATCAGGATTTTTTTTTGTCCGTTAGTGACTGGGCCAAAAATGTATTACCCGAGGCCCGACCCTTTTTTAAACAGGTCTTATTTTTTTGTCCAAGCCCATTTTTTAGGCCAATATTTTTGCCCAAACCCTCCCACATTTCGGGCGAGCCTTCGGGTCGAGCCACCCACTCACCTTTAATACCAATTACCATTTTTATGTCATCGAGTTGACGCCCCTCCCACTTGTAATAAGGTAAAATTCATTTGATAATATTATTATCATAATATTTTTTAAAATAATTTATTATTTGAATAGATGGAACAATCACACGTGTCATGTAAGGACTACCGAATAAGCTCAAAGATATCTAGCTATTGTCAGATCAACAATCGGAAGCTAAGGTTAGTTTTTAAAATTTTTAATTATATATCTAAGGATTTGGAATTTAATATCATGTAGATAATAAAATTTATTATTTTGTACTATAGTTTGAATGGATGTCATACACCGATCCAAGAATTCGAGCATGCATCTCGACCAAATTTTTGGCCAATCCCAATATCTAGCACATAAAAATGTCATTGATAATTTACGCGACGGTAAAGATGCACGAATCCAATCGAGTGATGTGGCAGTTCGAGTTTATGCAAATTATTCTGCCACCACCCCAAGACATCAGACCACTGCATAAGGTCGATTTGCAGAGGAAACTCGACGAAGATTGGCCTAAATTCCACGGGAAATTTATCAACATTTGGGAGCATATGTACGATTTCTTACCTAGTCGCGAACCATTTCTCACTCCGGAATTGGCGACCTCTCCGGATTACATGTCATGGTTCAGACATCATGGCAAGTCATATATTTTGTACGAAAAGGCAAGGACTAGGCAACACCATACTATGAGGCCAAAACAACCCCAAAAAAATCTTAAGTCGGGAGTGCATGCCTCGATGGAGTCATCATCAACTCCAACCCAACACGAGGCACCGAGAGCTGCACCACCTCCTAATCAGTATGGTTCATATTATTTTGGTACTTTCACTAACCCCGTTATTTTTACACAAGCACCACACTATGCACCACCGTACCTTGTTTCAACACTTTATGCAAGTATTTTTTTGGACCAACTCCGTCTCCAACACCATATTACACGCTAATACCAACAACAACAACACTAAAGTATCTGCCACCTGCGTCCCTAGCACCATATTACACGCCAATGTCGACAACAGCACCGACGTATCTACCACCTCCGACAATTCCAACATATTATCCACAACCAAGTTATGCGACACCACGGAGGAAGGAGATAAAGATGGAGTATCTCGAGGTGAAGACGAAGACGAAGAAGATGAGGAGCCGAAACCCTAACTTGTATGAAGAAATCTGTCTCACAATCGACACCCACTGGGTTGTGGCACATATTCGACCCGACAGCACTGATGATTTTGGAAATTGAAAGATTTTTCATGTAAATAATCATTTACGTTGTTAACTTTTAATTTGCACTGTATACAATTTTTTTCAAAAAAAACAATGTATTTTAATATCAATAATATATACTTTTTTTCGACCTACGAAGAAATGGAAAAATTGTTTATATCTTTATGTATTTTACATCAATAATATATCAATATTTACAATTTACAAAAAAAAATGAGAAGCAATGAAAAAATGAACAAATTGTCTATGAAAAGAATAAATAAATGTGTTAATGAGGTCCTGTCCTCAATGTTTCCCTTAAGTGTGAGACATTTTGGCCTCGTATGCCCTGAGTTCCTACAATAACTGCATAGCCTCGGTTGGTTTGTCTTCTTTCAAATATCCATATTGCTACATATTCGAGTAGAAATTGGTCGGCCTTTTGGCTTGCGATGTAACGAAATGTTCAGTACCATTTCGAATTAAGCACCCAATACAAGCGACTGCATACTTTCATTTGGACCGATGGGAAGTAAGATTTCCATACATTATACATGCGTTCTAGTTTGTACATTTGGTCAACATAGTTTATGCAATCCAGTAGTGCCTAGGCACATTCAACAATTGCATGTGTGCATGGAAAACAAAGTGCTTGAAATCTCTCACAACCGCAGGTCCATCGTCTCAAGTATACATGGTATGCTCCCCCGATAATACCTTGGTCTGGTCTATTGAACTCTATAACCCAAAATGATAGGTTTGGGCACAAGTGACACATTGCAAACATATAGTTTGCTCTTTTTGCATTTTTCTCTAATTTCTTTTATCACATCCTCACACAAATATGACTGCTCTAAATATGTCTGACATATTTTTCCTTTTGCTTTGGAAATAAGGCTGTCAAGCGAAAATATGTCTCTTTGACCACCAAGTTTATCGACAATTGACGTGTCCCCTTCAGCATAAAATTTGTGTATTCCATTAGGTTAGTTCTTATGTGCCTGTATCATAGACCTCCATCATACGATTGAGTCCACTGCTCGAAGAGTATGTTTTCGAGGTAATCTGCACCGCGTTCATTGTTAACCCGCAACATCTCCAACATTTCATGAAAGCGATGTTGGACAAGTTAGTACCCTGTCAAAGAAAAAAAATAGTACGTTCATGAATGTTGTAACATCCCTAGCATGTCTCGATCATCAGGACTTAGCTACAAAATGCTACAGTATAAAACGAAATAATTACAGACCTTTAACAAATAATTCGAGTCGAAAATCATTAACTTATATTATATAAATCATTCAGAGCAAATTTAAAACCTTTCCCGAGCTTAATACAAACTTGCGTAAGCTCTAAAGTTGCCTGGGATTGAACAATGACCAAATTGCAAAGTCTGAAAAGTACATGGCAAACATTGTGACGAGATTTTCTCCACGTCATGATGTCATCAAATAGTATGTCACATCACGACGTCAAACTACTTAACGTCGAGACGTCACATACTGTTGGTCGGCGTTGCGACAAGGGAAGATCGACGTCGAGACGAGGAACTTGTTTTTGGTAAAATTTGGCCATTTGGTACTTGCCTCAAACCAACCATCTAAATAGATCATAAGAATGCATTTGACAGCATTTAAACATGTTCAAAACATACCAATTCCATGCCAAAACATAATATATAATCATCTAATCAATCTACAAAACCTATATGCCACATTTGGCACCAATTCATGACAAGGATACATGAATCAATACAAGCCATTCCACCTATTTATACCATTTCATATCACTTATCCATTCCATACAATAAGTCACTTCATACATACTTAACTCATTATAATTGCCCATCCATATATCCATAGCAAGATACCAAAAACTATGAACATGAGTAAATTAACATTACCATAAGTGTTCATGGTCAACTATGTCTTAAAACATGCTTAACATTACAAACAACTAGACACTCCTAAGTACATGCCACATATAATTGAGTTCAAGCTATCAAAAGTCTATAGAATCAGGAGATGGATAGTGTGAGCTTTTCGAGGATCCAATTGACACGTTCCACAAGTCAAAGTCTACAGGGAAAGAAAAACAACAGGGTAAGCATTGCGAAATGCTTAGTAAGCTCATATGTATATAAACGATTAACTTACCTCATATAACAAGTACAGAGGTTAAATTAATGTGTATAAACAAATTTACCTAATACATCAAAACATAATCACAACAAGGTGAGTTTGATTCAAATTCAACCATGTAACATATCAAGTATAAGCATAATATTTCATATAATCCAAATCTGATTTAATCTCAACTCAATCAATTGTGTATACTTTGTCACTAAACTCTCCACTTTGCTATCTTTGATCATTTAGCACATTACATAGGGTTCAATTTCCACGTTTCGTATCTCGTAAGTTACTCGATGAAAAATCGTAAAAAACTCAAATACAATCACATTTGATGCTCGTCCAAGCTAATCATATCCATTTGTATAAAGTTACCCATTCGGGCTAAACCTTTTTAACGACACATCAAATAACCTAGCTTGGGCTATATATACATGTAAGGTTACCCGTCCGGCATAAACCTATAAAACATTATTTTTTTCATATTCTACTTTCATTTTATTTTAAAATTAAAATAAATTGATTTGACATTAGTAACGAGATAATCTCACAAAAGAAGAAATAATTAATACCAAAAATATATATTTATGCATTTGTAATAATATAATTATACTTAATACATTATACTATTTATTTGTACATGTGCTTTGTCAAATAATCAAAGGAAACAAAATCATATAGTAAAATATTTTTCTAAATTAAAAAAATTGATTGATTAACAATGATATACGAAATCAGTGATAATTCAAGTTTATTATGAATATTAATAAATTTATCAAATAATTTTTACCATTATTTCATTTAAAATGGTATAAATTATTTTCTTGTAAAAAGTCTTTGTCAAAACATGATTAAACATAAAAATGAAATTTAAATTATAAATATCATAATATTATCTCATTGTGTATTAAAATGATTTCATCTCTCCGGAGTGTACTTATCATTCAAATATGATTTAATAATTCATATACGAAGAATTATTACTTTATTTGATGAGTTGAATTTGTATATTAATATTTTTTTTATACCAAAAAAGAGATTGCTAAAACATTTTATATAGAATAACTTATAGGTAACTTTGGGACATGAAAGAGCAACCTATGTTATTTTCATAGGTTTAATTATTTTAGCAATAAAGGATTTTATTACTATTTATTTTAACTTTTAATATTTTATTTTGATTCCTTCTTATCCCATCACTAAATATTTTTTAGGGTTTTTTTAAGTGGAACAAATCTAATACAATTAAAATACATATATAAATATAAATTTGGATAACCACAAGTATTAAACTACTACAAACGGTTTATTAGATTAACCATAAAGTAGGATCAAATAATTACAACATAAATAAACTAAGAACTGGTATTATTTAGATTAAAGCTAACATACTAAATTAAAACCCATATATGACAACCGAACATGATGAAACTCGAAGACTTACACATGATAAGTATCATACCTGAATACTCAAAATCTAGAACCTCCTATTTGCAAATTGAACAAAGAAAAATAAAATAAAATAAAATGATTTTATATTTATAATAAAAGCGGTAAGTAAAAGGGGGAAAACGGAGGTGGAATAATTCATCAGAAAAGAGTAATTAAGTAATTATAGTAGATCTAACGAAACTTTGATGGATCACAAGCATCTTGTGACCTATGCACTCTTCAAAGGTTAGCTTTTTGACCTAAATTATGCTGTTTATATAAAGTTGATGATTTCGTTTCTGTAATTTTATTTTATCATGATTTCAAGACATATTATTTTAATCACTATAAGGTAAAAGGATAAACTTTTTCAAATATGATGTCCGGAGGCAACGCCCTTCTCCACCTAAAATGAAAAATTGTACTTTAAGTTTATAAAAATTTATAAAATTATAGTTTATCCCTAAAAAATATTAAATTTTAATTTACCTTTACAGTGGCATTTATCCAAAAACAAAATACCTCATTTATGTAATGTTTCATATCAACGATTTTGCCCCCCAAATATTCATTCCTAAAAGATATTTCAAGCCAATTTATGCATTGTTATGTTATGATTTTATCGGACATATAATCAATGTCAGAAATATATAGAAATTTGTGTTTATTTTACGGTGTCGTTTTTGCTTTTGCTCATCCCACATCGAGTTGCAAGAGAGATTGCCAGATAAGGGCATGGCTGTGCCTTCTCTTTCAACTTTGATTGTGGATCAGATCACACCATGAAAACAGAATTTAAACAGGACAGACTCTTAGAGTATGTTTGAATTTATACAAGAGCAAAATTCAATTCAATTTAAACAATAATAATTAAAAATTTAAAGTAAATAATTTAAATTAATTGAGTTATTTAAGAAAATTAATTAAAATTCTAAATTCTAAATTGAATAGTTTGAGTTTATTCAAGGTTTTCTAGTTAACTATTGATTGAGTCTTAACTCGATCAGAATGAGTATTATTACCAATGCATGAGGATATGAGTTTGAGTGCACTAAAGCGCATTATATTCCTATTTATAAGTTGGGGAAAGACTATGAATAATTCTAAACATTATATCAAAAAAGCAAATATAATCAAAACATAATTACTCACAATTCAACCTATTTTTTGTACATAATTTTTTATCAAATCAACTATCAAAACATCATATGTGATTTTATCGAGCTATTTTCTTCAATTTTTTCTTCTTCTTTTAAAAAATTTAACTCTCTCATTATTTTTTAGGGTAAATTCTAAAAATAGCCTTTGTACTTATCAATTTGTATGGATTTAGATCCTATACTTGCTCAACATTGATCTCTTAACTTTTGAATTGCTCATTTGTAATCGTGTGAGTAACTTTTTTTATTAACTCTATTTAAAAATTAGATACAATCATAAATTTAACTCTTAATCTTTACGGATTTTATCAATTTGGCCCCTACTTTTTTTTTTCACTTTAATTGGCTTTAAACCTTTTATTTTTTTGTTAAATATAAATTTCATTTACAATTCAATGTAAATGTTAGAAATTACACTAAATCTTACATGCAGCCCATATGATAGTCGCTTGTATTTTATAGTTGATATAATATTATTTTTGTTCCAAACAATTTTAAAATTATAAAAAAAAAATTAGAGTTCAATATATATATTTTTCCAAAAATTATAAAAAAAATCTTCAATTTTTTTAATTTTTAAATGTAAAAAAGAGTATACAAAAATTGGTCTCTTCACTATTCAAAGTATTTATTTTGAGTCATTTAGATAACATTTTCCATTCAACTCGTTTGAAAAATCTTCTACTGGAAAAAGAATATGAGCAAAGAAAAAACAACTTCGACTAAAACCAGTCGACTGAAAACGAAAAAGAAAGCATCCCCTAAACCCAAAGCCACTGTTATTATTATTATTATTATTATTATTATTATTATTATTATTATTATTTTGGTTACACCAAAGCAACTATTATTAGTCCTTCGAAGAAACCAAGTAAAACCCATATCCATTGAGTACAATTTTACATTTTTAATACATTTAACGTGGCAAATGCATATACCAATGTGTACCAACAAATAACAATAAAAAAATGACATAAAAATAAAAACCAATTAACGAAAATAAATTACTCAAACACCAATTTTTTATGTCTTATTACAATTTTGTTTTTAAAATCTCATTATAATATTTATAACTATCTATAACCCTTTCCTAACTTATAAGTAAGAGGATAATGCACTTCAATGCACTTGAACTCACGTCCTGCATTGACAATAATACACATATTAATCAAATTATTACTCCATCGTTTGTAATTGAGGAAATTACAAGCGGTTATAAAAATTGGATTGTTAATATCTTATGGAACTGCCAAAGAAATTACTAACAGAACTTGACATTTGAGATATCAAACATTTATAAAACATCTATGCAAGTAATTTCATAATGTTATGTAATTGTTTTAATAACAATTTTAGAAAAAAAAAATAACATTTCAAATTAAGCTCTATAAATTAATTAATGAAGATATATAATTCTTTTAAATAGGAAAATATTTATGTTTTGTTTGTTTTAAAATATTAGTTTCGAATAAATTTTTCAAACAACAAAAAATGTTTTATAGACATCCAACCGATTTTCAAAAAAATCAATTTATTTTTTAGAAATTATTTTCAATGAATCAAACAGATCCTAACTATAAATAATAACTTATCTTTTTTTTAGTCAGAAACCTCGATGAACGAAACAATAGTCATATTAACTTCAACTAAATTTAAAATCGAATTAAACTAAACCTATACACTCTTTCAATATTATTCTCTTTAAAATTCAAATCTAAAATCATGCTTTAAACAAATAATTACATAAGTCGATTGAGTATTAACTCGATTGGCATCGACATTGTTGCTAGTACAAAAGGACGTGGATTTGAGTGCACTGAAGCACATTATCCTTCTATTTAAGGGTTGGGGAGGGGATATTGGTAGTTTTAGTATATAAAAAAGAACAAATACGATAAGAACCCATAATAAAATTAATGTTCAAAACAAATAATTACATAAAAATAATCATCAAATAATTTATCACTCCAAACCAAAGCAATTTGTAATAGCTTATTTATTTATCACTTGTTAACTCTGACTAATTTACTCAAAAATGCTAGAAAAGATTATCAGAATAGGTCATTTTTAGAAAAATTATGCGAATAGGCTGATTTTATGAAAACACTTCTAGTCGGAAGCTTTTTTCCCCTATTTTTTAGGGTTAGGATTTTGTTTTTTAAAGTAGAGTTTTATTTTTTTAGGGTTATGGCTTATGGTTTATAAAGTAGGAATTTTTTGATTTAAGACTTAGGGTTTTGTTATATTTTGGTTTAAAATTTTAAAGTTTATTATATATTGTTTATTTTTTATAATTTTTTGAATAATAATATTATTGAATTCGAAATTTAAAAACATCATATTTACACCAATCGTATATTCAAATTGCAAAATACAATTCAATTCATAATCGAAACTCGAAGTACTTGGCTGGGATGGAAATATTAGTTATTAATTTTTTTCGCATTTTTAATCTTAGTTTGATTTGATTTTTCAATAAATTATTTATCCCAGTACATTGTTTTCGATGAGATGAGTTCAGAAAATATATCCCTGGAATCCCAGTGTTGAAACCATTTTTATTTTGGGTTTGGAAAATGGGGATCGACTTTAAAAAATAAGGAGTTGCCACCGATCCTTTTTGTCTAGGTGCGATCGGATCACCTATAAAATATTTTGGTCTGCGTAATTAGAGAAAATGGGTTCGGGAGTCGGTTACGTGCGAGGAAGGGTTAGCACCCTCGCAAGGCCCAAAATTGGTACCAAATTGATTAATTAGTGTCCTTGCGTCGAAAATTTGAAAATATTTAAGGTATAAAATTTTTAAAGAAGGTTAACTAACCCTGGATTGAATTTCAAGATTAACTCGTTTCAAAAGAACAAAAATGTCATACCCAGCACGTTAGGATATAACACGTTTATACTTTGACACCGAGATCATCTTTGATCTTCAAAACATATAATTAAAAGAGTATTTGGTTATTTAGTTGAGCGAAAAATTGACACCCAGCATGTTAGGATGTAATTTTCCGTACTTCTAAACACACAAATATTGCCTTGTTTTTCATTAAATCGGAATTGAATCTCAAGATTAACTCGTTTTAAAGGAATAAAAGTATCATACCCAGCACGTTAAGATATAACACATTTATACTCTGACATCGAGATCATCTTTGATCTTCAAAACATATGAAAAGGTTATTTGGTTATTTAGTCGAACGTATCATACCCAGCACGTTAGGATGTAATTTTCCGTACTTCTAAACACACAAATATTGCCTTGTTTTTAAAATTGGCTCAACATTTATTTTTAATGTAATAAAATATTTAGAAGAGGTTTGAATATGTTGGAATTTGAAAAACAATACAAAGATAATATGCGTAAACATTAATCATGAAATACACAAATTTAAAAATATTGATCAACAAATTATACAATACTCTTACAAAAATTTAACAATGTCAAACAAAAACTTTAAAGGCAAATCAAATAAACTTAAAGCAACTAAAATGAATTTTACACTTTGGAATTATTTAAAAATGAAATAATTTATGAATCAACCCATTAGATACATGTTTTAAAAAGAAATTATGCATTAAAAAATATATATATACATAAATAATTTTAAAAGAAACTACATATATATATAAGTTTAAAAGGAAATATATACATAAAATAATGTAAGAATCAATAATATGTATAAAAAATCTTACTATTATATATGTATGTATGTACAAAATAATGACATATAAAGAGATTATATAAGTCATCAAAGAAATACATAATATATGATTTTGAAATTAAATATTTATACAATAAATATAAACAAAATACATATAAATGGAAAATAAAACAAATCAAAACGTTATAGAATGGATTTTAAAACAATTCTATTAAAATAACTTGAATAATAAATAAATTTAATACAAGAAGAGTTACAAGAATTTAAACAAAGACTAAAAAAATACTTAATTGAAAAAGAAATGAAATTCAAAGACTGTTTTATAAAGAATTTGCAAAATTCTGGACTAAATTAAAAAGCATACGAATAATCGGGGGTTAAAATAGAAAATATTTAAACCATCAAAACACAGTGTATATGGTGGACTAAAATGAAAACGCGCATGAATTACAAAGATTAAATAAAAAATGAAGAAAATGTGCCTAGGGTCTCATCAAATAACGATGCAGAAAATGAGGACTGATTGCGCAAATCAACCATTCACGTGAAAATGCGCAGGTCAATGGGGGTTCTGAATCGGGTCGGATCGGGGCGCTCACACGACGTCGTTTTGAGGCCACTTCTTCAGGCTTCGAACGGCGTCGTTTTACACAATTTAAAAGGAAATAAGACAAAAAAAAATGATAAGGGTTTCGGCCCCCTTTTCTTTTGAAACTAAAATACCGTAGCCCAATTTTACTCTTCCTTAGTCGAAACCAGGTTTTCTCGTCACCGAACCACCACCTTAATCGGTGGTCGGAAGCAAATGTTAGCCCTCTCCCTCTTTTTAGCCCCTTTTAAAATATACTATCACAAAACAAATTTGTAAAAGAAGGTTTCGATTTCTCTTTGGGCGCGATTTTGACGACGAAGGCGAAGCTCCGACGACGCTACCCGAAGCAGGTACTCTCTTATCCCTTCTTTTTCGATTTATCGTATGCACAGAAAAGAAAATGAATCCGAAGCTAGCAAAATTAAAACCGAAAACCCTAAAGGAATTATAATCAGAAAATCACTTTTTTTCTTTTTCTTTTTTTTGCATTCTGTTGTATGTTCGTAAAATCGTAGCCAAGTTACAATAGTCTGCCCTCTCTTTAAAGGCCGAAAATCGAAATAAAAAATACAAAGAAAAACATGTTCTCTGTTGCTGTCGTTTCTTTGTCTTTTGCAGGTATGGCCATCGTACGAAGGCGGACGTGGCGCGCTTGTGGGCGTGAATGCTCGCTGGCAGTACGGAGGTCGTATAGAGGTGCGCGCTGTGGCGCGCGTAGGTTGCTGAAGAGACTCAAGGTGCGCGTGTGAGGGACGCGGTGGTGGCGCTGGAAAGGGGAACCCTAGGGTTCCTGTTTAGCCACTGGTTTTGGGCTATTCGTCATTAGGCCGTCACCATTGGTTTGGGTTTAGTGGTTTAGGGCCTGTATTGGTTTTTTATATTGGTTTCTGTTTGGTTAATATTGGGCCAGAATTAGGATTGGGCTTGTAATTTTATTTCTGGGTTTTTGTAACTGTTTATGGACTTTTGCTCTGTACTTTATGGTTTAATTTGACGGGCCCGGGCGAATTTGGGCTCTTACACCCAGGATATATGATGAGTTTCTTGAAAAGATGCTGGGGTTGAAACTTGTAGAGAAAAAAACGCTCCAAGCATGACACACTGTCAGCAAAAGCACTGGAAACGCGTCCAACTGTAAGCGCTTTTAGCTGACATGGCACTAAAAACGCTTCCAGCTGGATGTGCTTTCAGCGTTTGCTGATAGTACGTCCTGTAAGCACTAAATCTTGTCGGGGTCAACTATGTGTTTAATTTTCAAAATTAAAAAAAATTGAAAAAAATATAAAAAAATAAAATTGTATTTTGACCCCTAAACTTTTCTTAAATTTTATTTTGGCCCTTAAACTTTTCAAAATTATATTTTGACCCTTCATCTTTCTTAAAATCACACTTTGACCTTATTACTTTCTCAAAATTACATTTTGACCCACGAGTTTTGCTGCGATTGCAATCTGGTCCGTCTGACAGATTACATGATTTGGGGCACCCACTCCCTGGATTTTTCGGCCACCAGCATTGGTGGCCACTCTCTCCTCAACTGCTACCTGCAAAAAACAACAATAAAAGGGGCTCTTACCCCACAAAAATTGGAGGAGAAGAAACCCCATAAAACAAACATTCAAGCAAACCATAACCCACGAAAAAGAAAAAAAAGAGAAAAAAAAAGAAGAGAAAAAGAGAGAAGAAGAAGAAAAGGAAAGGAAGAGGGGGCGTCGCACCACCAGCGGAGGAGACGGCAGCTACGGTGGAGGGCTAGGAGAAGAAGGAAGAAGAAGAAGAAAGAAGGAAAAAAAAGAAAAAAAATTAAAATCAGTAGGGTCGACTCGACCCGACCCACGACCCGACCCCGACCCGCGTCCAGCAGGCCCACTAGCAGTAGGCCATCAAAATAAAAAGAATAGGCCAAGCAAAAAAAAAGGGAAACAGGACAAAAAAAGTAGCCCAAAAAAAAGAAGCAGCCCAACAGCAACCCAAGCCCAGGAGCAGCCATCCTACTGTAGTTGGATCAACAGGCCCAATCTGCGGCCCAACAGTAAAAAAAAAAGAAGGGAAAAAAAGAAAAAAAAGAAAAAGAGAAAGAAAAAAAGACCCGGGGTTGTGTATCCCGTTCTTCAAGCCCGTAGTTTTGGGCTTTTCGGTAATTTTTCTTTACCCACTTTTAATTTAATTCATGTATTTTGATAACATTTCGTTTTTAATATTATTGATATTTTTTAAGCATATTTTTATTTTGTATGTATGTTTTTAATTTTATTTAATTTTATTATTATTCGAATAATTTTAATAAATAAGGCAACGAATCGATTTGACACTAAATTGTTAATATCATTGCTATGTTGGGTGAATATCATCGGTTCGGGTTAAATACGATACGTCATTTTGAAAAATCGAAAAATTCAAAAATCTTCGAGTTTTTTTTAAATAAAATGTTTATTTTGTAGTTATTTGTAAATTATCAAAATTTCATTTTTAAATTGTATAATATGTTAATATGTAATTTATCAAAATTCTCGTGTTTCAAAAAATTTCGTGTTTTCAAAAATTCTCGGGTTTCAAAAAATTCTCGTTTTCAAAAATTTTAGTATTTTCAAAAATTCTCGGGTTTTAAAAAATTTCTCGAGTTTCAAAATTTTCTCATTTTCAAAAATTTTTGTATTTTCAAAAATTCTCGGGTTTTAAAAATTTCTCGAGTTTCAAAATTTTCATATTTTTAAAAATTCTCGTGTTTTAAAATTTTCGCGTTTTCAAAAATTTCGTGTTTTAAAAAATTCTCGTTTTTCAATTGGATCACGATTAAATATTAAATTGAACTCGTATTTTTTGAAAATCAAGGCAACGCGCGCTTAACGAGATACCAATTTTGGGCGTTGCGAGGGTGCTAACACCTTCCTCGCACGTAACCGAATCCCAAACCTTATTTTTCTCTGGAATTTTGACGTAGACCTAAACTTGGCTTTTTTTAAGAAATTTTTTTTTTCTTTTAAAAAGAGGATTTATTAGGTGTCCGATCACACCTAGGAAAAAGGATCGGTGGCGACTCCCTTTTTTAAATAAAATTGAAACTTTGTTTTCAAATTTTCAATAATTTTCTCAATTAGCGCCCGTACTAAATTTTACGTCACTACAGCTGGCGACTCCACTGGGGACATTTTTTTTGAGAGTCGAGTCGAGATTAAATGTGTGTTGTCAAAATTTTCGAAACTCCTTGTTCAAATTAATATTTAGTCATGATCCTTAAATTTTGTTCTTTGGAAAAGTCATGCACTGTAAATATTTTTTCTAACTTGTTTTATCTTTTTTGTTTCTTTCAACTCTAAGTTTTTACGGTTTTAATTTTTTTTTTAGTTTTAATAAAAACGAAAAGGTTTGTGAGTTTCTCCCCACAGACCGTACACTTGCATTTTTGCATAACATGAGCTCTATACCCGGGCTCCTTCCGCTTAAGTGGAAGTAAACATTATGTCTTCGTGAGTTAACTCGTCTCTCCGTACAGGTTAGTGAATACTTTCGGGTTACATATGACTTATGCTTTCGTGAGTGAACTTGTCCCTCCGCATAGGCATAAGTAAATGTAATCCATCAATTTGAGCTCGCGAGCCTATGATGGGCGATAACCGAGGCTCCGTACTAGCCTTAGTAGGTGACAGTACGGACAATTCGAGTACCTTTTTAGAACAGAAACCGCATATAGTGAACCGTATGAGCCACCCGATTAGAGCCATGCCGAAACTTCGTCCGTCGAATAGTCACCAAAATAAGTACATGGGAGAAACGCCTCTTACTTTTTATTTCTTTACATTTATATTTGTTTTTGCAAGGGAATTAGGTCTGTTTAATAAAATTGGATCGGGTAGATTATCTGATGAGCATGTAGGGTAAGTTTATTGTAAAGTATGATGGGGTAAAAAAAAAAAACGTAGGTCGATTTCACCAAAAAGCACAATTGAATAGCTTAATTTGTTAGATTTTCCATAGTTTTTCTCCGTTTATATTTGTTGTGATTACTAACCAAGGTTCTTTGTCTACATTTTTATTTTTTATCATGCATCATAGGCATCTTGTTAGGAAGGTGTTGATTAAAGATTGGTTGCCAAAAACGGGTTTCTGATGGAGGAGTCAGTTACGCAAGTAACTGAGAAGGCTAGGAAATTTGTAAAACTGTTAAATCAGATGCGGCAAAACGTTTTGTAATTGACTCTTTTGATTAATGAAATGCCTAAGTATGGGGCTATCTTGAAATCAACACCAAATTCTTGCATATTTATTCATGACTAACATTCATTTGTCATTTATTCATTCATCCATTCATTGCATGTGCACATCACCCTAATCATTCACTAAGGCT
This sequence comes from Gossypium bickii, assembly GCA_025503065.1. Taxonomy (NCBI): domain Eukaryota; kingdom Viridiplantae; phylum Streptophyta; class Magnoliopsida; order Malvales; family Malvaceae; genus Gossypium; species Gossypium bickii. Next base: position 138,514,794 of record CP106710.1, read on the forward strand.
AAAACCGTATAATCCACAGTTGCGACACTATGAATCTAGAATCACGTCATTCTTATAGGACGCGTCTAAGAGCTAGAGCTATGGAGCCCATTGTGTATCATCATTTGTCAAAAACATTTACATCTGCATGAATGATGTGAGATAATTCACGAAGTACACTGTTATTGATTGAAATGGGTCTTCAGAACGTCAGTATAAATGTTATTGACAAAGGGGATGGTGCAATTAAAGATGTTTCAATGATACGCCCTGGTCCTCCTGGATTCATTTTGAACAATTGGACTGCTGTGGATCTTCTTGTAGTTTCTAAGTCCTCTCCAGAGTAATGCTCAATGTTAACTCTCTTTTTTTGTGTGCCCCTAAGTAATAGTGGGATTGTTTTGTAAGAGCTTATGTTTGCTCTTTATCATTTAAATGAACATTAATAGAGATGCATTTTGTCATAGCCTTTTCATTCTCATTAACTTCATAATTATTCCCCCTTCTCACAGCCTGTCCTTACATGTATCTCATATCATTCCATAACATTATGCTTGTATGTTCCAATACTTTGATGCTTCTCTATAGTTTTCTTTTCCATTCAACTTGCAGGTGCTCAGATATCAACGACATGAGCAACCCCGTTACAAGTCTTGAAATCGATTTCGAGAAAACTATTTGTTTAGGAGAATTCGAAGCTGAGGAAAATGCTGAAGATTATGTCTCGTCTCCTGACTTACTAAGAATGATAGAACAAGATATACCCCATCAAGAATCTGTTGAGACAGTAAACTTAGGAAATGAAGAAAAGAGGCAAGAAGTGAAGATTGGGACCTCCATTTCAGAGAATATCAAACATGATTTGATCGCCTTGCTTCGTGAGTACAAAGATGTATTTGCATGGTCGTATCAAGACATGTCAGGGTTGAACGAGGATATAGTGGTCCATAGACTCCCATTGAAACAAGAATGCAAACCCATTCAACAGAAGCTAAAACGAATGAGACCTGAAATGCTGTTAAAGATAAAAGAAGAAGTCAAGAAACAATTTGATGCTGGCTTTCTACAAGTCTCCAAATACCCAGAATGGGTAGCAAACATAGTCCCAGTACCGAAGAAAGATGGCAAGGTACGAATGTGCATGGATTATCGCAATCTGAATCGAGGAAGCCCTAAGGATAATTTTCATTTGCCATATCGAGGAAGCCCTAAGGATAATTTTCATTTACCATACATTGATACATTGGTGGATAATACAGTAAAACATTCTTTATTTTCTTTCATGGATGGATTCTCGGGTTATAATCAGATAAAGATGGCTCCCGAGGATATGGAGAAAACTACCTTTGTAATGATATGGGGGACATTCTGCTATAAGTTGATGTCGTTCGAATTAAAAAATGCTGGGGCAACATATCAGAGGGCCATGGTGATGTTGTTCCATGACATAATGCACAAAGAAATAGAAGTCTATGTCGATGATATGATTGCCAAATCTCAGGAGGAAAGAGAGCATATTGGGAACCTCAGGAAGTTGTTCAAAAGACTAAGAAAGTTCCAGCTGAAGCTTAATCCAGCCAAGTACACGTTTGGGGCTACCTCAGGAAAATTACTAGGCTTTATTGTCAGCGAGAGAGGTATTGAGGTTGATCCAGATAAGATAAAAGCCATACAAGAATACCACTTCCACGCACACAAAAAGAAGTCAGAGGATTTTTAGGGAGGTTGAACTACATCGCTTGATTTATTGCTCAGCTTACCAACCAGTGTGACCCAATTTTTCGACTCCTTTGAAAACATAATCCGGGAGAATGGAATGAGGACTGCCAAGTGGCTTTTGACAAGATAAAACAGTATTTGTCTAGTCCCCCTGTGCTAGTACCGCCAACTCCCGGAAGACCGTTAATATTGTATCTGACTGTGTTTGAAAACTCAATAGGTTGCGTACTGGGGCAGCATAATGAGTCGGGGAAAAGAGAAAAGGCGATTTACTACCTCAGCAAGAAGTTCACAGAGTATGAAGTAAAGTACCCGTCAATTGAAAAATTCTGTTGTGCTTTGGCCTGGGTAGTTCGAAGGTTCAGACAATATATGTTGTATCATACGACGTGGTTAATTTCAAAGCTGGACCCAATAAGTACATGATGGAATCACCTGCACTCTCAGGAAAAATGGCACGATGGCAGATCCTACTATCGGAGTACGACATCGTCTATGTGAGCCAAAAGTCAATAAAAGGGAGCTCAATAGCTGACTTCTTAGCAACTTGAACAACGGAGGAATACGAGCCACTGAGATTTAATTTCCCAGATGAAGATTTGATGTGCATTATAGAAAAAGAGTGTGAGCCGTCAAAAGAGAAATCATGGAAGATGAGCTTTGATGGTGCATCGAATGCATTAGGGCATAGGATTGGAGCAGTTTTAGTATCACCAGAGGGGAACCATTATCCGCTCACTGCCAGATTAAATTTTTTCTGTACCAATAACATAGCGGAATATGAGGCTTGCATCATGGGACTTCGTGCAGCTATTGAACGGAACATCGAAATCTTAAAGGTGTACGGGGACTCAGCGTTGGTGATTTACCAAATCCGTGGAGATTGGGAAGTGAGAGATTCGAAATTAGTTAAATATCGCGATCTCGTTGCGGAACTGATTAAAGAATTCAAAGAAGTGACTTTTAACAACTTCCCACGAGAAGAAAACCAATTGGCTGATGCCCTGGCCACCCTGGCTTCAATATTCAAAGCAAACAGAGAAACATAAATAATGCCTCTCCAAATGAGCATATATGAGGTCCCTGCACATTGTTTTAACATTGAAAAAGAGACAAATGGATGGTCATGGTTCCATGATATCTTAGAATATGTCAAGAATCAAAGGTATCCCGAGCAAGCAAATGAGAACGACAAAAGAACAATCAGAAGAATGGCAGTGGGATTTGTCCTTGATGGGGATATTCTGTAGAAAAGAGGAAAAGATCAAGTGCTTCTAAGATGCGTGGATGCTGTTGAAGCCAGAAAAATACTTGAAGATGTCCATGAAGGAATTTGTGAGGCGCATGCCAATGGTTTCGCTATGGCTAGGTAGATTATGAGACTCGGTTATTACTAGCTGATGATGGAAAACAACTGCATTAGTTACGCACGAAAGTGCCACAAATGTCAAATTTATGGCGATTCATGCAGCCCCTTCGCCCCTTCATGTCATGACTTCTCCGTGGCATTTTTCTACGTGGAGCATGGATGTTATAAGGCCAATTTCCCCAAAAGCTTCTAATAGACACCGATTCATTTTTGTGGTCATAGATTACTTCACAAAATGGGTAGAAACCACTTCATTTGCTAATGTGACGAAGACTGCAGTTTGCATGTTTTTAAAAAAGGAAATCATATGTCGATACGATTTGCCTAAGAGGATCATTTCAGATAATGCTTTAAATCTGAACAACAAGATGATGAAAGAAGTGTGCGAGCAATTTCAAATAAAGTATCATAATTCCATACCCTATCGCCCAAAGATGAAAGGAGCAGTAGAAACGACTAACAAAAATATTAAGAGGATTATTGGGAAAATGACCGAGACATATAAAGACTGGCACGAGAAGCTATCATTCGCTTTGTATGCATATCACACATATGTGCGGACATCTAAGGAAGCAACTCATTTCTCTCTAGTCTATGAAATGGAAGTTGTGCTGCCCATCGAAGTTGAGATCCCCTCTCTACGAGTCTTAATAGAGTCAAAACTAGACGAATCAAAATGGGTTCGAGCTCGATATGACCAGCTATGTAACATCCCGAAATAGGGCCTAAACGGAATAGTGGTTGCGAAACCACAAATTCGAGTCAGTAAAATATTTTAATATTATTTTCAATGCTTATAATATGTGAATTTACATGTGTGAAAGTTTCGTGAATTAATTTTATTGTTAGTGTGCTTAATTTAAAGAAAAGGACTAAATCGCATAAGTGGTAAAAGTAGCCTTATAGCTTAACTGAGTGGTTAAATTAATGTGTCTTTTTATAAGGGAGGACTTATGTTGAAAATTGTCCATTTTTAATGGGATAGTGGACGGCAGCATGCATTTTTCATAATGAAATTATATGTTTAAATTATAGGCTATGTTATAATATATTATAATAATATTATAATATTATAATAACAAAACATAATGGAAAGAAAGAGAAGATGCAAAAGTTCATCTTTTTAGCTGAATGTCAGAAAGAAAAACACCATTTTTAAAGCTTTAAGTTTCAGCATCTAGGAGGCTTAATTCGGGTATGTCCTTTGTTCGGTTTTTGATAATTTTTACGTTTTTGAGATCGTTGCTATGAGATTTACAAAACCCATGTTGAATTTTTTATTTTGGTGAATATTTTGAATTATGCCATTGTTGAAAGCTTGTGTATTTTGATGTCTGATGGTAGATTATGCATGTTAATGAGTAGAGCAACGATTTTTATTAACTGACATTCGGTGAAAACAAGCTAATTAGTAAAAGTTGTTATTGTTCATAAGTATGTGTTATAGTAAGTATTTGAAGTTGCTACAGAAGGGAAAAATGTTCAGCATGTTAGAAAACATAAGAATAAGGGCTGAAGTTTAATTTTTGAGTCTAGGGGCAAAATCGTAATTATGTAAAAGTTTAGGGGTAAAATTGTAATTTTGCCAAAGTTAGAGTTAAGGACTGTTTTAGTAAATGTGAGTATTAAATAAGTTAAATTTGCTATTATAGATCAAGAAGAACGAAATCTAGAGTTAGATCGGGGAAAGAAAAAGATAGTGGACTAAATCGATATAGTTTATCGTATTTTGTTTCGAGGTAAGTTTGCAGTAAATAAATGCAATATTCTGTTATGTTACATCTAACATTATTAAATTCCAGCATTTACATATTTATTTTGTAAATTTATTATTTAAAGACTCAAGTATGAATTGACGGAAAAGCTATCGCAGAAAGTTCCAGTTGAACCTTAGGAATGTGTAGGATACAAATGTCATGACATTAGGGTTTAAGGAAATCATGTAAGACCATGTCAAGACATGGCATTGATATGTTACTATAAGGCAAAGGTCCCATGTAAGACCATGCCAAGGCATGGCATTAGTGAGTTCATAAGGCAAGGATACCACGTAAGTCCATGTCAAGACATGGCAATGGTTAAGTTTCATAAGGAAAGGTACCCGCGTATCCTTAGTATTCCAAGTGGTTCAACGGAAAAATTCAAAGAGTATTCCAAAGTAAAGGTAAGACAAGTTCAAGCTAAAAAGGTAAGGTAAGATAAATTTATGTTAAAAGGTAAGGTAAGAATACAAGTTTAAGTATATTGAGTTAAAAGCTTAAGTGATCTTGATAAGAAAAACATAAGATAATTCATTAAGAATGTTGTCATCTATTTACATGTAAACTTACTAAGCTTTATGCTTACTCCCGTTCTTTAATTTTTTTTTTTTTTAGTATTACAAGCCAACTCGGGGATCGAAAGGATGTCAGAGATCGTTACACACTATCAAAAGATTATATTGGTATTTTGCGATTCGAAAGTTTTAAATTATGGCATGTATAGAGACTTAGCCATTTTGTGTGTATGACCTTATGATATGGCTTAATATTGGCTTGTAAATGCTTGGTAATGATTAGCCATTAAAATGGTTAATTAAGAACATGTTTTGGATGTTATGAAATGCCTAGTTGATAGTTATTTTAAAGAAATTATGTAATTATATGCAGGGGAATAGTTGGACAGTAGCAGTGACGTGATTTTGAAAAATCACCAAAAATAGTATAAATTGAATTAGGTTGTGATGAGATATAGAATTAAATCTTATTGAGTCTATTTTCATATAAAGAAAACGGTGTAGGAAAAAGAGTTCTATATTATGAGATAATTGATTTTTAGTGAAGAGAGGTCAGAACTGTCAAACTGTGTAATAGGGGAGAATTTAACTAATAAACTGTACTAATTGGCCATACCAAAAAATTCTGGAAAAATTACAGTAATAAGATATTTGAGTCTAGTTTCAAGGAAAATTTACGGATCTAGATTTCGAGTTTTGTAACTCAAGTTATAATTAATTTAGTGAACATGATGCAGACGGACAGTTTCAATTTTTATGCCCAGAACTAGTAAGTTAAGTCTAGTAATGCCTCGTGCTCGACTCCGGCAACGGTCTCAGGTAAGGGGTGTTACATTTATTGGTATCAGAGTAAGAGTTTAGTCGGTTCTCGGAATATTCAGTATGAGTAAGAGTCTAGCTATACATGCCATACTTATATTTTGATAGTGTGACGACTCCTGACAATTTTAAAAATGTTTTTCTTATATAGCTATGGATCCCGAACGAGATGGTGCAGATGATGTAGAGAGTAATGCGCCCGCTCCCACTGAAGGGACGGTGCCACTAGATAGTCATTAAAGGGCTGTTACAGTTAGTCAGGAAGGAGGGGCTCGAGAAGCCTTCTTCCAAGCTATGAATGATTGGTTTACTGAGTTCGTTCGTACGAACCCTGCCGTTAGACCTCCACCCCCTCATGATCCACAGACTACCCATGTAGCTTCCCCAGTTATAAATACTGTTAGAAGAGAGAAACCACCCGTTGACAAGATCAAAAAACAAGGGACTTAAGAGTTTCGAGCTACCAAAGATGATGATACAGAGAAAGCTGAATTTTGGCTCGAGAACACTATCAGAGTCTTTGATGAGTTATCTTGCACACCGGAAGAATGTATTAAATGTGTGGTGTCTTAGAGATTCGGCCTACCAGTGGTGGAAGACACTTGTGTCAGTAGTACCGAAAGAAAGAGTTACTTGGGATTTCTTTCAAGAGGAGTTCCGTAAGAAGTACATCAGTCAGAGGTTTATTGACCAGAAAAGAAAGGAGTTCCTTGAATTAAAACAGGGTAAGATGACGGTGACCGATTATGAACGTGAATTTGTCCGACTCAGTAATTATGCTCGAGAGTGCGTGTCTACAGAGGCTATCATGTGCAAAAGATTTGAGGATGGGCTTAATGATGATATTCGACTATCAGTTGGTGTTTTAGAGATAAAAGAGTTTGTTGTTTTAGTTGAACGAGCCTGTAAGGCAAAGGAGTTGTTAAAAAGAAAGGGTAAAGCTGAAATTGAGATGCAAGACACGAAGAAAAGACAGATGAGCAAGTCATTTCAGTCTACATCCAAGAGGCCTAGAGAGTTTTCTACGAGACCTAATTTTTCAACCGGGTATTCTAGCCAAAACAGAGGTGGAAGATTTATGAATTCAAAAGCTCAAACCACTTCGATTGCGAGTGTTGGTAGTATTCAGCCTGATAGACCAGAGTGTCCTCAATGTGGTCGACGTCATCTAGGTCAATGCCGAGCAACTGAGACTGGTTGTTTCCGATGTGGTGCACCGGATCATTTTATTCGGGAGTGTCCCGAAATGGTTAAAAAAGAAGTAATACCGAGTGCAAGATCAGGTAATCCCCCCGTTAGAGGCAGATCTCAGAGAAATTCGGGAGTAGAGGAAGGTAGAGGTACATTTAGAGATACAGCAACAAGATCAGATGTTAGAGCACCCATAAGGACTTATGCTACCCGTGCTCGTGAAGAGGCATCTTCCACCGATGTAATTACGGGTACATTTTCTCTTCATGATGTTAATGTTATTGCTTTGATTGATCTGGGTTCAACCCATTCCTATGTTTGCATGAAATTAATGCCTAGTATGAACATGCCCATAGAGTTAACGGAATTTGTGATTAAAGTATCAAACCCATTAGGTCAGCATGTGTTAGTAAACAAAGTATGTAAAAAATGCCCTTTGATGATTAGAGGTTATTGTTTTCCGGCTGATCTCATGCTATTGCCATTTGATGAGTTTGATGTGATTCTTGGTATGGATTGGTTAACTGCACATGATGTGATAGTGAATTGTGGAAAGAGATTCATTGAGTTGAAATGTGAAAATGGTGAGTTCCTTCAGGTTAATTCAGATGAGTCAGATAGTTAAATTTCCATGATTTCTGTTATGTCTGCTCAGAAATGTTTAAGGAAAGGATGTGAAGCTTATCTTGCTTTTGTGTTGAATACTAAAGACCCAGAGTTGAAAATTGAATCAGTGCGTGTGGTAAATGAGTTTCCTGATGTGTTTCCGGAAGAACTACGAGGTTTGCCTCCTATCAGAGAAGTTGAGTTTGGTATTGAATTGATTCCAGGTACCACACCTATTCCTATTGCTCCTTATAGAATGGCTTCAATAGAATTGAAAGAATTGAAAGCTCAGTTACAGGAATTAACTGATAAAGGCTTTGTAAGACCTAGTTATTCATTATGGGGCGCGCCAGTGTTATTTGTGAAAAAGAAGGATGGTTTCATGAGATTGTGCATAGACTATTGGCAACTTAACAAGGTAACCATCAAGAACAAATATCTATTACCTAGAATAGATGATTTGTTTGATCAATTGAAGGGAGCCACTGTGTTCTCTAAGATAGATTTGAGATCCGGATACTATCAGTTGCGAGTTAAAGAGTCAGATGTTCCAAAAACTGCTTTCCAAACTAGGTATGGTCACTATGAGTTTCTTGTGATGCCATTTGGCTTAACTAATGCTCCTGCTATTTTCATGGATTTAATGAACCGAATTTTTAGACCTTATTTGGACAAGTTTGTAGTCGTGTTCATTGATGACATCTTAATTTATTCTCATGATGAGACTGAGCATACAGAGCATTTAAGAACGCTTTCTGATTTTGAGAGATAATCGACTTTATGCCAAGTTTAGCAAAAGTGAGTTCTAGTTACTGGAAGTTTGTTTTCTTGGACATATTGTCTCGTGTGAAGGTATTAGAGTTAATCCGAGTAAGATTTCAAACAATTGTTGATTGGAAGCCTCCGTAAATGTATCGAGAGGTCGAAGTTTTCTTGGTCTTGCCGGTTATTATAGACGATTTGTAGAGGATTTTCCAAGATAGCTACTCCATTGACAAGATTGTTCTGAGTAAAGTTGTCAAGTTTGAATGGACCGAGAAGTGTCAACGAGAATTTCGACAAGTTAAAAGTATTGTTGATTAAAGCTCCTGTTTTAGTACAAACCGTAACCAGGGAAAGAGTGTGATTTACAAAGTGATGCATCCTTGAATGGACTAGGTCGTGTGTACTTTATGCAGGAAGGAAGGGTAATTGCTTATGCCTCTAGATAGTTAAAGCTACATGAGAAAAACTATCCAAGCACATGATTTAGAGCTACCGCTATTGTATTTGCATTGAAAATCTGGAGACATCACTTATATGGTGAGAAATGCCGAATACTCACCGATCACAAAAGTTTGAAGTACTTGATGACTCGTAAAGATCTGAACTTGAGGCAAAGAAGATGGCTAGAGTTGATTAAAGATTATGAGCTAGTGATCAATTATCACCCGGGTAAGGCAAATGTTGTTACTGATGCTTTGAGTAGAAAATCATTATTTGCATTGAGAGCTTTGCACACTAGTTTGGCATTATCAGATAATGGTTCTATCTTAGCTGAGTTGAGAGCTAAATCGACGTTTCTTGAAGAAATTTGTGAAGCTCAGAAAGATGACAGTGAGTTGCAAGCCAAAAGAGTTCAGTGCGACGACTGTGTGTAGAGTCCGATTTTGAGATCGGTTCTGACAGTTGTTTGTTGTTCAGAGACAGAGTATATGTACCAAAGAATGATGAGCTTATTAGGAAAATCTTACAGGAAGCACATAGCAGTTCTTTGTCTATTCACCCAGGTGGTACAAAGATGTATAATGATTTGAAGAAAATGTATTGGTGGACAGGAATGAAAAGAGATATTTGAGTTTGTTTCTAGATGTTTGATCCACACAGTAAAAGCCTAACATCATGTACCTTGGAGTTTATTGCACTGTATTAGTTCCCAGTGGAAATGGGATTGAGTTACTATGGATTTTGTGACAGGATTGCCTTCGACACTGAGAAAGAAAGATGCAGTATGGGTTATGATTGGTAAGTTAACAAAGTCGGCTCATTTTATCCCAGTTCGTATGGATTATTCACTTGACAAGTTGGCCGAGTTATATATTACAGAGATTGTGAGACTACATGGAGTACCGTTATCGATTATCTCAGATAGAGATCTGAGATTTACCTCACGGTTTTGGAAGAAATTGCAGGAAGCTTTAGGTACAAAGTTGAGTTTTAGTATAGCTTTCCATCCTCAGACTGATGGTCAATCAGAAAGAGTTATTTAGGTACTTGAAGATATGCTTAGATGTTGTGTATTGGAATTTCAAGGTAGTTGGGAGAAATATTTACCGTTAGTAGAGTTTGCCTATAATAATAGTTATCAATCGAGTTTGAAGATGGCACCTTATGAAGCTTTGTATGGACGTAAATGTCGCACACGTTTGTATTGGACAGAGCTTAAGGAAAATCAGATTTATGGGGTTGATCTAGTCAAAGAAACAGAAGAGAAAGTAAAAGTCATCAGAGATTGCTTGAAAGCAGCTTCAGATAGACAGAAATCCTATGCAGATTTGAAAAAAAAAAAAGACATTGAATTTCAAGTTGGTGATAGGGTATTCTTGAAGGTATCCCCGTGGAAAAAAAGTTCTCAGATTTGGCAAGAAAGGCAAATTAAGTCCCCGTTTTATTGGACCGCTTGAGGTGATCGAGAGAGTTGGGCTATTGGCATATCGATTGGCTTTGCCAACTGAGTTAGAGAAGATTCATAATGTGTTTCATGTGTCTATGCTACGTCGTTATCGTTCAGATCCATCGCATGTGATTTCGCAAACAGAGGTTGAGATTCAGCTAGATATGACTTACGGGGAGGAACCAATAAAAATTCTAGCTCGAGAGGTTAAGCAATTAAGGAATAAAAGTATTGCACTTGTGAAAGTATTATGGAATACGCATGGAATAGAAGAGGCTACATGGGAGCAGAAGAGACTATGCAAAACAAGATCCAAATCTCTTTATAGGTAAGATTTTCGGGGACGAAAATCCCTAAAGGGGGGAGAAATGTAACATCTCGAAATAGGGCCTAAACGGAATAGTGGTTGCGAAACCACAAATACGAGTCAGTAAAATATTTTAATATTGTTTTCAATGCTTATAATATGTGAATTTACATGTGTGAAAGTTTCGTGAATTAATTTTATTGTTAGTGTGCTTAATTTAAAGAAAAGGACTAAATCGCATAAGTGGTAAAAGTAGCCTTATAGCTTGATTGAGTGGTTAAATTAATGTGTCTTTTTATAAGGGAGGACTTATGTTGAAAATTGTCCATTTTTAATGGGATAGTGGACGTCAGCATGCATTTTTCATAATGAAATTATATGTTTAAATTATAGGCTATGTTATAATATATTATAATAATATTATAATCTTATAATAACAAAACATAATGGAAAGAAAGAGAAGATGCAAAAGTTCATCTTCTTAGCTGAATGTCAGAAAGAAAAACACCATTTTTAAAGCTTTAAGTTTCAGCATCTTTACGTTTTTGAGATCGTTGCTATGAGATTTACAAAACCCATGTTGAATTTTTGATTTTGGTGAATATTTTGAATTATGCCATTGTTGAAAGCTTGTGTATTTTGATGTTTGATGGTAGATTATGCATGTTAATGAGTAGAGCAACGATTTTTATTAAGTGATCTTCGGTGAAAACAAGCTAATTAGTAAAAGTTGTTATTGTTCATAAGTATGTGTTATAGTAAGAATTTGAAGTTGCTATAGAAGGGAAAAATGTTCAGCATGTTAGAAAACATAGGAATAAGGGCTGAAGTTTAATTTTCGAGTCTAGGGGCAAAATCGTAATTATGTAAAAGTTTAGGGGTAAAATTGTAATTTTGCCAAAGTTAGAGTTAAGGATTGTTTTAGTAATGTGAGTATTAAATAAGCTAAATTTGCTATTATAGATCAAGAAGAACGAAATCCAGAGTTAGATCGGGAAAAGAAAAAGATAGTGGACTAAATCGATATAGTTTATCGTATTTTGTTTCGAGGTAAGTTTGCAGTAAATAAATGCAATATTCTGTTATTTTACATCTAACATTATTAAATTCCAGCATTTACATATTTATTTTGTAAATTTATTATTTAAAGACTCAAGTATGAATTGACGGAAAAGCTATCGCAGAAAGTTCCAGTTGAACCTTAGGAATGTGTAGGATACAAATGTCATGACATTAGGGTTTAAGGAAATCATGTAACACCATGTCAAGACATGGCATTGATATGTTACTATAAGGCAAAGGTCCCATGTAAGACCATGCCAAGGCATGGCATTGGTGAGTTCATAAGGCAAGGATACCACGTAAGACCATGTCAATGGTTAAGTTTCATAAGGAAAGGTACCCGCGTATCCTTAGTATTCCAAGTGGTTCAACGGAAAAATTCAAAGAGTATTCCAAAGTAAAGGTAAGACAAGTTCAAGCTAAAAAGGTAAGGTAGATAAATTCATGTTAAAAGGTAAGGTAAGAATACAAGTTTAAGTATATTGAGTTAAAAGCTTAAGTGATCTTGATAAGAAAAACATAAGATAATTCATTAAGAATGTTGTCATCTATTTACATGTAAACTTACTAAGCTTTATGCTTACTCTCATTCTTTAATGTTTTTTTAGTATTACAAGCCAACTCGGGGATCGAAAGGACGTCGGAGATCGTTACACACTATCAAAAGATTATATTGGTATTTTGTGATTCGAACGTTTTAAGTTATGGCATGTATAGGGACTTAGCCATTTTGTGTGTATGACCTTATGATATGGCTTAATATTGGCTTGTAAATGCTTGGTAATGATTAGCAGTTAAAATGGTTAATTAAGAACATGTTTTGGATGTTATGAAATGCCTAGTTGATAGTTATTTTAGAGAAATTATGTAATTATATGCAGGGGAATAGTTGGACAGCAGCAGTGATGTGATTTTGAAAAATCACCAAAAATAGTATAAATTGAATTAGGTTGTGCATGAGATATAGAATTAAATCTTATTGAGTCTATTTTTATATAAAGAAAACGGTGTAGGAAAAAGAGTCTTATATTATGAGATAATTGATTTTTAGTGAAGAGAGTTCAGAACTATCAAACTGTGTAATAGGGGAGAATTTAACTAATAAACTGTACTAATTGGCCACACCAAAAAATTCTGGAAAAATTACAGTAATAAGATATATGAGTCTAGTTTCAAGGAAAATTTACGGATCTAGATTTCTAGTTTTGTAACTCAAGTTATAATTAATTTAGTGAACATGACGCAGACGGACAGTTTCAATTTTTATGCCCAGAACTAGTAAGTTAAGTCTAGTAATGCCTCGTGCTCGACTCCGGCAACGGTCTCGGGTAAAGGGTGTTACAAGCTAAATCTCATCGAAGAAAAACACTTGAAGGCAATTTGTCATGGACAGATGTACCAGAAGAGAATGATCACGGCCCATGACAAGAAAGAGCGGCCAAGAAAGTTCCGCGAGGGAGAACTCGTGCTGAGAAAGATTCTCCCAATACAAAAAGACTTTCGAGGAAAATGGGCACCAAACTGGGAAGGGTCATACGTCGTAAAGAATGCCTTCTAGGGTGGAGCTTTTATTCTCACTGAGATGGATGGGAATGAGTTACCTAATCCAGTGAACTTAGATAGTGTGAAGAAATATTATGCCTAAAAAAAAAGAGATCAAGATGAAAACCCGAAAAGGGATTCTTGATAAAAAAAAAAGGAAAAAGAAGAAAAGAAAAGAAAAAGAAAAAAAAGGGAGATCAAGATGAAAACCCAAAAAGGGCGTCTTGATAAACAAAAAGATTAGGATGAAAACTTGAAAGGGCGTCCTAATGAAGGGGGTTCGAACCTAAGGAGCAAGACATTTGTCAAAAGACGAAGTTACAATATTTAAAGCATTCTCAGAAGCTCGAAATCTTCTACACAAGAAGCCGTGCTCAAAAAGATCCAGGATGAAGAAACGTGGAGAAGTTAATGCGTTGGATATCTAGAGCATTTGTGACAATTGAATCTGCTTTCCTTTCTTTATAATGTTTTCTTTATTGAACTATTCCTTGTCTTGCTCTTGAAATAAATATGAACGTGAGATATCCCTTTCATACATACTTTATCATTTTCATGCATCTCATGTATGGTTTATTTAAATAATAAATAGTAAAATGACATACTCTAAACAAAAGGAATGTTGAGCATTACCCAGATAAGAATTTGGTAAGTACAAGAGCCTCAAATCAAGGACAAAGTTCAACAGGGGGCAAAAGGGTGATATACGAGAAACGCAAATTACTCGTAAAGCTTGAGGATGGGTATAAAACTTGAAAGGAAAGTCAACAATTGAAACAATGAATGCAGGCCATCACGAAAATCGTAACGAAAAGGGATATGTGACAAACAAGTCTAGGGCACATGGCATGATCATGTAGGCATAAAAGCATTTAAAGCAAACACGTGCATATCATGATAATATCATACATGACATATACAGGTACTCCAGTAGAGCAAGAGGTGTTGATAATAGCTGTACTGAATCAAGGAAAAAGCAGACATCCGAGTTCCACCAGATGATATGTTTTGAAATTCTGATTCCAAAAAAAAAAAATCAACTCATAATGCGAGAGGTGAGTTGAACCTCGGGTCACATGCCGAGGTATTTTCAAATTCTGTTTTTCAATTGCAGTTTTTCCAAAAATACAACTCATAATGCGAGAAGTGAGTTGAGTCTCAGGTCATATGCCGAGGTACTTTCAAATCCAGTTTTTCAATTTCAATTTTTTCCAAAAAAAAATTAACTCATAATGTGAGAGGTGAGTTGAACCTCAAGTCACATGCCGAGGTATTTTCAATTTCTGTTTTTCAAAAAAATCAACTCATATTGCGAGAGGTGAGTTGAGCCTTGGGTCACACGCTGAGGTGTTTTTCAATTTCTATTTTTCAAAAAAATCAACTCATATTGTGAGAGGTGAGTTGAGCCTCAGGTCACACGCTGGGGTATTTTTCAATTTCTGTTTTTCAAAAAATCAACTCATATTGCGAGAGGTGAGTTGAGCCTCGGGTCACATGCTGAGGTATTTTCAATTTCTGTTTTTCAAAAAAATCAACTCATATTGCTAGAGGTGAGTTGAGCCTCAGGTCAAATGCTGAGGTATTTTCAATTTCTGTTTTCCAAAAAAATCAATTCATATTGTGAGAGGTGAGTTGAGCCTCAGGTTACACGCTGAGGTATTTTTCAATTTCTATTTTTCAAAAAAATCAACTCATATTGTGAGAGGTGAGTTGAGCCTCAGGTCACACGCTGGGGTATTTTTCAATTTCTGTTTTTCAAAAAATCAACTCATATTGCGAGAGGTGAGTTGAGCCTCGGATCACATGTTGAGGTATTTTCAATTTCTGTTTTTCAAAAAAATCAACTCATATTGCGAGGCTGAGGTATTTTTCAATTTCTGTTTTTCAAAAAAATCAACTCATATTGCTAGAGGTGAGTTGAGCCTCAAGTCAAACGCTGAGGTATTTTCAATTTCTGTTTTCCAAAAAAATCAATTCATATTGTGAGAGGTGAGTTGAGCCTCAGGTTACACGCTGAGGTATTTTTCAATTTCTGTTTTTCAAAAAAATCAACTCATATTGCAAGAGGTGAGTTGAGCCTCAGTTCACACGCTGAGGTATTTTTCAATTTATATTTTTCAAAAAAATCAACTCATATTGTGAGAGGTGAGTTGAGCCTCGGGTCACACGCTGAGGTATTTTCAATTTCTGTTTTTTAAAAAAGTCAACTCATATTGCGAGAAGTGAGTTGAGCCTCGAGTCACACGTTGAGTTATTTTCAATTTTTGTTTTTTTTAAATAATAAAATCAACTCATATTGCGAGAAATGAGTTGAACCTCAGGTCACAAGCTGAGGTATTTTCAATTTCTATTTTTCAAAAAAAAAAATTAACTCATATTGCGAGAGGTGAGTTGAGCCTCAGGTCACACGCTGAGGTATTTTCAATTTCTTCTTTTTCAAAGATCAACTCATAATCCGAGAGGTAAGTTGAGCTTCGGGTCGCATGCCGAGCTATTTTCGATTTCTGTTTTTCAATAAAGAATAAAGATTGGACAATCGAACAAAATTAGTGCTTTTAAGTCTTTGCACTATCCCTGTTTCACAGCGATGAGCAAAGAGGGGTAGTTGTAAGCACTAAATTTTCTCCGGGTCAACTATGTGTTTATTTTTCAAAATTAAAAAAAATTGAAAAAAAATACAAACAATAAAAATTGCATTTTGACCCTTAAACTTTCTTTAAATTGCATTTTGGCCCCTAATCTTTCTAAAATTATATTTTGACCCCTTATCTTTCTTAAAATTACACTTTAACCCTGCTACTTTCTCAAAATTATGTTTTGACCCCATGAGTTTTGCTACAATTGCAATTTGGTCCTTCTGGCAGATTACATGATTTGGGGCACCCACTCCCCGGATTTTTCGGCCACCAGCATAGGTGGCCACTCCCTCCTCAACTGCTACCTACAAAAAACAACAATAAAATGGGCTCTTACCCCCCAAAAATTGGAGGAAAGAAACCCCGTAAAAAAAACATTCAAGCAAACCATAACCCACGAAAAAGAAAAAAAAGAGAAAAGAAGAAGTAGAGGAGAGGAAGGGGGCGTCGCACCACCGGCAGAGGAGACGACAACTACGGTGGCGGGCTAGAAGAAGAAGAAAGAAGAAAGAAGAAAGAAGGAAAAAAAGAAAAAAATCAAAATCAGTAGGGTCGACTCGACCCGCGACCCGCGGCGGCCCGACCCGCATCCAGCAGGCCCATCAGAATAAAAAAAAATAAGCCAAGCAAAAAAAAAAGAAACATACAAAAAAGCGCAAAAAAAAAAAGAAGCGTTCAACAAAGAACCCAAGCCAAAGAAGAGCTACCCTGCTGCACTGGATCAACAGGCCCAATCCGCGGCCCAACAATTAAAAAAAAAGACAAGAAAGAAAAAAAAGAAAAAGAGAAAGAAAAAAAGACCCTGGGTCATGTATCCCGTTCTTCAAGCCCGTAGTTTTGGGCTTTTCGGTAATTTTTCTTTACCCAATTTTAATTTAATTCGTGTATTTTGATGACATTTCGTTTTTAATGTTATTGATATTTTTTAAGCATATTTTTATTTTGTATTTATGTTTTTAATTTAATTTAATTTTATTTTATTGTTATTCGAATAATTTTCATAAATAAGGCAACGAATCAATTTGACACTAAATCGTTGATCTCATCGCTATGTTGGGTGAATATCATTGGTTCGTGTTAAATACGATACGTCCTTTTGAAAAATCGAAAAATTCAAAAAATTTCAAGTTTTTTTTAAATAAAATGTTTATTTTGTAGTTATTTGTAAATTATCAAAATTTCATTTTTAAATTGTATAATACGTTAATATGTAATTTATAAAAATTCTCATGTTTCAAAAAATTTCGTGTTTTCAAAAACTCTAAGGTTTTAAAAAATTTCTCGAGTTTCAAAATTTTCTCATTTTCAAAAATTTTCGTATTTTCAAAAATTCTCGGGTTTTAAAAATTTCTCGAGTTTCAAAAATTTCGTGTTTTCAAAAATTTTCGTGTTTTCAAAAATTCTCGTGTTTTCAAATTTTCCCGTTTTCAAAAATTTCTTGTTTTAAAAAACTCTCGTGTTTCAATTGGATCACGATTAAATATTAAATTGAACTTGTATTTTTTGAAAATCAAGGCAACGCGCGCTTAACAAGATCTTAATTTTGGGCTTTGCGAGGGTGCTAATACATTCCTCGCACGTAATCGAATCCCGAACCTTATTTTTCTCTGGAATTTTGATGTAGACCTAAACTCGGCCTTTTTTAAGAAAAAAAAAATTCTTTTAAAAAGAGGATTTATTAGGTGTCCGATCACACCTAGGAAAAAAGGATCGGTGGCAACTCCCTTTTTTAAATAAAATTGAAACTTTGTTTTCAAATTTTCAATAATTTTCTCAATTAGCGCCCGTACTAAATTTTACGTCACTACACGTCCTATTTGGAGCGTTTTCTCTCTACAGATTTCAACCCCCCCACTAGGCCGAGAAAATTTTCAAAACGAACTGCGAGTCACCCCCTAATCTATAAAAGCAACTTATTTCAGCATCGAGTGGCATAAGTCATTTACAAGCAAAGAAAATTGTAAGAAGATTAGAAGAAAAAAAGCTCTCATATAAGGTATAAATTAGAGCAACCACGCTTTTGCATAAAGTAAGCATTGATTTTTGTTGTTCATATTTAGTTACAACATTATTTTTCTGCATAATGTTTTTGTTTTGAACATGTAGAACAGGTTATTTTGTTAAAAATGAGTGGACGAATTAATGGTATTGTTTATTAGGACAGTGAAGTGCATGACACTGAGAACAGGGTAATTTTTTTATCAAAGAACACAATGTGGTTGACTTTTAAATAGAACATATCAGGGATTTAAATTGCGGTCACGGTTGCATTTTCAGTCGCGTTGCGTATTGCGGTTGCGGACATAACGGATGTTATTACGGTCACTGCGGGTATCGCAATCGTGAATTTTTTTTAAAATTTGCACAACTTATTGTAAAACATAATAGCGATTTCGGACGGCGCTGCTACCGCTACATAGCGGCCGTTATACCGGTATCGGACCACTATTTAAATCCCTGGAACATATAATTGTCAAAACTTCAAACAAGAATTAGGCGGAAAATTATTAGATCCAACCAAATGAGAGTATCGTCCTTTGAATATTGATTTTATGCTTCAGTCGACATTGTCAGATATGATGCTTTAGATATTAGAAGGGTGAGATGGTTGGAGGTGAATGTGTGGATGCATAGTGACAGTGGATCATCATTTCTCAAGTTATATGCAAAGTTTGCAAGGAAAGATGAAGGCTTTCGGACGTCATCATATGTTCTTGTTCAAGAGGCCATAACAAAAGAACAAGTTGAGAGTCCAATGACACAGTTGTGTGGTGGATTCACCGCTTTGTTAGAAAGTTCTTATTATGTTATCCCGGAATCATTAATGTGAAGGCACTCATCTATCTCAGCCCTTGATTTCAATCGCAGCAGATAGAACACTGAAATGCTAGGTTTTAGTGGTAGGACGGAATACATGACCCCTGTACAGCACTCAATTAGTGGTTTTGATTTGAACTTCGATCAGCCGATGTTCAACGGTGGGACCACTTACAGGGGAATGACATCAACTTCCAGCGGTTGACAATCAACAGGTGATTTTGAACGTTCTGACAACTACACAAGAAGGGATGATGTACGCCCTATAACATCCATCGGTGATGGGACATCCAACACAATAGATGTTGGTGGGTCTGAGAATGAAGAGGATATTGAATCTAATGTCGATCTAATTCGGGAGTTTGGTGCCGATGGTTCAGAAATTGGATTATTTTCTAAACCAGAACCGATTCCAAATGAACTAGAAGATGGAAGTTCATATAGTGAAGGTCTCGACGAAGATGTCGAGGAAGATCCATGGTTCAGGGCGTACTCACTTTCAGCCCACATGCATAATGTGTACCTATCGGTAGAAGATGGGTTGGAGTTTGCAGAACTACAGAGGAAGTCGAGTCATGCGAGTTCTTCATTAGATTCGGGTGATTTAGAAGTGGGGAAGGAGTTTTCCACTAAAGATGGTTTTGTTGCTGCAGTGAAGCGATATAATATCAAGAATGAGGTAAACTTCTATGTTGTTAAATCATGATCTGACAAGCTCAAGGCGAAGTATGCAATGTGAAGCAGTAGATGTGCATGGAAAATTATGGCTTTTGTTAAGAAGAAGACGTGGTTGTGGACAATAAAGAAGTTTATTGCTTCACATACGTATGTTGCCACGGGTACTACATAATACCGATATATATTATGACATAATTGAATTGCTAATTTTAATATACTCGTGTTATTACAGGTATTTCACGGGATCATCTGAAATTGGATTTGGAGATGATCACGAACATAATACTACCTATGTTCAAATCGAGTCTCAGGCTATACAACGTGTGGAGAAACATATTCCCACCGATCTTAGATAAATGTAGGTGGTCACCTGTATCGAACACTCCATTTAAGTTGTTACCCGATAAATCATTGTGCCGCAAACCAAAAGGCTGACCAATGTCGACTCAGATACACAACAACATGGATATTTGGGAGAAGTCAAACCAACCAAGGTTATGCAGGTAGTGTAGGAATCTAGGCCATACAATGCGTCATGTCCACATTAAAAGGATGGTATAAGTACAACACATCATTAACATTAATTTTATTGTAATTTGTAAACATGCGTTTTTGCCATACAATACAAATCAATAAATTATACAACTTTCTTCAATTGTTCACGTAGAGTCTTGATTTAATATTATGAAATGATAAGAAAGACCAACTTTAATGAAAAAATGATATTTATTTAAAAACATAATGATGTACAACATCGATACAATAAAAACATTTGATATTTATTGAAATTTTAACATGAGAAGTAAAATAATAAAGTAAATCAATCCAATCCTCGAACAGAATGTGTGCCACATAGAGGTGGTCGACGATTGCGAGCTGGATTCCTTATTGGTTCAACCTTCAGCATAGGTTGTGGTCTCGGCCTCTCATATTTTTTCCCTTCGTTCGTGGTAGATTGCGATCGATTGCCATTGTGCATCCTCCGATCTAGAAATAGGTGGTTGAGAAGATGATCTACCTTGGTAGAAACAAACACCCAATGGCGTAGGAGTATAACTATATTGTGTCCAAAATATAGACAGCCTATACGTCGTCATCGACATCATCATCAGAAATGACGAAATATATACCTCTGTAACACCCCTTACCCACATCCGACACCGAAACAGAGTACGAGGCATTACCAGACTTAAACATACACATTCATGCAATACCAAGTCTAGATTTCATATTTCACCCTCATAAGACTTGTTACTTTGATTACCACTTTTACCATTATAATATGGTTACCAACTTATCTATCAAGCACTCATGTCATATTACTAACCATGCATGGAAAACAAACATAATCACATTATAAACATTAAGATATGACATGAATAACTCGGCTTACAAGCCATAATCAATATAAGTCACATCTCATGGCCATATGCATATAACTTAATATAAGCCTATACATTTTTCCAAAGAAAAATAATGCATGTTAACCAACTAAATCCCCATACATGCCACTCACTTGAAATTTCTAATATATATACTTCATTATTTCAAAGATAGGGACTTGATAGTGTGATGCTGCCTCCGACGATCTCCAACCCCAAGCTAACCTGAAAACACTAAAGGAAAGGAAGGGAGGGAGTAAGCTTTATAGCTTAGTAAGACCGTATGACAAAAAAAACAATTTATCCCCTTGTTTCTCATGGTAATACAACCCAATTTGCATATTTACTCATATTCCAGTCAAGCTATTTTCTCGAATCACAGTCACTAAATTATTTATATCTAGAGCTACAAAATTCCAAATTAAGTTCTGATAATTTTCCTGGAAACTAGACTCATATATCTTCTTACCATAAAATTTTCAGAATTTTTGGTTTGGCTAATTAATACATTTTATTCATTAAATTCTCCCCTGTTACACTGTCCAACGATTCTGACCTCTCTTCACTAAAAATTAATTATCTCATTGTACAGAACTTGAATGACATTACTGTTTGTTTATCTTAAAAATAGACTCATTAAGAAATTCAATTATATAAAATTTATCCCTTTATTATTTTCGCTCAATTTTTAATGATTTTCCAAATTTGAAACAGGGGATTCCGAAACTCATTCTAACCTTGTCTCACTAAAATTCAAATATTTCAGAATATGAAATTCTCTTGTTTACACCGTTTCTTTTATGTCAAAATTGACTCAATAAGCTTTAATTTCATATCTTATTCAACCTATAAATCAATTTCCACCATTTTTGGTGATTTTTCAAAATCACACAACTGCTGCTGTCCAAAACTGTTTTGTTGCTAAATTTACTCTTGCATAAATTTCACTTACTCCATTTCATCTTACATAAGGTTCAATCAAATATCGAGTATATTGTTCATAAATTTTCACACTTATACCTACACTTATTCATCACATAATTATATTCAATTACACTTAGTCATTACACGATCACATGTATTTTCACTTAGTCAATTTCCCGTTGAACTCATCGGAATAATAACAGATACAAGGTGGCCTGCACATAGTACCACCCTTGTAGCCGAAGCTATCTGGTGCACATAGTAGCCTGCACTTAGTACTACACATGTGACCAAAACCATCACTTACACATAGTGGCCTACACTTAGTACCACACATGTGATCGAAACTATCGGGTACGCATAGTAGCCTACACTTAGTACTACACATGCGACCTATCCGTCTGATACACGTAGTAGCCTGCACTTAGTACTACACACATGACGTAAAACCATCTCGTAGCTCTCTTGTAGACATAGTGGCCTACACTTAGTACCACACATGTGACCCAACTAGCTCATTCGTATCTTTTCTATTCCGAAGGTTCAACCAGGAATTCTCACTTTTCAACATTTTACCAATTCATCCATAATCAATCACAATTCATAATTTACATCAAATAATTACTCCATATTCAACCATAACTTATATAATATAACAAATTATTAAAACATAAATAAAAACGTTGTATTATTCACATACAAATGTTATTTACACTTGACATCACTTTCTCATATACAATATCATCAACATAAACTTTAATACAATCATGGCAAAATAGATTCTCAAGTACAATAACAATGACATCAATATCATGCTCATTTAATCACACAGGCTTACCTCAAATGCCAAAACGACTAATTTTCCCGACTTAGCCCACAACTTCGTTCTTCCCCGATCTTAATCCAAATTTCATATTTTCTTGATCTAACATGTCAAATTAACACTAATTTAATACATTATATCAACACACTAATCAATTCAATTCACATATCAAATTTTGGTAAATTTACAATTTTGCCCCCTAACTTTTCAAAAATTACACTTTTACCCCTAAACTCGTAAAATAATTTTTATTCAATTTTCTTATGTTTCATTACACGCTGAACATTTTTCTCTTCTATGAAAACTTCAAATTCTCACTAATTCACACACTTATGACCAATTTATAACTTTTACAATTTAACCCTTTTTATACGATTTCATCGAAAATTATCTAATAAAACTCGTTTCTCTAATCATAGACATGCATAATCTACCATAATTCA
Organism: Gossypium bickii; assembly: GCA_025503065.1. Lineage (NCBI taxonomy): Eukaryota > Viridiplantae > Streptophyta > Magnoliopsida > Malvales > Malvaceae > Gossypium > Gossypium bickii. The sequence goes on from CP106710.1 coordinate 138,538,019, forward strand.
TCAAAATAAACAATTATTCAACATGGGTAAATTTTTAAAATTAAACTCTAGCTCAAAATAATGGTAGAAATAGCTAAACCAAGTTACTGCGATTTCAAAAATACGATGAACATTAAAAACGGGGCTTGGAATCACTTACTATGAAGCTTAAAAAATCTTGAAACCCTTAGCCATGGAGTCAAGCAAATTTCAGCAGCCCCCTTGAAGAAGAGGAGCAGATTTTTTTTCTTATTTTGTCTTTTTATTCATTTAAAACACTAAATGACTAAAATACCCTTAAGGCTTTCCTTTCAATTTTGTCCTATTCATGCCCATTTTTGTCCATCAAGTTATCCAATGGTCTAATTACCCTTTAAGGACCTCCAATTTAAAAATCATAGCAATTTGACACCTCTAATATATAGAACTCAACTTTTGCACTTTTTACAATTTAGTCCTTTTGACTAAATTGAGAGCTCAAACGTCGAAATTTTTGAACGTTTATTTAACATAAGTCGTATACCTCAAAACCACTATTTTCCTCGTCGGATTTGTGGTCTCGAAACCACTATTCCGACTAGACTCAAATTTGAGCTGTTACAACCTTAACTTCCGATCGTTTATTTAACATAAGTCGTATATCTCGAAGCTCATTCAATAATCCCACATAATTCAACCCATGATTCCACTTATTGTAATAATTTGTTAGTAGAATAATTTAAATTTTAATTAATTTTATTATGGTAAATATATTATCTAATGAATTTTTCATTATTACAAGTAGGAATGTATAAGGGTAGTTAGCTCGAGGACGTAAAAATGGCAGCCAATATTGTGCCTCATGATTGTCGTAGTAGCATGCAACCACCAATTTTAATTTTTCGTGGTTGTGTTGCCCGACACATCTCTTAGTACAAGGTTGCCAACACGACGGACCCCCAACTGAGTTCGCCCGCTTATCTAAAGTTGAGAGTTTCATTAGCCACCTTAGATGAACAGGATTTCGTGACTTATCCGGCATTAGGATACCCACGATAATTAGAAGGATGTACGCCCGAGTGTGTTGTTCTGTTTAGACTTCAGTCGGATCCTCAATGAGCCCACTAAAGCTTCTTCTTAACTAACCTATTTTGATCTGGCCTTCAAAAATTGTCTCTGGAACCCTTCCCAAAAGTTCAATGCATACCCCTCTCCAATCGGCTACGTGAACTAATTTAGTCACTACCAGCCCATCCATCGGTAACTCGAGCTGTAACTGCACGTCCTTCAGAGTGATAGTGCACTCGCCGCATGAAAGATAGAAAGTGTGTGTCTCGGGTCTCCACCTTTCCACCAACATGTTTATGAGTGTCGGGTCCAACTTACACCCCTTACCTACAAGGGCCACGTGTGAAAAACTAGCATCTCTCAAGTAGGGTTTGATCAATGGTGATGGAGGAGCGAGTAGATTACAAATATAGGTCTCCAAAATTCGATCTTCTGTCTATTCAGGTAAAAAATATACAAAATATTAAATTCAAATATAACAAGAAAATAGAAAAATTAAACAACATTAAAATATAATAAAAAATATTCTTACAATTTGCAATTGATTGATGAAAATGTGATTATCACCAAAATGGATTAGAGATCTAGCCATTGCTAATTTCAAAAAACACCGAATAATTTCTAATAAAAAATATAATTACGAAAATGGTAAGATAATTTTAATAAAAAAATAAATTTTAGAGAGAAATAAAATTTGAAAACTTAAGAGGAAATTAAAAAAAATCTAAGAGAGATTTGAGAATCTGAAAGATAGTTGAGATTGAATTAGAAGAAAAATGAAATCAGAATTATATATGAAAAAGATAAGATCATTGAGATGGGATCCAACGGCTAATTAAATAGTTATTGGACTTTACTGATGGCGGAAAACACTTCCAAGTAGTTTGACACTTCCAAGTGATTTGATAGAAAATACATCCAACTAGAAACATTTTATGATAATACGCTGAAAACGCTTGGAGTTGGAAGGTGTTTTTTTTAAAAAACAGCCTATTTTGGTTTTCTTTTTCGGGCATTTTTGAGTAAATTAGTATAACTCCCCCAAAAAATATTTATAATAAGCCATCACCTTATTTAATAAATAAATTATCTTCTTAGCAGATCCAAATGTAAAAGAGACTCCCATCAAAGCATCCCTTTCTTGTTTGTCAATCCGCAGTCCAAATCTTTCGACATCTCACGACCTCTTCGCTTTGCTTCATTATTAGTAGATCCCTATCTCTTGTTTATCTCCTCTTAAACTCTAATTTTTTTCCGTCCATATTGTTCTAGAATTTTAGATCTTTGTTTCTTTCTTTTTTTCAGAACAATTTTCCATCAAATTTTGGGTACTTTCCAGATATGGGAAAAGTTTCAGCCATTATATACATTGCTGTGGCTCTTCTAATCTTCTTCCTCATCTCGCATTCCCCTAAGAAACACCCCAACCACAGCCGCCATCGCCGCCTAAAGCTCCGCTCTTCTTTCAGCTTCAGCAACCCCACCCTCCACGAGCCCGTGGCTTTTGATCCTCTCGTCGCCGACATCGAGCGCCGCCGTGAAGATCGACAATGGGAGAAGCAGTACTTGGAGCACACCCATCCTGAGCTTGTAAATGACCACGCTCCGGGTCACGAGTCGCAGCCCGAGTGGGAGGATTTCATGAACGCTGAGGATTACTTGAATGATGAGGATAAGTTCAACGTTACCAATAGGTTGGTGGTGGTATTACATTTTCATTTACTTTTAAATTTTTGTTGATACTATTTTGGGTATTAAGTGTTCGAAAGTTTGAAGCTTTAATTAATAATCTTTAGCTGCCAATTTTAGTTAAAAATGTGTGCTTCATCATGTAATTTGCTTACAGTATAAATTACTGCTACTATTTATAAGCTAGTTACATTTAATTATTCACATTGATTCTTCTTTTATCCGTTTCAATTACATGTAGGTGCGAATTTGTGGACTGATATTTGATCATTGTTGGCTATATTTTATATGCTTTATAGAAAGAACGCTAGGTATCTTTATTAGTGTGTACGCTGATTGTATCTGTGTATATACTCACATCGTGATGATTTTGTAGGTAATATAAACTGATAATATCTTTGTATATACTCACATCGTGATGCAGTTCATGTAATCCTTGCACCTGTGTTTATATGCTTGTGGATGGCCATTGACTGTAACATTTTGATAGATGTTGATCAAGTGGAGTTTTAATGTAATGAACAGGTTGGTAATGCTGTTCCCCAAGATTGATGCGGACCCTGCAGATGGTTTTGTGACGGAGAATGAATTGACCGAGTGGCATCTACAACAAGCAGCAAAGGAAGTCTTGCACAGGTCTATGAGGGAGATGGAAGTTCATGACAAGAACCATGATGGATTTGTTTCATTTGCAGAGTATGAGCCTCCCAGTTGGGTGAAGAATGGTTAGTGATCTATGCTATTATATTACTAAATTTAATTCATCTAATGAAACTAATCCTCTGAATGCTTCTGCTATATTTTTTTTATGTGATTTTGCTTTGTTTGTATGGCTAAATTGTTATTTGGCTTGAAGTATTTGATGGATGGAATTTATACCTTTTATGGATTTCAGCAACTAGTTGTGTTATATTGTTTAAGAATTGATCTTTCTACTCCTTTTTGCAAATTCAAATACCCATCAGTTTTCAGATCTTTTTGTGAGATAATAGTGGCATGAAGCCAAAACGTTTTAAACATCCTCTTTCCTTATGTTCTTAGTGATAGTAACATTGAGTAAACCTTTATAGCAATTCTAGTCTATTTATGGATCTTATCTTGCTTTAGATTGTTATGGTCTTCTAGGAGGAAACACCAACATGATAATTGAGTTCTGTTTAATTTGCCAATAATTATCTTTAAAGATGGTAACTTGTTTGTGTTTCTTTTTTCCAGATAACAATTCTTTTGGCTATGACATGGGCTGGTGGAAAGAGGAACATTTTAACGCATCAGATGCCAACGGTGATGGTTTGTTGAACATAACCGAGTTCAATGAGTAAGTACCAAATTCTAAAGCAAGTTCTGACTCATCTGCTCCTAGCGAAAGGGGTTACTTTTAGTTGCTGCCATTGCTCTCCCCTAATTTTTCTGCTTGGTTTTTTCCTAGCTTTCTGCATCCATCTGACAGCAAAAGCCCAAAGCTGCTACACTGGCTGTGCAAGGAGGAAGTAAGGTAACCTGAGTTTTATTTCTTTCTCTTTTCTCCTATGTAAATTGTATATATCCGTTCTAGTTAAGAAACCAACTCGTGCTTAAATTTTATGTTTTGAGTTCTAGAAATAATAATAAAAAAAACCCCATTTTGGGGCATGTTATCCTGTTTGCATTTGATCCGCCTTTTCTACTAGTGCCTTTAAATTGCTATTTGACTTTGCTTCTACTTTTATCTTTTCAGAGAAAGAGATACAGACAGGGATGGGAAGGTTAACTTTGATGAGTTCTTTCATGGGCTCTTTGATTTGGTGAGAAACTATGATGAAGAAGATCATAACTCTTCCCATCCATCTCATGACTCATTAGAGTCCCCGGCTAGACGTTTGTTTAGCCAGCTTGATAAAGATGGTGACAGGTACTTGTATACATCTTTATGTCTAGTATCATGGTTGTACTGAAAAGTTAGTTGTTGGGACTGTTAAATAAATCTATGGTGCTTCGTATTAACAGACTGTTGTCTGAAGAAGAACTACTACCAATAATTGGGAAAATTCATCCTTCAGAGCGGTACTATGCGAAACAACAAGCAGATTACATCATATCACAGGTACTTACGACTCCAAAGAATTGAGCAGTATTACACATGAATGCATGTATGCATTTTCTAATGTTTTGTTTTAGTTCTTTTTATTTGATAATAGGAGTTGCCTTTTATTAGAAATATTTTGCTGAACCCATGTTTAGTTGTGCATTTCTACTTGGAATGTAATGTAATGCGGAAATTGATGGTTTAGGAAGAGAAAGTGTTTGGGGTGCTTTTTTTGTCTGTCACCTATCTTACATGGACAGCACTTTAGGATGTCATATCCATGTAGACATGACATGGGCATTGATACATTATGTCAGACTTGTGTATTCAGCATGGCAGCCAATGACATCAGAATGGTGTTTCATGGTTGCAATGGATGTTTTGGGTTTTCAAAATGGTGAGGAAGAAGAGCAAGTTTTTTGAGGTAAAACATTCTAAAACCAAATTGGTTGGAGTGGCAGAACAGGGAGTTTTAGGGGGCTGTTGTCACGGGTTTTGATACTAGAATTAGGGTTTTTGGAGGTTTTATTTTTTTTTTTTGCCGGGGGGGGGGGGGGAGTGAAAATCTGATGGCAGGTGCTGCAAATCAACATTGGAATCTGGGTTTGATGTTGGATTCTGGATTTTTTGGGGTCTATTTGTTGAATTTGTGGAGAGAAAGTCTATATATGTGTGGAATGGTGTGATAAGGGATGGAAGAAGAAAAAGAAAAGAAACAATAAAAGCAAAAGCGGAAAAGAAAAAAAGAATCTTTAGTCTGGTCCAAGAAGAAAACAAAGGTAGTTCAACAAAATGAAATGAAAATTGTAGTGCAAGATAACTTTAAACCAATATGCTTTGGCTTGTGGTTATTGCCTCTTCTTAAAAGGAGTAAAGTTTAGTGTTCATATCCTTTGCCCCTCTTAGACTTCCTCATTTGTACTAAAAGGGACGTTTTCTTTATATTTAAATTCAGGCAGATTCAGATAAAGATGGTCGCTTAAGCTTACTCGAGATGATTGAGAACCCATACGTATTCTATAGTGCCATCTTCAGTGAGGATGAGGATGATGATGACTACGAATATCACGATGAGTTCCGCTAAATGCTAATTTCATGATAGGTAAGATGCCATTTTGTAATTTGATTATAAGCTAACCAACTAAAAAGAACCTAAACTTTACTACTTCTAGGTTTCTATATTTTTATTACATTCAAATAAATCCTTTTTTATAATATCTATTTTAATAATGGATATCTTTTTACTATCAACTTTGCAGGACACAAAGACAGCAATAGGATTCAATTTCTTTTCTTGCAAGAATTGTATGCTTTATAGAATTAGTAATTATGGAACCTTTTTTTTCATTAATTTTTTAAGAGCTTCGAGTTTTTCAGGATTGAAAACCCCTTACAAAATGCGAAAACATTAGTTATTTATTTATTAACTAATGAATGAATTGCCTTTGCCCCCCTGATATAGTTCATGATTTGGTTAATGTCTTGTACTTTCCTTCTTGCATCACTTTGTTTGGAGATATAATCTATCTGAACATCTACATATCCAATATATATATTTTTTACTTGACAGTTTGCATTGTAATACTAAAATCCAATAAATTGTTTGATATAAACGAAGTAAAATAAAGCATTATTTATTACAACAAAGGCATTCATTTTGCCTAGAAAACATTAACATTTGACGTTAGAAAAGATCAGAACTTACAGGAAATCTAGAACTAGAAGAAAACGAGCACCTCATCATACTTGAAATTTCATTCCATTACAATTATTTGGCTTTTAAGCCACAAGATGGCAATCTCAGATCCCAACCCATATTTATTATGGTTTTCATCATTTGACATTACAACAGAGAATTTTCAAACTTGGTGATCAAAGTTACCATGAAAACAGTTTTTAAAGACAGTAAATGATCAAAGGGGAGAAGACAAAGAGCCCCATCCGCCACCACCGGGTGTTAAAATCTGAAGTATTTCCCCAGCCTGCACCTCCACTGTGTTTTTGCCTCCAAGGTAGATTCGTCTTTTATCTTTTGTTATAAGATAGTTGGCTCCACGAGCTCCATTTGCTCCTCCTTTTAGCCCTCTAGGTGCATGTACTCGCCTCTCAGAAAGAATGCTAACCAGAACTGGGTGCCTGAACTCAATTTCCCTCACAAGTCCATTACCCCCTTTGCGATGTCCTGCTCCTCCACTATTTTCTCTGAGTCCAAATTTGTGCAAGAATACTGGATACCTCTGCTCGAAAATTTCAGGATCGGTCATTCGAGTGTTTGTCATATGACACTGAACTCCACTTGTTCCATCCCAGGTTGGACCAGCCCCACTCCCACCTCCGATTGTTTCATAATAACCGAAAGTATTGTCCCCAAAGGTAAGATTATTCATACATCCCTGAGAACAAGCACAGGCCTGAAATGCAGTCAATACTACATCAGTTATTCTCTGAGATGTGAGAACATTGCCTCCTACTACGGCAGCTTTATCACTTGGAGAAAGAAATGAGCCTGCTGGTACGTGGATTATAACTGGAGCCAAACAACCTTGATTAAGAGGAATATCAACATCGACCAAACAACGAAGGCAGTATATGACTGCAGCAGCAGTGACAGCTTCTGGAGCGTTCCAATTACCATAAACTTCGGGGCTGGTTCCACTAAAATCAAAACTTGCTTCCCCTTTGTTAGAATCAATAGTGAGTTTTAAATGAATGACAGACCCGTCATCCATGCAATCCTCTTCTTCTATCGTTATAGAGTTTCTCTCGCCAAGCCTAGTTGATTCCGAGGAAATTCTTGCAGCAACTGCCTTGAGCATCTCTCTTACTGCTTCTTCTGCATTAAGCTGCACATAAGTCATATAAGCCTGAACAGTTTCTAAACCATACTGCTCAATAAGTTCTTTGATTAGAGTAATTCCTCTCTGGTTAGCAGCCACTTGTGCTCTAAGGTCTGATAGGTTATCTTGAAGCCGTCGTGTTCCTGGGATATTTTGCGAATGTTCATCAGCACCTGGAAACTTAAGTAGTTTTATTATTCCTTCTTCTTGGAAAATCCCCTTTTCCACTAGCTTAAATGCTTTTATGGCAGCTCCTTCTTCCCATATGGACTTCGAAAAAGGTGGCATGCTTCCAGGTGTAACACCCCCAATCTCAGCATGATGCCCTCTACTTGCCACAAAAAACACTAGTTTCCCATTATCAAAAACTGGGGTTATCACAGTTATATCGGGAAGATGACTACCTCCAGCACAAGGATGATTAGTGACAAGGACATCTCCTTCATTCAAATTGTCACCCCAGTATTCAAGCTGCCAACGAACAGTACTGGACATAGCTCCGAGATGCACCGGAACATGAGGAGCATTGGCAACTAGTCCTCCATCTGGACCAAAAAGAGCACAAGAAAAGTCTAGCCTTTCCTTGATATTTGTCGAGATAGAAGTCCGCTGCAATGTCCGTCCCATCTGTTCAGCTATTCCCATAAATCTGTGATTGAAGATAGAAAGTTGCACAACATCTGCAACTTTTTCAGCAACTTTCACTGTGTTTACACTAGACTCAATTTCAATCTTAATGTTTCCATATTTGGTTATAATAGCTTTACATTTTGGTTCTACTATCACTGTACTACTCCCATTCATGATGATCGCAGGGCCGGGTATAACATGCCCATATCCCAGATTCTCAAGCTTGAATAATGGTGTATCATGCCACCCATTCCTGAAAAAGACCTTGTAGTGGCCTTCGATTTTGGGAGAACCAGAAGCAGGTTCTAGGGTCTGTGGTTTCAATATATTAGCAACTCCTATCCCACGAACCCTGACATCGCAAACAAGGATATTTCTATTCTGTAGCTTGAATCCGTATTCTTGCTGGAAAAGCTTCTCAAATTCCACAGCATAGTCAGATCCAGATCCATCTTCAGCAATACGTCGCTTTACCATGATTGCCGTATCTGTACCTTCATACCTCAAATTTAGATATGTCTCAGCCTTTATATTTTCCTCTCTGAACCCTTGCTCTTGCAGCTTCTGCTTTACCTGGTTCAACAATATAGCTTCTCGACGAGAGGCCTCTACAACAGATTCAGAACCATAAACTGCAGCATAAGGAACTTGTGCCTCTTCTACAACATCGGCCAATCCCATTCCATACGCACTTAAGATTCCACAAAACCGGTGAATAAGTACTTCTGTCATACCTAGTGATCTAGCAATGGCACAGGCATGTTGTGGCCCAGCACCTCCGAAGCAAGCTAGTGCATGGTTCCTTGTTTCATGGCCTTTCATCTCAGTTAACTGACGTATGGGACGGCACATGGTCTCATTGGCAACATTCACAAACCCCAGTGCAATCTCCTCCACTGTCATGTCCTTTGCAGATGAATCTTGGCTCTTCCTATAAGAATTTATTTGCTCTGCTAGCTTCTTGTATTCTTCCCTGGTTGCTTCGACATCTAAAGGTTGATCTTCCTTCGGACCAAAGATTGCTGGGAAATAATCAGGAACAACATACCCAAGAATCAGGTTTGCGTCAGTGACTGCCAATTCTCCAGCTTTCCTATAACACACAGGACCAGGATGAGCCCCCACAGACTCTGGTCCAACCCGGAAAGCTCCAAATTGGAACTTTAACTTCGATCCACCACCAGCAGCAACAGTGTTTATGTCAAGCTGAGGTGCTTGTATTATAGCACCAGCAATTTTAGTTTCTAGGACTTGTTCATAACTCCCAGCATAACGGCTCACATCGGTCGATGTACCACCCATGTCAAATCCAATCAAAGGCTTCTCCGTTTCAAGCCTGAAAAGAGTCTGTGAATAGCCAACAACTCCCCCAGCAGGGCCAGACAAAACAGCCTTGTGCCCTGAAAATCGACTTTCCGGTGCAAGCCCTCCATCCGACTGCATAAACAGAACATTCACCCTCGCAAGGCCTTCATCGAATCTAGATATGAACCCTGATAAGTACTCTTTCACAACAGGGGTTAGATAAGCATCCACACTAGCTGTTAAACCTCGAGGAACAGCACGAACCATGGGAGTCAAAGCTGAAGACAACGAAACATGTCGAAAACCCAAGCTCATAGCCAACTTCTCAACAGCCATTTCATGATAAGGGTAAGTGTAGGAATGCATCAACACAACAGCCAAACAACTAATCCCTTTCTCCAATAAACCTTTCAATAAAGGCTTCAAAGATTCTTCATCTAAACACTTAACAACCCTAACAAGCTCACCAGAAACCCCTTTAACAAAGGACCCAGATTTCTCTCCATTCCCTTTTTCCTCGTCAAGAACTAACTCAACCCTCTCATCAACTTCAATAACTTGTTCATAAAGATTAGATGGTTTAGCAGCAGAAAGGTCAAAGATATGGGGACGAGATTGATCACCAATCTGTAACAAGTCCTTAAAACCACGAGTAACACACAAAGCAATCCTTTCCCCTTTTCTTTCCAAAAGGGCATTTGTTGCCACAGTCGTCCCCATCCTTATCCACTCGATTTTATCAGTTGGGATTTTGACAGTTCGAGGGATTTTCTGCCCCGTATATTCCTCGAGAATCCTCCTGATTCCTTCAATTGGAGCATCGTCGTAATTGGAAGGGTCAACCGATAAAAGTTTAAGGACCCGACCATCGGAGTGACCGGGAATCTCGGCGTAAACATCGGTGAAAGTACCCCCTCTGTCAATACAAAACCTAAGCTTTTCTCCACTGACACTTCCCATTTTTCACACACACCCCTAAAAAAGAATAGTAAACCCAGAAATAAAACAAGTAAACTGAAGCAGAAGACGATAGGAAATAAGCAAAGGATAAGAATAAGAAGAGAAGAGAGCGAAAGAGAAAAGGGACGTAGGAGAGGGAGATTGATTACCAGGTGAGGAGGGATTGAGAATTAGAGATTGATACGTCTATAAGATTAAGATTACGTGATGGAGACAGACGGGTGTCGTTTCGATGAACCTTCCCTCGTACAGAAACTGACTAATGGTAGGTTGTTGCTCCACAGATGCCCGTTTTGCTGTTAGTGCAGCGATGGAAATTTATTATTTACTTCTCATTTTTTTATGGGTAAATTTCACAGATAGTCCTTCAACTATTAATTTTTTTATTTTAAATACTTAAAATAAATATTTTATAATTTAAATTTTATTCACCCCCATTAAAGTCACAAACACTCAAAATTTACAGATGTTTAACTTGTTTCTTTCCATTATCCTACTCTCAATTTCCACCAGCTGCTTTCCCGAATCTTTCAAGAACGCCAAGTTTGAGTCGTTCTCAAGGTCGTCGTATTCTTTGGTTCCTGGTTCCGGCATGAACCGATGGCTGACTGTTGGTCTGTTTGGGAGGTATCCGACGTATGGGTATTGTCCGAAATTGACAGCTACGTCGAAAGCGGAAGCTATCCATATGATGATGGTGCATGCTTGGGTGAGATCGATTAATGTGTTCATCTCCAGCCACCATGTATCGTTTCTTAAATCGTCGTGGCCTTCGTTTTTGACCTCCGACCACCATGATTGGATTTCATTGTTGTTTTTAACTGTTTCATCTGATGGGTAGTAGAAAGAACTGTACTCGGTGACCCAGGTTTCAATGGTTGACCAGATTTCTAACCCATCAACAGCGTATGCCCATGGGGACAACTCAAGTCCAGCACTGTCATTCCTCTGAGAAAAGAACAAACGGTTTAATGGTGTTTGCTTGAAATTCTAATGATAGATATAATAATTTCCTGTAAATAGCAGACGACGATATTTCAAGTGCATATTTTCTTGGAAAGACTGTTAAGAAAATATTTATTTCTTTATATATTTTTAAATTTTATATATTATTATTTATTGTCAATAATATTTTTTATTTATATATATAATTTTTTTTAAATATTAAATATATAAATAAATAATTTTTTTATTTAAAAGAATAAACTTTTTATTAAATTGGTTCGCTTAGTTCTTGTTTATTACTATTTTTTTTACTCTGTTTCACCTCATGTAAAAGTCTAAAGATATCCTACAATTTAAAAATATATTTTTCAAAAAAAATAAAAATAAAAATTTATTATAAAATAAATAATAAAGGAAGTAAAAAGAAAAAAAAATAGGACAACAGAATATAACATATTTTTTATTGACCAATAATAATATTTATAATGCTTATCTAAAATCTATATTTATAGACATAATAAGAATAAATGAAATATTTATTTTAAATTTTTACATTAGAGTCCTAAAATAAATCAAACTTGTTTTAATCTTGATGGACATCCACTTAATAATAAAATATTTATAACACTCCTCATTAGATGTTCATTAGTAGATACCGTGCCTGTTTAAAACCTTATTAAGATAAAACTCCATGAAAAAAATTCTTAGTGAAGGAAAAAAAATACACATATAACATGTTGTCTCATTAAAAATCTTATCAAGAAAAACCAATGGGACAAAATATTAATTAAGAGAAAAAGAGTACAACGTGTATTTACTCCCTTTCATGACAACATCACATGATATCTCAAATTATACATATTCAATCTCGAATGCTAGGTTTTGAAATGATCACCTAAATGTATTTTGCTAAATATTTATATCGTCATCCTTTTGAAAGTCATGAGTGAGGAAAAATTTTGAGGAAATATATTTTGATCATGATCAGTCTATAAAAATACATATATGTACTTCGGATGATTTTATAATCTTCCTTCAACTATTATTCACCGAGTTAAATTTACCATGTATGTTCAAATCATTGCAGTTCATATAAATGTTTACGCAAACATATTGAACAATTTTCCAGGAATTTCTATATACTTTTATCATTCTAAATCATTTAAATATTTTAATATAAACTTGCACTATATGATGAATTATATAAAGATTGTAATAACAATTATAAGATGCATGTTAAATCTTTCATAACCCGCCACACCAATAAAATAGCTAAAGATTATTGCATCTATCATAAGAGTATATTTTTATAATCATTGCTAAGACTTAGTGAAAACTTTATATTTCTTAATTCATTTTCGCAAGACTACTCATTTGAACTTCAATGACTTTTTATCTTTAAATGTTTAGGCTACTAGTTTAAAAACTTCACGCATTTAATTCAACTTGAATTGTGTCTTCTCATTTTAATTAATCTATTCCGTGTTTATATTTTTCAACAAATTTCTTCAAGACCCGCATTTTCTTTCATTATCTCAATAATAAAATTGCATTCAAAATCGTTGTAGACAAATTTTCATTCTTACGATTCCATATTTTATCATATTGATATAACTTATTGGTATCTTTTTATTTTGTGTGTTGTGGTGAAGCAACTTAAACGTATATCGCACATTCAAAACTTTTAAAATAGGTTGTATTTAGCTCCTAGCAAAAAATGAATTATAGTGAGAAATATTTATCCGTACTTATGGCATGATGTGAATTAATGCTGATTCATGTAAAATATCATATCTTATATACATAAAAAATAAGTATTCTCAAAAAATAAATATAGTTTAACAACTCATTGGAAGCATTTAATCATTAATTATGCTAAACCATTTAATAACTCATCCCATAGCCATACTGCATCTACACAACAGTTTCGCATTAGTTCAAGATAAATATCTTTAACTTGAAACCAAAAAAATTTTAAAACCCGAAAGTCCCAAACACAAAAATAACCCTATTAGCACCTTTACTTGTTTGCATAGATTTATAAAGATTGACAGTGTACTTAAAATATATTTTTAAACTTAATTGTACCAATTAGTACAGAGAAGGAAAATATGAACTCTGATATGACAGCAGCATTTTTCCATCACAAATTTGGTTTATCTCTCTCTTCTCTCACTCTTATCTTCATCCTCCCTAATTTTTCTACCTCTAAAATTATCCTACCACAAATGGAACTACAATCCGAATACAAAAGGATGTTGAACAAACTCACAAGCTTGTTACTAAAATAATTACAATTCTTTACATGTAGTCTTAATTCATGTCCCTACATCACTCTGTTAAAATATGACGAAAACAATATAACATAATAACTCAAAAAAAGTACCCTAAATACTCCCTTCATTAGAATATGACATTATAACACAATGGCTCAAAAGAAATTAACCTTCCTAATATCAATATTTCAAGTTTGGTTAAAATATATTATTAGCCCATAGTTTGACAAGATTTGAAATTTAATAAAAATTTTAAAATTAAATCATGTCATCAAAATCGTAAGTATTTTCTATCAAAACTTTCTGCCAACATATGATAAACAAAAATTAAATATATTAAATTGACAAAATCTGACCAAAAAATACCAATGACGATAATGAATAAACTAGAATTTTTAAATTGAAAAAGTAAAAAGATTATTATTTTTTATACAATGCCTAGAAGTAGACAATTCATTCCTAACACGTAACTTAAACACACATCCTCTTGTATTGGTAAAAATATTGATCCCAATCGAGATTGAATTTTTAACTTTCAAAATACAGGAACCAAATCTCAAATTGTATACAGGTCCAGGGATTATCAGCACATTTTAAACTTCAAGATTTCACCAAACTTATTCAGTAAAGTGAAAGAATTCATAACCGGTGAAGCATTTCTTGTTGACACCAAAATATATGGACATTTTTCCAAGCTAAAATGTTGAAGACTCTGTTTCAACCAAAGTCAATGGCGAATTAATTAAGTGTATGAAGCAATGAGTAAATCATTATCAATGTAACTCGCCCTGAACTTGAGCATTTGCATAGCTGATATTAGCTTGTTACCTGTACATCACAAAGCTTGAACAAACATCCGTAAATTAAACCCAATCCTACCCATAAACATCTCTTATTTTAGACTAAAAATTGGTTTGCGCCAGTTTTCAGTCATCACAAGAGCAAATAGTTAACCAGGTATAACTTTTGATGGCACCTTATAAAAGGTGAAATAACCAAAGGTTCATTCAGATTTGAGAGGAACCAAAAGAAAAACCATCAGATTCAACTCTTTTTTTTTTTCTTTTAAGTATATATAATCCTCAACATCACATATTAACAAATTATAATTCTCAAGAAACTTAATCAAACACCAAAAAGGCAAGATCGAACTTGACAGACATGAGCTTACAATGCCAGAAGTTTTGCGTCATCCCCTGTTTCTTGAAAGCATAAACAACCATCCTGTGAGCTAAAGAATGAACAAGAAGACAAGTAAAATCTGATGTAGATATAAACAGACACAAATTCGAGTCTATGGTAATGATCGTAAACAAATTCGATTCTCAACAACAGTGGAAGTTACAGAGCACATAACTGCAAATCATAAGTAAAATCATATTCTTTTATGCATATGAATGATCTTTCTACAAAACCTATCTGTAGGATCAATTACAACAAAAAAAGACTATCTAGAGGCAGAAACAACAATGAAAACTCCGTAAAATACAAAAAAGAAATTATAAAAACCTTGACGTATGATCATGCATGGTACCATTATGTGAACATTTATTGCTATAATCAGGTTGATAATGAACAACTCTGCTGAAAGTATTCACTGCATCCAATCTGAACATAAACATGTTCGATAAAAATAGGATTAAAAGTTTCAGGCTTGGCAATGGATTATTGCTGCAAGGCTGCTCTTTAAGGAGACCCTCATTTCCCTAGAAGAAATTAAAACAATTGGTCAAAACAGAAGCAGCAGCTGATCATTCATGTTTCTCACTTTTCACGTTACCCAAATATAATGTTTAATAAAAACCCTAAATTGAATTAGTTAAGTACACTGAAATAGAGATTGATTCAATAACATCAAAAGTGTCTTTTTCTAAGGAAACTGAAATACGTACTAAGTTTTGATTCCTTTTTTTTATGTTTAGGATCATCATCATAGTCGGTATCTTTATCATCGGTATCAGAACCGATTAGGTCATCATCATCTTCATCAGAGGCAGGAGAAGGGTCAAGGCGAGCAGCATCCTTGGCCCATTGGATCACTCTTTCAACTTCATCTTCCTCATCATCTTCGCCGTCGGATTTTTCCAGACCGATACGAACTTCGTTAGTGGAAATACTAGTAGCAGCAGTAGGATTAGAAGAAGATGAAGACAAGGAAGCCTTGAGAGCAGCGAATCGTGCGGAGAGATCATCGCCCAACACAGCCTTCAGTTCCTCGTCGACATTGTCGGGAACGACAACCTTCGATTTTCGATCCTTTTTCTCTTCGTCTTCTTTTTGCTCCGGTTGTGGTTTCGGCGGCGATGGTGGTGGTGCCGATGATTGTTTCTTCTGTTGTGAATGGGAAGAGGAAGGTCGGGATCGGAGAGCCTGGAATCGACGGCGGAGATCAGGGTTGAGATAATCGGGTGCCACACGGGACATGTGACTGTCGACAGAGAGTTCTAAGAGCATCTCATCCTGCGCCGCTTGCAACAGCTGATCCACCGCATCGTTCTCCGTCGTTGCGGCGGAGCTCTTCTTTCTGCCGCTCATTTTATTCCCTTTCCGTAAATACTTTTCCCTCTTGGCCACTTCAGTCTTCCTTAATCCAGTGATTCTTGTTTGTTTCAGTGACAAAGTTGTAAATATCTCCCTCCTCCTCGTACTTAATAGTAATATCAATATTTGAAGTGATTTACATTTTATTTTAAATCGGTAAAAGCATCTGACCAGTCCCTCTACTTCAAAAAGCATGCAAAACCGGCCCCTCTCCTTAAAAATTTGAATGCTAGCGTTGCATAAATCAAAACCGCAATCAATTTTACCAATTTTAATTAAAAAATGTCTAGTATTTTCATCTCTGATGCTCGTGCTTAATCAAAACAAAAGACTTAATAGCATGCTTAATTCAACCAAAAAATACAAATTAGCAAGAAAGAAAATCCTCTGAAATTATTAAACATCTTAAATTGCATTTGATTTGAGAAATACCTCTCTTAAAAGTGAAAATGGCAAGTGTTAAACCAACAACAACCATTAAAATTGCTTCATCAGCTCCAATAAAAGCATCAATTACAAGTACAAATTCAATGCTTTAATCTTCAACCCAGATTCTAAAGGTGTGACCCAAGAAACTAAACTACTTCAAACTGCCCCTTTTTTTAAATGCGGAACAAAAAATGAATCACCCCACAGTCAATCCAAATCCAAATTTGTAGTCTTTCTTCCTATGATCTATCTGCAAAAGCATAACACCGGAGAAAAATAAATGTTAGGGCTTTCATCAATCAAGGGAAAGAAATACAAACAATGTTGAAAATAAGGGACTGAGCAAAATATCAATAACAGTTAAAACAAGTTTCTCTTTTAGTGTGTATACTTGCTTGCAAGTCTCTTTCTTAAGAAAGTCATCTTACCTCTGCAGAGAGAATGAAGTTTAGGCCCATATTTAATCGCTCTTCCAGATACGAGGTTGTGCATCCATTGGAATCGATCTTTCCCCTCAAACGACACTGACAATGTAACGAATTGATCAACCAGAATGATGGTTTAGATAGATCATTATATCAAGAAAAAAAAGAATTGCATTGCTTCTTTTGACGTTTTATGGAGTATTACATCATTTTAGCCGGTCATGGTTCTCCTGTTGCCTAGCTCTACACCATTTTAAGTCCGTTAAAATATCCCTTTGAAATACCCCCCCCCCCAAAGTATCATATAGTATGGAGGAAAGAAAGATGGCCTTGTAAAGTCCTTTTTTATGATACCCAGAAGGAAATATAGTTTACACAAAAAGCAATACAAATGCTAAATTCTAACTTCTATAGACGTGGAAACCAAATCTAGCAACCAAAAGTATACCTGTCTAAGGGTGTAATCGTAGCCGACACTTGCTGTTACATCTCTTGACATGTAGTTATACATCAAATCTGTCGCGAGAGAAACCTTGATAGAAATGATGTGTAAGAATTATCAGGAAACAAATTGAAATACTTTTCGGAAAGAGGGGGGAGAGTCTTACCTTATCAGATACCTTCTGAACATAGCTCAAAGCAACAATTCCAGTATTTGCAACCTGCCCTGTAGCAACCTGGAGCCAGAGAATACTTTTGTTGGTACTATGCATAGAGCAAACAAAGAATATTTCTAGCAGTAACATTTCATTTCTGTGCCTACGACCTCTTGGCAGGGTAAAGTGGAAAAATATGAAGGGAGAAACGAATTAATAATTTTATGGACAAAACTCAGATTTGTAAGAAGCATTGCCATCATATACCCAGAGACTAGACGAACAGTAATTCTGAATCTGAATAGCTAAAAAGGTCATGAAGTGGAGCTTAAACCCTTAACTAGGATCTTTCACGTCTAAAAATTAACACGTGGTATAACCAATTGGAGTCATCAAACTTTGACCTAGAAGTTTAATGTGCAAAACATTGTTCATTGTATTAACTAGGTTTGAGTGAGTTTTACCTTCATAATATGTGTTCTTGACTCCAATGACGTGGTTCATTCATAAGTCATTGAAATGAAAGAAAATCCTTATTCTCACAACTAGGTAACCCTAATCAGCATTTTGGTTAGGGAACTAAAATCTAAATTACACTCTTATTTTTGTAACATGTCTAGGAACATATTTAGAAGTAATAGAAAAGCACCCACTAACTATTGGACAAATATTGACAAGCCTTACATTACCATCTTATCTGTTTCATATCGGGCAGCATAACCAATGCCTGACTTTCGGTGCTGACCAGCCCAAAATACTTCACCACCTAAGGATAAATGTTGTGTTATACTCTGCACAAATATGGTTTAGATTTTAGTATAGTAAAAACAAAAAACAGAATCATAATGGCAGAGGTAGTGGATTCAACAGAAAACTGACAATGAAAGCCATGCAATGCCTCTTCAAAACAGGAAACTAAATGCAAAATGCAGGTGGCCTTTGGTAAAGAAAATCTAGGTTGCTTCTATCATTATCTTTATTTTATTTTTTGAACGTAGTTGCTTCCATCATTATTAGAATAGTCTCTCAAGAATATTTTCTATTGAGAGAAGACAAACTAGAGCACTGCAAAGAGAAATTACAACTCCGCATTATTTTGCATCTAGGAATAGTAAAAGTACTTTTTCTAGGTGCAGATCATACAAAAAGCTGTCCGTTATGCTAGGTTATGCTCTCTTAGCTCAATTCAAAATATACAATGTGGCTTCAGACGACTTACCTGGATGTAACTAGCTCCAAATAGCGCACCATTTCCCATTTGGAATTGAGACCTGAAGTCTTTACCCTAAACAAGGAAAACAGAAATGTCAAAAAGATGACACACAAAGATGAAAGCCAACTAGCTAAGATATAATACAGCTTAAGAGTGACTGACCTTGTAATCAAAGTTGAACATGCCATGTGACATATGAGGCTCATTTGAGAGCTGGAACAGGAAACACCAAAGTCACCAACTAGCTCACACAAAACACAGTCTGCATTTAAACACAAAAGGCAAAAGACTAAATAATAAATGAACACATGATATACCTGAGCATTAGCCTTCACAGTAAAATTGTCAGTCAAATCCCATTTCAGTCTTGCATTGAGTCTACCATCAGTCAGCACCCTCCCAATAAGCATCAACTGGAAGACCATAATCGATCCCACTTTTAAGTTTATTTAGTAGGATAAAAATTTTAGAAGGACAAGCGAGTGAACTAGAAGAGTAAAGATAATGAGAGAAGCCACCTACATTCGGGTCAATGAAGTTGGTACCAAACTCATAGTGAGCAGTAGGAATTTTAATGGTTTCAGCAGATTGAGAAGGGATTTCTGTTGGGCCCATAAACACACTGAGAGATGATTGGGAATGAATAGATACCAGTATTAATTAATTAATATAGGAAAGAAAAGATAAAAGAAAACATTAGTAATAATAATAACAGCGAAATATTTTGAAGAGTCAAACATGACGAAGCTACCTGTGACTGAGTGAGAATTTCTGATTCAGTCCTTTGGTGAAATCAAATCGCAATCCTTCAAAAGTTTCTGGCTTCAGAGACACTGTCAAACATTTTCAAGCAATAAATTTAACTTTTCATAAAAAAGAACAGACCCTAACCACCATTTGAGCACATTCATCTTTTGCCGACATAACCCTGCTAAAGATGCATCATAACACCCTATAATCCCAATATGCATCAAAAGAAACAATTTAACAGAACACCTGACAGTCAACAGACACAAGGAACATGTAGGTAATGAAGAAAATATGCCACCAAAGAAAGATATTAAACATGAAATTGAACACGCATTTCAAAGAACTCAAGGAAAAGATTCACAAAAAAAGAACCCTTATTGCCAAACATAATAAACCATTGGCACCAAACTACTATAATGCCGCCAAGGGAATCGGTTGCGTTATTAGTAGTATACTTGTTCATTTTATGAAACCCAAAGAAACTACTGCCCACTGCCCTAATTCGAAGAAGCAATTGATTTTGTAAAGAAGCTGCAATTAAGATTAATCAAAAATCAAAACCCATCAATCTACTCAGAAAAAAAGAGAGAGATTCACGTTTCTACTTCGACAAGTCATCAAAATTATCAAAAAAGAAGGGGAAAACCCCCATATTTTCACTAATCAAAGCAGACTAGGGTTCTAAGAAAGGGACTTAACAACCAGACCGGCCAAAAGCTAAATCAGTAGCCCCTCTATTCCAGTGACTTCACCATCCATAGTCAAAACGTTAAACCATAAAATTCCACATTTACCAATAAAGATCAAGAAATGACCAACTAAGGTTTTCTCTTAATTAAAAAAAAGGGCATCCATGATCTCAAGATACAGTAAAGAAATCAATAAAGAAAAGAATAAAAAGAAAAACCCATATAGAAAATGAAGTGAGAAGAGAAGAGTAACTGAGAGCTTCGCGGTGGAGCTCTTCATAAGGAATAGGGCAAGGGAGATTCATGTAATCAGTTTTCTCATCAGCTTCGGAGTGAGCCGGCTTGGAAGCATCGGGTGAGGCACCAGGAGGTACAAGCCCCGCCATTGTCGTCTCTTGTTTCTCGGAGGTGGAATTTGCCGCAAAATCTCAGGGTAATGATGAGGTACAAATGGGAAGGGGCTGAAAGAAAGGAGGACTATGCAGCAGTCAAGCGACGCTTATTATGGGTTTTAGCCAGGGTTTTATTTTACGATTTCCCTACTCAAGGGTGAATATTAGATTCACAAAAAAAAAAAAAAAAAAAAAAATATGAAAATTTAATTATATATTTAATTTAATTACATAATAAATTAATAACTAAAATTTCAAAATTTTAATTATATTTTCATATTTCAGGAAAAAGAACTTTAATGTCTATTTTAAAGTAGCAGGAGTTGGAAATTGTTTCCCATCAAATATTAGGGATGTATGAGTTTGTGTTGATGATAAATGTTTAACACAGTAACGATAAGGTGAATGAAAGCATGGTGCTCCTACAACAATATGTAAACACCAATTCTTCTTGATTGGCGTATTTATAATGAGACTTAGATTTCGAATCTGAATACTCAAAGACTTAAAATGTATTTGTCAACCAAACTAAAACCTCATTGACATTGATGTAGTTGTTCAAGCTTGATGATTACTTGTGATTTAATTATTATTCGTTCATTTTTGATATTTGTGATTTTTATCTGAATAGTAAAATAGTTACTTAGGTTTAATTGGGAATAGAAGTGCAAATACAAAAACACTGATGAGAGGATAGTGCTTTGAAATTGAAGTAATTTTATCTATTCAACATAAGTCCTTTACTTGTGAATGTGATGCTACCAACTAAATCTCCAAGTGGAGTGATACCGAACCTGTAATTATGTTATTCTTTCATTGACACCAGGTAAAAATAAAACAAAATCATTTTTAAAATGTGTTTTTTTCTTTAAACAACTATCGTTCAAAGCTGTTTGGTCAGAATAACCTCTACCAGGAACAAGTTAGGTATTTCTGGAAGAGCCTGTTCGAAACAACCTTGGACGATAACAATACTTATAGAACAAGATAATTACGAAAGGTGTCATCTCCAACAAGTATTCCAGGGAAGATGCTTCACCTGATATTTCTTCACCAAAGCAAAGTGGAGATAACCCCGGAATACAACAGGATTATTGGATTATTTCACTCCTGGAATGTTCTAAAAGACTTGGCTCGATGGATCAAGTATAGTAATTAAAAGATCTCCTCTTAACTTCTCCATTTTTTCTAACTGTTATTATCGTTTAATTGAACAAAATTGTCATAATGGTGGAAAATGTACCTTGATTGAGGCCATACTGAAGCTTTCTTTGCTTTCCATGGTCAGACCTTCAACCCAAGCCTTGTCGCATGCTTACCCTCCAATGGAACTAATAGGTACATTATCCTTTCTTCAGTGATGAAAGTAGGGGTTTTGAAGCTGAAACAAAGAAACCTTAAAAACAAACATGCAGTAATCCGGAAATAACATGATGTATTACATTACAAACAAAAAGGGTTAACTATGATAACTAAAAAGGTTCGATATGCATTACAAAATAATTAAAATATTTACAAGATGCCCTTGCCTTCCTATGTCTGCACTTGATGGGAACAAAAAATTGCCTCTAGACTTCAAAATTGAGAGTCACCATCTTAATTTACAAAAATCTCGCTCTTTTTGATGGAAACTACAAGGAGGAACATAAAATGCCAGGAGAATGCAACAAAATGGAGATGGCTAATCACCCATAAATAGATATCTGAGATCTTCCACAGTTAATCGAGTTGCGGAGCTCCCACTTTGATCTTCACCGAAAGCAGAAGCAACCATTTTTCTTTTCTCCTCCTACATGAAGGCAAATGAAGAAATAAATATCTCACAACGAAAATATTCATCAGTCTGCCAAGAATGCAAATTCTTCGTCTTCAAAGTCTATAAAAAAACATCTGCTGCTGCTGCAAACTCGATGTTGCAGGCCATTTTCCTAACTATCAAAGTGGCACATTTAGTTATGGAAATCCTATTTGAAATTGAACACTTCTGGCCTTTAATGGTACAGGAAATGTAATTGCTTTCACTATTGATCCATCAATATACAAGAACCAGAATAAAGAAGACCTAAATATTCCAATTAGCTTACATAAATGACATCAGCGTCTTTACTTGAAGAAAATCTGAGTCATCGCACAATCTATGGAAAGAACATACCTGAAGAGATAATATTCTATCTTCAACTGTGTCTTTAATGGTGATCCGAGTTACAGTAACAGGACGAGTCTGTCCAATTCTATGTGCTCGATCAATAGCCTGGTCTTCAGTAGTTGGATTCCACCAAAGGTCCAGAAGGATAACATGACATGCAGCAACCATATTCAAACCAAGGTTTCCAGCTTTTAACGACATGAGCATCACAGTAACCTGCAAGAAATCAATGACTGCAAGAAGTCAGAAGAAACAGAATCACATCATGTTCAACATTATTGATTCAGTAAGCTAAAACATTAAAACGTTTATAGAATATATGCAAAATACAAACTCAAGTCCACAGAATAATAACCAACTTGCCCATTAAGAAATATTGGCATTAGGAAATTACTTAAATTCACGTGGTAGAACAAACCTCAGGGTCATTATTGAAATCTTTGACATTCCTGTCTCGCGCAGCTAAAGACATTGTCCCATCAAGCCTCCTATAGTTTATACTATGATTACGTAGTGAGTGCTCCACTAAGTCTAACATTCTAGTCCATTGTGAGAAAACAATTGCTTTCATCGGTCGGTCAGCTAGTGAGTTGGAATAAACCGTTGTGTGCTTTATAACTCTAATGCCTGAATGGTCAGTTTCTGTATATGTCTGCTCAGAGGACAAAGAAGTTTCACTGCATCCAATAGCACTCTGCGATTCCAGATTTGAATTCTTTAATAAACATTTTGACTTAAGAATTTCAATGACAGTCTTGATTTTTGATGAACTGTACTCATCCTGTAAAATCACCGAATTTTCAAACTGAGGATGCACAAGACTACCATTATGACCATCCGCAATACAGATCCTAAGAGTACTTCTAGAGAAAACTATATCAGCGCCAAGTTGTTCTTTACATCCATGTGCAGGGCATGTATTATCATCACCAGTCAGATGTTCCGACACGCACTGGTAGCAGAAAACATGACAACACATGGTAACAACAGGGTCATCAGGTGGATCCTGTAAAAAGCATTACACATTAGAATAATAAGACAGATGATTCCGAAATAATAAAGCTTTTCAGCTCACTAGCCCTAAACTAAGAGAGTTGGAATTGAAAAATATTTCACGTATACCAAAGTGGATTAAAGGTAACAACAGGTAATTATTGAGTAGAGGAAAACACACACACACATACACACTTCAAGAAAGCCACATCCCTCACTCCAATAATGTGTTACTCTTTCCAGTAGGGCTGAGTTCAGTTCTGTTGGGCTTTTTGGATTTTTTAAACTTTCATTAATACGGTTCGGTTCTATTCTCGGTTTTTCCATTTTAATTTTGAGTTTTTTTTTTTTTTAACTTTATTTTAACAAAAAGAGATTGAATAAGGCTTTTGGACATTATCTGATAAAGTTTCCAAATCTTTTTCATAAATGTTTCTAAAAAAAAAATTAGTTTTTCAAGCAAATAAAAAATAATCAACAACTATTATATAGTATTTTTTAGAAAAAAAAATTTATAGTAATTTTAAGTTATTTTCACTATTTTGAATATAAAATATTTATTTTTACATCATAAAATATTAAAATTAGTTAAAAATTAAATTAAAAATAAAATTCAGTTTGGTTCGTGTAACCACGGTTTTTTAACTTGTGAACCAAAACCGTCCAAAACACCACAGATCGGGTCAGTTTTTGGTTTCTCAGTTTTTTTGTTGCTCAGTCCTACTTCCTAGATTGAACATATTAAATGTAAATTGCCTCAGCTTTGGTCTTAAAATGTTAAAAACTACCATGACAAGAAACTTGCTTATATTCCTAGGACATACCATCATATAAAATTACAAATAAGTCATCGCTGTAGTAACAACATTCAGATGATGTGCAATAGAGCCATCTATATGTAAAATGCTAGGCTAAGAAAAACTCACTTTGCATACAAGACATATGGCAGAAGCTTCCAAGCAGTTCACTAGATTAATCAGCATTTCTCTAGGAAGTGACTTTGCCATTTCCACAGAAACTTGTCCAACAGAGTCAGACTTTCGAATGGAGTCGGAGTCAAATCCTTTGACAAGGAGTGGGTGGTCACAAGCCTGACGAAGGCGCAAAAGCATCAAAAGAATATTTGCATAATTTTGGTTCACCGTGCCAGCAGCTGCATATGCCTGAAGTAATTACATAGTAAAAGATGTAACTATCACATGATAGAGAATATCAGAACGCATGATTTAATCTCCACATAAGCCAAAAGTTTAGGTTACTCCATTTTTACATCATCATGTCAGACTAACGTGCATGAAATATGACCAAGGTATTGTACACGATAGTTCGCAAGACACCAACAGAAATGAACTGCTAGTAAATGGCAGCACAAAGCAATTTTCACTAACATACAGGAATTGAATCTTCAAATTGGGAAAAAAATAAACCTTATTATTGGGCAATTACATTCATACAAGCTTAACAACCATTATGATTTTGTACAACAAAAATTGGACCAGATTATTAATATTAAGTTAGTGGAACTCAATTGCCCCATAAGGCTTAAAAAGAAGTATAAACAAGTTACTTTCAATTTTTACCTAGCACTAATAGTAGGTGACTGTTAAAATTAGTAAGATTGAGCAGTATACCTTGGCTGCCAACTTACTGCAAGATTCCATGTTTGCCTGAAGTCTAAATATATCAAAAGGTTCTAGATAGTAAGGAAGAAGAGGCATGTGATTCTCCCTATTTTAAACACTAATGCAATGAAATTAGATACAAACTACCAATTCAACATCTCTCCTGCATTACAATCACATAAACACAGACAAGTTATAATATTATGGGAGAGTAAGTTCTTATTCATCTTACAGCCTGCAGCCGAATGGAGAAAAATTACAGCACTCACCCACAAGATTAGTTGTCTTAAGTTCAACAAAGTGTACAAAAAAACCCCATTCATTATATTGGTTTAGGACATAATTTCAAATGATTATTCAAGAAAAGGGCATAGGAAATTTATCATATCCCTGCACAGCTCATGGTTTCATCACCTGCATCATCCCATGTCTTAATCATGTAACAAGTTTTTGCTATATGATAAGACTACAAACTTTTAATTGCATTGCAACATTGTTGATACCTCCCTATACCTTTAAGTAACCAAAAAAAGAAGAATCCTTTCTGGAAGGTGGAGATACCTTGTTGAAGCAGAAAACTTTACCAGAATCATTTCCAAAATTATACAATTTTGACTAGAAATGAAACATAATGATTTTTGGCGTACAAAATACTGATTCAAATTTCACATTTCAAATATGCACCCACATGGATTATAAAAAGCTTGATATGACGAACACAAAAAAGAGCATGCTGCTTGTTGCAAATTAAAACAGGACAATTCCAATTGAAAGTACACCAACTTGAAAAGGGAATACGGAAGAAGGATGAATGGCACCTTAAATTGAGAACGTGAATCAGCTTCTAGCTGGGTATAGAAATCCCGCTCCTCAGCTGTAAAGTCCACTTTAGACATGAGAACTGACTTTGGCGGCAACTTAATTATCGGCTCCCCATCAATCAAGGTTGCTAGATAAAAGCTAATCAAATCAGCCAAAACAGCAATAGAGATTCAAAGCTTAAATTCAAGCAAAGCACATCTATGTTAGATACTACAGTTATAGTACTGATAGTTGTCATACACAAAAGAATTCCGCTTCTGCATAACAAGGATGAATCTACAAAATGGAGGTGGGGGGTTAGTGGCCTAAATGCCACATGCCAAGAGAATATATGGAGTACCTTTATAGTTTATAGGGCCAACGTGTGAACTTTCTCCTAATACACCAAAATCCCACCTAAATTTGTTAAGAGAAGGAAATAACCTTTTGTGCGTCGCAGCATGACTACCTTCAGAATAGCTTGCAGCTTCTTGTAACCTTTTACATAGTCTTTAGCTATAGAACCTTTTATCCCATGGCAAAATGCTGTATATACTGAATATGGTTCATATTTCAGGAACCTGAAATAGCTGTATAAATCATCGATAGCATTTTGTATAGGTGTTCCAGATAAGCACCACCTACGCTTGGCTCGAAGAGAGCAACAGGCTCTAGCAACTTGTGTTCGATGATTTTTTATTGTTTGGGCTTCATCCAGTATCACCCTAAACCAAGCTGGTTTAGCAAGCGCACCAGCGCTAGGATCAATAGTGGAGCTGTCAATTCCTTTCTTACCCTTTTTCATCTTCATACTCACATGAGATGCTCTCTTCCTCTTCTTGTTAATTGAAAATTCAGAAGATAATCCATATCTCTCCCCAATTTTTTCATCAATCTCATCATCATCAACAATAGGTTGTTTAGGAACTTCATTGGTTATAATTGAATATGTAGTAAGAACCACATCATACTTGGCAAATTCAGAAGGATCCTTAGTTCTGCTACCCCCATGATAGATGAGGACAGAAAGTTTAGATTCCTCCGGAACTTTATCTTCCAGCTCCCTGGCCCACTGTCGAAGAATACTCGCTGGACACACAACCAATGTCCCTGCCGACAGCCTCCGTTTGCTGACTGCCCTGGCAGAAGTACTCACTTCCGGAACTGACTTGGAATCATCAGATTCTCCCTTCTGCTTCACTTCTTCCAACTCATCAGTATCATTATTATTGTCGTTATAATTATCATTATCATTGTCATCATCCAAATTCAGTGCCACAGTTTTTTGATTTTCTGGATCTTCTGATTTTGACTTGGACTCTAAATACTTTTGCATTTGTATAAGAGCAATCATCGAGATTGTTTTACCAAGGCCCTGCAAGATCAAGCCATAATCAGTCTCAGCAGAAAACTTATGCAGCAAAATATGCATGAAGGCACATTGATCAGCTTTTATGTTGACACGGGATTTTAAACAATAAACCTGGTCATCAGCTAATATTCCACCCATACAATACACACTTTTTGTTTCTCTCTGAAGCATCCAGTCTAATGCAATCTTCTGCAAAATTCAATGATTAAATAACACATGTAAGATGCCTAAAAACAATAATCATAACCCATGTAACCAACATAAGACAAAGAAACATCAATTACATGTAAAAAATATGACCTGATGTCTGAGAAGAGGAACAGACAAAAGACCATCAGGAAAGGTAGCTTCAACTTTTGGTTGGCTGAGGTCCTGCAAGAAACATAAGTCCATTTAATCTTTCTACATACAATAGAACTAGATTTTAGCAGCTAGCGAAATAAAGAAGACAATAAAATATTATTGCATGTGCACAGATCACATGAAGAAAGGCACAAAAGCTAAAAGGCAAGAAAAGAAATCATGTACAAACTCATACTTCATAATTTTAGGATAAAAGTTCATTAAGTTCACAATTGCGATATAGTTGCAGTGCACACAACTTTAGCCTGCATTTTCACATATGTACTTCCAATGTTTACATGATAGTATATGTGTTAGCTTTCAATATCATCCAGAAAAGATAATTAACATATTAAAGAGAATGAAGTTATGCTTATGATGTAAAACTCAGAAGTCCAGGAAGTTTGTCTTAAATAACCAAAGGCTTTGTAATTTACAAAAAAAAAAAAATAATAATAATGAGAACTCCTTTTTATCAAAATAATATCACCCCAGCCCGATATGTAAGATGCAAGAATTCACAGACTTAAGAGTGATATAACAAATTTCCAGAAAAGATAATTAACATATTAAAGAGAATGAAGTTATGCTTATGATGTAAAACTCAGAAGTCCAGGAAGTTTGTCTTAAATAACCAAAGGCTTTGTAATTTAAAAAAAAAAAAATAATGAGAACTCCTTTTTATCAAAATAATATCACCCCAGCCCGATATGTAAGATGCAAGAATTCACAGACTTAAGAGTGATATAACAAATTTCCATAACGTGCAGTGGATCATCAAATGTCTGATCATGGCAGGAAAAAGGAAACTCTCAGATTCAACAAGAAATACCTCCAGTGCTGCTTGGTAAACCATTCTCTCATCATTTACAGAAAATCTTTCTTCACTCACTCCAGCACGATATGCATGGCCATCAGGACCAGCAATCTGTGTATGATTAACAGACTTTCCATGCATCAAAGTTGGAGGAAGGATCCTACTAGTGTTTCCGTACATTATAATTTCATTACTATTACCCCTGCTGTAATGATCTCCAATATATCCCTGGCAATTGGAAAAGCTAGGGCCAGCCAAAAGGTTAGAGCTTCCGTGAGAATCACGAATCAGATTGCTGCTCACATTATCAATTAAAATATAGGGTTTGCTACTTGGTCCAGATAGTTGAAGAGAAGGAGGAAGAGTCCTCTTTAAAGCTTGCTGAGATGTCAGTTTCTCAAAATCAGTACCAAAACCATTAGCAATTCGAGAATTAACAGTCCAAGGCTGACCAATATTCCCATTCCCAGTAAAATATTCAGGATCATCATCTAGGGCAATAACTACAGTTGAGGCTTTAACATTGTCATTGGGCCCATGTCTCGGAATTTTTATCTGCGCATGGTTATTTACATTTGAAGGGTTTAAATTAGAAATTTGTGTTTGACTGGGAGAAGGAATCGTTTGAGACAGCCTAGCATGACCTGCATGTTTAAATATAGTTATATGGATCACTGTGAATAAAACATTGAACTTTGAAGCATCAACAATATGGTAAGTTTGCAAATCAATGTCTAAACAGTAACCCTTGAATTTGTACCATGTTTAACTGCCCATTCAGGAAGAGGCCTTAAAGATGAGGTAATTTTGTCTTCATCATCTTCTATCTCCAACTCACTATCAGAGGAACTGATGTCTATCGGATTTGTAGAAGCCATCCTCAGCCAAAGGAGAAAGCAGATTCCTGAAAGGAAACCCAACCTGTGGGAAGATACATTAGTGTAGTGTAGTGGCCTATAGAACACTAGCATCTACAAACCCCAACAAAACAAAACAAATAAATAAGTACACAATATTTCCACTGACCAGGATTGAGCATCTTGAAGTTAAGCTACAAATCCATCCATTTAAGAAAGTGCAACTCCTACAAACTGAAACAATGAAATCACGAAGATGATCTGCATAGTCAAACATCTGATAATCATTTCCTTACAAACAGCATTTCTAAAAAAGTGCAACAGCTTTAAATAATAATAATAATAACAAAACATCAGAATCATGACTTATACAAACCAGAAGTTCTATAAAAAAATTAATTGTCATTTGTTAATAAAGTACAAAAATCAACAAATTAAGACTCTTAAGTTATGATTTTACCCAAGCAAACAAATTAAACTTAACCATTCATCTTAAAATGCTATCTTTTCGGTTATTGCAATCACAAACAACAAGCAGTCGGAGGAGCAGCAAGGAAGTAAATTCACTTCTATACAAAGAAGTACACCTATATGCCAATGGCACGATAAAGAACCTTAATACTATATGAAAAGGGGTTCCCTCTTTCTCCTAAAAAGAAAATGCGTTCATCATTTCCTTATTAAAGCAGCACCCAATCACCTTGAACTATTACTACTATTATAGTGCTCCCTATAGTTTCTAAATCATTTCCAGATTCATTCACAAGATCCCCTCTTCTAAAAACAGGTATTCCTCATTTGATTCTTTGAGTGAGTCAAATGCTTTAAATCAATCAAAAACTAATCACCCATAATTACTACCACAAACTAAGCACCCCCATCAAAGATTCTTCAATTTTCTTTTTCTCAAAACTACACCGCCCCATTGTTCCCTCCCCTGCCTCCACCAAGCAAACAACATCCCAAACAACTAAATCCCCAAAGAAACAATAACTAAGCCAATAAGCAATTCCACTTCGTTAAAAGTTCAAAATTTCAAACTTCATAAAACATACATTCACAAAAAAAATAAACAATTGAGACCCAAAAAAAAGGTCAATTGAGAGAGAAAATGCGAATTTAATCAAATCAATTAAATAAAAAAAAAAACCCTACCTTAGGATTCTTCATTGTACGAAGCTAAAGTTGATTTTTTTTTTTTTTTTGAACTGCCTACGTTTAAGAAGACAGAACCTCCCTCTCAAAGACCAGTTTAAAGCGCAGTAAGGTAAAATCTGATAAAAAAAAAATAGGAAACAAATAGGGAAAAAAAAAAAAAGAAAGAGCGCGAAGCAAAGGGGCAGCGTTTCGGACAAGGAAAGGAAGAAAACGGGGTTAGTGAGTATGCGACGACGACAGAGCATCAAATTTTAGGATTCTGGTAATTTTTTTTCTTAAGTGAATATTTAATGCGTACTTAATGTTTAAACATTTACCCTGGTTTGCTAATTACAAGGATAATTTGGGTGAACTTTTTAAGATTTAATACTGTTTGGTGTTTCAACATTGATTTGGTTTCTGATTTTCCTTTCATTTTGATATCTGAGTCCTTTTTTATTTCAATTAAATACATAAGCACCCAAATTAAATATTTATTGGATCACGTTATACTATGTAATTTAACTCTCAAATTAAATATTAAAATTAAACTCAGATACTAAATTAAAACCAAAAAAAATTTAGATACCAATTTAAAAATTGAAGCCAAATATCAATAGCAAATGGTATATTAGCCCGTTTTACTTACTAGTACCAATTTTTTCTTCTTTTTCTAGTATAACAAATACAATATAATTAAAATACAAATACAAATATGAGACTTACACATATAATTACGACTAAAAAGTAATTACAAATAGTAAAATATATAAGGTTTAATTTTTTTTCTTTTAATTTTATAAATTTAGTCATTTACTTATTTAATATATAAATTTCAACATTATTAATAAGGTTTTATTAAATTTAAATATTCGTTATTAATTGAATTTAATTAACGTTTAACTTAAATATTATTTCTGAACTGAATAATTATTCAATTAATCCATATGTATATAAATGAGAGGGAAAAGTATTCAAATATTATTGAGGTATAAAAAACATCCACTTACCCTTTAAATTTTGATTAAAAATACACTAACCTTTCTAACCTTTAAATAAGAGTATAATTTTACCATTTATAAATTTTTATATTTGTTTTTTTTAATATATTTCATCTTTATATTTAATAATTTTCAATTAAAAATTAAAAATTTAATTGGTTATAAATTTATTTTAATAATTATTAAATTATAAATTGCATTGTATTTTAATATAACTATATGGTAAAAGTTTCTTTTAAAGTTACAAATACCGTCGATCTGTCAATCGAAGTCTTCGCTGTCTATGATGGGGTTGCAAGTCTGGTATTTTCTCTTCTTTCAGAAGCTAGGATTGGAAGGCCTTTCCTAATTTGTAGAAATTCCTCTATGTTTTCAAGTTATCCTCTGTATTCAGTGAAGTGACTACTCGCCTATGCTTTCTTTGTTGGTGCATCCCTTGCGAAATTCCCCTAGTCTCGATCTTTTTCTCCTTTTAGTGTGTTTGTGTATTACTTGTACGCTTTTTATGTGTTCGGTTTAACGATAACATGAGGCATACTTTACGTACAATCACAAATGCAAATACAATAGACATATGTATTGTTCACAATTCATGCAAATATATATATCATATTAGTTCAGTCAATCAAATAACGAATTCTACCATAATTCATGTTACAAGGTACTTAATTGGATTAAATAAAACACTAAAGACAATTTGGAAATCATTCAGGGACTAAACTGATCAAATCTTAAAATTTATTGGCAAAACTGTAAAATCTGAGAAACATGGGACACATGGCCGTGTGATCAAACCATGTGGGATGCTATGGACAATGTGGAGGGGTTATACAGTTGTGTGGCTAGGCCGTGTAACAGACTGTGGTCATGGGGTAATTGCAAAATTAAGCTACAGGGGAGACACAACCACGTAGCAATCTGTGTGAGATTCGAACTATCCTAGGGTTCTAGAGGCACATGGCCGTGTGAGGGGTCCTGTGATCAACACACCAATGTGGAAGATCGTGTGACCCTATCTTAGGCATGATTTTGCCTCGATTCACTTGTAAAAAAATACACACCTTTCATCGGGAGTTTGTTCGACGTTCCTTATGCTCGATTCTGATTCGATGCACCTAAATCAGGTCCTTCAAATGTCATTTACACATGTATTAATGGTTGATTTATGATTAAGATACCGAGAGATTTGTCAAGAACCATAAAAGATTGAGTAATTGAATTGAAAGATTAACTTTAGATAGAAATTCTACGAAAATTCGAGATCTAAACTTTTGAACGAGATGTACTTACTGTTTCTTGGCAAGAATTAAGAATGCTATTTGACGACAATTATGAAACTGATAGAAAGAACAATTGTATGGAGGATTATTTAATTCGGGAAAACAAAATAATTATCAACCATTAGCATGAAAATATGGTGTAAAGAAAAGGGAGATAAAATAAAAAGAGAATAAATAGAAATATAGAAGTCAATTTTCTATTAGGATTTGAAAATGGACAAATTGAAATTATAATTAGCAAAAGAAGATAAAAAAAAAATGATAGAATTCTATTTGAATTTTGGGGAGGAGCAAGTTGTGAATTGGTTAAATTCCTAAAGGTTGCACTGTAAATTTTCCAAATTAGGAGCAAGGGACGACAATTTGCAGATTCCCCTATTTTTAGCCGAATTTAAAATGAAATGGAGGGGAGATGCATGGCTCGATCTATCTCAAGTTACTTGGGGGCTATCACTCATTGCTTATTTAATTTGGACGTATGATTGTATATATATGTTATGGCATTTTTGTTGAAAATTTATGAATTTAAAAGAGGAGGAGGGATTCAAACCTAATATCACAATGCAGAAAGGCTATCTTTAACCCATTGGGCTATTGCCCATTTCTTATCTAATTTTTAACACCAACTATGTATATTTTATGTTTCCCAAAATATTAAAATTAAAAAGGAAGAAGGGGCTCAAATTTGGGAAAGCAAAAAGAAAAGGCTAATGTTTAACTATTGGGTTGTTGCCCATTTCTTGCTAAATTTTATTCCCAGGACATATTTTAGTGTAATTTTTATCGTAAGTTGTTGAAAATAAAAAGAAAAGAAATAAGAAAAAGGTGACTTGACCTTAGCTTTTAAGAAGGAGGCACTAATGTCTTGCCACTCAATTTATATCTTATTTCTTTTTTATTTTAGTAACTTAATTGTATATATTTATTTCATGCTCAACTTTCGTATTTTTTATTAGTTTACACATTTACTCAATTTTTAACATGATTGTAACCACTGGTATATTCAGAGGTGGTA
The DNA here is from genome assembly GCA_025503065.1 of Gossypium bickii. Lineage (NCBI taxonomy): Eukaryota > Viridiplantae > Streptophyta > Magnoliopsida > Malvales > Malvaceae > Gossypium > Gossypium bickii. The sequence goes on from CP106710.1 coordinate 138,572,170, forward strand.
GAGGGCTCGCCCCCGAAAATGTAAATTTTCTATTTAGATTATTTAAAATTTAAAATTTGTAATGATAAAATTATACTTTGAATCGCTAAAAATGATAAAATTTTAATTTAATCATTTAAAAAATTATAAAGATGCAAGCTATTAAAATGATAAAAATATATTTTTACTATTGTAAAAAAAAATATAATTTAATTTCAACTTAGTTTTATAGATGATGAAAAAGCAACATCACGAGAGCATTGTTTTTGTTCAAGAGTTCAGCTTAACTAAATTTCGAATTTACTCAAGATTCAAAATAAAAGAAAATACTCAAAAAAATATATTAAATAAAATCTGATATAAACATATTCATGTCAGTTAAAAGTAAAAATCAAATTGGAATATTAATGATGAATAAGAAAACATATATTTACTCATGGAGAAAGAGGTTTCTGTCTTTCCTTTAAAAGAACACACAAACAACAAAGCAAGTTAATACAAAGCAAAAAAAAAGGTATAAATCAAAAGAAATCCAACCTAATCATCTATCTATCAGACCCCCAAAAAGTGAAAAATCTAAGAATCCAATCAATCAAATAAAGAAGAAGAAGAAAACCCTGTGTACTAATGGCGTCACGTTTACAAAAATGAAACAAAAAAGGTACCTCTCAGCCAATATCATGGGTTATCTCTCTTTCAGAATCTTGTTATACAAAAGACCAGAGACAGCGCCGTAGGCTTTGTTGCCAGTGACATGACAGCAGATAAGATAGAAAGACCTTTGCCTGGTTAACTGCTCCACTAACACAGCTTTTTTAGAATCTATGAAATGAAACTGAAAACTGTACTCTTGTTTTGCTTTAGCTCCCTATATATGCGTTGCTTGTTCTGGATTTTTGTTTAAAGGGAAAATGGGAGTGGTTGGGTTGTGTTTTGAACCAAAAATGGTGGTTATGCAAGGGAAGAGGAAGTTGAGGAGCATGTTTTTGAAGGTTAGAGCAGAGATAAGGAGACAAATGAAGGTTAGGACATCAAAACATGAGTTCAGCTTCCACTATGATTCTTTCAGTTATGCTCTTAACTTCGACAATGGCAACTTCGGTTTCGTTTGCTGATCATCTTCCCCATTATTTTGTAAGCTTCTGTGATGTTGATTTAGGGTTTGTTTTGTAGTTTTATTTTTCTAAGTTTGCTAGTTGGTCTTTAGCTTAAGATAAAAGATTAAATGAAAGGAGATCTTTTTTTTTTCTTTTTTATAATAGAAGAGTCTTGGTGATATAGAACCGATAGTATCATGACTAAGTTAATCAAGAAGCGCCACTGGGGAATAATAATAGAAAACCTCAAGCCATCTATTCTAGGCTATTAGCAAGTTTATTACCCTTCCTATAAACATGTTGGATAACCACCTCTCACTCCTTCAAATAGTCTCGAGCTTTTCTAATTAAGTTAAACTTCATATCTTTAGCATCACTTTTTAATATGTTAACAACATCAATACTATCCACTTCGAGAATTGATTATTTCTGTTCATTCTTCCAAACAAGCATGAGTCCTTCAACCACACCCTAAACATACCCTAAACCTCCGCTTCTCATATTGAACGTGAGCTAAGTAGTCTAGAAAACCCAACAAGCAAACACGTCAGTTGAAGCCTTACAAGCAACTATCAATATTCAACTTGTACCATCCCAAATCAGGTTTCCTCCAACAAACCAACTTCACTTTTCTCAATCGGCTGCTTATAATACTGTTCTCAACATTCTCCATCGCACCACTACATTGTTGTTGCAGTTGCAGACTCTTTTCCAATACCGTTTCATGCTCAACAAAATCACTATCAAAGATGAATCTATTCCTACGCTTATTCCAACATAATATACTAATAAGCACGTCCCAACCATTACAATCCCTAGCAAAATAATCGGGATTAGAAAGGTTCTTGTTTACACATTCAGGAATCTGCATAGTCATGAACTCGACAAGTTTCTCTTCCCAAACCAATCGCTTCCAAGTGGTCGTAGCTACAATATAATCCTCGAATCACATTGTCCAAAGTTTCATCCTTTGATCCTCAATGATATAGATTTGTTACAAACTATAAATGTTGAAGGCTAATTGGGTATTACAAACTTGTTTAATATGTAAACGTTAAGTGTTTGATTTTTTAGAATCAATATTAAATTGGTATAAGGGAAAAATATTGAGGGTTAAATTTATTATTATACAAAATTTAAAAGTTACCGCCTCAATTTTTTGTTAATTATTTAATGACTAGTGACCAAAAAAGAAAAATCAAATAGTTGAGTAATCATTTTGTAACTTTTTAAAGTTATCAAAAAAAAAATACTAACAGTTAGATGACTACTAATGAAATGTACCCATTTTTAAATCATATATAAAAACTAGTTTTTTTACTCGCACGGGATTATTATATTTAATAAATAAAATTAAATAAATTAGTTCACAATTTTTTTAATTTTTAATATTTTAAAGATAACATGATTACAAAAATTTTAAAAATCATAGAATCACTTCTCAAAGAAAATTTATAATTGATATTAGAATCAATGGTAAATTATAAAAATAGTCACTTTATTTATCTCAGGTTATATTTAGTCACTTATGTTTGAAATGTTACGTTTTAATCACTTATATTATCGTGTTGTAACATTTTAGTTATTGAGCGTTTGTTGGGCCTAAATTTTGCCCGAGCCCAGTGTCAATTAACCATAAAACAAAACAAAGTCCAAATGTCCATTTACATTAAAAAAAACAGCCAATTTTTAACAAAGCCCAAATCCAAGACCCAAACTAAACCCTGACCCAAAACAAAAAACAACAAAAAAAAAACCCCTAGCTAGTTGGTGCCGCAACCACCCCGCACCAGCAGCCTCCACGTACGCCGTATCGTGCCCTCGTCCGCCACGCCCACATGAAGTCTCCTCTTCCACTACGTACCTGTAAAATAGGGGAAATAATCTGTAAAAAAGAAGCTATAAAAGCCGAATATTTCAATGTAAAAGGGGGTTGTTTTTTTGAATAGAAAAGGCAATATACACGCATTTTTACAGAGAAAAACACAGAGTCAGAAAAGAAATAAAGGTTTTTTTCTTTTTTTCTTTTTCTTTTTCGTTTTTCTTTTTAATTCTTTCTCGAATCTGTCCTCGTTTTTGTTAGGGGTTTTTTCTTTTTTTTTTTTTAGAAAAGCATAAGAGTTTTAAGGAAAATAAAAAAAGGCATACCTTGTTTTAAAATTCTGGCCACTGACACTGAGGAGTTGTTGGAGGTCTATTAGAGAAACCTTGGAAGGAAAGGAGGATGGGGGATTCTGTTTTTTTTTTTTGGGGGGGGTTTTGAAATAGAGATGAGAAGGAAGGAAAATGTGGGGGTTTTTTAGGTTTTAAAAAACTAAAAGAAAAGCGGCGTTGTTTTACCTTTTGGGGGGGATCCACGCGCAATTACCCTAAATGGGTAAATTGCGCGTTCAGCCCTCTTTACTTGCACCCTGTTTTAAATCAGTTTTTCTATTTTTTTTAAAAAAAATCTTACCCTAAAATTAATTTGTCATTCCACTTTAGTCCTCGTCGAATGCACCGTTTCAGGGGAGGGATTAATTTCTGTTTTGGACCCTCCAAGTTGCGCGCGCATCGCGATTAAACCCTTCTTTCGTTTTCTTGTTTTAAATTCAGTCCCAAAGTTTCTGTTTTGATTTAATTTAATCCCTATTTTTAATTTGTTCACAAATTGGTTATTTTTAAATTGTACTTACTATTTTAATATTTTATTATCATTACTTCTACTTTCGTTATTACATTTACGGTTGCTATGCGTATTATTATTGTTATTCTTAATTTACTATTACTATTATATTTCTTGTTAATATCACTATTATTTTATTATCACGATTGCCATTATTTTTTTAGCTAACCGTATTATTATTGTTTTGTTATTACTAATACTATGGTTTACTTAATCTTTTTCTATGATATACATACATACTATTATTATAACTACTATTATTATTATATTTCTATTATACTTATGGTTATATATATATACTTGTTTGCTTTTTTTTTTTTTATATATATATTATGATTATATCTTTTGCTTTATTATTATCAACTATTTGTGCTTTCTTTTATTACTACTATCTTATTAATGTTATTATTTTATTATTTTACTATTATGGATTTACTATTTATATTATTATTATTACTGCCATTTTTTTAAATTAATTTTCCTATTATTTTATATAAATTGATGATTTTGGAACGTATTTTTATTTTTGCTTTTACTTGCATTTTTACCCAAATTCATAAAAAGGGTTTTACAAAGGTAATTTTGTGTGTTTGGAAGTTCGAGAAATCGTGCTCAATCGTGCTGGGTCTCGATTTTCTATTTGTCCAAATGACCAAACATCCTTCAGAGATTTTGACCGGATTTTCCGAAATAAAGGCAATATTTCATGATTGGAAATTTAAGGAATCGTGCCCAATCGTGCTGGGTTTCGGTTTTTAGTTTGGCCAAATAGTGAAATACCCTTTTCAAACTGTGACACCTAAATTTTGGAAATCATGAAATGATCTTGGTATCGAGGGTTTGAAACATCGTGTCCTATCGTGCTGGATGTGGTATTTCGACTTTCCGGAACAAGAGAGTTGATGTCCAATGCGAGTTATCCAAACATTTTTAAAGAGTCATATTTTAAAATCTTTTCTAATTTTCGATATTAAGGACATTAATCAATCAACACGGTACCAATTTTGGGCGTTGCGAGGGTGCTAATCTTTCCTCATGCGTAACCGACTCCCGAGCCCGTTTTCTTAAACTTCGTAGACCAAAACATTTTCTAAGTGGCCTAATCGCACTTCAAAAAGATTGGTGGCGACTCCGTTTTCCTCTTTAAAATCGGCCCGTTTTTCAAACAAAAAAATGGTTTCGACAGCGTTAATTGTCATTAACAGTGTAACAGTGACGTGGCATGCTAAATCATCAATTTAAACTTCTTTTTTTTGTTTTATGTTCTTTGAACTCTCCTTCTTCTTTTTTCCATTCCCTTCCCTTCTCCTTCACCCTCTGTTTTCTTGCCTTCTCAATCTCTTTTAACGTAATTTTTCTATATTTTTCATTTGTTTAAAACTAGTCCTTATACTTTTTTTTGAACAATTTAAATTGGGAAGAACAATCAAAAAGAGGGAGAAACAGAAGAGAATGACAAATGAAGAAAAAAAAAAGAAAGTTGAAAGAACATAAAAAAATTAAATTGTTCAGAACGAAAAAAATATGGGGACCAGCTGTATAATTTAACCTAAATTTTTTGTTTAAATGATGATTTAACGCGTCACGTTAGCTTACCGTTACACCGTTAACAACAATTAACGGCTCAGTGACTAAAATACTACAACATGTTAACATAAATGACTAAAACGTAACATTTCAAACATGAATAGTTAAAATGTAACATGAGGTAAACAAAAGTGACTATTTTGATAGTTTATCCTAGAATCAATTAAATAATAATATTTAATGAGGAAATTACAAATAATGGAAGCCCTGTAAAAAAGTGAAAAACATGAAAGTGTTTATGTTGCGATTAACCCTTTTGGTTGTCATGATGTGAGATTCTTTCCTTTCTTTTCCTCGTATACCAATTAAAATTATTTTATATAAAAAATAAAAAATATAATATATCAAAAATACTAAAAATATTAAAATAAATATTTCCCAACAAATTGAAAATAAATTAAAAAGTGTTTATATTTAAATAACACTAATATAGGTGTAACTTAACAAGTAAATGCATTTAAAATAGAAGCAAAATTAACAATAAAATAATAATTATACAATATTCAAACAATAACAACAAAATAATAGCAACATAATAGTTAAGTGGCAGCAAAACTCTGAGAAACAGAAACAAAACAATAGTTTTATTTTTGCAAATTCAAGCAAAGACCAGGTTAAAAAACTTTATCCGAGGCTTGATCCGTTTTTTAAACGGACTGACTTGGATCATCGGCCATAGAGAAACCATAGTCCTCCAAAAAGCGGGTCAAATTCTTATGGGTTTTAAGGACAAAACTGACCCAATATCAAGCCCAATATTACCTACAAGTCTTATTGTTAGATGGAACTTATCGAAGTATAACAAAAAGTGGACAATGAGATTAGGAGTTCAATCTCTACTCATAAGAATAAAACACGTTTTATTACTAACCGTTATTTTCTAGAGGACACTTGCGACGAAAAATTTAGTCATTGCTACTATCAGTTGGAAAAAGAAAAAAAGAAAAAGCAACGAACTAATTCAATCCAAAATTCGAAATTTATTCTTAGTGTAAACTGCACATTAGTGAAACCACAAGTATTCAATTTCATCTAATTACATCACTAAATTTTATTATTAATAAAATAAATTACTTATGCTAATCCTGTTACATAATTACCATGGAAATTTTGGTTAAAAATATGGTACGAACTTCTAAATTTAATTATATTTAGAAAATAAGTCATATCTAAATAATTATAATACATTTTAACTTTTCGTAGTTACAGATTTTAAAATAATTATAATTTAATATTTTAAAAAAAAAATTTAATACTAAAATAAAAAATTTAACCCCCTGCGGGGATATAATACTAGTATGTATGATAAAGATAATTTTTATCTTAATAATCTAAGTCATATACGCATGGTCAAGTAGAGAAGATAGAAGGAAGTCTAGCACGAATCATCAGAGAGCTGCAAGGGATTGGCATGTGAATGTGATGTTTACTCCACGTACAGTAAATATGGTTCCAGATTCTATGGCAACATTAGGAAGAAATGTTCCTCTTGGTTTGAGAATTTATGATGTTCCTCCCAAGATAACTGAGATGGAAATTCTAGAAAATAGTGTTGGTGTCAAATATAGTTCCTGTTATGGCTAAATGTATTTTGCTTCTTTATCTACCAAAAAAGAAATTTATACCTTATTATCTATTTTTAATAATAAAAACTTATTGATGTAATTAAATAATTGTGCCTTACATGATGAAAATTTACGTTAATTTATTTTTAATTGAAATGATTTAGACCTTGAAGTAACATTGTTGGGAGGACAATCTTGAATTTCGAAAAGATTAATCTTCAATAACTGTAAAATGGGAATGGAGGAGATCTTGGTTAAAAAAAATGTGTAGCCAATTTGGTCTCACACCCAAGTTTTTATTAATATAAGTAATTTTAGTTATTTTTAAATTTTTTGAGTTTACAATTACATATACAATACATTGCAATTATAAATACATAATTGATTAATCGAGCACAAACAGATGAAGAAACATAATATACCAAAAATAAAACAATTTACCTGTGACAATTAGACATAAAAGGACTAAAGATCCACACATAACAATTACACATGAATTTTTTCTTTTATCACTCTTATAATAAATATTAAATGACCCAAAATTTTAACCTTTACTAATAATATCAAAATTTTCTTAACATTTTTATCCTTGAAAGTAGAAGTACCATAGGTAGCCACCAAAAAGTATCCATTATTAGTTGACCAAAGCTTAAATTAAGCTGACCTAGTAGTAAAATTGTTTATAGGTTAAGCTAGGTTAGGTCGAGACAGGGGCGTAGTCAGGGAGTTGGCAGAATTTCGGTTCCCATTAAAATAGAAAATTTTCTATTTAGATCCTTTAAAATATTTAAAATTTTAAATTAGTAAAAATAAAATTGTACATTAGCTCTACTAAATATGATAAAAAATTATTTTAATTATTTAAAAATTATAAAGATATAGATTATTAAAATGACGAAATTGCATTACTATCATAAAAGTTACAATTTAATTTTAGCTCTCCCTATAAGATTTTTCTAGCTTCGCCTCTGGGTTGAGGTTGGATTCTAAATTTGAGCTTAATTCTACTTAATTTGCCCAAATGTCTAGTTTATTGTTTAAAATGTAATAGAAATATTTGTAATTATAAATATTAATGTACAATTATTTTTATTATTCTTAAACAGTAAAATGGACGAGTTTGGACGAACCAACTCAAGATTGAAAAACTTAAATAATTTAACCCAAAATAAGCCATATCAGATAGACTACTTGTGTCTGTACTTATCATTCAAGATAGTAATATTGTGTTTTGTAGTAGGGCAATCGTTGTCTATCTTGTAAAGTAGAAGATAATTTGAGTCACACAAATCACATGCAAAGAGTGAAAAATTTTATGAAAAATATTAATCGCATGAAATATTCCACTTTAAAGTCATTCTGAAAATATTTAATATATTGTGAGGGAAGTTTTTAAGGCTTTACAAATAAGGTTATGAAATTGACAAGTCTCCTATATAGGTTTAGAAAAATATTAAAAAATAGATATTAAAAAGAAAAGACGTGTCATTTCTTAATTTTCAATTAAAATTATAAAATTTTCAATTAATCAAAAATTAGAAAAACTAAATTGAATTTCATAATTTTGCTAAGAGTATAAAGTAATTAATGTAGGAGGACGTGTGTTCAAGTACGCTGAAACGCATTATTCTCCTATTTATGAGTTGAGGAGGGACTATGAATAATTCTAAAGTATTTTGTCAAAAAGAGCAAATATGATTAGAATTTATAATAAGATTGATAATAAAAAATTAAAAATAAAGTCAACTTAATCACTTATACATTTTGTTTTTCTAAATTATGATTTAAGCTGGTTATTTAAAAAATTATAAAATTATTGGAAGAAATATTTTATAGTAAAATTTAAATTCTTTAATCATTTTCAATCCTCCGTTAACTTATAACATCATATTAGGCTTAATTCATGATTTGGCTCTTAAAGTATACTCGTTTCTTTTTAGTTTAGTATTTAAATTTTTTTGTCCCAAATTTGTATTTAAAGTACACTTAAATTCTCATTTTGGTATCTAAAGTATGCCTCCGTTATATTTCTTAATCCATTTTTAATAGGCTTTAAAAAGAATTATTATAGCCAATCATAAAGCGCCGCATGGCTCCTTTATGTAAAAAACAAACATTTTCTTTTATTAAATGTATATAGACATAAAAAAATACATAAATAGAAATGAATATATAAAAATTCGGAAAATATGTATAAAATCTAGAAAACAAAACATATAAATTATAAAAAAATTAAAAATGAAATTTACAAACATACAATGATTGAAAAGAAATTAGTTGAAATTAATAATATTATTACAAAAATTGTAAAAGATTATAAAAATTATAAAAAAAATTGTTTAAAAGGTTTAATTTTTTTTATAAAATTATAAAATATATAATTCTAAAATTCTAAAAAAATATTTAAAGTTGAAGTTTTTTTTAATTACTTGAAATTTAAATACCTTTTAAATTTTTATAACAATTTTTCAATTTTTATATATTATTTTGATTTTTTAAATTTTATAATTATATATTTTAGAATTTAACAAAAATATTAAAAATATATATATCATATATGAATTTTTTATAGTTTTAGTCAATATAATATATAATACCAAAAAAAAAAAAGGCTTGATGTGTTCTAATGGCTCCAACTGACGGTTAATAATTAGTCAACAGTCGATAAAAGTCAAAACTATTTATTAATATTTAATATTATATTTTTATTTTTTAATTTAAATTTAAAATTTTTATTTAAATAAACTTAATTATCATGTGACATTTTTTCATTGGCCAAAATATTCCACATGGCATTTTTCATTAGTCAATATTACCTAACCGTTTTTTTAACACCCATTACAAAATAGACTAAAAATAAAGAAAATTAATATTATAAGTATCAAAATAAAAAAATAAAAAAAGAACTTCAAAAGCTAAATTGTGAATCAAGCGATATATAAATGAAAGACTAAAAAATTTAAAAAGGTTTGAGCAGGCATATAGATTATAGATGACAACATTTCATTATTTATAGCCATACAATTACATCATCATATTGCCTCATCAACTCAAGCTCTAAATTAGTCCCATTTTATTTACAATAATAATAATAATAATAAAATTCACTTAACCTTTAATATATATATATATATATATACATATCCAACATAATTTTAGCATTAAATGAATTTTTATATTAAAATAAAAAGGGATAAATTTTAAAATTATCCATAAATTTTGATTTAATATACAATTGTATACATAGATTTTAATTTAGTACAATTATACACGTGAAACTCTAATTATGGTCTAAATGTATACTTGAAACTTCAATTTTGATTTAATCATACACATTTAAAGAAATAAATACATCGATTAATTTTTATATTGGATAAATATAATTATTTATGTATGCAATATATAAACATAAAATGATGTTATATCAATAATTGTGTTAATAATTTATAAGAATCAGATCAGATAGAAATTTTATATATAAAATTGTACAAAATCAAAATTCATGTATAATTTTAAGATTTATCGTAAATAAAGAATCAAAACCGGTTTTGTGAATTATCAAATTTATACCGTAAAATTGGACTGAGGACATCAAATTTAATATTTTAACCATTATGTTGCAATGAAAGGAACAGCTTAAGGAGAAAAGAGAAAAAAGTGATTTATGAATTATAAAATCAAAACATATTTAAAATTTTATTGCAAGTCTTAATCTAGTGTTTAAAGCTTAATAATATACATAAATAAGAGAGGTACAATGTAATACGGCTAATTAGTGTTAATGTGTCCACAATTTATTTGATTTAAAGATTTGGTCACAATGATTGAGACTTGTTAACTATTCAAATTAATAGACTTTAATATTAGTCACACTCTAATTATTGTTTATGATTTTAGTGTAAAAAAGGAGTCCAAATTTTGTTTGATTACACAAATGTCAGCCAAATCATAATTAATAATTGCAATTTGATTGCAAACGTACGTGCTGCCTTTATCTTAAAGAAAAGACCAATGGAAAACTTGCTTTTGTCCAACTATATCACATAGACTAAACATTTTTTTCAAGTTTTTAACTTTAAGATTTATCAATTTAATACAGCCAGTAGTGTGGTATAATATATATATATATTTCTTGAAAAATGATAGTACGGAAATATAATATGATATTCTTTTTATTTTAATATATTATTTATATTAAATTATAGTTTGTTTACGATGTGGTGAAATATGCATCTAACAAATGTTTTAGGTTTGAATTCCAAATCTTTTTAGACGCGAAAGTTAGAAAAATTTTTAGGTGGGGTTGAAAATGAATTATAAAAATTTTGAGAGATTGAAATGTAATTTTACCATTTACTAATTTATAATTTTTGTTTTCATGTTTAGGGAGGGGACAAAGTGTAATTTTATTATTTTTAAAAGGTTAAACTAATTTTTTTCATTTTTAGGGGGCTAGACCCCTGTCAACCTTTGACATTATCTCAATGTACAGTTTAAAGTTTTATATGAAAAGATAAAATTGTCCTCAAAATAATATATATTACTTTGTAAAAATAATGGGTAACTTGGCGACTAAGTTTGGAGCCGAAATCTGATTGATATGTGACATAAACTTAATAAAAATCTTAACTAAATTATATCAAACATATAATGTGGGTGAAACAATTATTTAATAAATATATAAAATATTGATAAAGAGGCTAAATATTGTTTTAGTTAAAATGGGAGCAAATGTTTGAAATGTTAAGTTCAAATATTTTAATGTCCATGTGTTTTTAAATTTTATATGAAAATACCAAAAAACCTTAAATTAGTATAATAGTTATTCCTTTGTATAAATATTGGATTTTTAGTAAATTAACAATTAAGTTGGTGATTGGTTAATGATGACACCGAGTCAATAAAAAATGGCAAGTGGGTTATTTTTTGTGTCTAAAAATTATTAAAATTTATAATAATAAAAAATCAAATTGAAGCTTTGGTTGAAGACTTGAAGTAGTAAAGTTGATGTTTTATTAATGCTAGTATTATGCAATGCTTTTGAATCGAATTAGATCGGTTGGATCAGAAATTAGTTGAGGGATCGGTCTGAAAACTAGCTTTGAATCAGTTAGATAGCGAACTGGTTGAATTGGAATTTTCGAAAAATTTAAGTTCTTTTTAATTTTTAATAATTTTTTAATCAGACCAACAAACTGGTGACTTAATCAGTTCGACCATCGATCCGATTTAAAAAACATTGATATTATAGGTCCAAATCTTAGGAAGTAAGTTTTTTATTTTTTAATTAAAAGTATAAGAAGACTAATGTGCCTTTTTAATAACATTACTTATTTTAAATTAGATGTTGTCACATTCTCGATACGAGTAAAATAAAATATTTCATGGTTAAAATATTTTTAAAAAATTTGTTTAATAATGAATTTGTATTTTAATATTATTGAACATGTACTCGATCATTGGCTTTGTTTTATTATTATTATTTAACAATGATATAAAAATATAAAAAGACAAAAATGATATTATAACAATATTAATTATAAATTAAAAGAAGAGATATTTTTGTAATTTCATAATTAAATTAGTGCCACAATTAATAGTGACACCAACTTAGTAAAATATTAAAATAATAGTATTAATATTCAGTGTTTTAATTATTTTTCAAATCAAATTTATATTTAATTGATTTATAATACCAACTTAATCAGAAGTATAAAATTGATAAAAATTTACAAAATTATTTAAAAAATTTAAACTATTACAAATGGGAATAAAATAATAAAATTTGAATTATTACGACTCCGTAAAAACCTATTTACATAATTAACTTAAAAATCTATAATATAAGGAAATTAAATTATGAAAATTAATGGAGAGTAGCTAATATTTTATGTCATTTGACAAGACGGCTTCCAAAATCGGTGTTTGATAAGACAGCATCAAAATCATAGACCTTTTATAGATTTTGAAAACGCCAAATGGAAGCATATTAGTAATTGGCACTATGACTTTGGTTTGATTTAAAAAATTATTTTAATTTAAACCTCCCTAATTTTATCTTCCCGTATTTATGAATATTTGAGTATTTATAAATATTATTATTATTTGACTCCACTATTTCTAGAACCAACATGTTGAGCGGATTTCAAGCATACTGAATATGTATTTTACTTTAGGTTGTCTGTTAGATCACATGATTTCACTTCTGGAAACTCTTTGAGTGCATGTGAATTGAGACTGCGATCTTCCCTTACTTCGTGCAAGTCCACCTTACACACAATCGTCTAGTGGAACTTATTCGAGCTGTAGGTGGGCGACTCAAAACCCACGACCTGAACCCTACCTAAGATTCGAGCTGGTAAACATTGATGTATAATAATATTTTATATATATATACACATTTGTTAGTATTATATAAGTACATGGTGTTTAATATAATTATTAAATTAAATTAAAAGGACATGGATGCATGATTGGAAAATTTTGGGCGGTGGCCGCTTTTACCATCAATAATATCTTTTTAGGTTATGTCAGGTTCCATGTGCAATACTGGTGAACATTCTCACAACAATCTTTCTTCATATTATATAATTTCCCGATCTCTCCAAAATAAAAATCTTCGTACACGTGTAATGCATACAAATATTTTTACTATTTTTTTATAATTTTAAATATGTTTGAAAAATCATAATATGATAGGAGTTTTTGTGTCTTATGTAATACATTAAAATAATAAATTTAAATTAAATCAAAGTAGGATGAATTTTGAATTTTGATACCTCGAAGGGCGGATATTGTCAATTCACTATCGCTTTGAAATGAGTAAATTATAAAAATAGTCATTTTTATTTACTTAATATTATATTTTAGTCACTTACGTTTGAAATATTACGTCTTAATCATTTACGTATTGTTTTAGTCCAAATGGATTTAAAGTCTCAACCTTTACCAACAATACCAAAACTTTATTAGCAAATTAGAAGAATTTTAAATTTTTTTTATGATGCAATATTATATTTTATTAAGACTAAAATAATTCAAAATCTATGGAAAGATTTGAGTTTTACCATCCTTAATCTTTAATCACGGTTAATAGCCTATACTAAAAATGATATGTTAAGAACTTTTTAATGCATCGATACTTATAAATATCAATCAACCAAAACCTTTAATGAAAAAAAAAATTGAGAGAATTTTGAAAGGTAATACTACAATTCATGGTGAATAATAAAAAAATAGATAATTAAGGGGAGTGTAGATGGGCGATTGGATACGATATAGTGTGTTTGGTTTACTTTTTATTTCACACTTTAGTATTGTCACATTATCTAATCTTACCGCCACTGTTATTTTTATACTAACCGTAACTAAATGCACCATCCATCAAAATCTATTTTAAAATTTTAAAAAGTACAAGTTGCTATAAAGAGGTGGGGATTATATTTGCATTTATGGCAAGACAAAAATAAATAATAATTATGAAGAAAAGATAACTTGAAATGTGTGAACATTTATAGTGATGAGTGTGGATGGGATGTTTCTTTAGCGACAAAGAAATCGAGTTATTTATTTTGCGAGTTTAAAATGGTTGAGAGTTGATGTCAATTAAACAAATGGTGGATTTGGATGAGTGATTGGGTGTGGTGCAATGCGTTTAGTTTATTTTTTGTTTTATGCTATAGTATCGTTATAGTATCTAATCTCACCGTCACCATTATTTTTACACTAACCGTAAATAAATACACCACTCATCCAAACTAATCCAAACTACCAAACCTATAAAAATAAGCCACAAATTGCCCTTCTTTTTATCACTTATAAAAAGCCTTCCACATTAAATTCTGCTTATATCAAAGCCATCTCTTTTTCCACGTTTGTTTTCCAATCAAACTAGCTAAAAAAAGGAATAAAAGAAATGTCACTTTTCTAAATCTTTGTTTCCTTCGCTCCCTAATTTATTGTTATTATTGTTGGTTTCTAAAATTTTAGATTAAAACTGATAAAATGGTTTTTATACGTTAGATAAATGAGCATTCTGTTATGAATTTTATTTATTTCGGCTATTAAAATTTGATTATTGACATCAGTATGAGAAATGCATAGCATGTCACATATCATTGTCTGGTTATTCCATTAGTCACACTAATTTTTAAAAATTTAACGTATATAGATTAATTTGTCTATTTTTTAAGTTGAGGGAGTAAAATGTAATCTGGCTCTTAACGTAAGGACCTCCACGTTACTTTTACCCATTAAATTTGTTGTAAAAATTTTATTTAAAACATTTTCCATAAATTTTTAATTTTTAGGTAAGACACGTGTAGTTAAAAAATTGAAAAAAGAAAAGAAGAAGAAGAGAGAGTATGTGGTAGTATTTGGAACATATTTTGGTTGTATATCTATTGCTTTACTTATATTAAGCTCTTTAGTTGAATTAGTATCATGAGTTAATTTGACATCAATTTAGTTGAAAAATTATTAAAATACTCTTATCTTTACAAAGTAATAAATATTAATGTAAGGATATTTTTATCTTTTCATTTTTTTAATAAAATAATACTAGATTAAAATTTAAACTTTAAACATATAAATTATTAAAATTTTATTACAATCAAAATCTTAATTTTAATATAAAATTTTTACTCAAACCCTTTATTTTATTATTCAATTTAATTGAATTTCACTTCTATATTACTTTAAAAAATTATGTAAATTTCGACAAATTGAAAATCAGAAAAATAATATATACAATCATAAAAGTTTACACTGAAGTATAGTAAAGTGTGATATACTTTAGTCTTTATAAAGAAAAGGATGTATACTTTTTTCGGTACATGAGTTGTGATGGGTTAAATTCAAATAAATTAGAATTAAAAGTGTAAGGTCCCTCCAAAAAAAATTTACTCCAATTTAAATTATTAATTTAATTGATGAAAAATATCGTCTTTATTCTTTTTGACACAATATTTAGAATTATTTATAGTCATTTTTAACAAATAAATAGGAAAATAATGCGTTTCAACGCAAACTCACGCATTACTGCATTGACAACAACAATATCTATGTTAATCGAGTTAAATCTCGACCGATTATTATAAAAAAGAAATTTGTTTAAGTTTAATATCTCATATTTATTAAAGATATAATGGATTAGAATTAATAATTAAAATTATGGTATGTAGTAAATATGTTATAATGACGTGTTAACGGATCTTTGTTCAGAATCATAAGATTGCAAGTTACAAAGGCGCTGTTGTTACGAAATTCAGTTTTAAAGCAAGAAATATTTGTCAGTAGCCTAAATTTGTGGATGAATCATGTGATTATATATATACTGTATAAAAAGATTTTGCTTTTTATAGGCTCTTAACTTTTTCATTACGTTTTCACTTTTTTTTTTCAGTGTTAAAATTTTTTCTGACGTAGAAGGAATTGGATGTTTGCAACTTTGGTGCAATCCCAATTGTGTAGCAATACATATAATGAAAAAAAAAGTGTTAAAAAAATAATTACCCATTTTCACCAAAGTTTGCCAGAAAGCAAAGCAAGCATGCTTTTGATGTTAGAAATCCATCATCTACATCAACTCAACCCAGAAAAAGAACACCTTTCTGCCCAAAAAACCCAACCCAGAACACAACTGAAACTATCAAAAGACAGCTTTTTTATGTTCCCTTTTTAACTGTTTTTAGTTTCTTGTTTCACTTGTCTTTCTAGTCGCTTCAAACAGCTGAGGTGTATTATATATATATATAATGGAGATTCTGATTAGATGTTTTCAAATTATTGCATGAGAGAAGAGCTTGTCAGGTATGCTGAACCTTTTTTTCTTTTTTTTCTTTTCTTTTTGGTTCTTTTTCATTAATGGTGCTTCAAAAATAAATTCTTTTTGTTTTCTAGTAAGAAAGAAAATAATGATTGTGAAGTAAGGAAAATCAGAAAAAAAAGGTTTCTTTTTTCCCTAGGGAGGTGGGGGCTGTGGGGGGTTTTAATTTTTTCTATGCATTGTTTGTTTTTGATATTTGGATTCTTCTTAGAAACCTCTAAAATGGTTCCTTGTTTGTTGCCTAACCAGTTGGTTGATAAGCAACTTGTTATTTAATATTTTTATTTATATATATATGATATAATTTTCTTTATTGATTCTATGAATTTGGTTTAGTTAGGATGTGCTTTTTGTTTTTCCAATCTGCAAAACTTTTTCACGTGAATCAGTGTCTTTTGTTTCAAATTCTCGCTGTTATGGATCTTTGTGCAGTGGAAAAGAATCCAAATTTCGGTTCTTAGTTTTTTTGTTAATTTTATAAACAGATTCATGGTTGGTCAGTCAAACTCCATTGTCAGCAAATAATTCCATTTCCATTCTCATGTAGTATGAAAGGTGTTTGAAAATATTCCACTTGGTTTACCTATTCTGATTCTATATATAATATGAATGTTTCAAGAGTTGAGAGGAACTAAATTGGAAGGAACTAAATTGGAAGGAAATGGGGTGCCTGTTATCGACGCCAGAGGTTACAGGAGGAGCTCGAAGAAGGCCGAGAAATATTGGTGAAGTTGTAATTTTTGTTCCTGGACTGAGAATTCCTAGGCCCCTTGATTTCGCACAGCCACTCGGTGATGGACTATCCAAGAGCTTGGTTGAACGTCTATCGGCGTTGAGAACACGTATAGAGGTCATGGCAGGTCAAGAAGCACCTATGACTACTAAACCGAGAAGAACAGCCACACAACACGGTTTGATGACTCTGAGATTGTCTCTGGTAATTGTTTGATGCTCCTGTTTACTTAAAAATCGAACTTACAATGCAGGAGGTTCAACATTGACTGATTTGCAGCAGGCTCTCGAGGATTATCTGCCGGTTTTGTTGGGGCTAGTTGAAAATGGTATCTACATCAGTAAACTAGATACATGCCATAAACTATGATATAATGTTAAAAATGTTGAGAATGCTTGTGTCAATGTGAAGGAAGAAAATAGATATTCAATCATTCTTGTCTTATAAAAGATCCCAACTCTTGTGGCTTAACTTGTACTCCATTTTCAACGAATTTTCAAGTGATATACATACATTATTGTTCAATATGAAATCAAAGTCTACCAAACCAAATGTTCAAACTATTGTTTTATGTTCATTTGACTGGAGATTTTTCTTCTTTATGCCTGCAAAATCACTATCTAAGTACATCTTTTGTCATGCTCTCTGTTTCAGAAGTAAGTTTTATCCTTTTGACCACATACAGGTAACTGGCTAAAACATAACTTGCGGTTCTGTTGGATAAATCAGGAAGATAATGTGGAGGTGAATTAAATGAGATACAAATTCTAATATTCTGCATCCCTTCATTCGCTACGATTGCCTTTTCAAAGAGTTTTCTATATGCAGGAAACTACCATGTCGGATTCTTGGTATGAGGTACTATCAGTGTTGCACTTGATGGCAGTTCTATTGTTATCACAGGCCAATTTATTGCTTCTTCCAAACAAATTTACCAGTGGTTATCAGTCTACAGCATTGGAAGGTGAGGGCAGTTGGTTCTTTTCTATGCATCTGCTGCTGTGCCAGAGTTGTTCTGTGCACTTTCATTACTCGTTGCTGCAGAACATGTTTTTTTCAGTGTTATTTTGAATACAAGTGCCAAGTGCCAACTAAACTAATATGTGTCTTGGTTACTCAATGAACTTAAGCATTTCAGAGTGCCTAATGTATGCAAAAAGGCATATAGTATGAATCCCTTCTATATAATTTATAAATATGAACAGATGCCATGCGAGGGTTTACCAAGAATTTAGTGGTTGCATTTAGTTATGCTATAGTCCATGCTGTAATTTACCAGCATCAACAAGCAAGGTTGCTTCAATACATCTTGTAATGCTGACACAAGTAAGCTTTCTTAGTCTTAGACTGGCTTCTGTAAGGCCTGTAAGAATATCGTGAATGAATCCATCCCTTGAATGTACGAGACCACCGTACAAAATCCCGGAACTTACATAAATTCTAGTCTTTATGTTGAGTTATATTTAGAAAACTTTAGTTTCTTTTCCCTCTTTGCAATGTTCTCTTGATTTTTGATAATTAATTAGGTGCCACAACCAGGGGTGGCCTTCCCCATCTCTTATTCACTTGAAGATCCCTCTTACTTTGAGGGGAAATGCCAACTGATCCTTGGGTCATTGGTTCCTCGGGAAATAGTAAATGTCAATCTCTTTTTCTAAGTTGATAACCATAAGGTGTCATGCAGGGACTATATGTTAGATGTTTCTTTTCATTCTTCTCCTTGCACTTAATGTGTGACTTTGTCTACTAATCTGACCATTTGCTTCATCTCTCTCAGATTGCAAACGAGCATCCATTGACATTTTCTTAAAGGCAGCTGGATATCTGGACTTTGCTGTGCAGAAAGTTCTCCCTCAATTGCCCTTGGAACTTAGGTTTTCTCAAAAGATATCTTTCTAATATTTCCTGAAATGAACATTCTAATACCTGTTTCCTTTTCCTTATGCATCATAATTCACTTAAAGGACTAAGCAATTCCCAAAACTGTTGTTTTTTACAGGAATGATTTGCCACTAGATCTGTCAGAGGGAGTGCTTAAAGCCCTTTGTTTGCAAGCATTAGGCCAGGTAATCTTTTCGTAATTGGTGAGGCTGATTTTCAATGTTTTTGGTTAGGAACCTAAAAATATCTATCCATTTGGACAAAGGGTATTTCCCTCTTTCGATCTAACTATGGACAGTGGTGAGCTTATATCTAAGTGATGGCAAATTTTGCAGTCATGTGATGTGTGCTATAATGGTACAACTCAAATTTCATGTTTCTGATTAAAAAAATTTGGCCTAAAATATTAAACAAATTGGAAAACATGTAACTTGGATGATGATTCAACCAAGCAATGGTTTAGATGATAATTTGGAAAATTGATTTGCGATAGGTTCATATGCCGTGAAATCTGTGTAGAACTAGAAACTAATAAATAATCATGTTAAAAAATCTTAAAACCTTATTGTGAAAAGGTAAAAATGATTTCTTAGAGGACTTTAGCAGGTATTTTGACCAATAGATAATTTTATACTTAAGGATGATCAATATACAACTTAAACATGTTTAATAGCTTCTTCTTGCTGGCTTATTTCAGTCATGATGGTGTACAATATAACCTAAATTTTATTGGTCAAATTAATTGTTCCCATTGCATGCATTTGTTCCATTCTTTTTCTTTCAACTTCCTGCCTTATGCGTGCCTTTAATATCCAACTATTTACAGGGTGTTGAGATTCAACTGGGAATGGCAATTGATAGCATTAAGGCCACTCTGGCCGTGAAAAGGAGGCTAGCATGTGAGATGGTTAAATACTGGCATCAGGTAAATTTATTGTTCCTTGTTTTGCTCTTTTATAACACTCATATTGGCTCATGATTTTTTTTATTGCCTTATTTTCATTTTGCTGTCTTTCACTTGTCTGCAATTGAAGATATTGTCATTTGTTTCATTTGATTTCTCTTTGTATATAGATATATTTCATTTGTCATTGACAATTTTCTGGTTTATACATTATAAAATGCAGGCTGAGGAATACATAAAGGACCTTCCACTAGCAAATGGATGGGGAGAAAAGCACAAGCTTTTCATTCAGTGGAAGCACATTGAAGCTAAGGTATAAATCTCCATAACTCACTGCTTGGTTTGCAGCAAAATTAGAGAAACAATGGTTCATGTGTTGGGGATTTGAAAATGCAAGCATCTCTTAAAGGAGCTAGTAGTTCATCACTTATGGAGATCAAAAAGCTCTCAATAATAGCTAGTCCTTTACTGAATTTCAGTGCTTTAGAAACTTGTTTCACTGAACATATATAGATAGAAACTGGCTTGCCATATGGTCCTATTGGTGCTAGAGTTCTACGCATATGAGCATTGCACATCTTTTTATATTCCAGGCTATTGCATACTATCTTCACGGATTAATCCTCGAAGAAGGGAACACATCTGCTGGCATAGCTGCAGCTGCTCTGCAAGCAGCAGAAGAGTATCTCAAAGAAAGCAAAATGGCCTGCGATTCTTTCCATGTGACACTCCCTTCATCACGGTAGTTTACTTCTGATCTCTGTGTTTTAACTAAATGGATCTCTAGTGTAGCATATTAGTGTTGCTGCAAATACCCAGATTTCACGGTTGGCATTGGTTTGGGGACTAGATTTTATATAGTTTATTGATTTATCGTGCCCCAGATTTCACTTAGTTGATAGATGAGATGACAAACCTTGTTCTTTTTCCAGTAATCCACTTCCCTGGGGAGCCAGCAAGTATCTTGCTGAGAGGATTCCAAAAGATATATCAAGCAAAACAATCAACTGGGATTCACAAAAACATGAAATGTAAGTACACATTTTCTTCTTGTTTTTATTATTATTTTTTATATACAGACGGGATCGAGCCAAAAAGGTTTTATAGATGCTGAAATTCAAATCGCATGTCACCTTTTAAAGCAATGGTTCAGTTTCATTCCGTTTTCAATTGTGTAGAAATTGACCCCATTTTCTAACCTTTGACATGGTTAAACGAGAAAGTGAACTTATGTTTGTGATGTGTTGGAGGTTGCAGGATTAAGCAGGTAGCTCCAGCATTGCCTGACTTTGTGCTGTCCCTAAAACCTGATGAGTATCAGCTTCCTTCAACAGATCCTTCCTGGAATGATTTACAAGTTCAAAACGTGGTTCCTACCAAGTGAAGCCTCAAGGGCCAAAATGTGAGATGTGATTAAAATAATTATAATATATTACGCATGTAAAACACCATTTGGAATAAATCAGAGTTGTTAAACGTCTTCCAATATTCATCCACGAGGGATTAACTCGATTGATAAAATGGCAAAAACAATTATAAAATTTTAGAACTAGATGAAGCAGTATACATATAATGAAACAAATACAACCAGGAATATAAAAGAGACATCAACTAACATCAAGTAGCACATAATAGAGAGCGTATGAAGAATGAAAGACATCCAGGGAAAAAGCATATACTAATACAGCAACCTTGAGACAAGACTCGACATGACATGATCCATTAACATCCAGAAGCAGCTTGGTTGAAGCAGACAAAATTTTCAGGACAGGTCCATCTGCTAGCAGCCTAGCACAGTATCGAGGCTTCCTTGTTCACGCCTCTTTCGAACAACCAATGCTTGGATAATTTTACAGGCACTGCAGTATGTAACTCATTTTTATTACAAGAAGTAAGGAACTCCAGTCCTCGGCCCTCGCATCTGGTTATTCTCTTCTGTTTCAGTGAAGAACTTTACTTCTCTCTCCTGAAAATTTCAAGGCCGTAAGAACCATGTATGGCATGTGTTTGAGGAAGAGAGCATTTTGGAACAATAATAGCTAGAAGCAATCCACAATCCTAATTAAAAGGGGTTTTTTAAGGCAGACAACTTAAAGAGAAAGGAAGGTGCAGGGAAAAAAAAAATTTCTGACCATGTTCTCATTGAAGCTCAATATAGAAGCTACATTCCCACAACGGTAACAATAATTCGGGGCAGACCACACCTGTAAAAATCAATAATCAATAACTTCTGTTAAGCTCTTAATACAGTTAAGACAAAAATATGAAAGCAGAAAGTGTAGAGTCTCACTGTTACTAGGCCTTTATCTTGAAACATGTACTTGAGACCTTCTTGCACAAGTTGGTGAGCTCGACAAACAAGATCAAGCTTGTTTATGTGGTTGAACTGCAACAAATGACAAGTTGAAAATTATTATTTCAGCATGATAGTATTACTATAGACTGAGATGAGATCATTTACCTCAGATGTGACCCTGGACCCAAATAGCCAACCTGCTCCACGTGGACTGACTGCCCATGTTTCAATATCTTCAGGATCACTCCACATGAGATCGCAGAATGGGCCTTCATGAGGGATTTCACAGTTCCGGTCAATTACCCTTATCTGGCATAAAAGCAGAAAAATATAAAAGTGCATCAACATTCAGCACCGTATAACAAAATAACGAAATGAACAAGCAACCACTACACTTGTAGTTGAAAAGTCCCTGGGAGTAGCACTTGTTAAAGAAAATACCACCCATGTGAAATAGATGGTTACTGATTAAAGATAATTATCCCTTCAGCTTTAAAACCAAATAAAATGCAACTGAATAAACATAACTAGTTTTTACTTAATAGACTTTGGAGTGGATGATTATTCACTGAACTAAACAGAGATGATATCAATCCCAGGACTAGATGGTTACAAAGTCAATAAAATCAAACACTACAACATGGACAAAAGCTGATCAATTAAGTATGAACTTCTAGATATTACTGCAAATAAACAAGCCAGCTAGCTAATCAAAACTGGAGCAAAAAATGGAAAATACCTGATCGATTGTTCGAATGTCAGGAGAAAGGCCACCATGTACACAAAGTACCTGCAAAACATAATATACAAAATTAATAAAGAGGCGAAAATAAGGTGACTAGAAATAGATGCTTTGTAGGAAGAGTACTTACAGTCCCATCTATAATTGCTGAAAGTGTAAGATAGTCGAAAACATCTGTACAATACCGCCATGCATTAGCATTTCCATACTTTCTCTGGCACTCATCATAGAAGCCGTAAACCTAGTAAAAATGTTGTGCACACCTTAAATGTCAATCCTTGATATTTGGAACCATTTTCTAAAAATTAGAACTTTTGAGCACTGCTCAACAACCCTTAAAATCAAACTGATCTGGTAATGGCATCTAGAATTTCTAATGGCTCTGACCCTCAGATTCAGAATGTCATTCTCAAACTAAAAGGCATCGAATCCCTTTTTTCCTCAAAATTAAGAAGAAAAAGTAATCATAGAACTGCAACAAAGCTTTATGCATGACAAGAAGCAGCCTTGAAGAAGCATAATGAAACAAAAATGGAAAAAGAAGCGCAAGACACTTGAAACACACATAACAGAACATGCATACATTCTATAAGGTCTTTACAAGCATATTCCATTCTGATATATTTCAAAAGCACACCTGAGTTAATTGTCTGCTTTCATGATTCCCCCGTAAGAGCGTGATATTAGCAGGATACCTATGATTCAGAGAAGAAAAAAAAAAAACAGAGACAGAAAGTAATGTCACCTCTTATTTATACAAGAAATAGCATTGATAGCCTAACAGGCCAACAATAGAACAGAAAATTTAATCTCCTTTATCAAATGCATAGAGCAATAGCAGAGGGCAATTCGTGATATCTGCACCTTGATTCTTCCAGATACAACTATGATAATGCATTTAACATATAGTCCTATCTTGCAGCAAAAAACAACATGATAGCATCAAACAGATCCTTTTACAAGTAGGAAAAAATTGGTAATTGCAAGATAAATAAGAATGAGCATTTGTTATTCTTCCTATAAACTAAACTACAATTGTTTACAATGGTTGCTGATTAACAATGATCGGATACAAGTCAAAAACAGAGAAATAATGCACCCAAGTACATGGTTGAAAATCAGTAGAAAAACCCAAAGGAAAATTACAGAGATGCTTAAGCATGTATCCAGAGGGTATACCTTGCCATGGTTGAAAATCAGTAGACAAACCCAAAGGAAAATTACAGAGATGCTTAAGCATGTATCCAGAGGGTATACCTTGCCATGGTTGAAAATCAGTAGACAAACCCAAAGGAAAATTACAGAGATGCTTAAGCATGTATCCAGAGGGTATACCTTGCCTTGAGAAGCAAAAGAATAGTGAAAACTTCAAGACTATTATAACCTCGATCAACAAAATCTCCCTGTCCAAGGGAATACTAAGGTTTAGCACCCATTAGTTGAAATCAATACCATAACAGACATAGAGATCACATAGAATTTGCACAAAAGTTTCCCTTCAGAAGATATAAACTATACCATAAAAATGTAATTCGTATCCGGTACATGACCTCCTGTCTGAAAAAGCTTCATTAGATCATGGAACTGGCCGTGGATATCACCACAGACGGTTACTGGACTGTTGACAGGTTGCACATTCGACTCCTCAATGAGGATTTCTTTTACCTACAACGTTTTACATCATAGATTATAGAAACAAATAAACCTTCATAGGAAATAAAACTGCAAGTTGACATACAGCAATGACCAAATTACACCATTAAAATGAATAACATAGAAACTGAAATCTATTGACTAATATACCAGTAAAATTTATGCATATGACTTGTCGAGCAAATAAAACAACCGGATCAGAAGCTATATTTTTGTTAACGGTAACTCAGTTATGTGAAGTTCTTTAAAAGCAATGCTAACAGATGATAGCTGCTGCGTGAGAGTTTCAAGTGCAGACATAAACTTGACATTTTGCTACAATTATTGATTCATTTCTAAATGGTTGGCTTCATCTTTTAACAAATCAAGCAACCGTTTTCGAATTCATCCCAAATTACGAATCACGAAATCACGCAAACCCTAGTTTTTTACCAATCAATTTAAAACCCTGAAAGTAAAAGTTGCTACAGAAAAAACAAATAGATAGAAAAGGAAATTACATATTCGCAAAGTAGCTGAAGCTCGTCTTCCAAAAGATGCTGGCCTTCTTTAACCTTCGATATCCATTGATCCAAATCCATCGATTTGTTTTCTCGTCTTCGGAACTTGAATCCCTTTTCTTTTTTCTCTTAGTTTTGTAAGAAAAAAGGGGGGGAAAAAGAATCTGAATAAATATGAAAATTCTCGCTTTTTCTCCCTGTATCTAGGGTTTTTAAGCAGTGGGGGAGACTACGAGAAGATCGAAATTTTCTATTATCGCTCTCTTTATTTATTTATTTACTTAGCTTGCTTATTTGCTTATTTTTTTATTGGTCAAATTATATAAACATGTCATTAATGGACTAATTTAGTTTATATATATATATAAATTTTTGAATAAATTAATTTAATAAAATATTCATTAGTATCATTAATATTTTCGTATATTATCACCAATAGCTTTCATAAATATTAATTCATTGATTATTTAATATTTAATTAATATTAAATTGTTATTATATGATTAGATCGTAATACAAAAAAATAACTTCTATTGGTAAATAATTTAAAATAGGTCATTAGTCTAATTGAAATTGAACAAATCGATTGAAAAAAATATGTCATAAGAGATACATTATCTTGGGTATCGGAGTAGATATCTCCCAAAAGATGAAAATATAGATGTGACTGATTAAATTGATAGTTTATCGAAAATGACCTAAGTAGAATAGATCATAAATCTGTATGATGGACTATGTATGCGTGACTCGTATATTTGATTTAAATGAAAATCTGAGTTCAAATAGATAAGGAACCGAAAGATGTTGCATTAGATATACGACTTCTACAATGTGTAGCATCATTCCACAATAGTGGAATTCACAGCCCAATTAAATGGTAAATAATATCCTCTCATTTGCATTACATGATAGATGAAAAGTAACGTGGCCACAAGTCATTTATTTTAGTAATTAATAATTTAATTACTATCTATTAGTAATTGAGTTTTCGTGAAGGAATATTTAATGGTTATCGTGAGATAAAATATGACCATCTTAGGAGAACTAATTATCCCAAAAAGATTAAGGATATTTTATGATCTTAATATGGTAACACACTTATGACAATGTCATTGGACAGGCACTTAATAGGTAACTTTCGTAATGGTATATAATAAGAGAGAACTCAATGATACTTTAGTAGAATGATTTCGTAACTAAAAATGGTGTGATTAATAAGCAAAAAATTGTAACTTAATTACAAATTATTTGAGCCTTATTTATTTATGTTCATTTAGTCTTTCTACTAGCTCAAGATAACTAGAAATGAATTGCATTGGAACAAAATAATATGGAATGAATGCAAATGACGAAGTAAGAGAAATAGATGCATGTATCACTATCTGCAGTAAATGCGTTTTCTCGCTAAATATAAAAATGACTTAGGAATTAATTTAATATTTTCAATTTATTATCTAATTAATTACAGTTATTATAGATTTGTAGAATAAAGCAATTAAATATATTTCCTCTTAGATTCTAATACGTAAAGTTGCAATGACTTTAACAAAATTATAATTGGTTGAGAAAATAATTTAATTATGAAATTAATTAAATTAAATAGATAATGCTTTGGGTAGTAGAATATAAATATTAGGTTTGATAAATTATAAGAGTTAGATTAGAGTTTAGGAAACATATATATCTGGACAATAAATGCATAACTTGGTCATATACCATGTAAGGGGCGGCAAACCCTAGTGTTTTATTAGTGGTGCTTCCGACCTTGTACTATAGCCTACCATTGTACAATATTTTCTATTGAAATAATATTATTTTATTAGACCTTTTTTAAATAGAACTCTTGTAATTTTTTTTGTAAATAGGAATTATCGATTAAAAAAATAGAATTGTAACACCCCTAAAATTGTTATGCAATAAAAAGTGGTATTAAGTTGAGATCATATATAGTGGAATTATCGAATAAATGAAATAAGGTACATAATTGAGAAAAGATATGGTTGATGGATGCCAAACGAAGTTGAATTAAAAAGTATGTCGTGATATATTAATCTAAGGCATGGAG
Source organism: Gossypium bickii (assembly GCA_025503065.1). Lineage (NCBI taxonomy): Eukaryota > Viridiplantae > Streptophyta > Magnoliopsida > Malvales > Malvaceae > Gossypium > Gossypium bickii. The sequence goes on from CP106710.1 coordinate 138,599,663, forward strand.
TAAATCGTAAAGTTGTGAAATATTTTGGGACCTAAGTATAATTATTCAAAATTTAAAGGATTAAAATTTAAATATGAGAAAGTTAGGGGACTAGAAGTGCAAACGATTTAAAAGCCCTTGCGATAGAAAATTGATAAGCAAGGACCAGATTGAATAAGTGGAGAAATATGATGGATTAATTTCTATTTTTTCTAAAAGTGGATAGTGTTTTAAAGATTAAATTTTAGAGAATTGTGAAGGGCAAAATCGTCATTTTTAATTTGAATAGATATTAAATGTAATAATTAAGGATAAATGGTGTAGAAATATTGTTGGTTAAAATATTTTATTATTAGTTTACTATTATTTTATTTTTAGATATTTCTGTATTAATTAATGGTTAAGTAAAAGATGAAAAGGAAAAGAATGCTTTTCATATTTCTCTCAAGTTCACGCCACCACTATCCATGGAGAAAATAGGTTTTATTTTCTTTACAATTTGATCATTTCCTTGAAATTAAAAGAGAAATACTTGAAATTCATAGATGTGATTGTCTAGATTGACAATACATTAAACATAACCTAAGTTCAATTAACCATAGATCCATTTATGAATTAATTCATTTTTGACATTCATAGTGTGACATTCATAATGTGACTTACCTTAATCTTAAGTAAGTGACTAACTCATGGGGCTAAAACTTTAGTCTAGCAAACTGTGCGACCTTAGGTGATTTATTTGTTTCAAATCTGCCTAAGTTAGCCCAACACTCGAAAAGTGAGAATTCTTTAAGGCACCGAAAAATATAGTAGAAGAGAACTTGATGCAAAAGAGAAACAAGAGAATTGAAAAAGCCACAAGAAAGCAATGCACACTAAGTGTTTGAGTAAATGTTCTCAAATATATTCTTTAACTAACAATAGGATGATTAAAAATGAAGGGGAATGCCTCTATTTATAGTTGAGCTCCCCTAAATCCAACAGTACAGATTGGATTACATCAACGACTAAGCTTAGTGCTTGTCTACAAGATGAGAGTTCTAAGTTATATAAACTCTATATATCTTTATCCCTTAGAAATTGCATTAATTACCCTAGTAAATCTAGTTTTATTGGAGTGTTTCACTGGATTACCAAGACTTTAAGTAAATGGACTTTTCCATAGGTTTCACAAGTTGGGCTAGTTTAAGCGGGTCAAATGAGCCCCATTTAATAAGTTGACATCTATGGGACATTCTATGCGCAATGGTCACGGGCTTTAATCTGCGGCCCGTGACATTCTCCCCTACCCATTCCTAGGACGCCCTCGTTACGTCCTTGGAATGACACTGGTTTGACTTGTCTCGGAACTGCTTCAATGCCTCGGCTGATTCCCAACTAGTTTCTATGTCAGGTAGTCTCGCCCCTCGAAATATTTGCTTCGACTTATATCTTTGTCATCGCTTAACTTTAATTGTTTCTCTTCTTTGTACATTTCACTTAACTCTAACTTCTTTGTACGACTTGTGACTTGCCTCGACCAGGATCTCATTGGTTTACACAAATGAGCTTCGACAAACCTACATCGAGCATCAGGTTAACCTTGAGTATTGTCGATAACTCTAGTTTGTAATCCCCTCGGTTTACCCTTTTCAGAACTTTGAAAAGGTCTTTATGTCTTTGTCAAGCCAAAGGTAAGTTAATATGTAAAACACTAGGAAAATGCTTATGATGTACCTCACTTGTAACAGTTACTCGATTCAGCTGCCCAGTTTGTATAACTACTTTTCCCACAAAGTCTAATGCACAGCCCACCTTTTTTACAAGTGGTAGCACCACTGATAACCCAACAGATTTTATATTGATTTTCTTCACCTCTCGCATTTTGTAGGTGGTCTCCTTAACACTCTAATCTATCAAGTCAATATTCCCACCACTCAGAACATCCTTAGCTAGCTAGATTTTCGACAATACATTGGTTCTACCCTGCTCATCATGACTTACCGACATCATGTATTGTCGTTGACAAGTATCCAATATACATATATAATCGACAAAAGGAAATAACAGAGTATTAATTCGATCAAGAAAATTCAAGTAAAGAACAAAGTCGTAATCATTTAAGTGAATTACCTCAAAGTCTTTCTTGCATTTCTACTTGCCAATTTGTAACTCAACTCATTGTGTTACTCCCACAGTTGGGACCTTTTTGGAATTAATCATTTTGATCTTCTTGGTCAATTTGCTAACCAAGAGACCAAGCTTACTCACAACTTTCTCCAATATGGACAAGTTTGATGCCTTTATATCAACAAGAGCACTCTTTATTCGGCCTATGATGTCGATGTCCATGAACATCCACATTTTTTGTTTATGATCTCTTTTCGCTTTTGCAAATTTGAGTATCATTAACCCAAGCTTTAAAGCACAATTTTCTGGCTCCATTTCATTTTTTTTGTGAATGTGGACAGCTTAGATCGCTCTGGACAACCTGGCATCCCATGCAAACCACAATATAAGAAGCACTCCATTGGCTTCTTCTCATTCTCTTTAACCCTCTTAACTTTGACACCCTGCATGATCGAACCAAGCCTCAATGATGCTCTATCTAGCTTATCATCCCCTTTGATGGCAAAATGTAACACCCCAAACCCGGCCCAAACACTACAACCGGATCTGGTATGTCACTTGAGTGATTTTACTAAATATGTAGCATTTTGGAAAACAATTATCAGGTTTAAATACTAATGCCGAAAGCTTACTAATTCATTAAAATATAAAATATAAAGTGATAGAATGCATTGGTGAACTTTAAAATAAAAGCCCAATATTTATCCATGACTTAACGTAATTTAAACATAAAAACTTAAAAGCCCAGTAATAAAAGCCCAATATAAAACCAAAGCATAATTAATAGTCTAGTGGCCCATGGCCTTATTACAAGGAAATTTAAAACCCATTAAATTAAAGTTATAAAAATAATAAAAATGAAAGCCTTTTTTTGAATCCAAATGTTCTTTTGCATGGCCACCTCGCGTTCTCTCTCGGCCTGGCCGATGCACTAGGTGCCACCGAAATTGTTAAATTAAAAGGGTGAGTCGCGAGACTCAATGTGCAACACTCATGCACCATTAGATTTGGGCCTTAACCCCACGTAACGTAATAATAAATTCATGTATATAACAAATGATATGAAAAGCCCAACCCATTTCTTAGGTATCCATCCGCTACACGCCACCCGTACCAGACATACACACCATTGGAGATTTCCACAATCAACCTACACTGCTACACGTCTTGATGGCGATCGTGCCGCTCATCATCGATCATGGCGTAGCTACTACAATGCATCACGGCAAAAAGCCGCTACAACAAATCACGGTAAGGAACTGCTACAACAGATCACGGTAAAAACCGCTACAACGTATAACTTCCTCCTTTCATCAAACCCAACAAATGCAATTATAGAAAATCGGCATACTTATATCATTTAATCAGAACATTCATTTAAAACGATAGGGATCACTAACCTGGTGATTTGCTTTACCCTCTTTGGGTTTCAAATGTTGTGCCGGGATTTCGACATTTAACAGAACATATAAGACTTATAATCATATATTTAACAAACAGATCTAGATGGTGTGGAGAGTTACACACCTGATTAATGTCGATACCCTTGCTAGACCGATCTACAACTTTGCTCAAAAAGCCTGAAAGATGTGAAAATAGAGCCTCTTCTATATTCGGCCAAGGGTTAGTAAATCCCGAATTTACACATTGAAACTAATAGATCTTCTTACCTTGAAATCTCGAAAGTAACACGATTCCAGTGCTACCGATCTATAACTTAGAGATCTATGCGATTGACTCCACTAAAGTTCCCTTCAGATTTCAGCACAAGTAGGCACCACAGAAGCAATTCGGCAATCACAGGAGATGAGATCTAGGGATTTCGGCTTTTAGGAAAATCTCGAAAAAAGTATGAACAAGAGAAGGCTGATGTATCTTTGGCTTTTAAAATACTTGAGTGAAGAGTTTCGGTTTCTGACAGGAAAAGAGAAGAAGAAAAGAAAATAAGGAAGAGACTTGAAGATTTCGGCTAGGAAGAAAAAGAATGGAAAGAGTTTTGGCTTTTGAATCAAAGTGAAGATGATGGATTAGGCTTAGAGATTTCGGCTTTTGCAGAGAATGAAGAAGAAGATGGAATTTTAGGAGTTTTCGGTTTTTACTCAGAGAAGAAGAGAAAAGAATGAGAGAAAAACCCAAATGCCGAAATTGAAGAGATATTCCCCCTATTTATAGAAATTTCGGCACTTACGTAACCTTGCAGATAAATCCTATCTTTTCTCCTTTATCTTAATCTACTAGCTCATCTAAAAAAGACTTAATTATCTCTAACTCCTCCCTCCTTTATCAGCATATTATCCACATATTTTAATCATTAAACTCCCTAAATTTTAGCCTTTTTGCCATCTACTCCACCTAATCCTAATGCCCAAAATTTAGCTAACTTAAATTAAAAGAATTGGGCTCCATGAAACTTAAATTTGGGTCCCTTACTTCCTTGTGTGGCGTCACCTCCTAAGATTGGGCCACAAGCCCACTTTGGTATTTTAAACATAGATACTACCTTTTAAACCCTATAATGCCCAAACAGATAATTTTAATCAAGGCCTTTGCCTAATTCTGAGCCCAATTTGGACCCCTATTACTTAAATTAACATATTAAACATATTCACCCATTAAACGCATAGGCCCAAAAATTCAGGATGTTACACAAAAAGTACAGACCATTTTGAACAGTCTCTTACAATGTGCTGACTTTCACAAATGAAGCATCTTATTGGCCCATTTGGTTTGTTCTCAGGCTTCCACTTCCCATTGTGTGGTTTCCTATTACCATTATTGTTATTTTTTTTAACTTTTCCTTTTTTATCTCCCCCACCATTGCCTTTCTAATTGAGCTTAGAGGACTTAAACCTGTTTTTCTTCGGAACAAGCTCGAATAAGGACATCGCTACGATCATTGCTTTGGAAAGTTGATTGACTTCTTGGTGTTGCAACTCTTGCTTTTCCCAAGGCTTCAGCCTATCCATGAAAGAGAAAAATGCCTCATTCTCACCCAAATCGAAAATCTGGAGAATAAGTTTGCTAAACTACCACACATACTTCCTAACTGTACCTTGTTGCTTAAGTCGACGCAACTTAACTCAAGCTTCATCCTCAGTATACTCTGGATAAAATTGCCCATTGAATTCACTATGGAACTCCTCTCGAGTCTCAATAATAGTACCACCTCGTCTCTCATCTACGAACCTACGATGTCGCCATAACAAAATAACATCAGTAAAATACATGACACTAGTATTTACCTTAGTAGCATCATCCATGATGCCTTTGGCACAGAAGTATTGCTCCATTCTCCACAAGAAGCTATGCATATCCTTTATGAACCTCGTCCTATTGAACTCTTTCGGCTTTGAAACATTTACCTTAGGCCCGAGTGCCCCAACCAACAGCCCATTACCCAAAGTAGCTTTGCAGATATTGTACTCTCCCTTGAGCTCCTCAATCTGTTTCTTCAAGGTCGATACTATAGCCTTAAAAACACCTTCCTTCTCAATCAACTCACCCACAATGTTGTTGAGGACCACTTGCATCGTATTCATATTATCACTAAAGGGCCTTTGCTATTTGATCATTGACTTGGTCTTGCCTCGATTCCAACTCTGTGGCTCACCTATCAACTTTCTCAAAGGTCTTTTTCACATCATTCATGGAGCCCTCAAGTTTAGCCACCCTGCCATCTAAAGCTGACAATATATCCCTCGAGTTGTTAGTTTTTTTTACCCCTTCCACGGGTCTCTATTGGCTCAACTTGCTTGTCTACTCCTTTTGACATCTTGACTGGCACCTTCGTACATTGGCTCTGATACTGTGTGACCTTAAGTGATTTATTTACTTCAAATCTGCCTAAGTCAGTCTAACTCTTGAAAAGTGAGAATTCTCTCGAAAATTCTCTAAGCCACCAAAAAATACAGCAGAAATGAACTTGAAACGAAAGAACAACGAAAGAATTGAAAAATCTACAAGAAAGTAATACACACCAAATGTTTGGATTAATGCTCTCAAATATATTTTTAAACTATCAATTGGATGATTACAAATGAAATGGGAGAATGGCTCTATTTATAGTTGAACTCCTCCAGATCCAATGGTACAAATTGAATTACATCGACGACTAAGATTAATGCCTATTTACAAGATGAGAGTCCAAATGGATTTAAACTTTATACGTCTTAATCCCTTAGGATTTACATTAATTACCCTAGTAACTTTAGTTTTACTGTAGTGTTTTATTGGGCCACCAAGGCTTCAAGTAAATGAGCTTTTTCATGGGTTCCTTGAGTCGGGCCAATTCAAGCGGGTCAAATGAGTCCCATTTAATAAGTTGACCTTTATGGGACATTCCGTATGCAATGGTCACGGGCTTAATCTACGGCCGTGACAACTGCGTGTGCATGACTCATATGCTTTGATATATTGAAAGCCTGAGTTAAAAATAACTAAAAATTCGAAAGTTAGTATATTAAGTATATGAATTTTGCATGACATAACTTCATTTATAATAGTGAACTTCATAACCCAACAAAAGGAGAAATGATATCCTCTCATTAGCATTACATGATATATGAAAAAGTAAGATGGCCATGGGTTATTTGTCTAGAACATATAATTTAATTACTATTTGCTAGTAATTGACTTTTTCTTAAAGGAATATGTAATTATTACCATGAGATAAAAATAGGATCATATTGGTGAGCAAATTTATCCCTAAAAAATTAAGGATATCTTATGAGGGTAACACACTGTGACAAGGTCATTGGACAAACACTTATTAAGTTGCTTTCGTAATGATATATAATAAATGAGAGTGCAGTCATGGTACTTTAGTAGAATGGTTCCATGATTAAATGATGTTGTAATCAATAGACGAATAACTGGAACTTAATTACAAATTATTTCAGCCTAATCATATATGTCCAATCGGTCCCTCCACTAGGTTGATATAACTCAAAATAGACTACATGTAAAATCAATAATAAGAAATGAATGAAAACAATAAATAAGAGAAAAAGATTGCATGCATCATTATATACAGAGAATGCATTTTCTTGCTAAGTACAAAAAATGACTTAAAGATTAAAATAATTTATTCAAATAATTATTTAGTTTATTGTAATTAAATAATTGAAGGTCGAAGTGATAATTAAATTAATTAGTCATCATAGTTTTATTGAATAGGGCAATTAAATATATTTCCTCATAGATTCTAATACATTAAAGTTGTCACGACTTTAACAAAATTAGAATTTGATTAAAAAATAATTTAATTGGGTAAATTAATTCATTAACATTTTAAAACATAGAAAATATAGTTATTAGATTGGATAAATTATAAGTGTTGGTTTAAAGTTTAGATAAAACATATAATTATGCTCAATGAATGAGATGAGCCCAATGACTCACCTCATATGAGAGGGGCGGCAAGCCCTAGTACACTAGAAGGCATGTCGTCCTACTACCTTTTGCCTATAAATAAGAACTATGAGATGACCTAAAAATACACAAGACACAATCAATTGAGTGTCATTATTCTATCAAAAAATAGTGATAATTTACTTACAGAATAATTTATATTTCTTGCTAAGCTCAATTTTTTTTCGATTACCATCGAAAAAAATTAACTTTTTTTATTGAAAGTTAATAAATTTTTTCATTTTTTGCATTAAACCAAAATTTTCAATAATTGGTATTAAACCAAGTTATGCTGTGTTTATAGTATAACGAGATACAAAATTTATTTATCTCTCTCATTGCTTGATTAAATAAAATCAGAAGTGACATTCTTAAATTATATGCATGTCTTGAATTATTATGTATGTGAATGAATTTATGATTTTTATTTTATATTTATTATATAGTAATTTTTCAAAAGTTCTGATTTTTTATAACTTAAAACTTTTTTGCAAAACCCAAAAAAGCGAGGTGACCAACAACCCAACCAAACTCAGACCAAATGAAGAACATATACTTGACCAATGGTTCGCTGATGACGGCAATGGTAAACATTAATGGCTAAATTTGTTGAATTTTTTTATATGTTTATGATCAAATTGATAGAATGAGTAAACATTAGAAGGCTAAATTTGTTAGTAGACCAATAAAAAAATTCCATGTTAACTTTCCGTCACTCAACTAACAAAAACTAATTGGGGAATGACTAAAATATTTAATTTCGAAAAATTTAGCAAAAATAAAAAGAAAAAGTTAATAATTGTGTGAATAAAATAGAACAAAGTCAATAATTTAGTAATCAGTTTTGCACTTTACTCCAAAACTAGTGATGTTGCTATTTTAAAATTGTTAGGATTAAATTACTCTGAATTTGGAGGGACTAATTTGCTCAATATATAAATTGAGAGGGATCGAAGAGGTGGTTTACCTTTCCCATTGCATCAAAGAAAAAAACTTTGTGGGTTGGGGTTTTGGCCATTCGAAGCAAGGATTATAAGCTGCTGCTTGCTCAGAGTCTGAACTCTAAAACCAAAAACTTCCATTTGCTCAATGGCCTCCATTGGTTCATCATCATCATCTTCTTCTTCTTTTACCTTCACCGCTTCCTCCCCATTCCTCTCTCGTCCCAAACTTGGTACCCATCCCTTCCCTCCTGCTCTCTTGTCAATCCCTCGTTTGACCCCAAGAAAAACACCCAACTTATCCCTATCTCTCACCACTGCGGCGGCGACCTCCAAGGCCGGCGGTGAAAATGCGGTCCCCTCGAAAAACCCAAAAAAGACCAAGAAAGAAGTAGTTGAAGAAGAGGAAGTGGAGGTGGAGGAGGAACTGCCCTGGATTCAAGAGAAGGCGTTGGACCTTGTTGAGTTCACTGGTTCTGTTACTCAAGCCATCCCTGGACCCAGAGTTGGCACAAGCTCTTTGCCTTGGATTCTTGCTGTTCCTTTGGCTTATGCTGGTATCACTTTTGTCATTGCTTTTGTCAAAACTGTTAAGAAATTCACTTCTCCCAGGCACCAAAGAAAGAAATTGGTTAGTTAGACTTAAACCACGGTTTCTTTTCCTTTTTAATCTTAAATTGATTGCTTTCCAAGTTATTAATCTGGGTTTTTGATGTGGATTTTGAAATTGGAATTGAATTTGCGTACTTCTTCAATTGTTTTTACACTAACAGGGAATGAATTTTTAGGTTAATAAAAATGCAATGCTTTGCAAATCCATCGATGAGTTGTTTCAGCAAGGAAGTGATGCAGTAGATAATTCAGCATTGAAGGGATTAGTGCAAAAGGTGAGACCCATTACCCTTCAACCTATATATATATATAGAGAGAGAGAGAGAGAGAGTAGTCAAGAATGGAACCCAAAAGCTAAGTTGCTCGGACTTTTTATTTTTCTTGAACTACTCGTGTCCGTTTGACCAATATCTTGATATGGGTCTCCAAAGACTCTTCAAATTAATACATGAAAATCTTGGAAATAGTCGAACATATTAGCGTCAGACACTCACTCTCGTGTCCGCATAGGCATTATCTGTTCCTATATTCCTACTGAAATTTCTGTATTGTCTTGCTTGTACTGCTTAATTGACTCCTGCTGATTTCAACTTTTCATAGACCCTCCTCGTATTAGTATATAGATTCATGTTGAAAAGGGGAAGATAAATTCATCTTCAATTTAGTCTTGCTTGTAGTGCTTAATTGAGTCCTACAGATTTCTACTCTCCAAACATTTAATTGGCAAAGAATTATTACATTAGGACTTTGTTATTTAGCTTGTTCTATTTATTTATTTATACATGCACGCACATGCGGACAAATTTTTTTTTGTTATTTCAATGCATAATATGCATGTTATTTGAGTTTTAATATCGATTGCTAATCCATATCCAGACAGATTTTAGTGTGGAGGAGATTCTGCGCAAGTATATTAGGTATTCGTTGAATGAGAAACCATGGAGTGCAGATTTGATTTCCAGCTTGATCCAGCTCAGGAAAGCTTCAATGCTTGATGATTCTCAGATTGCTGAAATTTTAAATGAAATCTCAAGAAGGATCGTGCGCGAAAAAGGCAACTTTTAGTACTGCAGCTTTCCTTGTTGTGTGATATATAATATATTAATGCTCTAGTGATATTTGAATTTATTGATATTTGCTACGGTTTCCCCCTTTTTTTTTTTTTTTTTTTTTTTGTGTGTGTCTGATAGCCTTGAATGATTTACAACATAGGTGATTGTGGTAGTTATTTCAAAAAATTGTTTTTAAAATTGCTGATATGGTATTCCTCGTTGCAATGAAGTCATCCAATACATATACTCCTGGAATTGATGGTGGTGATATGAATTTGTTTTATCATAAAGGTGTTACTGATTTAATGGAGCATTGATTTAGGATTCAAAGTTGCTTTTGATACCTTTTTTTATCTGCCATTCTGTGAGCTTCTATGTGATTTATCTCCCTGGAAGTGTTTTGTGTCCGACACTGATAATCTTTCTTTCCTGTTCAGGCCCAGTTGTCATGGACATGTCAGGGTTTACAGAAAAGGGATTTAAGAGGAAACTTGCCGTGCAGGGCCTTTTTGGGAAGGTTTTATATCTATCTGAGGTGTGTTGTTGAATGGATAGCTTTATATCCTCTTTACTAGTGCCATCTTCTCTCTGGATTTTGTGTGCTTTATATCATCGGTTATTTGTGTCTTTGATGATATTTTCTTTGTTTTGCAATTGATAATAGCCACTTCAGTCCTTTTAAAAACATTTTGATGAATTATTTTGTAGTTTTGCAGGCTTATAGACAATAGGTTTTATATCTATCTGACACATTTTTGGACTCTTTAAATGTATAAAAAAAGATAGAAGAAAAACCAAATATGCCTGTGTAGGATACATACCTATATTCAATAGTCCCACCCGAGTTTGAGTAACTTAGGTCTCTCAAATGTTTTGGGTTAAGTATGAGTTGATTTATATATCAAGAAGTCTAATAAATGGATGGTAGTCTTAAAATCGACTATTATTAAGAACCAAACCATGAAATCTTGAATGCAATAAGGAGAATGAAAAACGATCATCTTGCAGGAAACAAGCATGTGGCATTTTCATTGTCAGCTACTCTGGTTGTCTACATTCAGAGTAACTATTTAAATTGATTATTTTTTTGTCGAAACTTTTGTGCAGTTGCCAGAGTTCTGCTCAAGGGATAGCTCCTTGATTGTGAAGGAAATATTCGGGGTTACAGAGTAAGACTCTCTATTCAACTTTCTGTTTACACTTTAGCTCTCACAAAAATTATACGTGGGTGACAGAAAATACTAGCAGATGATGTGTTTCATATTGTTTTGCAACTCAAAAGGAAAAAGAAGACTTATACTGTATGCCCTGTACGAAATAATTAATCGTTCTCACCCTCTATTTCAGTGAGGACGCGGACAAGCTCCGGCTACACACTTTCGCCGAAGCTGGGGATATGGATTCGCTTGAGAAGATGGTTGATGGTTCCAATTCAGAAGATTCCCATGAAGATTCAGCTGATGCTGTTTGATGCTATAATAATGAAATTATAATCACCAGAAGATTTTGAGGAATACCCAGGGTTTGATCTCCACCCAGAAACTTACACCCTCAATAAATGTTAATGAGCAATGTTTTTTTCCGGGATTATTTGAAGTTCAAAATTTTGATGAGTTGGTCCCTTATATGGTAAAGCTCAATTTGTATACTGTTCAATTATTGTGTAATTGTTGTGATAGTTTTGTATGTTGAAATTAGAATTTGAGATTTGAACGTATATTAAACGTAGAGTTATAAAAAATATTATAATTTTTTTTTAGAGAAACCTTCGAATTGTTCATCTGGAGTTGATCAACCATTCAGCAGGACGGTATTTTTTTAGGTCGAGTTGAGGTTTTGTTTTGACCTTCACGAGAGTTTTGAGTGCTTAAGGCGGGGTTAAGAGAGCGGGGACATTTACAGCCACCCTATCAATGGGACGAGGTAGCATAGATGCCATTGATGCTATTTAAGGGTTTGGATTCAAACCCTGCCAATGACAAATGATTACCATTTCGTTGGTGGGCAATTAGACACCATGCATGGTCTTTCTCGATGATGCGATTATGTTTTGTGAATTCAAGCCCCAAGTAACTCTTCAAGCACTCGAGCAGTTCAGCTCTCGATGAACTATCGAACCTTTGAGAGATCTATCACTTCCGGACAAAAAATACTTCAAAACTTGACTCGAAAATAGCAAAATCAAAGGTTTTTATGGTGAAATTGGAGTGAGTGCATTTGTTTTTGTTATTAGCTTTTTAGATATTTCAGTTACAACTAGCCAACTACCAAACTTTAACAGAACCGAACCCACGCAAGCAAAACAAAACAAGTTGGCTTATGTTTTAGCGTAGGGCGGACAAAACAAAGCAAGCCCCTGAATTGAATCCTCTTTATGTATACAGTGCTTCATACTATTTTAACATCCGCTTAGCTTCCCAACATTTTCAATTTTTGTTGTTGAAAATCTGAAAATAAAAAAATGTCGGTATCAATGTCAAAACCTTCAATCTCAGCTTCAATCCCCATTCCAAGACCTCGTAAACCCTCCTCATTTTCACAACTCAAAATCCGATGTGAATCTTTAGATTCAGCGTCGAAGATTGATGTCAAAAGACCGCAATCCTCATCGTTATCGGCGGCTGGGAAGCTGATGGATTCGGATACCAAAAACGGGTCATACCCGGGTGGGATGGGTCCTTTTACGGGCAGAGACCCTAACGTGAAGAAGCCGGAGTGGCTGAGGCAGAAGGCTCCGCAAGGGCAGAGGTTTGATGAGGTTAAACAATCTCTCTCGCGCTTGAAACTCAATACTGTTTGTGAGGAAGCTCAGTGCCCCAACATTGGAGAGGTAATTTTCCCTTTTTTTCTACTTTTGCGATTGATTAGGAAGTATTTTTAAGCTGAAATTTGAGAGCTAATTTATAACACCATTAGTTGCTGCCAATGGTAGACGTGAAAATTTTTCTATCGTATTCGAGTATACTCAAAATCCAATTAATTATGATTTGGTTTTACTACATTATAAAAGACCAAATTAAAGTATTCAACATAGTTGATGGGCTGAAACCATAATTAGACCCCTGTTTTTAACTGTTAAAAGTAACCAATTTTACTGGACAGTGTTGGAATGGAGGTGGGGATGGCATTGCGACTGCAACTATAATGGTGCTTGGGGACACTTGCACCCGAGGTTGTCGGTTTTGTGCGGTTAAAACCAGTAGGAACCCGCCACCGCCTGACCCCATGGAGCCTGAAAATACAGCTCAGGCCATTGCCAGTTGGGGGTAACCTTTAAAAAATGTTTTTTTTTTTTTTTTTTTTTTTTTGCTTTCTTTTATTACTTGCCTTGTTTAGCTTCTATTGTTTAACAATGATTATGCGTGATATTCATATTTCATGCCACACATTGATACATTGATACACCTATTCATTGTTTATCAATGGCGACCAAGATCCGTTGGCTGCTGCATTTCCTAGGCCTACATCCTGTAGGCCACCGATTATTCATATCTGAATAGTTATGTTATAATTTATGATTCTGTGCTGTTGTATCTGCAGTGTGGATTATATTGTTTTGACTAGCGTAGATCGTGATGACTTACCTGATGGTGGGAGTGGACATTTTGCTAAGACTGTCCAAGCTATGAAGGTTGTATATCTAACTCACTATAGCTTTCAGCTGCTTTTGCTCTTTGTTTTTTATTGTGTATTTTCAAGGAAGAGATTGGAATGTAAATGCTGTGTTTTTATATGATTACGTGCAGAACCTCAAGCCAGACATCATGGTTGAATGTTTAACTTCTGATTTTCGAGGTGATTTGAAAGCTGTGGACATTCTGGTACACTCAGGATTAGATGTCTTTGCTCATAACATTGAAACAGTGAAACGGCTCCAAAGAATTGTCAGGGATTCACGGGCCGGGTAATAACATTCGTTCAATCCACTTCAACCATGTAGATGTTATGTAACTGTTACTTGAATTACATGTTTTTCAATCATTTATCGAGGATAAAAAACTGGTATGCTTGTACGAGCTAGTTAAGAGTTTACTTTGTTTAACATTGCAGGTATGAGCAGAGTTTGTCAGTTCTAAGACATGCAAAGCTGAGCAAAGAAGGAATGATAACAAAGTCTTCAATAATGCTTGGCCTTGGTGAAACTGATGATGAGTTAAAGGAAGCCCTAGCTGATCTGAGGGCTATAGATGTTGACATTCTTACACTTGGGCAATATCTACAGGTATGTTTTTATATGCAAAGATATCTAGTTTAGGTGCCCGAGTATCGGGACTTTGGCTGTGTCAGTTTGAATCCTGCCCGTGACAAACCATTAGTCCGGGTGATCTAGCAATGTTTTCCCATGATTAGTTGATAGTGATTTTTATGTTGGGTGAAAGATTGTTCATGATTAGTGTGTTGTTCTCAAGTTAATTGATGTTCCTCTCATAGCTCAAGTTGTCCTTTTCCTGGTTTCATAAATGTCGTTGTCATGTTGAAACGCATGTTTAATTTTACCACTTCTCTTGCATTGACTATCCTGCCTTGGTCAATGTTTGTAATAGTTCAAGTTATTACTTCACGAGCTATCAATATCAGCATTATAATTGATGTGGATTGGGGAAGACAACAGCAACAATTAAAAAGAATTAGGGCTGAACAAACGAATAGTAAAGAAGATGGAATTCTAGAAAACTTAAGTTAAAGAAAACCCCTAGTTTTTCTATTAATTCAAACGAAATAATCAGAATAATTAATTATGGCTGTAAAGGCTACAACTTATTTGTATAGGATTTCTTGCAAGTAAGGTTTCTAGGCTTTCTTGCAAATAAAGTTTTATTCCTAACCCTAGCTTTAAACCCTAAATATACTTGATAACCCTAGCCTTATATAATATATCTCATACTAAAAATAAATATTATAAGATAAAACTGACATAATAAAATATTATAGTAAAAATAAAACTCCTGCGTCATTCTCCTCGGCTTGGAAAATCGACTTTGGTAAGAAGAAACTTCCACTGCTTCAGCATAATTTTCTTGATCAGCTCTTTTCAGTCTCTCCTTCATGCAATAGTCCTGGATCGTATCAACAGTTTGAAAGCTTCTCCACGGGTAATAACTAAAGCATGATTCTGGTTTTTATGTTTTCCTTCTCCTAGCTTTGTATGCCCATGCAACTTCATTCCATAGGTTTTCTGGTCAAGGTTATCAGCGGCTTTAATCATTACAGAATAGTAAACTATCTGATCTCTTCCAAATTCTTGAAGTGCAAGAATGAAAACTTCAGGTGCCTTTTCTCCTGGCATTCTGACAAGACTATAAACATCTTCTATGCTCGAACCTTGATCACCAACCTTCTGAATTTCAGTGCAAACAGCCTTGACCAACTCAAGATTAAAGTGACTGCCTTGTCCTTCATCAGAAGGGTGTGACAATAGGTGCTTGTAACTAGCCATAGCTTCCTGAGGTGACTCGCCAGACTTCGATGATATGCTAACATTCTTTCTAAACTCAAGCATTTCCTTCATCTGATCCAAATTAGTTAAACTTTCACCATTCAAAAGCTCAGGATTGTATGTCTCCTCATCTTTGAACAATTCTAAAGCATTGGATGTGGGGAATCTTGTGCTATATGCGGATACTATGATACTAAGAAAGTCCTTTTCTTGTTGTGAAACAAGTTCACCTTGCGCGATGGATTTTAGTTTCTCATCCCTATCCACATCATAGAGTTCAGTATCCTCAGATCTACGTTTCAATCTTCTCAACTTTGTAGCCTCATCCACACCTTCATCTGGTAAGCATGGAAAAACAAGAAGTGCACCAGAGCAAACCAGTGAAAATACATGGAAAATATCACCACATTGCAAGTCTGCAGTCACATTACTTCCCCCTTCCATGAGAATTTTTCCTCCATGAATCCAAGCAGAAAAATTAACTGCTCTTTTTCTTGCATTGCAAGGAGTTGGGGACTTGGACATATTGTGCAAAAAATGTTTACAAACAGTTGACCACAAGTGCTGCCAGTCATGATTTCTTGGGATTCTTTTGTAAAGGAGGCAGCGTGAGAGAGGACGGATGATTTATTAGATGATGCACTAAGAGCGCATGATATGAATGCAATGATGTGAGAAAAAAGAAGCCTATGTATAGTCTGATGTTTTAAGGAGTCATTGCCCCGTTGTTTTCCGACACCATTTAAATTAGACCTTCCATGTCCAGATGCCTTGCTTTCAACACAAGTCACACATGATCTTTCGAGCATTCCATGTCTATGAGTTACGTTCAACACTAGTTACACTTGATCTCTCGAAATATGATCCATTACTTTCGGCAAGATCATTAGCTTGGCTCAATATTTTTACATTGAAGAAATTCCAGACTCATCAAAACAAATTCCATCAGAATGTTGATTCTGTATTACTAACAGCTCTGCATCAGATGCATTTTTACTAATAGCTACATACTCCTTGTAAAGGGCATTTCCTTGACACGGGTGGAATCAATTGATTGAAGCGACTTCTTTAGCTGATTAGGTTGTGTAATCGGTGTAACAGAAACAGAAGCCAAAAAAGAGAATGAAAAGAGCGCTTCACAGCTGTAGCAACTTTAGCAATAGCATCTGGCTGCTATCATCTCTTGCAATCCCTCTTGAGGCTGAATATAATCACCCCCGATTACAGATAACTTAGGGTAGCTAGCTACAAAGTCATCCAGCTTCCCGTACCTTTTCTTATGATCAAGCCAGTGTAATGGTGGAAGTACTTTCCCAAAACTAATTGGGGCTGTTGAGCTGATTTGAATTCTGCCACCAATTGGAATTGTGCGAAATATGCATGCCAACAATGGCCTTTCGTCAAGCAAAATAGTCCCTGAAGTCTTAGCCTATATCAAGATATTAGTCTGCCCAAATGAAACTGACTTTTCACGTGAAATAGCATTAGCACGATTGCTGATTGTTGTTCCACTGAAATTATTAGATTGCTCATGTTCTGAATAGTTACTTCTGCATTTAAAGTAGCTGTTACATCAGTTGCATGCTGTTTTGCTATGTCTAGTCGTCTACCCACGGCACTCATTATCCGCATAGATGCGCTTGGTGTTTTTAACAACTCATAAAGGCCATCTCATGTCTTAAAAGTTGTCTCAGAGAAAAAACGAACTAGACCAAAATCTTCAAATGGATAATTGTTGTCCGGATGCCAAGGAAAGCAATCCCGTGAAATTATCAACAAAAAGTTCTCATTCGTTTCATCCACTAGCAATGGGCTTTCTTTCGAAATCACTGGAGCTCGATTTCAGCGACAATTTTCATGTTGATTGTAGGTATTTTTTTCTTCAAAAGATTGCTATCCCCTTCACACTATGACTTGCTTTCAAACTTTCCCACTTTTTCTTGAGTTCAGCATTGAATTCTCTCTCAACAGAATCTGTTTCAATTGTAGAAACTGAATTAGTTCTTTTTACTCCAAAATCATTGAATGTTGTGTCCTTTGACATGTCTAGGAGATTTCCAATTTGCCTCCAATCCTCCCCTTCTTTTAAGGTTGTGGCTGTCATTGTATGAACAGCCAAAGATTTTCCATTGATTGGATATATCGCAATTTCTTCACTTTGTTTAGGATATACATCATAGATCAGTTCTAACATATCATAATCTTTCTCTTCTACATGCATCTTGCAAAGAGAATAATCAACTTTGACATTGATTCTGCTCTCGTTTAATTGAGGGTCATGTATCAACCGTTCCTTTAATCCACCTCGTACCACTAGCTTTGCAGGTCCAGCATCATGAAAGACGTTTTCTTCATCACCAAAATTAAATATATCAGCGAGGCTACCTTCCGGTATGTCAAACTGGTTGTGGGCACCTTTCAGAATCTCCATCAGGGTTCCCTTTTGTTCCTGTCGCAGCCAAGCATAAACTGCACGCGACAATTCTTCATTCACAAGTTGTAGTGCAGCCAATTCTGTTTCTTGACACTGATTTTGTCTTCCTCGACCACTAATGCGTCCAACCCTGGCTTAATAGCAAACCCTAATATAAACCTTAAGATCTAATTAGGCTATGATACCAAATTGATGTGGATTGGGGAAGAAAACAGCAACAATTAAAAAGAATTAGTGCTGAACAAACGAATAGGAAAGATGGAACTCTAGAAAACTTAGGTTATAGACAACCCCTAGTTTTTCTAATTCAAAGTAAATAATTTGAATAATAATTATGGCTGTAAAGCCTACAACTTATTTATATCGAATTTCTTTCTTGCAAGTAAAGTTTCTAGGCTTTCTTTCAAATAAAGTTTTATTCCTAATCCTAGCTTTAAACTCTAAATATACTTAGTAATTCTAACCGTCTGTGATATATCTCATACTTAAAATAAATATTATAAGCATCATAATCACCGACTCCTTGCAACTCATCTGGGAATGGAAGTATTAACTTTAAATGCACTCATATTTCTGCAGCCTACACCGCTCCATTTGACCGTCAAAGAATATGTTACGCCCGAAAAGTTTGCTTTCTGGAAGGAATACGGGGAATCGATTGGATTTCGTTATGTAGCTAGTGGTCCCTTGGTAAGCTCTTTGTAATTCATTGCTTTGGATTGTACTAGTTTTTCATGGATTTCAATCACGCCATTGAATGAACATAAAAAGTGGACTTTTACGCACCAGAATGAAGTAGCCAGAGAGAAACTCCCTGTCCTAATTAAATCAGTTTGAGTTTCTCCAAAATTGGCTACATAATCGAAATTTCACTACCAGCCTACCATTCATCACTTCGCGAGTAGAGACACTGTTTCTCTTCCACTCATTCATACCCTTTTTTGTTATATTAACTTCTGCTAAAGCACTTGTACATATTTGGACATGAATTTCCTTGTTGCAGGTTCGATCATCGTATAGGGCAGGGGAGCTCTTTGTTAAGTCCATGGTGAAAGAAAGGGCTAACAACACTACAGCTTCAACCAATTGACGTTTCGGCCTTGATTCTGAACTTCCAAGTTGTGGCCATATATTTTCATTTTTGTACGAGGCTTTTTTTCATTTAACACTGTATTTTTAAGATTAAATTGAATTGTTGCAGCTGCTAAAATCTTAAAGTGAAAAGACTTGTATGGGACCCAAAATGAAAAAAAGGAGCAAAGAAGAGATTATTATTGGTTAGAGACTTGATTAAGAAAACACCCTAGTAAAATTGTTTAAATGTGTATAAAATAACCCTATATATATACTGTTCAAGTTCCAAGAACGGTTATGCTAAGATAATTCTTACAGTAGATCACTTGCCTGCAGTATGATGATGATAGATGCAGTAAGCCGTGATCCCAATGCACTATCTTATTGCTTAAAAACTTTGAACTCTGGATTCCCTTTACTTAATTTCCAGCGTGGGCAGTCAACAAAGAAACATCTAGTGTTCTCTCAATTAATCTTGCAATGAATGACTAACACTTGTAAAATAGACTTGTTGCTTCAATAACAGGTAAATTAGTCTCATCTTAACGAATAGTAGGTTTGAAATAATACGTCACTGATATATTTTGTGTATCTTTACCGGTTCTTGCACTATCGCCTAACTCAACCCCTGTTCCAATGGCTAAATCTTTGATACAGATTTGAAGCAGCTTCACCACGGTCGCAAGTAGTGACTAAACGAATAGCTTTGCTACCATGTTAAAAAACACAATCGAGTGTGTTTGGGAAACAAAAGAAAATTAAAGGAAACTTGTTATATTTGCATCTAATGAACTCACTTTGTGCTCTAACAATGTAATTAAGAATTACCTTGTAAGCTAATTACGTTGTAAGCTAAGGACACTTGTGAGACTAAGACCTTATGTTGCGAGCTTATGAATTTTGTGGGGACCACATTCTTGGCATGGACAAAATTTTTGTCAATCATACATCACATTTATCTATTGTCTTAACATGACAATCTATACTTATGAGAAGTCGAATTTTAGAGAGTATAGAACTAATACAAGATGACAAGTAACGTCTGGAGAATGAACAAAGGCACATCCCCTTATAAAGCTCACATGGACCAAGCTCACTTTCAGCCATCTTTCTTCTTCCTCTAGAATTCCAGCACTTACAAAAAAATGAAGCTAAACTTTTACAGATGACTAAAGAAGCTGAAAATTAACCGTCTTGAAAACTAATTAACTGATACGTGAAACAGACAAACTCATACAATAACCAAAGACTGATAAATCTTTACATTGACAATGGAGTATCGTCTCTCGTATGCAGGTTTACTTATGGCATAATAGATACTCAACATAATTCCTATTGGCACTGTAATCCACCAAACGTTCACATGCTGGCTTCAACTAGTGATGACCGAACCATTCGGATCAGGGGGTTACATAAACCTGAAACACAGAGTCCACATATATAGAAATGGAAACATATTTGTTATAACACACCATTAACTTTTGTCTAAACCTTGCAATCAATTTGGTTCTGTTCTTCCACATCCCAACATCTTTTTTTTTACTCAATGTTCCAAGAACAAATGCCAATTAATTCTTACAATAGACCACTGCCTGTCGTTTGATCATGGATGGCTGGTTACACTGCTCCACTCGACTTTTTCTCAAATCAAGGCTGGTATTGACTTTCCCTTTATACAGTTCGACATTTACGGGTAGAAAAGGTGCATACATACATACCCACACAAATATATACGATTAATAATTTGAACAGAGTAAAAGCTGCGCGTAAAGCATACTTATTTCCTCTCAGCGAAAATATAGTTCCCACTTTTTCCAAGAAAACAATGGGTCTATCTAGAAACAATGATTTTCTAGCAAAACTGTGTTCTTCTTGGTCTTAAACCACATCTATTGACCAGCCAATTGGAATATCTCATGTGACCCTAAACATTTGAAATTTAGGTACGAAATAAATAATTAAGATTTAGGGTAAATTATTAAAATAATCACTTTTATTTATCTCAGGTTATATTTTAACTATTTATGTTTGAAATATTACGTTTTAGTCAATTACGTTATCGCGTTGTAATATTTTAGTCACTGAACCATTAATTATTGTTAAAGGTGTAAATAATCATTTCAAACAAAAATTTGAAGTTAATTTATGCAATCGGTCAAAATATTTTTTCGTTTTGAACAATTTAATTTTTTTCTTTATTTTCCATTCTCTTTTTTTTTCTCTCTCTATTTTCTTCTTTTCTCCATTTCTTTTAACGCAGTTTTTATATGTTTTCCATTTGTTAAAACTAGTCCCTATACTCTTATTTTTCTGAACAATTTAATTTTTTTGAGTGAGGCGAGCTTGTGGACTAATTTAACCTAAAATTTTAGTCCAATTGTAGAGTTTAACCTAAAATTTTCGTTTGAAATGATGATTTAACATACGTCAGCTTACGATTACACCGTTAATGATAATTAACGACTTAATGACTAAAATGTTACAACACAATAACATAAGTGGCTAAGATGTAACATGAGACAAATAAACAAATAAAAGTGAGTATTTTAATAGTTTACCGTAAAATTTATTATAAAATAAAAAAAAGGAAGAATAATTCTGCTGGTAGGTAATTGGCATATTCTTAATAATATTCCTCGTAGTTAAAAGAATTATAAGAAAAGAGAATATGAAGGTGGAAGTGGAAGTGGAAAACTGTGATGAGCTAATAAAAGGCGTGAGGAGGCAAATGCAAAAAAAAAAGAAAGAAAAAAGGGGTCGTTTTCCACTTAATACTACAAGAAAGCCATTTTTCACGTTTTTGCATTTTCAATGCTTCCAAAGGCTGATCCTTCTTGCTCGTTTCGCTCCTCCCAAACATTCAATCTTATTTAATAAAATTATTACCACATTTCTATTTTATTTTATTTACAGTCCTGTAATTTTTTAATACACTTTGAAAGTCCTTAACGTTTGCATGCTTTATCGAAATGGTCCTAATTGTATTTTTTTAGTTTGACTATCAGCTTTTATTCTTTTTTTTCAAACTGTTTTTTTAAAAGTATGATTAAAAAAGTTAACGAGAATGATGTAGAATTTCATATATGGAATATTTTTAATGAGATGTAATTTATTACTTAAATAGCTCTATAGATAATTATATATGAAAAATAATAAAATAAATAAATAATACATAAAATTAAAAAAACTCTTAATTTAAAGAAAATAAACTTAATTATTTAAAAGATATTTAACTTAGTAGAAAAACCTATCAATAGGAAAGACTGAAATATTAAATTTATTCATTAAATCTGTTAAAAATATAATTTGAAAAAAAATCAAAGGTTAATGAAAAAAAAACTTAAAAATACAATTAGGATCATTTTGACAAAATATGCAAATGTTAATGATCAAACTAATTTTTCATTAATTACTTATCATACATAAAATTCTAAATTAATATCTAATAAAATTATATTTTAACCTTTCAAAATCATAAAATCTTTTAAAAATTTACGAACATCGACATCTAACTTTTTTTTTTTTTATCCCAGAATAACTCTTAACAGTAATTTAATTGAAATTTTATAAGATATATATAGAGTCAGAAAATAGGGAAGGGCAGCCAATAGAAACCAAAGTTGAAAACGGTGGGTACACGTCGCAAACCGCCACCTACCTCTTTTTACCCACTCAGTCACGTGCTTCTTTATTCCTTTTTTTTTTATTTTCTTTTTCTCTAAAACATAATTAAATTAATATTATGCAATAGGAGAAAAAGAAATTATAACATAAAGTTAAAAATCAATTATATTGTAAAATTTTATATTTTAGTTTCGTGATTAAAAAAAATTATCCAGAAAATTTGCTTTTTAAAAAGAGAAGTGTACAAAGGAGCCGCTAATTTAGTTTCCTTTCCTAAGTTTCTCGGGTAAACTCCAGCGATTGTTGACAGATTCACGTTTTAATACGATTGGTATGATTATTATTTTTTATTTATAGGTTAAAAAAAGACTAATTAATATTATTGAATTTTTACATATTTTTCCATTCATCTGTTATCTCTTGTTAAAATAATGACATAATACCTTAGTTTAAAGAGCTTATAATCAAATTGGTCCCGAAATATAAATAAAATATTATTTTGATATTTTAGTTATCTTCTTAATAACTATTCTAAAATGTTTTTAACCATATTAAGAATAAATTAAAATTAATTATAAAAATTGTAAGTAATTATTATAAAATAAAATAATTATTTTTGTTTAATATTTTAAAAAAATTTAAAATAATTATTAAGAAAATGATTTAAAAATAAAAAATAATATTTTATTTATATTTTAGGGATCAAATCGATCATCAACCTTTTAACGAGAAATAACGGATGAGTGATAAAAAATAATAATTCGATAATATTAATGATTATTACATAAATAAAAATATTAGGTGGCCAAAACATAAATTTAACCAAAGTTTAGGGACAACGTTGTTGTTTACCCTTACATTAATTTCAAAGAATCCTGTAAAAAAGTTTAATTTTCCTTTTTTTTAAAGAATAAAAAAAGAAAATCTTCAATGTGCCGCCGCCTACCACGACGTCCACGTGTAAGAAATTTCTACCCTCCAATTCGGTCCTGTCCTGTTCTTACAAAAGCCGCTACCTTCACCACTATTAGTCCCCCTCTCCTCTCCTTTTCTCTTCACTCCACATCTCATATTCCTTCATTTCTCTCTAAATCCTTCCATTTTTTGGTATGGCGATTACCTTTTTTTTTTTTCCCTTTTTATTTATTTATTGTTTATTTTGTTCTTTGTCTAGCATTCAATTTTTTTTTAATTTTTTTATGTTTGATTATATTTTGTTTCTCTCTGATTTCATGTCTTTCCCTTCAAATTAAGCTATTTAATTTTTTTTTTACCGATTTTTACCTTGGGTTTATGCCAATCTAATTCCATCTTAGTTAGATCTCGTCTTTGTCTTGTTTGATGATTTTGATTTTTGATTTTTTTTTTTGATAATGGGTGCAGATTTTTTTTTTGTAAGTAAAGGAACAGTGAAAAGCAACAGGAAATGGCAAATATAGATATCGATGGGATCTTGAAGGAGCTTCCCAATGATGGGCGTATCCCTAAAACCAAGATCGTTTGTACTTTGGGTCCGGCTTCACGGTCCGTACCTATGATAGAGAAGCTGTTGAGGGCTGGGATGAACGTTGCTCGCTTCAATTTCTCTCATGGCAGTCATGAGTATCATCAAGAGACCTTGGATAATCTTAGGTCTGCTATGCACAACACCGGCATCCTTTGCGCTGTCATGCTTGACACCAAGGTCCATTTTTCCCCCTTGTTTTTTTATATGATCTTATCATGTTACTTGGATTTAAGTGTGAGCATCGAATACAAGTACTTAGGCTTATTTTGGAGGATTTTATTCGAAAAATAAGAATCGAAGTAAT
This sequence comes from Gossypium bickii, assembly GCA_025503065.1. NCBI lineage: Eukaryota > Viridiplantae > Streptophyta > Magnoliopsida > Malvales > Malvaceae > Gossypium > Gossypium bickii. Next base: position 138,624,145 of record CP106710.1, read on the forward strand.
ATAGCATTAGTATAGTAAGTAGTAACTCACTTAACATGCTCACTTGAAATTAACTTTGCTGTGTCTTTCAATGGGCGAAAGAGCTACTTAGAGATAACCCAAAATTTTCTATACATGCTAGTATTATGTTTTTCCGACTCGGGTATGTCGGATACTGGTACAGTTCTCTTAGACGGTATACCTCGACATCAAATACCTTGTGTCCGCCTTTCCGAGCTTCAGACTCCTCGCTTGAGAACCCCTCCTAGCGACTCCTATTCAGGGACACCTCGCTCAACAAGATCTTTGACTGAATCCCCAAGTCAGGTCAAGTGGGTCCCATATACGGATAACTTGATCCAATCGGAGAAGCCCCATACATACCGAGTATGGACCACCTAACTATCCAGGCCCAACCACAACACGACGTGTGGCACCTTGGGATAAGGGAAAAGCCTCATAAACCAGGGCCCGGATGAGAGGGCCGGAAGCAACCTTCATACTATACCTTTCTGTTAAGACTTAATCACCTTCATTGCCATCTACCTTCGACCACCTGATGGCTCTCCACTTATTGGGTGAACCGTCCTTCATGTATCGACAAGAATTGTTGAAAGGCCCCTTGAAGGATTGATTGAAAATAAAGAGTCAACAAAACTAACCCAACATATCAAGAATTGTTGAAAGATACGAGTCCTAAGAATGTTATATGTATACGTTTTCTCAGTTCTTTTAGCGCATGGTTTTTCATTTTCTGATGGTTGTTTGTATTTGATTGTGCTTTGCTGTTGCAGGGTCCTGAGATTCGAACTGGATTCCTGAAGGATGGAAAAGCTGTTCAACTTAAGGAAGGCCAGGAAATTACTGTAACAACCGATTACGATATTAAGGGAGATGAGAAGATGATCTCCATGAGCTACAAAAAGCTGGCTGTTGATCTGAAGCCTGGGAATACCATTTTGTGTGCGGATGGTACAATCACACTTTCGGTGTTATCCTGTGATCCTGCTGCTGGGACTGTGAGATGCCGATGTGGAAACACAGCGATGATCGGTGAGAGGAAAAATGTCAACCTTCCTGGTGTTGTGGTGGATCTTCCCACACTCACTGAGAAGGATAAAGAAGACATCTTGGGATGGGGAGTTCCCAACAGTATTGATATGATTGCTCTTTCCTTTGTACGCAAAGGGTCTGATCTTGTCAATGTTCGTAAGGTCCTCGGTCCCCATGCTAAGAAGATTCAATTGATGTCGAAGGTGTGTTAAATCTGTTTCCCCTTTCAATTACAATTTAAAAACGAGAGGTTCTATGTGGTTTCTCTATGCAATTTGATTGCTAATGATGCGAGGTTTCCTTGTGGTTGCGATTCATTTAGGTTGAGAATCAGGAGGGTGTTATCAACTTCGATGAGATCTTGCGTGAGACTGATGCATTTATGGTTGCCCGTGGTGACCTTGGAATGGAAATTCCGGTTGAGAAGATCTTCCTAGCACAAAAGATGATGATATACAAGTGTAATCTTGCAGGCAAGCCTGTTGTTACTGCCACTCAAATGCTTGAATCCATGATAAAGTCTCCGAGGCCAACCCGAGCTGAAGCAACCGATGTTGCTAATGCTGTCCTGGACGGTACCGATTGTGTCATGCTTAGTGGTGAGAGTGCTGCTGGAGCCTATCCAGAGCTTGCCGTGAAGATCATGGCTCGAATTTGTATTGAGGCAGAATCTTCCCTTGACTACGGAGCAATCTTCAAAGAAATGATCCGATCGACTCCACTTCCGATGAGTCCACTGGAGAGTCTTGCATCCTCAGCTGTACGAACAGCTAACAAGGCCAAAGCTAAACTCATCGTTGTCTTAACCCGTGGTGGAACGACAGCCAAATTGGTCGCCAAGTACAGACCAGCTGTTCCTATCCTATCCGTGGTCGTCCCAGTCTTGACAACCGATTCATTTGATTGGACCTGCAGTGACGAAGGTCCAGCCAGACACAGTCTGATATATAGGGGCTTGGTTCCCATCCTGGCAGAAGGGTCAGCCAAGGCAACTGATGCCGAATCCACCGAGGTCATCTTAGAAGCTGCAATGAAGTCAGCTACGGAGAAGGGGTTGTGCAAGCCTGGTGATGCCATCGTTGCACTGCACCGTATCGGGGCTGCTTCAGTTATTAAGATCTGCATAGTGAAGTGAAATGATGTAGAGAGCCATGGATGGACATCAAAAGCTGGCTTTTTCGATATTGCATTTAATTATCCCTTTATTGTTCTTAAAAATCTAAGCTGGTTCAACTTTGAATATTCAGCTGAAACACTGTTTTGTCTCAGCTTCTGATGACTTGCTAGTTAATCGTTAATGCTGGATTTCATGCTCCCAAATCTTCGGGTATAAATTAAGTAATCATGTTTCATGTCGGATCCATTTTTATACATGGATATGAAGATATTACATATTTCAATTGCATGAAAAATTTTGAACAAGTTGGACATTTTTGTATTACACATTTTATCTAATAAAATTACTGCAGGGCTGTTATTCTTTATTTCATCGCTATGTAATTAAGCAATTTAATAAATCACTTTTTCAATTATTTAATCATATTTCACTAATTTTTTTACCTCAAATTTAAATCTCGACCTTTGAACCTTAAATTCAAATCTCGATCTTTGAACCTCGAAATTCGAGTTGAGGTTCAATGTTTAAGTTCAGGATTTAAGATTCAGGCTAAAAAATTACCAAAACAATGTGTTAATGATATGAATAAGAGATGAAGCGGTGAGAAATGTCTATAAAATAATTTCTCGTTTTATGTTTTACTGTTTTTTAAAATTTTCAACTTTAATCTTTTATTTGTATTTTTAGTAGTTGAGCCTTGTATATTCAAAATGTTAAAGTTCAATTATTTAAATTGGTAAATATTCAAATTAACAATAATAAGCTAACAATATTATTAGTATCAATTAATTGGGTTTTTTGCCAATTGAGTCTTAACTCGATTGACATGAGTATTGTTGCTTTTACAGGAGGACTAAGATTTAAGTGAGCTGAAGCACATTATTCTTTTAATTATGGGTTATAATTTTAAGTATTGTGTATAAAAAGAAAAAATCAAAATTTATAATGAGATTATTTAAGTTTTTTTAAAACATTTTACACATTTAGTTTTTTTAAAATAAAATAAATAAAGAGATTAAGTTAAATAGAGTGATGAAATTTCAAAAGTCGGGAGCACAATTAAACCTAATTAATCTGTTGCTGAATAAAACATTTGTTCCATTTAAATTAAGAATTTTATTTGTATAAATTTAGTCTTTTCCTTCTTCTTCTTCTTCTTCTTTTTTTTTTTTTTTCATTTTTTCACTTTTTTTTCTAAACACAACAAAATAAAATAAACTTTCTTCCTTCCACATAAATTTTTTTCATTTTTTCTTTTAATTGCCTGTAATGTATAATAAATTAATTTATACGCTTTTTTTTGTAAAATTAAATAAAGACAACAAATTTATAGGATTTATAAAAATAAATTATTCGAGTTATTAATAAAAAAAAACACAAACGGCAAGTTGATGTTGCATTTAAAAAATCGATATAATAATAAATTTAGTCTTCAACTTTTACATATTATATCTATTTAGTTATAATTTTAAAAAATTAACCCTCAAAATTTATAAAAACTCAATCTAATCCTAATTCTAAAAAATATATAAAAATACATAAAAATTTTAAAAAAATATAGTGATAAATTTAAATTATATTAATATTGAATACATTTAATTATATTGAAATAAAATAAAAATCCACCACCCCTGCCTCTCTCTAGTGGTGCTCATGAACTGGGTCAGGTTGGGTTCGGGCTGAACCTAAGCATTGTTGGGTAAGGGTCTCACTATGTGGGAGACCCTTAAAACATGCCATGTTTTATGGCAATTTTATTTTGTTTTTTCTTTAGCTTTTCATCATTTTATTTTGTCATTTTCTTTTGTTTTTCTTTTGTCCTTTATGTGGCTTATGTGCAGCCATATTTTAACGTGAGAGAGAGCTGAAAAATCAATTTTTTAGAAGGGAGAGAAACGGGTGAGAAACAGAAAGTTTTAAAGCTTGAAAAATTAGTTTCTCAAGTTTAGAGCAGCTGTGATCAACTCTTCGATCGGAGGTCCATCCGTGGTTCGATTGAGCTGATTTTTGGACAGCAGCTAGATGACAAGGTGTTCTTGACTTTGTACGGTCGGATTTTTCATCCGAGTCCTGTAGCGTCAGAAATACCCGTTTTACAGCAGCTACGATTTTGGTGATGTTCTCCAACTTTTTCTCTCTTTTGCTAAAGATTACATATTGTTAGCCTTGTTGGAGTTGAATGCTTGTTGTAGGCTTGATATTGTAATCTTGTAGCTGAACATTTGATTATAGTGGAGCTTTTAATCGGACTCTAAAGTCCCGTGGTTTTTACCCTTGATTTAGAGGGGTTTTCCACGTAAAAATATCGGTGTCTCTATTTATCATTTTTGTTGTGGTTGCATTGGTTGATTTGTGGTTGATAGGTTGCTAGAGAACAAATATTTTTGTGCTATTGTGCTTGCCATAATATTTGACAAGAGTTATAGGGAGAGAAAGAACACCGATTGTGTTTCGCTTCCGTTCGGTTGTTCGGTTTCTTCCCAACAAGCATGACATTAACATACTTTATGCTAGCACAAGTCCGACTTGACCCGAAACACGAGTCTAAAATTTTGTCAAAACCCGCTCATATTTATAAAAGACTAACCCAAGCCCATTTTAAGCCCACTCATATTATTTTTTAAATTTTTAAAAAAATATTTATACTATTTTATTTTAATATTTAATAAGTTTATATATATTTTTATTTATTGAAAGTTTTTATATAGTCATCTTAACATTATTTTAATGTTTATATTAGAGTAATATTATATATTTAGTATAATTTATTTTTTTAATGTGTTCTAAATTACATAATATAAAATATTATAAACTTAAAAATGGATTGGGTTCGGGCCTTGAATATTCAAGCTCAAGCCTGACCTAATTTTAAACAGGCTTAATACTTTTATCCAAACTCTACTAAATTTCAGACAAAACTTTAGACCTTGACAAATTATACGAGCCATGAACAGTTGTAGCTCTTCCCCCTCCCTCCAGGAATTCACAAACTAAGCCATGAAGTAATTTTGGAAATAGACGTAGGTTTTGATATGCTGCCACCGCCTTCTATTGCCGGTTGCAAGGCAAATGAGACGAGGCAAAAAATGAACGCCGCTAAGGTGCGAATCAATTTTCATAAACCTATGGCAAATATATTGTAATATTGTTATAATACTTCAAATTTTGCTGAATCTTCATAAATATTTAATTAGTTAATATATTTAGATTTTGTTTAATTTAATATTTTATTCAATCAATCTTTTTTAAATATAATAATTTATTTGGTCTTCCAACTTTATAAAAAAAATCATTTTAGTCCCATCTAATTTCTGTTAACTTTGCTAACGTGACATCCGTCCACATGTATGCATATTAACAATTAATTATTTTTTAAAAAATAAATATTAAAAAAATTTACACTTTTTAATAATTTTTATATATATTTTGAATTTTTAAAGTTTGAAAATTTAATTAATTACTGATGTGACATCCACATGTATGTCATGTCAGCAAAGTTAGCAATTGTTAACTTTTGCATCCATTTTGAGATGATTTGACAAACAACGTAAATTTAATAACTAAAAGAGAAGAAAAATTAAATGAAGGGTTATATGATTTTTTTATAAAATTGGATGGCAAATTTTAAAAAGTCCAAATTTGATTTTCTTTAAAAAAAAAATATTCCTTTTCCCAACTTAACAAACATGATAATAACAAACAAATAAAAAACACAATAATAAAATAATTTGAAATAGTAAAATGAACATCTTTTACTGCTTCCCTGATCATTATAAATACATCATACAAATACCAAAGATCATCACACTGCACATTATTTTTCTAGAGCTCTTGAAAGAATTAACAAAGATGGAAATTAAAGGCTATATTGTGGCTTTAATAATGGCAATGACAATGATGGAATTGGCGTCTTTAACACTGGCAACCAGTAGAAGTATGCTCACCAATGGCATTGGATTGACTCCTCCCATGGGGTATGTTGTTTTTTTAGCTCTTTTTTCTTTTATTTTTTTAATAAGTGCGTGTTTTATATACCCCATTCGAATTTGCAGGTGGAACAGTTGGAATCATTTCGGATGCGATATTGATGAAAGGATGGTAAAAGAAACTGGTAAATATAGTATTAGTAACCATATATATGCTTTTTTATTTGAAATTATTTTCTTTTTTTTTTTTTCAAAATATTATATACATTAGCTTAAATATGAATATTTTTTGTTTTTATTGACAGCTGATGCTCTAGTTTCAACTGGTCTTTCCAAGCTTGGATATGTATATGTTAATATAGGTATATGCTATTATTATAATTTTTCATTCACTTTAATCTAAAAAAGTAAATACTCTTTACTTGTCATCATTGATTTTCAACATTTTTGCTTTCTTAGATGATTGCTGGGCTGAAATTGCTCGTGATGACAAGGTATTTAGAGCGATGTTCTTATTATGTAAGGATTGAAAAATATTTTTTTGTGGCTTATAATTATTGGATTTTGATCAAATTTCAGGGCAATATAATGCCTAAGAACTCAACATTTCCATCTGGGATAAAAGCTTTGGCAGATTATGTTCATAGCAAGGGTCTTAAGCTAGGAATCTATGGAGATGCAGGGTAATGTACTTACTATTGATGCTCAATTGTATGAATCTTGTATAGGTTATATGACAATTGCTTATGGATTTAATAGTGTTTTCATTTTGTACAGGTATTATACTTGTAGTAAGACAATGCCTGGCTCACTCGGTTTCGAAGAACAGGATGCTAAAACCTTTGCTTCCTGGGTATGATTTTCAGTGATCATTTCCCTTGTTTTAATTGAACCTAAAGCTTAATCCAGTTGGTTCGTGCGATAATTGTTTTGTATGCAGGGTATTGATTATTTGAAGTATGATAACTGTCACCATGATGGATCAAAGCCAATTGAAAGGTAGTGTAGTTGTCTTCTTTGTTTTGATTTGCAGCCATATTATATGCTTATATATTGCTTTAATTTTTCGTGTAGATATCCTGTTATGACTAAAGCTTTGAAGCAGGCTGGCCGCCCCATATTCTTTTCTCTGTGTGAATGGTACTGTCTAAATCACAGTTTGATTTAAGCTTTTAATTTAAGTAACGATTTTCTGATTCCTTTTTTTTTTTTTTTTTTACTTTGCCATGTGTTTGATTTTTTGTTTCTTAGGGGAGAAATGCACCCTGCTGAATGGGGTTTCCATGTAGGAAATAGCTGGAGGACAACTTGTGACATAACTGATACATGGGAAAGGTAAAGATTTGCTAACGTATTTGGAGGATGTTAGAGTCGGCCTAGAGTATAACTTACGATATTTTGTTGCCTGGCAGTATGATTTCGAGAGCTGATCAAAATGAATTGTATGCTCAATATGCAAGGCCTGGTGGTTGGAATGGTTAGAGTTTTCTTCTAGTTCTGCAAATTTTTTTTGAACCATATGAAATATTTTGTGATTACAATTCTTGTTATATCGATAGATCCGGACATGCTTGAGATCGGGAATGGAGGGATGACGAAAGATGAATATATAGTACATTTCAGCTTATGGGCTATTTCCAAGGTATGACAATTGATATTCACCTTTTTTATGCTTGTTGATATGCATGATGTTGCATATCTGGTCTGAAAAACATGAATACTATTACAGGCTCCTCTTCTTCTCGGCTGCGACATAAGGAATATGACACAAGAGACTATAAAGATCATTTCAAACAAAGAGGTCATTGCTGTTAACCAAGGTACATAATTAGAAGTACAGTTCTTCAAAAACGCTTTAATGCATTAATAGTTATCAAACTTTTTTAACTTAATGCGATCTTCTGCAATAGATTCTTATGGTATTCAAGCTAGGAAGGCTAGGATGCACGGTGATGAAGAGGTGAAACCCATGCAACAACCCCTTTTGTTTAACCATATGATCATATAACATGCTCGGATTGGTCACTTACCTTTTCGGTGCCTTGTAACAGATTTGGGTTGCGCCACTTTCCGGCTATAGGACAGCAGTTGTCATTCTCAATAGGGGTTCAGTTCGCTATTCTGTAACCGCGTTCTGGGAGGATATGGGACTAGACCCCAACACTGTAGTTGAAGCTAGGGACCTTTGGGAGGTACTCAAATTATAGCTACAAGCTTTATAGTATATCCTACTGTCATTTTCCATTGCTTTAGTTCACTTATTCATGCACATATATGAATCTCTTGCAGCATAAAACACTGAAGAACCGATTTGTGGGCAATATTACAACAATGTTGAACCCTCATTCATGCAAAATGTATGTGTTGAAACCAGTTTCTTGAACTGAGTGATTCTTGAATTGGGTCACTTTCTTCTCTTTCTTTTTTTGGATTAGCATTTTGGAATTAGTTCTTTAATAATATTTGATGAAGCAAGCTTTCCTCTTTAATATAGTTGGATTAGCACCTGTAATTAGTTTCTTAATAATATGAATGAAGCAAGCTTTTTACTCCAATGTTAGATGTGGTTGCTGTACTCTTGCAGATTTTTTTCATATTTATTCATTAGATTCAAGTCATTGAAGATGATATAAACAGAAATGAATTGGACTTAATTACTACAAATCCATGTCTCCAAATTGTATTATATATTGTTAAAAGATTTGTTGCTCTGCTATTTTAAAGCTTATCCACAATTATGAACCTCCACATTTATAGAAAGGGATTTTTTGGTCAAATTTTGCATAAAACAATTGCAGAGTGCAGGAATTTTGGACCATCTCATTTATTTTATTTGCTTGAATAGTAAAAATATAATAATTTTTTGCCTGCAGTCCTTTGGTGGCTCAGACCATTGCTCAAAAGTCATTTTTCTTTGATAGTCGATGAAGACCTTGTCCAAGAGAAATTCCGAGAATACTCGGATTACCTTATTGAACCGGAACTTAATTCAATTGATTCATGAACCAAGATCACCCCGTAATTAAGTTTCCACTAAAGGGAGCTTTCATTTATGGGGACTAATCTTTGGAATATGACAAAAAGTTGAAAACCCAAGTTATTATTACTATTATGATCATGAACCCTAATTTCAAGATTGAAAACCCTATGTTTACTTAAATATTTACGCTGATAGGGCTGGCTGGCATTGCAGAAGGAACCTACATATATGTATTCTTCTGCCTGTCACAACAGCCATGACATGCAAAAATATTAACTTGGGATTGTTCCAAAGAGAAAACTACTCACTTCTCAATCTTATATTTAAATCATCCAGGGCATATCCTTGATATATTCTTTGTTGAATGTACTACTATTATTTTATATTATATATATGTACACACATATATTGACGTACCAGGCAGATTGAAAGAGCATACTGTATTGTGACAATGGCTTCCAGAACTCATGGACTTGTGCAGGTCGAAGAGAAAAACCGGGACGGAACGGAAGAAGAGAAGAAGGATGGAGAGGCTGCTAATACAGCATTTCCATTTTATATGCTTTTGCGGTATGCAGATACACTGGATTGGACTCTTATGGCACTAGGGACCTTGGGTTCTATAGTCCATGGCATGGCTCAACCTGTTGGATATCTGTTACTAGGGAAAGCTCTTAATGCATTTGGGGACAACATTAATGACATTGATGGCATGGTTAAAGCACTCAAGAAGGTATCCATCCACAAGCTGCACCGACTTGAAAAACCGATCATTTCGAATTTTCGGTTTTACAAATATCTTTGTCTTGTTTGCTTGTGCAGGTTATTCCCTTTGTATGGTACATGGCTTTTGCTACATTCCCTGCTGGTGTACTAGGTACCTTAACGAGCTGACAATATGATATTCAGACTCCATAGAACTCCCATGTACTGCTCTATTCTTATGGTTTTGAGTTTTGCAGAGATCGGATGCTGGATGTATGCAAGTGAAAGACAAATGGCTCGACTACGGTTAGCATTCCTGAGAGCAATGCTAAGCCAGGAGATTGGAGCATTTGATATGGATATAACGAGTGGGAAAATCATTAGTGGAATGAGTTACCACATGAGTATCATACAAGATGCAATAGGGGAGAAGGTACATAGATTATTCATTCGATTCGATTCACCTTGCTTTAGCTTATTTTCAGGTTCCGAAATGTTGACATACTGCTAACATAACTTATGGTTCCCAGCTAGGCCATTTTCTTTCAAGCTTTGCAACATTCTTTTCTGGAATCCTTATTGCTGCTATATGCTGTTGGGAAGTGTCCCTACTTACCTTCGTGGTTGCTCCTACGATTCTTGTGATTGGAGCCACCTACACCAGAAAAATGATTGCTATTTCAGCTACTAAGATGCTCTACATATCAGAAGCTACATCAATGGTAGAACAGGTAAAATTAGCATCATTCCATATTTTCAACTTCCAAAGGTGATTAGTACATATGTGTATAAGTTACCTCAGTAATAAACATCTGAGGTTTACATGCTGCAGACCATCTCTCAAATCAAAACAGTATTTGCTTTTGTTGGAGAGAATTCTGCAATTAAATCGTTCTCAGAGTGCTTGGATAAACAGTTTTCATTAAGCAAAGGAGAAGCACTGATAAAAGGTGTAGGCACTGGCATGTTTCAAACTGTGACCTTTTGTGCTTGGGCACTGATCATATGGATCGGAGCCGTTGCCGTCACTTCCCGGAAAGCAAAAGGAGGGGATGTCATAGCCGCGGTGATGAGCATTCTCTTTGGATCCGTGTAAGAAAAAGACCTCATCCTTGAGGTGAATAAAATGATTCATCCCACTTTCAACATGTATGTAATACAGGATTCTCTTGCAGATCACTTACTTTTGCTGCACCAGACATACAAATCTTCAATCAAGCAAAGGCTGCAGGGTATGAGGTTTTCAAGGTGATACAAAGAAAGCCAACAATAAGTTATGATTCAAAGGGAAAGGAAGTTGAGAAGATCAGTGGTGACATTGATATACACCATGTATACTTTGCTTACCCTTCTCGTCCCGAAAAGTCAATCCTTCAAGGATTTTCATTGTCGATTCCAGCAGGAAAGACGGTTGCTTTAGTCGGCAGCAGCGGATGCGGAAAGAGTACTGTTATCTGCTTGGTTCAAAGGTTCTATGATCCCCTCAAAGGTTTCGCAGCTTCTTCCCTGGGTCTGCATGCTATAAATTGAACCGGTTTCGATATTAACATGTTGACGAAAGTGCTACACATTGCAGGGGAGATTTTCCTTGACGATCATAACATCAAGGATCTGAATTTGAAGTTCCTCCGGAAGAATATTGGAGCAGTATCCCAAGAACCATCACTCTTTTCCGGTACCATCAAGGATAATATCAAATTAGGAAACATGGATGCAAGCGATCAACAGATCCATGATGCAGCAATGTTGGCAAATGCACATACTTTCATTTCTCAACTTCCGAATCAGTACTCAACTGAGGTCGTCCACCTAGTCTCCGTTGTGTTAAGTTTCTATCATGCCCTGGGCAAGTCCACCAACCAATGATAATTTTACGGTTGAAACTGAATGCAGGTAGGCCAAAGAGGAGTGCAGTTATCAGGAGGGCAGAAACAAAGAATTGCCATAGCAAGAGCTATTCTAAAGAACCCTCCAATTCTTTTACTCGATGAGGCAACAAGTGCACTTGATTCAGAGTCCGAGAAACTGGTTCAAGATGCGCTGGAGAGGGCTATGCAGGGCAGGACCGTTGTCCTGATTGCACACCGGATGTCAACCATTGTCAATGCCGATATAATCGCAGTTGTGGAGAATGGACAAGTTACAGAAACAGGAACTCACTCCAGCTTGTTAGACTCTAGCAATTTCTATAACAATCTGTTCAGCATTCAGAACATCGGGCAGATTCGGGATTCGAGGTAGGTTCGAACAAATTCACACTAATACTTAAGGTAAATTATTGAAAACACTAACTTGCTTGGAATGTGGAAAATGGTAGGACTACCGAAACTACTGAAGAATCTGCCACTGCTGATAAACAGTTTTCAACTCTAGACATTGAGCTAAAAGAGGAAACAAGGGAATTCGATGGACATCATACCGAATCTTCGGAGCAAGTTGAACGGCAAAGGAGGGAAAACACGAGTATGTTCTTCAGAATTTGGTTTGGCTTAAGGAAACGTGAGCTTGCAAATGTTGCTACTGGTTCTATAGCTGCAGCTTTTGCTGGTGTTTCAAAGCCATTTTTCGGATTCTTCATTATAACTGTGGGAGTTGCATACTACCAGAAAGATGCAAAGCAGCTAGTCGGAAAGTATTCGATTATCTTTGCAATTATAGGATTGCTAGCTTTATTCATGCACACCCTGCAGCATTACTTTTACGGAGTGGTTGGAGAAAAGGCAATGGCAAACCTCAGGAAAGCTTTATATTCAGGTACTAATCTATCCTATTCAAATATCCCAATATGTCGTTCTGAATCCAAATCTTATCTCAACCACATACTTAACCTCTGTTGCATTAAACTACTTCAGGTATACTACGTAATGAAGTTGGTTGGTTTGAGAAACCAGAGAACAATGTTGGTTCACTTACCTCAAGGGTCATCAACGACACCTCAATTGTCAAAACCATTATTTCCGATCGGATGTCCGTTATCGTCCAGTGTATTTCTTCAATACTGATTGCAACAGTCGTTAGCATGGTTGTTAACTGGAGAATGGCACTAGTAGCTTGGGCAGTGATGCCTTGCCACTTCATTGGTGGACTCATTCAGGCCAAATCAGCCAAAGGATTCGCAAGCGACTCGGCTGCTACTCACCGTGAAGTTGTTGCCCTTGCATCTGAATCCGCAGCCAACATACGAACCATAGCATCATTTTGCCATGAAGAACACATACTAAGGAAAGCTAGAATCTCCCTGGAAAAGCCAATAAAAAGGAGCATGAAAGAAAGCATCAAATATGGCATCATTCAAGGCTTTTCCCTTTGTTTATGGAACATAGCTCATGCTGTCGCATTATGGTACACAACAATTTTGGTCGATAGGAAACAAGCAAGTTTCGAAAATGGTATTAGAGCATACCAAATTTTCTCCCTCACAGTACCTTCAATCACTGAACTGTGGACATTGATCCCTTCAGTCATTTCAGCAATCAACGTACTAACACCAGCATTTGAAACCCTCGACCGGAGAACCGAAATCGAACCTGAAAAACCCAAAGATTTGCAGCTTGAGAGGATCAAAGGCAAAATCGAGTTCCAAAACGTTAAATTCAACTATCCATTAAGGCCAGAAGTGATTGTACTCAACAACTTCAGTTTACAAATTGAACCAGGAACAAAAGTAGCCATTGTTGGACCAAGTGGAGCTGGTAAATCCTCAGTGTTAGCCATTTTACTAATGTTTTACGTTCCATTAGAAGGAAGGGTTCTTATTGACGACAAAAACATAAAGGAATACAATCTAAAGATGTTGAGGAAACAAATCGGATTAGTACAACAAGAGCCACTTCTTTTCAGTTCTTCCATTAGAAACAACATCTGTTACGGAACCGAACAAGCTTCAGAAACCGAAATCATGGAGGTATCAAGACAAGCAAACATACATGAATTCATAAGCAATTTACCGGATGGATACGACACGGTTGTTGGCGAAAAAGGGTGTCAACTTTCCGGCGGGCAAAAGCAAAGGATCGCCATTGCTCGAACCTTGCTAAAGAAACCTGCAATCTTGCTTATGGATGAAGCAACAAGTGCGCTGGATGGTGAGTCGGAAAGAATCATTGTAAAGGCCCTGGAATCGTTGAATCAACAGGGTAATGATGGGTTAGTGAGTAGAATCACGCGGATTACAGTGGCTCATAGATTATCGACGATTATAAGCTCGGATTTGATTGTGGTTATGGATAGAGGAGAGATTGTTGAGAGTGGGTCTCACTCAACGTTGATATCAATATCCGAGGGAGTGTATTCGAGATTATGTAATCTCCAGAATGCAGTGGAAATGTAATCTTTGGCGGTTCTTTTTCTTTTCTTCTTCCGTTAGAATGTTAGAAACATGAATAAAGCGAAGGTACCGCAGTTTTTGAGTGCCTTTGAAGACAGTGTAGTTCAAAAATAATCTGAATATTTTTATTTAAGGCTTAATTTTTTTTTTATAATATTTATCTCCATTTTAGGTTAATATTCGGGGTTTCATACTCATTGATTAGTAGAAAAATATATGTTAGATTCAAGACGAGAAGAGTAAAGTGAGCTTTTGATTGATATAGGCAGTGTAAAAATAAAAGCCCAGTGACTTAAATGAAAACTTTTAAATAGTTTAGTGACTATTTTATAATTTTTTTTAAGTTGAGTAATCAAAATGTAAACTTACTAATAGTTTAGGACCTTTAATGTAATTTATTTTTAATTACATTTTAAAATGTTTTATTATTTTTTCAATCTATCCTTAAATTTTATGGTGCTGAGGAATTTTATTTATATTAAAATTTTTAATTTTTTAAAATTTAATTTAATTGTTTGAATAAATACATTGGAAAATTCTAAATTTTGCTAGAAATTTCGAGACGAAATTTTAATAGCTCAATTTTTTTTTAAATTTCACTTAAATAGAGAGATTTTCAAAATTTCTCATAATTTATTTGATTTAATACACATGATCCCACTATAAATAAAAATCTTAAACTTTAAAAATTATTTTTATTTAATTATAATATTTTTTTAATTTTATTTTATTAAAGCTATTTACAAAGTTTTATAAATATAATGACATCTTTATTGTATATTTTTTATATTATTTATTTATTATTTTTATTTTATAATTTGAATATTCCAACAACATCTTAAACAAATAGTGCTTTGATATTATCAACATGATATTGTGACATATATTTTAAAATTCATGTTTTATTCCTTTTTAAATACTTTTAAATGATGTTAATGAGTTTTAACTCAATTAGTATAGGCAATATTATCAATGCAGGAGGATGTAGATTCGAGTACGTTGAAGCGCATTATCCTCTTATTTATAAGTTGGGAAAAGATTATAGATAGTTTTAAATATTATTTCAAAAATAATAAATATGATCAAAATTTATAACAAAATTATTAAAAAAATATCTTTAAATGATATTATCTTCACAAGTGAGAATATTTTTTTTTGTTTGTTTATTATCTTCACTATCTTCTTCTCACTTCTCAGTTTTGTCAACTTCCATCATTTGTCTCACCACTCATCAAGGCTTATCCCATTCAAATGCAAAATATTCCAACCGTACCATGAAGAATTTCTATAATTTTTATTACCAACATTTTAAAATTCTGGATTTATTTAAAATTCTTAATTTTTAGAAATTTTAATTAGATTTTTAAAAAAAATTATAAGGGTTTATTTTAAGATTTTAAAAATTTTGAGAGAATTAATGAAATTTTCCAGAAAAATAAATTAAATTCTTTGAAATTTTAAACGAGGGACCTAATTAAAAATTTTCAAATATTGGTTGGCCAAAGCTCATCTACTTTCATTACATTCTACAGTGTAATCAAGCTAAATCGAGTTTAAATATCAGTAAGCTTGAACTTAACTTGAAATTCAGAATTTGATATTTGGCTCAAGTTTGATCAAATATTTTTTTTAAGCTCAAGCTATTCGAGTTTGAACTTGTTTAAATTTGTTTTATATTTGAACTTGATTGAGCTTGTACATATTTAAGCTCGGCTCAATAATTAAGCTTAAAGTTAATAACATATATTAAAAGTAATAACGTAACTTAAAACATGTATTAAAAATGAAAAGCTTGATAAGGTTCGCAAATCATTTAAGTCTAGTATTATTAAAGCTCAAATTCAACTCAATCAATAACTTAAGTTTGACTCAATAATTATTTAACTAAATTTAAGTTTTTTTCTAATCAAATTCGATTAATTTACAAACATTAATATCTTATTAATACTCTCAATCACCACCACATATGATAAAATTTAAACTATAATATATTCGAAGCGGAAGACTTGAGATATTAAAGTTTTCAAAAGTCTCCCACGGACTTTTTTTATTTAAAAAATTGTAATTTTTTTTAATTTACAATTCAAATATTCATACATGTATATACAAATATAAATAAATCCAACAATCACTTTAAAAATAAATAAAGCCCAAATATATATATTAAAAAAATAAATAAGTTCAATTTTTTATAAAAATATGAATATTTAAAAATTTATGAAAATATGAATTCTATGTATTAATTTAATAATCAGAATGTTTATCATTTTAAGTGTGACGATAAATTCGAGTCACGTTAATCTTATAAAAAAAAACCAGCAACAAAATTTAGATATAAATAATGTCTAACATATTAATATTTGAAACGGGTTAAATTGGATTTCGTTATCCATAGGACCCGGTTTTTTTCTCCGCCTCTCATTCCTCATCTCCTCCGCTTTAATTCCCTGGCCAAACATCATTTTTCATCTCCGCCACTGTTGTCAATGATGAAGAAAAATTATTACATTAATTAATTAATTAATTATTGTATTAAAAATATGATATTTTTATAGATCTTTTAAATAGTAATTGAATTTTGTTCTTAATAAATTATTTTTAAAATATATTTAAACGCACTTAAATCTAATAAATCATATCATAAGAGAAATTTTAATATAAATAAATAAATGATTTTTTTATATTCGTGAAATTTTTTTGATAACTTAATAATACATGGAAATTAATAATATGATAACTTTAATATGAATTATGTAAACATTATTAATAGAGATTATATTTGATGCACCATCTATGCATAAGTCTTATGCTATCAGTAATTCACAATTTATTATTTAATTTTAAAGTATTTAAAAAATAGTTTAAAAATAAAATAAAAAATTGAAATAATCACTCAGTGGATAGTTTGGAAAAATAGTTTAAAATAGTTAACCATGATTATTAGAGATGTGATTATGATTTGAATATGTTAAACACGTTACACATTATCATACGCCCCGACGTATAAGATCAACCAAAGGCCAAAAGACTGGTAATAAAAGACTCCACGCTGACTCTCCCTCCCTCCCTTTCCTCTATCTAACGGTTAGCTTCTCTTAGCTGCCTTTCGATTCTTGGATTGAGTTGTTAAGGCACTAGAAACCATCGTTTCTGAATCTAATTCAAACCCATATTTGTTGAGGATTCGATCGTTCTAAGTTTGGGATTTTTCCCAGGTAAAGGAAACAATCTGTGGTTCGAAAAGCCAGAATAGAATATGAGTACAAGTACGGCCACGTCCGGTACATGTTTGATCATATGCTCCAATGGAAAATCATCTCTCGAAACCAAAACCTCCACGATGATTACGTTGAAATCGTCGTCGTTTCCTTCCCGTTTAACCGCCGTTTCTACAAAGGCGAGGACGAGAGTTGTTTCCTGCCGAGCTGTCTCCACCGCTTCCGTCGACAAGGACGAGAAAGACGCGTCGATTTCGGGATCGGAGGAAGACCCAGAGGCGGCTAAAGTTGGGGCAAAGGTTAGGGTAAAAGTGCCTCTCAAAGTTTACCACGTGCCTCGCGTCCCTGAGGTGGATCTGAACGGCATGGAAGGAGTGATTAAACAATTCGTGGGGGTGTGGAAAGGGAAAAGGATTTCAGCTAATCTACCTTACAAGGTGGAGTTCGTCACTGAGATTGAAGACCGAGGACCTGTCAAGTTCTTAGCCCATCTTAAAGAGGATGAATTGGAATTCCTTGATTAAAATCCTGATTCTTATCTGTATGCCAGGCAAAATACTTTCTATCTTATAACTAAAAAAAACCCAATAAATGCTCACTGTTGTATGTAATTTTTACCTTTCAGTTCTACCTGGGAATGGGCATTTCTTTGCTTTTTTGCTTATTAAGTGTAGCATTGAAGTTTCCATATCCATGGGTTAACTTCAAAAGATACTACTTTTAAAGCCTGCTGACAAGTTAACTGCTTATTCGTGTATATGCTTTGTGCTTGTTTTCCACCTTCCTAGTGTTGTGGTATACTAATATTTCAAATGCCATCAGGAACCTGTTTTGATACCATAGTTGAATATGTAGCCCTTTTGGAGGAATCCAATAGGCCTCTGTTTATATATGTTTTCAGTTGTTGTGTGCTCTCTCACAGTTGGTATAGTTTGATTTGGACTGTGTCTGCTCTTAAACAGTGAGCTAAAATGAATTGTGTGAACTTGGTTGTTGTGATGGGGTCGTTTAGTATTAATGTAAAAAAGTCAGCTATTTCTGTGTGAAAGTTGGTCCTCTGTCATTTAGTAAATATTCTTGAAGAAAATTCAGTTTGTAATCATCCCACCACAAAACAAACTTGACATGTTTTATACGTATTAGTATGCAAGATGGTGCTTAAGATGGTTAGTGGATTTTTAACATTTTACGGCACTGGTGAATTAAAGAGAAGAATCTTACTTGTTGAATCACAAAAGTGCTTGCCTAGCTGATAAAGTTTTTTTTTTTTTTTTTTTTTTTTTTTTTGGGGGAGGGGGATAGGTCCATTTCTGAAGTAGACAATAGGGAAATTTGAGTTGCTTTAGTGGTAGCTTTTATAACATAGGTGCCGGTGACCATAGAGTTATTTGTGTAAATGGATTAGGATCATTTTCGTTTGATGTCATTGCTGGAACTTCTTCACATACTGATAGGCGAATGACTTAGAAACTGGAATCCAAATTCTAAATTTATTTTTTTCTTGTTTGAGAAAGTAACGTGGATTCTCCATTTGTGTTCCTGCTGAATTTTCTTTATTTTGTCGTGCTTATTATAGCTATTATTGGTGATAAACTATAGCATCTACTCTCAGTAAATAGTATAAAAAACTGTGTTATCAGATAAGGTGATTGCCATAATGGAATGGACAACTTTTTAAGTTGGTTCATCTTGTATTTGGTTTTCTGTGTGCAGATTTATCTAAGGTAGCTTCATTTTGAACTATAATACTTAGGTCATCAAGTTTCATTACACTGGCACATTTCTTGAGCACCATCTTTTAATCGCTATAAAGCATGACTTTATGAGATAAATCCTTCATATTGCATGTCTGCAAATGCCTTGTCTTTCAATTTGTTGGTTAATTTTGTGAAAGCATTTCATGCATGAATATCTAGCCACATCTTATTTGACATTGCTATCCTATGCTGTGGGGGAACTCATCTTGTAAAGCAGTATCAAACTTCACGGACTGCAATTCTACTTAAAGACAAAAGCAACTGGTCACCTTAATATTATACTTTGACGACTGCAATTAAATGTGGTTCTTTGCTTTTCTATGGCTATGAATTCTTATAGAAAAGCTTGATTAGGTATTTCTTTAGTTTGCTAGAGGTCTTCTATCTTGAATGGTAAAAAGGGAGCAGTACTGTTACTTATAAAACCAGCCTCCCCCCCCCCCCCTAAAGGGAGCTCTTCTAGTTTGAATATGGTTCTTTGAGCATATATGTTATCACAACTAATTTTGCTGCAGTTAAAATGTGCATTTCATTTATATCTTTTAAGGAGATAATGCTGCAACTCATATTGAGGTAATGCCTGATTTTACTGCTATAACTGGTCTGGCCATTCCTCTTAGAATCGAGAGTTAGTAACCTGTCAGTTTGGCAAACTGCTATTTGATAATTTTGGTAATGATGGTTGCTTTTCTATACTGATATCTTGAAGTGGATCCTCATACAATGAAAATCCGAGTAGTTCAGTGGTATGCAACAGTGGAATATGATGTATGTATGCTTCTGCAGCACTTAATTTGTACACATGAACAAATTGGCATTGGTTCCAGTGACATTATCAAGGTAGGAACTAAGTTGAAACTTGTCCATGTCATTAAGTTCAGCTCTCTCCCTACCATCGGCCCGTTTATGAATCTAAATCCCGTGCTGTCACTCAATCATGCCATGCTGTGATCTTCTGCATTGCTGCATTGGTTAAAGTAACCCACATTAGCCATCAATGGGAAAATCATGAACCTTGTTATACTATTTCAATCTTTGCATTGCTTTCATGGCTCAAAATATTGCATTACTATGCTTGTGTGTGTGTGTGTTCTTGCAGTGTTAGATGAAAGAATCTGGTTGATCCTGGGCCTCAGCAAAGTGCTCCTCGCCACTGAATCTTTAAAAGAGAAAAGTGAAGGGGCGTGGAGTTTTGCAATGATTGGGTTTGTATTATTGAGTTGGTGAAGATGATGGTTGAGCAGAAATGGCATTCCCATCTTTTACCTTCCTAACTCTAAAAATGTATTCTCAATCAAGTAGGTTGCTGGCTCCACCTGTCCAATCTCCACTCATTGCCAGTTGACGCAATGCTTTGTTCAATCAGCTGAAATACGAAAAATAAAATAAAACACGACACGAAAACACGAATGTCTCAAAATTTACATAATATAAATTATTAACTTGTATGGTTTTATTTAAATATAAAATATCTTAAATATAATTATGATACGCTAAAATACATGAATTGTTAAATCTAAATGGACTATAGTTCCTTCTCAACCCTTAAATAGGAATAATGCGTGCTGAAACATATTCGAATCTACGTCTTTCATTGTCCACTCAAATTCAATTACGGAATAAACTTAGAAAACTTGGATAAATAAATGCATTTAGTGGTTGAATGAAATTATTTCTACATGCTCCATGTTTTGATTGTTGTAAATTCAAAAAGAAAAAGCGTTGACTTAATTAAGCACCCCCCAAAAAAAAAATTCAACGAGGAGGACGTGAAGAAGAAAAGAAAGCAAAGGAAAATGGACAGATATCATGTTTTTAATCATTCACTTTGGATCAATCATATTTAAGGTATTTTATAAAATTTAAAATTATTTTATGTATTTATATTTTGTATTTATAGGATTTATTTAGAATTATTGTATGCTACTGCCTTGTCTTCTCAATTATATTACTATATTTCTGCACATGCAATTGCATGGAAAATCAAAATACCATCTTATCCCTTCATATACATTACAACGACCATTTTTCAACATTCATGATTATCACACTCCAATCCTGTTGCTAATATACAATTGAATTCCGTTTTTATTATTTTAATACAAATACATTTTCTTTTATAAATTTTATTCATTTTACTATATTTATCTATTTTGTTTTTAGTGATTTTTTCAAGTAATTTTTTTTAAATTAGTACTTGAGTAGGATAATAAATCATAAATTGATGTTATTTTCATTTGTAAATAAAAAGTTTTCATTTTGAGCAATACCAAAGAAAAAGAAATTATCAAATAAATTGATATTAAAAATAAATTTAATTCTTACACTTGTAAAATGTCAAATCGAATTCTTTTAAAAGTTATATTTAATTAACAATAAATTTTAATTTTGAATTAAATTTTATTTAATAATCAATTCATCAAAATTTTATTTATTATGAAAAATTAAATTTATTACACTTATTTAGAATTAGATAATGATATTATATGCATCAATTAATTATTTTAAATATATTATTTAAGCCAATTGAGCTTTAGCTCGATTGATAAATTGGTATAGGTAATGTTTCCAATAAAAGAGGACATGGGTTTAAGGGTATTGAAACGCATTATCCTCATATTTATGGATTAAGGAGGGGTTATGGATAATTTTAAATATTGTGTCGAAAAGAATAAATATTACCAGAACCTATAAAATTTATTTTATTTCTTTTCCATCTTTTTTTTTTTTTACTCCAGCTGAAAAAATGAAGGGACAAGTGTCATTTAATTAGCGATGCACATCTACAGGAATCTTTTGTATTCTTTGTTTATATTATTATAATTAGATCTGTTCATGGGTCAGTTTATTTGTCTGGGTTTGAAGAATTGCCCAAAAAATAAAAAGGTTTGGACAATATACGAGACTTAAGAAATGGGCTTGGGTAAAATTTAAAGTCCGTTTTCTATATGGGCAGGACATTGGATAATATTTTTTTACCTAAGCCCGACCCAACCTGAATATATAATGTTATAAAAAATATTATATTAATTATATATGTTAAATAATTATTATATATATTTATATTAAATCATTAACCCAATAACAATTAAACCCATTACTCAAAACCTAAAAAAACACTTAGCTAACTAAAAAACCCAACGTAAAATATAAAATTTTAAATATTATATTTAATACAATAAAATATTTATTATATTCATGGTAATTTTTTAAAATTAAGTACTATTTAATGTATTTTTAATGTGTTAGAAAACTTTTATTTTAGTTTTTCTTTGTGCATTTAGTATATTATATTTTACAAAAAATTATTTTTAAATAAAAATCATTTAAAAAAATCACATATGAGCAAGTCGGATCTGGATTTACCTTTTTTAACGTGGACCAGGCTTTGGCAAAAAAGTAAATCCATTCGAAATTTAAAAAATTGATTTAAATATCTTATATGAGCTCGATTAGAATTTGATTTGACTCGACTCGTGAACATCTCTAATAGATATTATTATCATAAAATATTGTAGTTAAGAAAAAAAAAACCGAGTTAATTCCATTTTTGAAATTAAATAAAAAGAAGTTTTGAGGTGGAAAATGGAAAATCATATAAAATTAAATATTAATAAAGAATTTCACAGGTATTTTGAGTTAAAAGGATGAGGTGGCGTGCAATAAAAATAAACATGATTCAGATGATGGCATGAAAAATAAAAATAAAAAAGTGAACAAAGATGAGAAGCCATAATCTCAAGTGGTTCCCACTTTAATTTCATTAATTACATTAATTAATTTTCAAAACTCCAAGTAATACCACATGTACTTATGAAATTTAAAAGTTTAATTTCGGAAACTCGTGTGTTGGACTAATGATTAGAATATTCATTATTTCAGAATTTAAATTGTGCTAGTCGCGTTGTTGTTAGCGCTTTACACTTCTTTTACAATTAATCAAAAAAATTAATTTTAAGTGTAATTATACAATTAAAGATTTAATTAGCATATATGATTGATAAAAAGTGTCGTACTTAAAAAAAATAAAAAAGGGATTAATTTCACGAAAGTCTTCAAATTATCACACGAGTTTTAAATTAACCCGTAAACTCTAAAATGTTTTAATCAACTCTTTAAAATATCAATTTTAGGTTTTGAATTTGAAGTAGTCATGTTTTTTTAAGCGTGTGAATTAAATTATAAATACTTATGTAATTACTAAATAAATAATTTGGATCTAATGTATTAAAAAAATAGAAAATATCAATAAAATTTAAGATGTCTTTTTTTTTCCCAAAGAAACATGTTATTGCTATTTATCCTATAGATACAAATATATTTACAATTTGGTCCAGAATTGAATTATCATTTAATGCTCTAATCAATCGCTAGATTGATGAAAAGATCTCATTGATAATGATATTGATTATTCAATTAAAACATTTAAAAATTTAAGCTGAACTAATATTTTTGAAATTAGATTAATGATCGTATGGATTAAACTATTGATTATTAATCCGATTGATTCGTCTGATCCATATTAATTAATGAGTCAATAGATATTCTGATCTTATTTATGATGGAAATATCGATTAATTTTCGATACAATTTACGGATTTGACCTAAATTTTATTATAGATTATACTATATATAAAAGGTTGGCTAGTCTTTTCAATGGAGCTTCCTCAATTGGGCTGGACTCAACGAACTGTTTTACCCTCCCCAAATTGAGAATTAACTTTCTTTTTTTGATTTCCCTCCCTCCAATTTCCCTTCTAGATTAAATTTGAAATGAAAAAAATCCAAAAACTTGTTGATTCAGTAAAAAAGATTTATTTTTTAAATCAAATTCAGTGAAAAGAAAAACCCACAGCAGCTGCAGTGAAACTGAAACTTGAAAGCGGCCCCATTATTTTCTCTTCCTTGTTTCTTCTCCTTCTTTTTCTTCAGCTTTATATGTTCTGGAAAATCTGATTTCGTAAAGGAGGTTTGCTTTTAAGTTTCAGATTTGGGTTTTTACTGAGAACATTTTAAGAAATTTTGGTGTCCAGACTAAAAAGAAAGAGAAAAGCAACCCATTTTTTTTTACTTCATTTTCTTTCCATTATTATTTGTATTTTCTTTGTTTGTACAACTACTGCTTCTCTACTCTTTTTTTCTATTTTGGTATAAAATAATATAAATTTTCTAGAGGAAACCCAAGAAAGAAGGTTAAACAATGAAGCAATCTCTCCCAACTGTTGTCTTCTCTGTAAGTCTTTGGTTTCTGGTAAAATGTCGTTTACTCATTTTCATTTTTTTTAATTTCATTTTTTGTTTAATTTAATGTTTCCGATCTAACAGTGGAAATTTCTCGTTTTTGCAGTCGTAGAAAATGGTTAAAATAATGAAATGAGGATGAGATCTACGGCGTCATTTATCAATTTTTTTATTTGAATGTTTGCTATAGCCATTGCTAGGGTTTTGTCTTCTGTTTCATTTCCGCCATGACCACCAAGCGCGCTTACAAGCTACGTATCCTTTTTTAGGGTTTTCTTTTTATGAAATTATGTTTCAGTTTGCTGTACTTGATCTGGGTTTTCCGTAATAATTGTACTGATTACCTCAAACTGATCTTTTACTGTTCCTTGCGTTTTGTTTTTTTTTTAGTAATTTCACTTGGGGGTAGCCTTAACTGTTATAATGAACAGAGGAATTTGTGGCACACTCTTCAAGTGTGAATTGCCTAAAGATTGGAAGGAAATCTTCGAGGGTTCTTGTGACTGGTGGGGAAGATCACAAGGTTAATCTTTGGGCTATTGGTAAACCCAACGCCATACTGGTCAGTTTTCTCCTAGCATTTGCTCAATGCAAATTATTAATTTCGTTCCAAATTCCCTTTTTGGCATTTATATATATATATATATTTTTTTTTTTCATGTGTTTCTAATAACAATACTAGTAGTGTATTCACTATCATTTATTTGCTGCAATTGATTATATGCTAACTAGGTGCTAAGGCTTTGCTTGATTGACTGAGAAGAAAATTGGAAAGATGAAAGCTTGAAGAATAGAAAAATAGGAAGATAGAAAATATATTTTTCTTTTCACTTCTCTTTCTATTCATTGCTTGGTAGAGTAAAAAAAAAGAGCGAAAAG
This sequence comes from Gossypium bickii, assembly GCA_025503065.1. Lineage (NCBI taxonomy): Eukaryota > Viridiplantae > Streptophyta > Magnoliopsida > Malvales > Malvaceae > Gossypium > Gossypium bickii. The sequence continues at coordinate 138,649,327 of CP106710.1, forward strand.
AAAATGGAAGTTCAGAAAAATGCATGACTTTGAATTTACTTACATCTTTCTCTCATTTTCCCTCTTTTTATCATTTTAATTTGGAATGATTTGTTTTATGTATTGAGACGGAAAATGGTCATAGCTCTTATTTTCTTTCCTCCCACTTTTCTTTCTTACCAAGCACACTCAAAATTTAATTTCTTTCCACTTTTCCATACTTTCTTTTCATCCTTCCACTTTTCCACTCAACCAAGTATACTCTAAGGGAGGAAACATAACGTATGGTATCAAAAGTGATAAGATTAAAGCATTCTAACTTTGATAGTTTGATTTTGGTGACAAATGAAGTCTTACGCTGTACATCTTGTATTTGAACTGTTATAACAGAGTTTATCCGGACATACTAGTGGGATAGATTCCGTGAGCTTTGATTCTTCAGAAGTCTTGGTAGCTGCAGGTGCTGCAAGTGGTACCATCAAACTTTGGGATTTGGAGGAGGCAAAAAGTATGCTTGTCTAATTCCATAGCCTTTTTTTTTTTGGTGTTATTCAAACATGTTGATATATGTTAATTTTTGGTCTTAAATTATGTAGTACATTGATCTTTTGTTGCAATCTGATACTTTTATAGTTGTTCGGACTCTGACTGGTCATAGATCCAATTGCATCTCTGTGGATTTCCACCCCTTTGGTGAGTTCTTTGCATCTGGTTCTCTTGATACGAATCTCAAGATATGGGATATCAGAAAGAAAGGGTGTATCCACACTTACAAGGGCCATACTCGAGGAGTCAATACAATCAGGTTTACACCAGATGGCCGATGGGTTGTATCTGGTGGCGAGGACAACATTGTGAAGGTCAGGGTTGCTATACTTTAGTTAATGATGATAATCCTTTTTTCACTGATGTGATCCTTTATTTGTGCACATTTTTGCTCTTCCATAATCCTTTTTCTTTTGGAATATGTGTGGGCATGGCAGGGTGAATAAACATGAATGTTTTTCATTTCTTGTCTTTTATTTTCTGGGAATTAGAACTGAAATTGTGGAGTTTGGAGTGAGACTGTGAAGCTGAGGATGTTGGATAGACTCTATCTATCTTGTTTCACACATTGTTTTTGATTCACAAACTCAGCCAACTTTTAAAACTTTTCTGTCTGTTTCACGGTTATGAATGCATCATTGTTTCAGTTCTTTGGTTTACTGATATTAGGATTTGTTATATGTTGGCTATTCCATTGTTGTAAATGGCATACGTTCAGGCTGGCATAAGAGCCTGCTGTCAGTAGTCAGTACTCTTTGATAGAAAACATTACCTTACAAAAGGATTTAAATGATGTGTAGGCAGTTTGTATGTGCATGATACTTTCAAATTTAGTGTTTCAGGATAACTTTCACATTGATCCTTGTCATGTTCTATATGTCAATAGGTGTGGGATTTGACTGCCGGAAAACTATTACACGATTTCAAGTATCATGAAGGCCAAATTCAGTGCTTAGATTTCCATCCCCATGAGTTTCTATTGGCTACAGGTTGGTTCTTACCTTGTATTAAAACAACTGTTGCTTTGATTTTCATTATTCATCCTCTCACTTTCACAGGTTCAGCTGATCGGACTGTTAAATTTTGGGACCTTGAAACCTTTGAACTTATTGGTTCAGCTGGGCCTGAGGTACTTCCATCAGTCTTTGGTAAACTTGTTGGTTCTCTCGATCGATTTAGAGATTCATATCCAGATCATAAGATCTATATTTATATTTTGAGATCATAGGATCTTTTATCTTCCTAATTTTTATGGAAAAATTATGCGTACATGACTTTTTTCTATATACTGTAGACCACTGGAGTCCGTTGCTTGACCTTCAATCCTGATGGGAGGACTATACTGTGTGGGTTGCATGAAAGTCTGAAGGTGAGATCTTTTATAGATCCAAAATCATCAATCTAAAGTGATTTACTAGGTAAAGCTCCATCTTATTCCAGTTTGCACTTCATTTTCTGTGCAACATCTAGGTTTTCTCCTGGGAACCAATAAGATGTCATGATGGTGTGGATGTGGGATGGTCTAAATTGTCAGATCTTAATATTCATGAAGGAAAACTTCTTGGCTGCTCGTATAATCAAAGCTGTGTTGGAGTATGGGTTGTAGATATCTCGGTACGCTAAGTTTTTTACATTTAAACTTAATCACTACATCTTTCTGAATTAACAGTCACCATGTCATGATTTTAATATTAAATTTGGTCTTTGGTACAGCGTATAGAGCCATATGCTGTTGGTAATGCTAATCGTGTGAATGGTCACTCTGAACCCAAATCTAGTTCAGGTGGAAACCTCTCCGTACTGAATGAGAACACGGCAAAACCTAGTATGGGAAGATTTTCTGTTTCACAAAATCCTGATCCTTTAGTGAAGGAAACAAAATCCCTTGGAAGGTTGTCTGTTTCACAAAACTCAGATCCTGCCAAGGAGTCCAAAAGTACGTTTACTTTAATTTGTTAGAGTTTTGCATCTTCACTTTCCTTTCTGGTCTTGATTCTTAAAGTTTTCTTTAGAAACCATATTGTCAAGTATTCATCCTGAATCAGTTTTTATTTATCAAATTTACCTATTGAAAAGAAAAGTCAAAAGGTCTGAGGGAGACAAGTCAAGCTCATCACTGTTAACCACAGGACTCTTTTTGACCAATAAAACAAAAAAGGAGAAAAAGTGGGTTGATGCAAAGCTTTCATATGGCTGAAATGATCAAACTTTCTCTTCTACTTAAATTGTGTCCTCAATTATTATTAATATTGTTACGTGATGAACATTATGTTATTACTTTTGGCAAGCATGCAGTACTATTAGGTTAATTTGTTTAAAGGGAAAAAATAAATTTTCTGATAATAATTAATTGATAATTATCAACAAACATAAATTTTCAGCCAAATAATAAACTTAGCACTTCAAAAAGTTATGAAATATCTGGGAGTACTGTCGGGGAAGAAGGGTTGGAGGGCACCTTTTACTCTTATGTATTTATCTATCTTATTTTGATTTTTGCGTAATGGTTAAAGCCCCAGGAAATGCACCTGGTATCCCTCAGAGGGTCAATTTAAACACTGCTCCAAAGACTACTCAACCAAATTCCGTAACTGTTCCTGCTGTAGCAGCTCCAAAGAGGAGTTCCACAAAGGCTAGTGTGGCCATCAGTGTTCCAATTTTCAACAAGTCAGATGTCATACCTGTGATTGTGCCTAGAAATGATGCTAGGTTGGATCAGGCTGCTGAATCAAGAAAAGAAGTTGGAATATCTGGGAGAAGTGTGGAGCAGGCTGCTGATTCAAGAAACGAAGTTGGAATAACTGGGAGAAATTTAGAACCAAGTCAACTTGCTGCTGAATCTAGAAAAGAAGTTGGAATAGCTGGGAAGAGTTTAGAGCCAAGCCAACCGGCTGCTGAATCTAGAAAAGAAGCTGGAATAGTCGGGAGAACTTTGGAGCAGGGAGCTGATTCCAGAAAAGAACTTGGTATTGTTGGAAGAACCATGCCATTTTCTTTGCAGTCAAAGACAAATAGTTTTCGGAAGTTTCAAAATTTCAAGGAAGACATGGACCAGCCAGCTATCTCTGCTGCCTCTGAAACTACAGGTTCTAAGGCTTCTGAATTCAACAGTGTGCTGGACAGGAGTATTTTTTCTGCTGTAAGAGGCCCTATTCAAGGAATGTCTGCTGCTGAAAGGAATATGAGGGAAGATAGGTGCATTGGCTCTGGCAAGAGTGAACCAAACTCAGCAGCAGAGTTGCCTTCAAGCTACCGGGATGAAAATCGTATATTTCTAAAATTCTTAATTTACAGTTCTGCCTTTGATCATTTCATGCGTAGTTAGCTGCTTGTTCTTCCTGAATTTTTAGATCTGCTATAGTGTTTGCTTCTGACCTGAAAACTTTTATCATTAGGTGGACAATTAGATTTTAACTGAAAATATTTCTAGTTGTTCCAGCAGAATGTTTTTTAACTAAAGAATTTACCATTTAAGAGGGATCTCTCTCACAGTGGAAACCTGTTAACTGAAGAACTATACTTATATTTGTAATTCTTCCATTCTCTGGGTAACTATATTCATATTACATTTTTAAGGCTGACAAGGTGCAGTGATGGGGAAGTAGTCTTACGAGTCTATGTCTCTCTTAGGTTGTTTTACCCTTGGGATAGCATATTTGGCTTTGATGAACTTTAATTTGGCTTAGCTACGAGGCATGCTGATTGATGGAGAACGAGCAAAACTAATGTGTGACTTGAACTTCGGTTTCTGCTATGGAATAGATTGATCTTGACTTGGCTATTGGATAATTGTTGGGGTGTGTTGTCACAGTACATTACGTTCATTCTTGACTTGTTTGGTTTTTAAATTGTCTGGTTGGGCCGGCTGTTTTGCATTTCTCTAGTTAGAATGTTGAACTATTCATGCTGAAGTTTAATTCTTTGTTTCAGATGATGCACATGTGCAAAAAACACATAGAGATACATATCCTTTAGAAAGCCTAAAAGGAGGTATATCTATTGATTGCTCGTTGATATTATAAACAATTCTATGGACTGAACTCATTGTACTTGGTCAATTCTTCAGGAAGAACACGTCCAGTAGTCTTAAATATTGAGAAAAGAGGGAGATCTTCTAATTATGATGGACCTATTATGAGTGTCTCTCCGAAGAATGCATCAATGGCAAACATGCCTTCTGTCAATGTGGTAAAAACAGATCAAATCTTGAATTTACTTTGGTTCCCTTTTCTAATATGTTCTCAAAGTTCCTATCAATGATAACTTATGCATTCATGTTATTGCTTTTTAAAGTATAAACAAAGAGGATACCCTGCATCTGTGGAAAAAGAAATGCCTTCTGCCAGTGATGGAGATGCTGTTGCAGATCTAATGGAGCAACATGACCAATTCATTAGTTCCATGCAATCTCGTTTAGCTAAGTTACAGGTGATCCCTAAGAACATAGAAGGCATGCTAATGGGTTTTTTTTATGTGTTTGTTGTTCACTTTATAGTACAATGTCTGCAATATGGTCAACTTTTCATTGAAGATTGCTGAGCCTTGCTTTTATTGGTTATAGGCTGTTCATCGGTATTGGGAAAGAAAAGACATAAAGGGGGCAATTGGTGCAATTGAAAAGATGGCTGATCATGCTGTAAGCACTTTATGTTTGTTAATTCATCTATCCCGTGTTTAACTTTCATGTGATGAAACATATTGAAGAGCCACTTCCTTTTCTTTATGATGGAAATTGCAGGTGCTTGCTGATGTGATGAGCATTGTCATTGAGAAAATGGACATCGTCACATTGGACATTTGCACTTGTCTTCTGCCACTTCTGTCTAGTCTCCTTGGTAGTGACATGGATAGGTAAGAACAGTGGCATAATCTTTTCATTTTTGTAGTCAATAGGCTTGGGATTTTTGTTATACATTTGTTCCGGAAAAATCAATTGCTTTCAGTAGTATTTCGATTTACTTATGCTATTTTTGGTAGGAGTATTACTTTTTCAACCTTATTACATGAGTTAGTAATAAACTAACGCCACTTGGTAACTTTTTTGAGCAAAGGAAAGGAATATTTTTTACTTATTTCGAAGAGGTTTTATTTTTTACTAAGGTTTTACTCAAACTTCTAAGTTTAAGTTTACATTTATACTAATTATTCTTTATGTTATGACACTATTTTAATACTTATGTAATAATTAAGCTTTTCCTTGTGTTAATACAGTAATGTTATGTTTGGTAAGAGTATTATTTTTTCACTATTTTTTAGTATATGAGTTAGCAATAACCTAATTTCAATTTGTAATTTTTAGCCACTCACATGGCTTGTTTTGGGAAAAAAGGAGGAAAATCTTTTGCATATTTTGAAGAGGTTTTAGTATTTACCAGAGTTTTTACTCATCTTTTTAATTTTAAGTTTAAATTTGTACTAACCATTTTTTTATGTGTATCTATTTTAATACATATATAATAAATAAGTTTTTTTCTCATGTTATTACATGAGTAACTAAACAAATCATAAATAACTAGATGAGGCATTAATGTGGTAAAAATGATATATTCCCTTTGTTCCACTAAATTTGTCATATTCTGATTTTTAGTGGTCAAAATGTTTTAACTTTGACCTCTTATTTTTTAAAATTTATTATGGATAATAAAAATTTTAAAAATATACTATATAAAATTTCAATAAAGTAGTTTTGAATATTTTTTGTATAAAATTTAATTAATTAAAATATTTAAAATAATTGAGGTCAAAATTAAAAAGTTTGACCTAAAAAATGTCAACTTTGACTGGGACAAAGGAGTAGCATTTTAGTTTCTTGGTTCCTAAAACTTTTGATGGTGTTAGTTGCATCTACCTATAAAGTTTAACTGCGAGTCTTTTGCAGGCATTTGAGCATCTGTCTGGACATGCTGCTTAAGCTGGTCAGGGTATTTGGTTCCATGATATATTCAACCATATCTGCTTCTACACCTGTTGGTATAGACATCGAGGCAGAACAAAGGTGTCTCTGCTTACTTCCTAACTTCAAATTTAATGTTTGAATATTCAGTTATTGGACTATTAACCGAAATTGCATGCTGCTGATTGTACTAGGTTTGAGCGTTGCAACCTCTGCTTTATAGAACTCGAAAAAGTAAAACGCTGTCTGCCCACTCTTACCAGGTGACTACTATGGTGGTTAATTAATGGGGTTTAATCATATGCAACTGTTCTATACCGTTTCACTTATTTCCGCGGTATTTTCTTCTTTGTTTCCTTGTTCTCCGCAGAAGAGGGGGATCAGTTGCAAAATCTGCCCAGGAATTGAACCTAGCACTTAAAGAAGTATCATGACTGAAATCAACATATTGAATACACGCACTAACTTATTCTGTGCTTTCAACGGGATCGAATTCTGTAAGTTGCCTCGGAAAGCATGATTCGGCACGTACATGCCAGCCAAGCAGCAATCACTACTTCAATGCATATAGTCTCATCAAGTCCTGCTGCACCTTGTACATGTTAAATACCGGTCTAAGTGGAGACCTTTTAACTGGTAAGTAAAGCTGATTCTACTCGCATTTGATTGATTAAGTGGGAAGACTTGAAGCCTAATTGTGTTTGATTGCTTTGCTGCTGGTTTCTGCAAAGTTTTTTTTTTTTTTCAAACTCAGTGAATACCATTGCCAACCACTGTCTCACACATTCTAACCCAATATGATGAACATCAATTTGTACCTTATGACTCGTATGTAATATATATATTTATATTGTTATGAATATACACGTGTCCAAAAGATGGGACTGCAGATATTTGGGTTATCTGAATTCTATTGAAAGCTTTTAGTTTAGTTAGGCTGTCATAATTTTGTCTTCAGACAAGGCTTGAGTTGTAATTGGCTTCAGATATTTGGGAAGGTCTTGAAAATGAAACCAGGTATCGTAAATTTAACCGCCTTCCTCAGTTTGTGTAATGCTTTTCTTGTCAACGGAGTGTCTGTTTCCAACATAAAAAAAAATAGCAGCTCTTCTCACCTCAAGTTGAGCTTAAGTCATCTCTGTATGGAAATCAAGTTGGTCCCTATCAAAATTTGGTGCTTGTACTTTATGAAAATTAAAAAGTTAGTACAATTCTTAATGGTTGATTTTTACTAATTTGTGGTATAAAAATTGTTAACAGTTATTGAACTTTTTGTTAATTATTTTCATATAAATTATTTAGCTGTTAAGAAAATAGGAGAATAAATTAAATTAGATGTAGAAGCATAAAATTTATAATTAGACCCACTAAATTTTCATGACATCATTGACTACAAAAATAAGTTTTTACTAGAGGAGTTGGCTAGGTGGGTTGCAACCTACAACTTTATAAATTTCTTTTAAGTCCCATTCAAGCACCTATGCAGGTCTGAATAGCATTAAATAATTTGTTTTGCTATTTTTTAATTTCACTAAACTTCCTTAAATATCTTTCACAAATTCTAAAACAATTTCTAGACTACCGAAGTTATATCATTAAAGTTATTTCATCAGACATGTTAAATCTTATATGGTATAATTTAAAATAAAAATTTGAAAGAAAAGTAGAATTCTACTGCGTAATTTTTTAAAGTTAAAATTAAAAATAAAGTAAAATAAAAAAAGAGCGAATAATAGAACTTTTGGAAAAGCTTCGAAAACTTCAAAATCAAGACTTTACGACATCTATTTTTATGATATCCGTTTTTTTTAATTTTAAATTTTAAATTATACTACATAAGATTTAACATCATTAATCAGTTAACGATTTTAGTATTAGAAAAATTTTATTATATAACTTTAAAAGTTTAAGGATGTAATTAGAATGTTTTAAAATTTGAAGATTAATAATTTAGAATGAATGTTTGTATGGTTGAGTTTAACTCTCAAAACTAAATAAAATATTTTATAATTATATTTAAATAAAATATATTTATTAAATAGTAAGTTTAATTTGAGTCAACTTGGTTTAGAGATTACCTTCTCCAAGGCCAACCCAAACGAGCCGCACTTACTAACCGGACCATTGAATACATTTTAGGGTAAATTACTTCTAAGGTCACTAAATTATTGGTAAATTTACGTTTTGATCACTCAACTTCAAAGAGTTAGAAAATGGTCATTGATCTATTCCAAAGTTTTCATATAAGTCACTAAACTATTTGAAACTTTTTATTTAAGTCACCGAGATGTTAATTTTTTTAAAGAAAATTCAGTTAGCGAGCTCCAAGCGATGATTCAACAATAGCTATAGAGGATCAGTAACCATCAACAAGTAAAAGAATATACCTTAGATCCAAGTTAATCTGACAATCAGTATCAAAGATTAGAGAATAAAACTATTTGGATTTTGGTTCAATGACTCGTGATGTTCAAAGTTGTTTCATAGAAAAAAAAAACTGAACTATAGAACAAAAAGGAGTAAGAGCTTTTGATTGGTGCAGACAGTGCAAATAAAGAAGGCCATACAATAACAGTTTTAACACCCTAGTGACTTAAATGAATACTTATGAATAGTTCTATAACAATTTTGTAACTTTTTAAAGTTAAGTGACCAAAATATAAATTTACTAATAGTTTAATAACCCTAACTGTAGTTTATCTTAAAAATTATTAGATCAAAATATCATGTTAGGAAATATTTTTTTTTTAACTTGTTTAAGTTGGCTCGAAAATCAATTAGGAACTAGTCTGAAGAAAATTATTAAATTAATTGATTCGGAAATTAATAAAAAAAATCGAATGAACCAAAATTCTAATATATTATTACTTTTTTATAAATTTAATCGAGTAGATGAACCGAATGAATAATTTAAACTAGTTAAATCGATAAATTAATATCTTGACTTATTCGAATCTCCTATCCGATTCTACAAAACTTTATTATAAACAAGTGAAAATAGAAAGAGGGCCCAAGATGGACCATAGACGGAGTGAAGAATCAGCCTCCAAATGGCACATACCTCTTAAGCCACAAGTCTCTTTCATCCTCATGATTTTAAGAGTCCAAGAGGGAACAACACTTCATAACGGCTTCCGTCATCATCAAAACGAACGCATATATGAACCCATTTAGTGATGTCAGCATTATAGAGTTGTATATAGGTACTAATTCACTTAGCTTATTTTTTGCACTTAGCTTATTTTTTTTTTTCGGATTTGATCTATTTTCTAAATAAATTTTATTTTTTATTTTCCGAGCTAGCATTTGGCATTAACGGTGATGTAATAAATCCTTTTTTTTTACAAATAGAAAGGAAATATATCAAAAATGGAAAAATAGCATTTCTGGATAAGGCTTTGGATTTTGAGTATTTAATTTTCCATTTTATCTATTTCTATTTCAATTTTAAAATTCATTAATCCAAATAAAAAACAATACGTTAAATAACATGCTTATAAATACCCATAATTCCACCTTAAAATAAATTTTAAATTCTTCTTCAACCATTTTCATCAGGATCTGATTCAGGTGCTGTTTTTTTTTTTAAAGGCATCACGTTTTTTTTCTTTTTTAATCCGTGACCCTTTGTTTTTATGAATCAAAACTGAGTTTGTTTGTCTCTGTTTGCAAAAACCAGAACCGTCCAATTGCTAAATTCAAAAATCAGTAGGTTTCGAGTCACCTCGTTTAACTCAATTTTGTTGTCATCCATTAAAGCTCGATACAAGGTTCGTATATGGATTAAAAGAGGAAAAAGTACAGATCGCAAAGGATCGAAGAGAGAAGGTGGAGAAGAAATCAAATGTTCATTGTACGGTTTGGCATTAGAGAAATTTATATATGTTTTTAAGTGATATAATTAACGAGTTTGGCATATATACGAACAGCTGGTGTGTTTTCATTAACTAAACCTGTTATCGCTACTGCAAATTGAGCACATATTCATCTATTCGACAATGTCGGTGTTCTCTCCTTGGGATTTGCCGTTGCCATATGCTTCAAACCACTCGAATCTTCAATGCTTTCTTCGTTGCATCACTCCCGTTGTTCCTACTCGATTGCTACCTAAGGTACTAAAATACTTTCAATTTCCCTCTCTCTTATATGTATATTATTTTTCACTAAATTCAAGAAAAAGCAATTTAATAATCTTAAAGTAATTTAATAATCATCGGACTTGAATTTTTAATGTATTTTAAATTCTTTTTAATTAAATAATTAAATTCTTGGTCTTGACTGTTAATAGAATTTACTAATTAAATAAATGTAATACAAAAATGTAATTCTTTTGGAAATTTGGTTTTTAATGTTAATCGACAGAAATGTAATGAAGATTCAAATGGTGGCTATTTGGAAACAAATGAGAAAGAAAGATATGAAGAAGGGTACAGTTTGAGTGAGGTTTGGGAGTCATATAGCGAGTGGAGTGCTTATGGTGTTGATGTCCCGATTGTGTTGAGCAATGGCGACTGTGTCGTTCAGTACTATTCTCCTTCATTATCAGCTATGCAAATATACACTTTCAAACCCTTTTCTTCCTCATTCAGGTCTCTCATTTTTTTCTTTTTCTTTTTTAGTTTTGTTATTGTTCCTTGTTGTTTGTTACATGTGTAAATTTGTGAATTTAGTACTTATATTTTAATTTGATCAATTTTAGTTTTTATTTTTTTGAAATTCGATCCTAAGCTAAGGTAAATTCGTTAGATCAAATTCTACTATTAATCCTATATTATTTAGTATATGTTCTCTACTTTGATATTTTTAATCTTTAAATTTTTGTACTTTTCAAGTTTTAAAATGTTATTCAACTGTCAAGGGGTAATTGTTAAATTTATTAACTCAATAATTTGTGAAATTATACAAAAATAGCAAAGCAAACATTGTATTACACATGTAAATATACTTGTTGTGTATGATTTTTGAAATATCATAATTTAATGGCTATTATTCCTGTAAATTTTAAAATTGGAAAACTAACATGATTAAAAATAGCGAAATTAGAGTAGTTACTAAATTCACAATTTATACAGAGTTCAGGGACTAATAGCATAATTTGACCTTTTATATGACTAATTTTGTTGCTTTTTTTTCTTTCTCGCTTCTCATCACTTTTGGCTAACTGTAGAGGGCTGGGAAACATGGTGAAACCTGAAAACGTCTCTTGTTGTAATGATGATGATGATGATGATGATGGCGGCGGCAGGAGCGAAATTTACAACTCCTCAGCTTCAAGCAATGACTCGTGTTTGAGTTCCGAGGCCGCTTGGGACGAGGATTCCACTCAAACAAATACAATGGATCAATGTGGCTACTTGTACTATCAATACAACGAGATGGCGAGTCCTTATGATCGAGTTCCCCTTCAAGTAAAGGTGAGTCCGAAGTTTTTTTTTTCATTAACCAATTCCCATTTTTTTGAAATCAATGAAAGGTTAGTGTTGAGAGCTTGTTTGAAACAGATGAATGAGTTGGGCAAACATTATCCGGGTTTATTTGATCTTCGGAGCACCGAAATTTCACCTTATAGTTGGATGGCTATAGCTTGGTATGTTCCATTCATCTCCTTTCCTTTTTGCATCATTGATTTAAGATATATATGTTATTTTGATAGTGTTAAAAGTATACCTTCTCAAAATAGACATAAATATGAGCTATAATCTAATTATTAGACTTATTTAAAGGTCAAATAAATTTAAATATAGATAAATAATTATTAATCTTTGACCAATTCGATCCAGCTTGAATTATTAATTTTTTATTTAATTTTAAAAATAAATATATGAATTTTAAAAAAAACATTTTAATTTGTTTTTATATCAAATAAGTATTAAGTTCTAGTGGCAAAAAGGTGTTTGGAAAAAAAAGTTAAATCAAAATTGAATAGAGGCTTGCTTGTCCCATGTATAAGAGAGATTCCCATTTGATTTTATTAGACTAGATTTGTCTAAAGGTCAGGAAGTCCTCTTAATCCAGCTTAACCCAGCTTTGATCCAGCTTAAATTACTATTTATTAATTAAAATTTTATATTTATTTGTAAAATTATTAGTAAAACAATTTTTAAATTTTTTTAATATAAAAGATGAATAATGAAATTAATTCAACAAGTTGAGCAAACCAAAAAAGGCCTAGGTGAAAAATTGAGCTGTGATTAACTTTATCCATGAACCGTCCAAAGTATTTTGAGTATATTCGAATGCGAGATATATACTCGTATTTATGAATCTAGTGAAGTCTAAAAATGGTTTGCTTATGTTTGATTAGGTATCCAGTGTATCAAATTCCAATGGCAACGAGTGTGAAAGAACTGTCGGCATGTTTCCTTACCTACCATCCATTGTCAGGTACATATAATCAAAGCAACTGCTATAATTAATCCAATGTTTTTTTGTTGTTGTTGTTAATTTCAATCTTGTCTGGTATGAGTTTTTTTTTTTTTTTTTTTTTTTTTTTGATCAGGTTCAAGAACAGGCAGCAACAAAGAAGAAATTTCACTCCCTCCATTTGCAGTGGTTACTTACAAGCTGTTTGGAACATTGTGGATCAACCCTGAAACATCAGACAAGGACACCATTATATGTCAACAAACAGCTGCTTGCAATTGGTTGAGACAACTTCAATTCCAGCACCATGACTTCAACTTCTTCATGTCTCGTCAGTTCCAAAATCCCTAATGTCAACCCTAGTCATAGTTTCTTTTTTTTTACAAAGGAAGCCACAGTTCGAGAGATCGATTAAGAATTGCATTCATCAGCATTTTAGGCATTTTCGCAGTTTTGTTTTACCAGTAATTTTGGGGTCAGTAACAATGGATAAATGGGGTTTGGATTCTGTATGTATAATATATATATGCATATAGACAGTGAAAGGTTATTGCTGTTTTAAGTGAAAAACATTCAGTTCAATGCCAATGAAACAATATCTTTCTATTGAACTACAAGCATCCATTGATAGCAGCAGTACGAGTTTCATATGGGAATCATCACTTTAAAAGGTTGAATATGGAGGGAACAAAAAGCAGGATCCATGAGTTCACATCTACATCCTAGAGTCTATCAGTGTTTACATGAGTCGCAACCGAAGACGTATCTAACCTTCTAGATTTCTGACAAATCTGGATCGATGTTTGGTTCAGATTTTGAAGTACTTGTAGCCGTAGTCGGGGTTTGTCATACCCTCTTCCCAATCACCCATCTGGCGACCACCGAAAACTATCTGTTGAATGCCCAAATAACTGCCATAAAAGAAAAAAAGGGACCAATGTAAACGTATTCACCATCAAATTTGATATATATATATTCTTTTACGTTTTAGTATCATTTAAACTTACTCTGCACTTAACACTGTCATGCAGTTGAGGAGAACATCAATGGATAAGAAATCCGAGGTACCAAGGTCTACCCTGTAATGTCATCGTGTAAATTAGTCATATTATTCCATGAGAAAGAGCAATACGAAGCTGAAATGAAAACTGCAGATTGAACATCAGAAATCATACCAAACACGGCCCCAGTTGTCTTGAAACTCAACGTCACTGATATCATGGAACGATGATGGCATCACATTAAAACCCTTATCTGCATCATAGAGGGGATCATACTCCATTGAAGCATTTCCCACCTGTCATCAATATGAATCAAGAAGCTTATTTTCTCTTATGCACAGTAAGACCTGGTCAAAATTAAGAAAATGGAGAGCAAAGGCAACCATTGCCAAACCTGCAAATTAGAGGAATTAAAGGCACCCAAGCGTCCCATGACATACCATGACTGAATAACCTGCAAGTATATCAAATTCAGTGAACATAAATTGTTTGTAAGTAACAGATAATACACAAAACAAGAGCAAATACAAAAAGGATTCTTCTAAAATTAAATAAATTCAGCACCAATTTGCCAGAAGAAGGAATCAGAAGGAGAATGAGACTTTGCTTACACTGCCAATGAGATTGACTTCTCTGTCGGAAGGTGATCCGTATAACTCGAACCATATATAGGAATCAAGTGGATTAAAACTGAAGAGCCATAAAAATTGAAAGTTAGAGAAACATCAGCAACTTCATACAACTATGAAACTAAGGGGTAAATTAGTTTAATCATACAGCAAGAGCTTATTGCTCTAAGAAGTTCATTTCTAACTATATTTTACTATCATGGATAAACTAATAGTGTAGAAGGCATACTCTCGGAAGGTGACTTTAAAAGCAAGCAAAGAGCCCGTCTTTTTCTTGTTAAAATCTCTACCCTTTTTCCTAACACGCTCTTCAATCTACAAAACATAAACCAGAAAACTCATTAGAATATCAGATTATAGATGACTAAGCTGAGGAAATGAAAAAAGGGAATAGGAAAAGGGTGTTAACGGACTCGTTTCCTCATTTGCTCAGGGTCGCCAATGCTATCACCAAGAACCGCTCGTAGTTCCTCATCGTCTTTGCAAGCGTTTTCGAGTATCCTGTTTTTAATGCCGAAAAAGAGAAAACAAACAAAATAAATTCACAGAGGCAATAAGTCGAACAGGTAGAATGCATGGTATATGTAAATAAAAGAAGACGAAAGTGACGAGTACTTGGCCCATGATGGATAATTGTGAAGCCTGTCGAACTCTCGTTTCCTCTTCTCTTCACGTATCTTGAGAAGTCTCCTCCCTCTCGCTGTCGTCCCCGACCCTTTAACATCGCTTGTGCTTGAAACGCTACCAGTCGAATTGCTATCCTCAGCTGCTGCAGCAGCTCGGGTTCGAAGAATGGGTGTTTTGTTTATGTCGTCGTCGTTGTTTAGAATCGGATATGAAGGAAAAGAACAAATAGGAAATGACTGCCTGGCTAAAACTTGACGAAGAAGATGATGATGGGTTTCAAATTTACTTGCATTTGGATTGCAAAAAAACCCTTTCACTGCCATGCTCATCTTTCAATCACCGTTGCATAGTTTTCTCCAGTGTTTATTGATCATTGAGGATAATGAAAAAGATTTTCGGCCTTTTCACTGTAAATATAATAAAATCAGCATATTTTCGTGATTTTACAAAAAAAAAGGCGCAGCCCAATGAGATTTCATTAAAAGAATCTTACCCGCTTAACCAGGCCCGTCTATTCATTTTACTTTTATTATTTTATATATAGATTCATTATAGGTTAAATTCTGCTATTAGTCTATATACTTTGTGAAAGTTGTTGATTTAGTCCCTTTACTTTTCTAATTTGTCAATATTAGTCCCTATACTTTGAAAATTTTTGAAATTTTAGTCCTAACCCAAATATTAGCAGTTAAATCCTTTTGGTTAAATTCAATTACTGGTATTATACTATGCGTACAATTGTAGATTTAATCCATATTTTTTAATTGAATCATTCTAAGTCCCTATACTTTTCGAATTTTGAAACTTTATTTTTAACACAAACGACTATTGTTAGTCTATTAATTGAATTTTTAGTGAGTAATATAAATAAATAATAAGTCAATACGGCATTACACATATAATATGTTTGTCATATCAGATTTTAAACAACCAAATTTAATGAATTTAATAGTTATTTTTTGATTAGTACTAAAATTTAAAATTTAATAAGTATAAACACTAAAACGACTAAATTAAAATAAAAATATTAAATCTACAACTTTCATACAGTATAACTATTAATAACAAATTTTAACCTTAATTATATTATTTACATACATCGATTTTTAAGTAATTAAAAATGTTTAACTCTATGTAAAAAATATTTAATCATTAAATATATTAAAAATAAAAAACATATTTAGTACACTGCTAGTGTGCAATAGGATATAGTAAAATATTAAAAAAATATTTACAATATATATAAAAGCATAAGTTTAGAAAAAAATTTGACTTGACGAGAGTATCATTTATTTTACATCATATTACTAAATTAACTTTAAAAATAATTATAATTTAATTTAGACTTATTTGTAAAAAAAAAATTGTTCTAATTTTGAAATAGAGTTATTAATTAAATAAAATTCTAAGCATAAAATATAAAAAAATTTGTGATAATTATAATTTATTTTACAGTTATTAGTTAAAAAATTTTGAGGAAAAAATTAGATTAATTTTTTTTTCTTTAGAAATTGTACTAATTTTATTTATATAAAATAGTGTTATTACTTAAATAGAACTTTAAGAATCTTAATTATCATTTAATTAATATTAAGATAATTAATTAATATTACAGTGTATTTGATAAACCATTGAATTAGATAAGTAGCTAGGCAACTAGTTATCACTTAATGTAGAAAACATTTAATCGATTTTATTTCATTAAAAATTGAAATAAATTATCTTTTTTAAAAAATTTGAGATATTCAAATTACCATAATTATTTTAATAATATTAACATTAGATATAAATATTCTTTTAAAAATTAATATTTACTTTTATCAAACAACATAATTATATTTTGTCTTATATATTTTTTTATTCATTGCATGCAAACAGAACCCTTTTTTTTTTTCAAATTAATATTATAATTTACTTTTTTATATAATTTTAAGTTTGTATATTCTTTAAAATTTAAAAGAAAATATCATTATCAGTAATAGGTAAAAAATAATTAAAAATACTTTATTTAAAAATTAATTAAACAAAATCATACAAAAAAAAATGGATATAAAAATTTAAATACATGTATAATTGTGAGTCAGAGAATAACACAAGAAAATGATGGTAGTCGATCAGCCAATAAAAGATGTTTGTAAGATCAAACTTGTGATTGCAGAGGGTCAACCTTTAGGTAACAAGGACTCTGTGCAAGTCCCCAAAGAAGATGAGAAAAACCCGGTTGGATTATGCCTTCTAATTCAATCTCAAGGCATTAGATTCGTTCCCAGTGTTCTTATATGTAGCATTTAATAATTATCAAAAGATCAATGGACACTTATGTGTTCCAAAATCCTGTAGATTTATCCCCAATATGAGTACATAAAGCTAGGGTGAACCACAGTCTAAATGTTCAGCTTAGAACAGATGCATATAATAACACGAAAAGCTGGCCAACGATACAAGAGAGAGAAAGAAACAAGAAAAGGATGATAATTGATCCCGACTGCCTAATCACGAGCCTCGAAGTTGACAAAAGTCGAAGAAGCCGGAACCAAGTGCTCCTCCACTACAAATTAAGAGTAAACAAATTAACATGCAAAGTGGCAATGATATTCAAAAGGTTTACAGAGAGCAAAAGAGTCCGGCATCCGTAGGTGCCAATCGGAATAATATAGATTGCAAGTTTTGAGTGTTCTGTAAGGTCTCAGCAGATGGCTACCTGCCTAATCTGGTCAATTAGGACACACAAAGCACTCATGATAAGCATCCAGAATAAATAAATAAAAAAAACCAGTCGATGACTTTAATCACGTCACATTTCTGTTTCGTATCTTTACTCGAGGCAATAGACTATGGTAAAACGATCTACTAAAAACATGGTCTAGTAGCAAGATAATAAAGCCCTGGGCTGAGATTCGATAGTAACATTTTCTGAACTAGCTCTATACGCATGCAACAAGTACGTATTTTTCCGTATTTTGAATTCACATCATAGAATGCCTCGGAAAACAAAATGGTGTATACAAGGGCTCAAAGACATACCTGGATTTTAGTTTGACTGAGATGGAATCATTCCTGTTTTTCTTGCATACGCAAAGATTCCTCCAGCTTCAATGACTGGCCCTGCATCCCCAATGGACTTCAATTTATACTCTTTCCCGGTGGAATGGTTGATCAAACGACTCTCCCCCAACTCGATCGTCACCACATCCCCAGTCTTGCATTCCTCGCATATTCTTGCTTCTGATTCTAATGGATAAACTTCCCCAGTTGCAACAGAATTCCTAAAAAATATCCTAGCATAAGATTCAGCCACGACTGCCTTTGCCCCGGCAGCCCCAAGTGCAACCGGTGCATGCTCACGAGAGGACCCGCAACCAAAGTTAGCACCACCGATCACGATCGAGTATTTTGTCTTAGTCTCATTCGGTTCAATAAAACGAGTAGCATATGATGAAGGGAGGCCGATAAGAGCGTATGAGCCCAATTTCTCATACTCAGCCGGGTTTGAGGGAACCAACGTAAGGTATTCAGCAGGGATTATTTGATCAGTGTCGATATTATCCCCAACCACATAACAAAGACCATGGAAGGTTTTTGTTGAGGTGTCCAGAACAGAAGCAGGTGTCCAGGTGGCATGTGTTGTGAAACTGATCGCATGTGCTGCATGTGGGGCGAAGGTGGAACAGAGGGGTTTGACAGTCAAAGGGGAAAAGGTGGGGACTTCGATGGAGGAAGCGAATAGAGGAGAGAAAACTGAGGTTTTTGATGCTGAGAAAGTGAAGGCAGATGAGTACGAAATGCGAGTCAAAGAGGCAGCCATTACTTGAATGAGTGGTGTTAATACAGTCTAATCCACGTTGCGTTCTTTCCTGAGAGCTATGCTTGATCCCAACTTCAAATTTCACCAAGTAACATAAAGCAATACTTTGTATTCTGCAGGGCAATGAGATCGTGTAACAACTTAAAGCATACATACATACGTACATATGTATAAATACCCAAAAGCATGCTCATGCAGTCATATCTACATATATATTTAAAAAGTTTCGCATCTAAAAAAACATCAACAAAATATTGTACTGGAATAATAAACCAGAATAGTTTAGAACAGTGAGGTTCTTCCCAATCATACTCTCTAGTGCGGTCGTTCTCGAAAGAGAACAGTCCTAAATGGCACCCTAAATAAAACAGGAGGCAACGGCATAGCCTAAGGCTAAGGATTGATCATGCAAGAGATTCAGACAAATCCAGAGACAGAACATAAGAAACAGGAAATGGAATTATGTTAAACCAGAAATCATGAAAATTGTCTAAAAAAAGCAAATTCAAACAAGCTATATACTATCCGGAGTTCCAAACCCAGAATTCATGTTATATTATCATTACCCAAATTGCTCAAACAACCCAAATCTTCATAAAACGTTAACCCTAGTAAAACTACCCAAAACTTGAAAAAAAACATTTTAACAATGATTTCAACGATATTAAATCACCGGAAAAGAAGGGGAAAAGAAAAAGGAAATATAGCAAAGTGAAAGAGAAGGGAGAGTAAAGGAAATACCTATGATCAGGCGGTAATGCCGAGGGTAGCTTGACGGCAGATATGGGTTCAGCGGTGAAGTCTGTAAATGGCGGCTCTCATTTATGTTCCCGTTGTGGTTTTTTCCTGACGAGTGAGTGGATGCTAGCTGTATAGTAAAAGCCACCACATAGAGGTAGGTAAAATAGGAAAAACAACTTCTTCTTTTTACAGTTACGGAAATTTTAAAAGGTCAAATGCGACTATTAGTCCTTCTATTATGCGTTATTTGTGGATTTATCTATAATATTCTAATTTTATTAATTTTAGTCCTTTACTTTTATTTTTTTTAATTTTGAAGTTTCAATCTTGAATCAAATAGTAGTTTTTAAATTTGTTAGGTCAAATTTTGCTATTACTTTGTTACTATGAGTAAGTTGTGGACTCTGTCAATACTCCCCAATTTGATTATTTTTAGTTTTGAATATTAAGTGAAAATAGCAAGTGACATGACACTAGATGTGATAATATGTTTGCAGTATAAAATTTTAACAATAATATAATTTAACAGCTATTATTTGACTTAAGATTGAAATTTCAAAATTCTAAAAAATACAAAAATAAAATAATATCAAATTAAAGTACATGAGTTAAACCCGCAACCTGTGGCAAAACTAGGGGGTTGGTAGGGGCATCGACCCCCTAAAATGAATTTTTTTTTTCATATGACCCCTTAAAAATTTTAAAAAATTTAAATTATTGAAGATAAAATTACAATTTAACCCCATAAGAATATAAAAAATTGATTTAATCCTTTGACAATTATAAAGATATAGTTTATTAAAATAGTGAAATTATATTTTTTTCTATTATAAAAATTACAATTTAATTTCGACTCCTACAATAATATTATGATTTCATCCCTCCCCACAACTTACAGATAATACAAAAACTACCAACATGAGAATTTGACCTTTGAAAAACAAAGCAGTCCAAATTAAAAGAAAAAGGAAACCTTTAATGATCTTCTAATATCATCAATGTTATTAGAATTAGATTGGATCAACTGCTTGAACCGAGAATTGGTGGGTGTACTAATCCGAACAAGAACATTGAATCCGATTTTGAGCAAGCTGCTCAGAATCGACATTGAAACAGTAACAAATATTAATTGAACCAATCAAAAAAATCGATTTTTTAGCCCAATTTATTAACTCAAACTCATCAAAACTAACCAAAACCGATAAAATCTAATTAAAATACAACTCAAAAATAAAAATATTGCCCAAATAAATAAAACCCAACCTAAAAAGTATAAATAAAAGTTAAATATATATTAAAATTGTTATTTATTTGTTTTATATCTTTCTAGAATTCCTTTTTTTTTAAATTTTTTATTTTCTGAAAATTGTATAATTTTGAATTATCATATACTTCTCTTCCATTCTTTGGCCTCTCATTATTTCAATTTAAACGGAATTATTTTTATGTTTTAAGATAGAAAATAATCATCTTTCTTATTTTCTTTCTTCTTATTTTCTTTTCTACTAAGTATATTCAAAATCTATTTATTTTTCCACTTTTCACTCTCTCTTTTCATCCATTAATCACACCTTTAACTTTTACAACTCTAATTTTTTTACTCAGCCTCAAATAATCGTACCAAATCTTAAACCCTAAATTTGATGACAATAAAAGTATAAATCTTTAAATGCAACACAAATAATGAAATTAACATAAATCAAACAGGTAATTCAGCAATAAAATCGAAACAATATTTTATTATAACAATTAAATTTGTTGTGTGACTGAATTTTTTATGTTTTATTTTTATAGTTTAAAATAAAATTTTATTTATAACAATAACAACCCTAAAATATAGAGAGTATATTTTTTATTAAATTAATTTTCTATGTTATCTTTTTGTCTTAAAGTGTGGATCATACCGATTATACGAGGGATCTTATTTGGATTCTATCGTAAACCAATCAATATGAATATGAATGGATAATTTGTCGGTAAATTTGTATTTAGTTAATATAATTACTATCATAAACGAATTTAATTTAAAATTTTGAATTGTTGACCGTTTGTGTGGTTGTCATATTGGTACGATGCTATTTCTACTGTATCATCGCAAAGGCACACACAAGCATGCTAATGTGTGGAGCGTGTGCACATACTTATATGCTTTTATATCTTTGAGTGGCATCAACTTAATCTAGTTTTATGATAAATTAAGTTGCTTAAGACATTTTGAGAGAGTCAAATAATCTTATTACGCATGATATAATTGATTTACGTAAGAAGAAAGAATATTATTGGCTTGAGGTTGGTCGAGGGTGGATCAAATTGGGACGCACATCTTAAACATATCCTTAGGGGTGCTAAAATGAAAATTTTCTTTAATGAGGACTTTTTTATGACCAAAGCGAAAACCTCTTGAAAATTGGATGATCAAACTTATAAATAAATAAATAAAATGAAAAACGTCACGCCCACAGTCTCGTAGCGACTCCTCCAGCAACAGCAGAAGATGAGATGAGGATTGAGATGGCCCACTAACTCATCCATAACACAATCTCTAGTTTCCATTTGTAGCCATTATTATCCCTTTTCCCCCCTTTCATATTCCTACTATTACTACTACTGCTATTTCACTCGCTCTATTAATTATCCAACCCAGCATCCAAAGCTACCCTTCCCTGCTCCTTTGCTCTCCTCACTAGGTTTTAAGGATTCCACCCTCCAATCAAGGTTTTCAATCTAATTTTATTAATCTTTTTTTTTTTCTTCATTTTTTTCGTAAATACTAATTTCTAACACTTTTTTTTTTTTGGTTTGGTGCTAATTCAGCTATTTCCCTATGGCTTCCAATTTGCAGAAGGAATCCACTTCTTCCGGTGAGCTTAATTATTATTATTATATTATTATTATTATTATTATGATGATGATGATGATGATGATGATGTTGATTTGGCTTGGAATCTGTTCTGAGATTCAGTACTAATTTGGTTCTTTAATTGATTGGACTTTTGAGTTTATACTAAAATAGTCACTACTCTCATCGTTATCGTCAATACTGCCTTCTGATTGCATTTTTTTTTTTTTTGTTTCTTTTTTAGTACTTAGTTTAGGTCTTGAATTTATTGGGTTTTCGAGTCAAATATGAAATAGCTACCTGCCTTTCCTCGTTATTGTCAACGCTGCCTTTTTAATTGTGTTATTCCTGTTGAGTACTATGCTTAGGTCTTGTAACTGAATTAAGGATTGCTTAATTTCGTTTTGTTGGAGTTCAATTTTCTGGATTTCTGTATGACTTCATTTAAGAGTTAGTACTTTATGTTTCTTTTTTGTCTTTGTTAGATGAGAAATCGACTTTGACAACGGAGAGCAAAAGTTCTAACCCAGAAACATCCACCGCTGAGAACAAAACTTCGTCCACTGGGGCGTCTCAACCAGCACAGGCTGGAGCTTCCCCTGCCACTATGCCTGGGTTTGTGCCACCCAATCCTTTTGATTTCTCAGCCATGAGTGGCCTTCTTAATGTAAGCTTCTCTCTGTTTTTATTTCAATTCTTATTTGCATTAGTGTGAACTGTTTATTTGAATGAATTAATCCAATAAGCTTTCATTTGATTGCCTTTTGATTATCATAGCTCATCTTACAGTTTATGGCCGTCGAAATGCTGCAGTAGTAGTCCAGTACAGCATCTCTGTAGTGTATTAAGGCTGGCAACTGGAAGAATAGAACAGTGTCCACTGATAAATTTAGGAACTTCCATAAATCTTTTGAATTAATC
Organism: Gossypium bickii; assembly: GCA_025503065.1. Taxonomy (NCBI): domain Eukaryota; kingdom Viridiplantae; phylum Streptophyta; class Magnoliopsida; order Malvales; family Malvaceae; genus Gossypium; species Gossypium bickii. The sequence continues at coordinate 138,672,671 of CP106710.1, forward strand.
TATAATTTCACTTGTACAATGGATGTTAAACTTTGTTGGATCTTCCTTTATCGGCCTCAACACAATTGCACCATCACTTGTTCAAGTCATTTTGGGTAATTTTGAGTTTTGGTTGTTTTAGTTTCATGTAATTTGGGGCAGGTTAAGATGAGAATAAAATTGACAATTAAATTTTAATGAAAAAGTTGGTAATTTCTATTTTATAGTATTAAGTTAGTATTAATGTTGGTTCAGATCAAGTTTTGTTGGTTTTATGGGCTGAATGCAATATATCTAGAATGGAGTGTAAGGAAGAGGTGGCAAACAGGCAGGTTTGAGTCGGGCCATATGGCTTTGAGTAATTTTCGGGCTTAGGTTTCTTGAGTTTGTCTGGTTTGGATTCAAACAAATTGATTATTAATTTTTAATCAAAATGCCATTAATTTAACTTTTTGCATTGAATTTAGATTAATTGCAGGTTTGGATTATGTTAGTTCGGGCTTTGGTTTGTTCAAGGCTCAGATTTCTTTGGATGCAGTTTTTTACTTTTTGGTCAATTTGGGTCTAGGCAGGTTCTGAAGTTTGTTATTCTTGTGATTGATTCGGGTTGATATTAATCTTATGCATATGTGTGTGTGTGTGTGTGTGTGTGTGTGTAATATATCATATACATTCCAATTTGGTTCCCTAATAGCTTTTCTTTAAGCCTTAACCTCAACACATTTTAATTTTATGGCTTATGCATGTTAATTATCTTGGTTTGTTACTTTGTTAGGATCCAAGCATCAAGGAACTAGCTGAGCAGATAGCTAAAGATCCTTCATTCACCCAAATGGCAGAACAGCTCACTAAGACATTTCAAGGGGCAGAAACTGAAGATAGTATGCCGCAGTTTGATCCACAGCAGTACTATTCAACTATGCAACAGGTTATGCAGAACCCCCAGTTTATGACCATGGCTGAGCGCCTTGGTAACGCACTAATGCAGGTGCGGGCTCAGTTGCAAGTTTAAGCGGACTTGCAGTTCTTTTAGTGTTTTGCCCTTGTATTAGATAACATGAAATCACATTGAAAGATGAAGCTTTTGTTTTGTCTTTCTTTAGGATCCAGCTATGTCTAGCATGCTTGACAGTTTCACTAATCCTCAACACAAAGACCAGATTGAGCAAAGGATGGCACTTATCAAAGAAGATCCATCACTGAAGCATATTCTAGATGATATAGAGACTGGTGGTCCTGCAGCAATGATGAAGTGGGTGACTAGTAGCTTCATAATTTTATTAGCTTACGAGCATAACATTTTCATCATTAGAATGAGTGTAGGATGCATGTGTTCAACTCTCTGTTCACTAAAAGTTTTCTTATTTAGGTACTGGAATGATAAAGATGTTCTGAAGAAGTTGGGTGAAGCAATGGGTCTTGCAGCTTCAGGGGATGCAGCCACTTCTGCCGACAATTCTGCGGCAGATGAAGGTGATGAAGTAGGAAATGAGGATGAATCAATTGTACACAATTGTGCTAGTGTTGGTGATGTTGAGGTATGGCAAAAATGAATGGTTTGTATAGTTGATCTTGCCCTTTGACTGATAATCTAAAAAGTTTGATTCTATTAATGATTTAGGGTCTGAAAGCTGCACTAGCCTCTGGTGCTGACAAGGATGAAGAAGATTCAGAGGGAAGAACAGCATTGCATTTTGCATGTGGATATGGCGAGGTATAATCATTTTATAACTGCATCTCTCTTTTCCTCCCCTGCTCTCTCTACTGTTGCATTACCCGAGAATTGGAAAGTTGAATTAGATTTAATCACTAATTACCTAAAAGCATGCGTCTCTAATGCTTATTATTGTCTTGTTATATCATAATTCATAAATAATAACCTCAGTCCTCTATGCACTAAGGACCTTGTCTTAATAGCCTCATTGAAGGCAAGTTTTGGGATGGACAAAATATTGAAAGTTGAAACAGATCTTGGATGGCCTACTTATAGAATGTCGAAAGCAGTTGGGAATAGTAGGGCTTGGATCCTTAAAGCATATTCTTTTGCCTATAGCATCTCATCTTGGGATCCTTGTGGTGGAAAAAAAAAGTTTATATTGTTATTAAACATCAATATCAGGAATTAGTGTATAATGGATTGTGCCATAGCTACTAAGGTATATGCTTGCTTCTTGGTTCATCGTTTACTAATAACCATCTACTGGGCATCTCGATGTTGCTTTTTGTGTAACAATAATCCCTTTATTAAACAATAGGAGTATCATGTTTTTGATATAATTTCAGGTGAAATGTGCCCAAGTCCTTATTGAAGCTGGAGCAAAAGTGGATGCTTTGGACAAGAATAAGAATACTGCACTTCATTATGCAGCTGGTTATGGAAGGAAAGACTGTGTGGCCCTTTTACTTGAGAACGGTGCTGCTGTGTAAGTAAACAACTTGTCGGCTAACCATCGATGCTGACTCTTATGGGGTATTTTTGCCTTTCAATGAAAGTAATTTCTTGTTTCATTGCTGCAGCACACTCCAAAACATGGATGGCAAGACTGCCATAGATGTAGCCAAGCTCAACAACCAGCATGAGGTGCTGAAGTTACTGGAGAAGGATGCTTTCCTGTGAGTTGGAGTGTCGGCAACAGCCATGTGTATTGTTTGGGTCCTAGCATGTGATAGGCCATTTCACTGTGGTATTAGACAAAACCTAATTTGCTTTCATTTCGTATGCGGGTTATGATCACACAGTCACAGCTTGATTAGTTGTCCATGCTGTCTGGTTGCTACATATGGCATTTGTTTTTCCTCTCTAAATATTAGTGTTATAATTGATTTTCTAAAATAGTTTATATGTGGGAATGTTTCATGTGGACCACCGATCTCACTTTTCCATTTATCAACATTTACAGCTGTGCAGTCTTTTTAATGATTAAAGAAAAGGTTGTTAACGGTAACCTTTGTTTCTGCCAAATGATTAAAGAACTTAGTATTAACAATAAATCCAAAATAATTCTGATTAATATTCAATTAATCCAACAGATTTGACATTTCAACCGTTTTCTTATTATTATGTAATTTTTTGAAATTCAATCAAAATACAAAACACAAGTGTTTATAATTTGAATCAATTAGTTAAACCGGATTAAAATATAATAAATTAATCGTTAAAAAAGAGAGAGAGAAAGGTTTAGGTAGTTGATATAATAATTATGTAAAAAGGAATGTATGGGGCTAAATTTAACACACAATAATAGTCATTAATTGTGGTAATTTACAATGTAAAGTTACGTTTTCATTAATGTCTGTATAAGATTATTAGTGGGTGTTTAATTATAATAAGCCACCGACTGACCGACATGTTGTGTGGCTAGCTAGCCACGTGCTTGGATGTTATAGTATCTCTTAGATTGGGCTGCGCCCACGAATTTGTACAATCAAAAGGTAAGTGTAGAGTGTTTGGGATGAAAGCCAGGTAATAGAGAAAAACATAAAAATTGAAATTGTGGTTCTCTTAGTTGCCTCGCTTTTGCCGTGTCCAACTTTATAGGGATTTTCTTTTTTAAATTTCGAAGAAGATTACTTTAATAATAATTTATAAGTTTTTTTTAAGTAAAATCTCGAGTTACAACTTTATAAATAAATAAAAAATTATTATTTGAAGAATTTTGCCTTTCCTTTAAACATCAATCAATGTAATTGTAAATAGAGTTGAAATATTATTGGAGTGGAGTAGACTTGATCATGAATTAGGTTATCTGTCTAATTTTGAAGGTTCGCTTGAAAAGTAGGAGGTTTTGGATAAAAATATATAGACAAAATATAAGACTTGTTTAGAAAATAGGTTTGGCCTCGAGCAGGACTTTTTTGGCCCGACCTCAGCCCGAATTTGACAAAAAAATTTTGTTGTTTACTGTTTGTTTTATTACAATTTTGCTATTATAAAACTATTATTTTACTATTATTTTAGAGGTATTTATTTGTTAATTTATAACTATATTAGTGTTATTTAAATATAAAAAAATTTATATGTATTTTTAATTTGTTGGGAAATATTTATTTTAATATTTTTAATCTATTTGATGTATTATATTTTTTAAAATTTATTGTTATATAAAAATAATTTAAAAAATTAATATGAATTGGTCAGACTCGAGCTTAACATTTTCATGAGCCAGTTTTAAAAACGAGTTTAATTTTTTGCACTAATCCGATCCAATCCCGACCTGACTTGTGATAAGCTCTCCTTAACCCACTTAATTTCTAGAAATTATTATCCTAACCCTTACAAATTTTTAAAAGTAATCATTAGTCTTCCTTTATATATATTTAAAATTTTAAAAAGAATTTAATTCCAAGACTTATTACTGGTTACTGTAAAAGGTAAAGAAAGGGACAAATAGCGGAAGTTTAGAAAGACCAATTCACATTAAAAAATTGGCATTGACTGGCTGGCTGGCTGCCTTTTTCTTTTCAATGAAGTGCATATCAAGATTAGGATGGGAAATTGTGCTCTTTGCCTTGCTTAAATATTCTTTATATATGTTTGCACGTGTAAACCACACCCCATGCCTTACCATACGCGCTATAACTTTTTTTTTAATTACAATAACAGATAAAATTCGAATAATACAAAATTAATATGATTCAAATTCAAATAATATTTGAGATAATAAACATCTTAAATCATTACCCTTAATCATTAAATTATCACATGAAATTCGAGCTATAGCTATTTCACTCTACATCACAACCACACAAAACTCTCCATTCATACAGCCAATTAATTCAACATTAAATTACAAAAAAAAAACAATAAATTTCATTTATTTATATATTGTTTAACCACTAAAACTAGACCTTTTGTTAATAATAATGAAGGTGATTTGAACCGGTTTGTGGTCCCCTTTCTTTCCTTAATGATTATTGAACTAAAGAGAAAGAGAGAATAATAAATAATTTAAGGGTAAACTATAATAATAGTCATTTTTATTTGTCTCAAATTGTATTTTAATTACTTATGTTTGAAATGTTATGTTTTAGTCACTTATGTTATCGTTTCACTCTACCATTAAGCTCCGTTATCTCCCTAACGGCGGTGTTACGTAGCAGTCCAAATGAGTTTTAAATATCAACTTGGATGTCCTACGTGACAATCCAGATTAAGTTTGTTTAATTAAAAACCTATTTTCATCCCAGCAACTAGACATCTATGTTAGTATTTAAAACTCGTTTGATCTGCCACGGAGGACAGTCGTCAAGGAGATAATGGAGATTAGCGGTAGAGTAATCACTTTGTAACAAAACGATAACATAAATGACTAAAACGTAATATTTCAAACATAAATAAAAAAATGTAATTTGAGTCAAACAAAAATAACTATTTTTGTAGTTTAACCATAATTTAATTATTTTAATTTGTTTTGCCGTATGTTGCAATTGCATTACCTTACCCTCATGAATTTCATGAACGGTGCCGTTATTGTCGTTATCTCACCTTTAATAAAAACATTTTGCCTTCTTAACGTAAAGCCTCGAAATTTCCTTTTTCTCCTTTTTATATCTTTTCCATTTCAAAAACTAAAATATTAGTAAATTAAAAATTATATATATATTTTTATAAAGGTATAATAATAAATTTAATTCTCATTATTTGTATCTTTTATCAATTTAACTTTTTCACTAAATTTCATTATTAATCTTTTATAAAGATTCAAATTTTCTTTTTTATAAAGATGAAAGTAGTAACTTAAGTCTTAAATTTTAAAATATTGACGTGACAGTCTGCGTGATAATCTTATATGCTACGTCAATAAATAATTTAAAAACGAAAAGAAGTCTAAAAAAATCTGTAAAAATTAAAAAAATGTTTAAAAATACAATGTTTTAGTTGATATTTCTGTTTTAAAAAATAATAGTCAACTCTCTTTGAAAGATTAATGGTTAAAATTGACTCATTTATAAGGTTGAGGGTCAAATTTAGGTTAGAAAAAAATAAAGATAAAATTGATAAAATATATAAACATTAAGGGCTAATTTAGCATTATACCTTTTTCAAAATTTTGTGCTTATTCCAATCTTGAATTTTTGGATACATTTTAACCTTTTTCACCGGTTAAATTAAGTTATTATTTTGTGTAAATATACAAATAAATTGAAGTTTTAGATTTGTAAATAATATATATAGAGTGTAGGACTTTATTTATACATCAGTTTGGGATCGGTGTTGTGCCGGAGGGGTGAGAGAGTGCTCGGTGGAGTTTTGAGATCTGTTCTTGGAATCCATCCGAGCGCCAAGCTTCAGTTTTGAACTCAGAAAATGGATTCACTGAAGAAACAATCATCAGCCGTATCCGATGTGGGAGCTTGGGCTATGAACGTTGTCAGTTCCGTTGGCCTTATTATGGCCAACAAGCAGCTCATGTCCCCTGCCGGTTATGCCTTCGTCTTTGGTCAGTTCCGCTTCTTCTTCTTCAACTTCCTTTACTTTTCAACCCAATTGTTGTTATATCCTTAACATTTTGCCTTTGTTCGTCTCAGATCTGGAATCTTTTCTACTTTCTCAGACTCAATTTCTCCCCTTCTTCTCACCATTCACTACTTTCGGAGTTTTCTTTTTCTTGTTGTTTTAAATCTCTGGCAGATCCCTTGGAATTTCTCAATTTTTGATTCTGGGTAAAAATGGATTTGTTGTTTACTGGAAAGAAAATAAAAATGTAGCTGAAGTTCAATTTTGCTTGCATTTCAAGGTTCTTGAAATTTAATTACTTCAGATTGGCTCCATTGATCCCTTTTTTTTCCTTTTGTTTTCTAGCGTTGGTTTGTTTTAACTTCGGCCATTGATTATGGGACTGTAAATGCAGATCTTTCCCATACTTTGCTGCCTTAGTATGTAGGAACTAGTGGGTTGCTTATTGTTAACCTACTCCATCTCCTTTCATCACGATTGTGTATCCAGATCTTACAATCTTACATGTTTAAATTCCAGATCAATATGTTTTTTAAGTAATTCACGGAGAATCAAGTCCATGTTTCTGCTTTTGTAATCTTCTTTAGTTTGATCCCTTAACTTAAAATGGTTTGAAAGTTTGATGGGTGATTAGTTGAGAACTTGAAAGTTATCTCTTTGTATTCTACCTCAAAGTTCAAATTTGATCTCTCACAATGAAATTAATAGATATGCTTCACCCAAATTTACCAAAAATCTCCGGTAGTTCCATTTGTTTTCTTTTTGTATATTTGGCAATCTGGACTGGTTTAAATCTTAAAATATTTCTTGCATTTACAGCGACTACATTAACTGGATTCCACTTCTCTATGACTGCCTTAATCGGTTTGGTATCAAATGCCTCGGGTAACTCAACAAGAAAAAAAGTTCCTTTATGGGAGCTTCTTTGGTTCTCTGTCGTTGCCAATACTTCAATCACCGGGATGAACTTGAGCCTCATGCTGAATTCAGTTGGATTTTATCAGGTAAATGAAATGCATTGCGATATAGATTTCATATATTCTGGTCTGTCGTTGTCATTGTCATTGTCATTGCGATATAGATTTCGAAGCTAATCCTAATGATTATCATTATGATACAGATTTCAAAGCTAAGTATGATTCCAGTTGTTTGTGTGATGGAATGGATACTACACAGCAAACATTATTCGGACAAAGTCAAGATTTCTGTCCTTGTCGTGGTGGTTGGTGTTGGTGTTTGTACAGTCACTGATGTAAAAGTTAATGCTCAAGGATTTATTTGTGCCTGTGTCGCTGTCCTGTCTACCTCGTTACAGCAAATTGTAAGCATTCCTCAACTCTCCAATTTTTTTGTTCGGCTTGAGAGCTTTTTTAGTTTGTTCCTTCAGTCACCTTACGATGCATAAGCTTTCAAATCATCATTACAATTTATGTCTAATAAATGCAGATATTTGGAAACCTTGTTTTTCATTTTAGTTTGGTTATTTAGAACATCGATAGCATGTGTCAACTACTCTTATGCCATCATGTCTGTTTCCTGCCGCAGCTGTAGCGATCTAGATTCTAGACCCTTCTATGTAACTCATATGAGAAGAACATTAGATGCTTAAGTTCATTCCAACCTACAACCTCCAAGGGTCTGGCTAGCATGCATGCCATTTGAGCTAACATTCAATTGGCAGTTGAGTGATTATGTTAGAGACCTGTAGGCTATGGCTTGAACAATAAGTAGCAACTTCCAGAGAATTGGATTATATTTATCAAGCATTTAGTTCATTTGATTTGTAACCTTTAAGGTTTTATCAATTTAGATATATTTAATAACCAGTTTCAGATCCTTTCTAGCCATTTATCAACCATGCTTTTTTTGGAACAGTCAATTGGCTCCCTACAAAAGAAGTACTCGATAGGCTCATTTGAATTGCTCAGTCAAACAGCTCCAATCCAAGCTCTGTCTCTTTTGTTGTTCGGTCCCTTTGTTGATTACTACCTCACTGGCAAATTACTAGCAAGTTACAAGTTCTCCTCAGCTGCATTTGTAAGTACCTCGTCTCACCAAAGCACTGCAAAACCATTTTCGCACGAACACACATATATATATGCAGAAACACTTTATGGTACTAAGACTTGTGAGGAAAAATACTGATGGTTGGGTATAACGTGCAGTTTTTCATACTACTATCGTGCTCGCTAGCGGTATTTTGCAATATAAGTCAGTATCTTTGCATCGGACGATTCTCCGCCACATCTTTCCAAGTCCTAGGCCACATGAAAACGGTTTGTGTATTGATATTGGGATGGCTACTCTTTGATTCGGAGCTGACACTGAAAAATATACTCGGGATGGCGATTGCCATCCTCGGCATGGTAGTCTACAGTTGGGCTGTTGAAGCTGATAAACAAACGGAATCCAAGGTTTCACCACTCCCCAAGGAAGCTTCTGAAGAAAATGTTGAATTGTTAAAACAACAACAGCAATCGGACGGTTCTCCGCTCAAGGACGTTGAGCTCGGCAAATCTCAGCCTTAGATTTGTATGTTCTTCATTTTTTTGTTTCTTTTTTAAATATTGATTTGTTTAATGTTTTAAGCACTTGGAATTGGCTGTACAAATTTTAAAAGTTTACTAATTTTTTTCCTACGTTTTTTTTTTTAATATTTCATTTTAGTAAAGTCATTCCGGGATAAGATATTTTCTGATTGAAAAAAAGAAGAAGAAATTGTTATCTTAGTGTGATGATTTATTAGTTTATTTTTAAATTCTAAATTAAAATAATTTATTGTTATATTAAATTAAATTATAAATTGTTATAAAAATGGTAAGATAAGCGGGAAAAAAGAAGTAATTAAAGTGCATAATTTAAGGTTGTTTGATGACATCAGTATCGTGGGGTGACAAAGCTCGTATTGCGTGATAAAACTGTAATGGAGTAGCCATTCTCTTTTTTTTTTTACCTCATCTGTATGGATCACGTGATCTTTAAATGAGTGGAAGCATCGGTTATTGTACCCATGATGGCCAGTTCAAAGAAAACCGAATAAAAAAATTGAATTAATCGAATGGAATTATTTGATTTTTTTAAGTTAATTTGAATAAGTAATTTTAATTTCGAATTTAAGGTTAATTTTATAATTTAATTAATTTGAATAATTTAAATAATATAGTGATATAAATATCCATTTGGTCCATATTAAAAAAAATTCAAAAATTTTTAAAATTCCAAAATTTATCTTTTTAAAAAAATTCTAAAGAATATATATAGAAAATTTAAAATTCAAAATTTTTTTAAAATAATAATTTTGAATTCTTCAAGTTTATCATACTAAAATATCTTCTTCTTTTTTCTTATTTTGCTTTGAATTTTTTTTTCAAATATATATGGTCTAAAATTTATGTGCTCTAACATTTAATTAGTTATACTTTAACAAGATTTTAATTTGATATGTTTAATTTTTTAATTTAACTCGAACAATTTCACTCAATTCTATTCGATTCGACTTTACTTGAATTTCATTTCACTCGACTTTATTAAAAAATATCAAATAGAATTAGGATGATAAAATATAAGACTCATCATTGCAATTAACTTAAAATTTTTTCACTCGATTTAATTCGATTGAACATTCACTTCTAATGACGAAATTAAAATACCTTAATTTTGACTAATTATTTAATTGTATGCATACCAAAAATAAACAAACAGCAAAATGATTCCATCCTTTTAGAAAAACATTTTAGCATTTGCTCAAACACCATGCCTTTTAAATTCCTTCAACAACTACATGTCTATATCATGGATGATGGTAAACCTTAGCAATCTTTGTATCATATTATGGTTTATTTATTAGAAAATGTGAAATTAATCCTTATACATTAAATAAATTTATTATTATACATTAAATAAAACACCAAAATAATCTTATTAAAATTGTCTTTAAAGGCTTATTTTGGATTTATATAAATAAGTAATGGTAATAAATTTAATTTTTAATATTTACATTTTTATTCAATTTGGTCTTACTCTTTTATTTATAAGTTAACCAAACTAACCCTCTACTTTTCATATCTTATATGCCATATTAGAAAATAAATAATTAATTAGAAAATTATAAAAATTACTAGAATAAAAAATTTTAAAAAATATAAAGAATTGTAAAACTTAAAAAATTAAAATGCAATATATATATATATCTTATATCCTCTCTTTTTAGAGCTCTATAAAGAGTAGAGGTAGCAATCGGGGGAGTAAGAGTGAGTTAGGATCTGGTTATTTCGGGTTCGGGTTTTTTTGGGTTCGGACCCTTCAAGTTCAAGATTTTTTATGTTTAAATTTTTTTAATTTTGGATTTTTTCAAATTCGAGCCTTTTCAGATTCAGGTTATTTTAAGTTTGGTCTCATGTTCGGGTTTGTTTTACATTTAATGTAATTATATGTTTTAAGTATAAAAATTTAAATTTAAAATTTTTTAACTATAAAAAAATTATTTATTCAGACTAACAAAAGTTTAAACTCTAATTCTTGAAAAAAAAACTCATATTTTTGATAACATAAAAGTTTAAACTCTAATGTAGTTGTTCATGGGTTGTGCTATCTGTCCAAGATCTAAAGCTAGTTCAAAATTTGAAAGGGTTTGATATTAGGGCAAAAAAATAGACCCGTTTAAAATATAGGTTGAACTTGGGCTTAAACATTTAAAGCCCGAGCCCAACCTGTTTTTAAGTTTATAATACTTTATATTATATTATTTTTATATATTATGTAATTTATAACACATTAAAAAAATAAACCTATATTAAATATATAATACAATTCTAATGTAAATATTAAAATAATGTTAAAATGACTATATAAAAAATTTTAATAAATAAAAAATTATTAAATATTAAAATAATATAATATAAATATTTTTTTAAAAAATTTAAAAATATATGGGTGAGCCTAAAATAGGCTTGGGTTAGTTTTTTACAAGTATAGACGAGTTTGGACAAAATTTTAGGCCCATATTTCGGGTCGGGCTAAATTTGGACAAATATAAAACATATTAACATCATGCTTATACTCGACTGGATCAATGAGCACCTCTAAATATAGCCTTTAGTTTTCATAAATTCTCTAATTGTTTTATCAATAGTTGAAACAAAATATGTTACTTGATAATATATAAATATTTGTTAGATGTAAATCATCTAAATTAATAATTAAATTATTAAATATAAGTTTATATTCCAAAAATTTGAAGTTAAATACAATCACAAGAAATTAAAGAAAAGAACATAAAAAAAATGTACTTATATCATAGAGCTTTTGGTGTTTGTGTAATAGTGGTAATTTCATTTTCTCAAAAAAATATCATTTTACTCGGGTAAGTATTTGGTACACTGACAATGTACTTCTTTTTATTCGAAAAACATCATTAAAAAATTAATATGTCTTTTTTTTTAAATATCTAATTTTTTAATACTTTAGTATACTCATAAAAGACACTTGTCAACTCCTAATCCTGTTTGTGGAATTTAAAAACTTCACTCGACAATTTACCAAATATTTTCCCTTTCATTATATATAAAATGAATAAATTATTCAAAAAATTGAATAAAACTAATAATTAAAGCTTTTATAAAAATATTTAATTGTTTGATTATTTTTTATTACTAAATTTGATTTTTATATATTCAATATTCAATTTATTGACAAAAAAAAAAAGAATATCATACTAAAATTGGTAAAAATGTCATGTGATATTTGTATTAAGTGTTAGATTACATTTTATTTATTTTATTAAAAAATTGAATAAATTAGTCCTTATATATTATATCAAAAAGCAAACTGATCTTTTTTTGTTAAAAATTTCATTTATTTTTACCTTTAAAAATTGGTATGGTTGATAGAATAGCTAAATAGTGACACCTATTCTGTCATGTGTACTTTATGCTAACATACAGTAACCATTTTTTAACTATAAAAATAGATGAAATTTTTAACAAAAAGAACCAATTTACTTTTTAATCTCATGTATAAAAATTATTTTACCCATTTTTTTAATAGAAGGGGCAAACTACAATCTAGTAAAAGAACCTTTATGATATTTTTACCTATTAAAATGTAAATTTTAATACGAAAAATTAAGATGATAGTAAAATTAATATGATTATTTAAAAACTGCATTTTTATTATTTTATAATTATTTCTTGGATTTTATAAAAAAAATATACTTTTATTTATATTTTTAACTCTAAAAAAACATTTTTTATTATAAATTTTAAATTACTTACTCATGTCACCTATAACATAAAGTAGTGTGACTTTCCCAATATGAAAAAATGAAGTTAAATATATTATTATATTTTACATGTAAAAAATTAAAATGATGATTTAATGGTTAAGATTTTACAAAAAAATATTTTACATTTTAACATATAATGATCAATTTGTTCATCTTTTAATGCAATACGATATATAATATAAAATCCGCTATAGTACTTTAACCCGCATGTACCATAATAGTAAACAACAAACCAACGAGGAACTAGAATGTAGTATACATAAACTGTCAAATTCAGGATATATTTCTAACACAAGTATGTTACAATGTTCTTTTCTTTGTTTTTATATTCACTTGGAGGGCCTTTAAATATGTACTTAAAAAAAAAAAAAAAAAAAAGCCAAAGCAGCAGAGTGCTGCTACTAATCTAAAACCGTTTTGATACAACTTAAGAGAGAGGCTTAGAATATATATATATAAATCAAAACCGTTTTGGGTTTTCATAGACTTGCATAAATTTGGACCGATCAATTAACATAATATCTTATAATGTTTGATAAAATGCAAATGCAGAGAGGATGTTTGCTTTGGACTTTGGATAGTTTTCTCACTCAACTTTCACAGTTGGTACATCAACAGGCATTGGACTGACATCTACACCCTGCAAAAAACACAGTACCAAGGCAACTTTTCAAAGCTGTAATATCGGTTTCTGAATGTGGTTGTGTTATATATGACGTGCTTGGACTCGGACTCGGGTATGTTTCAAATATAAGTATGTGTGTGATATAGGTACAATCAATATTCTTTTCTAAGTTTTTTCATATGATATATGGGTGTTACAGGCGGATACTACATAGGATACAAGGGAAAAAGAGTGTTTTCATCCAGGTGCTATTATGTTTTTTTGAAAGTTCGTATTTGTACTTACAGTTTCATTGGTTGCAGTATCAAATCCTCTAGTTTGTTCAATAGTTCCTATTTGAACCTCCTAAGAGAATATAAGCAGTAATAAATATTTTTTTTTTCGCAAAATAAATGAATCACGTCATAAATGCCCTAAACCACGCAATAAAAAAGAAATCCGATATCATACCATAGAGCATACTGGATCTTTTGTCTCTGGTTCGATCACTTCTCTCTTTACTCTACTTGGAATGACGAGCTTACTGAATAATTGTGATGAGTGACCCACAAAGACGAAAATAGAACACAACCAGAATCAGTAAGGGGTGCAAAACATGGAGAGAAAAAAGAAAAGAAAGATAAATACCAGTCCTCATCAATATCCATGTCCGAATCAGAGTTCCATCTCTCATCTCCATCATCCTGATCTTCATCAGCCTGAATATTATATTATGATCCAAAAAGTAAACCAGTATAAGAACAAAGTTGATACGAGACTAATATGTAGCTTCGAGTAAATGCAAACTACCACCAGTTGCATTACACGGGCAGAATATGATTTCTGCTCCAAAAATACGTATAGCGCATAAATTTTCCTCTTATCTATCTTTAGGATAAGATAAATCCGTAATAGATATTTATTATTTAACAATCAAGGAACCGAAAAGGAAAGAAAGATTTACGGAGTAAAATGTGCAATGCCAACCATTGACACATAAAAGCACATGCAATTATGGGAAAAAAAAAAAATGAAAGCTTAGAACGGAAAATGTTGTAAATTTCCGGGGTAGATACCGGATGCAAAGGAAAGGTAGGGCAAAATTCAAGAAGTTGCGGCAGAACACACCTCAGGAAGTTCGGTGTCAGGTTCTCGTTTTTGAAACTGGACACTTGGTGCATGCTCAAGCTTTGAGAGATTGTCAAGTAGTTTATTGCGTATTTCTAGGAGTAACTGGCGTGAATTCTTGTTTTCCATGTTACTAGGGGAAACGTGAAGAGTATAATCAGGACCAAAATACTCGTAATACTCGTGTTGAGGCATCTTGTCGTCAACTTCAACTCCCAGTGCAACTCCTGTCTGCTCACATTGACATTGATATAAATATAGTCCATCACAAACAAATTACAAATGGTTCTTCCATGTTTCGAAAAGCATAATAAGGTCGAAGTAGAAAAAATGAACCAATTTAAGTACTGTGTCATGAAATATACAATAAAGTTCTTTAGAAATGTGTATCTGACTTGAGAAGCAGAAAGGACGGATGGCATACAATAAATTTAACGCTGGTGTCTTATTACTTCCAAAGAAATAATTACCTCTTATCATTTCAAAATCCGAAAACCATAAGGGTTTCTTTTTTTAAATAGGGATTAAGAAGAATAAAAACAATTAAGCACTATGATTTGGACATCTTTGAACTTAAACAACATGGAGAAGGGAAGAAAGTAAAGGGTAAGGGGAGGGGGAGAGACATGTTGATTGTTGACCTAAAGGTCACCTTTACTGTGTATTAATATTTGATAAAAATCAGCAGACCAATCCTTTAAACCAATTAGTATATATTAATCACTTGAAAATGTGATAGGTCAGCTACCTCATAGCACCAACAGCGAGCAACATTCCGAATGGTATAGCCACCACCGCCTAGAAGCAACAATGGAACGTTAAATGATCTCATAAATTTAACGCACTCTGCATGGCCCTTGATTGAAAGATTGAAACACCCCAACCGATCTCCAGAGAGGGAGTCAGCACCACATTGAAGGACCACAGCCCCAGGCCTGAAAACTTCCATAACTTTACTGATAATTGGCTTAAACAAGTAATGATAACTCTCATCATCAATCCCATCATCCAAAGGAACGTTGAGGGAATAGTATTTCCCTTTGGAATATCCAATATCACGTATATCACCTGTACCAGGAAAATAATCCCCAAATTTATGAAATGAAACGGTCATGACCCTGTCAGTTGTATAGAATGCTTCCTCCACACCATCTCCATGGTGGATATCAATATCAACGTATAGAACACGCTGTAACAAAGAGAAAGGAAAAGCATTATCAATGACAGACAATTCGACATAAAATTGTTACTAGTGCAAAACCATAAATCTGTACACCCTAGGAGGAAATGCAAGAAATGAATAATTAAGCATTTATATTTATTATTCCGTGCCTACTATAGAGTCCCTCTTCAATGGTTGCCAGTTGTCAACAGCACATCTAAGTTGCAATTAATACAATATTGCAAGATAAATTGCCAAAAAGGCAACACAAATCACATTGGCCTGGATAAGATTGGTACAAGCGGATTGTTTTCACGCATGAAGAGTTCATGTACCAAAAGAAAAAGTCCAAATCAGTGAAGAAAAGCTAGATAGATAATAAGGAATTACGGTACCGAATACGTACCTGATGCTGCTTAAGAAGTTCCAGAATTGCAAGGACAATATCATTGACATAGCAAAACCCTGAAGCCTCGCACTTCTTTGCATGATGCAAGCCACCAGCCCAATTAATGGCAATGTCACAGAAACCGTGGTTTAGTTTAACAGCACCACCAATAGACCCACCTGCATATGTTTGACAGAAGGAGAAAAGGCCATCGAAGACAGGACAATCCTCACCAACATTAAAGCGCTTGAGCTGCCTGAGCTGATCCTGCTGTGTTTCAGGGGTTACGTTGTGGAGAAAGCTCACATAATCATCAGCATGGAAGCGGCAAAGATCCCGATCCCTGGCAGGGACAGGCTTGTGAACTTGCATATGCTGAAGCAGCCCATAGTGTGCTAAAAGGGCATGGGTCATTCGAATCCTGTGAGGCTTCATAGGATGACCTTGTCCATAATAGTAGTTCCCCACCTCAGGGTCATAGAAATAGAGCACCTTCCTCTTCACCCCATCAGGCCCCGAAGGTAACGAATTCCCTCCAGTTTCCATCAAATAATAAGGCTTCGAATGTTCGATTGAATCTAAGTTTACTCTCTTATATTCTTTTTCTTCTGCTCTCATGAAAAATCCTAATTAGATTTACTGATAAATCCACAAACTACACTCAATTGACATCTCAAAGACAAAGAATTGAAGAAGAACTAGGCTCATTCAACTCCATTCAAGCATATAAACATGTAAAGGGTCACAAAATAAGAACCCAAACAATTACGAGATATACCAGGGAAGAATAAAAGAAAACTAAATTTACTAACTTTTCACCAATAACAAATAAAATGGACAACGAATTACAGAACAACGAAACAAAGTTTGCTTCGTTAATCACAATCCAATCGGATTAAACTCACATATATACCCAGAATAAAGCCAGAACCTTTGATCATCACGATGAACATTGATGAACAAAACAAGCATATTTACAAACTGAACAAAGAGCAGAACAAAGCCATCCAAAGTTTCAAACAAACAAAAGCACATCAAGGAAGGGAAAAAAAAAAAGCAAACTGGGAAATAAATGACAGTTCAAAATAAAAAAAAGAAACAAAATCGATAGGCTTTCACAATATAACTTGGAACTAAAGAAATCAACCATTTTAAAAACGAAACCCAGAACGTAAAGAACGTTATTTTTACCTGCAGAAGAGAAATTAAAAGGGTTCTTTTCTTTACCTACGCTGATTCAGAACAACGTTTGCGGTTGCTGAATGGGTTAAGCACAAAGAAAATGAAAAGCAAATCAATGTGCAGCAGTAGGGAGATTTTGACGAAGGCAGCAATGGCTGTTTAAAGTTTAGATGGTTTTTATTTATTTCATGCGGAACGGTCCAAGATAAAACGGTTTGAAAAGGATTGGGATGTAATTTCTAGAAAGTTTGATGCGTTGGAAGTTGGAACCAAAAAATATCAAGGATTATTACGTCCTTAAAATCCTTGGATTATTTTTGTTTTATTTATTGGTCCTTCCCATATTCTCTCTCTAGGGCTAACTAGATTTTTAAATAAAAATGTATATATTAGATTTTTTTAATAATTTAATTATAAGCTCTAATTATATTTACTTTTTGACATTATTTATAGAATTATTCATAACTCCCTCTCACCTCATAAACAGGAGTATTAGTTGTGTGACCCAAATTTTTGTTAAAAATAAAATACAAAGGCCCATATAAAAATAGACGTATTCGTCTCTTTTCTTGTATTCATTCAAATTTGACATAATAAATTTTCTTCTCCTCTATTTGTGGTTTTTTCTCGAAAGGATTTTCACGTAAAATTCTAATTCTATGTGTTCTATTTTTCTCTTTCTTTGTGATTCATTGTCATTATCAATGTTGCAAACTTCACAATAGCAATATACAATTTTAGTATATGCTTTTTTTTTTGTACTTTTTATGTTCGTTATATGGTGTATGTTTGGAGTTTATAATTGCCCCTCCTAACAATATTATCTCCAATGTTTGAACCCTATTTTTCCCTTAAAGAGTACTATATGATACATAATGGAAGCAAAATAATGATCGAATTCAAGTTGTTTGACTCAAAAAGTAAATATTTGGATATAACCTGAAAGGAAGAAACCAAATCAATTTAAAAAATAACAAAGGAAATAAAAAAATTTTAAAAGATAAATATTTAAAATAATAACTAAATAATGAAAAGATAGATTAAAACAAAGTGAAAGATGAAACAATAAATCGATAGATATGATGGATAAAATTATAAATGTCCAATTGAACCCTTTTAAATATAAATCCCAACAACAAATTTAATTAATGACTCTAATCAAACCTCTAAGAAATAATCTTTGGCAAATTGAAGGGTGAAGAATGAATTCCTACAACTGCTTGAAGAAAATCGAGAAAAAAACTTTTTTGTTAACATAAAACTTCTAACTAAACTTAAAATACTTAATAATTATAAAAAAATCGTATTAAAAAATAATAAAATAATAAGAGTTGATAAATACAATATTAGACCCTATATAATTTTAAGTTCAAAACTCGAATCCAATATGATTTAAACTCGAGCTAAAAGCCCGAAACTCGTAATTTCAATCATAATGCTGTTCAGAAATTCTGCTCGCGTAATCTTCACTAAAACGGTCATAACTTGAGCTCCCAGACCTGAAATCGAGTGATTCAAAGTGTGTTTTGAAGATAAGAGAAAGATCTTCAAACTCCATGAGACATCTCAACCCAAAAATGCCTAAGTTCCATCCAAAAAGTTGTCGTAAGTTTGTTGATTTCTCAAACTTGAAAATTGACAGTTTCGATGAATGAAATTTAATAAATTTCACCCATTCATGCATGTATCACTATATGTCTTACCATTACGCTCAACACTTGTAAGCATATATTAAATTTCCTTTTTTTAAAAAAAAAAACTGATTTGATTTTACCACCAATACAATTCATTATATAAAAAAACTTTTAAAAAAATATTCAATTGAAAAATAAAAAATGTCAAAAAAAAATGTTCATTTATCCATATAGATAATTTATTTGGAAAAAAATATGGTTAATTTAATTCAATTCCCGATTTGTATATATGTGTGGTACATTTAAATGAGAAAAAATATTTGGTACACTATCAATAAAGTTTTTAAACTCCATAAGTAGAGTCAGTGGGTTGATGAGTGTCTTACAGGAGTAGTAATTTATTAAAAAATATATCTTTAAAAAGACACATGTCAATTTTTAAATGTTGCTTGTAGAATAAAAAATGTATAGTGCCAGTGTATCAAATACTCACTCTATTTATATATATATATGGTATAACAACTATAATGTGTATAATTTTTATTATTGATTTTAAAATTGAATTGGTTTTAGTTTTTTTTTCTTTTTCCTTTTTGTCGTTGTTGTTCATTTTATAGTTCATATTCGGAGTTCTAGGTTACCCCTCTCAACAATATCATCTTCAAAGTTCGAATTTAATTTACGGTAGTGTTACACCTAACACTTGTTAGGAATTTGATTTTAATTTTTTTAAAAATTTTTAAATGCACATATGTGAAGTAATAAGAGGTACCACTATTCAAGGCATGACACCTAGAAACATGTATATAGTGTAACACCCCCTAACTGGATCCGTTGCTGGAATAAAGTACGAGGCATTATCGAGGAGTACGGAGCACTTACAGATAATTTAAACTATTTATCGCTCAAATATCGAAATTGATTCCTTTAACGGACCCTCGAGGTCCAAATCATGCATTAGGATCGGGTCGGGACTAAATCAAAATCGTATGAAATTTTTCGCACTATCCCAAAATTTATCTCATTTACAAGGGTCCCACGCCCGTGTGACTGGGGATGCTCCAGTGTGGCATGGCCGCGTGGCTCACATGACCGTGTCTCTAGGGCATGTAACTCTCTGACTTGCATCTATGAAGGAACTCGGGTCACACGACCTTAGTACACGCCCATGTTGCTATGCCATGTGGTAAAGTTAATTTTCACAAATAAAGCTATTTTCCAAGCCATATTTCTCACTCATTTGATCCTTATTCTTCACCCACATTTAATACATACAAAAATCAATTTAAGATATTCAATCGAGCCTTATACTTGATACCATTTGTTAGTCGCACACTTCATATAATTAACAAGAAACGTATATGGACTCAATTCTCATTAAATTTCTCTTGTACTTATACTTTTTCACATTATGTATTCATATAACATATAACGATCATACCTCTGTATTTCATATACATTTTTATAGCAATTTGTCTTGGTTTCAAACTACTTCATATTTGAGTTTTACTTATCAAATCATTTGAAACATCATCTTTACACATATAGTGCACTTGAGGTGCACAATTCTATAATTATGAATGAACACATTTATCAAACATATTCCATGTTTTTATATATATCATAGTCTCATATTTCCATGTATTAATTACTATCATTTCCTCGTATTTCGACAAATACGAGTAACAATTCATAAACATGCAATTCACTAACTCTTCTTGCCAATCACAATTTAAATTGATAAATCACTTATTAAGCCCAATTTCAATGTTCACTAAAATCTATCATATAAATTTGGATGTACGTATCCACCAATAAATTCCATGTACAGGTATCATCATCTCATATTTCCACATACATTTACTTCCCACATTATGAACTCAAATAACATATACGAGACATACCAATGTATTTCAAGTACGTTTTCATAATATTTCATTTAGAAATCAGATTATTTCATGTTAGAACTCTTCTCATTAACTCATTTGGAATACCAATTCATACGGATAATACACTCAAGGGTGTACAAATATATAATCACAAATGAACTCATTCATCAACCAAGTTCTATGTTCATGTCTCATCAACTTGTATTTCCTTATATCACACAATTCTATATAAAACTTACCAAACTTTGTCAAATTAGTGAACGTCTTATGGAATTGAGTACGTCGTTGCTCAGTGCCACGTTTCACAACTCAGTATGGTTAATACCATACCTACGTTTCACACTTTGCCATGGATCAACCATGGTCTTATCCGTCAATTCATCACTTTTCACTAGAATGTCATAGCCCAGATATGGTCTTACACGGAAATCACTTGTCACTTGTAGCCGAAGCTACCACTATTCACTGATTAGGTAGCCGGAGTTACCATTTTGTACTTGATCAGGTAACCAAAGCTACCACTTATCACTTTCACTTGTCCTTGATCAAATAAGTGTAGCCGAAGCTATCACTTATCACTTGTTGCCATGGTTCAACTATGGTCTTTTCCATCAATTCATCTTGTCACTGAACTAAAGTGCTCAATTTCATCATTTATTCAATTTTTATGCTTTTACATTATTCACGATTTTGTCATCAATACATATGAAATAACACATCATGAAGTTCATAAAATTAACAAACGATCGCCAAAATTTAGCCATATAAACTCACAAGTTCAATTTTTGTATTATAACAATAATCATAATTTCATAATAAATATTCCAAATAAAACATTATATCATTTCTAATTCAACATTTATCAATTATAATCGGGTATGTGATCAATTTATACACACGTCGTTCATATATTCTTCCTCCTCCTCCTTTCCATCCACATCCTTAGTATAATTAACACATTTGTAAGTAACATTATCTATAATTTTTCACTATTTATTTATGTGAATATTTAAATTGTTCATCCGTGTCATAGTCACTAAATTATTTTTATCTTGAGTTACGAAACTCCAAATTAAGATTCGCTAATTTTCCCTGAAACTAGACTCACATATTTTCTTACAATAAAATTTTAAGAATTTTTGGTTCATCCAATAAGTACAGTTTATTCTTTAAAGTCTCTCTTGTTTTGCTGTCTGATAGTTCCGACTCTTCTTCACTAAAAATTAATTTTCTCCTCATACGAGATTCGGATGATGTTCCCATTTGTTTCTCTTGAAATTAGACTCATTCAGGATTTTAAAAATATAAATTTAAGCCCCTAATTTTTTTTTCCAATTTTTTTATGATTTTCCAAAGTCAGAACAGGGGAACCCAAAATAATTCTGACCTTATCTCACAAAACCTATTATATCTCATGCTTTACAATTCTGTTACTTACATCATTTCTTTTATAAGAAACTAGATTCAATAAGCTTTAATTTCATATTTTATTCATCCTCTAATTCGATTTCTAAAATTTTTGGTGATTTTTCAAAGTTAAACTACTGTTGCTGTCCAAAACTGCTTTAGTGCAAAGGGTTAATTTCCATTTTGCCCTAAATTTCACAGTTCATACAATTCAGTCCTTATCCAATTAACTCCACAATTGGGATAATTTTTCTCAATTAATACTTTATTCTATCATTTTAAACTACTTCATAACCCTTGAAAATCAGAATTTTAGCATTAGACCTTCATTCCAAACTCTTTCATAATTAGGTACTAAAACCAATTTCCATCAATTTTACTTGATAAAATCATCATATATCAAAATTAAAGCTTCAATTCTATGTTTATTCATCATATTCTTCTAGCACTCATCCATAGCAACTTTAGAAATTAGCCATAGAATCAAAAACTAATGACATAGTAAGTTGGACCCAATTGTAAAAGTCCAAAAACATAGAAATTTCAAGGAGAAAGCAAGAATTAAACTTACATGAAGCTAAAGTATGAAAACCAGCTTGAACCTCTTCCATGGCTGTTATGAAGAGAATTCTAGATATTCCAATTTGGTCCCATTTTTATTTAACTAATTTTGGCAATTTTCTAATTTTACCCTTATTTCACCCATTTCATGATTTTTCTCAGCTATTGCCGCCCAAAATATCTCCTTTAGGCTTATTTTCACTTTAGGTTTTTTCTCATTTGACAATTGAACTATTTAATCCTTCTAGCAACTTTTACACCTTTTTCAATTTAGTTCTTTTTATTTAATTAACCACCCGAACGTCAAAATTTTCTAACGAAATTTTAATACTACCTTATTGACACTCCGTAAATATTCATAAAAATATTTATGGCTCGGTTTATAACACCGAGATCTCGATACCTCTTTTTCTCAATTTCTTGACCAAATAAATCTTTATAAAACAAAATTTACTATTTCAAAAATATTTTAAAAGTTACATTTGGCTCGTAAATATTAAATAATATGAATTTATTTTTCGAATTTGGTGGTCTCAAACCACTATTGAAATTTAGGCTGTTACGTATAGGCTGATAACTGGATTGTGAACACTTTGTGCATCCACTCTGATAACTGGTACTGCGCTAATGATGTTGGAGTAGGCATAAAATAAAAACCAATAACCCTCCTGTTGTGCTCTCAATAGCCCTATAGGATACCTTAAACATCAGATTTCATAAATTTGTTTGGTTTATTCTATTCTCCTCTTTCTCGTTTCCACGCTATGCATATCTAATATGGCAATGCCCGATGGCTTCAATTAAATAACGACAACCATAGCATGTGCTTATTTGCAGTACACAAAAAAGGAAAAAAACATTGGTCTCTGTTGATAGCACAAGTGAGTTCATGGTCTCTGTGTTCTTTTTTTTTTTTGTTCAAATTTTGGAAACTTAAAAAGGAAAAAGAAACATAGAGAATTAAGGAAGTATATATACATAGAGAACAGTTATCTCCTACCATGCCTATTATCTCTTGTTTTTCCCCACTCATGCATGAAAAGGTGAAGCTTCTTACTTGCTACAAGAAAATCCACGCCCTGCAATGGAGTCAATATGCTAAGTAATTCCTTCAAAGTGCTTAGCCTCAATTTATCAGCCTCCTGCAATATATTCGCCATAGAGCTCTCGTGTTCATCCAATGCATGATCTACTTCCCCACTAGTTTCACCCACTCGGCTCATCCTTTTAGCAACAATGGCAATCGGCTGATCTGCAATGTTCTCTTGCAACCCCGACAACTTATTCGAAAGCTTCTCTTCTTCCTTAATCGTCTTCATGTGCAAATCGTTTATCATTCTCAGCTGTGCAGCCGAAATCTCCCCAAGGTTTCCTCTAGCTAAGCCTTGGATGATTTCACTGAGCTGAAACTCCACTTGTGATCCACAGAGTGCATAAGTGAGTCGAATGTACATTGAAGGTCTACAACCAGCTACCCAGAGCAACGAATTCTCCAAGGCAGTGTTCCATGAAGGTGAAAACAAGCCAGAAATATCCAGGCGAGATAGTTGAGCTCTCTTGTCGATATACTCTTGGAAATTGTTGATAGACTTCTCGGTTAGTTGAGCACTTCTGGTCTTCGTTAAATCGTCTCCACCATTTTCGTTCTGATTAAGAGCTTGGAGAAGTTGGTTGAGTTCTTGTTCTTGAATAGCCATCCATTCGTGAAAACAACGTTGCAGGATTTGATCATCGCTAGCCATATCTCAACGCTAAATTGAAGCATATGAAGCAGCTTTTTTGGGTCTGTAGCTAATATGTTTAAGCGGTGAGCATATAACAACACAATTAACATGTGAAAGGGATCCAAAAGCTTACAAAAGAATGAACAGAGGGGATGTAAGTGTAGATTTCTGTGTGTTTCTTTAAAATCTCTTCTTCTTTTTTTTCCTTTTCTTTTTCACATGGTGAAAAAAGACAAAGTTTTCATTCTTGTTTTTTATCATTATATTTTGCATTTTGCATCGGTTATTCATTGTATTTGATACTTTGAGGTTTTTGTGGTGGTGATGGTCCAACGTGCGTTTCAAAATGTAGCAAGATTCCACGATGAACCAAATGGTTGTCATCGCTATAAAACAATACTAATAATTGATGAGCTGTTCCATGTGATGTGAGTGAACCGGGAAACCTTTAATCACCCTCTACCCATATAACATCATTAATTTAATTATGATATATATGACGATTTTAACTAAGCTATTGTAGCCACGAACACGTAAATTTGAAACCGTATAAATGTATTTTTTTCAGATTTTAAAATTCGCATCTTTAATTTTTAACACGTGTAAGGGTACATATACATATAATTAAATCTGATTATGAATTAGGTCAGATTAATACAAAATTTTAAAATAATTTTTTAAGCCCAAATTCAACCCAAAAAATAAGTTTAAAATTTTATCCAAACGCAATTTAAATTAAAAATACTAAGCTCAAACCTGACCTAAACCGCCTATATTAAACTTTTTTAAAATTATTTTTTGTATAAAAATAAATTTGAAAAATATAATACATAAAAATATAACAAAAGAATGAATCAAAACTCAGTTTGCATCCTCCATTATAGACTAGGATCATGAATATCATTTCTATTTATATTTATTTCAATTTCTCTTCCTCGAAAAAATGGATTAAATTTCTAAATTTACTTCTCTTAAAACCATCTTATAGAAACCTGTAGATGTGAGTTTCAAAAGCTAGGCAATTAAGGAAAGAAAAAGTATATGCATATAATTCAAGTTGAGCCGGGTCTAGCCTCAAATCAAAAAAATCCTACTCAAGATTCAATCTGTTTAAAAAACAAACATTATTTTTTTTATCCAAATTTATTTTTCAAATTTATATTTTTGTTCAATCCCTTAACACTTTTCAGATAGACCTTCAAACTTGAGCAGGTCACTTGGCCCAAGATCATTCCTACATATAGCATAAGTTTCAGAGGGAAAAATTAGTAAAAACGAAGACCGACCCGAACTAAAAAGCGTCCACCCTTACCACGGGGATCAAGCATCATAATTAATATTACCTCTTAGCCACTGTCAATATAAGAGACCAATAAAAATATTAACTTCAAAATGAAGAAAATTAACAATGCCTGTTGCATGTTACAGCCAACAAATGAACGGCTGAAACCCAAATGCATGATTGTATACATAATTAATATGATGATTATATGTGATCATTTCTACAAAAGGCTCCCGAATCTACATTCATAAACATACAATTAAGTTCTCAAACTAAAATCCAGAAAGAGTTTTCACAACAGATGAGACACCAAAACCAACCCCAATACAAATGGCAATTCGCAACCACTCTCGGTCATAACCTACTTTGTGGCCTGTGCAATTATATTGCTAATGGAACTGGCCTGCTCTTTTGCGGTCTCCACCAGTGAATCCTACAGTTCAACGAAACAATTCTCTCAGAAAATTGGAAGTTATAATACACGACATGGAGGATGTTTTAAAAATGAAAAAAATAAAAATTCTACCTGTGCAGCTATTAAACGAGCAACAGTTTTCTTGCTCGACTCTTGAAGTTCACCAGCAAGTAAGAGTTCATCCAATATATAATAGGCCTTCAATGTCAAATAGCAGCAAAGAGTTAAGCAAAGACCTCATTTTAACATCTATGATCTCCTTTTGACAACAATGCTATTTACTTCCAAATACATTTGGAAGGACCATTTATCATATAAGTCATCTATAAGGGGAAAAAAAGAGATGAGCTACAAAATGGTACACTCAAGTCTACATCAAAATTGCACATGTGCCTCTTATTTTCAGAAACCACATTTTGTTCTAAAAATTTAAGCAATTATCAGAGTTCACAAGCAGACATAGCACAAACAACTTGTGTTGATGACCAAAAAGACTCTGATGCAAATGCTAGTTCCTTGAATCATGGAGAAAACAAGTTCCATAACAAAAATGTATTAAATTTTTTGGGAAATATGGAAATGTTAAAAAAGAAAAAAAAAAAAAAAAAAAAAAAGCCTTTTTTCAGAGATATCAGATCCAGCAGTTCCGAATGGAAGAAGGCGAATGCCAACCAATAGAAATCTCAACTACATAATTCCTTTCCTCAAGCACATGGTTAACTTGCCACCACAAGGTTCACATTTTTGGGGGATTTATTTGGCAAGTACCCAAAATGAAAAATTATGGTGCCATGCTGGAAGAAGATGCACCCGAATCAATCAAATGATGGGCATCAATTCAGAGAGATGCTCATTAGGTGCTTCCTAAGGATACTTGAGAACGAAGAAAATCAAGAGACACTGGTATGGGAGGATATAGAATGGTATGTTAAAGAATAAGAAGAATGGAGCAGTAACGGAGTTGGAGGATAACTGCTGCTAAGGATTACATCAATAAGAGCACTTTCAACATAAACTCAAGGATTAAGATGTAAATTGTTCTGAAAAAAAAGAAGAGGAAAGATAACCCTAACAACAGGTACATGAAAAGCACAGTAACTGTACCTTATGGAAGTTGAAGATTAAATCCAATTCACAGACCTGTATAAAAAATTATTTCACAATCAGATAAAATATAGTGGAACAATAAGAAACCCACGAAAAGTCAAGTTTTCCTTCACTCACACTGCCAAAGTATCGATCAAGTATCTCAACATAGTGATGAATGATTTCTAGAACCTCTAATTCATTGTCATCCTGATCAATGCACATGCAGAAGTAAAGACTAGCATATCTGTGCATAATTTATCCAAACTCAGTTGATAAATCTCAGAAACAGTCAAATACATTATTAACAAAACAAGTCTCACAGGCTTATTGTAGTATTACCTTTTATAAACAACTTTAAATCCTCTCCAATCCACAAAATTACAGAGTTTTGGCCCTCTATTGAGAATCACCCCACCAAGCTCACGGATAACCTTCTCAAAATGCATTGTTATAAAGCATTAATATAATGAAGACAAAACCACCTTCAAAAAAAGCACTAACAAAGTACTAAAGACAGAAAAGTGCACAAGATTCTTGTAATTTCTAAAGAAATTTTCCTTTAAGCGCAAACTATACAAAAATAATCAATGAAGTTATTCAAGTGTGCCAGCTATACCTTTGTTCTTTCCTTCTGAGAATAAGGAGAATACCATTTTGTCAACCTAACTTTCCCTTGTCGACTAATTAAAAGTACAAAGTGAATCTGAAACACAAAAGAGGCTCATGGTTATAGATAATAGCAATACAATAAGTCAACAACCTAAAGATGAAGATTGATTCTAGGTTTCTAAGGTGAAATTAAACAATTGTAGACGATAAAAAAAAGGAATATATGTCACTGGGACAATAGGATCTCGAAAAAAATACAATTTCATTTACTATGAGGGCCGGGAGTCATCTTACAATCAGAAACCATAAATGTAAGCTCCTTTTGTAATCTATATGAATTTCTAGTTATAGAGCTCGATTAGTAAAATGAAGCTTTTGCCATCCTCTTAGAATGCTGCTTCATGGAAAATCTTTCAACAGCTAAAGTAAGATGACATTTCCTTTGTATTGAAAATAACTTAACAGTTTCCATCCAATACTCTAAAACCGGGGAGAAATACGATATCTTTAGTATGAATAATGTTACCCTGAAAATAAGGTTTTACCAAACAGAAAAATTAAACAATTATAACATAGTAAAACTAGAAAAAAAGGTCTTACTGTGACAGTTAGAACCCAAAATTAATACAAATTCATGGTTTGCTAGCACTATGGGAGCCAGGAATCACCCTATAAAAAATGAGCTAAATCAACATTAACGCCTGCAGTCATAGCCAATCTTCAAGAAACTATAAATTCAAGCACCTTATGTGATCTATATTATTTTCTAGTTATAGCTAATAGAGTCATATTAGTAACATGCAGCAGTGGCCATCTTCTAAGCATGCTTCTTTATTGAGATATGTTCAACATCTAAGTATAAAGCATGACATTTTCTTCATATAAAAAAATAAATCTATCCGATGCCCTAAGATAGGGGGAAAAGGTAATATGATATCTTCAATATGATTAATGTCTCACAGAAATGTGAAACCCTTAGAAAATTAAGGTTCTATCAAACAGAAAATTATAGAAACAGCCAGAATTAAGTAATCAAACTCGAATATCCCAAAATGCAAAGTATCCATTAAACAGAAATGCTTAAGTACGAATTAATATAATTAAAAATCAGAAGAAAAAAAAGAGAGAAATAAGTTAGATCTAATAACTAAGTCAGACGAATTATCAAAATGAATCAATTAAAGTGAACTATAACAGAAGATAAGCTAACGATAAAAAAAAAAGAAAAAAAAAGCATACATTTCAGCAGAAACAAGTTGCAGATCCAAAGAGAAACGAGAAGGCGCAAAGCTTAGACTCAAACAAAAACAGCATGACGAGGAATTTCATGATCATAACACAATAATAAAATTCAAGAACCGCAAAATTCAAAACCTAAACAGCGTCAATAAGCAAGAAAAAGCAGATCCATGTTTAGCGTTGTAAAAAAAAGAAAAAGAAAAGAAAAGATCGAAATAAGATCATAACCAATTCACCGAATATAATTAATAAAAGGAGCAAAAATACGAGATAGAGAGATAGTTACCATCCTTGATAATAGCCGAAAGAAAAAGTCCAAACGAAAATCTGGATTCTCCAAAAGCACCGAAGCCGGGATCCCGATTCGGATTTCTGCTGCCGTTGTTGCGCTGCGATTTCTATATTTGTATTTGGACAATTTAAATCCTTCATTAACAAAAAGTTCAATCGATTCGAAGCGGATTTGGTAAATTTGGGTTTGGGCTGGCTTAGATAATGGCTAAACCCAATATGAGAAGCAATGAGCGGCCTAACTTTTCACTGTGAAAAAAGTAGACCAGTCCACAGTCCAGGCCGGTCCACATACCGATTTCTTTTTTGTCAGACTCTTTTATGTCTTTCAAGACGATCTGAATTATTCTTTCAATATTAAAAGTTATTTATTTTTTATTGTCGGGATGGTTTTATTTAAATATTATTTTGGTTAAAAAATATTAGTTTTTTATCGTAAAATAGATGACTACATAAGTTATTATATAAAATTTTTTATTTATTTTCATAAATAAATTTTAATTATATTTTTATAACTAAATTTAAATTAAAAATGTTTTGATATGTATTCAATTTAAGTTATAATTTTTTCAATAAATTACTTCAAATTAAGTATGGGATATCTATGCTTGTTCATGATTCAGGTTATCCGCCCAGACTCGAAGGTCTGCTCAAAATTTGAAAAGATTTAGATAAAAATATTAGGCATATTTAAAATATGGGTCAGGTCAGTCTTGAACGACCGGCCCATTTTAAGCTTAAAATACTTTATATTTTATTGTTTTTATATATTATGTAATTTTTTAACACATCAAAAAAATAAACCTATACTAAACATATAATACTACTTTAATGTAAGCATTAAAATATTGTTAAAATGACTATATAAAAATTTTCAATAAATAAAAAATGTATAAAATTATTATATATTAAGATAAAATAATATAAATATTTTTTAAAAAAATATGGGTAGGCCTAAAATAGTTTGAGTTAAATCTTTTGCAAATATAGGCGGGTTTGAGCAAAATTTTAGGCTCAATTTTGGGTCGGGCCAGATTTGAGCAAGCATAGAGTATGTTAATATCATGCCTAAGCCCAATTTGAACCTGATCCGGCCCATGAGCTCTAGAGATATAATTATTTTCAAAAATAAAATACTAAATATAATTAAATTCATTATGAAAGTTTTATATGTTTTTATCATGAATAAATATATTATGTTATTTTAAACAAAGTAAAAATTTATCATGAGTAAATATATATTATGTTTTTATCATGAGTAAATATATTTTACAGATATATGTGAATATTTTTTTCATCTTCTTGAATAGAATAATAATGGTAGATAAATTAAAAAAAAAATTGACAAAAATAGTGGGATCAAATGCCCAATATAAACTCAAATACTAGAATAAAAAATAAAAAAAATTCACCTTAAATTGATGAATAGAAGAGACTGAAATGAAGAAGTAAATGTAGAGTCATTAAAGGATAATAAATTTAATTAAATATGATGAATAATTGTTTATAATTTTCAAAAAAATATATAAATTATTAAATATGTTTTAAAAATTATCAAATAAAATTATACTCTGTCAATTGAGTTTTCTTTGTTATTGTAATATGTAAGAGGATGTAAGTTTGAATGTGTTTAAATGCATACTATTTTCTAATTTAAGAGCTTGGGAATTATGGTAATTAATAGAAATTGTACCAACAAAAAAAAGCCCATCGTCCAAAAGATTGTGGATAAGTATCCAAAGTCTATTGAATTGAAGTGATAAAATTAGGTGTGATAAATAGTAATAGTTGCAAACTAAGTAAAAAAAAAAGGAAAAAAATGAAAACATATTTAGAGTGTGCTTGGGTGAAAAAGTAGAATGATGGAAGAAGGTTGTCGAAAAGTAGAAAGATAATAAATTTTGAGTGTGCTTACTTGGAAAGAAAAGCGAGATTGAAGAAAGAAAAATAGAAGAGATGATCATTCTCCATCTTGATGCATAAAAACTAATTCTTCTAAAATTGAATGATAAAAGGAGAGAGAGTGTATCTTAGTTCAAGGTTATGCATTTTTCAAATATTTAACTTTTTTCTCTCTCATTTTTCGACTCTACCAAACAATGATGGAAAAAAAAACATTTTTTCTTTCAAATTTTCCATCTTTCCTATTAAACATATCTATGGAAAGAAAAAATTACATTTTTCATCTTTCTTTTTTTCCACCCCTTCAATTTTATATCTTTTCAATTTCCTTGCCACCCAACCAAGTAAAGCCTTGAGGTGTGCTTAGTTAGGTGTGCTTGGTTGGGCGGAAAAGTAGAGAGGCGGAAGGATTGAATGAAAAAATGAAAAGAAATAAATGGAGTTAAAGAAAAGTGAGAGGAAAGATTAATCATATTTTATCCTAATGTAAAAACACCAATCTTTCCAAATTGGAATGATAAGAAGAGAGAAGTGCATGTTAGTTTAAAATTATACATTTTTCAAAAGTTTCGTTTTTCCTTTCTTTTCCTTTTTCAACTTTACCAAATAATAAATTAAAAGTCTGCTTTGTAGCACGAGTTAGGGTTTCTTTGTCTGCTTCGTAGCACAAATTCAATTCTTAGGGTTTTTATTAGGGTTTTGCTTTCGATCTTAGGGATTTTGCTCTCTAGGACAAAAGGGGCGGTATGGCTAACATTACTATGGTGGATGAAGACTTAGCCAATCTCAACATTATGGATGAAGAGGAAGATCCCTTGGTGGTGATAGGTGAAGACGTCGCCATAGAGCAATTTTACTATTTATGTTTGGTGGGGCGAGTTCTGACAGATAACGTTGTGAATTTTTCATCATTAAAAAATACTTTAGCTGACTTGTGGCATCCACTCAAAGGGGTGACTATCATGGAATTGGAGGATAAGCTGATCTTGTTGAGATTTTATAACGAGATCGATTTGAAGCGAGTTATGGATGGTATGCCATGATTTTTTAATCGTCCTCTTATTGTTTTCCACAGATTAATAAGGGGTGAGGAACCAAATGCAGTTCCCCTTTGAGATACAGTATTTTGGGTACAAATTCATAATCTACCAATTGGCTTCATTACGGAGGGGATGGCACGACAATTTGGGGATTTTATTGGAAAATTTGTGGAGTATGACGCATCCTTGGTGACAAGAGGGGTTAGTAAACTTATGCGAATCAGAGTTATAATTGATACTCAACTCCCACTTAAAAGGAAGAAAAGAATTGGAATTGGACAAAATAAACTCACATATGCATTATTTCAATATGAAAGATCATCACTGTTTTGCTTTCTTTGTAGATGGCTTGGATATGGGGAGAGTTTCTGTCAGGTCCGATTAACGTTAGGAAATCAGCAAGTAGAGTTTGGGTGGGATTTGTCATTAAGGGCTGCGCCAAAAAAGGGAGGTCAGTTGGCGAGTAAATGGTTGTGAGAGGAGCCAGGAACTGAAAAGTGGGTTAATATGGAAATTGATGGAGGAAGGAGGGAAAGAGAATTTGGAGCGGATGTAACGAACAATGGTGATTATAGAGGAGGCTTGGGAACAGTGGGGCGTTTTATTCGGCAGACTCAAAAAACCATAGAAATAAGCACTAATGAAATATTAGAACTAATTGAGGTAAGGGGGGATGGAGTAGAGGTGGAAGACATACTTATGGAATTTATAGATGGAAAGAAGAGGCAGAGATATAACCTAGAAATGGGTAGAGGACCAATGGAGTTGGTGTTGGAAGATGAAATATCGACGGCCACTAATAAGTTGGCCGACCGGGCACAATAAAATCCTCAGTTGGAGTGTTCGTGGGTTGGGGTAACCACGTACAGTTAGACGTCTCAAAAATAAGTTGAGACATATTAGGCTCCAAATTTTATTTCTTATGGAAACAAAGGTTACAAGTAGGCGAATGGAGATAATAAGAAGGAAATGCGAGTTCATTATAGAATTGATGTTGATACGGAAGGGACGAGAGGGGGTTTATCATTAGGCTGGAATGAGGGATTGAATTTAACTTTAAAAAGTTTTTCGAAATCTCATATTGATGTGGAGGTGGAAGAAGAAAATGAGATGGTTCCTTGGAGATTCACAGGTTTTTATGGAGCGCCGATGGAACATGATAGAAAGGAATCATGGGAATTATTAAGATACTTGAAGTGCGGAAATAACAAGCCATGGTTGATCACTGGGGATTTTAATGAAATAGTATTTTCTTTTGAGAAACTAGGGGAAGAATTAGAGAGGAAAAACAGATGATTGCATTTAGGGAAGCATTAGAATATTGTGAGATGAATGATTTGGGGTTCTCTGAACATTAGAGAGGAAAAACAGATGATTGCATTTAGGGAAGCATTAGAATATTGTGAGATGAATGATTTGGGGTTCTCTGGATAGTGGTATACAGTGGAGAGGGGTAGGCTGGTTGGTAATAATATCAGGGAAAGGTTGGACAGAGGGGTTACAAATCCAGAATGGTGGGATTTTTTTCCAGGTTATAGGGTGAGCCACTTACAACATAGTTTTTCGGATCACTGCCTGGTGGTTGTGGATACAAATGGGGATGGCAGTTCGTGAGTTGGAGAGCAACAGTGGCAATTTCGATTCAACGTTGATTGGATATTGCATTCAGGTTTTGAGGAGTGATTAAAATATGAGTGGACTTCAAATAAACAGGATATTTTGGTGAAATTGAAGGAGTTGAGAACGAGTTTGAATTCTTGGGCAACATAGGAGAAAAAACTAAGGGATGGTCGAACTAGAAAATTAAATGCTAGATTACTTAAATTGAGTGCTAGCGAGATAAGTGATGCGACGTTGGAGGAGATTACAGAGATTAAATTAGATCTGAATATAGAAGCTGATGAGGAGGAGATTTTTTGGGAACAAAGGGCACGAGTCAACTGGCTTCGAATAGGGGACAGAAATACGACTTTCTTTCACAAAAGTGTTTCATACCGCAGGAAAAAAAAAATATGGTGAAGGGGTTGGAAAACGAATCTGGGAATTTGATTACTGATTTTGATAAAATTTCCAAAATGGTAGCAAATTATTTTAAAGACTTGTTTTCGTCGAAAGAGGTCAGTAACTGTGATAGATTACTTGCATCATTTTCACCATGTATTACGGAAGATCTTAATAGGGAATTAATGGCAGAAGTCAAAGTAGAAGAGATTGTTGCGACAATGAGATCTATAGCCCTTCTTTAAGCATCAGGTAAGGACAGGTTCCCGACGATATTTTATCAAAAATATTGGCATGTCATTGGGGATGAAATTACTAAGTACTGCTTGGATGTTCTAAACGGCCGAAGAGATATGGGGGAGATTAACAAAATGAGTATTGTTCTTATTCCTAAGGTGAACTCGTTGAAGTCAATAAACCTATTTCGACCAATTAGTCTTTGCAATGTAATCTATAAAATTATCTCGAAGGTGTTAGTTCACAGGTTCCACCAAGTACTGAAATATTATATTAAAGATAACCAATGAGTGTTTGTTCCAGGAAGGCAAATTACTGACAACATTTTTGTGGCATATGAAATCTTACATTCATTCAAGAAAAGAAGAGGGACATCGAAGAAAGGTTTTGCTTTAAAGCTTGATATGAGCAAAGCGTATGACAAGATTGAATGGTGATTTTTAAAAAAAATGATGCGTAGAATGGGCTTTTGTGAAGAATGGATCTCAATCATAATGAGGTCTATCACTAGTGTAGTGTATACAGTGGTGATTAATGGAAGACATGAAGAAGAATTTCAACCTCAAAGAGGGCTCAGACAAGGGGATCCACTAAGCCCTTATTTGTTCTTTATTTGTGCTGAAGGTTTTTCACGATTAATCAGACTTGCTAGAGAGGAGGGGCGGCTTTCTACAAAAAGGGTGAGAAGAGGTAATGTCTCGGTATCACACCTATTTTTTGCTAATGACAGTGTGTTGTTTGAAGAAGCATCTATTGAAGGAGCAAATAATATGGAGAGTGTGATTAAAGAGTATGAAAAGGTGTCGGGAATTGGTTAACTTTGACAAATTCCTAACCTATTTTAGCGAAAATATTGATTCAAAAATGCATGAACAGGTGGGAAGAATTTTGGGGGTAAGGATATCCAATAACCAAAAAAGGTATTTGGGATTGCCAACTATGGTAGGATGTCGGAAAAAGCATGCTTTTGTTGACATTAAAGAACGCTTTGTTAAACTGTTGCATAACTAGAGTGTGCAGTTTTTATCGGCTGAGGGTAAGGAGGTATTTTTAAAATCTATTTTACAAGCGATACCGATATATGCGATGCAATGCTTCAAGTTACCGATTTCCTTTTGTCAAGAGCTCAAGAGCATTATGTGTAAATTTTGGTGGCATAATTCTAAAACAAACAAAGGCATTCATTAGTGCAAGTGGTGTGATATGTGTATCCCTAAAGCGAAGGGAGGTTTGGGTTTTAAAGAATTATTAAAGTTTAATTTGGCCCTGTTAGCGAAACAGGGGTGGAAAATTCTTACGCAGCCTAATTGTTTGTTTGCACTCGTCATGAAAGCAAAATATTTTCCAAAATGGGAGTTCATGAGTGCAGGATTAAGTTCTTACCCTTCATATACCTGGAGAAGTATTTGGGGAGCTAGACAACTTCTTGAGAAGGGGTTCGGATGGCGAATCGGGAACGGGGAACGAAGTAAACATATGGAATGATGCATGGCTGCCGGGGCCTAGAAATGGAAGGATTCAAGGTCAGAATATCAACATTAGATATACTAAAGTGTCAGATCTAATCGACAAGGAAACTACTACCTAGAAGCAAGAGACTATTCAAGTGTTATTCAGAGAGGAGCAGTTTGAAAGAATTCTCTTAATCTCATTGGCACGTAGTGAACCACAGGATGTGCTTATATGGTAAGGTGATAATACAGGGGTTTATACAGCTAAAAGTGGCTACAAATGGCTAATTACAGCAAGGGGATCTAGATTACAGAATGAAATTCCAGCTACTTTCTTTACAAAACTATGGGGTCTAAAGGCGTCAAGCAAAATCCAAATACATATGTGGCAAATAGCTAATGATTACATACCCACTTTACATAATCTAAGAGTTCGTAAACTGGTGGAAAATACACTTTGCCCCGTTTGTCAAGAAGATGAAAAAACGGTGAGCCACCTATTCAGATATTGCACCTTTACACAACAATTTTTGAGGGGACTGGGAGTGACAAATCCAACATGCAACAGAGAATCCGATTGGAAAAAGTGGTTAGAGATGGAGTTTAACAATCTGAACATTGAAGCATGTAAATTCAGAATTATAGTCTATTGGGTTATTTGGTACAATCGCAACAAGATATATCATGAAGGCGTACGAGAACAAGTAAATGAAGTAGTAGGATTTGTCAATGTTTATTGTGTAAAAATAGCTTTTATGAGAGATATATCAAAGAAGGCGCAGGCAGCTAACAATTCTGAATGGAAACCATCGGAGAACAATATTATAAAAATTAATTTCGACACTTCATTCAACCAACATATAAGAAGATCTAGTTCAGGAATCATAGCGCGAAATAAATAAGGTTTAGTGATGGCAGCATATACCTTTCCATGGAAGAATATCTCAGATCCGGTTATGGCTGAGGCAATGGCGTGTTTGCAGGCTATTATTATGGCAGAGGGAATGGGTTTCCAGGAATTTTGTGTTGAAGGAGATGCGCTAACTACAATACGCAAGTTAAACTCTACAAAAGAAGATAAATCTGACATTAGTAGTCTGATTAAAGAAATCACTGGAAAAATTCCCAATTTTAGAAGACTGAGTTTTAAATACATACCAAGGGAAGCCAACAAAGCAACTCACAGGATGGCGATTGAAGGACGTCGGCATAAAAACCCACAACACTGGATAGAGAGGTCTCGCACGTGATGGAAGGACTGGTGAATCGCAATAGGAGATGTGACAGAGACGAAGGATAGTTGGAAAAATAAAGTCCGGACTTTGCGACATTTTGTCTGTCCGATGAACTTGTGATCTTGACTGAGAATAAGGTTCAAAGATTTGATACTAGGGGATAATCGACCTCTTTAAGTAAGCTGATACACAATAGATTTGGGTTCCAACGACAGAGAAGAATAATTTGCAGGCCTGATTTTCTTTGAGTTTTGACGTTTCATTTCATTTTCTTGTGTTTAAGAAACAGTTAATTTTACTTTCCTTTTCTTTATATTTAGTGATTTTCAATGCACCGTTTTGGTGCCTTATAGGAAAAGGACAGATGTAGGTTAATTTTTAAGGCCTGTATTCATAATAATTACTTCTTCCATTAATAAAAGTATCACTTGAATTTCAAAAAAAAAAAAACTTTACCAAATAATAGATGAAAAAAATAATATTTTATTCAATTTTTCTAACTTTCCGACCAAGCACAGCTATGGGAATTTTTTTTATATTTTTCGTATTTCTATTTTTTTACCCTCTCAATTGTTCATCTTTCTGATTTCCTTTCCACTCTAAATCCAAAAAGAAACCATTAAACTTAAAAATTATTTGCTTTCTCTCTAGGTTTTCAAAGCAAACTTCTTTGCCTTCATTGTCGGCATGGTCAACCTTGTTCCAACTGTCGTTTGGCTTCTTTCTTTTGCCTTTTGGTTTTTCTCTTCTTTCTCTTCCGATAAAATAAGTATTGGCCCTTGACTGGTAATTAGTAGAGCCTTTTCTCTGGCAGCTTTACTGCGGCGTTGGGCTTGGTTCCTCTAGCTTCCCGATGCTTTTAGATAGTGTCTCTTCTTTCTTGGCCTCCTTGGGTTTCCAACACAAAGGAGAATAGAATCTAATGGCTGAAGGTGAAGGTGCTTTTTTCGGGTTGTCACGACATGGCCTCCTTCCAGAGGTATTACATGCCTAAGATCGATACTCTTACCTCATTTTCGATTTTTTCTCCCTTTAGTGACAACATTCTCCACTAGTAACAACAACTCTATATATTGTGTGGTAAGGTTCATATTATATCTATTCTTTTCGACACAATGTCTAAAACTACCCATAGTCCTTCTCCAACCCATAAATAGAAGGATAATGCGCTTCAACGCACTCAACCCACGTCCTCCTACATTGATAATAATGCTCATATCAATCGAGTTAATACTCAATCATCTGCTATTGTATTTTTTTTATTTGGTTTTTTGTTTATTTTTTTATTTGTACCTTTTTCTTTCATCTAATGGAATCTAGATGTTTAAAAAAGATAAAATTGCAAGCCATGCACGTGCACACCAAATGATCTCGGAGAAATTAGATTCAGAAGCCCAAAGCAAATGTGGATAATCAACCTACACCATCAGATATTTTCCAAGTCAACGTGAACTTTTCTATTTTCTTCTTTTCGGTTTAATATATAACAAATTTAAAGACAAATAGTCTTATAATGTTATTCAGTAATGTATCACATCAAATTTAATTAGATGATTTATTATAATAAAGAGATTTAATTTTAAAAAATAAGGTTTTAGGGATTGCATTATTAGATATAAATGAAAAGTTAAAATTATATTACAAATTTATTTAATTCACAATTAAACTTACAGTGTTTTTATTTAAATACTATAAAAATAGTCACTTTTGCTTATCTCAAGTTACATTTTAGTCACTTATGTTTGAAATGTTATGTTTTAGTCATTATGCTGTTAATTGTTATTAACGGTGTAATGGTAAGCTGACGTGACACGTTAAATCATCATTAACAAAAATTTTAGATTAATTTATACAATAGGTCCCCATATTTTTTCGTTTTGAGCAAATTTTTTATTTATGCTCTTTTAATTTATTTTTTTCTTTATTTTCCATTCTCTTTTGCTTCTCTCTTTGCTTTCCTCCCTTCTCCATTTCTTTTAACGAAGTTTTTTTTATGTTTTCCATTTGTTAAAATTAGTCCCTATACTTTTATTTTTTTGAAAAATTTAATTTTTTCGAATGAAGCGAGCTTGTGGAGTAGTTTTAACAAATGGAAAACCTAGAAAAACTATGTTAAAAGAAATGAAGAAGAGAGGAAAACAAAGGGCGAAGTAGAAGAGAATGGAAAATAAAAAATAAAAAAAAAAAAGAAAAGCTAAAAGAACATAAAAGAAAAAAATTAAATTGCTCAAAATAAAAAATATAGGGATCAATTTTATAATTTAACCTAAAATTTTCATCTGAAATGATTATTTAGTGTGCCACGTCAATTTCCCGTTACACAATTAACTGCTCAATAACTAAAATATTACAAATGTAATAACATAAGCAACTAAAATACAACATGAGACAAATAAAAGCGATTATTTTGATAATTTACTTATATATAAGTTTGGCTTACCGTTGATCACAATTAAAGATAATATTATATATGTTGATTTACGAATAATGAATTGAATCATCATTATTATTATTTTATATTTTTTAGTACATTAGTCATCATAATTTATATGTATAAAATTCATTCATTAATTTTTAAAATATTATATTAAATAAATAATAATATGGGAGGGGAGCTTCACCCATCATAGAATCTAATCTAATGGAAAAAAAACTAGTTGGATGGATGGGCCCTCCAACATATTCGCATATAGATCTAGCAGCTCATCAATTATTAGAACTAATTTGATATATATTTATTTTAAGTGCTTCATTCAAATAATATTAAATAATTATATTTTGGATTTTTAATTCTTATAATTTCTTTAAAATTTTCAAATATTAGTACTAATATTATTATATCGAATTCCCTTCCGTTGACTTTGATGTTTAGCTGCCCCTTAGTTATCATCATTAAGACATTTCTGCCGTATTTAGAATTTGAACCTCGTATTTTATAAAAATTGGTAATTTTGTACAATTGGTTAATAATATTGTTAAACATTGTACTTAAATCACTGACTTGAAAATCAACAGTTCAGTAATTCATATACAGAGAGTAATAAAATTGGTTAACGATTTATATGCAATAAATTAGTAAAAATCATTTGTTAAAGTTGATGTGTTTATCAACTTCATAATGTGAGGATAGAATTTTAACAAATTAAAGTAGATGGACTAAAATTTCGTATTTCATAAACTAGAGAGACTAAATTTAGAATTAAACCTTAAACTTAACTTATCTACAATATAATTAGAAAAAAAGGGTAAACTACACCATTAGTCACTAAACTAAGTTTTTTGTTTTGGTCAGTTAACTAAAAAAGTTACAATTTAGTCATTGAATTATTCGAAAGTTTTCATTTAAGTCACTAGACTATTCAAAAAATTTTATTTAAGTCATTGGGCTGTTAAGTTTTTTTTTTTTAAAGTTCCGCTAGTGAGCTCTAAGCGACAATTCGACGGTCGGTACAATAAATTAGTACCCACCAACAAGTAGAAGAAAATACCTTAAATCCTAGTCGATATGACGATCAATGTCAAAGTTTGGAGATAAAAAAATTAGAATTTTGATTCGTAAATTCGTGATGCCCAAAGTTGTTTCATACAAAAAATTAAATTTTAAGAGAGAAAGAAAAGTAAGCTTTCAATTAGTGCATATAGTGCAAACAAAAAAGGCCACAGCCCAATTACTTAAATGAAAAATTTTAAATAATTTAGTGACTAAATTGTATCTTTTTTAGTTAAATGGAAGAAAACGAAAAATTGAAGAGAAAAAGAAGGAAAGAATTGCAACTATTTTGATTTATGGAAAAAATTGGTCTTTTTCTCTAGATATGAAAGAATTCGTTATTGAAATGTACAAATATCTACTCTGAATTTCGATTTAAAAGAAAAAAAGAAAAAAAAGTCAAAACGAAAGCCATGAAGAAACCAAATCGGCGGCTGTATATGAAGCAATGTCTCCACATTTTGTATGAGCAGAAATTACATTATTAAACAAGACAGATCTGCAAAGTGGGCAAGTGAAGTGACCGCGTTCCGTCCATTTCTCAATGCAATTCATATGAAAAACATGTTTGCATTTCTGGATTTGGCTCACTGCATCGTCGTTATCGAACTCCACCAAGCATATGGAACACACTTCCTCTTCAGCCGCGTTGCAGCATCCGGCGGAAAACTTCAAATCTTCAAACCTCGCCACCGGAAGAGAAACATTGATCGTCCCGCACCTCTGTGGGAAAACAAAACCAAGCAGGCTTAAAACAAATCTCTTGAACTGAATAAACGGGATCCATACACAAGTGTAGAAGATCAAGGCCGCCGTGCATGAACCCGAGTTAGAACACACTAAAGAAATCATTTTCTTCTTCTTTAGAACAAACCAATTCAGCAATGAGTAGTTTGGAGTTTGATATGGAAAATGAAAGCAAGCATATGTTTATATAGGCACAGTGGGGAACTTGAAAATAACATGCGACTGTTCCCCCAAATACTCCAATTGGAGCAAAGATTTTGACTTTTTCCTTTGGGGGATTTCATCATTGTTTAAGGATTATTAAAATGTTTGAAAGAAATTATTTTTATTGACCCCAAGAAAATATAAATTAAAAAATTGATTATAATATTCAAGTCGTACTGTTTTTATTTTTTATTTTTTGGGTGGTTATCGAACTCTGAAATCGGCGAGTGTGCAGGGCCGGCGCCGACCCCCCATCCTCTGAGTCGTCCCTTTTTATTTTATTTGGATTGAGGGAAATAAAAACACATTCATTTTTAGAAGCCATGCTTCCAGCCAAAGCAATAAGCGAGCATGCTATTTTAGTTATACATTATTATTCCATTAAACATTAATTAAGTCGTTTAACCCTAAACTGCCAAAGCCGCCCAAATATATATATATATAATTTAGCCAAGATGTATAGAGCATTTTTAATATTTACGAGCCCTGCCTCGCCCTAATAATTTATTTCTTATTTTTTTTTTAATTTTAAAAATTAATTTTTTAAGTGATTAAGTCTTAATTTGATTGGCATGAGTATTGTTGTTAATGTAGGAGGAAGTAAATTCAGAGTGTGTAGAAACACATTATCCTCCTATTCAGTGGCAAATCTAAAGGGGTTAACAGGACCCCGGTTTTCTTAAAAAGAAAATTTGAATTTTGGCCCTTTAAAATTTTTAAATTTTAAATTAGTAAAGGTAAAATTATACTTTGATCCCCCCTATAAATGATAAAATTTTGATTTAACCCTTTAAAAATTAGAATTTAATTTCGGTCGCCTAAAAAAATTTTCTAGCTTCGCCCCTGCTCCTATTTATGGGTTATGGAGGGGCTATGTCTAGTTCTAAGCATTGTGTAAAAAAAAAAAGAGAACAGATATGATTAGAACTTATAATAAAATTGTTAAAAAAATCAATTCTTTAATCATTTAATCAATTTTGAATACTTTTTTTCCCTTTTTCTTGAATAGGGTAGCACAAAACAAAATAATTATAAATTTAACTTTTAGAAGTATAAATATATAAAAATCATACTATATAATAATAGGATTAAGTAAAAAAACTCGACCTAAACTGAAGTATTTAGAAGATTTATGGAATGTAAGTTCAAAAACTGCGATTACTCGAAATTGAAATTAATTTTGTTTTTATTTAATATATAATTCATTTAAATTTTTATGATATAAAAATATATATTTAAAATAGTGAAAATAATTTTAAATTATTATTTTTTAGAAATATTTATGAAAATGACCTTAAAATTTATTCAAATGATATTTTAAACCCATAAAACAAAGCTCATTTCATCAAAATAAGTCTAAAAAATTAATGTGAAAAATTGAATTAGGATGAACAGTTCAAAAAAAATTTAAAACCCTACCAAATTGAACTAATATCACTCCTATATAATAAACCCTAAAATATTTAAATTATATATATTTTTGTCTATATGCCAACTGTACAAATAAAAATATTAAAAATTACTAATAAATATCAAATGGAGTGAGGGGAGATACGATGAGACAGAATTATCATGGATGTACATCTAACATTTATAAAACGGTGATGAATTTGGTCGTATTTACCTGCTCTACTTCATTATCATCTCTTAACAGATGGTTTATAATAAATATTTATTATAACCCAAATTACAATAAATGTTTGCTTCGTAAAACTCGTTTTGAACTGGATTCTAGGAATTAAGATTAATAAAGAAGATCAAATTGGTTTAATTAGAGAATTTAATAGGTAAATTCCAACTGAGTTTAAAGAGAGTATGGTTGTTTAATGTATAGTTGGTGGCACCAAGGTCAAATTTCCCTATAATCAACTTGCTAATGGAAAATGGACATGGTTGACCTTAGCCGGTAATAGATCCACCCTGAATTGCCTCCTTAATTCCTGTTTTGCATTTTCATGATAAAAGTATGATAGTGAAACTCGTATTAAAAGTCGGACTATATTTTAATTTTTTTATTTAAAAAATAGTAAATTAGTTTTTATATGTTAACATGAGATACACGTATCATTATATGATTTTTCTCTTGATTACGTAAAATTTTAACAATTCAAATAAATACAATTTTTGACCGTCTTTAATCTAATATACATAGACTAATTTACTTATTTTTTAAGTAAAAGAACCAGATTGACCCATAATTTTAGAACTTCTATAGCACTTCTACCTATTTTCGTTTTTCTTAAAAAATTATTGAATTGCTTAAATCGGAAAAGAAGGTTCGTTAAAAAAGTGTACAATGTAATTTATTCGTCAATTATCATAAATTAATAAAAGAAAAGAAGTCGTCGCCACCACTTATCACACATTAACATATCAAAACCGGCTAATTTGATGGTTTAAATATATGAAGTTTAATATTAACATTATTTTTTTAATATTAAGTAAATAATCAACCCAAAGAGGCAGCTGCACAGAGCACAAAGACATCAAGATGCAATGCCATAATTTTAAATTTTAAATACAACATAAAATATTATACCTCACCAAAAAGTATGGGTGTTAAGATTTTTTATACCACATATTCGAATTTTATTATTTTTAAAATTT
Source organism: Gossypium bickii (assembly GCA_025503065.1). Lineage (NCBI taxonomy): Eukaryota > Viridiplantae > Streptophyta > Magnoliopsida > Malvales > Malvaceae > Gossypium > Gossypium bickii. The sequence goes on from CP106710.1 coordinate 138,716,908, forward strand.
ATTTTATGATAATTTTTTTATTTAATAATTATTTAGATAATTATAATTTTTTTAAGGTGCAATGTCACATGCATGTTATCCTTCCCAAGTTTATCTTGGGGGAAGGCAATGTTTAAAGGCAATATCTACGTGGGTTGGTTTCCTGGACGAAGAGAAGGCAGGCAGGCGGGCAAACAGCAGCACGTGGTGTTTTATCGAAGTCACGCAAAAACATTTTCGTATGTTTATGAAAACCCATAAACATTAATGAAGGGGAAAACCAGAAGCAGGGAAAGGGAAAACCCACAGGTTTTCTTCCAAATCCTGGTGACAGCCTGCCCTAGTTTAGACAATGTTTTGTAATATACGAGGATAATTAAATAAGCATGGATGACCGACCAAATCCCAAACATCTCTTGACGGATTTCTTGTGAATACCATCGCTGAGTTGTTCTTTACCAGCACCGAATTTAGGGGCTCGTGTACACTATAATAGAAGTGATTCATTTATGATTTTTTTTTTCACTCAATTTTATAAAATTATTATTTAATTATTAGTAATTTTTTTAGTCATTTAATTATTTATTTATTTTTTGTCATTAATTGACTAATATAAAAATAAAAACACTAAAAATTTAATAGTTGGTTGACTAAAAAAATAAAATTGAATAATTAAATGATCATTTCATAACTTTTCATAATTGGATGAAAAAAAGAAATTTATTAATAAAAATTGACAATTCTTTTTCATTTTAGTTCCAAATTTTGGATTTTGTCGAGGTATAATGTAAAGTTTAGCCCACAATATTTATATTATTTGTCAATTTAACTCTTATTATATTTTTGAATTAAATTTGGTCATTTTATCTTTTAAAAAGAGTTAATTTTTTTAACAAAAATGCTAAATAACACATTAATTTTTTTAATAATGTTGGCGCGACAACGTGCATGGAAGTCCATATGTACTTCATTCTAATATGACGCTATTTGTCTCATATGTTACATCGATAGATAATTTAAAAGTTATAAAAATATTCAAAATTTTAAAATTAAAAGAAATAATAAGTTCATAAAATTCAAATAAATTAGCATGAAGTACAAGTAAATTGCCATTCGAGCTGCCATATTTTAAATCTTAATGTTTTTGTTAGTATTTTTGTTAAAAAAATAGAATTTGCCGTTGCAATAATTTGACAATAACCTGAATTTTTATATATAATTTTTTAAACATGTCTAATAACCTATAATGAAAACTACTAGAAAAAAATGTAGAAATTGATATGTAGATAGAGACCTACTTGATTCAACGGTGATTTTATTTTATTTCTTTTAAGATTATATTATCATCTATTAATCAAACAATCTAATTATATTCACTATTTAATATTAAATAAAATGTCAAACATATTTTATAATTTAAATTCAACACTTAATTCTTTATTATTATTTTTTAACACTTATTTTTTAACCATTTAATTTTTTTAATCTATCAAACATAGCTTAATTTTTAGGCTACATTTTTGTCCAAATCCTCCCACTTTTCGGGTGGGTGACTTGACCCATGATCAGGTCTATCACCAAGTGAGTAGTTTTTATTATTATTATTTCAATATGTCATAGTAACCAATTTAACAAAAAAAATGAACAGTGTTAAGAGTTGGATTTAAATTTTAAAATTTGAAAAATAAAAAAACTAAATTCCTAGAAATATAAGTACAAAAATTAAATTCCTAACTTTTGAAAAGTACCGGGATTGTAGGCATATTTTAACCGTATTTTAAAATAAAATAAAAAAACTTATATTAGGGCTCTTGTAAAATTATAAATTTTATTAAAAACCTTAAAATTGAATTATTAATTTTTTTTAATGGTTAAATTTTTAAAAAAAAATATTTATTTTATCATAAACAGGTTACTAGGGTATTAGTGCTAGCAACAATGAGTAATTGCGGGTGTTCCCTGAAAACATAAATGGCCAGCTATGAAATATACTCTATTCCAGTAGCTGGGATTAAACCCCATCACATGATTAAAAGAAGAAAATATACTTAAAATTATTATGTTTACAAATGAGCCCAAATTGGAAATTTTGTATTTAGCCTCCGGCCCAGCTAAAAATTGTTAACAATCAAAATCAGATTTTGATACTCAAAATGGGAATCAGAACAGACGGATTAACTTGTCTAGATGAATCTGAAACGTGTCCGGATTAGTTTGAGAAGTGCGTTGGAATGAAACAATGCCTGGTCACGTGTTGTAATTGCAGAGGCAGCAAACGGATACGCCAGCAGAGTATATTCCATTCGATGAGTCTTGGAAGTCTGTCAAATTTTTGATCCTTTGAAACGAAAGTTCTTGGATGAAATGGAAGATGTTGGTGATTGGTGGGCGGTGGGCTGAATCTTGGTTCCTGACAGGACAGAACAGGGCAGATCGGATTTCACTGCAATTACACACGATCTGTTCTTCTTCAACCTTCCCAGATACATCCTATTCATTTCAAGCTCAACAATTTAATATTATGAGGGCAGAGAGAGCTGGCACCATTTTTAAATGCTTTGACCAAATGTTATGAGCCTAGCAGAAGAAAACAAGCCCGAAAATGCTGAGAGGCTTTCAGTTATTCTTCCCAAATATGGCTACAGAGTTGGTTATTAGCTTTCCTCCGAGATTTAGGAATTTGGTTCAATATGTTCACCTAATGTAAGTGGTGCTACAGAAGGGACATGCTTGAGATGTCGGACATCTTCTCCATTTCTCCCATCTGATCCATAAGCTAAGAATTCATCAACATCATATGGCATTATTTATTATTTTCAGACCACTGTTATCTCCAAATCTTTCACTAAATTGGTTTATGCTTTCCTCCTCAACAACTTAACATATGAACTTCTGAAAATCAATACTAAGGATATATGTTACCACCCAAACCACTAAAAAGTTTAAAAGAACATCCCAAATATTTAATAGTTTTGTAGTATGGGGTTGTATAATCATAACATGTTATCAGCACGGTGAAGCTACAATTGTTGATAAGGGGCTGAGATATTTTTATAAAAGATAACATTTTCAAAGGGGACGAAGTTAGAAATGTTAAAATTTGAGTCAACTTTATTATCAAAATTTAGGAAAAAAACAAAATAAGTTAAATGCTCAAATTATATTAGATATTTTACTTATTTAACTTTAATTTTTACCTAATTAGTATTTTGGGTAAGCTACAAAAATAGTCATTTTTGTTTGCCTCATATTACATTTTAGTCACTTATGTTTGAAATGTTACGTTTTAGTTACTTACGTTATCATTTTGTTACAAAGTGGTCACTCTACCGTTAAATTCTGTTACCTATCTAACAACAGTCCCACTTAACAGTCCAAATAGGTTTTAAATGCCAACTTGGATATTCAATTGTTGGGATGACAATAAGTTTTTAATTAAATAAATTTAATTTGGACTGCCACGTAGGACGTTGAAGTTGGCATTTTAAACCCATTTGGACCGCCACGTAGGACCGTTGTTAGGAAGGTAATGGAACTTAACAGTAGAGTGACCATTTCGTAACAAAATGATAACGTAAGTGACTAAAACGTAACGTGTGACTAAAATGTAATCTAAGGCAAACAAAAGTGACTATTTTTGTACTTTACCCTAATATTTATATACCATTTACATTTGGATATGGCAATTATTAAAATTTATTTTTACCAAATTAATATTTAGATACTATTTTGTATTAGTTTACCAAATTAAACTAAAAATGTTATTAAATTTATCATAAAAGAATATAAATTTTATAAAAGAAATCAAATTTAAAAGTTTTTGAAAAATTTTGGGATCAAACACAAATTTATAAAATGCTAATTATAATATCAAAATAACAAATTTAAATTTAAAAATATTTAAAATATTCTTTTTATAAAATTTAGGGGTCGGTCCCTCTGTAAAACCTTAAATTTAACATTGATTAGCATTACAACAAATATAATGATTCTATTTGTAATTGGAAACTAGATTAGTAAGTCCTAAATTAGTAAAATTTATTCCATGCCCATTTTTTAGATAAAGTCTATGAGATTGGCCAGTTGTTTGAGAGCCTATAAAAGGGACTATAACCCTCCTTGTGATATACGAATTGGGAGCATCAAAAACTTTTTAAGAAGTCTCATTTCTTCATTCATTTCTGAGATTATGTTTAGGGTTTTATTCTTTTATCTAAAGGTTTCATAAGACGAGTTACAATATTTCGTATATTACACTTTTAGCATATAGAAGAAATATGATAGTTGGAGGTAAAAGTATCATAGAAGTCCCTATATTAGAAGTTAGATTGTATTTTATCCTTTTTACTTAAAAAAATATGTAAATTAGTCTCTGTACGTTAAATCAAAGAACAAATTGATCATTTCTGTTAAACAATTTTATCACTTTGTATTGTAAAAAACTGACGTGGATGACAAAATAATCAGCCAGTGACTTATGGCATGCCACCTGTACCTCATGCTGGCGTACAATGGCTAGTTTTTAACTATAGAAATTAATGTAATTTTTAACAAAAAGACTAATTTGCTCTTCGATCTAACATATAGGGACTAATTTGCCCTTTTTTGAGTAAAAATACCAAAATACAATTTAAATCCTAATACAAAGGCCTCTACAATACTTTTACCATCATGGAAAAAAAAATATAGAATTAAATATAATTTTATCACCCTCATTTAATTCAGAAAAGAAAATTAAATTAATGTAAACAAATAATCAAACATTGAAGGTATAAAACCGAGTGATTAATAGAAATATATTATATCAAAAGCAAACAAAAGAAGGCAAAGTTCCAAAGAAACATCAAAAACCCAATTATACTTTCCACATTTTCAATGTTTGTAAAGTCCCAAAACTAAGCTAATCTCATCTTCTCCCACTTTTCGAAATTAGGGTTTTCTCATGCCAACCATGAACTACTACCATACCTCAACAACAATTATTGAGCGGAAAAACATAAAAACAACAACATAGTTTAATATTTATTCTATATCTGATCATAAAACATAGAGTAAGAGTTAAAAAAACTTTGTTCAAAGATGGTCGAAGTTAGTGTCAAATAAAGATTTCAGTACAAGTCTTTTACCATTCCACCATTCTAGTTTTTGATAAACAATTGTTTTAGGGCATGAACCTTCGAGTGTAATCCATTTAGTTATGTGATTGGTGTCGGATTCAAATCCCGACCATGGGATACAAAAAAATGCACACATGCAAGCAAAGAGTATGATTGATAGAAATGCAGTTGTATGCAGTACTTTATATGTAACAATTGGATGGGATTAATTTGAAACTTTTAAAAATTAACCCTAGAACTCTCTATATATGCATTAGGTTTAGTTTCTTTCATAAAATCTCTACTGTTCATATATAAAGTAACCATGTTTTGAAGGAGAAAGAAAATTCCCACAAAAAGGAAACAAAAAAGAAGATATATATATATATATATATAGAGAGAGAGAGAGAGAGAGAGAGTATGATGTCAGAATTAATGTTTTGTACAAAGAACTCAAACTAACCGAGAGTGCCAAACTTTGGCTAGAAGGTAGGCCTTGTTGCAGTCCCGCTCCACCCGAATACATCACCTGGAAAAGGATAGCTTCCCAAATTATAGAAAGGAACACCTCCACCACCGCCAGTTCCAGTAGCGCCGCCGCTGTTGCTGGTGGTGCCATTGCCTCCATCACCCAACTGCCCTCCACCACCACTGCCGGTCACTCCAGATGTCTGTGAAGCTGCTGGTTGAAGCTGAACTGCTGGCTCTTCCTCTTGGTTATCAAGAGGTAACCTATCATAAACTGCATTGGCAAATGATGCAGCCATTAATACAACCGGACCCGAAGCCATCAATGGACCCACCACGCTGCCACCCACCACTTGGCCTTGACCACCGGCGAGATAAATAGTCAAGCCACCGGCTCCAGGAGGCGCCGGTGGTGGAAGAGAAGTACCGGTTAAAGATAAAACCTCGAACCGTCCATGCAGTGTTATGACACTCCCGGATGGGGCAGCCGGTTGCCGCAATGTGACATTAGTGACGGCCCCGGATCCACTGAGCACACAAACACCCCGACCGCGCCGCCGTGCGTAGTTTGCTACCGAGTCAACTATGTCTGAACCGGAAGATATTTCAAGCACATGGGATCTTAGTGAATTTGGACTGTCGCGAGTGACGATGATCGGTGGTTTAGGTTTATTCTTGGAGCCAGCTGGACGACCTCGAGGCCTTCTTTCTCCACCACCAGAACTGGTGGTGGTACCGCCATGATCGGTTCCTTCTTTCTCCGGTGAGTGCTTGGTGTCCCTCAGTTGGGGTTGCAGCTGAAGCTCTGGTCCGAGTAGCTGACAAACATACCGAGAACCTGAACCTGATTCCAGCCCTGACATTGCTAAATTCCACCTCTTCGATCTGATCACTTATTAAAAAGCAAATTTAAGAGAATAATCTGTAAAAATAAATGAAAAAAAGAAACAAAAAATTTCCCAATTTATGAAGCTACCTGCTCTACGTGTTGAAAGCTAGGTTTTCTTCATAAACCAACATGATTGTGTGCTGAACAGAGATTAGCCAAAGCATAATACGGAAATAATTGTGTATTTTTATTTACAACTTTACTGATTAAATGTCTTTATTTTATTTTTTTTCAAATTTAAGTTCTGCAAGAATTCAACAAGAACCCAAAGTCATGATCAAATTAACAACAGTACTGAAAATTAAAACTCCAAAAAGATCTATTAAAAGCTGAAAACTAGATTAATTAAGTTTGCCTTCACACCCAGATCCAGATCATTGCAAGGAAGAAAAGGATATAATTAAGGAGAAGAAAAAGAGAGAGCAAAACCCACTTGATGAATGATAGTGTGTGTACATATATACATATATAAAACTAAATCAAATGAGATTTTTTATTATTAAGAAACTGTGTATTATTTTATATAAACTAATAAAAATCATTTTATCTTGATTACCTCAAAATTTACGGGTTTGAATGTCTGAGAACCAAGCTTTGAAGAAATTGGATTCAAGGGAGAGACTTGAGAGCTTTTTAAGGGGGCAAAATGGAAAGCAAAGTGAGTGATTTGTTTCATTTAATATAGCTAATATCCATTATATATAATGATAAAGCTAAAGATAAAGAGATGCTTTGAAAAAAAATTAATTAAAAACTAAAAAAGAAAAAAGAGGCTTTGTTGACAAGCAAGGCATGTAAATATATAAGTGTTTCTTTTTACCTTATTAATTATTTAGTTAGGAATTTAGGGTTGAAATTAACCATTTTTTCCTTGCTACATGGATACAAATTAACTTTAAAAGGTAAACACTATGTATTGACCTGATAATACGAGTGTTCACCGTCTCAAATGTGATTTAAATTTGAATTGCACTAATCGTGTTATTGTTAGGATTCCAAGCTATTACTTTTTTAGGTGAACCCTGTGTATTTTTCTAATTGAGGGATGGGTGGTTGGTGCGATATGGTGCGTTTAGTTTACTTTTTGTCTCACACTACAGTATTTAATTTTACGGCCACAACTGTTTTTATACTAACTGCAGGTAAATGCACCGCCCATCTAAACCCACCCTAAATTATGTCTACTTAAAATCTAGTATATATAATAGGTGTGATAAAATCTAGTATATATCAAGAGTTTGATTGAGTTGATGTTCTTCATCAACCGGCTCTCAACTCAGTTGTGAGATCATTAAAAATCTATTATTTTTACAAAGCAACAAATTATTTTAAAAGTGTATTTATCTTTTTATATTTTTATATCAAACCTAAAAAAGTACATATAATGAGATTTGAACCCAAAACATTGTAACATTTACTTCCTCAATTTTACTATTTTAAACAAAATCATATTTATTTTTATATATTTTTTAAATTTATTATATAATTGTTTTCGTCCATAAATTTTTTTTTTTTTTGGAAAACCTGTTTTTAGATCCCATTTATCAATAAAAGGTGTAAAAAGAATAGTTTAATTCTTACATTTGAATAAAAGATGATAATGCATAAACAAATCCACTATGAGCTTGATAATTAATTAATTAACTTTGGGAATATGATAATTAATTATTATTACGGTGTTTAAATTTCAGTTAAAATTGAATTAATTGATTAAATTGATCTAATTTGGTTGGAGATCAGTTAATGAATTTTTAGAAATTTGGTTTGAAATCGAGTAATTAATCGAATTAACCAAACTTATATACTATTTTTATTTCTGTAATGGTTCAAGACTTATAACTTGATTAATTCTATTAATTTGGATAATTCAATCAAATGAATATTATTAATTTATTTTTTATATATTTTATACTTGTTTTAACCAAAAAATAAAAACATATAAAATTCGATTAATTTGGTTAACCAATAGAATTAACCAAAATATTTTAATTTGATTAATATTTTTTTTAAAAAGTTTAATTCGATTAACGACTAAAAATTTAAAAACTTTGATTAATATTAATTCAATTTAGTAGGTTTGCTGTAGAAGTGGTTGACCTCCCATAAACAAAGATGATATAAAACAAAAACCATTAATTTTGTGATGGAAACAAATGATGATTAAACAAATGAAAACCTTAATTTAAACACATAAAAGAAAATAGTACTCACAATGCAAAGCTACCTTAAAAATAATCCGACGAAATAAAAGTATTCATTCATTCGATATGCTAACCTTTGACCAAACAAAAATGGTGGCAGTGGCTAGAAAGTGAACAGCAGAGAGAAGTGAAACACTGTAAAGACAGAGAGAAGAAGAGTCTTGAAATGCAGCATGGACCAGACCAGACACGATAACTCTGCCCAAAAGTGTCAGTCACGTGAGAACTGTCGGGTACATTGAAACTTCCCTTCTCACTTCATGCCTCCCCAGTAGTATCTAATGCTAATCTTATTTAATTCTTCCAAGCAGGTTAAATAATTTATATATTTTTTAAATTCTGCATAATTATGATTATTATTATGGCTGAAGTGAAATTCTTTTTAAGGTCATAATTTCATTTTTGGAAGATGAAAATATAATTTTATATTTTTTAAGGGATTAAACATAAATTAAAATTTTATAATGTGTTAATATATAATTTCATTATTTATAAGGGAATAAACATTTTTTTTTCAATTTTGGGAGATTTAGGGTTAATTGCATTTTCTTTTATAGGCATCGGTTGATTATCCTCAATTTTCTTAGAAAATGTTATGAATGTTTGTTATGGTCATAGTGCATGATTTGATTTGGCTTTTGGATAAAAAAAATCATTTAGTCTTGGGTCATTCCCAATTTTTTTTTAAAGTTTTTTTTATAATTTTATTTTTTATATTTAAAAAAGTTAATAATTAGATTCTTTTGAAATTTTTCATTTTTTTTAGAATTTTAATAAATTTTAAAATTTCAGATTTTAGATTTTAAGATAGTTTTAGAATTTTTTAGATTTATTGTTAAAAATATTATAAAAGATCAAATTGATATTTTAGTTTTAGTTTAAAGGGCCAAAATAAGTACTAACCCTATATAAAATGTGTTACATCATCATTTCTTTAAGGGGTTAACAACAATTAACTTGTGAATAATCAAAACGATACAAATCGATAAAATTTTATAATTTTTCATATTTTAATGATTAAAACGAAAAACTATTAATAATTAAATTGAATTGAATTTCTTAATCAGTATATCACATTACAGGTTGGAGGATGGTCCCATAATTATGTCCTCCACCAAGCCAAAGAAGCAAAACCCAGAAGCTCGTGGTTTTGTAAGAAATTAGGAATCTCCCTTTATCCTTACCTAATTGACCATCTTTAATTTCTTTGTCCATCATCACTCATCACTATGTTGAGAAAAAGAATGAAGAAAAATTGAAAATCCATTAAACATAATATTAGATCCATAAATGATCATATTCAGAAAATTTGCAATATTCAAGTGATGTAAACTAATAGTTTTTTTTCATAAAGGAAATGAGATAAAAGTTATTCATAGATTCAACTTACAATCACTTTATTTATAATTCAATCCTGAACATCAACCCACTGTCAGGGGCGAATTTATAGGAGTTGGCAAGCTCCCGGTCTCCTAAAATGGATTCTTTTTTCATTTTGGTTAGTAAATAAAAATTGTACTTTGACCCCTCTTAAAAATGATAAAATTTTAATTTAATCTTTTAAAAATTATATTTTTACTATAATAAAAATTACAATTTAATTTCAACTTCCCCTAACTTACTGTGCAATGGTTTCAAATCTCAATATATGACTTCGTTCATGTATATAAATGTGTATGTATAACTTGCAGGTTTTCAATTTTAAATTATGGAATTGAGAAGCATAGCTCATTTGAATTTTCCCTGGCTCACAATATGCAATTTGAGTGTAAAAAAATTTGAATACACAACTAATACCATAATATTTTATTTAAGGGTGTAAATGAGATATTGGTGTTCTCAAATTATTCGAGTTTGATTCGATAATTATCAAGCCGAACTTGAGCTCGAGTTATCGGTCGAGTTACATTTGAGCTTAGTAATACTTGACTCGAACGTCTCGCGAACCTTATCAATCTTTTCATATTTTTATAATATTAAATTATGTTATTACCTTTAATATATATTATTAACCTTAAGCTTAATTATTGAATCAAACTCGGGTTTGAGTACAAAAATTGATAAACAAGCTACTTGAGCCAAGTATTGAGTTCCGAATTTCGATTCGAGATGGAACTCAAACTTGATTATGAAAATACAACGAGTCTCAAAGAATTTAATAATTTCTAGGTCTCAAAGGATTCGATAGTTTCCAATACTCGAAATAGTAGGAGTTGCAAGATAGATTAAGTGGTAATTTTTAAGAGATAGATGAATAAAAGTAAGCACAGATGGTGGCTCGATTAAGAGTGATACTAATTTTTTAAATAATAATAATTGTGATAACCTTTTTGGAGAAGTAATGGTATTTGGCAGATAAAGAAACCTCTTCCGGCTGGTGGGATTCTAAAGAAAGGGAATCACATGCCATGCAATACGGATAGATTAGCCCCCTCTAGAACTAATTAATAATAATTATAATTATTATTATATATACAAGTACCCTTCTCGAGCCACCAAAAAGGTTGCATTAGGACCAGGATACAAATTTTTGCAATTGAGGTTGGTTTGATGTTACGATTATTATCGAGTTAATTGCACTAAAGATCCTTAAATTATGATTTTCATTTAAATTAGTTCTTAAAATTTAAAATATTTTAATTATATCTTTAAACTATTGATGCTATATCAATCAAATCTTTTTATTATTAAAATTATTACTGTAATTATTAAATGAAACATCAAATCTCATGCGGTATAATTTAAAATAAAAAATTTAAAGAAAAATAAAACATGGTCGCATAACTTTTAAAAGTAAAAACTAAAACTAAAATAAATTTAAAAAAGAAAAGAGTGAACAATAAAGCTTTTGTAAAAGTTTTGAAAACCTTAAAACCAAAATTTTTACGACAACCATTTTCACAATATTTTTTTTCTTTAAAATTTTCGTTTTAAATTATATCACATGAGATATGACATCCAATTTAATGGTTAAATTGACAATTTGAGTAATGAAAGGACCTTATTGATAGTTTAAGGATGTAATTGAAATGTTTTAAAGTTTGGAGACTAAGCTAGAATGAGAGTCATAATTTAAGGATATTTAATGTAATTAACTTTTCTTTATTAATAATATTATATCTTATCTAAATTTATCTACAAACTATATATTAATATAATTATTAATAACTTAAATTTTAAAATATTTTTCAGTATTGATATTTCAAGTCAACCTAATTAACTTGGGAAGGAAAAAAAATATCAAATGGAAGTCAACAATTACTTGTACTATTATTTAATATTTAGATTGGGTTAGAGTTATTTATTAATTGAGTCTATTTAATTATTAAATTATTAAGAATTATTAATTTTATAAAATAATAAATAATATTTTGAGGATATTTTTTATTTTTATATAAAATCTAGAAAAATATAAATATACATATGATAGTATTTAAACCCAAAACATGATAATTTTTATTATTTCAACTTTACCATTTCAATCAAAATCACATTTGATTTTTATATCATCATTTTGTATAAATTGTTACATAAAGTTTTCCACTTGCATCATAAATGTGTTAAAATCTAATATTTTGGCATTATGATAAAATTTAATCGTCAACGTTTTCATCTTATATCATTTTGGCTATATATATATTTAGTTAAATTTAGTCAATAACCTTTTAAAAAAAGAATCAAATCACTTTTTTTAATTGAAATGCTAACTAAAATATTATTTTTTTAACGATGTTAGCATGACAATTCACGTGATAATCTACGTGTATTTCATGTTGACATGATTTTTTTTGGTCTCATAAGCCATAAAAAATTAAAATAAAATAGCATAAAGTACACATGGATTGCCATGAAAGCTTCTATGCTTAAAAATTTAACATCTTAGTTAGTATTTTCGTTAAAATTTTTTTACTCTTTTTAAAAGATTAATGTTTAAATTCAACTCTTTTTAAAATATAAAAAGTTAAATTTAACTGAAAAAAGAGACAAATTAACAAAAGATATAAATGTTAAAAACTAAAATTATTAGTATGCATTTTTATAGTAAATAGCATGTTTACCTTATTTGATAAGTTTATTGTAGTTAAAATTTTCTCTTTTAGTCATTAGTGTCACTTCAATGACACCAAACTCTGCCACATGCTTAATACTCTACTAGATTTGACACTCCCATGATGTGGATGAAAAAAATTATGAAGCAAATTGATAAAAAAAAATTAATATACAAATTGTCACGTCTCAAAATATAGGAGGTTAATAAAAATAAATAATCAAGAAATTGAATAGGCTCGATGGTTAAGTAATTAGTGTACTCCCTAGAAGTTTTAGCTTCAAGCCACTCTTTTCCCATTTCTTTTACTTATATTTCAGCAAACTAGGATAAACCACACTAAAATACATATTGTTTACTGTAAAAATTAAGCAAGAAATAAGTATTAGGCCTAATGGTTAACATGTCAATACCCTCTCTTGTGCACCCAAGTTTGAGCCATTATGTCCCCAAAAATCCATTTTAATTTTTCAGTAAGAAGGGTAAATTACCATGTCACCCCTAGAGTTTGAAAATCCTAGATATATAGTTCATCTTTTCCTAATTACAATTGAATTTTTGGTTTTTTTATTCCAATCCAAACAGAATTTTGCCTTCTTTCCTCTATTTCTTCTCATTTTTTTCTTTACCTTCCTTTTTTTTGCATAAAATCTTCTTTCCATTGCTAAAATTATTTTTGCTTCCTGAATCACAATCAATCCTCGCACAAATCGTTTTTCCTACCGGTTGTTGATTTCGCCATTGATAGCATCCATTTCTTTTCATCTAAGACTGATAAGCATGCCTCACTTCAATGATCAAATCTCGTAATCTTTGTAATAGTAATGAACGACATAAATATTTTGTTTGATCAAATAATCTTTTGCGATTCTTGCCAAATCTTTCGAAAAATCTTGATTAATCTTGAAAGCAACCATTAACTTGTGTGTATATGCCATTTGAAGGACCTGATTTAGATGAATTAGATCAGAATCGGGCGTAAAGAAAGTTGACTGGTGTCCCGGTGAAATGTGTGTGTTTTTTTACAAGTGAATCGGGGCAAATCGTGTCTAGAAATAGGCCATATGGTCTCTTACACGGGCGTGTGGACCACAGGGGTGGACCATATTGGCCCCTCACACGGCCATATGCCTTGCAAAACCTAGGCTAGTTCATGAAGCACACGGCCAAGAACCCTACACACGGCTTGCCACACGGACATGTCCCTCTTATAGGTTAATTTTTGCAATTGCCACATGACCACAATCTGTTACACGGCCTGGCCACACGACTGTGCAACCCCTCCACACGGCCTATAGCATCGCACACGATTGCGTGTCCCCTATTTTACAATTTTTACCTAGAATTTTGTGAATTGTTCAATTTAATTTCTGTATAATCCCTGAATTGCTTTTAGAAATTTTATTCACTTGATCGAGTCACTGATATTATGAATATGCTGGAATCTATGGATTGATAACTAATTTTCTATTGTTATAATGTTTGATACGTGAAAATTACATGTCTGTTGTCACTGTAATTTTGATGAACTGTTACTGTTATTCATATCACTATAATACCGAATACATGTTAAGGTTGCATATTGTTACCGTTAATCTGAACACATGATAAACATGTCTAGTGCTACTATTAAACTGAAAACATGTTAAGCATGTCTACTATTTCTACATGATATTGTTTCAAGATGTCATATTGTATTGCATAGGGTGGGACGATTGTATGGTGGAAGTATTGCCAGTTTAATAACCTGCAACATTGGTGGTTCATCTACAAATTACTTGTAGCTTTTATCTACAAATATGTTGTGCATTCACAACAAGTGGTAGCTTGTCTGCAAACTGTTTTTAAAATACTAGTGGTTTATCCACAATTTTTATTACTGACAGTTTATCTGTAAATACTGGTGGTTCATCCACAAACTGTAGTGTTATGGTTTGAGGAGTTCTGGGGAACTCTTATTGATGAGTATAGCGGAGTATGGCTAGGACCTTGCCTGTTAATTATGAATTGCATTTACACTCAATATCATACTCATATGAATTGTCGAATTCTGCTATGCTATAAGATTGTAATTATTCTCAGAACTATTAATGTGTATGATTTGTTTATTGTTCCGCACTGGTTTACTTGTGATCAAACTCACACTAAGCTCATAACTCACTCCCTTTTAATTTTCATCCTTACAGATAACCCACTAGGTTAAGACATAGACTTGGCATCCGGAGGGTCTCAGCTCAAAATTTTCTTTTATTAAAGTATTTTAGATCTATTAACCATTTTTTTTCTTTTTTCGTTATTTAGGCACTGTATTGTTATATTTTTAAGCTATGGCATGAGACCTCGATTTTGGGTTATTTAGCATGCATGGTATTTAATTTAATTTTAGGATGTTGAACTATAGGTTAATATTATGCATGAAATATGGTTTTTATTAAAACTAAATTAGATATCACTTTTTTCACTGCTAAATTATAAATAAATTTTGTGAAATGAATAAAATGAAAATTAACTAAGTTTTCTTCTAAGATAAAATGAATAATTAAATATGACTGTATTATAAAACTCTGATCATACTAGGCTATTTCGGTGGCTAATGTAACATTCTGAATTTGGGCTTAACGTAGGTTACACAAATTAAATGTGGTTTTGGTTAGAATGGTAAAGTTGAGAAGGTGAAGACCATGATGCCTTGAGTTTAAATCCAATCATGTGTATTTTTTTTAGATTTTACATAAAAAGATAAAAGTATCCTCAAAATATTATTTATTGTTTTGTAAAAATAATGGATTTATGGTAATTTTATAACTGGGCTGGGACCCGGTTGATGGGTGACACTAACTTAACCAAAACTCTTAAATAATAGCATAAGATACTATACAATTATTTAAGCCATGACTAAGTTGGTATCACGAGTCAATCAAGCACCAACTCAGTTGGGAAATGACTACAATATCAGTTTTGTTTTTATAAAGTAAGCTATGTTACTATGAAATTGTTTTTGTCCTTTTATATTTTATATAGATTCAATAAAAATTAACGCATGATTTTTAAAATTTCAACTTTACCGTTTTAACCAATTTTTTACATTAATTTTTTTACCCAAATCTTGGGTTTGCCATAATCTAATAGTATGTATTGATGAATTAAATGATACCAAACTTTGTCAGATGCTTAATAATAGCACGATTGTCGGAATCGAACCGCCCCAAGTGGTTGAACCGAGAATCGGTGTTGCCCTAAATGGTTGAAATGAGAATTAGTGGCCCAACTGGTTCAATCAGTACCATAAAATTACAGAAGAGTTGAACCGATAAAAACTCAATTGAACCAGGTAAAAAATTAATTAAGAACATTTGAATTGATTTTAATCTAGTTTAAATATTTTTTTGTAATTTATAAATGAATGTTTATGTTTTGATTATGGTTTTTTGTTTACTATTTTTTCTAATATTTATTTTTCATGAATTTTCTATTTAAAAAATTTCTTTTTTAATAATTCAACAATTAATTTAATTAATTAAATCAATAATCAATAATTTAATCACTTAAACCACCAGTTATATTCTTTTTTTTTAAATTCTAAACGACTGGACTTTTATTGAAAGAAAATAAAACACCACAACATGGGCCTCCGGTCTGCGTAACAAACAGAGTAACTTAAAGGCTCGGATCAGTTTAAAGCCAATAAACCTAAAGTTTCCTAAAGCAAGCAAAAGCTTAAAGATAATGATAAAAAAGAACAACCGATAGAAATAATAAATGAATCTAGAGAAAAGAGAAACCTAATCAGCCCCAGCCATTTCAAAATGGCTGGACTCCATAATTGCTATTCGACTATTCATTTCAAAGCTGTCCATCCATTCTGTCGATAGCTCTGCCTAAAGATTATACATTCATTGCTATCTTCAAACTCATCCATTTCCTCCCCAACGCCTTCTAGTCTGGCCTTCTTGCCCAACGTCTTTTTGGAGCCAAGTCTTGCAGATTCGAATCTTCTTACATTAGGTAAGAGGTTACTCCACTCTCTAAGGCTTCCTTTGCGATCTGGTGGGCACGCATGTTTTCTATTCTGTGAATATGCTTGAAGTCTATTTTTTGAAAATGGGCACTCATGTTTTGAATATCGCGTATAATCGCTCCTATAGCAGATTTGTCTGTTTCTGTTGTTTGGCACTTTCTGATTACTGTTCGTGAATCCCCTTTTACTTGTATTTCTCGGATACCCATTGAAATCCCTAACTTTATTGCTTCCAATCCTGCATACGCTTCTGCCGCAAATGAAGATGGAACATTGTTGTGAAGGATCATCTTCGGGGCCAAAAATTCGTCCCTAAGGCCTCAAACCACCACACCTAACACAGATCTGTAATTTCTCTTGTCAAACGCAGCATCAAAGTGCATCTTAACCTTCGATAAGATTTCCTTACATATGTGAATTCTAGCCATTTTTGGAAGCTTCTGCTTTGTTTTCGCTCTATCTTGTTCAGCCTTGTGACTCGGTATTTTCTGTGTAAAAATTTTTCCTGTAATAGATATTCGCTTATGTACTAACTGGTTTCTAGAATGCCAGATTAGCCATAAGGCATAGCAAAAGAGTCGGCTCTGCTCCTCGGACCCTTGCATGAATACCCAGGTAAGCCATTCCTAAAAATAAACAATTATGTTACTGGTGACCCAAAAAGATCTAAAAATTGCCAAACTTCTATACTTGTATGACATTGCCTGAATATGTGAGAGCAGTCTTCGTCCCCAGAGCAGCAACGATGACATCGGGCATTCGTGATCACCCTTCTGCTCCTAAGATTAACAACTGTGGGCATGTAATTCCAGTAGATACGCCAAATTATGATTGTGATTTTTGTAGGAAGTTGTAGGCTCCATAGTATGCTATAAAAAATTTTAAATTCAGTCTGTATTAAATTACTACTAGGATCTAGAGTAGAATCCTATAATAGTTTATAGGCACTACGTACGGAATATTTACTAGACTGTTCTCCCTTCCAAACTTGGTTGTCCTTGTGGCTTGTTTCTACAAGGGAAATTTGCAATACTTTTTGAGCAATCTCGTCTTGAAAGGTATTGTGTATCAACTCTCTTTTCCATTTCATACTTGAACAACCAATAAGATCCGAGACTGACTCCAGCTCCTCATTGTCTATCCTGCTTTGTCTATTGATTGTGTCTATTTCGGGGCTCCAACAGTCATTTCAAATGGATATTTCCTTCCATTCCCCACTCTCCAACATAGCTCACCTTAAAGAAGTCCCTTCGAAGCCCAAATGCTCTTCCATGTGAAAGAAGGTAGATTTCTTAACCTAACTTCTAGAAAATTAGACTGCGAGTAATATTTTACTTTTAAAATCTTAGCTAATAATGAGTTGGGATAATTAATCAAGCGCCAACCCTGTTTAGCATAATGCACTATTAAATTGACCTAAATTTCGAAACCCTAATCCACCATTTTCCTTTAAACAACAAAAGTTTTTCCAAGTGTACCAATGAATACCCCTTTTTCCTCTTCCCTTCTGCCACCAAAATTTCGCAATAATACTCTCAAGATCATCACATGGAGTTTTCGGTAATAGAAAATAGGCCATCGTATAAGTTGGAATCGCTTGAAGGATGGCTTTTATAAAGACTTCTTTCCCTCCCTGAGATAAGTATCTAGTGCTCTAGTTGTCAATATGATTTTTAAGTTGATCCTTCAAATTTTGGAAAGACTCCTTCTTCCTCCTACCCACCATATTTGGCAAACCAAGATAGCGTTTCGATTCATTCGAGCACCGAATTGCCAATAAGTTAACAACTAATTGTTTATCCACCTCCAATGTATTTATGCTGAAGAAAACAATTGACTTTTCAAAATTAACATACTGACCCTAACAAGACTATATTCACTTAAAATTGCTTTAAATAAACTTGTACCCCTAATTGTTGCCTCCCTAAATAAAATACAACCGTCTGCGAATAACAAATGCGATACCGCTGGTCCACTCCTACTGGCCTTCACCCCTTTTAAACGACATTCCTACATTGCTAATCTTATTAAGCTCGATAGACCCTCTCCACATAGTAGAAATAAAAACGGGCTTAAAAGGTCTCATTGTCTAAGACCTCTGATTGGTTGGAATTTCTACCCAATGAATCCATTAATGACAACTAAATAAAAAACAAAAGTAATACATTTCATAATCCCTTCAACCCATTTTGTAGCAAACCTCATTCGAATCATTATCTCCTTTATGAAGCTCCATTCGACCCTATCATAAGCTTTACTCATGTCCAGCTTAACTGCCATAAATCTTTTCTTTCCCTTCTTTTTTTTTATTTAAGCGTATTAAGGATTTCATATGCTAACAACATATTGTCTGAAATCGATCGTCCTGGCACAGAAGTGCTTTGCGCTTCAACAATACATTTTCCAATCACTCCTCGAAATTAATTTGCAATCGCCTTTGCCAGTATTTTGTATAAGATATTACATAGACTAATCAGACGAAAATGCGTCATATTCAGGGGATTAGAGTTTTTTGGAATAAGCACAATATTAGTGGAATTAAACGAACTAACCTCCATATCGCCATTTAGTATCTGTAGACAAAAAGAAGTGACCTCATCTCCAGTAATGTGCCAGCATTTCTGATAAAACAAAGCTGGGAAATCATCTTCACCTGGTGCCTTCGTTGCCCCCATCTCAAATACCACTTCTTGAATTTCTTCACTTGTATACGCTGCTGTCAGTTTTAAATTATATCTTTCAAACACACAACGGGCAATACCAGACATCACATAATCATAGTTTCCCTTGTCTTCAGCCGTAAATAAATTATGAAAATAGGACCGTGCAATATCCTCCGTTTCATGCAAAACCTCTGTGTCCCTACCTTCATCGTTCTGCAGCTTATGAATCAAATTCTTCCTTCGACGGGGTGTTGCTGTACTCTAGAAGAAAGCTGTGTTCTTATCCACAAATTTCAACCAATTAAGCCTCACCCTCTGCTTTCAATAGCGTTCATCTTTTTCAATTTCAAAATTTAGTTGAATTCTCGTATCGATCATTTCCACCATATTTTCCTCGTCTCTATCGTTGTCAAGCAATTCAGCCAATTTATTTGTAAGAATCCGCCTCCTTCTCCTACAACTCACTTGAATTTTCTCTGCCCAATGACTCAAGCCTTTATTCAAATTCTCCAACTTCTGTAGTAGCGTCCTTGAAGACGACTCCCATAAATGTTTGACTTCTTCAAAGAAAGTATTTTCCAAAACCAACCAAGCTTCGAATTTGAATGAATTACTCCTCGGTTGGTCTTCGCCCATCTTCGTATTAATTAAAAGTGGATAATGATCTGAAAAAGAATGCACTAAATGTTGAACTTTGACCTTTGGAAACATAGAAATCCAGCCAGCAGTAGCAACTCCTCTATCCAACCATTCTTGAATCTTTGTCTCCGATAGATTACCTCTTTCCCACGTAAACTAGGTGCTAGAATACCCTACATCAATCAATTGACAAACTTCTAAAGTTCTTCGAATCAATTCCATTCTTCCCTCATATCTAGGTAGCCCTCCCTTTTTTTTCAAACCCATACATGATTTCATTAAAATCCCCACATACAAACTAAAGGATATCATCTATAGTGATCAAATTTTTCAACACCTCCCAAGCTTCATTCCTGTCTTGTGCGTAGGGGGAAATATAAAAACCCGTATATCTCCATTTAACTCTAATTTCATTATCATCAACAACCACATCAATATGCCTTTTGGAAAACGTTCAAAGTGTGATGTTAGCATCCACTTTCCATGTCAAGTATAAACCTCCTCTAGTACCTTCAGCAGCGACCTTAATACCATTTTGAAAACCGCAACTTCGTCGAACTGATTCCATTTGCTTTCCACATAGCTTTGTCTCCATGAAGAAGACAATTTGGGGATTGTGTAACTTCAGCATATGCTGAAAATGTCGAATCGTCTGTGGTCTCTCCAAACCACGGACAATCCAACTCAAGATTTTCTTTGCGATCGGTAGGCTTGCCTTTTGGCAGCCACCGATAATAAATGATTAGAATCTACCACTCTCATAGTTCTTGTCGTGAAAGCTTCATACCCTTCTTTGCTAGAAAACTCTTCAATCACTCATCTATTTCTCTTCTTTCCCCCTTCTCCGATGATAACACCATCATCTAGGTCATGCTCTATGGCGGTTTGCAATTGATCCATCCATACATTCTTCCTTGATTGATCAAAGGATGGCAGACTCCCTTCTAAATTAAAACCCAGAACTGGATCAATATTCATCCCACCTCTTTCAATGTTTCCCTCATCTCGTAATCGATTCCTCATTACTCGATTTTCCTTCCACTGTCCTCCACTTTTCCCCTCTCCATCCACCCTAAGCCGGATATTAGTCATTGATAAAGCCCAACGAGATTGGGCTCGCAATGATAAGTCCCAACCCATCTCAGTAACTTCTACCTCAAGCATCATTTTTGCATCACAAAAAGAATCACTGTGCCCCAAGCAATCACAATAAAAACAGAAAAGGGATAGACATTCATATTTGAACCTGACATACGAGCATCTTCAGTTAAACATAACTTACTTCTTCCTTTTCAATGAGCGTCTTATATCTAGTTTAGCCCTAATTCTCATATAATTGCAATTTTCTTTCCCAATCTGATCCATCATATTTTAGGAAGTTCCCTAAAAAATTCCTCAACTGCACTGCTAGACTTTCAGAAAACAAACCAATAGGGACATCTTGAATTTGAACCCAAAAAGGGGTGAAAATGAATGGAATTTTTAATGGATCCTCCCCTCGTTGCAAATTAGAAAGTATTAGCAAGTGATTATTGAAGGTCCATAGTGAGCCTTTTAAAACCCTTTCCAAATCCATAATGTAAAAAAATTGGAATAAATACCTTTTTTCTCCCAAATCCCGAATTTGAAAACTCCATACAGGATGCCACAGATTTGACATTGTACTCTTCATAGCTGGGAAGTGAATTAAACTGGCTGTTAAGAAACAGCTTACCAGTTGAAACTCTCATTCTCTTGCTGAAAGCAGATCTAATTGAATCTGTAAAATTCCATCTTCATCCTCACTAAGAGACAAATCCGCTAATTCATTCTCCATAATTGCAAATCAGGAAGACGAACGTGAAGAGAACTCCCAGCAAACCGTAAATTAAAGCTGTACTGAGCATGTCGGATAGAATTAGACAAGAAATAATAAAAACCAATTGAAAAAAACCTAAAAACACATACTAGAGACGATAGATAGAAACGTGCTAGGGTAGCAGACTTTGTATATAATTTACCTTACATTATTAATTTCACCACAAATTAAGTCGAGAAATAGTTACCACCATTTACATTCTTACAACAGTAGACAAATGCTTATTTTGGCGACATTATTTAGATTAATAGAAGGAATAGACTTTGAATTTAAATTATTAAATGTTAATTTTTTACTATCTTATATATCAAAAAATTGTCTACCTCTTAAGAACGACATATATATATTATAATAAAAAAGGAAATACATAAATTAAACAAACACAGTTCTTGGTGACATAACACAAATAGTACTAGTACTAAGTTGACCAAGAAGCACCACTAGAGGAGAATAATTGAAAATGCTTTGTAATGTTTGCCCTCAAGCCATCGATGCTAGGGCATTAACAAATTTATTATCGAGAGAGACATATTTTGACATGAGCTTTTGAATAAAATTATCACCGATGTACAGGAAATTAATTGTATATAAATTATGTGCTCTTTTTTTTTTTTTCATAAATAGCTTTTTCAAAATTAAATCTTTGCCTTCTTGGTAATGATGCTAGCCTTCAAGCTAGTTGGTGGTAGTTTTTTCAACAATTTTTTTCGTACTTCTACTTATTCTTAATTTCAGCTTACATTTTATTGGTTTTATCCACAATATCATGGTTGTTCATATTATTCGTGGTTTTTGTGTTTTCTTTGAAATCAAATGTTTTTTATTTTAATTTAATTTTAATTTTAATTTTTAGTCATGTTTTGGTATATAAATAAGATTTGTCAATATAAAAGTGTCACCAAATTTATTATGAACTATTCTTAAAATACTTTATCATGATAGATTATAATGATGGTGATAGATTTGAAATGATAAGGAAAATGATAGGTCATTTGAGATGTAACGCCCCAAAAATTTATGTTAATGTTTTGATGAAACATTACACAATTATTTGTCTGCTTTAGTGGTTATGTGTTCTGGAAGTGTGTGAGAGGTCTCAAGTTCAAGCATTGTCCTGGGCAAATTTTGAGTTTTTATGGAATAAAGCCTTACGTTTGGTTATTAGGCTTATAAGTATTTATTTGTAAGAATATGTTAAAATGGGCCTGTTAGTCTGATGGTTAAGAGATGTGTCAAGGTACTAAATGTCCTGTGTTCGAATCCCTCCGTGAGCATTATTTTTGCCTGTTACGTCCAGAGAGTTTGTGTTGGACTAAAAATCTGAGTGGGGAGTGGGGTTGAGAGAATTTAGGAGGGAATCAGGAGATGTGGGGGAGTTATCCAAAATCCGATCATATTCTTCTCTTTTGAAAAATATTCGGTTCTCTCTGTAGTTTTGGCATTCTTTCCCCTTTCTTTGGCTGCCGAAATTTTGTTCTCTCACAATCCTCTCTTTCTCGAATTCTTTTCCACACTGTCTTTTGACTTTATACATCTATCTACGATCGTTCGATAAGGTTACTTCGCTTAAGCCTTAATGTTACTTTTAGGTTAATCTTGATAAAAGGAAATTGTGTGTTGTTTTTTGTAGGCGAAGAATAATTTCTGGTTGGGGTTTCCGTAGTAGAATAAGCAACCGAATTTTTGGTTCGGCAACGGTAAGTTTTGTGTGCGAAAAATATTGTCCATAGGGTGCGTTCGATTAGGGACTGTTTGATTCTCGTATTTTCGTATTTGATTAAGGACTTTGGTTGGTCAATTATAGGTTTCTGGAGTGCTCGGGGATCGTTTTAACATCAATTGAAACCAAGTGTGTACCCGAAAATACAAAAAATAAGAATCGAAGAAAGCCGAAATGATTCTGTCGATGCCACACGGCCGTGTGGTAGTCTGAGTGCAAGGCTGTGAGCCACAACATGACCGTGTGATCGACGAGCCAAGCCGTGCGTAAGTGACACGGCCGTGTGATGGTAGAGCAAGACCGTGTGCGACACACGGGCTCGACCTATTGGGCCGTGTAGGCCACAGGAGTAAACCATATGAGAGTGTGGAATTTTGGGCCAAGCCGTGTGATCCACTAGGCCAAGGCCAATTTGCGCCATGTGGGCCTACACACAGGCAGGCCACATGGGCGTGCGAGCCCATTTTTCTGAACTGGTCTGTAAGGTTACACGGGTCGCCAAAGTCGACTGTGGACCTACTATAGAGTGGATAAGCATTACTTAGACACCTAATTACGTGATCCGATTATATGATATATGTATTAAGCATGTTACACTTAACATGTATACCGATTTGAATGTATGGTCTGTTAATTGCATTATAGCATGTCATCGATTGTATGCTGCATTACATTGGGTGGGTTGATGATATTGGAGGAAGTATCTGAAGGCTATTAAGTCTGTTATCTGGCAGCTCAGCTATAATTATTTGATTATGTGCCACATTTCAGTACAACATGGTGTGTAGGGATGGGTGGGTTGATTTTATCCCCACATGGTGTGTAGGGTTGGTTGGAGATAGTATGTAGAGGCTGGGGGTAGGATTCTGATATTCTGTTCTGCATGTTATATCTGATGGGCTGAGGCCTTAAATTGTATCTTATTCTGTATCTGAGTGGGCTAAGGTCCACACCGATTCTGTAATAGGCTCAGACCCGAACTGTAAATATATGACTGTTATATGATATTATGCTGTGTGCATGTTTTCTGTGGGGATTATACACTGAGTTTGGAAAAACTCATCCTTTTTCTGTTTAATCTGTTCAGGTAATCCCCAGCATTAGACGGATCGATGCAACGGAGGACTCGATGGTGACCACTGCTTCTGCTTCACGATAAATTCACGGTTTTTATACTTATTTATGGTTTTGATTATATCTGGGAAATTTTTGTTTTATGTAATTACGACTGTAGAGTCCAATTTTGCAGCCCAGAGCCCATTATACCAATTGACCAAAAGAAAAATAAACACACTAAAAAAGGTCCAAATGTCCATTACAACAAAATTTCAGCACAAAATCCAACAGACCATGCTAGCACAAAACATAAAACAGAAAGCAAAAACCCTAACAGCCATTGTGCCGCAGCCTCCAAGTGACCTTCACACTCACGCATCCGGCTACAACGCCACCACCCCGCGACGTGTGCCACTCCACTATGCCACATCAGTATCGTGCTCTACCACGCACCTACAAATGTGCAAACAAATAGTTGTAAAACGGGCTATAAAAGCCAAAATAAATATTGTAAAAGGGGTTCTTTTTTTAAAAGGATATACATACGAATATAAGGAAGACGATTTTTTTCAGAAAAAAACAGTACAAGCACAGAATCAAAGGCAAAGATCCATTTTTTTTTCTTTTTCGGCTTTCCCTTTTTTCAAATATTTTCGTATTTTACTTTATTTTTATTCACTATATATATGTAAAAATACACTTACATAAGGAAAAAGGGAGATTTTACCTATTTCGGCGGCCGACGATTGGTGGGAGAAGGTCGGAGCTTGGGGAGGCCTGGAGAAATCGGAGAGGGAGAGAGTGTTCTTTTTTTTTTTTTTTGAAACAGGGGTGAAAATGAAGGAAAGGTGTGGTCTTTTGGGTTTTAAAAGATTAAAAGGAAGTGATGACTTTTAAAAGGGGTGGGCCCTGCGCAATTACTTGCTTTTGCAGGTGAATATGCGCATTTTTTCCCTCGATGGGGAAATTGCGCGATAGGTCCTCCTTCTACGCGAGCCTGTTTAATTGCATCCCCCCTTTAGTTTTTTTCTTTTTTTTAATTTTTCCCTTTGATTTTGTTTGCGTTTTCAATTTGATCCGCACTTAGGTGCACCGTTACAGGAGGGGGTTTATTGCTACTTTGGTCCCCCTGCCTTCTTGCTTGCGTTTTAATCCGGTCCTCCCCTCTTATTTTATTTCTGATTTTACCCCAAAGTCTCTGTTTTCTATCCGATTTAATCCTTTTCACTATTTTGCTATTCTACTATTAAAATTAGTTTTTTTTATCTTTAGTACTGCTAATGTTTTTATTTTTTTATGTATTATTATTATACTTATTTTTTTTATATTATATTTTTCTTACTATTACCTTTTTATTAGCGTTTTTTTAATGTTATTTTTATGATTATTATTATATAGTATTATTATATCTTTATCTTTATTATTTAGGACTATTACTACTATACTATACTCATTATTATTCATCATTATATTATTCTATTACTAATATTTTTCTTTATTTTTATACTATTATATCTATTAATATGTTATGGTTTACTTTAATTGTTTTATCGTATATTATTATTATATATTGTTCTTTTATATCTACTATTTTTATTATTGTCAGCATACCTTTATTTCTTTTATTACTATCTCTTATTAATGTTAATATTATCACCGTATTTACATGTCAATATTTTTGTCTTTATGTTTTTTAAAAAAATTCACAAAAAAGGGGTTTTCACAAAGGTAATATTTCGTGTTTGGAAGTCCGAAAAATTGTGCCCAATCGTGCTGGGTTTCTATTTTTCGTTCGTCTAGATCACTAAATATCCTTTAAAAATTTCAATCGTGGTTTTTGAAGTTCGAGAAATTCGTGCCCAATCGTCTTTGGGTTTCGATTTTTCGTTCATCTAAACAACTAGGTATCCTTCACTGATTTTTCATCGTATTTCTTAAATAAAGGCAATATTTCATGATTGGAAATCCAAGGGATCGTACCCAATCGTCTTTGGGTTCGTTTTTAATTTAGCCAAATAGTGAAATACCCTTTTTAAATTGCAATATATGAATTTTGGAAATCGAAATGATCTTGGTATCGAAGGTTTGGAGCATCGCGCCCTATCGTCTTTGGATGTGGTATTTCAACTTTTGAACAAGAGAGTTTTGATATCCAATGCGAAGTTATCCCAACATTTTTAAAGATTCATATTTTAAATTTTTTTTCCTAATTTTCGATATTAAAGACATTAATCAACCAATACGGTACCAATTTTTGGGCGTTATGAGGGTGCTAATCCTTCCTCGTGCGTAACCGACTCCCTGCACTTTTTCTTAAAATTCAGTAGACCAAAATGTTTTAAAGTGACCCAATCGCACTTCAAAAAAGATTGGTGGCGACTCTATCTTTCTTTTTAAAGTCGACCCGTTTTCCAAACAAAAAAATGGTTTCGACAGCTTGGCGACTCCACTAGGGACCAATAAGAGAGTCAAGCCGTAAAATTGGTTGATTATTGTCCTTTTTATCGAAAATAAATTTTTTTTATTTACATTTCCATGAGTTTGTGTTGCGTCATATATCTGCTTTGGTTTGAGACACATAGAATATTTTTGCATTCATATTGCATGACCGTTGTGGTCACACCCTTAAGTGGGAGCGAGAAGCTACGCCTTCGTGAGGTTTTCACGTCCGCATGGGCTAGGGGACTGCTTCCGGAGTACATCCGTACCTATGGTTCCGTGAGGTTTTCACCTCTGCATGGCCATAGGGAAATGTATTCCCCTGAACTGAACTCGATCCGTATGAGCCTATAATGGGTGAGGATTGAGGAATCTGCTAGTTCGGGTACCCTTCCTTTAGAACTAAACCACATATAGTGAACCTTAAGAGCCCATCCTAGGTATAGCCATGCTAAACCTTAGTGGCTACCTATGTAGTGGTTTGACATTTTTTTACTTGCTTTGGTTACTTTTATGCGATACTAACTTGTTTTATTTTCATCATATTTGCATGCCATTTCATACTTAAAAGGCGTCGATTCCTGTTTTAATTACTAAGTTAGAAGGCTTGTTATGGAGAACGGATTCCTTGATAAAGTAGAGGATAATGCGGCCATGCGTATATGGTCAGAGAAGACACAGCTTGAGAAGGGGGATAGTCTAACCGAGGGGTATACATCAGAATTATTGGACTTCACTCGCATCAGTGTGACACAGAATGAGCTCCAAGAGTTAAGAGATATATGGGCCTACTGGGATGAAGCAACTAAGCAGCTTTTCTACTTTAATTATGGTGATCTACCCTACTTACTGGACATCAGAGTTGACAAAGACTTATTTCGGGCTATGACTCAGTATTGGAATTTCGCTTATAGCTGTTTCACATTTGAGGAAGTGGATTTGGTGCCTCTGATGGAGAATATACGGCTTTGCTTCAGTAGCCAAAGGGTTCAGAGTTGACAAAGTTTATTTCACACCGCTAATGCACCAACTTTTGTAAAGAAAGCGATGAGTACATTCGGGATGAATGAACAGTGGGTCGCGACACGAATTCAACAAAAAGGTGAAGAGAAATGCATTCCTTGGAGGAGCTTGAGGGAGCTGATTGTGGCACATCCAGATGCCAATAGGAAAGTTGACATGTTCGCCCTAAGTATCTACGGCTTGGTAATTTTCCCCAAAGCTCTGAGACATATAGATGATGCGGTTACTGACTTGTTCGATCGACTTGACAAGGGGGTTATGCCAGTACCAGCGATTCTTACCGAAACGTTTAGATCTTTGAACTCGTGTCGGAGAGCAGGTGAGGGTAGATTCCTAGGCTGCGCGCAACTATTGTTGGTTTGGTTCCATAGCCATTTCTGGAAAGTAGATAGAGCTTCTTATCGGTTTTTTTTTTTACGAAGTACTCCCTATTAAAGTAGTTGGCGGCCGCACCCAGGAGAGATGACATATCAGAAGAGAACTGGATCGCGCTTCTTCAGAATCTGCAGGAAAAAGATGTGGAATGGCGAGCTCCTTGGTTCGTTCCTGATGAAATTCTCTACCGGTGTGGGAGTTATGATTGGGTTCCTCTGTTAGAAATCTGGGGAGCCGTTGGGTATGCTCCTTTGCTCGTGCTAAGGCAATACCAATCGAGACAGTTTATACCGGTAACGCATGGGCTAGCTCAGTTTGAATTCTCTTATAGTGGGAACAATTATAAGAAAAGAGTTCGAGAAGTTTCTGATGCGTGGAAGTAGGTTCACCGAATGAAAAGAGTTGCTATGGGTCCAATGGCAACCCTCGAATATAATACATGGCGGAGTAGGAGATTAAACGATAATATCTCCGCCGACGTTTGAGATGCCGCTTCGATCGATAGAGGAATACCTGCAAGTAGTCCCTTCTGAGTTGGAGATTATGAAGCAAGACTTTGAAAGTAAAAATTCAGAGCTAGGGAAAAAGATAGAACAACTAGAAGAGGAAAAAACGAATTTGAGGTTAGATATTGATATCCAGAAATCAGAGGCTGAGAAGCTGGGGGAAGGAAAAAGGAAGGCCGAAGAAGATTTGGGTAGCTTGAAGACCGATTACAAAAAGTTGCATCTATCGATGAGGACTGCTGGGCTGGGTAAAACCTCGGAACAATGGCGTCAAGAAGTTCAGGAGGAGAAGGCCAAGGTTGATCAGTGGAAGAAGAGGTTCCATGAGGCTCAGGCACAAAAGGATACTCTGAGAAAGACTGTAGGTGAGAGCCAAAGTAAGAATGAGATGTTAAGAGCTCGAGTAGCAGAACTAGAAAGGGCATTGTCTCGAAGTCGTAGCTCTACGGTGAAATTGGAATCAAGCCTAAATTAGATTGAAGAGTTGAAAGGAAAGGTGGTAACACTTGAAACAGCGCTGCAAAATAGTGAGCTTCGGATCCAACTATTAGAGGCAAACAACGAGTGACGGGAAGAACAACTTTAACGTTCTCAAAACCAAATCAGAGATAGAGACTACCTTATGGGCGAAGCCGTGATTCAGATACGAGAAGTGGCTGAACATTTACAAGCCTTAGCTGTTCAGGCTGATGTGTTAAGTGTAGTATATGAGTCAGAGTCAAATAGGGGCCGAGAATTAGCCTCACTTCTTGAGAAAGTTAAAACTTTGGGCATAAGGGCTAGGTCGTATATGTGACTCTGTTTTATGTAAAGGATTTTGTTTTTTAAATAAGTTTTTTATAAGAAATTGAACCAGAATTGACGCCTTTTTGCATTCATTCATTTACATTGCATTTCATGCATTGGCATTGCATCACATCATAGCATTAAAATATCACAAAATAGCCCTATTAACTAAACATCATATTATAGTTATCCTGGAACACCATTACTACACGCGAAGGAAAAAAAAAACCATGGATCAAAGGTTGGAAAGGTTGGAGCAGAGATGCGAGAAAAGATGCAAGACCGATTCTGACTCGGATGCAAGAAGCGATTGGCCAAAATCTAACAAGACGTGAGGGATCAAATGCTGGAATCCCAGGGAAGTATGATGAGCCAGTTAACGCTGTTGTTGACTAGAGCACAGGATAAAGGAAAAGGCCCTATGGCCGATGCCGGGGATGAAAATGAAAATTCTGCTTATCCGCCAGGCCTAGCCCCTGTAAATTCTCAAGTGCAACCTCCGAGAGTGTCTGTTAATATCAGACTTCAGTATCAAACTGGTGCCTCGGCGCCGGCAAACTTCCAGACAGGCTCGAGCTCTAACCGTGGAGACAATTTGCCAAAGATCATGGTCCCGGATTTCGACGATGCATTAGAGGGGGAGAAAGCAAATGCGGAGTTCTCAAAGGAGTTTGAGGATCGCTGCAAATGGCTGGAGGAGAAGATTAAAGCATTGGAAAGTGCTGATCACCAATGCGAGGTGGATGCTAGGAAGCTGAGTCTAGTCCCAAATTTGGTACTTTCTCCGAAGTTCAAGATGCCAGAATTTAAAAAGTACAACGGGACCAGTTGCCCTGAGGCCCATATTACCATGTTCTGTCAGAGAATGATGGGATATGTCAACAACGACCAGTTGTTGGTTCACTGTTTCCAGGATAGTTTGACTGGGGCTGCAGCAAAATGGTATAACCAGCTGAGTTGTACGCAAATCAGATCGTGGAAGGACTTAGCACAGGCCTTCATGAAGCATTATGGCCATATAGCTGATATAGCGCCTGATAGAATCACGCTGCAAAATATGGAAAAGAAGCCAGGCGAGAGTTTTAGGAAATATGCTCAGAGGTGGAGGGAAGTCGCCACACAAGTCCAACCACCGTTGCTGGAGAGGAAAATGACCATGCTGTTTGTTAATACCCTAAGAGCACCTTTTATCAACCATATGTTGGGGAGTGCCACCAAGAGCTTTGCAGACATAGTGATGTCTGGCGAAATGATAGAGAACCCGATAAGGTGTGGTAAAATTGAAGCTGGAGAGAGCATGAGAAAAACGACACCAAAGAAAAGGGAGAATGAAGTGGGTAGTGTAAGCTCAAATTATCCCAAACCCATTACTATTAATCAACCAAGAGCGGTCACCGCGGGCCAGCAGACCCCACCAAGACAAGAGCCTAACACGAGGCAGAAGACCGAGAAGTTGCAGTTTACTCCCATACCTGTAACGTATAGGGAGTTGTATAAAACTTTGTTTGATGCGCACACCGTAGCCCCATTCTACTTGAAGCCGTTGCAACCTCCGTATCCCAAGTGGTATGACACAAACGCTCAATGTAAATACCATGCGGATGTAGTAGGTCACTCGATAGAAAATTGTACTTCATTCAAAAGGTTAGTTGAAAGACTCATCAAGGCGGGAGTGGTAGAGTTCAATGACGCTCCTGGGGGAGGAAATCCGTTACCCAATCATACGGGTAAAGGGGTAAACGCGGTAGTTGAGAATAGGGGGAGGAGAACCAAGCAGGAAGTTGCTGAGGTGAGAACCCCATTGAGGGAAGTTTGAAAAGCAATGCAGCAAATGGGGTTAGTTCTGCAGGAGAATGTGAACCGATCTCGAGATGCAAGGAACTACTGTGAGTTCCATGATAAGGAAGGCCATGAGATCCAGCAGTGCAACAAATTCAGAACCTTAGTACAAGGGTTAATGGATAATAAAGAGCTGGAGTTCTTTGACTTTTCCAAAGAGATAGATGTATGCGCCACAGAAGGAGGGTCTGCAGAAAGGATCTCTAAATTCAATCACCCAATAGTGGTTGTCACACGGCCAAGGGTCGATGAGGCAGGAGTGAGAATGGCACCGAGGGTCAAAATTAAAAAACCTGTGACTTCTCCTTATAAGGAAACACCGAGGATTGTAATCAGAAAACCCGTAACTTCTCCTTATAAGGATACACCGAGGATTGTAATTCAGAAACCAGTGACTTTTCCTTATAAAGATGACAAGAGGGTACCTTGGAATTACAATTGCACTGTGACAGTTTCCGGGAAAGAGAATTTGGCCAGCACACCCGACCCAGAAGCTGAGTCCTCTATGATGAGAAGGGGGGACGAGAAGACAGGACCACTGGTTAATAAACCAGTAACAGAGGATGAGGCCGAGGAGTTTTTGAAGTTCCTGAAGCACAGTGAGTACAGTGTTGTAGAGCAGTTACACAAGCAGCCGGCACGCACATCGGTATTGGCCTTACTGCTAAACTCAGAAAGACACCCTAGTGCGCTAATGAAAGCGTTGAACCAGATTTATATTGCTGATGACATTTCGGTAAATAAGTTGAACCGTCTGGTAAATAACATAAGCGCAGATAATTTCATCTCGTTCAGTGATGATGAAATACCGCCGGGGGGCGTGGGATCTACTAAAGCTTTGCACATCACTACCCGATGCAAAGGGTATACACTGCCAGGGGTATTAATTAACAACGGATTGGCACTGAACGTTTTGCCCCTATCTACACTGGACAGGTTACCTGTAGACAGCTCTCACATGAAAACTTGCCAAAATATAGTGAGAGCCTTTGATGGCACTGAGAGAAATGTGATGGGGAGGATCGAGATACCCCTCCTAATTGGGCCAAACACGTACAAGGTAGATTTTCTCGTGATGGACATCAAGCCTTCTTATAATTGCTTGTTGGGGAGGCCGTGGATCCACTCAGTGGGAGCTGTACCATCGTCATTGCACCAAAAGTTGAAGTTGGTGACAGAGGGCCGGTTGATAACTATAAACGCAGAGGAGGATATCATCGCGTCTGTTACTAGTAATGCACCATACATAGAGAATGATGCGGAGGCTATAGAGTGCTCCTTCAGGTCATTGGAGTTTATAAATGCGACTTTCATCAGTGAAGGTGGCAAGGTCCCGGTGCCAAAAATCTCTGAAGCCACAAGGATGGGCCTACGGCTGACGGTAGAAAAAGGAGCATTGCCTGGAAGAGGACTCGAAAAATACCTTCAGGGCCCGGTTAGAGTGCCAGGATTGGTTGACAAACATGATCGCTTTGGTCTGGGGTATAGGCCAGATACCAAACAGAAAAAGGAGGAGCTGGAAAGGAAACGTGAGAGACGGAGGGCACGATTGAATAATGCTGAGATCACATGGGGTTCGATGACTTTTCCCCATATATCTAATACATTCGTGTCTGGAAGAATTATTCATTCAGGGTTAGAGATTGTGAATAGAGAAACGGCTGAAGACATGATAAGAACTTTGAACATCAATGCTGTGTCTGAAGGGAGTTCGAGGAGAGGAAACTGGGCGGGTATTCGCCCCTCGCCCCTACGAGCCTAGAAGTATTCTGGACAACTGGACTGCGGAAGAAATTCCTGTAGTTTTTAGGACTAAAACAGAGTAATGTTCAAAACACACTTGTTGTTTCAAGCCTAGGGAACAATGAGAATCTTTTGTGAAGTAGGCTCATGTTTAAGCATCTTTACTTTTAATAAAAGTGCATTTTTCTTTCATACCGTGTAGTTATTCTTTTGTTTCTTTTCTTTCCATTCATAATCATAACGCATAAATAAGTCAGTCTTAAATTCATTTTCATTGAATATTCTTTCATACCTACCATAGGTCCCCAGATATCGATGTCATGAACAACGCTGTTACGGACCCAGAATTTCCTGATGAGCAAGACATGTACCTAGAAGAACCTCAGGACTTTACAGATGGCGGAAATTGTATTATATCCGCAGATTTGTTAAGGATGGTAGAGCAGGAAGAAAAGATGATTCTGCCTCACAAAGAGACAATTGAGAATGTGACTCTGGAGGAAGGGAAAGAGGTGAAAATTGGAACCCTCATCACCAGGAAACAAGGCAGGACCTCATCAGACTTCTGTTAGAGTTCAAAGATGTCTTTGCGTGGTCGTATCAGGACATGCCTGGGTTGAGCCCTGATATTGCGGTACATCGCATCCCCATAAAGGAATATTGCAAGCCAGTCCAACAGAAGCTCCGAAGGATGAGACCTGATGTTGTGGTAAAAATCAGAGAGGAGGTCAAGAAGCAGTTTGACGCTGGGTTCTTACGAGTTGTGAATTACTTAGAATGGGTGGCCAACGTTGTCTCCGTCCCTAAGAAAGATGGGAAAGTACGAATATGCATCGACTACAGAGACCTAAACAAGGCCAGCCCAAAAGACAACTTCCCACGGCCTCACATTGACACTTTGGTGGATAACACGATAGGTTTTTCATTCTTCTCATTCATGGACGGTTTCTCAGGATACAATCAAATAAAGATGCATCCTGAGGACATGGTAAAGACTACCTTCATAACCTTATGGGGAACTTTTTGTTACCAAGTGATGCCATTTGGGTTAAAGAATGCGGGGGCAACATATCAGAGGGCTATGGTAACCTTGTTTCACGACATGATGCACAAGGAGATTGAGGTCTACGTCGACGATATGATTGCAAAGTCTCGAACGAAAGGGGAGCATGTGCAAGTTTTAAGGAAACTATTCTTGAGGTTGAGGAAATTTCAGTTGAAACTCAATCCAGCTAAGTGTACTTTCGGGGCTCGATCAGGGAAGCTACTTGGTTTCGTGGTCAGTGAAAAAGGAATCGAAGTAGATCCGGATAAAGTCAAGGCCGTGCAAAAGTTGCCTCTGCCGCGCACTCAAAAGGAAGTCCAAGGCTTTCTAGGAAGACTAAATTACATCGCTCGGTTCATCTCGCAATTGACTAAGAAGTGCGATCCCATATTTCGTCTTCTTAAGAAACACAATCCAAGCATTTGAGACGATGAATGCCAGAAGGCATTTGACAAGATTAAACAGTACTTGTCTAATACTCCAGTGCTAATGCCGCCCAGTCCTAACAGACCATTGATTCTATATCTGACGGTATTCGATAATTCAATGGGATGTGTGCTAGGCCAACACGATGAGACAGGAAAGAAAGAGAGGGCGATATACTACCTCAGCAAGAAATTCACCGAGTGTGAAATGAGATACTCGCCAATTGAGAAACTGTGTTGTGCATTGGTCTGGACAACTCGGAGGTTAAGGCAATACATGTTATACCATACGACTTGGTTAATCTCCAAGTTAGACCCGCTTAAATACGTGATGGAGTCGACCGCTTTGAATGGAAGAATGGCCCGATGGCAAATTTTACTCTCCGAGTTTGACATAGTTTACGTGAACCAGAAGGCTGTGAAGGGGAGTGCAATAGCTGATTTTCTAGCCAGCAGAGCGCTAGACAACTACGAACCCCTGAATTTTGATTTTCCCAATGAGGATCTGATGTTTGTAGCGACAATTGAAGAAAATATCTCAGAAGATCGTCCCTGGAAGTTGAACTTTAACGGAGCATCAAATGCCGTTGGTAATGGAGTTGGAGCAATCCTGATATCCCCGAATGGAGACCATTATCCATTCACTTGCAAGTTGGATTTTGACTGCACGAACAATATGGCAGAATACGAAGCATGCATCCTGGGAATTCGAGCAGCCATAGACCGCAAAGTCAAGTCGCTAGAAGTATATGGAGATTCCGCGCTAGTAATCTATCAGCTCAAAGGTGAATGGGAAACAAGAGATCCCAAATTGATCAGCTACCGAAAGTTAGTTCTGGAACTAATTGAGGAGTTTGATGATATCACATTCTTTTACCTCCCGCGTGATGAAATCCAGATGGCTGATGCCTTGGCCACCCTAGCTTCTATGATCAGAGTAAATGAGCAAGAGGGTATAAAGCTCATCCAGATGAGTATTTATGAGACTCCGGCTCACTGCTGCAATATCGGTGAAGAAGAGGAGAGAGATGATCATCCTTGGTATCAGGATATTCTGCGATATGTAAGGAGTCGTGAATATCCTGATCAAGCAACAGAAAATGACAGGAGAACATTGAGAAGACTGGCCAATGACTATGTCTTAGACGGGGAGATCCTGTATAAAAAGAGGAAAGATCAGGTGTTGTTAAGATGTGTCGATGCTGTTGAGGCTAGGAAAATCCTGGAAGAAGTCCATGAAGGTGTCTGTGGGACGCATGCCAACGGATTTACAATGGCCAGACAAATCATGAGATTTGGGTATTACTGGTCCATAATGGAAGGAGATTGTATTCGTTACGCCAAGAAATGCCACAAGTGCCAGATTTATGGAGATAAGATACATGTGCCTCCTTCACCTCTTCATGTTATGACTTCCCCATGGCCTTTCTCAATGTGGGGCATGAACGTCATTGGACCAATCTCACCGAAGGCTTCTAATGGACATCGGTTCGTCTTCGTGGTCATTGATTACTTCACCAAATGGGTAGAGGCAGCTTCATATGCTAATGTCACGAAGACGGCAGTTAGTAAGTTTTTGAAGAAAGAGATCATATGTCACTACGGTATGCCAGAAAGGATCGTGTCCGACAATGCACTAATCTTGAACAACAGTGCGATAGCGGAAGTCTGCAGTCAGTTCAACGTTAAGCACCATAACTCGTCGCCATATCGTCCGAAAATGAATGGAACAGTTGAGGCGGCTAATAAAAATATCAAGAAAATTATGGGGAAAATGGCTGAGACTTACAAGGATTGGCATGAAAAGTTACCGCTTGCCCTCTACGCCTATCGAACATCGGTTAGAACCTCTACCGGGGCAACTCCTTTCTCGTTAGTTTATGGGATGGAGGCAGTCTTGCCTATTGAAGTTGAAATCCCTTCACTCCGGGTTTTGTCAGAGCTGAAGTTGGACGAGGCAGAATAGGTTCAATCTCGATATGATCAACTAAATCTAATTGAGAAAAGAGGCTAAAAGCCATTCGCCATGGTCGGGATTGTACAGAGGCGGATGATGCGGGCTTACAATAAGAAGGTCCGCCCTGAGTATTCCATGAAGGAGATTTGGTGTTGAAACAGATCCTCCTATGCAAAAAGAGACTGGGAAAGTGGATGCCTAATTGGGAAGGACCTTATGTTGTAAAGAAGGCCTTTTCGGAGGAGCTTTAATACTAGCCGAGATGGGCGGCAAAAGTCTGCCAAATCCAATTAATGCAGACTCAGTCAAGAAGTACTTCGCATGAAAATGGGCCTAGGCGAAAACCCGCAAAGGGCGTTTTGAGTTCAAAAAAAAAAAAGGGGGAGGCCAAGGCGAAAACTCGTAAAGGGCATTTTGAGACCAAAGGGGCTTTGAGTCGAAAACCTGAAAAGGGCGGCTCAGATTATGACCAACTCGTGATAGGGCACACAATAGTTTCGCCATGCCAGAATTAACAATGAGGAGGTATGTTACGTTTTGGGGCATCAACAGAGTACCACGGTTCTCCTAGACACATGTTGAGCTCAGAATGGTCTTCAAGAAGTACGTACAAAGAAGCTCGGGCTATGATATCTGGTGCATCAATTTCACTCTTACTCATTTTGTACCTTAGCAAAATTTACTGCCTTTGTTCAATTCATTCTTCACGGGTTTTGTCCCGAATAAATTCCAGTTTCATTCATCCTCTACAATCTTTTTCCAAGCATTTCATATTGAAGTAATGATTACTGAACAAATAATGCTTTCACAAAAGAAGTTTCGTGTATTACTCTGAAAGTCTATAAATAAATACAAGAATCTGAAGCAGGACAATTATTTGGAACTAACCAGATTTAAAGGGTTCAGAATACTTGAAATAAGAGTCTAAGCAGTGACGATGTATTCAGATTTTGTGTTAAAAGTATCAGCAGAACAAGAAGCCATACAACGGGAATATTGCCCTAGGAAGCAGCGAACAATAATAACTCAAAAGTTAAAAAATTTGGATCATACTCATGACATTTTGTATGCATCTATTCATTCGCAATACATTGATTAGGAGCATCTTTTAATCATGACATCCTAAATCATTTGACATAAGCATAGACCCCATGAAATCAACTCTACAGGTAGGTTCCCCAGAGAACAATGTAGCAAAATTAATGAGAGTGACAGAAGAATGTAGATCTTATCTCTACTGAGCAGGAGTAGAGCAGATCAAAGACAGTAAGCCTTAACCCCCTAAGCAGTAGGGTAACAGGCTAAAAATAACAGATCGTATTCTCTCTTGGCGGGAGTAGAAGCGGATCAAAAACAAGCAGATCTTATCTCTCTCGAAGCGAGGAGTGGAGCGGATCAAAGATCAAAGCCTTATCTCTCTCGAAGCGAGGAGTGGAGCAGGCTAAAGATAGTAGATCCTATCTCCACTGAGCAGGAGTGGAGCGGATTGAAGACAACAGATCTTATCTTTATCGAGCGGGAGTAGAGCAGATCGAAAAAGCGAGATCTTATCTCCACCGGAGGAGAGTGAGGAGCAGATCAAAGATCATAGCCTTATCTCCACCGAAAGTGGAGGAGCAGGTTAAAAAATAGCAGATCTTATCTCATCGGCGGGAGTAGAGAGCGGATCGAAAGACTAAAGCTTTATCTCTCTGCGAAAGAGAAGTGGAGCGAGGCTAAAGATAGTAGATCCTATCTCCACCGAAGCAGAGTGAAGCAGATTGAAGAAAACAGATCTTATCTCTACTGAGCAGGAGTAGAGCAGATCGGAAGACTGAAGCCTTACCTCCACTGAGCAGGAGTGGAGCAGGTCAAAGATACAGATCTTATCTCTACTGGGAAGGAGTAGAGCAGATTGAAGACAACAGATCTTATCTCTACTGAGCAGGAGTAGAGCAGATCGGAAGATCAAGCCCTTCTCCACCGAGAAGCGAGGAGTGGGAGCAAGGCTAAAGATAGTAGATCTTATCTCCACTGAGCAGGAGTGGAGTAGATCGAAGACAGGAGATCTTATCTCTACTGAGCAGGAGTAGAGCAGATCGAAGGACTGAAGCCTTATCTCCACTGAGCAAGAGTGGAGCAGACTGAAAATAGTAGATCTTATTTCCACTAAGTAGAAGTGGAGCAGATCAAAGATAGCAGATCCAATCTCCACTGAGCAGTAGTGGAGTAGATCAAAACAAAATTCCTATATACCCGAAGATGCAATGGGTTAAAGCAAGGCTACATCAAGTCGGGACTCAGCAATACAGGGCAAAATTGGTCCTTTTAAAGTCTTTGCTCCATTCTCGTTACACGACAACGAGCAAAGAGGGGCAGCTGTAGAGTCCAATTTTGCAGCCCAGAGTCCATTATACCAATTGACTAAAAGAACAACAAACACACTAAAAAAGGTCCAAATGTCCATTACAACAAAATTTCAGCCCAAAATCCAACAGACCATGTTAGCCCAAAACATAAAACAAAAAGCAGAAACCCTAACAGCCATTGTGCCGCAGCCTCCAAGTGACCTTCACACTCACGCATTCGGCCACAACGCCACCACCCCGCGACGTGCGCCACTCCACTATGCCACATCAGTATCGTGCTCTACCACGCACCTACAAATGTGCAAACAAATAGTTGTAAAATGGGCTATAAAAGCCAAAATAAATATTGTAAAAGGGGTTTTTTTTTTTTAAAGGATATACATACGAATATAAGGAAGACGATTTTTTTCAGAAAAAAAAATAGTACAAGCACAGAATCAAAGGCAAAGGTCCATTTTTTTTTCTTTTTCGGCTTTCCTTTTTTTCAAATATTTTCGTATTTTACTTTATTTTTATTCACTATATATATGTAAAAATACACTTACATAAGGAAAAAGGGAGATTTTATCTATTTCGGCGGCCGACGATTGGTGGGAGAAGGTCGGAGCTTGGGGAGGCCTGGAGAAACCGGAGAGGGAGAGAGTCTGTTCTTTTTTTTTTTTTTTTTTGAAACAGGGGTGAAAATGAAGGAAAGGTGTGGTCTTTTGGGTTTTAAAAGATTAAAAGGAAGTGATGACTTTTAAAAGGGGTGGGCCCCGCACAATTACTTGCTTTTGCAGGTGAATATGCACATTTTTTCCCTCGATGGGGAAATTGCGCGATAGGTCCTCCTTCTACGCGCGCCTGTTTAATTGCATCCCCCCTTTAATTTTTTCGTTTTTTTTAATTTTTCCTTGGATTTTGTTTGCATTTTCAATTTGATCCGCACTTAGGTGTACCGTTACAAGAGGGGGTTTATTGCTACTTTGGTCCCCTCGGTCTTGCACGCGTTTTATTCCGGTCCTCCCTTCTTATTTTATTTCTGATTTTACCCCAAAGTCTCTGTTTTCTATCCGATTTAATCATTTTTCACTATTTTGCTATTCTACTATTAAAATTAGTTTTTTTTATCTTTAGTACTACTAATTTTTTTTATTTTTTTTATGTATTACTATTGTACTTACTTTTTTTTATATTATATTTTTCTTACTATTACCTTTTTATTAGCGTTTTTTTAATGTTATTTTTATGATTATTATTATATAGCATTATTATATCTTTATCTTTATTATTTAGGACTATTACTACTATACTATACTCATTATTATTCATCATTATATTATTCTATTACTAATATTTTTCTTTATTTTTATACTATTATATCTATTAATATGTTATGGTTTACTTTAATTGTTTTATCGTATATTATTATTATATATTGTTCTTTTATATCTACTATTTTTATTATTGTCAGCATACCTTTATTTCTTTTATTACTATCTCTTATTAATGTTAATATTATCACCGTGTTTACATGTCAATATTTTTGTCTTTATGTTTTTTAAAAAAATTCACAAAAAAAAAGGGTTTTCACAAAGGTAATATTTCGTGTTTGGAAGTTCGAAAAATTGTGCCAAATCGTGCTGGGTTTCTATTTTTCGTTCGTCTAGATCACTAAATATCCTTTAAAGATTTCAATCGTGTTTTTTGAAAATAAGGCAATGTTTCGTGTTTGGAAGTTCGAGAAATTCGTGCCCAATTGTGCTGGGTTTCGATTTTCTGTTCATCTAAACAACTAGATATCCTTCACAGATTTTTTCATCGTATTTCTTAAATAAAGGCAATATTTCATGATTGGAAATCCAAGGGATCGTACCCAATCGTGCTGGGTTTCGGTTTTTAATTTAGCCAAATAGTGAAATACC
Source organism: Gossypium bickii (assembly GCA_025503065.1). Lineage (NCBI taxonomy): Eukaryota > Viridiplantae > Streptophyta > Magnoliopsida > Malvales > Malvaceae > Gossypium > Gossypium bickii. Next base: position 138,757,933 of record CP106710.1, read on the forward strand.
CTTTTTAAATTGGAATACATGAATTTTGGAAATCGAAATGATCTTGGTATCGAAGGTTTGGAGCATCGCGTCCCTATCGTCTTTGGATGTGGTATTTCAACTTTTCGGAACAAGAGAGTTTTGATATCCAATGCGAGTTATCCCAACATTTTTAAAGATTCATATTTTAAAATTTTTTTTTCCTAATTTTCGATATTAAAGACATTAATCAACCAATACGGTACCAATTTTTGGGCGTTGCGAGGGTGCTAATCCTTCCTCGTGCGCATGTAAACCGACTCGAGAGCCTTTTCTTAAAATTCGTGAGACCAAAATGTTTTTAAAGTGACCCAATCGCACTTCAAAAAAGATTGGTGGCGACTCTGTTTTTCTTTTTAAAGTCGGCCCGTTTTCCAAACAAAAAAATGGTTTCGACAGCGACCATTACGAATTTTTGTTTAAATTTAGGGTTTGCAATGCTTTATGATTTTAATTGCTAGAAGTAGGAAAGCGCAGGTTTCCAAAAGAAACAAATGTTTTACCAAAACACCACGATTACGAAAACTGTTTTTAAAAGCTTCCGCGAAGTATAAATGTTTTGGAAAATGGACAGCGTTTTGGAAACGAATGGCACTAATTAGAATTAACATAAAATAATGAAAAAAATTTAAAAAGGAGAAAGGGTTTGAGTGTGGCTACGGTTTCAAAAGCACTATCATTTGACATCGTCAGATTCGGTCATAACGTCTAGACCGGGTTTCGGGTGTTTCATGAGACTTGACCTTTTGTGCATCACTAATGTGGTGGGTCTCTTGAGGCTTTTAATAGTTTTTTTCTTGATTAATCGATGTTCATCATCAGGTTGATTTGATGACGGCGAGGCTATGATGCAAATTTTCAACGATTTGATTAAGTTGATACATCTCTAGTTTGTTTCTGAATTATTCTAGTGTTGCAGTTACTGTCAATTTGTCATTATCTTTTTTGAGATTATTCTGCAGATATGACATTTGTGCTTCATTTTATACTGATTTATTTATTGTTTGCACTATATATCATATCTTTATATTATTATTGTTACTAATTTCTATTAATAATAGTATTTTTACAGTTATATACTTTAAAATCTTAATATTTTATCAACACATCACACAGTGTAATTTTTTGTTAAAATATATTGTCAGCCCTTTTATTTTTATAGAATTTGAGATTTAGCCCTTATATTTAAAAAAATTAAAAATTAAGTACTCTTACTTTATTGATTAAAAAAATCCAAGTTCAATCATTAACAGTATTAATATTTTCCATCAAAAGTTATCAACTTGGCATGTTGATTAGGCCATCGTTATAGGATATGACATATAATTGATGAAAAATAAATATGCTAAGTTGACAATTTCTTATGAAAACTATCAAAGATGATGATTAGAATAGAATTTTTAAATTTGAAAAGTAAGAGGATTAAGTTTTCAACTTTTTAAGTACTGGGATCAAATATCAAATTCTAAAAAATACAGGGACTAATAACATATTTTAACCTATTTTTTTTATAAATATATTCTTAATCACCTAACTTTTAATGTGTTTTTTTGTCACTTAATTATAAAAAAAAAATCTTTTACTTTTATCACCAATAATGCGAAAAATATTTTTTATCCCTCAACCGTTAAATCCACAACGCATTAACAATGCAAATTTAATGAAAAAGTGCCCTAAATTGTATTAGCTAATCTCTCTCTCTATATATACAAATTCATCTTCTACTATTTTATCCGAGTTAGAACATCGAATGGGATAGGTTTTGTTTCATTAAATGTGCTTGCTTAGGCAAAATTTGAAAAATTTGAAATTTCTTTTATATAATATTTATTTTTACTCATAACGTTTATAAAATTTTAAATTATAGAAAAATGAACTTTAGCATATTTAAAGTCACATTTTTTTTTATTGTAATAACAATAGTAGTAACCAGAAGTGAATCTTTATGGGGCCTGGGCCCACCCCCAAAATTTCTGGAAAAATGCATTTCTGTTTTGAAGTTTTAGAAAATTTTAATTAGTCTCATTGTATATTTTTCTAAAAAAAAATTAATTGAGCTCCCTTAAAAATTTTGAAAATTCTCATTAATTTTACAAATTTTTTTAAAAAATTATTTAGATCCCTATTTATTTTTAAAAAATATTATTGAACTCCTAAAATTTTCAAATTTTTATTAGTCTCCTCAAAACTTAACTAAGACTCAATCAACAAATTTTAATTTTTATATTTATTCATTTTTGGACATACTCATAAATAATCCCACATCATTATAAGTTAATTCATGCACTGCAAAATTGTAAATTAGAAATTAATAATTTAGGAATACTTGAAACATATAATTTTCTTTCCCTTTTCCCTTTTTTTAATTTACTGTCAAAACTATATATAAACTTTGATTCAATGTGTAATATTATACATGAACTTTGATTTTATACATGAAATTTTGATTTGATTCAATTATTACATATCACTAACAACATTATCGAATTGATACCATTTTACATTGATATATTACATATACAAACAATTTTATTAATTTAATATAAAAATAAATAAATATATTCATTTTTTTAAATATATAAAATTGAATTGAAACTAAAATCTCTTCTATAATTACACCAAAATCTATATATCAAATTACATATTAAATCTTACTTAAACAACATCATCACTCAAAAAGAAAGAATCTTTGAAAATTGAATAATGATTTGAGGCCAAGACAAGAGCTTTAAAAAGAGCAAGTTGTATGAATTAAATAATGAAAAGTTTGCAAAAGATGACAAGGTTCTTCATTAACATTTACTAATCAGAATTGCATTACTTTTTTCCCTCAAAATTTTATATTATAGAATAATGATTGTGGAGGTACCATCAAATCAATAAAACAAGTCCATGTGATTATATTCATTGTCATTTTCCTTTCCTTTTTAATATATTATATTATCTCTTGGCTCAGCTATCACATTTGTAATTTCGATTTTTTTTAATTATTTCAATATTTATACATATGATTAACATGATATATCATATATTTTTTAAAATATTTAATCATTTATGTGGTATACACATTTTTTAAAGTTTGTGTAATTCGAATCTATTACTTATTGAAGAAATAAATATAATAGTAAAATAAGGAAAATTGTGGGTAAGGACCATGCCGTACAAATAAAACCAGTATAGAATTATATTTTTTCAATTTTTAAATAGATGTAGTCGAACTCCTCTTGTATAATTTATTTTTCAATATTAATGAATTTTTTTTTCTCTACCTTTGATTTTTTCTGAAAAAAATTTCACGTAAAATCTCTATGATATTTTAGTTTTGCAAATTGTTGAGACACGAATTCAATGATATATTGCAACATTTTGAGGAAAATTTCAAGTTGCATTTGATGTTGGCAATTTTAGCTTATAAGTAGTTTTTCGTTCTTAGTTTAGTGGTAGCAAAATTAGGGTTTTGTTTTGTAAAAGAAATTATATACGAGAAAGTCCAGATATTATGAAATTCGTAAATTTAGATTTTTTTTTATTTTGTAAAAAAATAAAATAGATATGAGACTATGAGAGACTCTATTATTATGAGATTTGTTATTTTGTTGAGATGTGTTTTGGACAAAGGACTTAAAAGGGAGGAATTTCATTGGGTTTTCAACTTTTCAAAAATATTTTTTTTTCAAAAGTGATAGATAATGTTAAAATATTTAAAGAATTTTGGAAGGAGTTTTGAGTAGCTCAAATTTCGCATAAAATAGGTGGTTTTTTAAAAGGTATAATGATTTATTTGGTAAAAAATTTATTTTAACTCTTTATTTAATTTTTCGTCTTTTTTAGTCTTCAAATTAACACTTTTTATCAAAATAACCCGAAATGGACAAAAAAGGTAATAGACATTAACTTTATTGACATGACATCTATATGATAGTTCACGTGTATGTCATGTTAGCAATTAGTTAAAAATTTTAAAAATCCAAAAATTATAGAATATTTTAAAAATTTTGTAAACTTTCAAAATTTTCTTAAAATTGTTTAAAAATTATAAAAAATATTTAAATTATTTAAAAATTCAAAAAAATTAAAAAGTATTTTAACAATTATAAATTTATTCCATGATAATTTTAAATATATTATATAATTTTTGGAATTTTTCAAATAATTTTAATTAATTCCAGACATGGCATACATGTGAATGCCATGTCAGCAAATTTAACATATGTTAATTATTTTGTCAATTTTGAGTTGTTTTGACAAAAAAAGGCAAAATGTTAAATGGAGGATTAAAATGACTTCTTTACAGAGTTGGAAGGCCAAATAAGTCATTACGCCTTTTCAAAATTCTAATATTCTTTTAGTGCCTATGGTCCTATAATAAAATAAAAAATAGGGATAATGTCACATTTAGTATCTGTATTTTTCATAAAATGTCGAATATGGTACCTATACTTTGAAGTCTAAATTATGCTATTATCTTTATACTAAGCGGAAGTTGTGGATTTAATTCATATACTTTTATTTTATCAATTTGATAAAGGATGAGAAGGATGAACGCGAAAGCGGATCGTAAAATTTGTCAAAGTGGCGAATTTGACTTAGGGCTCTAGACATTTGGAAAGAAACTTGCATTTTGACACAACCTGAAATGAAATTGAATCCAAATCAGATAAAAAAATTAAAATAAATAACTAAAATAAAACAATAAATCAAAGATTAAAGAAGCAAATAAAGAAGATAAATGGAAGGATTGAATGTGTCATGTAGAAGTCCTTAGAAGCCTTAGAAACATGAAGAATCCACAACCTAGTTTTAAACTAAACTTTCTTGCTAACATAAAACTCCTAAATAATTTAAAATAATTAATAATTATAAAAAATTTGGAATAATAATAATAATAAAATAATAAGAGATGATAAATACAATTGGGCTCATATATATAATAAAAATTAGGCCTAAAACTCAAACACAATATGGTTTAAACTCGAATTAAAAGCTCGAAATTCGTAATTCCCGTCATTATCTCGTTCAGAAATTCTGCCCGCGCAGTCTTCACTAAAACAGTCATAACTTGAGCTCCTAAACTCAAAATCGAGTGATTTAAAATGCCTTTCGAAGTTAAGAGATAGATCTTCAAGTGCCATAAAGACATTTCAACCCAAAAATGCCAGGATCACATCCAAAAAGTTGTCGCAAGTCTACTGATTTCCCAAGCCTAAAAATTGGCAGTTTTGATGATTGGGATCTAATAAATTTCACCCCATTCGTGCGTGTATCACAATTTTAGTCCTTTTAATTTTCAAATTGGTAAATTTTAGTCCCTGCACTTTTCAAAATTTGAAATTTTATTCTTAGCTCAAACAGTAGCAGTTAAATCTATTTGATTAATTTCAATTACTAGTCCCATACTATGTGTATAGTTGTAGATTTAGTCCATTTCTCTAATTGGATCATTCTAAGTCCCTATACTTTTTGAATTTTGAAATTACAATTTTAACACAAATGACAGTTGGTAATCGATTAACTAGATTTTTAGTGAGTAATATGTGGAAATAGTAGGCTGACATAACATTACACATATGATAATATGTTTGGCGTGTTAGATTTTGAAAATAGTAAAACTTTACATAATGAATTTAACAATTATCTTTTGGTGATGATTGAAATTTAAAATTTTGAAAAGTATATGGATTAAAAAGGACCAAATAAAACAATAAGGATTAAGTTCACAACTTTTGCTAAGTACATTGATTAATAGCAGATTTTAACCTACCTTGAAAATGTCCAATGTGGTACTTGAACTATAAATTTGTGTTTTATTATGATACCTAGTGTTAAAACCGCTAGTGAATTGCTATATTAGCCCATGAAAATTGACACGAACTTATTTTTAAAATCTTCAAGTCCACATGGATAATATAATATGATGTGGAAAATTAGAAAAAAAAAACTAAACATATGGTTAATAAAAAATAACTAAATACTAAACTTACATATGTTTGGTTATATTTTTTTAATTTATTTTTTTATTTTATTTAGCTTTCACGTAATGTTATATTATTCATGTAGACTTGATGATTTGGAAAAAAATTCTATGTACTAAATTTTCATTGGTTGGTTTAGCAATTCACCAATGGTGTTAACACCAAATACCATAATAAAACACATATTGGTAGTTCATGTACCATGGTAGTTCATGTACCATGTTGGGCATTTTCAAAGTTTAGGTACTACATTGGATATTTAATAAAAGTACAAGTACCGTAACGAAACACATATTGATAATTCAGGTACCACATTAAACATTTTCAAAGTACAAATACCACATTAGACCTTTTATGAAAGTATATGTACCAAATGTAATATTATCAAAAAAAATATAAAGTTTAAACTGTACATTTTACTTAATTCCAACATATATTTTTATCAAATTTATGGTATCCATATTGCTTATTTTTATGTTATTTATTTTTAACAACATTATTATTCTTTTATAATTATTAATTTTTTAATTTATGAAATTCCAGTAAACTACCTTTTTTTTTCAAAAAAAATATTTATTCAAACAAAAAACAACATGTTTTTTTACTACTATAAAAATGTCAGCCCAAATTAAAAATAATTTAATATGGTTAGTTTAATTGGGCTTCGGTTATCAAATAAAGTATAAATTAAATATGTATAGATACTCAAGTAATTAATTTCTAATAATGATAAGCTAATTAGAAATTAAGATTAATGCGCAAAAATTACATATTAAGATTATGGTCCCCAAATTACACATAACATAACTTTTGACAATTTAGATTGTCGGTTCAGATATTTTGAATATTTAATTTGTTCTTTTTGCATATTTGAATAATAATTGATTTGGATTTTAAAATTACTATCCATTATAGATTTGAATTGGATACGGATAAATATCTTAGATATCCATTATTTGAACTCACTTTACTTATTTGGATAGCATATAGAAATTCATATTTGGATATCTAAATCCATTGGGTATAAAATACTTAAAATTTTGGTTTTATACACATTAAAAAGAAATTTAGCGGATTCATATTTCATATTTTACGAATTTACATATTCACATTGTTACGTTAACATCATGCACATATGACATCTACCTCCTCCGATATTAATGAAACTGACGATACAGTAGTAGGATACATAGAGTGTCCAGCAATATCAGCATTGACAAATTTGCACATAAAAGAAAGGGAAATCTAAATGCATAACAAGATAATTTGCTTCAGTGCGAAAATTAAAATTCCAAAGAGAACTTGGGTTATTACCCATTTTGGCGAGCGCACCGACACACCGATCGAAAGATGTGAAATAAAGACGACTATGCTGAAAGGTGGCCAATATATAAAATCCTGCAATCGGTAACCAAAGAACGTAAAGACAAATTTCGACAATCAGCACTATGAAGAAGACTAATAACAGAAAGAGCATCGACTTCCAAAACTAGATAATCAATATGCAATTGATGAGCAAGATGCAAACCATCAGGTAAAGCCCAAAGTTCAGCAATTATGTTAGTGGTGAAGCCAATGAAACGATGACATCCAACAACCCATTTACCCTCGGAGTCGCATATAAGCGCCCCCACCCCAGCAGACCTCGAATTACCAATGGACGAGACATCGCAGTTAAGCTTAAACTAGCCCTTATCGGGAGGAGACCATTTAACGGTAACGAAACTAGGAAGGTCGTAGCATCTATTGCGATTTGACAAAGCATAGAATTCAGCAGCATTTGCAAGAGAAATATGGAGCAGTGAGTTTAAATTGAAAGGTTTACCAATTTTTTTTGCATTTCTAGCAAGCTATAGGTTCTGGAGGAAGTATATAAAAACCAAATACCATTTGGCTGTTAAATTTGTGTGCAGCCATGTAGGGAAAGGGGCGCTAAATGAAGCAAGTAAAGAGGGCGGAATACCCAAATCGTTCCAAAGGGGTTGAATGGAACGACAAGAGCAATGTCATCTGAACCAGAAGAGCAAAAAGTACCAAGCATCAATGATGTTCATCCCCCGTTTGTTGAAGAAGGTGGTGGTCAGGAGGATATAAGGATAGTATAAAACTCATTTTACGTCATTTTTATTTATTTTTAATAGGAGAATAATATAAAATTACAGTTTCATATCATCATTTTTTTAATTGAGAAATTCCCAAAAGAAAAAACTTTTATTCAACTCGAATTAAAATGGGTTCTGATTAAATTGTTAGTTGATTTCAATACTAATAAATAATATAAAATTTAAAAAACATAATTTATACTAATAATTTGAGAGTTAATCTAATTAAATTTAAATAAATAAATAATTTTATTATTAAATAATAATTTAAGTCAAATCCAGCATGCTTGAACTAAAAAAAACCCTCATTCAATGGACCAAACCTCACTAGGAACAAATTGGGCCTTATTTGAATAGCATTATATATCCTCAAGTTTTTATATATATTGCGTTATGTCTTTTTTGTTAAAATATTGAAAAAAAAAAAGCTTTTAAATTTAAATTTAGCACTTTATTTATATAAGCTTTGATATTTTGTTTAATACTTAAATAAGTTTATTTATCTTTTCATGATCAAAGTATTTTTTTATTTCACATGAAATGTTATGATATTTTGATATAAAATTTAAAGTTGTGGTCTTTTTTGGTTAATAGTTACGAATATATTAGTGTAAAATTTAATGATATAATGATAAATTTAGTTCTTAATAGTTATATTTTTATCAATTTTATCTTTATTTTTTTAGTTGAATTTTTCATTCAATTTTTTTAAGAGTCAAATTTGACCATCATCCTTCCTAAAAGAATTTAATTGCTTTTTTAAAATAAAATACTGATTAAAATATTAAATTTTTAAACATGTTAGCATGTATGGTAATCCACATATATTTCATTTTTTTTAAATTTTTAATTTTTTAATTATGATTTTTTATTTTATAATTTTTGAATTATTTTTTAACATGGCATATAAGATAAATAGTATCATATCAGTATAAAGTACACGTAAATTGTCATGCAAGTTGTTACACCATAATTAAAAAATTAATATTTTTGTTAAAAAAAAGATTCAACCTTTTTTTAAGTTAATAGTCAAATTTAATTAAATAATAATAATACTCAAATTGATAAAATATGTAAATGTTTAGCGTTAATTTTATTGTTAATGTAAAATTAAAAAGTGAGACTTTGACTGAAGTTAGTAAAGATTTCAAAGACAATCATTAATGAATCAAATTTTCTAATCGACCATTACTCTTTTTTCCTAAAAAGCATGTAGAATAAAATATTTAAGGGTAAAATATATTTAAGGTTATTAAATTATTAGTGAATTTATATTTTGGATCTTTAATTTTAAAAAGTTATAAAATGATTACTAAATTATTTGAAAGTTTTCATTTAAGTCACTGAACTATTCAAAACTTTTTATTTGAGTAATTGGGTTATAAAGTTTTTTTTTAAAAGTCTGGTTAGCAAGTTCTAAGCTACAATTTGACGATTAGTACGGTGAATTATTTCCCATCAACAAGTAGAAGAATATTTTAGATCCAAGTCGATCTAACTATAAATGTTGACATATCGAAAAAGAAAATTTTTTGGTTTTTAGCTCGCAGATCCATGATGTTTAAAATTATTTTAAGAAAAAAATGAATTGTGAAAAAGCAAGAGAAGAAGAGCTTTCAATTGATGCAATCTGTGAAAACATAAAAGGCCATACAATGATACAATAACAAATTTAACAACCTAATGACTTAAATAAAAACTTTCGAATAATTCAGTGACCATTTTGTAACTTTTATAAAATTGAATCAAAATATAAACTTACTAATAATTTAGTGACCTTGAGCATAATTTACCCAATATTTAATATACTTGCTTATGTACCAAAAAGAACTTTAATTGATAGCAGGTAGCTCATATTTGGGTGGTTGGTTTTGTAAATATTCTTTTCACATTTTCTTTAAAAAACCAATGACCAATCAAACTAGTAACTACCTTTTTATAGAAACTTTGAATAAAATAGTGTTACAGATTATCGGGTACTAATTTGATTAAAAAAATATAACTTTTTATTAGATAACTACTATTATTATTTTGACGATAATTTAAAAAAAAAACTAAAATTAACATGTTTAGGGATCAGACCTTTGTTAATGAATTTATAAATAAATTCTTTACCACTACACTAATAATAGTCTTTTAAATAAACTTAAAAAAAAAAACTTTTAGCATAAAATGTCTATAATAGTATAGATACGCCAATAATAATTCTTTACCACTCCATCAATAATCATTTATTGAAATAATTTTATAATATTAATAATGTTGTTCGTTGAGTTTGTATCACAAGTTAACTCGACATTGACTCGAGATTGATAATAACATCATGATAAACATTTTAATCTAAATATTTTCATTTTAATATAGCACATGTTCAGTGTATTGTTATTAATCAATCTCAATCATACATTTTCTTATTTATTATATAATTATATTTTAAATTTGTGATTTTTACATAAAAGAATATCCCTATCATTTATTGATACCGACCTTCATTAGTCAAACTGAAAATTATGTGGCAATTTTGTTGAAACGTTGCTTTCAACTTGTTTGTGGCCAATTGCCCAATTCCCATTTGAAAACAAAACATTATTTTTGGCCCAAATGGAAATCTGGTGAAATTAGGCACTGCTTTTCAACCCCGTGTTTCACGATTCGCACAATTCTCCTGCCAAAAAAATTAAATTAAACTATCAACTTTAAAAAAAAGTTAAATTGTTATTTTTAATAGAAATATTAATTAAAGTATTAAAATTCTAAATATGACAGCTCACATGATAATTCACGTGCATTTCATATTAATTTTTTAAATTTATATATTTTTTTTTAATTTTAAGTTATTTTGTTATTTTTTTGAATATTTTTATAATTATTGTTACCAATAATGTCATGTCAACATAAAGTACACGTAGGATGTCATGCAGGTGTCATGCCAACATTGTTAAAAATTGATGTTTTAATCAATATTTTCGTTAAAAAAAGTTATGTAACTACTTTTTGAAAGGTTAATAATTAGATTTAACTTTTTTTTAAAAAAATAAAGGTCAAATTGAAAAAAAAATATAAATATTGAGAGTTAAATTTGTCATTATACCTCGTTTAAAGGATGAATTGGATTTAATTTTAAATTTAATGGAAACTCTAAAAGTTTAAAATTAGAAGAAGAAAAAAAAGTTGACTCGGTTTGAGTTGGATAAGCTTGGCCCTTCTACTTCAACACTTAGGGGACATATAACTTAAAAAGTATTTATATTACATTAATATATGGATTTATCTATATAAGATTTCTAATATATTTCCATATTTACGTAAAATTACCTCTTCAATCCCTCTCAATAATAATATTGAGAAAATTGGTCCCTCATAAAAAATATGAGCAATTTAAACCTGTCAATTCTGAAAGTAAGTAACTAATGATAATTTATCACGGTGTTAATATCTTTCGTCAATTTTATATAATTTTGATCAATACAATAACAAATTTAGTCATTGATATTTATATATTTTGTCAATTTGATTTTGATTTTAAAAAATGTAACAAATTTAGCCTCAATATTTACACAAACGTTGCGAGCTAAATTTGTTAAATCAAGACCAAATTGACATGATGTGTAAATTTTAAGGGCTAATTTTTTTATTATACTAATTATAATTATGTACAATTGACGGAAAAGACTAATGTCATGAGTAAATTGTTCTTAGTTTCTCACTTTTAAAATTGAATGACTAAGTTGTTCTAATGTTTTAAGAGAGATTAATTTGCTCAACATTGATATTGATAGTAAATAATTTGTGTTATATAGGTGATGTTGTTAATACAAGAAATATCTTTTTAGAACAACAAATGCTTTTTCAACCACATTTTGAAGCCTTAAATGTCTCATATTAAAGAGTTCATGAGCTGTCTGTGGTGCTTTTGTCTAGCACTATTCTCTCAAATGGTATCATAATCCATGATATGGTGTGAGAAAATCTTTTTTATTTGCATAACTAGCACCGTCCTTATAATATTTAGATTTACAATCCAAATAGCATGTAACTTTAATTATAAAAACTTATATACATTTAATTTGGAGAAAGATTTACATTAAGTTATATCTCTTTTTATAACACGTAAATTAAGAAAAAGTAATATAAAATTTATAATATATAACCTTTATAAAACATATTTTATGAATTGTCCAAAACTTTCATAACACTTCTTCTAAATAATATATTTTTTTCATGATTTTAGAAAGTTATTTTTTTTATAAATAAGTTATCATAAAAAAAACTATAATAATTTTTAATAAGTTTATTATTTTTATAATATATAGCATGGGCACATAAATAAGTTATGTCCATACTTCATAACCGTAACTTTTTTATAAATAAAATATTATAACACTTTTATAACATGTAAATTAATTTTTATAATAAATTTTTTGGCCATAACTTTAAAAAAAATTAGGATTTAAATAATATAATTTTTTGTTATAACTTTATAAAATACACAAATTATTTTTATAATTAATATTTTAGGATTTATAATATAAGAAAATTTTTTCCATAATCATCCCAAATATTCATACTCGTTCATGCTTATAATATAATTTTTATAATTTGTATAAAAATAATATCTAAAAATGGATTTAGGGTGTAATTACCTGTGTAATTACTCCAATTCTCACCCTCCTCCTAAGAATTGAAAAATGTAATTGGGGTGCTCTAATTACACTCAATTTGGTGAGGCTCGGCAATCAATGGCTACCTAAACATGTTATCATTGTGTAATTACAAATAATTATACTCAAATTTAATTACTAAATAACTTTTTAAAGACTAACTAATTGAATTCGTGTTTAATTAACAAATTATGGTAAATAAATTTAGACTTAAGAACATCAATTTATTTTGGTGGTAGCCAAAACAAAATGGCAATGCATGGTATATATCGTTGGATATTTACCCAACAAAATGACAATGCATGGTATCATTTTGGCCTCTTTTTTCTTTATTTGTTTAATTATTATCTTTTGGTTTTCTATACTTTCTTTGATTTTATGTGTACGAAGAAATGTTGATATTTCTTTTTATTTTGGGTCGGTGATTACCTCTCTTAATAATATTATTTTTAAGATTGAAATTTTGATTCTCCTATTAAAAGTGTAATATAATTTATTACTATACTCAACATTTATTGTTAAAAGAATATCAACTTAACCCAAATTCATGGGCATTTTACAAAAAAAAAAAAGTCATTTTCTAAAATTATTTACGGAAATGGGCCAACTTTTTGATTATTTACTGGAAAGAGCCGAATTTCCTGAAAACGCGTCCACGTCAGCATGATCTCAGGTGCTGTGTCAGCAAAACGCGTCTCTGGGGGAACGTTTTGTCCACGTTAAGCCCCCAACGGCTATTTTTTTTGACCGTTTGGGCTCCAACGGTAATAAAAAAAAACTATAAAACCCCATTTCATTTTTTTCCCACAAAAATCCTCTCAAAATTCTTTCAAAATTCTCTCAAAGCTCTCTTTAATTTTTTTGCAAAAAAGCTCTATTTAAAATTTTTCTGAATTAGTTTTTTTTAAATTAAAAAATATTCGATCGTGTTAACAATGGCCGGAGATTTAATTCGTCTTGATAATAAACACATCTCCGTTGAACAAATGAAAATGGTAAGTGTTACTTTTAATTTTTCAATATTATTTAATATTTTTTTCATTTATGAAATTTTAATTAATTTTTATTTTATAATTTTTTATAACAGTCTGTAGATCGGGTGTTGCAATGCTATATCCTTAATATGTCTGGTCCTCCATCACCGTTGATAGAGAATTACCTACGGGAAGCGAGTTTTTGGCACATGGCCACGATAGGCCGGGGTGCAAGTTGGACCCGAAACTCATTAGTACATTGGTAGAGAGGTGGAGACCCAAGACGCACACATTCCATCTTAAATGCGAAGAGTGTACTATTATTCTGAAAGACGCGCAGTTGCAATTGGGATTGCCGATGGATGAGTACGCAGTCACCGGGTCCGCTCAATCTACTGATTGAGGAACCGTATGCTACGAGCTTTTGGGTGCTATTCTGGATAATATTAACGGAGGTCGGATTGAGATGGGCTGGTTACGAGACACATTCCTGGAGCCGGATAATGAATCGACTAAACTAGAAAGAATACGATATGCTCGAGCATACATTCTTGAGATGATTGGAGGTTATCTGATGCTGGACTTGTCACGAAATCTCGTACATCGAGATGGCTGCTCAAACTCGTTGATTTTAGAGCTGCTGGTGAATTTAGTTAGGGGTCTGTCGTGTTGGCAATATTGTACCAGGAGATGTGCGGGGGGACGCAACCGAAAAAAGCCAAAATCGGAGGTTGCCTATCACTACTGCAATCATGGGCACGGTTTCGCTTTCCATTTTTATGTCCTCGAGTGGACCACCCATATACATTCCCACTCATAAAAAGGTAAATTTTATATTAGATTTTACAATTATTACATAGATTTAAAATATAATTGTCTGCTAAAAATTTATTTAATTAGGTGGAACCATTCGACGAGTTGTGTTGGAATACCTACCTCTCTTGAAGATATACGGCTTCTATTAGACCAACGGTTGGAAGCACAAATAAGTATTAAATAAAATAGATATACATAATAAAATAGTCGATTCGTATTTAGTATTTAGTATTTAGTATTATGTATATAACTAATATTTTTATCATGTTCATATAGTTTTAATGGACACTATACGAGGATCTGGCAATTCGGGTAGTAATTCCGGATGAATTCTTTCAAAATCCGAACATTTGGCATGTGAAGGTCTCATTGGTCAACTACGCCACCGTGGAGATGTACCAGTCAGATAGAGTATTGCGACAATTTGGATTCCGACAACTGATTCCTGTGGCACCTGAGGTGTTTGATGATGAGCACAAAGTCGACTTACGGCAGTTGCATACGGATTGACCGAGATTCTGGTCAGCATATATCGAAATGTGGGAAAATCGATATGATTATATACCTACTCGAGAACCGATCATCGTTCCAGAGTTAGTGTGCGTGCCAGAATACATGCCATGGTTTAGGATCCATGGTAAGTCATATTTACTATTGGAAGAGGAGAGGCGACGACAAATTCGCGTCTAAAGGGAACGACGGGGCCCTTTAAATACAAGAAGAAATGATGATGACGCGGGCCCATCAACAGCACACACACAATCACAGGGCCCATCAACAATGCCTACACAGTCACTGGGCCCAACACTTCAACCAACGAGACCCACATCACAGCCTTTTCAGATTATACCAGGTGCGTATCCTAGCCCTTTTATGTATCCTAACCCTTATATGTTTCCTTTTCCCAATCCTATGGCAGGTTGGAATGTATGGCCCGGTTCATCTCTGTTCCAGATTACTCCGAGTGGATCGCCGATCTATAGGCCACCGTCGCATGAGGGATCGCACAAGGCGCCGTCGGGGAGCTCTTTTTTTTACCAATCCCCATTGCCTTATGAAATTCAAACACCTCTGCCATGGGTGATGCAAACACCTCTGCATTCATTATTCTATCAATGTGGGTCATCCTCCTAACACCCACAACCAGATCCCTTGCCGGAGGAACCACAATCCCCTCTAGAGCAACCACAACCCATGCCGGAAGCTGAACAAATGAGGAAAATTCAATGCGTAATTGTGGACGACCCCCATGTGGCACTGATTCCGGCCGGCACCAACATTGATTTTTTTAATATATTTGTATAAACTTTTTTATATTGTTTCATTTAATAAAATTAAAGTTGTTTTTAATATTTTAATTGTAATTTACTTTTATATTTTTAATAAAATAAAAGTTCTTTTGAAAAAACCAATATTTTAAATATTTTTATATATTTTTACAAACTTTTTTATATTTTTTCATTTAATAAAATAAAAGTTGTTTTGAATAAAGTAATTGTAATTTACTTTTATATTTTTAATAAAATAGAAGTTCTTTTAAATAAGGCAATATTTTGAATATTTTTAATAAAATATAAATAATGCAACATAGTTTTATTACAACAACTATCAGCTATTCCGATTTAGACATGATCGACTTGTACGGCCTGGGTTCCTACACCATCCGCACAACTTTTGTTGGTTGGTTGTTTCTTGGATATCCATATTGTTACGTATTCTAGTCGAGCAAGGTCGACCCTTTGGTTTGCGAGGCAAGTCTCTATCCGGAAACAACTTAAACGGAGCAAGCGGTACAGACGGCCACTTACGTTCATCTGGGACCGGTTGTAACACCCCTTGACCCTAAACTGTCGCTGGAACAGGATTACGGAGCATTACTGAACTTTTCAGAACAATTACAAAGCATTAAACAGATAATTAGCAAACATTTCATAATTAAATCATAATGTCTCTTTTATGGGTCCTCTAAGCCCAAAACACGTATTAGAAATCAACCGGGACCAATTTCGGTACTGTAAAATTTTTTTCATATTTGATATTCAAATCAATTCAAATATATCACATTCAATCTAATTCAAGTTTGTACCAAATTATGCCATATCCATAAGTTTATCATCTTATATTCATATATGTTGTATTTAACCATTCAAAGTCATAATATAACATCATTTACAAACATTTCCCTAAGTGACCTATACAAACGAACTAGGTACATGCCACTCTACAAAGAAAACATACTTCACCACTTACTGAGTTCGGGATCGATTTGGATGCTGGACCGGAATATTTGATTTTACCTAACATGTGCATGGAAACAAACCGTATGTTGAGTATATACATTCAGTGGTATTACTATAATTCAAATTCATAATATTATACAATAAAAATATGTATATTTAATTTACGCCTATAATCTTTCAATAACCATTTTATACATTAAATCAACTTGTTTCAACAATAACTATCTCAAATTCATTTCATATTTCACATCTCATTTCAATAACTCATTCAATTTAATATATTTATTAAATTTTACCACATTAATCCTTCAAATTATCAAAATATACTTTAACATTATATATATTAAAAATAGCTGTCTTACTTAGCTTTTCTTTACTTATTTCATTCAACATTTCACTATATCATAACCATTTCACAAACCCATGGTTCAAACATTTCATTCCATATCCCAATTCAATATCTTATTTCTTTTTCATATCTAAAATCTTACAACATTAGTCTTTCAATAATCAATTCAAACATTTAAACCAACATATTTCAATAATAATAATTATAATTAATTCAGAAGATTATATTCAATTAACTCATACACTATTTCATTATTTCCAATTCATTCTGTTTTCACTTCTTATTTCGATATCTCAATTTCAACCATATGTCATAACTTCAATTACATTTACTACATGAACATTTAGTTCATGCTTTCCATTTCCATTACCAATTTCAATTTCAATCCACAATTCAACTTTCTCATTTCTTTCAATATTTTCAATAGTACGATCAATCAAATTCATATAAATTTCTCATTTTAGTTATTCACCCTATTAACAATCCGGACTTTGACGGATACATGGATTTCAACCCAAACACACCAGTACAGCACATTGTGCCTAAAACGGTACATAGTACCTGATCAGTATACAACACATAAGTGCTTGAAACGACACACGAGGTGCCTGATACGACACATAAAGTGCCTGATATACGACACATAAAGTGCTTGATCGGCAAAGCCGATAAATCCCATACTCTTCCAAATCTTATGACATGCCAACTATATTCGACTCAGCCCGACTAGCTAATAGGGTATTCAAATCACTTTTCTATTTCAATTTCACTTTAAATTTAATCACAATTCAATTCAAATTCACTTTTCCACTTTCTAATCAATATACAATTCAATACCAATATATATTTCAAATATTCACATATAATCATACTTTGATTCAATTCAAACCACTTTTCAATCAATACACAACTCATATATTTACACATATTCATAATTTAATTCACTTTTATTCAATTCATATTTTTAATTACCTAATTTTAATCACTTTTAATTTCCAATTTGTTCACATTCAATTTCAATAGGCATAAACATTTTTGAATCATTTTCATTCAAATCAATATCATCATTTCAACTGCTTACCTAATTTTACTTACCATGCATTCTAATTAAAATATAACAATTAATAATAAATAGATTTGAATTATAGTAATACAAACTGTATTTCGAATCACTCCTCGTCAACTTTCTCCTTTCCTTTCTTTGTCGATGTTTTCGGTACAATGTTAGCTATAAAAATTAAAATAATTCATAATCATCAATACAATATCAATACAATTACTAATTCACATCAATTAATTTAAATTTCTATTCAACTTTTACCTCAATTTCCAATTTAGTCCCTAAATCGAGACCAATTTTATTTCTTCACAAATAATCTTATATTTTCATACACATTCTGCTTTAAACTAAATTTAAGTCCCTAATTTCACTTAAATCCATAAATTTTGAAATTTTCACAATTTTTGGTGATTTTTCAAAATTGAACCATTGTTGCTGTCTAGAAACTATTTTAATGATAATTTTACTCTTTCATGGTTCTTTGTATTAACTTTCACTTAGACATGCTTAATTATTATACTTTTAATTATTGTCCAATTTAATCCTTATATTTTCTATCTCCATAAAACCCTAATTTCAAAATTCTCTCAATTTACTCCCTATTACACAAACTTATAACTTATTTCACAATTTAATCCTTGAATTTACCATTTCCATAATTAACCAATTATAAATATAATTTATTAACAATCCCTAAATTCTTGAATTTTATAAATTAACACCATGCTAATTTAATTTATAGCATTAAACTCCTTGAAAGCTAATACTAACAAAACTCGTGGTACAAATATTTTAATTACTCACTAAACTTAATAATTCAACTCAAATTTCCAGCACAAAGAACAATCCACCAAAACAGTCCCTAGACTTCACAAAATTAACAATCTAACCTCCAATTCTATCAAAATAACCCCTAATTCTTTCATTTATTCAACATAATCAATGTCTAGAAATTTAATAAATTCTAAAATTTCAACATAAACCATGAAATATTTTGTTCTAGGTTTTTAAAAACTGAAAAATTACAAGAAAAGGGATTAAATTGACTTACCAAATTAACCTTGAACCTTGAAACCAAATTTTTCTTTTTCTTTCTTTCTCTCTTTCTCCCCTGTTTCGTTTCAATTTCATTCTGTTTCTTATGTTTCCTTACCTATTTATATAATAATATAATATAATATATATTAATATTCTTATTTATTAAGTAAATATATATATTAATCATAAAAATCTTTGATACTTTTATGTGTATGCCGCCTCAACTATAAAGAATGGCATAATTTCCTTTTTAGTCCCTTTAACTTTTCTTTAATCTATAATTAAACTTTTACCTCTATTGCAATTTAATCTTTTTTTTTCCTAATTTCTCCTAATTAAGTCAGACTCACATAATAAATATCTAATTAAACATACAACTAACTTCGTAAATATTTATTAAAAATATTTATGAGTCCGATTTACTAGAACGAAATCCCGATTTCAAATTGGTCCTTTTTAATTAATTAACCATCGAAACGTTAAAATTTCTTAACGAAACTTTAATACCACCCTAATGACACTCTGTAAATACTTATAAAAATATTTACAACTCAATTTATAATATCGAGGTCTCGATACCTCGTTTTCAACCCAATTTACCTTTTTAAATCACAAAATTCACTAATTGAAAAATATTTCTAAAATCACGCTTAACTTATAGTTATTAATTAATAATTTTTTAACTTTTTCGTCTAATTTAATGATCTCAAATCACTGTTCTGACACTACTGAAATTAGGGTGTTACACCGGTGGGAATACGTGTCTCCAGATGTTGGACATGTATTCTATTTTGTACACTTCATCGACATAACTCATGGGATCCAGACGGAGATTCTAACAAGCTGCAATTACATGAGTGCATGGATAACGAAGTGCGTCAAACATCCCACAATCGCATGTCCTATTTCTCAATTGTACATGATATTGCCCGCCAGTAATACCTTGGTGCGGTCTGTCAAACTCTGTCATACGAAACCATAGGTTGTCGCGATTGTGACACACTGTGTGCATGGTGTTCATCTGCGTCTTCGCCTTGTTAATTTCTTGCAATACATTCCTCCACCATACATGTAACACCCCTAACCCGTAACCATCGCCGGTTTAGGGTTAAGAGGCATTACCGGACATTTTGAAACTTTTACACACATTTCATAATATAATTCATCAAATCCAATCAAAGTGCCCCTTTAATAGGTCAACAAGACCTTAAACATGCTTTAGAATAGGGCGGGGACTAAACCGAACACATATGGAAATTCTCGAAAATTAAAAATTTTTTTCTAAGTTACAAAGGTCACACGCCCGTGTGGGCAGGCCGTGTGCCGGCCTCAAACACGCCCGTGTGTCTAAGCCGTGTCAAAACAGGGCATACATACTGACTTGTACACACGGCCATAGACATACCTGTGTGCCTCACCCATGGTCACTACTGACTTGCACCACACGGCCAGTCACACGCCCCTGTGTCTAGCCCGTGGTCGCTACTGACTTGTTTTGAAATTCAATCACGAGGGACACGGTCGAGCCACACGCCCATGTGCTCAACCGTGTGGGCAAGTATAGGCCATTTGCAATGCCAAATTGCCACCCACACATGGATCATACCTACAAGCAAAATTAAGCACCAATTCAAGCATCAAAGGCAACTAAAACATATCAAAATGTACATCATTTCTAACCACTTATGTGCTTAACAATCACACCAACTTATAAGACATTTGGTTTAATTCAATCACATACATTTCTAATTATAATCCATCACAAACTTACTAATATTATTATGCAAACTATGCATCAAAATGTTTACCTTTCATTTGACCATTTCAATTACTATCAAGCTATCTCATAACTAGAATCATAGAACATAACTAGTCATTCATAATCACAACCATATATCTAGCCATACCACATGGCCATATACACATATCAAACATAACTCAAGGTAACTAGCCTATACATGCCATACTTAGAATTTACATTTTCAAAAGGTACCAACACAAGGTTAAGTAGTGTGATGATGATCCTCGACGGTCCCTGAGCCTTCAGTAGCTTTGACGATCTATAAAACAGAGCAGACACATACGAAGTAAGCTTTCCAAAAGCTTAGTAAGCCATATACAAATAAACTTAACTTAAAGTACATATAAATACATTGATACAAAGTCATTAATATTTCTCATTGCAATTTCATCACATATTCTTTGGCTCACTTGATTAGCCATAGCTTACCACATTCCTCAACTCAAGTAGCACTTATACACATAGCTTATTCAAGCATACACTCATATGTTACCTCATCAAATCTATACGCATGATCACTTTAGTAAGCTCATATAAACACTTGCATTTAATACACACACAGTGTACATTTCATACGTACCTGAATCATTTACACTTTTCACATAGACATTTATTTCTCAAACTTGCCCGTTGAACCATTCAGAACTAAATAGGATGCTTAGAATGCTCGAAATGGTCGAACAATGCCATCGTCCCAGACGTGGTCTTACATGTAAACAGATATCGATGCCACAATCCCAGACAGGGTCTTACACGAATCAATACGATGCTAATATCCAAAACATGGTCTTACACATAATCTCATATCGATGCCAATGTCCCAGACGTGGTCTTACACGAAATCTCAAATCAATGCCAACGTCCTAGACGAGGTATTACATGATATCACATATCGGACACCTATGTCATGACATATACAACCCCATCTATCCCTAGGTTCAAACGGGACTTCTCGGACATTGTCAACTTATCGACATACATTTCATCTCAATTGGTATTTATAGCAATCTAAATTTCATATATGCACAAATAACTCAATTAAAATACATTTATTTGTATATCGACTTACCTCGGATTCGGATATTCGATCGGATTCTATTATTCGACCACTTTTGATTTTCCCTGATCTAAGTCCGTTTTCTTTGGTTCTTGATCTATACATATTCAAATTTAATCCATTTATTCACCAAATCATTTAATTCAATCCAAAAACACATATTTAGGGTAATTTACAAATTAGCCCTCATATTTTCACATTTGGACATTTTAGTCCCTATTTTATAAAATCACAAAATACACATAATTTCATATTACCCAATGTTGGCCGAAATATTCCCACGCTCAATACAAGTCCACACATTTCATTTATTTCACAATTTAGTCCTTCAAAATATTAGTCTTTCAATTTAATCCAAATTACTCAAAATCATCAAAACTCCAAAGACAAACTATGTTATTCTATCACATATAATTCATATTTCACCATCAAACATCCAATAACTCACATGTTCATCAATGGCGCATCACAGAATATTCATCAATTCACAAAATTGAAGCATGTGTTTTAAATTATACAAAGCAACGATTACAAAAACATAGAAATTATCAAAAACTGAACAAAAACTAACCTTGAATCGAAGAACTTGATGGCCGGATTTCACAAAGCTTAAAACCTTTTTCTTTCTTTCAATTTTTGGTGGAAAGATGATATGAATTGGCCATCAAATTGTTTATTTTAATTAAATTATAACTTAGTTATTCATTTTCCATTTTACCCATCTATTTATCATATAAGACAAATAAACAATAAGGTTATTATGTCATTTAACCATCCACTAACCTTGGTATTGGCTTAATTGCTTCATAAGGCCTCCACATTTAAAAGCCACAACAAATAGGCACTTTTACAAATATCATGCTAATTTTGCATTTAATGCAATTTAATCATTTTTTCAAATTAAGCACACAAATGGACAAATTAATTCACGGAACTTTAATACATGCTTAATCACATATAGTAAACATAGAAAATAATTTTAAAATATTTTTCTAGCTCAGATTTGTGGTCCCGAAACCACTGTTCCGACTAGGGTCTAAACCAAACTGTTACAGTACATGGCCTCCCTGCATTTGGCCTTCATAACTCGCTGCTCGCTTTGGAAATAATGCCGCTAAACACAAATATTCTCTAGCACAATCGATGTTATCGGCAAATGATGCATTCCTTTTAGAACAAAATTATGCATTCAGCCAGGTTTGAGATCATATGACCATATCGTAGGCCACCGTTGTATGCTTATGTCCACTTTCTTCGTTCACTGAATGCAAAACCGCCAACATCTCATGAAAACTGTCCGTACTTATCTTATACTCTGCCAATATAAGTTCATAGCGAAAATTACATATCACTCTTCCATTCAGAATAAATTGAATATTACAAACGAAATTATATTAATAGAGATTAAATACCCATGTTGGTCACTTGTTGTCGTTCACTTGTAGATCGATATTGCCCGTAGTAGTTGGACGCAACGTGCATTAGGCAATACTGATGGTGTGTGCGATGCCATAAGCTTCTCTGTCGCTCAATTGCAACTAGTATTCCAGTGCCCCGATCCGATATAATGTAGATATCAGGTTGGGGGCAGACATGCCTCCTTAACTTAGAAAGAAAGAAATCCCAATCATCAGCTGACTCCCCTGGTATTATTGCAAATGCAATTGGAAGGATTCTCCCCCTGCTATCCTGTGCCACAGCTAGCAATAGCCGATGGGTATATCTACCAAACATAAAGTACTGTCAATTTGTACCAATGGCTTGTAGTATAGAAATGCGTCTCGGCATTACTTAAAGCTCCAGAACAGACGCTTGAACACTTAGCAACCACGGAGCAATCGATCATTGTAGTACGCAGGTGCCGTTTCAAGGTCTGTTATGCAACCTGGGACGTATCTCTCCAGCACTTGACACCACTGCCACACTTCATTATATGAAGCGTCCCATCCACTATGCATATTTTCCAACGCCTTTTGCTTAGCTATCCAAGCCTTATTGTAAGAGGGCGTGTACCTCAATTGGCTATGAATATTGGCAATTAAGACCGGCATTGAAGTCTTGGGATTTGCCTTCACCGTTGATAGTATTAAGCTAGCTAACATATCTTAATCCATCTTGGGATGATCTTG
This sequence comes from Gossypium bickii, assembly GCA_025503065.1. Taxonomy (NCBI): domain Eukaryota; kingdom Viridiplantae; phylum Streptophyta; class Magnoliopsida; order Malvales; family Malvaceae; genus Gossypium; species Gossypium bickii. Next base: position 138,782,150 of record CP106710.1, read on the forward strand.
TGAAACACCTGTCAATGAAGTACGTTAAATAGTGCAACATTACGTAATAACAATATTATTCAAAAACCCTAAATATTGTACCTCCAGCACATATATGTGGACTTTTGTACTTTTTTATCTCCCACAACCCTGTCATTTTCCTCAACGAGGCGTAGATTTTTCATGAACATGTACCGTCTTGCACTACACAGTTGGCCTCAAACTTATCGGATTTGGATTTAACCACGTTGTAGTTAACCCCGTTCATGATGCTATATTGTTTCAATGCACTAAGAAAACTATCCTTATTAGAAAACTCATTACCAACTTCTAATTCACTCGAATCCAATAATGAACTTGTATGATCATGCCTTCTGTGTTGTAGATCTGGAAACTCTAACGCATCATCTACAAATAGATCGACATTATGCATGTGGGCTGGAGGCGAGTACTCCCTGAATCGCAAATTTTCTTCTTTTTCATCTGAACCCTTCAACATCTTCGGGTTCGGTTGGAATAGGCTCTGGTTTAGAAAATAATGCAACTTCTGCTCCATTGACACCGAGCTCTCAAGGTGGATCCACATCGGACTCATTATCCAACCCACCATCATCTGCAACGTACGAGGTCCCCTCGCTGGTGGACGTCATAGGGAGTACATCATCCCTTCTTCTGGACGTTTCATAACGGCCCTAATTAGATGTGGATTGCCAACCACTAGAAGTTGATGTCATTCCTCAGTAATTATTTCTAACATCAAACATCAACCCACCGAGGTGCATGTCCCATCCACTAACAGAGTTTCGTGCAGGGGTTGTATATTCCATACTGTTACCAAACACGGGCGCTTCCTTGTTTTGCCACCTACTAAAGGAGTGTCGGACAGGGATCATGCATTCCTCTCAAACAACAGTAGATGTTGAAGTTGCAAATGCATCATTTAGTGATGAAAATTGTACATATAACTCAAGATAGGGTGATCCACTAGCGAGATGAGTCTGCACCATTGCCTCCAAGGTACGAGCACCTTTGATGTCGAACGAGTCATATGTCACGGGATCAACCAAAGCACAAAATCGATACTTAATAGACAAAACTTTCATTGGCGTCGTTCCGAAGATTTTACGCCTAATTCTTTTACGAAGTTCTGTCAAGTCTATGTTCTAATTAAAAACTAGTCGCGCTGTGTTCTCCGATAAAAAATAACGCCGTTCTCGGTGTGACAGACCTCACCAATAACAGCATTAATACGTTCACTCATCTTCAGTTTCTATTCTGTTTAGCCTCTCTAATTTTTCTTGTTGTAACTTATGCAACCTGAGAATGAATTTGGCTCATTTATAGTCTAAGGCCAAATAGGAACTACTGTAGAAAAAGAACGTCCACATGGGAGCTTTTTTCAGTAATTTTGCTAACAGTACATCCTGCTTGAAGCGTTTTTGACACTATTTGTTCAAAAACATCTTCTCAAAATTATTTTTTCAGAAACTATTGTAGAAAAAGCGCGTTTATGTAGGAGCTTTTTTCAGTACTTTTGCTGACATTGCATCCTACTTAAAGCGTTTTTGACACTATTTGTTCAGAAACATCTTCTTAAAATTATTTTTTTCAGAAATTACTGTAGAAAAAGCACGTCCACGTGTGAGCTTTTTTTAGTAATTTTGCTGACAATGCATCCTACTTGAAGCGTTTTTACACTATTTGTTCAGAAACATCTTCTCAAAATTATTTTTTTAGAAACTACTGTAGAAAAAGCGCATCCACGTGGGAGCTTTTTTTTAGTACTTTTGCTGACAGTGCATCCTGCTTGAAGCGTTTTTGGCACTATTTGTTCAGAAACGTCTTCTCAAATTTATTTTTTAAGAAACTACTGTAAAAAAAAATTATTGCTAATATATTTTTTTCCAAAACCCTAAACACAAGATTATTTTAAAAAAACTAATCCATAATTTAATTAATTAGCCGTAACACCCTAAACCCTAATCTAATTGATTTTTTAAATTAATAGTTAATTTAATTAATTAAATCTAAACCTTAATTTAATTGATTTTTTTCTTAAAAACCCTAAACCTTAAACCCTAATTTTAAAAACCCTAACCCTAAAAACTCTAAACTGATACAAAAAACCCTAGCCCTAAAAAAGGGCAAAACGCTCCCTTAGGGATGCTTTTTGTTGACACAGCACCTGAGATCGCGCTGACGTGGACGTGTTTTTGGGGAATTCGGCTCTTTCCGGTAAATAACCAAAAAGTTGGCTCATTTTCGTAAATAATTTTAGAAAAGGTTTTTTTTTTTTAAAAAAATGGCCCAAATTCTTACTATCTAACTTTATATAAATATTATATATATAGTAAGACTTTAACTAAACTAAATGGTTGGTAATTATTCTTTTAAACAAATTTTATATATTAGCAGTCAGTATATAAATTATAGAATCTCATGTGATGGTCTAAAGGTTAAAGGTATTTATCGTCCCAAGTATAGTTTAAGTTCGAATTGTATTAATTGTATTTGTTATTTAGGTTTAAAAATACACAATTACAATAAATTGATGGTGAAATTTACAATTGAATGTCTAAAAGTTTTGGAATTGTAGTGGACGACTTTGAATTCACTCCAATTAATGGTAGCCCGCATTTACGTAAGGAACAAGAATTACCAACTTTTCTATCACTATATTGATTTGACACATTTAATATTTTTTTGCAATAAAATCGTGGTTGGGTAAAAACCATTCTTTAATAATAATAATAATCTTTGGAATCTAATAGTATTAGTAGATATTAATATCCTAGTCGAGTTGGTATCATGAGTCAATTAAATACTAATTTAATTGAGAAATTATTAAAATATTATTACATTTACAAAGTAACAATTATTAATATGAGAGTATTTTTAGTTTTTTTTAATAAAATAATACTATAATAAGATTTAAACTTGGGATATATGGTTTTTGAATTTTCGTCTTAACTATTTCAACTAAAGTCTTACTTGTTATATATAAAGCATTCGACTGAGTTAGTGTCACTCTCAACTAAGTCTCAACTCAATTATGAAATTACCAAAAATCATTTCTTTAGAAAAGAACAAATATATTCTTAAAAGGTATTCATGTTGTTATTATTATTATCATTATTATTATTTACATTTTGATAATAAGAATCATGAGATTAGAACAAAAGCAATTATAATTTTGACATAATGACTTATTTAGCCCTTCAATTTTAAAAAAAATATTTTAGTCCTCTATTTATTTATTTTTTTTGTCTTTTTTAACCTTTAAACTTATTTTTATTATTATCAAATCACCTCAAAATGGATGAAAAAATTAACATTTTTAAACTTTGTTGGCGTGTCATACACGTGAATTGCCACGTCAACATTTAATTAATTTAAAATTTAAAAAAATTATAAAAAATTATAAAAACTATTTTTAAAAATTAAAAATCATTAAAATTATTTAAAAAGTATAAAAATATATTTTTAAAATTTTATAAAAAGTAATTAAATGGCTACGTGTCATCTACATGGCAACCCACATGTATGCCATGGCAAAAAAATACAATTCAAAGACTAAAAGAGGTTAAATTTTAAATGAACGGCTAAAATTATTTTTTTATTGTAAAATTGGATGATCAAAAAATTCATATACCTATAATTTTCATCATCACAACTCTACCGTTTCAACTAAAATCATATTTTATTTTTATATCAAAACTGTATTTTTATAAATTTGTTACATAATGAGTATGCTGTAATCTAATATAAATAATATATTTAAGATATTGACTGAATTAATGTCATTCATCAACTAAGTTTAAACTCAACCCTAAAGTTACCAAAACCCCTTTTATTTTTACAAAGCAATATATATTATTCTGAGGACAATTTTATCTTTTTTATATAAATTCTAAAAAAGCACATATTGAGATTCAAACTCACAATGCTATAATCTTTTAATATATCAATTTTATCATCTCAATTAAAGTCGCATTTGATTATTATATTAATATTTTAAAAAAGTATTATATAAAATTTTTACTTATATGTTATAATAATAATAATAATAATAATAATAATAATTATTATTATTATTATTATTATAGTTTTGGTAAATGCTTAATACCTTTTTATCTTAACATTCACATTTCAAATAGAATGGGACAAATAGGAAAATAAATCAGTCTTGTTGTTTGGAGCAAGTTAGATGCCATTTTTATCTTTTGTTACTTATTTTCTTTTATATTTTTTATTGTTTCAAATTAATACAAAAATCGTTTTTCTCAACAAACTTGACATTATTTGGTATAATCAACAATTATACTCCACCCTTCCGTTTGGTTGAAATATTATTTTTCGTATAAATTAGTAATAAATTAATTTTAACTGGTAAATTTTAATTACTTATATGATTTTTTTTTAAAAAGGAAAGAAATTTTATTTTTTTTGTTTATTTTGGGAGGTCTTATTTTTTATATATTTTTTATTTTAAATTTAAATAATTTTTTGAAAAATTATTTAAATAAATATTAATTAATTTAAATGATGTAGCTAATAGGTTTGATTTACACTGACTTAGTAGGAAACTTAATAAATATTAAACTTTTAAAGCTTATATATTAGAAAGGATATATAAATAATTTAATTTTAAAAAACACTTTTTGTAAGGAGTACACAATTTTAAAATCTCAATGTTCTTAACACAATTAAAATTTAATTAACAAAATTATTTATTTACTTTTACTTGGTTAATAATAATTGTTTATAAATCATTACTTACATAATTTTTATATTATTTTTATTTCTTAAAAGAATATTAGTTAAATATTTTTATATTTCTTTCTACTGTATATATTATGAGACTAGTTTCAATTATGTGATTTAAGTTTCACCAAATTCGTTCATACTTTAACTTGCAAATTGATTTAATATTCATATCCGATTTGTTCATGTTAAAAAATAGGTATTTCTTCTTAATTTATAAAACATGTACTGTAATATTAGATATCAATTTAGAATCCATGCCTTAACTCTAAAATTTTTAAAATTTTTTAATAAATAATTATTACTTAATAAATTTTAATTTAAAATTAATTTTATCATTACTTAAATAAAATTAAAAAATGGTGAAAGTTCAAAGAACCGGTTAATTATTATTTTTAGTCTTTGTGACCAAAGAACAAACTGGTATTTCTGTTAAAAATTCAATTTATTTCGATTGTTAAACACCAGTTAGTATAAGATATAAATAATATGTCACATGTCACTATTCAATTATTTTGTCAGTCGCACTGGCACTAGTTTCTAATAGGTAAAATCTAATCCATATGAAGTGAAAAAAACAAATGTCCATTAACAATTCTGTCATTTTACAGTATTCTCAGGTTACAAGGCCTGACTTCGTCTGAAAAAAGAAATTAAATAATACTATAGAAGAAAGGAAAGAACTAAAATACAAATTAAATAAAGAAAATTACAAAGAGAAGATGTCTGCTTTTAACTTATTACAAAGGGATTTGTTTCCTTGGTACATTTCTAACCATGGGACATTGCAACTTTACCCCCAGATATTCAGGCTACCATTACGTTTTCCCTATGAAGAACCCTTGGACACATCCTTACTTGACCTATTGTACTTCATATGGCTCTTAACTAGTTGCCCTGCTGCAATTGCTGACATGAGAGACAGCTCCCCCGCAAGGACAGCTCCCGCTACAATAGTTGCCAGCATCCTAGCGTTTGCTCCTGGTGTCTCTTTGCTTGCACCCTTCACTCCAAGTAAGTTCAAACAGGCTGATTGAGATGCAAGCTGAGTTCCACCACCAACAGTACCAACCTAAAAGATACAGCAACAGAGATAAATACCTAGATTCTGTTTTGGCGATCAAAATTCTTGTGTTTGATAATTAGACAGAAACACTATGAATTACCTCAATGGAGGGCATTGTGACAGAGATGTGGAGGTCCTTGCCCTCGTTAACAGCTTCCATCATCGTGATGCAATGGGAGCTCTCGACGTTTTGAGCCGGATCTTGTCCCGTAGCTATGTAGATTGCGGCAACGATGTTACTGGCGTGAGCGTTGAATCCACCCAGAGCTCCAGCCATAGCTGATCCAGTAAGGTTCTTAAGCATGTTAAGCTCAACGAGAGATTCCACACTTGTCTTCAAGACCTTCCTCACCACATCACCCTTAATGATGACTTCACAGACAACAGATTTGCCTCTTCCTTCAATCCAATTTACAGCAGCCGGTTTTTTGTCGGAACAATAGTTTCCTATATGCACAAATTCATAAATATCAGTGATCCTATGTCAAACAGTAAAGACATAATAGCAAGTCTATGTAAAAAAATTGAAACTCACCAGAGATGCCAATGACATCCATGTCAGGGAAATCAGTTTGAAGGAAATCCAAAACGTTTTGGACTCCCTTGGAAACCATGTTCATCCCCATAGCATCACCGGTACTGCAAGTGAATCTAATATACAGATTCTTTCCAGCAATTGCACATTTGATACCTTGGAGCCTGCCAAATCTACTTGATCTGCAACCACCAAAAAGCCAAAAATTTCAATATTAGCTTGAATTTTAAATCCATCAATATGGAGTTCTAGAAATATCAACACAAACCTGTTGAAAACAACAGACAAGGTCTCGAAATTATCAGGGTCCTCCAAATACAACTTCAAATCAGCTGCCCTTTTCGCAGTACCGAACCTTACACATGGAGCTCTAGTCATACCATCTTTCAATAGAACACTTGTAGCTCCACCAGACAAATAAATAGCCTTACAGCCCCTATTAGTGCTAGCCACCAAGCACCCTTCCGTGGTTGCCATAGGAACCGAGTACTCTCTTCCATTAACCAACAAAGGCCCAGCAATTCCAACGGGAATCTGCACGTAGCCAACCGGCATCTCACAACACTGCCCTAAAATCGACTCGTAATCAAACCCATCCAAGGGCAATCCTGATAACGACTTCCCTGTTAATCTTTGCAACGCTTCCCGCCTGATTGCGGCCGCCCTCTTGCAATCACCCAATTTCGATTCCAAGGAATACGAAGGGGTTGTTCCAGCAACTACAGATTTAATTATTTCTTCATCTTCCTCCGTTGTAACCGTCACAGGCTTTTCATCGACCACATTCTGGGCAGTCAGGATTGGTGCCGCAGGAGGCAAAGGAGGAAGCAAGCAATCGAGAGCTTGTCCGCAAGGGACCTTACGGGCATCCTCTTTTGCAAGCAAAACTTCATTTTCCTCTTCCTCGTCTTCGGCAATCCAAATGTCAGGCGATGGCCGGAAAACCAAAGATTGAACGAAGTCAAGCCCAAAGAAACCCAAAAGGTAAATAAACGACGCGAAAAACGCGAGAATCGCGATGATCTCAGAAAAGGTGACGACATGGAGAGGCGTGGAGGTACGGATCTTCTCACGCCAACGGGAAAGAAGGAAATAAACCACCGAGAAGAAGAGGGTAAAGAACACCGCATTCGTCAGATGCAAAGGAAGCGGCAATGCGTCGGAGGTTTTAGTGGGATCTTCCTCTAAAGGAATCTTCTTCGTGGGCTTGAGAGATTGAACTCGTTTAGTCGAATACAGCCGGGGAGCCTCCATTTTGGGTGTCGAAGGCGGCGGAAACCCGGCGGTGGAGGAGGAGAATAGAATAGGAATGAAAGTAAGAGATGATTTCAGTTAGTTTTACAATTATGGTGAAGGTGGAGCTTGGGATGCTAGAGTTTAGGGAGGGAAGGGGAGTATTTATAGGATAAAGTGTAAAGAGAGCGTGAAAAAAGGCGCGTGAAGTGAAGATGGGACAGTGTTTGGCACGTGTTAGATTGGAGCTTTACCAAGAGAAGAGTCAAAGAAAGAATTATAGGGGTAGTGTTTGGAAGCGTGCAGTGCATGGGAGCAACGTCGTCAGCACATTCCTGGCAGTTTCATTTTCATTTAGGGTAAACTACACAATCAGTCACTAAAGTATGGGTAAGTTTTAGTTTTGATCACTGAACTAAAAAAACTTACAATTTAGTTATTGAACTATTCAAATGTTTTCATTTAAGTCACTCGGTTGCTAAAATCGATGCTACACATCTTTTTCTCTTCACACTGCCTACATGAATCGGAAACTCTTTTTCCCTTTCTCTTTTACAGTTCAGTTTTTTTCCTACAACTTTTTTTTCGATCTCCGAAACTGACCTTCAGATCGACTTGAATCTAATATATGCTCTTCTACTCGCTGATGGGTATTGATCTACCGGACCGGTCGTTGAGTCGCCACTTGGTGCTCTTTAGCAGAACTTGTTTTAAAAGATAGTTAACAACCTAGTGACTTAAATAATTTTTTTTGAATAGTTTAGTGACTTAAATGAAAACTTTTTAGTTAAGTGACCAAAACGAAAACTTATCCATAATTTATTGACTGATAATATAATTTTCCATTCATTATATTTGGTGTTTGTCCCTATTTTGATATTTTCTGTCACCTGTTTTTCATTATTGTATGGGTTTAATTATTCCTTATTTTGGGTTGTTTTTCATTAATTATTCAAAATAAATTATCCAAATAAATATTAACGCTGTTGTTAAGTTATATACATTTTTGGACTAATGTCTATTAAAAGAAATAGAAATGAAAGAAAGTCATATTTATTATTAGCATAATTTTTTTACCTTCCAAATTTATAACAAAATTATTTATTTAATTTTTTTCTTTTTTAGTCTTTTAATTTATTTTTTTATCAAAATATTTCAAAATGAATTAAAAAGCTAATATTTTTTAACTTTGTTGATGCTCTAGTAGATTACCATGTAGATAATATATAAATATTTAAAATTTTAAAAAACATTACCAAATATATTTTTAATAATTTTATAATTTTATAGTGCTTTTATTGGTTTTTAATTTTTAAAAATAGTTTTTATATATATTTTTAAATTTTAAAAAATTAATTGAATGCCGATGTGCCATTCACGACAATGCACGTGTATTCAAGTAAGCAAATTTAAACAACATCAACTTTTTCATTTATTTTGAGGTGATTTGACAAAAAAATACAAGTTTAAGAGCAAAAAAAGGACAAAATTAAATAGAAGGCTAGAATGACATTTTTTGTAAAGTTAGAGATTCAAATAAATTATTATGCCTTTACTATTTAATAAAATTTAAGCAAAGTAGGACTTTGACTTGAATTCAATTAATGATAAGATAAATAATTTTGATTTTTTCCTTTTGCTCGTAATTAATTGGATAAGTTTATAAGTTAAATTAATATGTAAAAAACATTAAAATATAGAGCTTTGACAGCTCATTTTTCCTTTTTAGATTTTTTTTTTGCATGTTTATTACATGTTGTTTGTGAAAATAAAAATAAAACTATAGTATTTATTAAATTAAAGTTGAAATTTGACATTTTTAATATAATCAAATTATGACCTATTTTATATTAAATAAAATCTAATCCATTCTTTAATCCTTAATTTTCACGTTTCAGTATTTTTTCTCATCAATTCAAGCCTCTTGCTCTATAGTCATATGTATGTATATATGTGTAGAGACTTTATAAAAAGGACCGTAATATATTTATATGTATATGTGTATATATATGTCGACGTTCTCAACATTAGACAATAATTATTATTCGGTTTACGTGGACTTTTATACAATAATGAAGATTTTTTTAGGCTAAAGTATTAAAACATCATTTCAAAAATCAAGTGTAATAAATAAAATCCTTAATCCAATAATAATAAATTAGACCCTTTAGATTATCGTTTTCACTAAGACTCCTGATAATTAAGTACTGGCATGATAAGTGATTTGGTGGTTGACGTGAAACTTTTGATGATATGGTGGCTCATATGGAGGGCTTAATTAATTTTTTATTATTTTAAGAGGGCTTAATTGATATTTAAGGATTATATAAAAATTCTCAAGAAATTATAGAAAACTATAAAAAAAAACTAAAATGGAAAGAAAATATTAAAATTATTATAAAATTTTAGCTAAAAGTTATTAAAATATTAAAAAAATTTGAAAATTATACAACTATAAAATTTATTAAATATCATAAAATTTTTAAAAATTATAAAAACTATTAAATATTATGGAAATATTAAATTAATTAGAAATGGTAGGAAATGATATAAAAACAATTAAAATGATAAAAAAAACTATAAAAAATGATAATAAAAAAATTATTGAAAGTATAAAAAAAATTGAGTTAAGCCGTTAAGGTAGTGGTTGTATAGACATGAGTGTATGATAAAAATTTTATATGCTTAAAAGTTAATGACATGGGTTTATTCTATTGGTGCCTAAAAACATTAATTTTTAGGATAATATTAATATAATTTATTTTCATAAATATTAATATATACATTTTTTTAGATCTATATGATAAAAAAATCGAATCGATTAAAAATTTTACATTCATGACAAGTAATAATTTCAATAAAATGATTTTTTTTTTAAAAAATAAAGAATATGTTTTTATGGGCTACATAAAAGAACATTGATCACTCTACAAGACTGGGTTTTTTTTTATATCCTTTTGCATATATTTTAGTAGATAAGGGAGAAATTATTTTCTTAAAGCCTCTGGCTTCTGTAGGGCTGAATTTTTCATTCAGTCAATGACATGAATTTCAAAATAGGATGCCTATTTAATTTTTATAAATACAAATGATTGTATCAAAAGATAATACAAGTGGTTGTAATTTGCATGCATATATATATTTGAATAATGTTTTATTGTTGTCTTTGATATAACGCTTAATATTACTCATAGTCCATTTCCAATTTATAAATAGGAGAGTAATGTGATTCAACATACTTAAACTCACGTCGTATTACATTGAAAACAATACTCATACCATTCGAACTAAGACTCAATCGGCAATTTGCATAATTCATGCAAATGGTGATTATTATAAAACAACATTCAATAAATTTAATATTCGAATATTAATATTTACAATTGTTTCTGCTATTTTAGGTTGCAACAAGTCAAAAATTCATGTTGGGTTAGTTGTTGTTGTTGTTTTTTTTTATGTTTCTGGAGTATATATTTAGTAAAAGATGCACTCGAATTTATTAGGAGTCACTCTCGAAGGGTTTTATCATAATAGAGTACAATAATAATGTTTGTTAAAATTGGAATCTAATATGGTGAAAAGGAGGATAGAGACTTAAACTTTTGTACATTATAGATGCGGTGAGTCTCTTGGCAGTGATTTCTTGGTTGACCGGATTTTATTGTCAGGTTGGACTGATGATGACAGGATTAAGATACAATTTTCAATGATTTGATCAAGATGATACATTTCTGGTTTGTTTTTGAATTCTTTTAACGTTAAATATTTGAGCATTAATTTATACTTTATTATATTTTATATTTTTATATTCTTATTATTCATTATTTCTGATATATTTTCTTTGTACAAGAAAAATAATATGAAATAGACGATAAGATTGAAGTAAATTTTTTTTTTTCAAAATAATAAGCATGCATGCATGCATGAGAATTATTCATCGCCATGTGCTAAAGACTTGGACTGTTTGTCAAAGTTTTCTTCAAAACAATCAAATAATTTATAAGCAGAGTCAGGCCAACCAAAGAAGAAAAAAATTAACATGATATCATCTTTTTTATTGCCCAGTATTTATTTAGCAAATATTGACTGTAATATTGTCATGATTAGGCCATATTATTTTAGGACAAGTGAGGCACGACCGAGTTATCTATTTATAAAAAAAATAAAAAATTTAAATAAAAATTTATGTTTATATTTTCATTCGACTCAAAATTCAATATATTATTAATATAGTAAATAGGTTATGTTGGATTAAAATCCTAAATTATAAATAAATATGTATAATGTATAATGCTATTATAATTCATATTTAAAATAGTGAAAGTTTTTGAATAATTATTATTATTAATTATTAGAATATTTATGAAAAAGATTTTGAAATTTTGTCAAATAATACGAAAGTTATAAAATAAAGTTCATTTTATTAAATTAAATTTAGAAATACAAAAAAACTCTGCAGAACCAAATTATGATTGATGGTTTAAAAAATAAAAAAACTTGACCGAACCGAACTTTTATCACCCCGTATCTTGTGCAACTTCATTCCATACAACTTGTGGTGTTGGGTCAAAATGGTGAAATTAGGCTCTTTGTGAACATGTAAGCCATCCATTTGCAAAGTTCCTTGATATCTCTAACTAGTCACATATTGTTTCCATCAACAAAATCCTGATTTAACAAATTAACTGCAACTAGATTATCGCATTCAACTTGAACATTTTGATATCCCCAATCTCATGCCATGTACAGGTCATCTCTGATACCCCATAATTCTGCATGAAGTACATTGCGAACCCCAACGGAAAGACTGAAGCCAATAATCCATTACCCTTGACAGTCTCTAAATAAACCACTAGCCTCTGCTTTACTCTTCTTGCCTCTTACAACACCGTCACAATTCACCTTCATCCACCCAATTGGTGGTGGTTTCCACCCAACCGAAGTTAGTTGTTTATCTCGTCAATTCTAAAACCAAATTAAAATTTTAACTCAGTTTTAAAATTAGATTAAAAAGTCAATATAACCCAAAAAGTTCAAATAAGCCCCTATTTTAATAAAATAAAGGTTTAGTAGGTTCAAATTTGAAATCTCAGACAAAATTAGGTGTCTATATAGATATTTTGTTAGATACCAAAATTTCCAATCAATTATCAAAATTTTTAACGAATTGCCAAAATTTCTAAACTTATATCCTTAGACATTTTGGTGTATACCATAAATTTCTAAAGTAATAGTTAGAAATTAAGGTATACCAAAATTTCTAAGATAGTATATCAAAGATATTATGTTATATACCACAATTTTAAGGGAATACCAATATTTCTAAGCAATCTCATTAGAAATTTTAATATACCAAATCATGTTAAACAAGCTTTTACCAAAATTTCTAAGAGTTCAACCTTAGATATTTTGGTATATACCACAATTTCAAAGTAAATATCAATATTTCTAAGGAACCTCATTAGAAATTTTGGTATACCAAAATCATGTTGCACAAGCCTATACCGAGATTTTTAATGGAATGCTAAAATTTCTAAGCGCATATCTTTAGATATTTTGGTATACCCAAATAGCGTTATAGAACCTTTTACCAAAAGTTCTAAGAGAATAGTAAAATTTCTAAGGACCCTCGCTAGAAATATTGGTATATCAAAATCATGTTACACAAGCCTATACTAAGAATTTTAATGAAATACGAAAACTTCTAAGCACATATTTTTAGATATTTTAATATATGCTTCAATTTCTAAGGGTAACAATATTTGTATAGAACTTTGTTAGAAATTTTGGTATGCCAAAATCATTTTACACAAGATTTTAGCAAAATTACTTAGAGCTTAACCTTAGATATTTTGATATGTAGCGCAATTCTTAAGGGAATATCAATATTTCTAAACAACCTCGTTAAACATTTTGGAATACTAAAATTATGTTACACAAGCCTATATTAATACCTTTAATGAAATACTGAAGTTTTTAAAAGCTTATCCTTAGATGTTTTGATATATACCACTTTTTGTAAGGGAATACCAATATTTTTATAGAACTTTGTTAAAAATTTTAGTATACTGAAATCCGGATTTACAAACCTATATCAAGATTTCTAACAAAATACCAATATTTCTAATAGCATATCCTTAAATAATTTGATATATTCCAAAATTTATAATGGAAGACCAAAATTTCTATAACTTTCAGTGAACTAAAATTCTTGGTCAATCTATATACCTCTCTCTCTCTCTATATATGAAAGGAAAAACATCTTCCTTTTCCTTATAGATGGCACACTTACAATCAACGGCGGAGTCAAGTAGAGGCTTAGGGGGTTATCACCTCCTAAAGTTTAATTTTTTTTTTTAAAATTTAGTCTTTTGTAAATATACTATGGCTCTTCTTAAAATATAAGTAGATCCTTTTAAGGTTTAAGATTTTTGTAATTTCCTCCTATCTATATATATATTATAGTTCTCCTAAAAATATAAATAGGCCCCTCCAATATTTTTATAGTATTAAAAATAATATTAAAAAAATTATTCTTGATAAAAACAAAAGAAAAGCTAAATTGAAGAAGCTAAATTACTTATGATGACTTTTGAATGATATTTTTATTAGAAAATAATAAATCGATTGTTATATTGGAATATTACTTCTTTTGAATCGATTGTTTATATATTTAAATCAATTGTTACGTAGCACATCTAATTTTAGCTTGCACCCCTCCAAAATCAACATCCTGTCTCCGCCATTGCCTACAATACTTAGTTTTGTATTGTATAGAAAAAGTTAAATTTCAATTTTGGTTTATCTAATATGCTTAAACTTGAGATGTAATATATATACTTTAATTTCTAACATAATTTGGTTTCTATATATTGTTATAATATTATTAATTAGTTCAAATAGTTAATATTGTTAAATTTTCAATTAAAACAATATATGGTTATATATAATTTAAATTCCTTAATAGTCTTGGAATTAACATACAGCTTCTTGTTTCATGTAGGTTAGTGTTAATTTTTTTTAACATTATAAGATAATGGTCAAATTTTATTTTTGGCCTCTAGACTATGTTAAAACTTGAGATTAATCTATATACTTTAATATTTTACATAATTTGGGTCATCTACTATTATAATGTCATTGGCTGGTCAAAATAATTAATATTATTAACTATTTTAATCAAAATGCTGACGTAAATTTTTCTTAAGAACATTATTCCAAGAAGAAAAAAAAATATTTTCTCGAATTGAAATGAGTGTTTTTAAGAGAAACTCCTAACCAATATTTTTAACATTATTTTTATTGAGAATTTTTTATTTCAAAATGTCCACTAGAGAATTTAATATAATAATTTTATTGATGGTAACAACTGAGCTAAATTTTTAAATTTGAAAAGTAGATAATTATATTCTTAAAAATAAAAGTAAGACTAAATTTCAAATGTATAAAGTGTTTAAGGACTTAGAGTATATTTTAACCTTTAAATTTTTACTCTATAATTTCACATAAATTAATAATCAACTCAACGTGAAGCATGGGATGAGAACCATATTAGTATTTTTCAAAAGTTGCTTTCAAATGCTTTAAAAGTTATCAAGTATTTTACATTAAGGCCAAAACAAGAGTAAACTACACTCAAAGTCACTAAACTGCTAGTAAATTTATGTTTAGGTCACTCAACTTTAGAAAGTTATAAAATGATCATTGAATTATTCGAAAGTTTTTATTTAACTTATCGGGCTGTTAAAATCGTTGATGTATGGCCTTCCCTATTTGCACCGCAGACACCAATTGAAAGCTTTCCTTCACTTTCTCTTCTACAGTTCAAAGTTTTTTTATGAAACAACTTTGAACGTGACAAATCTATAAACAAAAATCCAAATAACTTTCTTCATTAATCTCTGACACTAACCGTTAGATCAACTTGAATATAATGCATATTCTTCTACTCATCAATTGGTACAGATCCATCGTACTGATCGTTGAACCGTTGCTTAGAGCTCGCTAGCCTGGCCTTTTAAAAAAAAAAAAAACTTTATAACCCAGTGACTTAAATTAAAACATTCAAAAATAGTTCAGTAACTTAAATGAGAGTGACCCTTCTGTAACATTTTGAAGTTAAGTGATGTGAATATAAACCTACTAATAATTTAGTTATCTTTGGTGTAGTTTGCCCAAAAATATATAATATATATAGTTAAAATATGTCATAAGTCCTTATATTATTCATAAATTTGAAATTTAATCTATCTTAATTTCTACAAATTCAATCCCTATACTTTAAAGATTTTTCAAAATTCAAATTCAATTGTTAACATTGTTAAAATTATTTTATTAAATTTATGTTCGTTATAACATTACATTGCTATCAAGTGAGTATTTTTTTTTTAAATGTCAAACCAACAAATTTAAAATAAAAATATTGTTAACAATTGTACCAATATTTTGAAATCCCAAGAGTAGAGGAATTAAATTCTTGAAAATAAAAAGTATAAGAACTAAATTTGAAATTTATGAAGAGTACAGTGATTTATGACATATATATTAAACCTATATATAATAAAAGAAAGGAAAGAATAAAAATACCAACAAGTGTTAATGATAACATATTGCATTCTAAAAGGAAGACACAAATTCAAATCTTAAACACAACATAGTTGGTAGGAGCAGCCACAAATCCGAAGATAATAGTAAATCTGATATTTAAAATACCAAAAAAAAATACAAAACAAATAAAGAAAATTACAAAGTGAAGTGTATGCTACAAGAGATGAAACGCTGTGGACCAACTAATTTTTACTCCTCAACTAATTGGGTATAGATCCTTTGTTCCATATTCATCATCTACCATTATAAGATATGGCTTCGAAGGCCTCCCTGACGGTATCAGAGAAATTCTGTGCCTCTCTAATTCATTAATTGATGACAGTTGGCCAGCTCGAAACACAACCTCATTTCTCATTTTCCAGATAATAAACAGACACCCAAAAGTTAAGACTGTATCCTGATCACTGAAGATAACCAGTGAGAGAGATTATGCCGTGACAGTAAATGGAATGTGCATCTAAGCTAGACACAAGGAGATATGACTCCTTAGTACGTTTCTACCATTGGAGATTGCAACTTTACCCCCAAATATCAGACAATCGTTACGTTCTCTATGAAGAAGCCTTGGACACATCTTTAGTTGACCTATTGTACTTCATATGGCTCTTAACTAATTGTCCTGCTGCAATTGCAGACATAAGCGACAGCTCCCCGGCAAGAACAGCAGACGCTACAATGGTTGCCAGCATCCTAGAGTTTGCTCCTGGTGTCTCTTTGCTTGCACCCTTCACTCCAAGTAAGTTCAAACAGGCTGATTGAGATGCAAGCTGAGTTCCACCACCAACAGTACCAACCTAAAAGATACAGCAACAGAGATAAATACCTAGATTCTGTTTTGGCGATCAAAATTCTTGTGTTTGATAATTAGACAGAAACACTATGAATTACCTCAATGGAGGGCATTGTGACAGAGATGTGGAGGTCCTTGCCCTCGTTAACAGCTTCCATCATCGTGATGCAATGGGAGCTCTCGACGTTTTGAGCCGGATCTTGTCCCGTAGCTATGTAGATTGCGGCAACGATGTTACTGGCGTGAGCGTTGAATCCACCCAGAGCTCCAGCCATAGCTGATCCAGTAAGGTTCTTAAGCATGTTAAGCTCAACGAGAGATTCCACACTTGTCTTCAAGACCTTCCTCACCACATCACCCTTAATGATGACTTCACAGACAACAGATTTGCCTCTTCCTTCAATCCAATTTACAGCAGCCGGTTTTTTGTCGGAACAATAGTTTCCTATATGCAAAATTCATAAATATCAGTGATCCTATGTCAAACAGTAAAGACATAATTGCAAGTCTATGCAAAAAAATTGAAACTCACCAGAGATGCCAATGACATCCATGTCAGGGAAATCAGTTTGAAGGAAATCCAAAACGTTTTGGACTCCCTTGGAAACCATGTTCATCCCCATAGCATCACCGGTACTGCAAGTGAATCTAATATACAGATTCTTTCCAGCAATTGCACATTTGATACCTTGGAGCCTGCCAAATCTACTTGATCTGCAACCACCAAAAAGCCAAAATTTTCAATATTAGCTTGAATTTTAAATCCATCGATATGGAGTTCTGAAATATCAAAACAAACCTGTTGAAAACAACAGACAAGGTCTCGAAATTATCAGGGTCCTCCAAATACAACTTCAAATCAGCTGCCCTTTTCGCAGTACCGAACCTTACACATGGAGCTCTAGTCATACCATCTTTCAATAGAACACTTGTAGCTCCACCAGACAAATGAATAGCCTTACAGCCCCTATTAGTGCTAGCCACCAAGCACCCTTCCGTGGTAGCCATAGGAACCGAGTACTCTCTTCCATTAACCAACAAAGGCCCAGCAATTCCGACGGGAATTTGCACGTAGCCAACCGGCATCTCACAACACTGCCCTAAAATCGACTCGTAATCAAATCCATCCAAGGGCAACCCATATAACGACTTCCCCGTTAATCTTTGCAACGCTTCCCGCCTGATTGCAGCCGCCCTCTTGCAATCACCCAATTTCGATTCCAACGAATACGAAGGGGTTGTTCCAGCAACTACAGATTTAACTATTTCTTCATCTTCCTCTGGTATAACCATCAAAGGCTTCTCATCGCACACCTTCTGGGTAGTCACGATTGGTGCTGCAGGAGGCAGAGGTGGAAGCGAGCAATCGAGAGCTTGTCCACAAGGGACCTTACGGACGTCTTCCTTTGCGAGCAGAACTTCGTTATCCTCTTCCTCGTCCTCGGCAATCCAAACGTCAGGCGATGGTTGGAAAACCAAAGATTGAACGAAGTCAATCCCAAAGAAACCCAAAAGGTAAATAAAGGACGCGAAAAATGACAGAATGGCGATGATGTCGGAAAAGGTGACGACATGGAGAGGTGTGGAGGTACGTATCTTCTCACGCCAACGGGAAAGAAGAAAATAAACCACCGAGAAGAAGAGGGTGAAGAACAGGGCATTGGTTAGGTACAAGGGAAGCGGCAATGCGTCGGAGGCTTTACCGGGATCTTCCTCTAAAGGAATCTTCTTCGTTGGCTTGAGAGATTGAACAGGTTTAGTCGAATACAGCCGAGGAGCCTCCATATTGGGTGTCGACGGCGGTGGAAGCCCGGCAGTGGAGAAGGAGAATAGAAGAGGAGTGGAAGTGAGAGAGGATTTCAGTTAGTTTTACGATTATGGTGAAGGTGGAGTTTGAGATGCTAGAGTTTAGGGAGGGAAGGGGAGTATTTATAGGACGGAGGGTAAAGAGTGGTGGAGCGTGAGGAAAAAGGCGCGTGAAGTGAAGTGTTGGGCACGTGTGAGTGAAGAGTCAAAGAAAGAATTTGAAGGGCAGTGTTTGCGTGCAGTGCATGTACATGTGCATGTGCATGGGGGGCATTGCATTTTCCTTTCGTTTGGTCTTATCTCCGTTAACTGCTCTTTTGTATCTCTTTTAATTATTCCTTATTTTGGGTTGTTTTTAATTCATATATTTTAGATGAATGGTAGTGATAAATATATATAATCCTGAATATAAATAGTAAAATAAATAACAAATAAATATATATAATTATATGTGATGAAATTTTATCATTAGTAATATGAATAAAGATCACGATGGAATTTACTTTTTCAGCATTTACATAATATATATAATGTTTAAAATTACATATAGTCCTTTTCAACTCCTAAATAAGAGGATAATGTGTTTCCGCACATTCAAACTCACATCTTTTTGCACTGATAATAATATCAATACCAACTAAATTAGGACTTAATCAATAATAATCTTACAATTTTTATTTTGTATAAAAAGAAGAGCATGCATTTTTATTTAAAAAATATAGATACAATTATATTCTACAATTGTATTTATTTTGAATAAGTAAATTATTCATATAAACATTAAGGGGTTGTTAAAATATATATACACTTTAGGGTAAATGTTTATAAAAGTAGATTTTTTTATATTTTTTGTTCTTATTTAATTTATATGCCATATTTATTATAAATTAAAATTTAGATAAAGTACCACTTTAATTTGAATCCAATTAATGATAAGATAATTAACTTGGAATTTTCTTTTTCCTCATGATTAATTGGATAAGTTTACATTTTTGTTAAAATATATAACTTCACAACTCCATTTTTCTCTTTCCTTTTTATAAAAATTCGGTTAAAATTTTCTTTTATGTATTTTGATATTTTTCATGTCTATTTTATAATTAATATTCCATAATTTTCTATATGATGGTGTTTTAAATCCTCTGAAAATATGTCAAAAGGATAAGAGAGAAATTATTTTCTTAATGCCTACGGTTTCTATAGAAAATCTAAAACTGGCATTTGGTCAATGACATGAAATTCAAAATAGGATGCCTACTTAATTATTATAAATATTGGTTCATGCCGTCACCATTATTACAAGGAAATATTCAATAATTAATTATTTTAAATCCTCTAAATGTATTATATATTTATATGAATTTGGTATGTTAATAATTTAATTACTCTTTGATGAAATGTTTTAGAAAAAGGGTAAATTATTAAAATAATTATTTTTATTTACTTTATATTACAATTTAGTCATTTATGTTTAAAATATTACATTTTAGCTACTTATGTGAACATGTTGTAACATTTTAGTCACTGAACCGTTAATTGTGTAACGGTAAGCTGACGTGACACGTTAAATCATCATTTCAAAAAAAAAAAGGTTAAATTATACAATTGATCTCAATATTTCTTCGTTTTGAACAATTTAATTTTTTCTTTTATGTTCTTTTAACTTTCTTTTCTTTTTCTTTATTTTCCATTCTTTTCTGTTTCTCCCTTTGTTTTCCTCCCTTCTCCATCTTTTTTAACTTAATTTTTCTATATTTCTATTTGTTAAAACTAATCCCTATACTTTTATTTTTTTTGAACAATTTAATTTTTTTTATTTTTCTTTTCTTTTTCTCCTTTAGTTTTAACAAATGAATATAGAAAAACTACATTAAAAGAGATGAAAATAGGAGGAAAATAGAGGAAGAAGCAGAAGAGAAAGAAAAATAAAGAAAAAAATTAAATTTCTCAAAACGAAAAAAATATGGGGACTAATTGTATAATTTAACCTAAAATTTTTGTTTGAAATGATGATTTAACGTGCCACATCAGCTTACCGTTACACTGTTAACGGCTCAGTGACTAAAATGTTACAACACGTTAATGTAAATGACTAAAATGTAACATTTTAAACATAACTGATTAAAATATAACCTGAAGTAAACAAAAGTGACTATTTTGATTATTTATCTTTTAATAAATTGTTCATTACACTAATATATTAAATTTATTCTTATTTTGTATTATTTTTCACATGTGTAATATTCTGATAATTTTTTAATGTTTAATGTACTAGCATTTAAATTTATTCCATCATAGCATAAGAAAAATAATATGAAATAGACGATAAGATTGAAGTAAATTTTTTTTTTTCCCAAAATAACAAGCATGCATTCATGCATGAGAATTATTCACCACCATGTGCTAAAGACGTGGACTGTTTGTCAAAGTTTTCTTCAGAAAAATCATATAATTTATAATGGAAGTATATAAATATATATAAGCAGAGTCAGGCCAACCAAAGAAGAAAAAAATTAACATGATATCATCTTTTTTTATTGCCCAGTATTTATTTAGCAAATTTTGACTGTAATATTGTCATGGTTAGACCATATTATTTTTGCACAAGTGACGCACGAATATTAAGTGTGGACTTGCTCAAAACAGTTGGAAATGAAGAAGCTCATTTCGTAGAAATTGCAGTCAATCTAGCTCGAGTTTAGGTAAAAATTGATTCAAAATTGGATAAATATATATAATATTGATATCATAAATAAGTTAATTTGAATTCAAATATGAATACCTTTAATATGTATACATGATATGTGAAGGATTAGCTCAACTCATGAATATCTCTAATATGTATGCATGCTTGATGCATGATATGTGGAAAATAACTTAACTTGTTGTATAGGTTTTGTACCGAGTATTGAGAGCACTTATAAGTTCATTTTTAGAACTTGTATTTGAGAGTGCATTTGAGAAAGTAAATAAGTTTGTTGAAGTTTTCAGGGGGAGAATTTAGAGATGAGTATTGGGTTAAAAGATAGTGGATTTACTGACTAAGTTAGGCTTTACAGATAAAGTAAAGTAAACTACATAAACAACCTTTTGTGTTCTTGTTTTTTTTGTTTTTGTCAGAGTGCTACCTTCAAATGGTATTTCGCAATTGAAGAAGCAAAAGTTTGTCTGGAAGAAGAAAGATCCTAAGTGCTTGATGGTAACACATTGATCATTGAAGTCTACAGTGGATGATGTATAGTGTTTTGATAATGGTTGCTTTCGTCACATGATAGGTAATCATGCATATTTTTCTAATTTTAGAGATTATCATAAGGGTCTAGTCACATTTGGTGATGGTAAGAAAGGTCATATCCATGGAAACAGAACACCCAATGTCCTTGGAATGCTAAAGTTGAAGAATGTGTTGAAAGGTCATATTGTTAATCACTTTGTAATAGCCCAATTTTACCCGAGCTCAGTGCCAAAAATACAAGACTAAAATAAAAATTAAAAGTCCAATAATTAAACAGTCCCATTACAAACCCAAAATTAAACCTAACTATCCTAGCCCAAATCAACCCTAGCCCGTTAGCCCACAACCTTAACAAATTTTCAGAAAAGAAACCCTAATGACCTAGCTGAGGCGCCGCGCCTCCATGTGCGCCCTCGGCGCGCACACCGCTCGAGGGATGGCTCCTCTACTGATGTAGCACCAAGATGGCAAAACATGCCCGTTGACTCCTAGCAGACCTGCGAAAGAGAACCAAAAGCAGCAGAAAAATAGCAAAAGAAACAAAGAATGCAGAGAAACAACAACGATTAGTAAGGAAGAAAAAGTGCTTGATGATAAAAGGACTTGTAAATCGACTATAAAAGCCCCAAAAAATCAGATTTGTATTTTTTACGGAGACTTTGAATACAAAAAAGGATTAAAAAAAATCAGATTTGTAAGATCTTTGTTCTTTTATTTTTTTATTTGTTTTATTTTTCTTTATTTTCCTTCTTTGAATATACATACATATACGTATATTTTTTATTTTTTTCTTTAAAAACAGTATACATACTTACAAATATAGCAAAAAATAAAAAAAATAAAAATTTACCTTTATGGTCTTTTACGCCATATCTGTGTGTACGATGAAGCAAGTGGCGTGGCGGTGGCCCATCGGAATCGCGCCTGAACATGAGCGACCCTTGGCCGGTGGAGAGGCTAAGGAAGAGAGAGGGGAGAGCATTTTCTTAGTTTTTTTTTTTAAGAAAGGGGAAAAAAAGAAAATTTTGGTTAAAAACTTGACTTTTATAGGGCCCCAAAACGACGTCGTTTTGAGACTGGCCCTAAATGCCCAAAATGGCATCGTTTTGACAACTACCCGATTTTGACCCAACCCAGAGCCTAGGATCAGTGTGTTTTTCATTTGAAATGCTAATTGCACCTTTAGCCCTTCCGCTTTTTTTATTGTTTACAATTAAGTTTCTTTTATTTTCTAATTTGGCCTTAAAATTTTGTTTTGATTTCATTTTAGCCCCGTGTAAAACGCCGCCGTTTTGGAGGGCGAGGATATTTTCCCCTTTATCCCCTCCTTGTTATTCGCGCGTTCAATGGGGTCCTTTACCTTTTTATTTATTTCAAATTTGCCCCAAACTTTTGTTCTGAGTTCAATTTAGCTCTTTTTTTAGTTATTTTTGCAATTTTATTATTATTATTATTATTACTACTTAATCCCAATTTGATCTTCATTCACCTACTTTCTAAGCGTCTGCCCTTACATACTTGGGAGTGTTTTGAACAATGGGACTGTGGAAGAGATCCCTGTATTTTTTAGAGCTAATTTAGAGTAATATTCAAAACACACTTGTTGCTTTAAGCCTAGATGCAATAAGAATCCTTTCGTGAAATAGGCTCATGTCCAACACCTTTATTTTCAATGGAAAATGCATTTTTGTGTCTCACTTTGAGAAAATATTCTTTTATTCATTTATTTCATTCATGTTCATACCACATAAATAATTATTCTTAGATTCATGTATTCTTTGAATATTCCTTCATACCTACAACAGGTCCTTAGATATCAACGACATGAGTGACGCTGCTATTGATTCAGAATCTACTTTTGAGCAAGATATGTGTCTAGAGGGATCTCAAGACTTTGAAGATGACAGAGATTGTAACCTGTCTCCTGATTTGTTAAGGATGGTAGAACAAGATGAAAAATAGATCCTACCTTACAAAAAGTCATTGTGAGCCTAGGAGAAAGGAAAGAGGTGAAGATCGGAGCTTGTATCACCACAGAGACAAAGCGAGACGTCATTGAGTTATTCCAAGAATTCAAAGATGTTTTTGCATGATCGTATCAAGATATGCCTGGGCTACTAAGACGTAGAATGCTGTTAAGGCTAAAGAAATCTTAGAAGAGGAACACATGCTAATGGTTTT
Source organism: Gossypium bickii (assembly GCA_025503065.1). Taxonomy (NCBI): domain Eukaryota; kingdom Viridiplantae; phylum Streptophyta; class Magnoliopsida; order Malvales; family Malvaceae; genus Gossypium; species Gossypium bickii. The sequence continues at coordinate 138,806,346 of CP106710.1, forward strand.
ACAATGGCCAGGCAAATCATGAGGTTCGGGTACTGCTGGTCCACCATGGAAGAGGATTGCATCAGTTATACCAAGAAATGGCATAAGTGCCAAATTTATGGAGACAAGATTCATCTGCCTCATTCATCTCTTCATGTATGACTTCTCCATGGACTTTCTCTACGTGAGGCATGGATGTCGGTGGGCTGATCTCACCAAAAGCTTCTAGCGGGCACCGATTCATTTTTGTGGTCGTCGATTACTTCACTAAATGGGTGGAAGCTGCTTCATATGCTAATGTCACAAAGTCGACAGTCAGAAAATTCTTGAAAAAAGAGATCATATGTCAGTATAGAATGCCAAAAAGGATTATATCTGACAAAGCACTAAATTTGAACAACAGCACGATATCAGATGTTTGCAGTTGTTCAAGATCAAAACATCAGATTGCCTCAAAGTGAATGGTGCAATGGAGGCAACCGAAAAAAAAAATCATGGAGAAAATGACCAAAACTTATAAAGATTGGCATGAGAAGTTACCATTTACATATCGAACGTCTGTCAAGACTCTACCGGGGCAATACCTTTCTTTTTGGTTTATGGAATGGAGGCAGTTCTACCCATTAAGGTTCCCTCTCTACAAGTTTTGTCAGGACTAAAGCAAAATGGATCCAGTCTTGATATGATTAGCTGAACTTGATTGAAGAAAAGAGGCTGAAAGTTATCTGTCATAGTCAAATATGCCAAAAAAAGAATGATGCGAGCTTACAACAAAAAAGGTTCGTCCCAGAAAATTCCATGAGGACTTAATTTTGAAAATGATCCTTCATATACAAAAGGACTTCAGAAGAAAGTGGATATTAAATTGTGAAGGACCTTATGTGAAGGCCTTCTCTGGAGGAGCGTCGATGCCGAAATGGATGGCAAGAGCTTGCCTAATCTTGCGAATTTAGATTCAATCAAAAAATACTTCACTTAAAAAAGAAGAAGAAGAAAATAAAAAAAAAGAAAGAAATAAAAGAAAATAAAAGAAAATAAAAGAAGAGGCCAAGGCGAAAACCCGCAAAGGGCGCTTTGAGACCAAAGGGGTTTTGAATTGAAAACCCAGGAAAAGGGCAATTCAAATTTTGATCAAAGGTGGGGCATGCAGTAGTCTTGCTATGCCTGAATTAACAAGAGGGGGAGATGTTACGTCTTGGGGCATCAACAGAGTATTCTGGATCTCCTAAGCACATATTGAGCTCAAAATGATCCTCAAGAAGTTCGTGCAGAGAAGCTCATGCTGTGATATCTGGGGCACTTATTTTTCTCTCACTTATTTTGTATTCCAGCAATGTTTGCTTTCTTTGAATAATCCATTCTTTTCAGATTTTGTTCCTGATAAATTTCAGTTTTGACCATCATTATAATTGTTTTCAAGCATTTTTGTATTGAAATAATGATTAATGGACTAATAATACTTTCATAAAAGGGGTTTTGCATATGACTCTGGAAGTTTTTAAATAATAAAAGGACTTGAAACATGACTATTATTTAGAACTCACCAAACCTAAGGGTTAGAAACATTTGAAAAATAATAGTCTAAATTATGGCTATTTCTTTGAGTTTTCTGTCAGAGATACCAGTTGAGTAAGAAGGTAGGGTACCGCATCAGTGATAGAACCTTGACGAACAACTAGCAATGACAACCTAAACAATAAGCCTAATCATTTGGCATAAGCATAAGCCCATGAAATCGATCCTACACGTTGTGTCCCCTAAAGGACAGTGTAGCAAGATCAGTGAAACCACAAATCTTATCTCCCTAAAGTTGCAGGGAGCAGACTGAAGACAGCAAATCTTATTTCCCTAAAGATGCAGTGGAACAGATTGAAGCTACAAATATGGCCAATCTTATCTTCTTGAAGTTGCAGTGGAGCAGATTGAAGCCACCAGCCTTATCTTCCCAAAGTTGCAGCGGAGCAGACTGAAGACAACGAATCTCATTTCCCTAAAGATGTAGTGGAACAGATTAAAGCTACAAATTGGCGGATCTTATCTTCTTGAAGTTGCAGTGGAGAAGATTGAAGCCACCAGCCCTATCTCCCTGAAGTTGCAGCGGAGTAGACTGAAGACAACGAATCTTATTTCCCTGAAGATGTAGTGAAACAGATTGAAGCTACGAATTGGCGAATCTTACCTTCCTAAAGTTGCAGTGGAGCAGATTGAAGCCACCAGCCTTATCTCCTAGAAGTTGCAGTGGAGTAGATTGAAACCACCAGACCTTATCTCCCTAAAGTTGCAGTGGAGCAGATTGAAATTACCAATTCTTATCTCTTTGAAGTTCCAGCGGAGTAGATCGAAGCTACAAATATCTTCTCCCTGAAATCACATTCGAGCTGATCAAAGCACCAATTCCTACACCCTTGAAGATGTGGTGGAATGGAAAGAGGCTACTTGAAGACAAGAAGCATCAAGAAGACAAGATTCGGCAAGATCGGGCAAAATTGGTATTTCTTAAAAGTCTTTGCTCTGTTCTCGTTACACGACAACGAGCAAAGAGAGGCAGCTGTAATAGCCCAATTTTACCCAGGCCCAGTGCCAAAAATACAAGACCAAAATAAAAATTAAAAGTCCAATAATTAAACAGTCCCATTACAAACCCAAAATTAAACCACAAACCCAACAGACAAAGCCCAAATTAAACCTAACTATCCTAGCCCAAATCAACCCTAACCCGTTAGCCTATAACCTTAACAAATTTTCAGAAAAGAAACCTAATGACCTAGCTGAGGCGACGCACCTCCATGTGCGCCCTCGGCGTGCACACTGCCCGAGGGACGGCTCCTCCACCGATGTAGCACCAAGATGGCAAAACATGCTCGTTGACTTCTAGCAGACCTGCAAAAGAGAACCAAAAGCAGCAGAAAAATAGCAAAAGAAACAGTAATAAAGAAACAACAACAGTGGCAGAAGAAAAGTAAATAGTGATAAAAGGACTTGTAAATCGACTATAAAAGCCCCAAAAAATCATATTTGTATTTTTTACGGAGACTTTGAATACAAAAAAGGATTAAAAAAATCAAATTTGTAAGATCTTTGTTCTTTTTATTTTATTTTATTTGTTTTATTTTTCTTTATTTTCCTTCTTCGAATATACATACATATACCTATTTTTTTTATTTTTTTTCTTTAAAAACAGTATACATACATACAAATAAAGAAAAAAAATAAAAAAAATTTACCTTTACGGTCTTCCGACCACCGTATACGGCGGCAGCGTGTGGCGGTGGCCCATCGTAATCGCGCCTGAACATGAACGACCCTTGGCCGGCGGAGAGGCTAAGAAAGAGAGAGGGGAGAGCATTTTCTCAGTTTTTTTTAAGAAAGGGGAAAAATGAAAATTTTGGTTAAAAACTTGACTTTTATAGGGCCCCAAAACGACGTCGTTTTGGGACTGGCCCTAAACGCCCAAAACGGCGTCGTTTCGACAACTACCCGATTTTGACCCAGCCCAGAGCCTAGGATCCGTGTGTTTTTCATTGGAAGGGCTAATTGCACCTTAGCCCTTCTGCTTTTTTTATTGTTTACAATTAAGTTTCTTTTATTTTTTAATTTGGCCCTAAAATTTTGTTTTGATTTCATTTTAGCCCCGTGTAAAACGCCGCCGTTTTGGAGGATGGGGATATTTTCCCCTTTAGCCCCTCCTTGTTATTCGCGCGTTCAATGGGGTCATTTACCTTTTTATTTATTTCAGATTTGCCCCAAACTTTTGTTCTGAGTTCAATTTAACCCCCTTTTTAGTTATTTTTTGCAAATTTATTATTATTATTATTATTACTTAATCCTAATTTGATCTTCATTCACCTACTTTCTACCATTTATAGATTCATTTTTTTTATTTTTTGTATATTATTTTATTTATTATTTATTTATTTGTTATTTTATTTATTTGTTATTTATTTATTGTCCTTTACTTTTTATTACTTTAAAGTAATTTATTTCCTTTATAGATTTATTTTTATTTCTTTTGTATATTATTTATTTATTTGTTATTTTATTTATTTATTTATTGCTCATTACTTTTTATTACTTTAAAGTAATTTATTTCCTTTATTGTTTTTTTTTAAATTTATTATTATTATTATTATTATTTATCATTATCTATTGTGCTTTATTACAAATTTCACCCCTCTTATTTGTTTTTTAATTTGATATTTTATTTTCAATATTTTAAATTATTTTTCTCAATATTTATTCGTGTACGCATTGCCCCCATAATATTCAGAAATTTGGTATTTTCTTTTGTGTGCATTGTCTTGTCACTAACATTATTATTAATATCATCGTTTGTTTATTTTATTTTGATTGTTCATAGTAGCGTTAAAATAATGTATATTATGTGATTATCGTATATTCATTATTGTCATTTTATTAAACGCGACATTTCATTCGTATATCATCGTTTGTACCGTCATTCATCAACGTAATATTTTATATCTTTAATTTTTATCCAAACACGTCAACAAAATTTTCAAAAATAGGCAATGTTCCGTATTTGAAAAATTCGATAAAATCGTGCCCTAACTTGCGGGGTTTCGATTTTTCTCGTTGAATTCAAATAATTGAATATTCTTTCAAAAATTAAAACACGTAATATTTTAAATAAAAATCAAAGACCAAATCATTCTCAAAGATTCGAAATGTCATGTCCTAACTTACGGGATGTGACATTTTGTTGCCTCAAGATAAGAAAGTCTTCAATATATTTTCGACTTATTTAAGCATTCCGAAACAAAGTATACATTAATGCAAAAAGAGATCTTATTTTAAATTCTTTTAGAGTTTTTAACTTTCGACATAAAGACATCAAATAATCAATTAGGTACCAATTTTGGGCGTCACGAGGGTGCTAATCCTTCCTTGTGCGTAACCGACTCCCGAACCCGTTTTCTGGATTTTTGTAGACCGAAAAAAATTGCTTTGATAAATCAAACATTTCGTTAAAACAATCAAACTACGAGGTGACCCAATCACACCTTATAAAAGATCGGTGGTGACTCTCGTTTTTTCCTTTTCATTTTCAAAATATAAAGACGATGCCTTTCACCAAAAAATGGTTTCGACAGACTTGAAAGCTAATTTGGTGAGCATTATCCAAATGTGTGACTAAAGCATGATTATCAATTTCACCAAAGACAAGTATCTGGTTTCAACAAAGTCTCATGAGAAGACTAGTGTTTCTGACTTAGAGCTGTGGCATGAGAAACTTAGCCACAATTATTACAAATGGCTCCAAAGATTGGTTTGATATGTTGCTGGAAGAGGCAACCCAAAACTAGGTGGTGTTATTCCTAAAGTCCGTTGTGGATGCTTGAAAGTGAGAGAGGATCACATCGAGAATCATCAAAAGTTGTCACATATCCAAATTATTGCATCTCTCAAGTTACTACACATAGATCTCATTAGACCTATGTGAATCGAGAGCATTGGAGGAAATCATTATGTCCTAGTCTATATAGAGGACTTTTCAAGATACACATGGGTGAGATTTTTTAAAGAAAAGTCTAACACATTGATGCGTCGTTCAGAGCACCAAAAATATCCTATCCCTATAAAATAATGAAAAAGAATAGTATAAGGGAAGTAGGGTCAAATCCTTAGGGACTGGATTTGCACAAGTGCTTGTTCCTCGAAATCCCAGACAGAGTCGAGCCCAAGAAAACCTGCGTACCTGGAAAAAAAATAGAATTAAAAGTTTGATTGAATTGAAATTACGAAAGCCAAAATTAAAATTGTAATGAAAGACAGGGTTGAGAAAAGATAGATTTTTTTATGGAGAGATTCCATCCTCTGGTTGTCTCAATCCGCCTTGGGTACTATCATCGGCTTTTAAGTAATCCTTCTCGAATAGAATAAGCCAGTTATAGTGGAAGAGGACACCTTCGACCATCAACTCCACTTAGATTTTAAACTTACGATTTAGAGGAACTTGACTCTAGCCAACCGTCACTTTTGTGGGATCGTCTTACACTAGATCATCACTTCTAAATGGCGAATGCCACGCCATTTTGTCTTTTGGGCTCGACAACCACTGATGCAGTAAGCTAACGAACCGACTGTGCAATCTTCCCAAAACATGCAAAGCGGCCACCTTTGCACAAGATGAAAAGATCACTTTTGAATGGACATGGACTGAAGCATCAGTCCCGTAGTGCGGAGAAGCGAGAAATACTCGTTGAGAATGCTAAGCGTAGATTTTAAGCCTCATGAACCCTTTTGGGGAATTTTGACAACATTTGGCTAGATAAGTTTAGTGGCTCATGATTTTTGAGGAAAAAGAAATAAATGCAATGAAAATGGAATTTTTATTGAATAATATGAAAGGAAATAAGGCTCAGCTTTTTGGGAGAGGGAATGTTTACAGAAAAGATGAGTGAAATTTGTGTTACTCCATCCCCTATTTATAGTATTAGGAAACATAGTCTATTCCTAATTAAATTCTAAAAGATAAATACAAATAAATAAAGATAATTAAAGATAAATGAAGATAAAAGCTAAAATTAAATCTAATAATAATATTTAATAATTATCCTAATATAATTAAAATTTAAATAGAGTCTTGTGTTTATAAAATTTATTTTTTACACTTTTGCCCCTAAGTCTTCCACTCTTTGCATTTTCGGCACTACTTCCTTCCTACTTCGCATGCTAGCCCATTTTATCTTTAAATTTAAGCTTTTTGCCCCCAAATTTCTTTTTTTCCTTCAATTTAGTCCCTACAAGATAAAAAACCATAAATAGCTCAAATTAGTAGGATCATACTCAAAATAAATATGTAATTAATACATAAAAATATGTCATTCTAGAGTATAATCACACATCTAAAGAATTCAGGAAACTATGCAAAAGACTTATGAATGAAAATGGATAGATCATTCGAATGGTTAGGAGAATTAGAAGTGATCATAGACGTGAATTTGAGATTGAGGATTTTGTCAATTTTTATGACGAGGAAGTGATAAAAAATGAATATTCTACTGCCAAGACACCACAATATAATGGAGTTATGGGACACAAGAACCATACCATACAAGAGATGGCATGAGTGCTGCTTAACAACAAAATAGTTACTCATAAGTTTTAAGTTGAGGCAGTGAATACTGCAACCTATATATTTAACAAAGTTCTTACTAGGCGAAAAACTCACATGACACCTTGTAAGATGTGAAATGGGAGGAAACCAAATGTCAAGTATTTCCATGTGTTTAAAAGTACCTTGATAGGTGTCGAATCCACCAAAAATAAAATCCTACACCTAAACAGGATATAAATTAAAAGTATAAGGAGTAGGGTCGATCCCACAAGGACTAATTTATGTGAACTTGTAGTTTGTTATAACCAAGACGTATCGTAAGCAATCTTGTGCCCATGATATATGCTAACCTATACGAAATAGAAAGAATGATTAAATATGAATGTAACTAAATGTCAAAAATTAAATAATAATAATGCAATAGAAATAAGCAGATTAGAATTAAAATTGAATAACCCAATAAGATGGATTTTGACTTCGACTTTGGATTAATCCCTGAACAATGGATTTTTTTCTCTAATCGATAAGTCAGGTATAGTGATCAAAGAACAACCTCAAACCACCAACCCTTCCATATGTAAATTAACTGTAGGAACAACTTTACAGTTAACCCTTACCAGGTAAATAACATTGAAAATAGCTTCCATGATTTAATTCATCGACAGCCTCGAGAACTAGAAGGACTCAGCTCAAATTGACGGCCTCAATTGCATAGGTCCACACACCTATTACCTTTTCCATATTTGATTTTCCAAGTTCTTTTGAAGTAAAAATCCAAGGATGGTTTGAGCCATAGAACATCTTGAAAGAGAAGTTGCTAAGTTGAAATTCTCTCCAAAATGGCTTGAGGGAAAGCATGGATCTGTAGCCCCAACTAATCTAACTGAAGGAGAAGAAAAAGTTGAATCTGACCTTGAAACTGTACCAATTGCTCCTATAGTGACTATTTTAGTCGGTCTTGCGAGCAACCTAGCAGGATTCAATCAAAGGATGGTTAGCATTTTACTGCTTCTATTGACTCTCAAAATTGATTTATCTCCAAACTTCAAGCTAAAATCCAAGTCATTTAACAGATTTGATGTTGGTATTTTAGCAACAATATAAAACATAGAAAATATGAAAGAAAGATATATTGGAAGCACACTATAAGCTATTGTATTTTTCATATTATATAGTAAAAAAAAAAAAAACACAAAAACCTACAAAAGTTACTCTTAAAAAAACATGCCACAAACACTTAACTCACTCCTAAAATCATGTAACATAAATTTAAATCCCTAAAGACTTGGTCTACAGACCTATTATTAAGCAAGCCTAAGGTATGTCCTCAACATTCCTCATTGCCATTGTAATTGCAAAAGCCTAATTTATTTCTTAAAACTTTAAATTTAACTTTTGGAAGAGCCTTGGTTAACATACTTGGAATTTTATTTTCAATCTTGCAAAAAATAAACTTGATTTCACCAATCTTCTGTTCTTATTTCAAATGATATGTAATAGCCCGATTTTAGCTAAATCGGAACAGTGGTTTCAGAACCATAAATCTGATTTCAGAAAATTATTTTAATATTATTTTCTATGTTTACAATATGACAACATGTATGTATGAAAATTTTGTGAGCTAATTTTATCGTTTAATTGCTCAATTTGAGAAAAAGGACTAAATCATATAAAATGCAAAAGTCCCATTCTATTAGCTAAAGGTATTTAATAGCTATAAAACCTTAAAGTTAAAGTCCTTAAGTGGTAAATAATCCAATTGTGAGTTAGTGGATGATATTTGGTTTGGCACTTGTGTAAATATGAATTGTTTTTAATGGTAATTTAGTAAAAAGAAAATAAAGGTTAATATAATAAAAACAAAAGAAATTTGTGTCCATCCTTCTCTTTGGCCGAATATTGAAGAATAAGAAATCTAAGGATTAGGTTTTTCATTCGGTCACTTTGAATCTTTGACTAAGGTACGATTTGAGCTCGGTTTTTAATGATTTCTATGTTTTTGTAATCATTTCTTCGTATTCTAGCTAGCCCGTACCTTAGATTTTGAAATTGTTAAAGATTTTAAGAGTTTCCATTGTTGAATCTATGTGTTCTTTGAAGTTTGATGATAGATTATGAAGGCTTGATGATAGTTTTACATGTTATGTAAAGTGATTTTTGATAAAAATGCATAATAGGGATTAAATTGTGAAATGTGCAAATTGAGTGGTTGAAATGTGAAATAAATTGAAAATATGGGCTGCTACTAATACATATTAAATTCGGCCAAGCTTGGGTTGAAAGAAATTATGTGAATTTCGTGTATTTGTGAAAGAGGGACTAAATTGATTAAATGTGAAAGTTTAGGGGCTAAAGTGTAAATAGGTCTAAATGTATGTTTTGGACTAATTTAATGAGTGGTTGATTAAAGAAGTTAATTTTGAATATATTTAGATCAAGAAAAGAGGAATCCAGAATTAGATTGGGGGAAAGGGAATATTATCAAGTAATTGACTCATTTCGTCGTTTTCGTACTCAAGGTAAGTTCGTATGTGACGATTTCTTTATAAATGTATGTTAAATGCTTTGATATTGCCTAAACTGTGACTATGAGATTTTTATTAATGTATGAATTGTAAATACAATTCTACGGATATATTCGAAGATGGAATCAACAAGCTAAAATTCTCGGCTGAACCTTAGGAATAGATTTTGGATACTGATGATATGTTATAAGATGATATACTGATTTGGCTTCAGGTCATGCATATCAGACGTGTTGGCTTCGGGCCACGATATCGGCACTACGAGGCCGAGTGATACCTTGATTTGGCTACGGGCCATTGTATAGGTATTTCGGAAAGGAGTTACCTTGATTTGGCTACAGGCCATGGTATAGGAACTCCGGTATAAGTTACCTTGATTTGGCTTCGGGCCATGGTGTAGGTACTAATCAATTGAGATCCTTGAGTATCCGACTTCTATTCCGAATGGTTCAACGGGTAAATGAATGATATGGTTGAGAAAGGGTAAATGAATGATATGGTTGAGAAAGAGGTTAGTACGAGGCGATACAAGTATGTACAGAACCTATTTGAATATTAAATAGAGAAAGTTCGATGAGATGGTATTTGATCATGTTTTGAGACATGAGAAAGGTTTGTTGTTAATGTGTATATGGTGATGTTATGTATAATTGGTTGATTTGTATTTATATGATGAATTAAGTTATTCACATATGAGCTTACTAAGCTATGAAGCTTACTTTGTGTTATTTTTCTATGTTTTATAGTGATCAAGGCTAGCTCGGATCCAGGAGTCGTCGGGAACATCATCGCACTATCGGACATCTATTTGGTACTTTTGAGTTGTGTAAATATGGTATATGACATGTATAGGCTTGAATTATTTTGGTGAATGATGTAGCCATTTGAGTTGGCTTATGAATATCTATGTTTGGTTTGTATATAGCCAAGGAAGTTGGCATAGTTTGGTTGGTTGGGTTGTGTTTATAATTGTACAAATGGCTTATGTTATGAGTTGATGAATGAAATAGTGATGCTTGTTGATGATAGGTATTATAGGTATCAAATAGTAGCATTTTGAGTATTGATATGCTAGTGAATTACGATAAATAATGCATATTTGATGGTAGCCACATTGATGGATTATGATGATGAGTTTTTTTATATGAATTTGAATGGTTTAATTTGGTATTTAGATACTTGCATTGTTGATATTGGGAAAGCATGTTTTGATCTTGATTTGGCTGCTTGGAATGCCCAATTATGTTATTATTATGTGTCATGTGAGTTTTGTAGGTGGATGGTAATTTGGGGTGGCAAAATGATTTGGTAAATAGCCTATTTTTGTCCACATGGACAGAGACACGGGCGTGTGTCTCGGCTATGTGTGACACACGGTCATGTTACACGGCTATGTGTCCCCTGGTGTTGATATTAAAATGAAGTCAGTATGCTCCATACGGGTGTGTGATTGGCTGTGTGGCACAAGTCAGTATACCCCCTAAATGGCACACGGCCTAGCACACGGGCGTGTGACTTGGCCGTGTTGCATAAGTCAGTATACCTTACAGTTTTGGCACGGCCTAGCACACAGCCTGGCACACGGGCTAGACACACGAGCGTGTGGTCGACTGTGTAACCCAAGTCAGTATGTATGCCTTGTTTCCACACGGCCTGTGACATGAGCGTGTCTGAAGCCATGTGAGGCACACGGCCTGTTCACACTTGCGTGTGACCCCTGAATGATTAAAAAATTTCTAAGTTTTCCAAGAACTTTGTATGTTATCGGTTTAGTCCCGAATCACTTCTAAAGCATGTTTGAGGTCTCGTAGGCCCTTATAAGAGACAATGTGATTGTATTAAACGACTTATGAGAATGAATGCTTTATGTTTGATAAATTTATGCTATATGTTATGAATTGATCAGTAATACCTCGTAACCCTATTTTGACGGTGAATACGGGTGAAGGATGTTACATGATATCCATCAAGCTTGTTGTACCAGGCCCTAAAAGTTTGTTTAAGACCACATGAGGCCTTATTTAACATGTAGACTTTCTCCTCTTGTCCCTTGACTTGAAATACCCCGGGTTGCTTTTCTCTCATTGCTTCAATCCGCTTATCATCCTTCTCAACTCCTTTAAACTCAGAAGACTCAAATATAGCAACATTGCACCTTTCATAAATTTTAGATAAAGATCTTGAGTCACGAATTGGAACATCATTGATGTTGTCATCAAAGTACTGATGAGTCTCCAGCAATTGGTTCATTGTTGACTTCTCCTCCATTAGATTTAGAGCAAAACTTTTTACTTTCTTTTTTACTTTGAATACATCTCTACCTTTTGAGTCTTTGATCAAGCACCATTTGTCTTCAAATATGATCTTGAATCCTTTTTCAATAAACTACCCAACACTTAGAAGATTTTGGTCAATGTTAGACATATATAGAATATCAGTTATGTGTTTCAAACTTGTTAAACTTTCAATAACCACTGTTCATTTTCCCTTAACTGGAATAAACTCGCCATTGCCAAATCCTTTTCCCTTAACTAGAATAAACTCGCCATTTCCAATTTTTATTTTGGAAATGATAGTTTTATCAAGTTCTTTGAAAAATGTTGGGTCATTGGTCATGTGATTTGTGCAACCACTATCGATCAACCAAGAATCATTAGAGAAACATGTCGCCACAAAAAGGAACTCATCTTCTTGTTGCTCAATAGATGTGTTTGTTTCTTCATGTTGTTGAGATTTACAGACCCACTCTATGTGCCCAATACTACCACATTTTCTGCATTTAATATCAGGCCTCCACCAACATTTTTTTGGCAAGTGATTTGTCTTCTTACAATATGGACATGATGGATATGTTTCGTTGTTGTTATTTTTGTTGGTCTCATATTTAATTTTCTTGTTTTTACCCCCTGAATTTTCAAACTTTGCTCGAAAAGAACCCTTTACTGATGCTTCTTGTCTCATTTTTCTCCTTTGTTTTGGAGCCTATAATGCATTCACTATTTCTGCCAAGGATATACTTGACAAATCCTTAGATTCTTCTAATGAAGAATTTTAAACTTATATTTTTAAGCAAAGTGACAAGATTTTTTTTGCATTATTCGATCATCGGAAAAATCTTTACCCAAGAATCTTACCTTGTTTACTATGCCCTTAGCTTGTCAGAATAGTCTTTAATGGTTTCTGTCTCCTTCATTTTCATTATTTCAAACTCTCTGATCAGATTGAGCACTTGCATATTTTTTGTTCTTTCATTACCCTGATATTCTTTCTTGAGGTAGTCCCAAATTTCTTTTGCTGACCCCAAATTCATGATTCTTGTAAATATTTTTCTTGAAACAGCAAAGAAAAGACATGCTTTAGCTTTGTACTTCCTTGTCTTCTTTTCTTTGTGAGTCTTCAGTTGATTCATCGTTGGATTTGCTAGCAAAGACGGAACATCGTAGTCTTCTTCTATTGCTTCCCAAAGATCCATTGCATCAAGATAGACTGTCATTCTAATAGCCCAAGCTTGATAGTTACTACCATAAAAAATTGGTGGAACAATATGAGAAAACGTTGTGTCAACTTCCATGTCTAAAACTTATATGTTTCTCTCAACTAATATATTCCTTAAGATAAAAGCTCTGATACCAATTGTTGGTATTTTAGCAACAATATAAAATATAGAAAATATGAAAGAAAGATATATTGGAAGCACACTATAATATTTTGTATTGTTCATATTATATAGTAAAAAAACAACAAAAACCTGCAAAAGTTACTCCTAAAAAACATGCCACAAATACTTAACTTACTCCTAAAATCATGTAACATAAATTTAAATCCCTAAAGACTTAATCTACAAACCAATTATTGAGCAAGTCTAAGACACATCCTCAACATTCGAGATCAATAAATTGCTTTCCACAATGATTTATTAACTCATTTCGAACAATAATGTTCGACATATTTTTTTTAACAAAAAGGAAAGTAAAGAGGAAGGAGATGATGGCTAAGATGGTGACAAGTTGATTGCTCCTACTAATGGGAGTTTATTTTACTTTTGGTTATTACAAGCTTCATTTCATTTTGGGTATTTCTTTTGAAATATTTGTAATGACGAACTTTTCTAATGGATGGATGGATTTTATTTTGGTGTACAAACTCTTATCTTCATCTTACTTAGATATAATGCTAGTACTTTGATTGTTGATGCAAATACTTTAAAGGCATTAATGGTTGATTTACTTGATTATGTTTTAAGTTAAGTGTGATGGATAAGGGGATTGTACTAAGGGGAAGCATTTGTTGTTACTGCTGATAAGCTTCCTTATTTGAATTGGTTTTGTTCAAAAAATTGTCCAGAGAAAAAATTGTAGAAGCAAGTTTCAAAAGTGGCTTGTGAAGTGCCAACGGTAGTGGCCACTATAGATAGCATTGTAATAGACTGTATTACTTGCCATGTTTAGAGTTAGCAATTTTTGAAACAAAATATTTGGCCTGAAAACGATGATGATATTATGAAAATATGAAAGTCCAACTATGAAAATCAAGCAATTGGATCCCTTGGATTGTAGAGATTGGATCGAGATAACATTAAGGATTTATCTCCAATAGTCCATATTATATTAGTTTTTATTATTTATTATATTTTGCTAATTTAGTTGTTGATGTTAAGAGACTACATTATAATTGATTTCGTATGTTAGCAAAACTTAAAACTCTTATATTTTTTGGAGACTTGTATAAATTTTGTACCAACTATTGAGAGAACTTACTTGTTCATTTTAAGAACTTTTTTTTTTTTTTTGATAGTGCATTTGAGAAAATAAAGTTTGTTGCTTGGTTTATTACCTAAGTTCTCCCCTGAGAATTTAAAGGAGAATGATCTAGATCTTTAAGTACAAAGGGAGGTTGTTATACCGAGGTGTGATAGGACTTTAATCAATTGTTGTATAAGGTTGAAAGATAATGAATTTACTCACTGAATTAGGCTCCACAAATGTAAGAGAAACCAAACTGTATATACAACCTTATGTGTTCATGTTACACTTCCAATCAAACACTCGATTTTCTTAATAATTTATCAGCCGTCCATTTCAACACTATTAATTCTTTTCATAGAATTTGAAAGTTAATACGAGACATTGGGTTGGTAAGTACCAAGCAAATCTCAACATTGAAATTGAACCAAATTCAATTAATTTATTCAATCATAATATTCAACAGATTTGAAATTTAAATTTAAACATCCATAATACTTTCGTTTATATATATTTTTTATTATAGAAGAAGGCACAAAGCCTTAGACTTTAAAAAACTAAGACATTAACGCAAAAGCTATATTCCAACTACTCTTGGATTTGTAAAGGAGGTGAAGTAGACAATACCAATCCCATCTCTAGGTGCACTCCTGGCTAAACCGTCAGCAACCAAATTAGTTTCCCTATAAATGTGCCGAAACACCACAGTCCAATCTCTATAGCATAAGTTCCTGATATCCACTATAATCGATAGATTACAATCTTCACAGTCCCCTGCTGGAGCATGTTCATGAGCTCTAAGCAGTCACGTTCTACTTGGATCCGCCAAAACCCATGATCCCAAGCGGTTATTAATCCATCATGCATTGCCCTCGCCTCCTATTGCAAAATTGAGCAAACACCAAAGGATTTGTTGAACCCAAATAACCGACTGCCATCCTTATCATTTAAAGCTTTTTAACTATGTTGGTGACACGTTCAATAAATATAATTTTAAGGGTATTTTTGTTTTTTTTAACTGCAAATTGTTTGGGCAATATATTTCAAAAGTTGCTTTCAAATGCTTTAAAAGTTACGGTGTATTTTACACTATTCTCAGGTTACATGGCCTGAATTTGTCTTTAAAAGAAAGGAAAGAACAAAATACAAAATAAATAAAGAAAAATCTTTTTCTGTTCTGTATAATCTATCTACTCCCATTTAACCGTGCGGTGGGGTTCTTCCATTCAATTTCAAAGGCATTGATAGAGGGCAGCTTCCACAACATGAGTTTAATCATCGCCAACTAATCGTGAATAACTAATATTAATAAATAATCTCCATTCTTCTCAACCGCCATAACTGCTCCATCAACCTGCCATGTCGGGTGAAATGGGAACGTACACCTAAGCTAGAAACAAAGGGATATATCTCCTTAGTAAGTTTCTACCATGGGAGATTGCAACTTTACCCCCAAAAATCAGGCCACCATTACGTTTTCTCTATGAAGAAGCCTTGGACACATCCTTACTTGACCTATTGTACTTCATATGGCTCTTAACTAGTTGCCCTGCTGCAAGTGCTGACATGAGTGACAGCTCCCCGGCAAGAACAGCACCTGCTACAATGGTTGCCAGCATTCTAGAGTTTGCTCCTGGTGTCTCTTTGCTTGCACCCTTCACTCCAAGTAAGTTCAAACAGGCTGACTGAGATGCAAGCTGTGTTCCACCACCAACGGTACCAACCTAAAAGATACAGCAACAGATATAATTAGGGACATACATAAATACCCAGATTCTGTTTTGGTAATGAAAATCCTTGTGATGGATAATCAGACAGCAACATAATCAATTACCTCGATGGAAGGCATTGTGACAGAGATGTGGAGGTCCTTGCCCTCGTTAACAGCTTCCATCATAGTGATGCAATGAGAGCTCTCGACATTTTGAGCCGGATCTTGGCCCGTAGCTATGTATATTGCAGTGACGATGTTACTGGCGTGAGCATTGAATCCACCCAGAGCTCCAGCCATAGCTGATCCAGTAAGGTTCTTGAGCATGTTAAGCTCAACGAGAGATTCCACACTTGTCTTCAAGACCTTCCTAATCACATCACCCTTAATGATGGCTTCGCAAACAACAGATTTGCCTCGTCCTTCAATCCAATTTACAGCCGCTGGTTTTTTGTCGGAACAAAAGTTTCCTATATGGACAAATTCATAAATTTCAGTAATCCTATATAGAACAGTAAAAACATAGAAAGAACACAATTACAAGTCTATGGAAAAGTGAAACTCACCAGAGATGCCAATGACATCCATGTCAGGGAAATCAGTTTGAAGGAAATCCAAAACGTTTTGGACTCCCTTGGAAACCATGTTCATCCCCATAGCATCACCTGTACTGCAAGTGAATCTAATATACAGATTCTTCCCAGCAATTGCACATTTGATACCTTGGAGCCTGCCAAACCTACTTGATCTGCAACCACCAAAAAGTCAAAATTTTCAATATTAGCTTGAATTTTAAATCCATCAATATGGAGTTCTAGAAATATCAACACAAACCTGTTGAAAACAACAGACAAGGTCTCGAAATTATCAGGGTCCTCCAAATACAACTTCAAATCAGCTGCCCTTTTCGCAGTACCGAACCTTACGCATGGAGCTCTAGTCATACCATCTTTTAATAGAACACTTGTAGCTCCACCAGACAAATGAATAGCCTTACAGCCCCTATTAGTGCTAGCCACCAAGCACCCCTCCGTGGTAGCCATAGGAACCGAGTACTCTCTTCCATTAACCAACAAAGGCCCAGCAATTCCAACGGGAATCTGCACGTAGCCAACCGGCATCTCACAACACTGCCCTAAAATCGACTCGTAATCAAACCCATCCAAGGGCAATCCTGATAACGACTTCCCTGTTAATCTTTGCAACGCTTCCCGCCTGATTGCAGCCGCCCTCTTGCAATCACCCAATTTCGATTCCAAGGAATACGAAGGGGTTGTTCCAGCCACTACAGATTTAATTATTTCTTCATCTTCCTCCGTTGTAACCGTCACAGGCTTTTCATCGCACACCTTCTGGGTAGTCACGATTGGTGCGACGGGAGGCAGAGGTGAAAGCGAGCAATCGAGAGCTTGTCCACAAGGGACCTTACGGGCGTCTTCCTTTGCGAGCAGAACTTCATTATCCTCTTCCTCGTCCTCGGCAACCCAAACGTCAGGCGATGGTTGGAAAACCAAAGATTGAACGAAGTCAATCCCAAAGAAACCCAAAAGGTAAATAAAGGACGCGAAAAATGAGAGAATGGCGATGATCTCGGCAAAGGTGACGACATGGAGAGGTGTGGAGGTACGGATCTTCTCACGCCAACGGGAAAGAAGGAAATAAACCACCGAGAAGAAGAGGGTGAAGAACACGGCATTCGTTAGGTGAAAGGGAAGCGGCAATGCATCTGAGGCTTTACCGTGATCTTCCTCTAAAGGAATCTTCTTCGTTGGCTTGAGAGATTGAACAGGTTTAGTCGAATACAGCCGGGGAGCCTCCATACTGGGTGTCGACGGCGGCGGAAGCCCGGCAGTGGAGAAGGAGAATAGAAGAGGAATGGAGTGAGAGAAGCTTTCAGTTAGTTTTACGATTATGGGGGAAGGTGGAGTTTGAGATACTGGAGTTTAGGGAGGGAAGGGGAGTATTTATAGGATAGAGTAAAGAATAGAGAGAGCGTGAGGAAAAAGGCGCATGAACAGAAGTGTTTGGCACGTGTTAGTGCGGAGCTTTACCAAGTGAAGAGTCAAAGAAAGAATTTCAAGGGAAGTGTTTGGAAGCGTGCGTGCAGTGCATGTGCATGGTGGGGCATTGCATTTTCCTTTTATTTGTTCTTTTCTCCGGGCAAATTTGGAGACGATGCTGATTTTAAAAATATATTCAGGAAAACGTACAATTTTCTTTTTCCCATATTTCCAGAAATAGACTAATTTTGAAAAAAAATTTAATAATAAGCTTGTTTTGTAGAAAGCGTTTTTTTTTTGCATTTTAATTTTTTTAATATATTAGTTCATTTGGTTAGATGATTAAATATTAGTAGTTTTATTTTTAAGTTTTGAATTCGATTTCTCTCCTATTTATATTTGTATTTTTATTTCATAATGTTTCAAGCTTTGCTTTTATTTCTAATTATTGTTTTTAATAAATTAGCTCCTCTTATTAGATACTTAAATAATAATGATTTTATCCTTTAAGTCTTAGCTTCAATTTGTCTTTTAAGCACATTTGTATTTTTTATTTCACATTGAAGTTTTTTTTAATTAATAATTCTTTTATTTATAAAATAAAATAATTTTTCAAATTATATAATAGAAATTATATTTTTATAAAATTGATATTTATCATTATGTTAAATATATTTTATTTTTTAAAATCAACAATTAATTTTTTATTATATTTTTCTTTATATATAATATTTATATGTAAAATATTTAGTTTCTCCACCTATATTGCGGGTATGGTGATTTCTAATATTATAAAACCAATTAATTATTTCAAATATCATTGTTTTTTCATGTACAACGTAAGTATGATATTTCAAATATTTTTATATGTTAAATATTTCAAATAATTATTTCAAATTACATCATGTTTATATGTGAAATATTTCAAAGACACATACAAAAATATATAATACTAAAATTTACTATATTCATTATATGGATTGAAAAATAAACATTACACATATAAAAATTATATTTACTAAAGATAATGATATTTAACAATAATTATTTTATTTTTAAATAAAATAATTATTAATTAAAAAGATAAATAAACAAAACTTGAAAACAATATATTTATTAATTAAAAATAAAAAAAATTTGAAACAACATGAAATAAAAAAAAGTACAAATTTTCTTAGAAGAGGAATCAAACCTAGAATTCAATGATAAAATCACTATTATTTAACCATATATACAACGTGAAATAAAAATATAAATGTGAGTAGAAAAATAATCTAACCCGACACTTAAGGACAAAACCATTAATATTTAACTATTTGACTAAATAAATTGAAGCCTTTTTTTTTCTCTCTCTCCAAACTTAAACCTTTATCTCAATTAGCTGCTATTTTGATATTTTCTGTCACTTATTTAGCATTATTCTGTCTTTTAATTATTCCTAATTTTAGGTTGTTTTTCATTAATTAATTCAAAATGTTTATTATGAATGTATTTAATATTTATGGAAGTAATTTCTTTTTGCTCATGACTAATTGGATAAGTTTACATTTAAAAAAAAATTAAGACAAAGTCAGAGTGAAAAAAATAATTAAGCAAGAAAAAGTCAGAAAAAAATTGACTCTTTAATAAAAAATGTAAAGATTTATTTGTTTTATTATTGAAAAAAAAATGTCATTCTCAATTACTATCATTAATATTCAAATTAATTGGGACCATTTTTCTTTGTCCTAATTGGGACTATTTTTTTTGGCGGTTTATTTCATGTTTTTTTTACCAAAATTAAAGAAAAAAGTTGACCAATCTGAATTCAAAATATAATTAAATTATTTGTATAATTTTTTTAAAAATTTATTAAATTAAAGTCCAAAATTGACATCTATAATATTTTAATATACTCAAATAATGACCTGTTTTGTATTAAATAAAATCTAATCCACATTTTACCCCTTAATTGTCACGTTCTTCCTTCCTTAATTTTCAGTCAGTCAAATCACATTAAATTCAAAATAGGATGCATAATTATTTATTATATATACAAGTGATTGCAATTTGCATGCATATATATATATATATATAATATTAGTTCATGCAGTCACCAATAGTTGAATATTAACATTTACAATTATTTCACTCATTCCAATAAGTCAAAAAACTAGTGCTTTGCCCTTTTCTTTTTCCCGATAAAATGTATGCGTTTTTTATTTTATATATATATTGGTAATGCAAAGCGGCAAATCTATATTGATTGCGAAAAGACTTTTAAGAGCATTTAAATACAGTTTTGCCTCTTAATATTATTGAGTTATTAAGGCTAAAAGCGTAATACATGTGTGTTGTCATCACTTGCTTGACTCAGTTTGTGTTTACTACATGTATTGTGTTGTAGAATATCTTCAGTAGAGGAGGAAATCATTAACTATTTTTAAAAATTGACATTGTTATTTTATTATTTTACCTTTTCAAAATAGGTCATTCTTTTTTTTTTTAGTGTTTAATGTACCTCCCACGATGCTATATACAAGAAAAATAATATGAAATAGACGATAAGATTGAAGTAATTTCTTTTTCCAAAATAATAAGCATGCATGCATGCATGATAATTATTCATCACAATGTGCTAAAGACTTGGATTGTTTGTCAAAGTTTTCTTCAAAACAATCATATAATTCATAATGAAAGTTTATATATATATAAGGCATAGTCAGGCCAACCAATGTAGAAAAAAAACTAACATGATATCATCTTTTCTTATTGCCCAGTATTTATTTAGCAGATATTGACTGTAATATTGTCATGATTAGACCATATTATATTTGGACAAGAACCAGGTCATTTCCATACAGGAAGAAGTGCAGTCCATGCTCATAGCCTGCTTATGCATTTACCCAAAAAAAAAAAAAAAAAAAGAATTTAGGTAAAATTTGATGCTAATATTTCAGTAAAGCTTAAATAGTTGTATATGATATTGATATTATAAATATGCTTATGCAAGGAAAATAATATAGCTTTTTGTATGAGTCTTTTAATGAAGGATATTATACCTTAATTTCATATAATATAGGTGTATTTATATTATTATTTAAGCTCTTGACTAGGTTAGTGTCACTCACAATCAGGTCACTAAATTTTGTAGGAAAACTATTAAAACGTCATTTCGTAATTAAAATAAGTTGTATTATTCGAAGGTATTTTAATTTTTTTTATTTTTAAAAAGCAAATAAAAATATGTATATGGTGGGATTTGAATCCAAACTAATTGGGTTAGAAAAATATTTAATTTATCACTCATTTTGATATTTTTATACATTTTTAATTTTATTATGCACAATTTATTTTAATACCATACATATTTCATGTGTTATTATGCTTAATTAGTTTCAAATCATACGTTTCATTATTTATTATTTATTATTTGTTATTTGTAAACACACATTTATACTCTAAATTTGTTGTTTCTGCATGTATACGTATGAGATAGAATTTCTAGTATTATAAAATAACATAATCCTTGAAAAGGAAACACACACTTCTAGGTAAGTTAAGTTTCTATCAAATGACACATGGGGAAAGGATTGTATGAAATAATGATATTATACATTTCCAATAGTTTTATGCCATATCAGTATTCTTATCCTGAATTTCAGGATTTTAATTTGAATTTGATTTTTTTAGGATAAAAATGTTGAAATTCAGGATGAAAATGCTGATGTGGCATAAATCTATTGGAAAAGGAATACAGATGACGTGGCGTCATTGTTTCATACAATCCTTTCTCATGACACATGTTGGTAATCGACACTTTGAGTGGTTATTGATGGCCTTGTAAAGTCTTTTGATCTTAACATTATGCAAATCAAAACCTTAGTATTGCACAAACAATGATTCTTGGATATTTAGAATAATATGATTATCATAAGTTTAAGAAATATTTGATGCGGAATTGAAGTTGATTATTAGATTTGATGAAGAACACCCAATAAATTGATTTCTCCCCCTTAACCTTTTTCCTTTAATTATACAAATCCTAAGCAATGAAGGCAAAATTTTTTATGTGTTTTGTGTGCAACTCTAATAAGTAAAGTGGGATTAATTTATAATGATAAACTTTTAATATGATCAAGGAACCCAATGAAATGATAAAATTTAATTTCTATTAAAGTAAAACTTTTAGGCCTCATGATTTTAGACTTATTGGGTCCACATAATTGGACTTAAAATCTTACATTCTCTCACTTGGCCTAATGATATAAAACATAAACTTTAATAGAACAATTGTTGAGTGCGCATAAAAATAATAGAAAATTTGTCATTAAAATTTGATTAGGTTGACCTCATATAACGTGGCATATGATTAACAGAAAATAAATATGTTAAATTGAAAATTTTTTATAGAAACTACCAACGACAGTAATAACCAAATTAGAATTTTTAAATTGAAAAGGGAGGATTGAAATTTTAACTTTGAAAGTAAAAGAACCTAATCTCAAATTCATTACAAGTACAGGGACTAACAATTAGCTTCTTCTTCTTTTTTGAGGTAACAAAAATAATCAATATATGACCAACATGCGGTAAAAACAATATTTTATTTTAAATATTAAATTACTTTTAGTTTAATTATTATTTTTTAATTTAACAATTGACCCGAGTGATAAAGTACTTGCAAATAAATATTCTGTGGGCAAAGATTTAATCATTAAATATTACATTTTTAATTATTTCATTTAAGTATTTCGTATAAAAATAGTAAAAGGCGAAAACATTATAATTGTGAGACACCTCATATGCGATCCGATTGTCTAATTCAAATGCGCGATATCACATTATGTTGTCAGAGTAACTCAATATCATTTTACTAAGTAACATACATTCAAACAAATAAATCACGTATAATTTCAATTAAATCACATGTACATGTTTAATGAATGTCAATTGATCTAGTTTAAAGTATTTAGGAGTTGTATGGGATCAAATATGGAGTTGGGATTCGAATCCAAACTCATTTATCCAAATTTTATAGGGGGCTTCGAGACATGACCTTCATGCCTCGAAACACTAATATAATATGGTTTAAAATGAACATTTAAATAAATTCAATCACAAACCAATTCATACCTAACTTAAACAAACTTTATACCAATTCCATATGCATCAATTTAACAAACAAATATATAACCAAATATCCGAACAATTTAACAATCAAGTCACCTCAACCTAATATAGTTAAATAAATGGCTTAATACTTATAACCATGCAAACTCATTCATTACTCAAGCATTAAAACTCAACAAAAGAAACCTTATAGGTCCATAGCTAACCAAAGCATACCATATTAACCAAAACAATATTTAACTCGAGCTGAATAACTGACCTTAGATGCTTTACAATTTTGATCTATTAAAAACCTATTCGAGACTTGCGCACAAAAACAAACACAACTATACGTTGAATATTAAATACGTAATGGTGCTAACATAATCTGAATTCAAATATATAACATTAAGCAATTTAATATACTAAATGAACATTTCATTTAATAGATTCAATATCATAATACTAAGATGGCATTCTAGTATTTCATTACCCAATTTCATATTGAGCAACAATCATCCCGTAACTTTATACCATTTCATTTATTCACCCTCATGGTATTTAAGTAACATTTACCTGTGCAATCGATTTTCTCCTCGTGAGGCAGGTTCCGATGTCACGATACCCAAAACAATATTGAAAATGAGAGTCTTGGGGTGTCGGTGTCATGATACCCATCTTTGGTATCGCTATATCACTGGAGTTGACCTTAAGTTTTTTTCACTTCAACATTGTCAGGGGTATCAAGACTTTCATGGCCTCAATGTCGCGATAACCCGTTCTGAATGATAATTTCCTCGAGTTTGGGCTATTATCGACTTCTACACCAACTCAATCATATTATTAGGTCCCCCATGGCTCCATTTGACCAACTTGGGTCTCAATATGGCATAAAACTAATAAAAATCATTAATTAATAACAAAAGTTAAAAATAGACACAAGTAAAGAAAATACACTTATATTGCTGGAGAGTAAGCTCCACGAGTATAATGGAAAGCCTAATTTGACATATCAAATTACTTCAGATCACTTGTTCGGCATGGGTTCAAACTGTGTTACCCCCTTCCCCTACCCCTAATATTATATATAAAAAAAACTAATTGCTAATCTTCTAATGTAGTCCCTGTACTATAATACTTAATAATTTATATAATTTAATTACTAAATAATTTAATTTCTAATTTATCTTTTATTTTTTTAATCTCACACTCGCTTTGTAATTGCTCGATCAAAATTTTGAACAACTCGATTAACTTTTCTGACATTGAAAAAAATCGAATTATTACAATATCATAAAAAAAAACCTTTTAAGTATAGGTGTAGTTAGGAGTCCATGTTTTTTTTTATATTAATCTAGTTTGAAGAAAAAAATAAAATAATAAAAAGTAGCAACTTTTAAAAATATATTTTCCTATAAAAAAAAGTTGTTAAATTAAATTATTATCTTGAATGATGTTTTGGCCATATTATAAGATGTATAAATCATGGGTGGTTTTTTTTTTAATTTATTTTGATTTAAATTTTGTCACTGTGGATCATATTGATTTATAATATGTTTGGTTTGTGCTTTGTTATTTGTTGGAGTTTTAACCAAGTTTGGTGAACGAAATATATCTTTAGGTGCTAAATGAGTAAAAATTTTAAATACCAAAATAAAAAATATATAATTCAAGAGCTCAAACATGAATAAAGGCTAATAAATTTTGTGATAATTTTCTCTCACTTACTATAGGCAAATAATTTCAAAAATTATTAATAGATTTTAAAATTTTTATTTATGAATTTAATAAAATGTTATAATTTTTACTAAAATGAAATATATTAAAAATAATGTAACAAAATTCATATTTTGATTTATTTTTGAAAATTAAAAATCTCATCAAGTTTATATAAAAATGTACTTTTTATTTTAAATAAACGATAGAATCATTTTATTGCACCGAAATGCCTATGTGCTGGGTCAGATAGCACACAAAATTTTCCTAAAGCTCTTGCCCAAGCATTATTTAGGATGATAGGCTTTGATTGAACTGTTAGCCCAAAAGGTTATATTAAATATATATTTTATAATTAAATTTAAATATTTTTTATTTTTAAATGTGCTTCAGCATGTTGAAACCCACAATAATAAATGTTAATCAAATTAATCATTTAAATACTAACTTTTTATAAATAATGATTTCGATTTACATGTCGATCTAAGCCATGCAAAATGTCTAACGTACCAATTTATATAACCAAATAAGAGACTTTAATTTGTAGTGTAAGCTACACCATTAGTCAATAAATTATTAATACATTTTTATTTTGGTCATTGAACTACCTAAAAGTTTTCATTTAAGACATTAGACTGTTAAAATCAGTGTTACATGGCTTTTTCAGTTCGCATTGCTTGCGCTAATCGAAAGCTCTCTTTTTCATTCTCTTCTACAGTTCAGTTTTTTTTTTATAAAATAATTCTAGATGCCACAAATTTACGAATTAAATTTTAAAAAACTTTTCTCTCCGATATCCTACATTGATCATTACATTGACCTAGATCTAAAGTATGTTCTTTTACTCGTTAATGGATACTGATCCACAATATTAATCGCCGAATCGTTGCTTGAAACTCGTTGGTGGAACTTTAAAAAAAAAAACTTAATAACCTAGTGACTTAAATAAAAACTTTTGAATAGTTCAGTGACTTAAATGAAAACTTTGAAATAATTCAATGACCAAATTATAATTTTTTAATTAAATAACCAAAACAAAATTTTTTCCATAATTTAATGACTAATGGTGCAATTTACACTAATTTGTATCACTGTGTGGTGGGACAATACTTGTTACAGATAGGCAATGTTTTCAACAAAATTTGAAAGAAACCTAGTGCACTAGTTATATAAACTTTAGGGTAAATTGCATCAATTGTCCCTAACCTTTGATTAAAATTATATTTTAGTCACCTAACTTTTAAAAGTTACATAATTGTCACTAAAGTTATTGAAATGTTACATTTTAGTTGTAACATCCCTCACCCATATTCAACGCCAGAATAGGGTTACGGAGCATTACCGAACATATCACACATTTAAACATACATTTCTCGTACATTTTCAAATTTTATATAATCATCAATCAACAACATTCATATTGTCGCTAATACAAGCCTACGAGGCCCAAAACATGCATTCGGGGTGGTTCGAGACTAAACCGATAACTTTAGAAACTTCTCGAACACTTAGAAAATTTTTCCAAAAATAGGGGACACACGCCCGTGTGGCCCTTGTGTCTCACACGGCCAAAGACACGTCCGTGTCACAGGCCATATGGACATTCGAAATGGGAGCACATGGCCGTGTCCCAACCCGTGTCTGACCCCGTGTAACTCTCTGACTTGGGTTACGCGGCCAACACACACGCCCATGTGGCTAGCCCATGTGCCCTAAAAATGGCCATACACGCCCGTGTGCCAGGCCGTGTGCTAGGTCGTGCCAAACCTGTAGTGTATACTGACTTAGGCCACACGGCCAATCACACGCCCGTGTGCTAGGCCGTGTGGAGCATACTGACTTGGTTTCTATTTCAACACCAGAGGACACACGGTCGTGTAACATAACCGTGTGTCACACACGGCTGAGACACAAGCCCGTGTCTCTGCCTGTGTAGACAAAAATAGTCTATTTACCAAGCTATTTTGCCACCGAAACTTGCATACACCTACACCACAACAATTGGCACGAAAACAAAGCATAAATAGTCATTCATACATCCTCAACCAAGCATCATTTATACCAATTCAAAACTAACAAATACCAAACTTATCAAAACCACAATGTACCATTCAATTCATATCAAATCTCCTAATCTCAAACATCAATATAAACACCTTCAAATTTGCATCATCTAGCTTAATCTCATAACATACCAAATCCAATTCTCAACCATTTAGTACCCCTAATGGCCAAATATCAACAAGCATAACATATTCATCTTTAATCACATAACCAAGTCATATGCATATAGATATATACATAACCACATCAACCAAAATAAGCCAACTCTCATGGCTATATACAAACCAAAACATTTAACATTTACAAGCCATTTTAAATGACCAAAATCATTATCAAGTCATAACCAAAATAACCATAATCCTATACATGCCATATAACCGAAAACATAAACTCAGAAGTACCAAAATGATAGTGGGATAGTGTGACGAAGTCTCCGACGATCCCCAAATCCGAGCTAGTTTTGAAATCACTATAAAACACGGTAAAATAAACAAAGTAAGCATTATAGCTTAGTAAGCTCGTATGAAGTAAACTCAATATAATCATAAATACACAATTCAACAAATTGAATATATCAATATGTAGCTCATATTATCTAACAAACCTTTCACATCTTTAATCATAAGATTATATATAAACTTTACAATTTCTTTGATTTAAAGCTTATACAGTTCATGTACATACCTGTACCATCTCGTATCAATCTCATACTTAACCACGTCTTTCATTTACCCGTTGAACCATTCGGAATACTATCGGATACTCGGGAAACTCATACCGAAATGCCACATACATAGCCAATGCTATCTCAATCTCATATCACATATATGCTCACTCTCGAGCTATTAACGGGCCTGCTCACACAAGCTGTCAGTCAAGATGTAGCTACACGGTGTTACTCACAAGCTGTCAAATAACCGCAACACATGCCGATATACTCAGCTATCGATAGGATGTACAGGACCAGCACACGGATCACATAATCACAATAACCCCTAATGCCATGTCACTAGTATCCTATCTATTCCTAAGGTTCAACCAGGATTCTCACTGTCTTTAATGCTTTGTCGATAGATTCTGCAATGTTGTAATATCACAATCATAATATTTAAACATATAAACACATATATCATTAAGCTTATTAATCATACAAACTTACCTCGGTTCACAAAAACGATGAAATAGGTCGATTAGTCGAGTACTTTGTTTTTCCCCCGATCTCGATCCGAATTTCGCTTTTCTTGATTTATATGTAATCAAATTTAGCTCATTCAATAATCCTTTTACTCAATTTAGTCCAAAACACTCAAGAAAGCACATTTACACTTTTGCCCCAAGTATTTCACAACTTTTACAATTTAGTTCTTATTTCATAAAAACACAAATTAATGCAATTTGATACATACCCATGCTAGCCGAATTTTCCTAGTACACATATCAGCCCATATTTTTCATTTATTTCACAATTTACCTACCAAGTTTCCACATTTCACAATTTAATCCCTAATTTGCATTTTCACTAAAAATCACTTAACAAAACTTGTATAACTATCATCAAACATTCATAGTCTATCATCAATAATTAAAGCTCATACATATTAAAAGTTTTGTAAATTAGTCCCTGGGCTAGCTAGATTAAACTGCAACGATCTCAAAAATGTAGAAATCATTAAAAACGGGACAAAAACAGACTTACAATTATGCTAGCAATAGACCAAAGCTTTAAACCCTAGAATATGGCTTTTTATTCTCTTCAATTTCGGCAAAAGATGAAGATGAAAGCATTCAAATTTTTGTTTGTTTTATTTAATAAACATGTATTTAACAATTATCAAATAAACCTTAATAATAAACCATTAATTCACCTAATTAATGGCCATACTTGTCCACTCATAATACAAATGGATTAATTACCACATAAGGACCTCCACTATTTAATTTCATAGCCATTTAATACCTTTAAACAATAGAGCACAAGTTTTACACTTTACACGATTTAGTCATTTTTGACAAATTAAGCACTCAAATGATAAAATTTCTTAACGAAAAATTCACATAATCATATATTCATGCTGTAAACACTAAAATAATTATTTTGATCTCACATTTGTGGTCCTGAAACCTCTATTCCGATTTGAATAAAAAAAGGGGTTGTTACAACTCTCCCCCATTAGGGATTTTCGTCCCCGAAAATCTTACTAGCAAAAAGGTTAGGGTATTGTTTTCTCATAGCTTCCTTGGGTTCGTACGTGGCTTCTTCGACACCGTGTGGTTGCCAAATTATTTTCATTAAAGCTATGTTTTTATTTCTCAACTGTTTAACTTCTCGAGCTAAAATTCTGATTGGTTCTTTGTTGTATGTCATATCAGGTTGAATCTCAATCTCTGCCGAAGAAATTACGTGTGATGGATCTGATCTAAATGGCGCAACATGGACACATGAAACACATTGTGGATCTTTTCTAACTCTTATGGTAAAGCTAACCTATATGCTACTGTCTTATTCTTTCAATAATCCCATACGGTCCGATAAATCGCGGACTCAATTTCCCTTTGCGACCAAATCGAAGAATTTTCTTCCACGGAGATACTTTTAGAAATACTTTGTCGTCGATCTGAAATTCAATGTATTTTCATTTCAAATCTGCGTACGACTTCTGTTGATCTGACGTTGCTTTCAAACTATCGCGAATTACTTTCACTTTATCTTCAGTCTCTCGGATCAAATCAACCCCGTGAGTCTTTTTCTTACTCAGCTCGGTCCAATATTACGGAGTTCGGTATTTGCGACCATACAAAGCTTCATACAGTGCCATCTTTATGCTCGATTGAAAACTATTGCTATACGCAAATTCAACCAACGACAAATATTTCTCCTAATTGCCTTCAAATTCTAAAACACAATAACGAAGCATATCTGCGAGAATTTGAATTACTCTTTCAGATTGACCGTCAGCTTGCGAATGAAATGCTGTACTAAAATTCAACCTTGTACCCAGAGCTTCTTGCAATTTCTACCAAAATCACGATGGAAATCTCGGATCTCTATCCGAAATAATCGAAACTGGCACCCCATGCAATCTAACGATCTCAAAAATGTACAATTCAGCTAATTTATCAAGCGAATAGTCTGTATATACTGGAACGAAATGTGCTGATTTTGTCAGCCGATTAACGACAACCCATATAACATCTTTCTTCTTCGGAGACAGAGGTAATCCCAATACAAAGTCTATCGTAACTCTATCCCATTTCCATTCTGGTATCATCACAAGCTGTAGTAATCCTGAAGGCACTTGATGTTCAACTTTTACTTGTTGACAAACTAAACATCTTGATACAAACTTTGAAATGTCTCGTTTCATGCCCGGCCACCAGCACAATTTTTTTTAAATCATTGTACATTTTGGTACTCCCCAGGTGAACAGATAAACAACCACTGTGTGCTTCATGTAAAATTTTCTGAATGAGTTCAGAATTCTTTGGTACTCAGATTCTGGCTCGAAACATTAAACAATTGTCATATCTGATCTGAAAGTATGAATCACTAGTCGACTTACATTGAAATCTTTTAGCTTGTAACTCGTTATCAAACTTCTGAGCTTTACAAATTTGCTGAAGAAAAACCAGTTTAGCTTTCAACTCTACTAGAATCGAACCATCATCAGATAAGGTTAACTGAGTATTCATCACTCTCAAAGCAAATAAATATTTTCTACTCAGAGCATCCGCAACTACGTTCGCTTTACCCGGATGATAATCAATCACTAACTCATAATCTTTTAGCAACTCGAGCCACCTTCATTGACGCAAATTCAGATCTTTCTGGGTCATTATATATTTCAAGCTCTTGTGATCGATAAAGATGTGGCACTTTTCACCGTACAAATGAAGTCGCCAAATTTTTAATGCGAAAACAATAACGACCAACTCGAAATCATGCGTCGGATAATTCTTTTTCATGCGACTTTAACTGTCTGAAGGCATAAGCTATCACTTTTCCTTCTTATATCAAAACGCAACCCAAACCATTCAATGACGCATTGCTGAAAATCACAAATTCTTTACCCGACTCAGGTTGAACCAACACTGGTGCCTCAATTAACAATACTTTCAATTGTTCGAAACTTTGTTGACATTTCTCGGACCACTCAAATTTTACATCTTTCTATAGCAATCTAGTCATCGATGTAGCAATCATCGAGAATCCTTTAACAAAACGTCGATAGTAGCCGGCTAGTCCTAGAAAACTTCTGACTTCAGATACATTTTTCAGTGGTTTCCAATCAAGAACTACTGAAATCTTGCACGGATAAACTCGTACACCTTCTGCTGAAACAATGTGTCCCAAAAATCCAACCTCTCGGAGCCAAAACTCGCATTTGCTAAATTTAGCAAACAATTGCTTATCTCTCAAGGTTTGTAGCACAATTCTCAAATGCTTAGCATGCTAAGACTCATCTCGTGAATATATCAGAATGTCGTCAATAAATACAACAACGAATCTGTCTAAATACTGTTTAAAAATTTGATTCATCAAATTCATAAAAACTGCAGGAGCATTAGTCAATCCGAATGGCATAACAAGAAATTCATAATGTCCATAACTCATTCTAAACGTAATTTTCGGGACATCTGAATCTTTAACTTGCAACTGATAATAGCTCGATCTCAAATCAATCTTCGAAAACACTGTTGCCCCTTTCAACTGATCAAACAAGTCATCAATTCTGGGCAAAGGATACTTATTCTTTATTGTAACCTTACTGAGCTGACGATAGTCAATACACATTCTCATTGATCCATCTTTCTTCTTTACGAATAACACTGGTGCACCATAGGGCAAAAACTAGGTCGTGCAAAACCTCTATCCTTTAACTCTTGCAACTAAGCTTTCAACTTTTTCAACTCTGTCGAAGCCATTCTATATGGAGCTATCGATATCGGAGATGTTCCTGGTACCAATTCAATAGCAAACTTAACCTCTCTAATCGGTGGTAACCCCGGTAACTCTTCTGGAAACACATTCGAAAACTCACAGACCACTGGCACTGATTCAACCTTAGATTCAGATACTTTTGTATCCAAAACATAAGCTAGGTAAGCATCACAACCTTTTCTCATATATCTCTGAGCTGACATCGATGAAATCACAACCGACAACCCGCTCGACTCATTTGATTCAATTCTAAGAATTTCACTATTTTGACATTTCAATTCAATAGTCTTTCGTCTATAATTCACAACATCATCATGTAACGTCAACCAATCCATACCCAGGATTACATCAAATTCATCAAACAGTTGTAGCATCAAATTAGCCGAAAAGCAGTAACCCCGAGTCATTAAAGGACAATTTTTGTAAACTTTATCAACTAAAACATATTTGCCAAGGGGTTCGATACTTTAATTACAAACTCAGTAGATTCAACAAGTAAACTCTTACTAGACACCAATTTCATACAAATATATGAATGAGTCGATCCAGGATCAATCAAAGCAATCACATTAGTGTCATAAAGAGAAAATGTACCGGTGATAACATCTGGTGATGACGCATCTTCGCGAGCGCGAATAGCGTAAGCTCTAGCAGGTGCTCTCGCTTCAGATCTCATAGCCGAACCTTTTGCCGTGCCTCTACTACTGGTCACATTTCTCACATTTCTCGGTGGCCTTCCTCTAGTGGCTGTGTTACTCGGTCTTGCATTCTAGAATTTGTCTTTCTCATCCAATTCGAGACAATATCGAATGAAATGATCTTGCGAGTCACATCTGAAACAAGCCCTGTCATTCATTCTACATTCACCAAGATGTCGTCTTCCGCATTATTGACATTCAAGCGCCAACACTCGATACTGATGTACCTTTAGATTTAGGACTTGAGTATTGTTTTCCATGATCTCTGTTTGAATATCCCACTGAAGCATTTGTGCGACTATACAAATCTCGTGATTTCTTTGACGAATATTGATACGGTTTACTCATCGATCTTTTCCTTGAATATCTAGATTCGAAATCTGCCTTTTTCTTTTCTTTGCCAAGTTCTTCGGCTTTACAGACTCGGTCAACCAACACAACGAATTCTTTTAATTCAAAAATCCTGACTAACAGTCTGATGTAACACCCCCAACCCGTATCCATTGCCGAAACAGGGTTACGAGGCATTACCAAAGAATACAGAACACTTTCTGATAATTTAAAATCATTATCTTTACACAAATAGTACACTTGAGATGTACAGTTCTATAATTATGAATAAAAACATTTATCAAACATATTCCATGTTTTATATATATATCACAATGTCATATTTCCATGTATCAAATACTATCATTTCCTCGTAACAATTCATAAACATACAACTCACTAACTCTTCCTGCCAATCACAATTTAAATTGACAAATCACTTATTGAGTCCAATTTCAATGTTCACTAAAATCTATCATATAAATTTGGATGTACGTATCCACTAATAGATTCCATATACCGATATCATCATCTCAAATTTCCACATACATTTACTTTCCACATTATGAACTCAAATAGCATATACAAGATATACCAGTGTATTTCAAGTATGGTTTCATAATATGTCATTTCAAATTTCAAAGTATTTCATATTAGAATTTTTCTCATTAACTCATTTTGAATACCAATTCATACGGATAATACACTCAAGGGTGTACAAATATATAATCACAAATGAACTCATTAATCAACCAAGTTCTATATTCATGTCTTATCAACTCGTATTTCCTTATATCACATAATTCTATGTAACACTTACCAAACTTCGTCAAATTAGTGAACATCTTACGGAATTGGTCTGCACCGGTATGCATTGAATTTCACTGATGATCACTGATGCCATAACATAGCTATGGTCTTTTCGCTAGAATGCCATAGCTCAGCCATGGTCTTACATCTTCACTATCATTATGCCATAGTGAAACCATGGACTTATCCATCAATTCATCACTTTTCACTAGAATGCCATAGCCCAGCTATGGTCTTACATCTTAAACACGTATCACACCGATGTCATATCCAAGATATGGTCTTACATGGAAATCACTTGTCACTTGTAGCCGAAGCTACCACTATTCACTGATCAGGTAGCTGGAGCTACCACTTTTCAATTGATCAGGTAGCCGAAGCTACCACTTTTCACTTGATCAGGTAGCTGGAGCTACCACTTTTCACTGATCAGGTAGCTGAAGCTACCACTTTTCACTTGATCAGGTAGCCGAAGCTACCACTTATCACTTTCACTTGTCCTTGATCAGATAAGTGTAACCGAAGTTATCACTTATCACTTTCTCTTGTCCTTGATCAGATAAGTATAGCCGAAGCTATCACTTATCACTTGTTGCCATGGTTCAACCATGGTCTTTTCCGTCAATTCATCTTGTCACTAAACTGAAGTGCTCAATTTTGATCATTTATTCAATTTTCATACTTTTACACATTATTCACCATTTTATCATCAATACATATGAAATAACACTTCATGAAGTTCATAAAATTAACAAATGATCACTAAAATTTATCCATTTAAACTCACAAGTTCAATTTTTGTATTATAACGATAATCATAATTTCATAATAAATATTCTAAATAAAACATTATATCATTTCTAATTCAACATTTATCAATTATAATCGAGAGTGTGATCAATTTATACACAAGTCGTTCATATATTATTTTTCCTCCTCCTCTCCATCCACATCCTTAGTATAAACAACACACTTGTAAGTAACATTTTCTATAATTTTCACTATTTACTTATGTGAATATTCAAGCTGTCCATCTATGTCATAGTCACTAAATTATTTTTATCTTGAGCTAAAAAACTCCAAATTAAGATCCATTAATTTTATTTGAAACAAGACTCACATATCTTCTTACTATAATTTTTCTAGAATTTTTGGTGTGGCCAATTAGTACAGTTTATTAGTTAAGTTCTCCCCTATTACACATTCCAACAGTTCTGACCTCTCTTCACTAAAAATCAATTATCTCATAGTAAGATTTTCATATAGTGTTTCTGATTATTTATAATGAAAATAGGCTCACTAAGTAATACAAAAATATAAATTATAACTCATAATTATCCTTGTACAATATTTAGTGAATTTCTAAAGTAAGAACAGGGGATTACGAAGTTATTCTAAACCAGTCTTACAAAAATTTAAATATCTCAATATGTAGACTTCCTTTGCTTGCACTGTTTCTTTTATATGAAAATAGACTCAACAAGCTTTAATTCTATATCTTACTCAACTTCTAATTAAATTTCTACCATTTTTGGTGATTTTTCAAAGTTAGACAACTGCTGCTGTCCAAAACTGCTTTAGTGTAACATGTTGATTTCTATTTTGTCCCAAATTCCACAATTCATACAATTCAGTCCTTGCTCAATTAACCCCTCAATTGAGCTAATTTTCTCATTTAATACTTTTATCTATCATTTTAAACTACTTCATAACCTTTGAAAATTAGAATTTTACCACTAGGCCTTAATTTCAACTCTTTCATAATTAGGTCCTAAAACCAATTTCCATCAATTTCACTTGATAAAATCATCATATAACAAAATTAAAGCTTCAATTCAATATTTATTCATCATATTCTTCCAGCACCAATCCACATAAACTTTAAAAATTAGCCATAGAATCAAAAACTAATGAATTAATAAGTTGGACCCAATTGTAAAAGTCCAAAAACATAGAAATTTCAATGAGAAAGCAAGAATTAAACTTACATGAAGCTTGAGTATGAAAACCAGCTTGAGCTCTCTCCCATGGCTGTTTTTCAATTGAAGAAAATGAAGAGAAAATGAAGAGAATTCTAGATATTCCAATTTGGTCCCCTTTTTATTTAGCTAATTTTGACAATTTTCTAATTTTGCCCTTATTTCACCCATTTTCTGATTTTTCCTTGGCTATTGCCACCCAAAATATCTCTTTTGGGCTTATTTGCACTTTAGGTCCTTCCTCATTTGAAAATTAAGCTATTTAATCCTTCTAGCAACTTTTACATTTTTTTCAATTTAGTACTTTTTATTTAATTAACCACCCAAACGTCAAAATTTTCTAACGAAATTTTAATGCTACTTTATTGACATTCCGTAAATATTTATAAAAATATTTATGACTCGGTTTATAACACCAGAGATCTCGATACCTCTTTTTCTCAATTTCTTGACTAAATAAATCTTTATAAAATACAATTTACTATTTCAAAAATCTTTTAAAAGCTACATTTGGCTCGTAAATATTAAATAATATAAGCTACGAGTTCATTTGTCGAATTTGGTGGTCTCGAACCACTATTTTCGACATCGCTGAAATTTGGGCTATTACATCTGATGTCTTCATTTAACCCATCTTCAAACCTTTTACACATTATGGCCTCAGTTGAAACACATTCCCGAGCATATTTACTGAGTCTCACAAACTCTCGCTCATATTCCGCCACAGACATACGACCTTGCTTCAACTCTAGAAACTTTTTTCGCTTTTGATTAATGAACTGTTGACTTATGTATTTCTTTCTAAACTCAGCTTGAAAGAAATCCCAGGTAACTCTTTCTCTCGGCACCACTGACACTAAAGTTATAATATCCCTAACCCGTATCCGTTGCCGGAGTAGGGTTACGAGGTATTACCGATCAATACACATCATTTAACATTCATAACTCATACATTTATGCATTCATACTCAAATATCCTTTAATCACAAATGCATCATCCCTTCTAAGGGCCTACGAGGCCTTAAACAAGCTTTAGAAGTGGTTCGGGACTAAACATATGAAAATTTTGGAAACTTAAAAAAATTTCAACCATACAGAGGTTACACGTCTGTGTGAACAGACTGTGTGCCTCACACGACTCTAGACACGTCCGTGTCACAGGCCATGTGAAAACAGGGCATACATACTGACTTGGGTCACACGGCCAACCATACGCCCGTGTGTTTAGCCCGTGTGCCCTTCGAAGTGGCCACACACGCCCGTGTGCCAGGCCGTGTATTAGGCCGTGCCAAACCTGTAGGGTATACTGACTTATGCAACACGGCCAAGACATACGCCCGTGTGCTAGGCCGTGTGCCAATTAGGGGTATCTCGACTTGTACCACACCGGCCGATCCTGCGCCTGTGTGTGAGACCGTGTGAAGCATACTGACTTCAATTCAATTTCAACACCAAGGGACATACGGCCGTGTAACATGATCATGTGTCACACATGGTTGAGACACACGCACGTGTCTCTGTCCGTGTGGAAAAAAATAGGCTATTTACCAAGCCATTTTGCCACCCATTTTGCACATACTTACATAAGCTCAATTGGTTCCAATTTAAGACAAAAATATGCAGCCAAAAGTCACTAACCAATACACAATGATACTATATCCATTTCAATACTCAATTCAATGCCACTTACCTATTCAAGTACCTAACAACTCATCTTGCTTTACTAGACATAATTCACTTATATGATTCATTCAATAAAACCATTCCAAATATGCATTATCAATTCAACCTCATTCATTCAATATGGGTCAATTTACCTAATTCAAAACAAAGCCATTCACACATATTTATACATTAACCAAATCATCAACACAAGCCAACTTAAATTGTAATACCCCGAAATTTTCTACAGTAAGAAAGTAAGATAGTATCTTGATATAGTAAAATAAATAAATAAACTGACAAAAAGGGGAAATTTTGAGTTATGCCAACATTGGTCAGTATATTATGACATATTAATTCAAGAAAAGATTAAATCGCAAAAGTGAGAAAAGTTTTGTTGCCCAATAGTAAATACTCAAAAATTGAGGGGTTTAAAGTGTAAATATGATAAAGTTGAAGGACCAATATTGCAAATATTTTATGGGTGGAATGATCTAGAAACTAAGGAAAATAGATGAATTAGGACCAAATTGAATAGGTGAAGAATTATGAGGGACTAAATCACAATTTTACCAAATTAAGTAATGACTCAAGGATGAAATTTTAAAAGATCATAAAGGGAAAAATGGTCAATTAGTGAGAGAGAGAATTCTAGAATGTAATGATTATGTTGATGATATTTTAAATTAATTAATTAGATAAATATTATTTTATTAATATTAATAAGATATTTATTAATATTTTATTATTTATTTAGTATATAAGGAAAGAAAGATGATGAATTCTCTTAATCTTTCCATGCATAAACCCACGTTAGAAGAAGAGAGAAAGAAAGAAAGTTTTGCTTTCTTTACAATTTAGTCTTTCCACAAAAAAAATTCATCATTTTCACTTAGAAATCAAGAGAATTTCCATAGCTACCAAGAGAGTAAAATAATAAGAAGACAATGGAGAGCTAGAATATCAAGTTAGATTCAAGAAATGGAAGCTGAAGGAGAGAGAAAATTAAGTTAAAGATTGAAATCAATAGGACAAGGTAAGAACTTTAAGATTTCAATAAATTTTAAGTAGAGTTTTCTTATATAAGGTAATATCAAAAGCATGAAAATGATGTTAAAGTAGAGTTTTCTTATATAAAGTTATATGTTCTTGATATATTAGTGAAGGGAAATAAGAGAAAATTATGGGAAATATTGAAGAGAAAGGAAATAAGGGTATTATAAACTTGGTAATTAACATTTTGTGCTAAACTAGTTTTAGACAGCAGCAATAGTCTAATTTTGAAAAATCCCAAAGAAAATTTAGAAATCAAATTAGAGGTTGAATAAAATATGAGATTTAATTTTATTGAGTCTAGTTTCTTATAAAAGAAATGAAATTGTAAATTATGAGTTATATTAAATTTTATGAGAAAAGGTCAGAATGATTTCGGGTTCCTCTTTCTGACTTTGGAAAATCATAAAAAATGTAAAAAAATATAATTAGGGGCTTAAATTTATATGTTTAAATTCTTAATGAGTCTATATTCAATAGAAACAAATGGGAACATCATTCGAATTCCGAAGAGATAATTAATTTTTAGTGAAGAAAGGTCAAAGCTGTCAAATAGCAGAACAAGGACAAATTTGAAGATTTTACTGTACTTATTGGATAAACTATAAATTCTGAAATTTTTATGGTAGAAATATATTTGAGTCTAGTTTCTAAAACATCAAGCGGATCTTAATTTATAATTCTGCAGCTCAACATATAAATAATTTAGTGACTATGACTCAAGTGGACAACTTGATATGAACATATAAGTAAATAGTGGAATTATATATATACATTAAGGATGTGGAATGGAGAGGAGGAGGAAAATATATGAATATTCAGCTAGTATAGGTTTACATTAAAAATGGCTAATTTGCATATTTTAGGCTCAGGGACTAAATTGAACAAAAGTAAAACTTTTGGGGAAATTTTGTAAAAATATTAAAAATGACCAAATTGCATGAATAAATTAATACATTGGAAGAAATTATTAATATCAAGTGGGTTTAGAGCTTTAATTTTGTTGTATGAAGATATTATGAAGTAATTTTTTAAATACTGATGTTAGGATCAAATTGTGAAAATAGTTAAAATATTAGGGTTTGGTATTAAATTTCTGTCTTATTAAGGGCTGTATGATAGCCTAGAATATTTGGATAAAGTATTAATTGAGAAAAATTAGTTAATTTGATTAACTAGTTAAGAGACTAAATTGTAAAAAATTGTAAAAGCTGGAGTAATTGTTAAAATTTTGAAATTTATGGATTTAAGTGAAATTAGGGAGTTAAATTTAGTTTAAAGTAGAATTTTTATGAAAATATAAGATTAATTAAGAAGAAATAAAGTTAGTCTTAGTTTAGGGACTAAATTGGAAATTAGGAAAAAGTTGAATAAAAATTGAAATATTCAATGTGAAACTGTGTTGTATTGATGATTTTTAATTGTTTAATTTTCGTAGCTAATATGGTGCCGGAGACCTCTACTAAGAAAGGAAAAGATAAAGTTAACAAGGGGTAGCTTGGAAATTACGGTTTATAATACGAATTTTAATTATTATTTGTTATGTTTTGGTTTATATATCATGGTAAGTAATTAAGGTAAGTATTAGCAAATGTTATTGAATTGAATTTGTATGGATATATGTGATT
Organism: Gossypium bickii; assembly: GCA_025503065.1. NCBI lineage: Eukaryota > Viridiplantae > Streptophyta > Magnoliopsida > Malvales > Malvaceae > Gossypium > Gossypium bickii. Next base: position 138,846,348 of record CP106710.1, read on the forward strand.
GGTGTGGAAATTGAATATTGGATATATGTTATATTTGAAAAATATATTGATTGGGAATGTGATGAAATTGATATGAATATGTGATTATTATGAAATTTGAATATTTGTTATTGAAAAGTGGATTGAATTGCATTGAATTGAGAATATATGTGATTAATTGAAATGTGTATTGATTGGAAACTGGAAAGTGTATTGAATACCCTATTAACTAGTCGAGCTGAGTCGGATATATTTGGCATGCCATAGGATTGGAAGAGTACGGGGATTTATCGGCTTTGCCGATCAGGCACTTTATGTGTCATATTAGGCACCACGTGTGTTGTTTCAGGCACTTTATGTGTCGTATTACTGCTTTTGATATTTGATCAGGTACTGAGTATCGTTTTAGGCACAATGTGACGTACTGGTGTGTTTGGTTGGATCTGTGTATCCGTCTGAGTCCGAGTCATGTTAATAGGGGTAAATAAATGAATTGGCAAATTGAATGATATTGAATGATTGTGAATATGAAATGGAATGAAATATTGAATTGAGATATGAAAATGAAAAGTATGAAACAATGGTTGCATGAAATAAATATTGATGCAATGAATGAAATGAATATTGATATAGTGAAATGATATGTAAGTCAAAGTGAAGAATATGAGAAATGAAACTGATATAGTGAATTGAAAATAAAATGTGATTTGTGTTCATATTGTGAAAAGCTATTTGGGATAGCAAATGATAAAGATTGAATAAGTTATAAATAAATGTATGATAAATTGTGATTTATGTGATAATTGAGTATTGTATGACTAATGTCATTATACGAATAAATATGGTTTGATATGAGAATGACCATTTATATAGTAATTGTGTGAATTAGAATATTGTTTAATAAATAAAAAATGATAATTATGATACTAGACATAAATATGTCCTTATAATTTAATTTTGCCTATTATATTATATTATATTGTTTTTAAATATTCGGATTATAGAAATACCACTGAGTTTTTACTCAGCATACAGTTTTATTTTCCGTCCACAGATTAGATACAATGATTTTAAAGAGTTGTTATTGAGATTGTGGGCATCTATCTCATCACTTCTCCAAGTGCCAAGAGGGTATGTTTCAAAATTTTGGAATAGAATAGCATGTACTTAGGAAGATCAAGTGTGTTTCAAGTAGTAAGAACTAAAATATAAATGATCTAAATTTATTTTTAATGTTCAAATATAATAGTGATTAGCCAAAATCACTTTGGCACCAAATGTAAAATTCCTATATCAGGTTCTTGGGTCGAACCGGTATAAGGGTGTTACATAAATGGCCCAAAATACATGTTCATCAAACATATCAAAATGACTCAAGCCTATACATGCCATATACCATATATACACAATTCAAAAGTACCAAAATAGATGTCTGACAGTGTGATGAAGTTCCGGGGATGGCTTTGATTTACTATAAAACATAGAAGAAAATAAAGAAAGTAAGCTATAAAGGTTAGTAAGTTCGTATGTATATATGAAATAACCAACATCATTCATTAACACTTCCAAATAGATACATAATTTGCAATTAAAACCTCAATCAATGAGATAACATAAATTTTAACTACAAAGCAACTCATAAGTTCTCATTTTCTTATAATTCATCATTCGAACAGTTTTCTATACATACCTGTACTGATACATATCTATTCTCACCAATTCGCTTATCAAATCACTTCGAGTTTATAAATGCTTACGATATAAGTACATCGATTTTCCGATGCCATAGTCCAACTATGGTCTTACACATACATTGCCAAGGCCCTGCCGTGGTCTTACATTCACGTGCCATAACCCGGTTATGGTCTTATTATTCGATTTGTCATAGCCCAACTATGGTCTTATTCAGAAACTCGTATGCTTAAACCGTACATTTAAATTCAATATCTCCAAATTTAACTAATGGAATACATAAAATCTTAATTCTATCCATCAATTAAACAAATGCACAATTAAGTTCAATTATATGAACTTACCTTGTATATGGAAATGACAAAACGGATCGACTATTCAATTACTTTGCTTTTTCCCCGGTTTAAGTCTGAATTCCTTCTTTCTTGATCTATATGAATTCAAAATTAACTTATTTATTCATATACTCATTCAATTAATCCAAAAATACACATTTGGGCATTTTTTATACATTAGCCCCTAAACTTTTGCATTTAATCAATTTAGTCCTTATTTCACAAATACACACAATTCAACAAAACTCATGCTTAGCCGAATTACATATAGGTCCCTAGCAGCTTAAAACTTTCATTTATTTCACATTTCAACCACTCAATTTGCATATTTCACAATTTAATCCCTATTATGCATTTTCATCAAAAATCACTTAACAAAACATGTAAAACTATCATCAAGCTTTCATATTTCAACATTAAACATCAAAGAACTTATAGATTCAACAATGGCAACTCTCAAAATCTTTAACAGTTTTGAAATTAAAGGTACAGGCTAGCTACAATACGAAGCAACGATCTCAAAAACATAAAAATCATAAAAAATCGAGCTCAAAACATACCTAATTGCTTGAATTATTCTTAGTTGAATGAAGAACCCTATTTTTCTTCTTGTTCTTCTTTAATTTCGGTGCATGAAGATGGAAGTGAAGCTTTAATTAAATTTGTTTTATTAATAATAACATTATTTATCAAATACCAATATTAACCTTAAATAAAAACCACCAAATTTCATGATATTATGCCCATTAATGTCCACTTAATTTAATTATGGTCTAATTACAACATAAGGACCTTTAATTTAATATTCCATATTTGTTTAATACCTTTAGCTATTAGAACTCACGTTTTATGTTTTACGCGATCCTTTTTCTCAAATTGAACAATTAAACGATAAAATTTGCTCATGAAATTTTCACACACATCAAATAACATGTTGTAAATACCGAAAATAATATTAAAATAATTTTCTAACATGGGATTTGTGGTTCTGAAACCACTGTTCTGATTTAGCTAAAACCGGGCTGTTACAAAAGTATTCCACCATTGATACGCAGTGTCCCTCAGAAGTGATACAGCACATTTTAAACACTCTGCCGGTGTGCAAGAAAGTTCATCAAATACCCGAATAATATTTTCAAGCCAAAATTTAGCTCTCTCGGGATCGTCATCAACGGTAACTCTAAACTCTTCAACCCCGTATTTTCGTATTTTATCTACTGGTGGCTTATTCAATGTTAGAAGTTCCACACCTTGAGGAGCTACGGGAACTGGTTGGGGATTAGGTGGGGGTGGAGGTTGTTGAGCAGCCGGATTTGTTCGAACAAATTCCGTAAACCACTAGTTCATCATCTGGAAAAAAGCTTCTTTAGCCTCTCTTATCTGACTACCCGATACGGGTCTCGATTCTGATTACGCTACTCTGTGAATAGAGGCAGGCGCATTACTTTCAACATCATCAGCTACAGCTCGATTGGGATCCATTTACTGTACGAAAACACATTTTAAATTGTCAGGAGTCATCTCACTATCACAGGTTATTATGGCATGTATAGCTAGACTCTCACATACGCTACGTTAGTCCTAGAATCAATTAAACTGTAGCTCTGATACCAATAAATGTAACACCACTCACCCGTATTCAACGCTAGAATAGGGTCACGAAGCATTATCGAACATATCACACATTTAAACATACATTTCTCATATATTTTCAAATTTTATATAATCATCAATCAACAACATTCATATTGTCCCTAATACGAGCCTACGAGGCCCAAAACATGCATTCAAGGTGGTTTGGGACTAAACTGATAACTTTAGAAACTTCTCGAACACTTAGAAATTTTTTCCAAAAACATGGGGCACACGCCCATGTGGCCCAGCCATGTGTCTCACACGGCCAAAGACACGTCCGTGTCACAAGCCGTGTGGACATTTGAAATGGGAGCACATGATCGTGTCCCAGCCCATGTCCAACCCCATTTAACTCTCTGACTTGGGTCACACGACCAATACACACGCCCGTGTGCCCTAAAAATGGCCATACACCCCGTGTGCCAGGCCGTGTGCTAGGCCGTGCCAAACCTGTAGGGTATACTGACTTAGGACACACGGCCAATCACATGCCCGTGTGCTAGGCCATGTGGAGCATTCTGACTTGGTTTTTATTTCAACACTAGGGGATACACGGCCGTGTAACATAACCGTGTGTCATACACGACTGAGACACACACCCATGTCTATGCCCGTGTGGACAAAAATAAGCTATTTACCAAGCCATTTTGCCACCCAAACTTGCATACACCTACACCACAACAATTGGTACCAAAACAAAGCATAAATAGTCATTCATACATCCTCAACCAAGCATCATTTATACCAATTCAAAACTAACAAATACCAAACTTATCAAAACCACAATGTACCATTCAATTCATATCAAATATCCTAATATCAATCATCAATATGAACACTTTCAAATTTGCATCATCTAGCTTAATCTCATAACATACCAAATCCAATTCTCAACCATTTAGTACCCCTAATGGCCAAATATCAACAAGCATAACATATTTATCTTTAGTCACATAACCAAGCCATATGCACATAAATATATACATAACCACATCAACCAAAATAAGCCAACTCTCATGGCTATATACAAACCAAAACATTTAACATTTACAAGCCATTTCAAATGACCAAAATCATTATCAAGTCATAACCAAAATAACCATAATCATATACATGCCATATAACCCAAAACATAAACTCAAAAATATCAAAATGATAGTAGGATAGTGTGACAAAGTCTCCGACGATCCCCAAATCCGAGCTAGCTTTGAAATCACTATAAAACACTGTAAAATAAACAAAGTAAGCATTATAGCTTAGTAAGCTCGTATGAAGTAAACTCAACGTAATCATAAATACACAATTCAACAAATTGAATATATCAATATGTAGCTCATATTATCTAACAAACCTTTCACATCTTTAATCATAAGATTATATGCAAACTTCACAATTTCTTCGATTTAAAGCTTATACGGTTCATGTACATACCTGTACCATCTCGTATCAATATCATACTCGACTACGTCTTTCATTTACCCATTGAACCATTCAGAATACTATTGGATGCTCGGGAAACTCGTACCAAAGTGCCACATACATAGCCAATGCTATCTCAATCTCATATCATATATATGCTCACTCTCGAGCTATCAACGGGCCTACTAACACAAGTTGTCAGTCAATACGTAGCTACACGGTGCTGCTCACATAAGCTGTCAAGTAACCGCAGCACATGACGGTATACTCACCACCGTAGGGCGTACAAGACCAGCACCCGGATCACATAATCACAATAACCCCTAATGACATGTCACTAGTATCCTATCTATTCCTAAGGTTCAACCGGGATTTTCACTGTCTCAATGCTTTGTCGATAGATTCCGCAATGTCGTAATATCACAATTATAATATTTAAACATATAAACACATATATCATTAAGCTTATTAATCATAAAAACTTACCTCGGTTCACAAAAACGATGAAATAGGTCGATTAGTCGAGTACTTTATTTTTTCCCCGATCTGGATCTGAATTTTCTTTATCTATATGTAATCAAATTTAGCTTATTTAATAATCTTTCTATTCAATTTAATCCAAAAGACTCATTAAAGCATATTTACAATTTTGCCCCAAGTATTTCACAACTTTTACAATTTAGTCCATATTTCATAAAAACACAAATTAATGCATTTTGATACCAACCCATGCTAGCTGAATTTTCCTAGTACACATATCAGTCCATATTTTTCATTTATTTCACAATTTACCCACAAAATTTCCACATTTCACAATTTAATCCCTAATTTGTATTTTCACTAAAAATCACTTAACAGAACTTGTATAACTATCGTCAAACATTCATAATCTATCATTGATCATTAAAGCTCATATATATTCATCAATGGAAATATCCTAAACCTTAAATAGTTTTGCAAATTAGTCACTGGGCTAGCTAGATTAAGCTGCAACGATTTAAAAAACGTAGAAATCATTAAAAACGAGACAAAAACGGACTTATAATTATGCTAGCAATTGACCGAAGCTTTAAACCCTAGAATATGCCTTTTTCTTCTCTTCAATTTCGACAAAAGATGAAGATGAAAGCATTCAAATTTTTGTTTGTTTTATTTAATAAACATGTATTTAACAATTACCAAATTAACCTTAATAATAAACCATTAAATTACCTAATTAATGGTCATACTTGTCCACTCATAAAAAAAATGGATTAATTACCACATAAGGATCTCCACTATTTAATTTCATAGCCATTTAATACCTTTAAACAATAGAACACAAGTTTTACACTTTACGCGATTTAGTCCTTTTTGTCAAATTAAGCACTCAAATGATAAAATTTCTTAACGAAAAATTCACACAATCATATATTCATGCTGAAAACACTAAAATAATAATAAAATAATTATTTTGACCTCAGATTTGTGGTTCTGAAATCACTGTTCCGATTTAACTAAAAAAAGGGGTTGTTACATTAGTCATTCATCCGTTAACTTTCGTTAAGAAGATGATGTGGCACATTAATTTAAAGGGTTAGCCCCTAAACAATAATTAAAATATCAATTTGATACTTTTAAAATTTTTCTTAATAATAATTCTAAAAAAATTAAAGGGTAAACTACTCCGATAGTCACTTAAGTTTTAATGCGTTCCTATTTTGGTTACCAGATTTTTTTTGTTAATTTAGTCTTTTCCATTAGATTAATTGTCATTTTTAGTCACTCCATCGTTAAAATAAATTGGTCACTAAACGGAATGTTGATGTGGCAATCTTTTGATTGGTATAATAAAAAATTTAGCCCTTAACACTTTACACATTCTGTCTACTTGGTCCTATGTTGAAAAAAATTAACAAATTTAACTCAATGTTTACACATTTTGTCAATTTAATCCAAATTCAAAAAATTCAAAAATTTTATAATTTTAAAAACTTGAAAATATATATAACTTATTATAAAAAGACATAAAACTAAAAAATATTTAAAATATATATAAAATTACTTGGTTGGGCTTTGATTGTAGATGAAACAATTTATACTTTTCTTTGGCTGATGCAAACCTGGTTTATAGCAAATGGGAAATAGGCTCCGCAAGTGATGCTCACTGATCAAAACAATGCCATAAAAGTAGTTGTAGTTGCTGTGTTTCTTGCTACACGACATTGTTTCTGTGTTATGCCATGTCTTGAGTGACTATCTAAGTAATTTACCCTTTAAATTTTTTAATAGATGAGTGACCAAAATGTAATATTTTAATGATTTTGGCGACGATTAACTTTTCAAAGTTGAGTGATTAAAATATAATTTTAATCAAATGTTAGTGATAATTGATGCAGTTTACCCTAAATTTATATATATATATATATATATATATATTTATAAACACCATATTAATAGAGTTTAATAAATATTCTTTTGGTACATGTCAAAACTGGATTAGATTATATCAATCAATGGTTGAATAGAAAATTGTTTTGAACTGAAAATTTGAGAGTTAATATGAGATATTGAGATGAGGAAGTTATATTTGTATGAAAAAAATTGAAAGTATTCAATCATTTTAGTGAAATAATATTGAACAAATTTACAAAATAAAATTTGAACATTCATAATATTTTCTCAAAATTACGAACTTCATCGCATAAAAAGAAAAGACGAGACTAACGTCGATTTCTTGTGAAAATGGCATTAATTAAAAAGTAAGACTATAAATTGTCAACATGCTTCCATTATGGACACCCTCCTTTTAATGAAATCTTAAAAGAATGAATTAATCAAACAGTAAATTGTTGACCAATATTTTCCGGAAGTAGCTTTCAAATGCTTAAAAAGTAACAGTGTATTTTACAATATTATCAGGCTACATGGCCTCACTTTGTATTGAATATATATTATAAAAGAAAGCAAAGAACAAAAATACAAAATAAATAAAGAAAATTACATAGTGCTTTAACTTATTACAAAGGGATTTGTCTCCTTAGTATGTTTCTACCATGGGAGATCGCCACTTTTATCCCAAATATCAGGTTATCATTACGTTGCCTTGGAGACATCCTTACTTGACCTATTGTACTTCATATGGCTCCTAACTAGTTGTCCTGCTGAAATTGCAGACATAAGCGACAGCTCCCCGGCAAGAACAGCAGACGCTACAATGGTTGCCAGCGTCCTAGAGTTTGCTCCTGGTGTCTCTTTGCTTGCACCCTTCACTCCAAGTAAGTTCAAACAGGCTGATTGAGATGCAAGCTGAGTTCCACCACCAACAGTCCCAACCTAAAAGATACAGCAACACAGATAATTAGGGACTAACATAAATACCCAGATTTTGTTTTGGCAACGAAAATCCTTGTGTTGGATAATCAGACAGCAACATTATCAATTACCTCGATGGAAGGCATTGTGACAGAGATGTGGAGGTCCTTGCCATCATTAACAGCTTCCATCATCGTGATGCAATGCGAGCTCTCGACGTTTTGAGCCGGATCTTGGCCGGTAGCTATGTAGATTGCAGCAACGATGTTACTGGCGTGAGCGTTAAATCCACCCAGAGCTCCAGCCATAGCTGATCCAGTAAGGTTCTTCAGCATGTTAAGCTCAACGAGAGATTCCACACTTGTCTTCAAGACCTTCCTAACCACATCACCCTTAATGGTGGCTTCACAGACAACAGATTTGCCTCGTCCTTCAATCCAATTTACCGCAGCCGGTTTTTTGTCAGAACAATAGTTTCCTATATGCACAAATTCATAAATATCAGTGATCCTATGTGTGATAGTGAAAGACATAATTGCAAGCTTATACAAAAAAATGAAACTCACCAGAGATGCCAATGACATCCATGTCAGAGAAATCAGTTTGAAGGAAATCCAAAACGTTTTGGACTCCCTTGGAAACCATGTTCATCCCCATAGCATCACCTGTACTGCAAGTGAATCTAATATACAGATTCTTTCCAGCAATTGCACATTTGATACCTTGGAGCCTGCCAAACCTACTTGATCTGCAACCACCAAAAAGTCAAACTTTTCAATATTAGCTTGAATTTTAAATCCATCAATATGGAGTTCTAGAAATATCAACACAAACCTGTTGAAAACAACAGACAAGGTCTCGAAATTATCAGGGTCCTCCAAATACAACTTCAAATCAGCTGCCCTTTTCGCAGTACCGAACCTTACACATGGAGCTCTAGTCATACCATCTTTTAATAGAACACTTGTAGCTCCACCAGACAAATGAATAGCCTTACAGCCCCTATTAGTGCTAGCCACCAAGCACCCTTCCGTGGTAGCCATAGGAACCGAGTACTCTCTTCCATTAACCAACAAAGGCCCAGCAATTCCAACGGGAATCTGCACGTAGCCAACCGGCATCTCACAACACTGCCCTAAAATCGACTCGTAATCAAACCCATCCAAGGGCAATCCAGATAATGACTTCCCTGTTAATCTTTGCAACGCTTCCCGCCTGATTGCAGCCGCCCTCTTGCAATCACCCAATTTCGATTCCAAGGAATACGAAGGGGTTGTACCAGCCACTACAGATTTAATTATTTCTTCATCTTCCTCCGTTAGAACCGTCACAGGCTTTTCATCGAACACCTTCTGAACGGTCACGATTGGTGCCGCAGGAGGCAGAGGTGGAAGCGAACAATCGAGAGCTTGCCCGCAAGGGACCTTACGGGCATCTTCCTTTGCAAGCAGAACTTCATCATCCTCTTCCTCGGCAATCCAAACGTCAGGCGATGGTTGGAAAACCAAAGATTGAACGAAGTCAATCCCAAAGAAACCCAAAAGGTAAATAAAGGACGCGAAAAATGAGAGAATGGCGATGATCTCCGAAAAGGTGACGACATGGAGAGGTGTGGAGGTACGGATCTTCTCACGCCAACGGGAAAGAAGGAAATAAACCACTGAGAAGAAGAGGGTGAAGAACAGGGCATTCGTTAGGTACAAGGGAAGCGGCAGTGCGTCGGAGGCTTTACCGGTATCTTCCTCTAAAGGAATCTTCTTCGTTGGCTTGAGAGATTGAACAGGTTTAGTAGAAGATAGCCGGTGAGCCTCCATTTTGGGTGTCGACGGCGGCGGAAGCCCGAGAGGAACGTAAATGAGAGACAGCCGACGATTTCAATAAGTTTTCAGAGAAGGGTATGAGTTTGAGATGGAGTTTACGGGGGGAAGGCAGTATTTATAGGACAAGAGCAGAAAGCGCGTGTGACGAGGAGCGTGAAGTGAATGTTTGGCACGTGTTGGTGCAGTTCATTACAACTTAACAAACATCAGAAGAGTCAAAGGTGTACAGTACATGAATATGTGTATCTCATTTTTTTTCCTTGTTTTTAATTTGGTATTTCCCATGCAGTAAACAGTACTGCTATTTTGATATTTTGCGTCACTTATTTTTATTATTATTGTCATATTAGTCCCTATACTGTGTCTAAATTATGAATTTAGTTCTCATATATTAATTTTAATATTTATATTTTTTTGAATTGGTCAATTTTAATATATTTATGTTTCAAATTTTTAAAATTTTGCTTCTGTCTCAAACGGTAATAGTTAAAATCGTTTTGGTTAAATTTTGCTATTAATCTTGTACCATGCGCAAAGTTATAGGTTTAGTCAATGTTCTCTAATTTAAAATTCTAACCTTAACCCGTTAATTAACTCGTATAAAGTTTTAAAAATAATATAACTTAATTTAACAAATTTAACAGTTACTATTTGGACTGGACCGGAATAATAAAATTTTAAAAATAAAAGGACTAAAAATGGTGAAATCAATTATAAAGATTAAAGTCACATTTTACAGCTAATACAAGAACTAATTATAGGAGTTAACCATTATTATACGTCTTTAATTATTCTTATTTTGGGTTGAAATGGTAAAACTAATGAGATTAATTATTATGGTGAAATAGATTTTATAAGATAATAAGTTATGAAAATATATGTTTTATATTAAATTATGTATACAAATTATTATTAGGGATACGCAACGTCTGCTCCAGCAGAAGCTTACATTTTTTGACATATTGTATCATTATTTTACTTTTTTTTTTGTCATTACATATGTACAAAAAAGAGAATAGGTCACAATATTGTATAATATTAATTAAATTATAGAAAAAAGTATTTATAAAAAAATATTAATTAAATAAAAATAAATTCAAAAAATATTAATTGAATAAGGTTTAAATTGATATGATAAAATTAAATTTTTAAGGATTTCAGTATTATAGGTTCAAGTCTCATTAATTGTTGATTCATTTTGAATTTATAGATTTTGTACGAAAATACGAAAGGATAAAAACACCCCATAATAATACTTGTTACCTATTAAATTGAGAAAAAAATTACTTATTATACCAATTTAATCTAAGTTTTTTTAAGTATAACTAAATTATAGCACGTCCATAATGCGGGTGAAAAATATGTAAAAGTTATATTTATTGAAAGTTTATATAAAAACCAAATAAGCTTTTGTTAAAAATGATGAAGTTGAATTTTATATTTCCAAATCTCATCATGTATGAGATTGTAACAGCCCAAATTTTAGTGAAATCGGAACAGTGATTTCGGGACCACAAATCCAAGTCGAAAATAAAATTTATTTTTATTTTATTATATGGTCAGTATTATGATAGGTATGACATGGGAAAATTTTGGTACAAAAATTTTATCGATTGAGTGCTTAATTACGAGAAGGACTAAATCGCATAAAATTCGAAACTTGAATTCTAGTAGCTATAAGGATTAAATAGCTATGGAATTCAAAAATTAAGGTCCTCATATGGTAATTAGACCATTAAGAAAAGTATGTAGATTTTTCTTGGCGACTCATCTATGGAAATATAGAAAAAAGGTAAGGACTAAACTGGAAAGTGAAATTTTTAATTAATTAAAAGATGATAAATTAGATATCATCTTATTTTCTCATCATCTTCCCCAAAATAAAACATGGAAACCCTAGGAGAGAGAGAAGAAACTTTCATGGCCAAATTGGGTAAGTTTCCTTATCCCGTTTTTAGTAATTTTGATATTTTTAGAATCGGGATAGTCTAAACTATTTATTTGGGGGATTAAATTGAAAAGTTATCAAGATATGAAAAATGGTTCATGGACGTATATGCTGGAAATTAGAAATTTATAGTATAAAATAAAAGATTATTGATAGATAAACAACTTTTACAAAGTGATTTTTGATGAAAATATGATTTGGGGACTAAAATGTAAACTTGTGAAATTGAAGGAAAATTCTGAAATTTTATGAATACATGTGCTGTAAAATTTGTAATGGGGCTTTGGTTAGGCTTGGAATAGGGAGTAATTTGCACAAGTTTCATTTTCTGAGCCTAGGGACAAAAATGGAATTTATGAAAAAGTTAGGGGCAAAATAGTAATTTTTCCTAAGATGAAAATTTAGTCCACATGAATGTAAAATATGATAAATTGATGTAAAATTTACTCGTATAGATCCGGATAGACCAAATTCGGAGTTAGAACGAGGAAAAAGAGGAAAATATCGGATTAGTAGATGTTTGTACACGAACCTTTGTCGAGGTAGGTTCGTGTAACTAAATTATATATATTATGCTTGAATTAAATGTTGTGTTTGTGAATTATATAAATGCCTTAATTCGTCAAAGCCCGATAAATGAAATGTGCCCGATCAATAATAATGCTCAATAAATGATAAATGATAAAAATGTAAATTTTATACTTGAGTTGAATGTGAATACTTGAATTGTATGAATGTAAAAATGTATGAGATTGACCACATGCCTGATAGTGCTTGAAAAATGTTATATCCCGTTTGATAAATGGAAGTCGATGGATAAATGTGTTTTTCCTGATAAAACTGGATGTGTTGCAGAATGATTTAGCCCAGACGGGTAATCCGAAATGAGCCTCTCGAGCATATGTTTCAATTAGGATTTAGCATGGACTAGTAATCCTAATTGACTGGATTTAGCCTGGACTGGTATTCCAGATCAGACTCTATAGGGAATTCTTTATCATATAAAGGATTTAGCCTAGACTGGTAATCCGACAAAGCCCTTAGAGTATATGTTATAGCTAGAATTTAGCCTGGACTGGTAATTCTGCTGCGTGATACGTGGCTCGAGAGTGTATCTACAAGGTACTACTGAATATGAATTGACGGATCCTGATTTGTACTACCTGTGTATCCATCGATATTTTGAATAAATCCAACTGGTAAAGTTGTGACAAGAGCAAAGATGAATTGAAAACAAATTGACATGGAATGATACATATGATATGAAAATATTACATGAAATACAAGAAGATGATATTTGTATATGGAAATTAATTGATGAAAATGTTCATCCTTGATCATAGACTCGTACACCTTGAATGTACTATTACTTGTGCGACCTTAATACTCGAATAAAATACGTAAAGTCCTGCCATGAAATGATCTGAACTCGAAAAGAATTTTTATGAAGCTATACTTGTATTACTAAGAGATGTCTATACATGTTAAATGAATAAATGTTGTGGAAAGCATATGTGCATGGGAACTTGACTGTTGTTGAACCCATATATGTCTTGATGTTACTATGGAATATATAAGTAACAAGGGAAATAAGGATGTGTGTAGGGCTTGAGATCAAAGTGATTGATTATGCCTTACTTAGTTACCTCAAATAGGATGTATGGTAAGTTAAGTACCATGTTATACGAACTTACTAAGCATTTTATGCTTACCCCATTTTATTTTCCCCTATTTTAGAGTAAATCAGAAGATCGTTGGATTGGAAGTTCGCGGAGATCACTCACACTATCCATCAGCCTATGTCGGTACAGTATGGTAAATCAATTATGGTTGTAATGGCATGTATAGGTTATATTGGCCATATTAGCATGTAAATGTAAATGATGCTTGTAATCTAGCCATTAGAATGGCTAGTAATGACTTGATTTTATATATTTGTAATGTCATACTATGGTAGCTACACATGTGTTAAGTACTTGATCAAAGTAAGTCTAACATATGGACTAAACCAAGGCAAGATAATAAACATGTATGCATATAATGGTATACCATGTTGAATGATAGAATTTGCTTAATATGAATGCTTGAAATGGATTGTATTTGGATATGTGATGCAAGTGCAGATCATGGGTGTGATTTGGGGTGAGAAATGAAGCTAGGAATGGCTTTATTTTGTCCACACGGGTAGACACACAGGCTTGTGTCTAGACCATGTGTTACACACGACCTACCCTATGGGCGTGTGACCTGGCCGTGTGTCCTCTGCACCTTAAATTTGAGAAAACAGAATGCTCAGAATTGAGCACACGGGCATGTGTCTCAGTCGTGTGGGAGACACGGCCTAGAACACAAGCGTGTGTCATGGCCGTGTGAAACCTGTACCTAATTCGAATTGAATTAATTAACCATACGGCCTAACACACGGGAGTGTGGCATGGCCATGTGGTGTAAGTCAAAGAGCTACCTAGTTTTGAACACGGCCTACAGCACGAGCGTGTCCTAGGGTCACACGGGCATGTCCCTTGAACCACACGGGCGTGTGAGCTGTAACAGATCGAATTTGACCCTAATCGGAACGGTGGTTTAAAGACCACGAATTCGAGTCTGAGAAATATTTAAATATTATATTTTGTGTTTATTATATGTGAATTATTGTGTGTGAAAGTTTCATAGAAAAATTTAATCGTTTGTGTGTTTAATTTAGAAAAGGGACTTAATCGCGTAAAAGGTAAAAGTTGCAAACCAAAGTAAAATGCACTAATTTGAGTGTGGATTTTTACCATGAGAGGTTAAAAGGGTAATCAACCCATTCTAAGAGTTAGTGGACGGCTAAAGTCCAATTTTCCATTATGTTATGTTTAAAAATATCATTAATTATAAGGTTAAATAGGTAAATTATTAAACACCATAATATTTGTTAATTAAAAACATAAAATAAAAGTTTGTCTTCATCATTTGGCTACCGAAATAAGAAAAGAAAAGCTTAAGTTAAAAGCTTGAACATTCAGCCTTGGTGGAAGCTTGATTTAAAGGTTAGTTTGACTTCAGTTTTTGTTAATTTTGACGTTTTTGAGATCGTTGCTTCGAATTGTAACTTACCCATGTTGAAATTTTTGAATCTAAGCATGTTTGATATTCGGCCATTGATGCGGTCATGAGGTTTTTGATGTTTGATGATTTTAAATTAAAGCTATTTTAAAGATTAGTATATTTTGTATTAGAAATTTTAGTGAATTTGAGTATTTTGGGCTAAATTGCAAAAATGAAATTCTGAGGGGACTAAAATGCAAAATAAATGAAAGAAATGGACTTGTATGGTCCTTGTGTACATCCGGCCCTCAGGTGTTGTAGTGAAATTTTGTGTATTTTGTGTTTTGTGCAAATAGGACTAAATTGTAAAAATGTGAAACCCTAGGGGTAAAATGGTAATTTTCCCATTTATGAGTTTAAGGACTAAATTGAAATGAAATGTACTTGAATGAGCTGAATTTTAATGTATTTATATCAAGAACAAAGAAAAATGGATTTGGATCGGGGAAAGACGAAGGTTATCGAATAGCCGATCTACGCGGTCCGTCGACAGTCGAGGTAAGTCCTTAAGCAAATTTATGCTGAAGAATCATTTACGAAAGTAGTATATGATAAAATTTGGAATTTAAGGCATGAAAATATATGTTGGCAGAATATGGGGTGTGAAATTATAATAAATTTGCTTTTGAATGTAATGTGAATAGTTATGTTTAGTTTAATATGTGATTGTAAATTAAAGTATATGAGATGATTGTGATTTTAGCATTAAGTAATGTGTATGGGAATGTTGATTGTGTTGATATTCGGGCTTTGAGCCTAGCAGGCCTAGTGCCGGTGACTTATTTCGGGCTTTGAGCCTAGCAGGCCTTGTGCCGGTGCTACATTTCGGGTTTTAAGCCTAGCAGGCCTTGTGCCGGTGTTACATTTAGGGCTTTATGCCTAGCAAGCTTTGTGCCGGTGTTACATATCGGGCTTTGATGCCTAGCAGACTTGATGCTGGTGATGCATTTTAAATGGAGAAACCATAAATTATTCGAGGTAAAACATAGTCAATGTATCGAGTTAAAAGCTCAGGTAAGCATAAGCCCTTTATATTTATCGGGAGTAGGGTAAGTTATATTTAATACTATTTGAGTTGGGATAATACGATAAGAATAGTGTTATGTGCAATTGAGCTTACGATCGATGTGTATGAATATTATATGATAGAATTTGAGCTTAAATGTACTATTTTGGGAAATTTGGTTACAAATAGAAATGTTAAAAGTGATAAGATTTCGAGTGTGATAACATAGTTGATATGAATGTTGCTCTTATATGATTTGGAGCATGTGATTCATGTAATATATTTATTTTGTACTTTGATGAGATACGGGTTTATGGTAATGAAGTGCAATTACTTAGGTTAATGAACTATTAGTATTCGGCCCTGTATAAATTTGCATATTGAAATGTTTATATTCAATGTTATAGGTTTAAAGATTAAAATGTTTAAGTGTTTAAATGTTGTATTATCATTTGCTTGAGACTTACTAAGCTAGTAAGCTTACTTTGTATGTGTTTACTTTACTGTTTTATAGATTGTTGATTCAATTTCTACGGGCTCAGAGGATCGTCGAAGAAAGTCACCACACTATCACCCCTCTTTGGTACTTTAGTTTAATTTTTTTGAATCAAAGGCATGTATAGGTTGAATTACGATTTAACTGAATGATGTTCGGTCTTGTGTTTATGTATATATATATATAGCTTTGCGAAGATGGCTATTTCTTTTGTTAAACTTTACGTATGTGTTAGGTATAATGGCATGTCTAATTATTAATGATTAAGTGTAATAGTTATGTTCGGTAATGATACTGGGTATGTTCATGTTATTATTTTGCATGGTTATGAAGGTTTTAGCTAGTATATGTATTCGGCCATTGTATGTATATATATAAGGTATGGTTTGGTTTTGTTGTTCATGGCATTTTGAGTTTAAATAATGCTTGACAATGCATATTCGGTTAAATTATATATATTCAAGTTGTATAATATTTCATAGTTTATATGTACAACCGTTTGATATATATATGCATTTATATTTATATAAATATACATATGCATGCTTTTACAATGGTGATTTACTAGCATATTTAATTATATGGATTAGGTGTATAATGGTAAGCAATAAGGTATTACATGACATATTTGTGTAAGAATTGTAAGCGAAAATGATATATGTTAAATAGGAAAATTGCAACCATTACATGTATATGGAATGTATTTAAATTTCGTTTAATTAAAGTGTAAATAACCATTTAGTTTTATTTGGTGTTTAAGTAATCAGGGAATGAATAGTATTTGATACATAATTTAGTAACGTAGTAAAGTTATGCATAATGTATATATATTCGGCTATGTTGATCTTAGGATATGTTCAGCCATGGTGTATTAATAATAAGGTTGTATATGCATTTGGTAAATGAGTAGATATGTTCTAGTTGAATATATATTTATGTGGTGCGAGTACTTATATATATATACATTGTTATAAAGCAAAGTGTTTAAGTTTTTGATAAGTAACACCTTGTGACCCTAATTCAGCGACGGACACGGGTTAGGGGTGTTACATTTTATTGGTATCAGAGCTTACAGTTTAGTTGATTCTAGGACTACCGTAGCGCGTGTGAGTCTAGCTATACATGCCTTTGTTATATATTTGATAGTGTGGTGACTCCTGGCATTTCAAACTATGTTTTATATAGTAAATGGATTCTGATCCCGACAGAGCCGTAGCGGATGATGTAGAGAGTGTAGCGCCTGACCGTGAACGCGGATCAGCGCCGGTAGACTCTCGACCAGTTTCGGGTAGCCACGAGGGGGAGGCTAAACAAGTCTTGTAGAAGATGATGAACGAGTGGTTTACCCAGTTTATTCATACTAACCCGGCTGTACAACAACCTCCACCCCCGAATAATCCAACTCCGGTACCTTCAGCACCTCCGATAAGATCTAGTAGGCCTCCCGTTGATAAAATCAGGAAATATGGGGCCGAAGAATTCAAAGCTAATGATGATGATGACGCGGAGCGAGCTGAGATGTGGCTTGATAACACTATTCGGGTACTTGATGAGCTATCATGTACTCCAAATGAATGCCTGAAATGTGCTATATCCCTACTTCGTGACACTACATATCACTAGTGGAATACACTAGTATCAGTGGTTCTGAAAGAAAAAGTGACTTGGGGCTTCTTCCAGATCGAGTTTCGTAAGAAATATATCAGTCAGAGATTCATCGATCAGAAACGAAAAGAATTTCTAGAATTAAAACAGGGTCGTATGACTGTGACGGAATATGAGTGGAAGTTTGTTAGATTGAGCCGTTATGCCCGAGAGTGTATATCAACTGAAGCCATTATGTGCAAAAGATTTGAAGACGGTCTGAATGAAGACATAAAGTTGCTTGTTGGCATTCTTGAAATCAAAGAGTTCGTGGTTCTAGTCGAGCGAGCTTGTAAAGCTGAAGAGCTCGAAAAAGAGAAAAGAAAGGCTGAAATAGAAGCTAGAAACACTCGTAAAAGATCATCGGTAAGACTTTTCATTCAATGCCTAAGAAGTTCAGAGATGACTTCAGCCTACATAAAGCTAATTCAGACTTGCCTAGACGTGATCGACCTCCAGTGAGTTCCCGAGCCACTTCGATGGCTAGTGTTGGTAATGTTCCGCAGAACCGGGCTGAGTGCAAACATTGTGGGAAATGGCATTCTGGGAGTTGTAGATTCCGTGATCGGTCCTGCTTTAAATGTGGATCGTTGGACCATTTCATTCGAGAGTGCTCGATGCTAGCCGAGCAAAATACGGCTCAGAACACTAAACCGAGCAGCACGCCAGCACAGGGCAGACCATCCATACATTCAGGCAATATAGGTGGCAGTCAGAGAGGGACGAATGACACTGCAGTTCGATCAGAGGCTAGAGCTCCAGCTAGAGCTTATGCTATACGAGCCAGAGAGGATGCTTCTTCCTCAGATGTTATTACCGGTACTTTCACACTTTATGATACTACTGTGATTGCATTGATTGATCCTGGTTCGACTCATTCACATGTGTGTGAAACTCTAGTATCCAGCAAGATTCTGCCAGTTGAGTCTACTGAGTTTGTGATCCGTGTGTCCAACCCTTTAGGTAAATGTGTACTCGTTGATAAAGTGTGTAAAGGTTGCTTGTTGATGATTCAGGATTCCTGCTTTCCAGCCGACTTAATGTTGTTGCCTTTTGACGAGTTTGATATAATTTTGGGAATGGACTGGTTAACTTTGCATAATACAGTGGTGAATTACAAAAGAAAGATTATTGATTTGAGATGTCAAAACAGTGAGATCATCCGAGTTGAATCTAGTGATTTAAATGGGTTATATCCTCGATGCTAGCCCGACAGTATGTTAGAAAAGGATGCGAAGCTTATTTGGCCTATGTATTGGATAATAAAGTGTCTGAAAAATAGATTGAATCTGTACCGGTTGTGTGTAAATACCCAGATGTGTTTCCTAAAGAATTACCGGGTTTACCACCAGTACGAGAGATTGAGTTTGGTATTGAATTAGTACCGGGGACGACTCTGATCATGATAGCTCCATATCGAATGGCATCTACTGAGTTGAAAGAGTTGAAAGCACAGTTGCAAGAGTTGACAGATAGGGGCTTTGCACAACCGAGTTTCTCTCCTTGGGGTGCACCAGTTCTTTTTGTGAAAAAGAAAGATGGAACGATGTGAATGTGTATTGATTATCGGCAGCTGAATAAGGTGACTATAAAGAATAAGTAACCGTTACCTCGGATTGATGACTTGTTTGATTAGTTGAAAGGGGCTTCATTATTTTCGAAGATAGATCTGAGATCGGGATATTATCAGTTGCGAGTCAGAGATACAGATGTGCCAAAGACTGCATTCCAGACGAGGTACGGACATTTTGAGTTTCTGGTTATGTCTTTTGGACTTACTAATGCACCTGCTGTTTTTATGGATCTGATGAATCGAGTTTTCAAACAGTTTTTGGATCGATTTGTAGTAGTGTTTATTGATGATATACTGATCTACTCCAAAGATGAAACCGAGCATGCCTAACATTTGAGATTAGTGCTACAAACTTTGCGAGATCAACAGTTGTATGCAAAGTTTAGTAAGTGTGAGTTCTGGATGAATGAAGTCAGCTTCCTGGGTCATGTTGTTTCAGTGTCAGGTGTTCGGGTTGATCCAAACAAAATATCGGCTATACTTAATTAGAAACCACCAAAAAATGTTTCCGAAATTCGAAGCTTTCTGGGACTTGCGGGATACTACAGACGGTTTGTGAAAGGTTTTTTTGTGATAGCTACACCTTTGACAGAGCTACTACAGAAAGATATCAAATTCGAATGGTCGAAAAAGTGTCAGAAAAGTTTCGATAAGTTGAAAGCCCTTTTGATGGAAGCTCCAGTGTTAGCTCAGCCTGAATCGGGTAAAGAATTTATTATTTATAGTGATGCTTCTTTGAATGGTTTGGGTTGCATTTTTGATGCATGAAGGCAAAGTCATAGCATACTCTTCTAGACAATTGAAGCCACATGAAAGAAATTATCTGACTCATGATCTGAAATTAGCAGCCATTATTTTCGCATTGAAAATCTGGCGTCATTACTTATTCGGTGAGAAATGTCATGTTTACTCGGATTACAAAAGTCTGAAGTACTTGATGACTCAAGAAAGATCTAAACTTGAGACAATGCAGATGGTTAGAGCTGTTGAAAGATTATGAATTGGTGATCAACTATCATCTGGGAAAAGCTAACGTTGTTGCAGATGCCTTAAGTCGAAAATCATTGTTTGCTCTTCGTGCGTTGAACGCACATATGGTTATGACTGGTGATGGTTCGATCATAGCCGAGTTGAAGGCTAGACCGTTGTTTATTCAGCAAATTTGTGAGGTACAGAAAATTGACAAAGATATGATTGCTAAACGAGTTCAGTGTGAAAGTAATGCAGAGTCAGAGTTTCGAATTGATGAAAATGATTGTTTGAACTTCAAAGGCCGATTATGTATTCCGAGGAATACGAATTTGATTCAGATGATTTTGAACGAGGCTCATAATAGTCGAATGTCGATACATCCTGGTAACACAAAAATGTATAATGATTTGAAACAGTTCTATTGGTGGCCCGGCATGAAACGGGATATATCTGAATTTGTTTCAAAGTGTTTAATTTGTCAGCAAGTAAAAGCAAAACATCAAGTGCCTTCTAGGTTGCTTCAGCCGATCATGATACCTGAATGGAAGTGGGATAGAATCACTATAGATTTTGTATCTGGTTTGCCTACAACACCAAGCAAGAAAAACGCAGTCTGGGTTATAGTGGATAGACTGACCAAATCAGCTCACTTTGTACCGGTTCGTATGGACTATTCGCTCGATAAACTTGCTGAGCTGCATGTATCCCAAATAGTGAAATTACATAGTGTGCCGAGTTCCATTGTTTCAAACAGAGACCCGAGATTCACATCGCGGTTTTGGAAGAAGCTGCAAGATGCTTTAGGTACTAAACTCCACTTTACCATAGCCTTTCATCCACAGACAGATGGTCAGTCTGAACGAACCATTCAGATACTTGAGGACATGTTGAGATGTTGCGTCCTTGAGTTTGAAGGTACGTGGGAAAGATACTTACCTTTGATTGAATTTGCTTATAATAACAGTTTTCAATCTAGTATCAAAATGGCACCATACGAGGCTCTTTATGGTCGCAAGTGTCGTACACCGTTGTATTGGACTGAGCTCAGTGAAAATAAGATACACGGGGTTGATCTGATTAAAGAGACTGAACAAAAAGTGGCTGTGATCAGAGATACTTTGAAAGCTGCTTCGGATCGTCAAAAGTCTTATGCTGATTTGAAACGTAAAGACATTGAATTTCAAGTCGGAGATCGAGTATTTTTGAAAATTTCCCTGTGGAAGTAAGTACTTCGGTTTGGTCGAAAAGGCAAACTAAGTCCGAGATTCATCAGATCGTATGAAATCATTGAACGTATCGGACCTGTTGCTTATAGATTGAAGTGGCCTTCTAAATTAGAAAAGATACACAATGTGTTTCATGTTTCAATGCTCCGTAGATACAGATCAGATCCTTCACATGTGATTTCTCCGTCTGAAATTGAAATCTGATTCGATATGACGTACGAGGAGGAATCAGTTTGTATTTTAGCTCGGGAAATAAAAGAGTTGAGAAACAAAAGAATTCCATTAGTGAAAGTACTATAGAATTGACACGGAGTAGAAGAGGCTACGTGGGAGCCTGAAGATTCAATGAGGCAACAATACCCGACTTTGTTTAACGGTAAGATTTTCGAGGACGAAAATTCCTAAGGGGGGAGAGTTGTAACAGACCGAATTTAACCCTAATCGGAACGGTAGTTTCAGGACCACGAATTTGAGTCTGAGAAATATTTAAATATTATATTTTGTGTTTATTATATGTGAATTACTGTGTGTGAAAGTTTCATAGAAAAATTTAATCGTTTGTGTGTTTAATTTAGAAAAGGGACTTAATCGCATAAAAGGTAAAAGTTGCAAACCAAAGTAAAATACACTAATTTGAGTGTGGCTTTTTAACATGAGGTGTTAAAAGGGTAATTAACCCATTCTAAGAGTTAGTGGACAGGTAAAGTCCAATTTGCCATTATGTTATGTTTAAAAATATCATTAATTATAAGGTTAAATAGGTAAATTATTAAACACCATAATTTATGTTAATTAAAAACATAAAATAAAAGTTTGTCTTCATCATTTGGCTACCGAAATAAGAAAAGAAAAGCTTAAGTTAAAAGCTTGAACATTCGGGCATGGTGGAAGCTTGATTTAAAGGTTAGTTTGACTTCGATTTTTGTTAATTTTGACGTTTTTGAGATCGTTGCTTCGAACTGTAACTTACCCATGTTGAAATTTTTGAATCTAAGCATGTTTGATATTCGGCCATTGATGTGTTCATGAGGTTTTTGATGTTTGATGATTTTAAATTAAAGCTATGTTAAAGATTAGTATATTTTGTATTAGAAATTTTAGTGAATTTGAGTATTTTGGGCTAAATTGCAAAAATGAAATTTTGAAGGGACTAAAATGAAAAATAAATGAAATAAATGGACTTGTATGGTCCTTGTGTACATTCGGCCCTAAGGTGTTGTAGTGAAATTTTGTGTATTTTGTGTTTTGTGCAAATAGGACTAAATTGTAAAAATGTGAAACCCTAGGGGTAAAATGGTAATTTTCCCATTTATGTGTTTAAGGACTAAATTGAAATGAAATGTACTTGAATGAGCTGAATTTTAATGTGTTTAGATCAAGAACAAAAAAAAAGAGATTGGATTGGGGAAAGACGAAGGTTATCGAATAGCCGATCTACGCGGTCCGTCGACAGTCGAGGTAAGTCCTTAAGCAAATTTATGCTGAAGAATCATTTACGAAAGTAGTATATGATAGAATTTGGAATTTAAGGCATGAAAATATATGTTGGCCGAATATGGGGTGTGTAATTGTAGTAAATTTGCTTTTGAATGTAATGTGAATAATTATGTTCGGTTTAATATGTGATTGTAAATTAAAGTATATGAGATGATTGTGATTTTAGCATTAAGTAATGTGTATGAGAATGTTGATTGTGTTGATATTCGGGCTTTGAGCCTAGCAGGCCTAGTGCCGGTGACTTATTTCGGGCTTTGAGCCTAGCAGGCCTTGTGCTGGTGTTACATTTCGGGCTTTGAACCTAGCAGGCCTTGTGCCGGTGTTACATTTCAGGCTTTATGCTTAGCAGGCTTTGTGCCGGTGTTACATATCGGGCTTTGATGCCTAGCAGGCTTGATGCTGGTGACGCATTTTAAATGGAGAAACCATAAATTATTCGAGGTGAAACATAGTCAATGTATCGAGTTAAAAGCTCAGGTAAGCATAAGCCCCTTTATATTTATCGGGAGTAGGGTAAGTTGTGTTTAATACTATTTGAGTTGGGATAATACGATAAGAATGGTGTTATTTGCAATTGAGCTTACGATTGATGTGTATGAATATTATATGATAGAATTTGAGCTTAAATGTACTATTTTGGGAAATTTGGTTACAAATAGATATGTTAAAGTGATAAGATTTCGAGTGTGATAACATAGTTGATATGAATGTTGCTCTTATATGATTTGGAGCATGTGATTCATGTAATATATTTATTTTGTACTTTGATGAGATACGGGTTTATGGTAATGAAGTGCAATTACTTAGGTTAATGAACTATTAGTATTCGGCCCTGTATAAATTCGCATATTGAAATGTTTATATTCAATGTCATAGGTTTAAAGATTAAAATGTTTAAGTGTTTAAATGTTGTATTATCATTTGCTTGAGACTTACTAAGCTAGTAAGCTTACTCTGTATGTGTTTACTTTACTGTTTTATAGATTGTTGATTCAGCTACGGGCTCAGAGGATCGTCGAAGAAGTCGACCACACTATCACCCCTCTTTGGTACTTTAGTTTAATTTTTTTGAATCAAAGGCATGTATAGGTTGAATTACGGTTTAACTGAATGATGTTGGTCTTGTGTTTATACATATATATATAGCTTTGCGAAGATGTCTATTTCTTTTGTTAAACTTTATGTATGTGTTAGGTATAATGGCATGTCTAATTGTTAATGATTAAGTGTAATAGTTATGTTCGGTAATGATACTGGGTATGTTCATGTTATTATTTTGCATGGTTATGAAGGTTTTAGCTAGTATATGTATTCGGCCATTGTATGTATATATATATATAAGGTATGGTTTGGTTTTGTGGTTCATGGCATTTTGAGTTTAAATAATGCTTGACAGTGCATATTCGGTTAAATTATATATATATTCAAGTTGTATAATATTTCATAGTTTGTATGTACAACCGTTTGATATATATATGCATTTATATTTATATAAATATACATATGCATGTTTTTACAATGGTGATTTACTAGCATATTTAATTATATGGATTCCGTGTATAATGGTAAGCAATAAGGTATTACATGACATATTTGTGTAAGAATTGTAAGCGAAAATGATATATGTTAAATAGGAAAATTGCAACCATTACATGTATATGGAATGTATTTAAATTTCGTTTGATTAAAGTGTAAATAACCATTTAGTTTTATTTGGTGTTTAAGTAGTCAGAGAATGAATGGTATTTGATACATAATTTAGTAACGTAGTAAAGTTATGCATAATGTATATATATTTGGCTATGTTAATCTTAGGATATGTTCAGCCATGGTGTATTAATAATAAGGTTGTACATGCATTTGGTAAATGAGTAGATATGTTTTGGTTGAATATATATTTATGTGGTGCGAGTACTTATATATATATACATTGTTATAAAGCAAAGTGTTTAAGTTTTCGATACGTAACACCTTGTGACCCTAATTCGGCGACGGACACGGGTTAGGGGTGTTACATGAGCCCTGCACCTTGGAAAATTTTTGAAATGTCACGAAAAATTCTTAAAGTTTCCAATTAAGTCCCGACTCGATTCTAATGCTCGTATTGGGCCTCTAGGGTCCATCTAAGGGACGTTACGAATGATCTCGATTAATGAGTAGTGATTTACATGATTTATCTGAAAATATTCTGAAAAGTTCCGGTAATGCTTCGTATCCCTGTTCCAGTAACGATACAGGTTAGGGTGTTACAAAGATTATATTGATATTATATAAAATATCTTTTAAAAGCAAAACTCCCACTCTTTATTACAAAAATAGCGATTTTTAGTCATTTCTCAACTATGTTGGTGTCCGATTGAATTGTGACATTAACTCCACTAACTCAATCAAATGTTTAATTAATAGTATAAATATGCATGAACAACTACTTTATCATTTCAACTATGATTTTGCTAGTATATCATTATTTAATTTTGATTTTAAAAAAAAATTGTAATTATCTATACTATATATTAAACCTCTAACTAAGTTGTTGTAAGGAGTTAATTGTACACTAACTCAACTGGATAATGACTAAAACACCATTGCTTTACAA
Source organism: Gossypium bickii (assembly GCA_025503065.1). NCBI lineage: Eukaryota > Viridiplantae > Streptophyta > Magnoliopsida > Malvales > Malvaceae > Gossypium > Gossypium bickii. The sequence goes on from CP106710.1 coordinate 138,872,570, forward strand.
AAAAAAATTATATTATTTGGAGGATCTTTTTCTTTTTATATAAAAATAGAAAAAAAAAATAAAATTTAAACTTAAAATATCATAGTTTTTAACATCTCAATTTTCTCGAATTACAAGATGACTTAAAAGGGACCTAAGATGATACGAATCGCAATTGCCCTCCAGAGCTCCTCGACTTAGACCTTGAATTAAGGAGTATCTCCATCATATAAGGAGAAGTCGTGGCCTTGAAAAGTTTTAATCCAAATATGATTTTTGGAGAGTTTTTTGGTAGAAGTTGTTTGGGGAGAGTTTATATTAAATGTATAGGGGTGATGCCATAAACATTATTCAAGGGTTACGATAAATTAGGATTAAACCATTGCTTATATTATGAGTTTAGCAATTGATTTTTCTTTGAGTAAAGTCACACATAGGTCCATGGTGCACCAAAATTTGTTACAAATTTGCTCACGTTTCTTTCCAATATTTATTGCTTTGTTCATATTGTTATACTAATACTTGCGCCAAAGCATGTATCCACATCTCATATCACAAGTTGTCACAATAGACATGCTAACAAGCATTGCACTGTTTATGATGAACTTACCTTGGCTTGGGATAAAGGATGTAGATGGGTATTTATGAGGCACTAAACTTCATGGCTGGTTGGTCGAACGGAAAGGAGCCTAACCTACATGTGTGCGAAAGCCCTACAAGGGGCATCCGAACTATCATCTTACAAGATGCATGGGGCCAAACAAGCGAGAGACAAGTTCTTTCTATTACTACCAAAAAGAAAAAAAAAAATGTATATGCTGTATGTATATATATATATATATATATATATAGGTTAAATGAACGTCGGTTTCTCTAAATAAACAATATTTGATCACTTCATATTTTCGTATTTTGTATTGTGTTGTTATTTTATTGTGCTATAATTGTATGCGTTTTCTATTATATATACTTGCATTATTTTATTTAATTTGTATGATATACGTTGCATTGTGTAATATTTTTTTGTTATTTTTTAGTGTAACGTACCAAAATTTAAGCTGTTTCCACCATAGACGATAAGATTGAAGGTTTTCCAACATAATAAGCATGCATGATACCACGTGCTAAAGACTTTTGACTGTTTGTCCATATAAATCATAATGTTACTTTCATTTTTTTTTATGTATATATATTTATAAACATAGTCAGGCCAACCAAAGTAGAAAAAAATTAACATGATATATTATCTTTTTTATTGCCCAGTATTTTTTAGCAAATATTGACTGTAATATTGTCATGATTAGACCATTATTTTTATACTAGTTTGGTTTAGAGTTTAGGCAAATCCTCCACCTTCAATTTAAACTCCATTAATAAAACTGCGATTGTGACACAAATATTTAAGTGTTCACTTACTCAAAACAGTTGGAAGGAAAAGGTCATTTCCAGGTAGGTAGAAATTGCAATCAACAAACCACAAACATATATATTAGACATGTTCAAGGTTATCTATTTAAGTCTTAAAAATTATTCAATATTTTGATGAATTTAAATAAAAATGATACTTATATTTTAAGTTGAGCTCAAATTAAACCATGGATAAATCCGAATTTATGTATGTATGCTTAATGCATGCACTATTGTTTTAGATATTTGTATTATTGTTATTATTATTTTTATGTCATATTCACTTTTCTTGTAATAATGCCATGCCTGCTATTATGATAAGGTGTTATGGGTGGAACAATTTAAGTAGAAAGGTTCAATAGAAAACAAGTGTCTCTCATTCATTAATTATTCTATAGACCAAATTAGATACATACCTTATTATCTGATAATGAATTAAAAGGACATTGTTATATTTCCATTTGCCCCAATAATATTAATGTGAAATAAAATTAAATGACATTTATATTAATAATAATAACATTAATTGTAATAATAAGTGAAAGTGATAATCTATTTTAGGGTGGTTAGTTAGTAGACTAACACTTGTTATCTTTTACATAATTATATTTTATGTATGTGAAACTAGTGATGGTTAAACTATAATTTGGTGTGTAGGTGGTTGGTGTTTAGGGGACTCCCTTTGTGGTGTGTAACAGTGAAGTAGGATATTTTCTGTTAATCTGAAACTATATTGCATTCATAAAGTATGTGCATACACATTGGATTTTTTTTTTGTGACATATATATACTTTTGTTATCGTGAACTATTCTATGTGTCGTACTTCTATATACTTAAGCGTTTACACTAATTTTTCTTGTGATGGGACTCACACTGAATTTAATAGCTCACTCTCTTTTTATTTCTATTTTTTCAGATAACCCATCAGGCTAGGACGCAGACACAACATCCAGAGAGTCTCAACTAGATCTTGTTTATTAAAATATTTTAAGTTATTATTTGATAATTTATTTTTATTCAAAGACCGTATTATTTTATTTTGAACTATGGTTGGGACTTAGGTTTTAGTTTTATTAGCATGCATGTCTTTTAAATTGGTTTTTTAAATGATGAATTATGGATTATAATCAAATATCATGAAATATAGATTTTATTAAAACCAAGTCAAAAACTACATTCCCGATGTAAGATTATAAATAATTTTTTTAATAAATAAACTAGAAATTAACTAAGTTATTCAATGATAAACATCCTTTACAAGAAGGATGTTAAATTATTTTTTTTAACTCATAATTTTTTCTAAAAATAAATTAAGTTTTCTTCTAAAATAGATTTTATTTGCATGCTCTTTTTATAATAGAGTACAAGTTTGGATGCGTGTCTTAAAGTTGATGATGTAATGTCTTGACTTGACACTCCTGTCAGTTGCGATGGTGTTACGTTTTAGGACGAGACGTCTTGGGAAAACTAACAATCAATTGATTTAGGCTTCCACGTTATTTTCGCATAGGAGACTCATTTTAAGGTTTGACAAGCTAAGATTCACAAACTAACTCCGTTGTTTGTGAACTACTCATGAATTCGCAACATTAGTAACTCTATTAATGACACATGCATCAAATTTGTTATGAGGTTCGCTACTTATAGTAAAATTAAAATAATAAAGAATATCAAGTTTTATGCGAAAAAAAAATGAAAATTCTAAAATTTTAAACTCCTGAATATAATTATTTATATATTACTTTCCTTAAAATTTAGGGCAATCATAACCATTGATTTGGTCTACTTTTGAAAAGAAAAAAAGAAAGATCAAATAGCAAGATGAACAAATTGTTCACTACCTTAAAATTTTGGTCTCAAGTGGTTGGCTGGCTGGCTTTGCTCATTCTCTTATTTAGACTTGGAAATTTGAATGCTAATCATCTCAATCACATGCATCACTATTGCTATATATATAGTATTATATTTTACTACTCCAACATTATTTTCATATTTTCCTAAGTTTTATATACATGATAGTCAAGGGCATGCATATGTAAGCAATGAAAATGATGCAGACTGTTTTGTCTGAACTAGCAGACGCCCCATTGAGATTGCTTATGTTACATCAAATATTTATATATATTCCAGGCATGTGACTTTATATATAATTCATCACCTTTTCGTATTTTATAATTATATTAAATTAAATTAAATCGGTCAAACCACTAAATAAAAAATAAAAGTTTTTCATTGATGCTTTTTTTATCCACGAAATTTAAACATGAAATCTTATTTAGAAAGATATCGAGCTTTTTATCATTTAAATATCCACACATTACACGTATGAATTGTTGGTATCCAATATTCAGACGAGGGAGAGTCGTTTTAGGACAGACGATCCAACACAAAAGCATATAATATATATGTTATATAAATATATTATTAGAATATATTAGAGGGTTAAGACCGGCGTTACAATCTTCGTCATGATAAATAAAGTTGGTTAAAACATCAATGGTGATGGTATATTATAAATATTGATCAAGAAATATAATTATATATTTCGTGATTTTAATGATTTAATTATTAAATTTATTGATACATTTGTATTTGATGTGTAAGTAAATTTTCGAATCGATCTGATATCTTTATCATATCGATCTAATAATTTCTAACTATTTATTTTATATATAAAAATTAAATTGTTTAATAAGTATTAATATAGGCACTTATTTAGATCTATATAATAGAGGTATTGAATCAATTTGAAAATTTACATGCATGAAAAATAAAATTATATCGATAAAATCAATAATTAAATCGTTAAAATATTAATCATAAGAATATTACACTTATTTTAATTTTACTAAATAAATCTCTTTTCTTATATTCCATTAGGGGAAAAGAAAGGAGTTTTGTTGAATTTTTTATGTTGAAAGAAATTTGCTAAATGTAACAAAATCACCGACTAATTAATTTTTTATACGTATTTTCTATATGCAATATTTTTTTTACACTTAATAATTATCGAGATTTGCATTAATATAATGATATTTACAATAGATTATATTTTTTTCTCGGTAAATTATATGAGGAGGACAATTTTAATAACAACACGATTAATTTGACTCAAATCCAAATTATACTTGAGATAGTGAACACCGTAATTATCATATCAACACGATTTCAATATATTATATTTTATGTATTAGCCTTTGGAATAACCTAGACATGAATTTGGTAAAAACCTTGAAAAGAAATATTATATATTATTTGTTTAATTAGGCACAGCAGAGGTGGCTTAATAGTGGGTTTAAACCTTCAAAGTTTAACCACAAAAATCCCATTCATAATTAACATTCAATCAATCAAATCTTATTAACGAATCACAATCAATTTCTTATTAATGTTGGCAAAGTTGACTAATTACTCACGGGCCAAATATATTTGTTTTATTATTATTATTATATTTTAAGGACGTATTGTATATATTATTTATTTCATTAACGTTATATTAAATAATTTACAGAAAATTGTAAAATTGGTATAATGGTTGGTAAACACATCAATTTGAATCGTAAATGTTTGTTAATTTATTGCATAAATAGAATGATTAAATTTTTAGTAAAATAAAAATAAAATTTATAATTACTTTTTGTTTTGGATGAAAGTCAAATCCAAGAGTGAATGGCCTAACAATACCAGCTTTTTAGCTTCTTGGATTAATGGAATATTAACTGAAAAGGAAATATAATGGAAAAGAAAAAAAAAATATTGTTTATCATAGTTAAATTTGAATTAAATTTTCATATATTATACATGAATTTTGGTGTTAAAAGGTGGAAATTTTGGATATATTTTTAATTAATTTTGAGGATGAAAAAGGAATTAAATTTGGGTTTAATATTTTGGAGACTTCATTGGCTTTTGCTTCTTTAACTACTTTCTCGGCTATTTGTTTAACCTTTTTTTTTTTTTTTTGCAGAGTCTTAATTGTTCAACTTGACTTTGTTGTTATGGAATTTTTATTCCAAGGAAAAGGCAACAATGGCAAGCTGTTATTGCTAAAGACTTCTTTAACATCAAATCATGAAAATAATAAGAATTTAGAGTGATATACTGCATGACTGATGGGAAAATAATTAGGGAAATTTTGTCCTGAAAAACAATTTACATCCAAAATTACTAATAACTTCATTTATCTTCAAAAAGATATAAAATAATCATTGAATTGATCGAAAGTTTTCATTTAAGCTACTAGATTATTAAGGTTTTTCTTAAAGTCTAGCTAGTGAGCTCGCAGCAACAATTCGATGATCGGTACGATGGATCAGTACTCATCGACAAGTAGAAGAATATAGCTTAAATCCAAGTCGATCTGACGTTTAGTGTTAAAAATCGGAGAAGAAAGTTTTGGATTTTGGTTCATGGATTTGTAACATTCAAAATTATTTTATGAAAAAAATTCAACTTTAGAAGAAAAAGGGGAATGAGAGCTTTCAATTAGTATAGGTGATGTGAACAGAGAAGGCTATACAACAACGATTTTAACAACCCAATGATTTCAATGAAACATTTCGAATAGTTCAATGATCATTTTATAATTTTTTAAAATTTAATAATCAAAACGTAAACATCTAGTAGTTTAATGACTTGAGTATAATTTATTCAAAAACTTATTCGTCTCGGTCTTTGAGTTGTACGGTTATGAGCTAGCAAAAGTGTTTGTGTAGGCTTGATGCGATTTGGAAGATCAAAAGGTAAGTTAAGGAGCAATCATTTTTCGATAATTAAGTCCATTTGCAAACTAAAGAAACTTACGAGGAAAGGTTTAAAGAAGGAGACGATGGAATGAATTGAGATCGCAACAGGTTGGATGCCTGCAAATTCTTGAATATTCGAATTCACAAATTTGTCTAAAAATTTGAGTCCACAAATTATTTAATTTTTAATATCCAAATTCAAATTAAAAATCATTATCCATCGAATATGATATTTGACTCCGCATTAGTTACAAAGATTCAAACACATATAGTTTCTCTTAAATCTTATTCTTTTGTATTCATAAACTTAACCGAACAATAAGTTAGATATCCTATGCATTATATTAATCTATTTTATGTTTTTATAAGTTCGTTCATATTTATAAATAACTAACTGAACTCTATTTTAGATCGGTTTATGTTATATTTTTAAAAAAATTCAAATAATTTTTTAATTTATTACTTAATAGCTTTTTATTAAATTTTTTGAAAGATATTTATTAAAACTTTAGGATAAAAGGGTATATAAGCCCTTAAACGTTTCCAAAAAAAATCAATCAAGTCCCTATACTTTCTTTTTCACTCAGTTGAGCCCCCTAACTTTAAGATTACAATAAATTAAGCCCTTTGATCCGTAAAGGGTAACAACTATTGTTTTGGGGGTTGTTTTTACCATATAGCATGCTAAGATTATGCCATGTGGTGAAATCTAGCATTTAATACTTAAAATCATTAAAAATTATAATAATAAAAAAGAGTATAGGAATCATACAAATTATAAAAATTACAAAAAAAATATAAAAATACTAAAAATTTAAAAAAAATATAAAAGTGAAAAAAAAAAGATTATAAATGACTCAAAAACTATAAAAAATTTTAGAATAAAATTTTTAAATTTTATATGAATTAAAAAAAATAAAAATATATATGGAAAATTTTAAAATATAAAAATTATTAAAAATATTATAAAAATATAGAAAAGTGCAAAAAATTATAAAAAAATTATATAAAATTACAAAAAAATATTAAAAAATTTTCAAAATAATAGAAAATTACAAATAAATATAAAATTACAATAAAGATAATTAAAAATATTTACAATTTTATATACAACCTCGGTTGTCATTTGCACCCTTAACATGTTTCCATACTTTAATTTGCATCTCAAAACACTTCTTTGTCATTGACGATGGACAAAGAGGGTGCAAGCTTTGGGGAGGTTTGTAGGAGATGAGCACAACAGATAACTTCAATGATCAAATGATGGTTAGCGTGCAAATGAAAAAAATGTTTTTTATATTTTTAGTTTGTTTTATAATTTTTATGATTTTTATATTATTTTGTAAATTTTATTATTTTTAAATATTTTTCATAAATTTTTAAAAAAATTATTTTTTTGTAATTCATTTTGTTGAAACCATTTTTTTGAAATCAACTTATTATTTAAAAACGAAAATGGGAGTCGCCACCAATCCTTTTTTATGAAGTGTGATCAGATCACCTTGTAATTTGATCGTTTTAATAAAATATTTTGATTTACTAAAAAACGATTTCGTCTACAAAATTCGAGAAAACGGGCTCGGGAGTCGGTTACGTACAAGGAAGGATTAGAATCATCGTAATGCCCAAAATGGGTTCCTAATTGATTAATTAATGTCTTAATGTCGAAAGTTTGAAAACTTGAAAGAATTTACAATACAATTCCTCTTTTTATTAGTGTTAATTTTTTTTTAAAACAAGCTTGAATAAATTGAAATGAATGTCAAAAACCCTCTCATCTCGAGATAACAAATGTCACACCCCGTAAGTTAGGACACAACATTTTGAACCCTCGAGAATAAGCTTGCCTTTAAATTTTTTATTTAAATTTCATGTATTTTAATTTTAAAAGGATATTTGGCTATTTAGGTTTAACGAGAAAATCGAAATCCCGTAAGTTAGGGTACGATTTCTCGAATCTCCAAAATGCGAAATATTGCCTATTTTTAAAAGTTTTCTTTTTTTGAATTTGGGTGAAAATTAATGCAATATTAAAAATGATATACGTGTAGTTTATTTGATTATGTTCAAAAAATCGTTTAAAATGTAAAAAGGGTCATACTTGGCGAATAATGATAATGCAACATACATTTAGAGTAACAATGACATAATATGCATAATAAAATATAACATATATAACATTGATATTAATGAATCATAATGTTAATATGCATAAACAATAATAATAATGATGAAAATGATAACAATAATAATGATAACAACAATAGCATTAATAATAATAATAATAATAATAATAATAATAATAATGAATAATCTAAATTTTTTAAAGTACATAAAAGGTGATAAATAAATAATGGAACAAAAATAACAATAATAAGGACAGAAATAAAAAAGCCCATTAAAAAAAGAAATAATAAGTAAGTAAATAAATAAAACTAATAAAAGTTTGATTATAAATAAATAAATAAAATATTAAATAAAACATTTTTAAGAAAAATAAGAAATTAAAAAATTAAACAGACTAAGGACAGAATTGAAATCGAAATGAAATTTGGGGTACAAATTGTAAATAATAAAAACATGTTAATAAGGATCAAAATAAAACGCGCTAAAACTAGCGAGGGCTAAATGGGAAAATAACCCAATCTTCGAACACACGTCCTTTCTCCAGGAGATCAACGTGCCAGGGATTAAATTGAATCACGCGAAAAATTAAGTGGCCAAATTTTTTTTTTAAAAAAGAATGAAAATAGGACTAAATTAAAACAACCCAAAAATGCGAAAGGACCAGGGGCGTAAATAGCCCAAAAATTGAAAACACGCGGATCCCCCCTGGAGCGGGTCTGGTCGTGAGCGAGTAGACCTTAAATGGCGCCGTTTTGGCACTAAATGGCCCAAAGTGAAACGACGTTGTTTCACTTATATTATATAAATCAAAATTTTTCTTAAAAAATTCCACTCTTATTCTTCAAAAAAAAAAAAACAAAAAAAAAACTCTCTCAACTCTCTCACCCTCTCTCACATCCGGCCTAGGCTCCGGTCGCCAGACCACCGTGGCGGCTACCAGTCGCCGGCGACGGCGCTGCTGTCCATGGTGGCCGGAAAATCACCGAATTCTTTTTTTTTTCGTAGAACTCCGACCCGGAGTTAAAAAATCCTAAAATAAACCCGAAACCTTCAAAGAGAAAGAAAACCTTTAGGTTCTCAGTATACTCTGTCGCGGCCTTGGCCGAATCCCAAGGGATTCGATGGCTTTTGGAATCGAAAGAAACGTCGATGATGGTGCGAAGACCAAACGACGGGTAAGAGATTTTATTAATATTTACTTATTATTCTATGCCTTAAAAAATAATAGATATAAAAATCACCTCTTGAAATTCTTGTTCTCATTTTTTGATTAATATTGTGTGTAAAAAAATTACATTGATGATGAGGGCTTTTATAGTCGACTTACACATTGTTTAGTCATTGTTCTTGCACTATTTGGCCTTGCTTCTGCTGCGGTTTCTCTACTGTACTTCTGCCTTTTTTTTTTTGTCTCTTTTGTAGGTTTTGGTGAGGTCAACGGAGAGGGGACTTTGCCATTTTGGCGCAAGACGGCCAGGGGTACCAGGTCTAGGGCGGTGGGTGCATTGCAGAGGCACGTGGGTGGCAGCAAATGGGTGAGGCGCATATGGGGTATTAGGGTTAGGGGTTTTTTCTGAAAAAACTTAATGTTGTGGGCCACTAGGCTTGTAATTTTATTTGGGTTTGTAACTGGACTGGACTGTTTAATTATTTTATTTTTATCTGGTTTTATTTATTTGGTTTTGGGCCCGGGCAAATCGGTCCTATTACTGTTGCCCCTCTTTGCTTATTGTCGTGTAACGAGAATGGAGCAAAGACTTTTAAAAAGGACCAACTTTGCCTGACCTCGTCGAACCTTGACCTCTTGGAGCTCATTTTCTTCAAGTAGCATCTTTCTAACCCATTGCAACTTCAGAGGTATAGAATTTGTTGCTTCAATATACTCCACCGCAAATTTAGGGAGATAAGATTAGTAGATTCAATCTGCTCCACTACAACTTCAAAGAGATAAGATTTGCTATCCTTGATCTATTCCACTGCAACTTCAGGGAGATGAGATCTGTAACTTTAATCTGCTCCACTGCAACTTCAGGAAGATAAGATTTGTAATTTGTAACTTTAATCTGTTTCACTGCCACTTCAAAGAAATAAGATTCGCTATCTTCAGTCTGCTCCATTGCAATTTCAGGGAGATAAGACTTGTAACTTCAACTTGCCCCACTGCAACTTCAGGAAGATAAGGTTTATAATTTGTAGCCTTAATCTGTATCACTGTAACTTCAGGGAAATAAGATTCGCTATCTTTAGTCTGCTCCACTGTAACTTCAGGGAGATAAGACTTGTAATTCAACCTGCTCCACTGCTTTATATCTTTAACTTGCTCTACTGCAACTTCAGAGAGATAAGATTTGCCATCTTCAGTCTGCTCCAGTGCAACTTCAGGGAGACAAGATTTGTGGCTTTAATCTACTCCACTGCAACTTTAGAGAGATAAGTTTCACCACGATGACTATAATCTATCCCACTGTAACTTTAAGGGTATAGGATTTGTGGTTTCACTGATCTGTTACACTGTTCTCTAGGGAACATGACATATAGAATCCATTTCATGGGCCTATTTATGCCTAGTGATTAGGATGTCATGATCAGGATGAATCAAATGCTCCTAACTAGATGTGTATGAATGATATTTGGATGAATGCATAATTTATTTTTCGCGAATGATCCCTTTTTAATGCTTAGATTGTCATTACTCGCTATTTATCAGGGTTCTATCACTGATGTGTTACCATGCCTTCTTATTCAGCTGGTATCTTTAATAGAAAATCTAAAAAAATATTCACAATTTAGGCTATTTTTCCTCAAATGTTTCCAACCATTAAATTTGGTTAGTTTTGAATAGTGGTCCTGTTTTCAGATCCTTGTACTATTTTAGAAAACCTTTCAGAGCAATATGTAGAACTCCTTTACTTGAATATTATTAGTCCATTAATCGTTATTTCAATGTAAAAATGCTTGAAAAAGATTGTAAAAATGGACAAGATCGAAGTTTATTAGGAGCAAGGCTCGAAATGAATAGATTAATCAAAATAGCAAATTTGCTTAAATACAAAGTGAATAAGATGAAAATAGGTGCCCAAAATATCGTAGCATGAGCTTCTCCGCACAAACTCCTCAAGGACCCTTTGGACTTGATATATGTTTAGAAAACCTAGAATACTTTGTTGATGCTCCAAGACGTAACATCTCTCCTCTTTGTTCATTAAGGGATAACAAGACTACCACATGCCCCATCTTTGATCAAGATTTGAATTGCCCTTTTCTTGGATTTTCAATTCAAAACCTCTTTAGTCTCAATGCGCCCTTTGCGAGTTTTCACCTTGGCATCTCCCTTTTTTTTTAGGTGAAGTACTTCTTGACTGAATCTAAATTCACAGGATTGGGAAAGTTCTTGCCATCTATCTTAGTTAAAATCAGTGCTCCTCTAGAAAATGCCTTCTTTACCACATAAGGTCCTTCCCAGTTTGGCATCCCTTTTCCTCTGAAATCCTTTTGTATGAGTAAGATCTTTTTCAATACTAGTCCCCCTCATAGAATTCTCTGGGACGAACCTTTTTGTTGTAAGCCCGCATCTTTCGCTTTTGATACTTCTGACCATGATGGATGGCTTTCAACCTTTTCTTTTCAATCAAGTTTAGCTGATCATATCGAGATTGGATCTATTCTACTTCATCTAACTTCAATTCTACCAAAACTCAGAGAAAAGGAATCTCGACTTCAATGGGTAAAACCGCCTCCATTCTATAAACCAAAGAGAAAGGCGTTGCCCCGGTTGAGGTCTTGACAGATGTTCGATAAGCATAGAGGGCAAATGGTAGCTTCTCATGCCAATCTTTATAAGTCTCAGTCATTTTCCCCACGATTTTCTTAATGTTCTTATTAGTTGTCTCCACTGCATCATTCATTTTTGGGCGATATGGTGATGAGTTGTAGTGTTTGATCTTGAACTGACTACAGATTTTTGATATCATACCATTGTTCAAATTTAGTGCATTGTCAGATATGATCCTTTCTAGCATTCCATATCAACATATGATCTCCTTCTTTAAGAACTTGCTGACTGCCGACTTCGTAAAATTAGCATATGAAGCAGCTTCTACCCACTTTGTAAAGTAATCGATGACCACGAAGATGAATCGATGCCCGTTAGAAGCTTTGGATGAAATTGGCCCAATAACATCCATGCCCCACATTGAGAAAGGCCACGAAGAAGTCATAACATAAAGAGGTGGGGAAGGTGACACTTGTGGCATTTCTTGGCATAATTGATGCAATCTCCTTCCATGGTGGACCAATAATACCTGAATCTCATGATTTGCCTGGCCATTATAAAACTATTGGCATGTGTTCCGCAGACACCCTCGTGGACTTCTTCCAAGATTTTCTTAGGCTCGACAGCATCTACACATCTTAGTAGCACCTAATCCTTTCTCTTTTTATATAGGATCTCCCCATCTAAAACATAGTCATTGGCCAGTCTTCTCAATGTCCTTTTATCATTCTTAGTTGCTTGGTTAGGGTATTCACGATTCTTCACATATCGCAATATATCGTTGTACCAAGGGTGATCATCCTCTTCTTCTTCTTCTTCGATGTTGTAACAATGAGCCGGAGTCTCATAAATACTCATTTGGATAGGCTTTACATCCTCTTGTTTGTTTGCTTTGACCATCGAAGCCAAAGTAGCCAAGGCATCAGCCATCTGATTTTCATCTCGTGGAAGGTAATAGAAGGTGATGTCATCAAACTCCTCAATTAACTCAAGAACCAACCTTCGATAATTGATTAGCTTGTGATCTTTTGTCTCCCATTCTCCCTTGAGTTGATAGATCACTAGTGTAGAATCCCTATATACTTCTAGCACTTTGATTTTACATTCTATGGTTGCACGGATACCCATGATGCATGCTTCGTATTCTGACATATTGTTCGTGCAATCAAAATCCAATTTGCTAGTGAAGGGATAATGATCTCTGTTTGGGGATACAGGGACTGCCCCAATTCCGTTACCCATAGCGTTTGAGGCTCCATCGAAGTTTAACTTCTAAGGATGACCTTTTTGAGAGTCTTCTTCAGTGGTTGCAACATACATTAGATCTTCATTCGAGAAATCAAAGTTCAAAGGCTCGTAATCTTCTAGAGCTCTACTGGCCAGAAAATCTGTTATTCCGCTTCCTTTTATAGCCTTTTGATTCACATAGACTATATCAAATTCGGAGAGCGAAATTTTCCACCGGGTCACTCTTCCATTAAAAGCAGTCAACTCCATCATGTACTTTAGAGGATCGAGTTTTGAGATTAGCCAAGTTGTGTGGTACAGCATTTACTGTCTCAATCTTTGGGTTGTTTAGATTAAGGCGTAACATAATTTCTCGATTGGCGAATACTTTGTCTCACATTCGGTGAATTTCTTACTGATATAGTATATCGCTATTTCTTTTCTTCCTGACTCATCATGTTGACCAAGCACGTATCCCTTGGAATTCTCAAATACTGCCAAGTACAGTATCAACGGCCTATCTGGCCTGGGAGGCATCAGTACTAGGGCATTGGACAAGTAATGTTTGAGCTTGTCAAAAGTTTTCTGACACTCCTCATCCCAAACGCTTGGATTGTGTTTCTTAAGGAAACAGAATATGGGGTCGCATTTCTCAGTCAATTGTGAAATGAACCGGGCGATGTAATTTAGTCTTCCTAAGAAACCTCGAAATTCTTTTTGAGTGTGTGGCAGAGGTAACTCCTGTATAGCCTTAACTTTATCTGGGTCGATCTCGATCCCCTTTTCACTGACTACAAATCCTAGCAATTTTCCCGACATAGCCCCGAAAGTACATTTTGCTAAATTGAGCTTCAGATGAAATTTTCTCAATCTCAAGAATAATTTCCTCAAGACTTGTACATGCTCCATCTCTGTTCAGGACTTTGCGATCATATCGTCTACATAAGCCTCGATTTCTTTGTACATCATATCATGAAACAAAGTTACCATGGCTCTTTGATACGCTGCTCCCGCATTTTTCAGTCTAAATGGCATCACACTATAGCAAAATGCTCCCCACATAGTCACGAATGTGGTCTTCTCCATGTTTTCAGAATGCATCTTTATTTGGTTGTATCCCGAGAAACCATCCATGAAGGAGAACATTGAGTAACCTACCGTGTTGTCTACTAAAGTGTCGATATGTGGCAATGGGAAATTGTTTTTCGGGCTAGCTTTGTTCAAGTCTCTGTAGTCTATGCACATCCGTACTTTCTCATTCTTTTTTGGGACAGGGACAATATTGACTACTCATTCTGAGTATTTAACCACCCGTAAGAAACCAGCATCAAATTGTTTCTTGACTTCTTCTTTTATTTTCAGTAAAACATCGGGCCTCATCATTCGGAGCTTCTGTTGAATTGGCTTGCGCTCTTCTTTTATAGGGAGCCGTTGTACCACGATATCAATACTTAGCCTGTAACATCCTTAAATTGGGCCTAGTAGGATTGGGCCATTTGGAGCTTGGGCTTTAGGAAAATTAGAATATTATTTATTTATTTGTGTTGGCTCGGGTATGAATTTTATGTGTTAGTATAGTCTTGTGAGGGCTTGATTTTATTTAGGAAGCTAGAATAAATTTTAGTATGGCTTATTTAATGAAGTGGATTAAATGAGCTTAGCACTTAAGTTAATTTAAGTGTAAATTAAAGTACAAGAGGAGTTAGTGGCAAGTTGGTTAAAGAGCTTGAAAGGTTGCATGAGGTTAATAGTTCGAGTAGTAGGTATAGCATTTTTAAAGTTTATTTTTGTATGTTAGCTTTAATGGACGGTCAAACATAATTATGATAGGTGGACTAATAATTTTGGTAAGTTGAATTGTTGTTTAAGGAAAGCATGGAATAAGGGATAAGATTACTAAGGTTATGGTAAGATATCTTGAAGTTATGGTAAATTGAGGGGACAAAGGCATGGAAGGTGGAGGATGTTTTGGAAAGAAATCCTATGCCTTAATGCATGAATGTGGGCAGCATGTAAGGCTAGGGGGAGTGGCCGAATTTTTGGTAGGTAGCTTGGAGGGGATGTTGACCAACCTTTTGTTTTGTGTATCATTTTGTGTTTGTTTTTCCTCTCCAAAAGCTCTCATCTTTGGCCGAATGTATAGGGTACTTTTGGTGCAAAAATATTTCTTTTGATGACAACTTCATTTTGTTGGAAACAAAATACCACTTTCTTTCTCTCATTTGTCTTTTGAACCAAACTACATTTTTGCATCTTGTGCATTTTCTTCTTTGGTAAAGTTTGTGGTGACCGAATATCATTTCTTCCATTTCTCTTTTTCTTCCTTTGATCAATTCTTTTTCATTCTCTTTTAACTTTTATCAAAACCAAAAACCATTCTTTCTTTCTCTAAACTTTGGCGAGAATCTCCTACACCATTATCTTTCAGCTACTACTTTTCTTTTCTTCTCAAAATCGAATCCCCTATTTCTCCTTTCTTCTCAATAATTTCTTTATTAGCCAAATATACTCCTTTGGGTGTGCCAAACTCTCTTCTTCCATTTAGAAGTATCTTGGCCGAATATTGAAGGTGGTAAGGATTTATTTCAAAGGATTATTCTTTTAAGTTTTCGTTTAAGTAGAAGGCTAATAACCTTGATAATGATGGTTGATTGTAGGAAAGTGAGGCCGATTCATTTAGGAGTATGTTGGCTAGTGTTCAAGGCTTTTGGGTAAGATTTTGGGTTCACAAGGAACCCTTCTCAATTATTTTGGTTTGCCGAATAGGCCATGGTTCTAATGATCATTTTTGGCCGAATAGGGACAAGAATACTTGTGTGGCCGATTTATTTATTCGAGATTTAGGACTCTCGTTAGTATCGTGTGTGTACATACACATCTTATGACTTTTAATATGCTAAGTGTTATTTTATGTCTAATCAATTTGTGTAGACATGGATGTAATACCTTCATGGTATTAACAAGGACTCGGGTAAGTCTTTATTGCTATGAGATTATTATTTGATGCTTTGGGAAGCATGACACATTTGGTATGTGTATTATTTGATATATGGCTTATGATAATCGATTGGATGTTGTTAAATAAATCTATCAACATGATTTTTTGTATATGCATATGAATGATTGATATGGGTTGATGAGAGAGAGAGGCGGTGATATTCGTGTCGAGCGGACACGGTGTTTTGGTAACACATCGTGACTACGGTCACGAGAGGTTTGGTACCTCCAGAGGTTTGGCACCTCATAGCGACTTGTCCTCGTGGTTTACACCACCGTGGGTTGGCCCCACTTTGAGATATGGGATTTATGCTGCCGGTGATTTGGTATCACACGATGGGTTGGCCCCATCATCTATTTTGTGACTTCGGTCACGGTGTTTTGGTAACACAATCGTGTCTTTGGACACCGAGTGATTTGGTATTACATTTGTGACTATATGTCACGGTGGTTTGGCACCACCGGTGGTTTGGTACCACACGGGGTAGAAAAAGGTGTTTGGATGGCTAGGTTGGGTGCATATTTTAATGCATGTTAAATTGTTATAAATTGTGCATGTTGTTGAATTAAACCGGGAAAAAGGGTTACACATTGGGTCTTGATGACTCACCTTTTTCCTTTAACATTTTCAGTGATTCGTAGGCTGCGGATAAGGAGTCGGATGAACTCGAGGTGGCCATGCGATAAAAATAAGGACTAGGTGGATTTTGAACTATTTTATTTTATTATGGGTTTGATTTATTTTGTAATAAGGCCTCCTAGAATTATATTTTGGTTATTTATCTGTTTTGGATAATCTGTTTAACAACTTAATGACTTGAAAAATGGTTACACATGTTTTATGAAAATTAATACGTAAAATGTTTTATTGTGCCATCGGGTACACTTGAAATTTGTAAACAACACGACTCAACAAATATTTTTTTTAAAAAATATAAATTAAGCATGGTTTTTAACAAAGACATTTAAATTGAATGGCATTTCAACTAATTTCAAAATCGGTCTTAAAATGGTTTTCAAAATGTTTTTCTCTGTAGCATACCAAATTCGGTCATAATGTTTGGGCCGGGTTTGGGGTGTTACAAAATTGGTATCAGAGCCCGGTTCAAAGCTCTATTTGAGGGGCCCAAGGCCCAAAATGTTTTTAGTAGGCCTATTTGAAATATTTTGGATTTTGAATAAGCATGGCACCGAGTCTCTCAGACCTATCCGCCACAGTAAGTACCTCTAACTTTTTGTGTGGATTATTATTGTAGAAGGGTTGGAGACATGGGACGTAGATAGTGATAAATACCTTAAACTTTAGGACTAGTTTACCCCAAACAAAGACATAAGACTTTAATGGCCTAAATAAAACCAACCTAGGACCAAGTCGCCGAGTTAGGGTGTGGTAACCTTGGTGCGCATGTCTAGGATTGGATCCGGAAGAGCTTGGTACTTAAGCAGTCCTCGTGACTCACCTCCTCTTCGCGAGATTCCTACCTGGTGCGTAGCTTTGGTTCACCCTAAACCAAGAGGACCCGGTCATAGGTAAAACCCTAAATAAAACCCGAAAGGGACTAGCCATGTTTTAAGGAAAACTTCGGTTTTAAAACCACTAAATTATCTCTTTTAGATAGTAGGACAAATTTATCTTTAGAAATTATCAAATATTCCTGGTTTACCAAAATTTCCAAAATGCCCCTAGTGATAAAATTACGAAAATAGCCTTGGTTTCTTAAAATTTCCACATTATCCCGGTTTTGATAAAATTTTTATTTCACAAAAAAAAATACTCGAAAATGATGTACTCAAAATAATACTCTGACTTTGGAAATTTACAAAATCACCCCTGATTGACAAAATTACCAAAATACCCCTGGTTTTCAAAATTTTGCTGTACCTTTAAATTGTGAAATTTACAAAGAATACTTCTCGCTTTTTAGAAACTACAAAATGTTTTGATTCATTAAAGTTTTCAAAATTTCTTGGTTTATTACAAAAATACCCTATAGGAAAATGACGGAAATACCACAGGTTAGAAACTGATGTAAATGTCGAAGAGTGATAGGTATGAAAGGTATTAGGAATGGATGTACTTTTCTGTGTAAACTAGGATAGAAGACTTAAAACTTTGTTTGATCGAAAGAATCTCTATTAAACTCTTTTCATAAAATTTCTTCGCGGATAATCAAGTGAAACATGTACTAATTCATAAAATTTCCTAATCGATTAAAAAGCGCGATAATTAGAATGAGTTTTAGAGGACGTGCCCATCGTGGACGCGGAAGGGGTAGGATGACCGTGTCGAACACGCGGGTGGGTCGGGTCGGGGATCCGAGAACGAGATACCATCGCCACCACCACCCCCAACCTTTGGAGCTGAGGAGCAGGATCAAACGGGTGATGACGCAGTTCTCACAAGCAATGCTACGGGTTCTAGAAAGGGTAGCTGGAATGGGTGGAGGTGGAGGAGCTCGGAAGTCGGTTCCTGAGAGACTTCGAGCTAACGGAGCTGAATTTTTTCGAGGTGTGTCCGGTGTAGCGCCCAATACGGCTGAGTATTGGCTAGAATCGACCGAAAGAATCATGGATGAGATAGATTTGTCAAATGAGGAGAAACTGAAAGGAGCGGTGTCGCTTCTCAAGGATGAGTCATATCGGTGGCGGCTCACGGTACGGAATGGTGCTGCGGCGGAAGATCTCACTTGGAACTTCTTTAAGGTAGCGTATCAGAAGAAATATATCGGGTCTAGTTACGTTGATGCGCAGCGTAAGGCATTTCTAAGTTTGGTCCAAGGGAGTAAGTCCGTATCGGAGTATGAGGCTGAGTTCTTAAGATTGAGCCGGTATGCTAGAGGTATTGTGGCTTCGGAGCACGAGCATTGTGTTAGATTCGAGGATGGTTTGACGGACGAGCTGAGACTGTTGATTGCTCCACATCAGGAGCGAGATTTTCTTTGCTTTAGTTGAAAAGGCTAAGATAGCCGAAGGAATAAAGGAATCTGTAGCGCGAGCAGTTACGACCGAATAAGTATAAGAAAGGTTCGAATCATCGGGTCGGCCAAGATTCTCGTAAGAGAGCTAGGCAAAGTGGGTCGAATCGATGCTGGGAAGCTTTATCGCTAATCCGAGGAAAGCATGATTGTAATCGATGTGGGAAGTTTCATTGGGGTGAATGTTGGACCGGAAGGGAAAGGATGTTTCGAGTGTGGTTATTTGGAACATCGTGAGAGAGCCCGCCCACGTAAGCAAGCCGGGAATCAATTTGAAGGTCAAGGTCGTGCTCGATTCGAGAAAGGAGGGACCAAAGACTGCAGAGGTCGTGGCAATGATAGAGGTGGTTATGGTGTGTAGTAGAGGTCGTGGAGTAGCCGCAGAGGGATTGGCAACACGGAGGCTAGATGTACTGGTTTGGTGTATCTTTGAGGCGTCGTGAGGAGGAGACGACCGGATGTCATAATCGGTACATTCTTAGTCTTTGGTTTTCCACATACCGCTTTGATTGATGTGGGTTCGACGTATTCAAATGTTGTTAGTAGTATAGTAATTTTTAATAATATCGAGTCTGTGCAAGAAGAGCGTAGTGTGGTGAGATAGGATGTACGATTGTTAGTTAGTTGGAAATTTCGAGGACGCAATTTTTTTTTAAGGAGGGTAGAATTGTAACATCCTTAAATTGGGCCTAGTAGGATTGGGCCATTTGGAGCTTGGGCTTTAGGGAAATTAGAATATTATTTATTTATTTGTGTTGGCTCGGGTATGAATTTTATGTGTTAGTATAGTCTTGTGAGGGCTTGATTTTATTTAGGAAGCTAGAATAAATTTTAGTATGGCTTATTTAATGAAGTGGATTAAATGAGCTTAGCACTTAAGTTAATTTAAGTGTAAATTAAAGCACAAGAGGAGTTAGTGGCAAGTTGGTTAAAGAGCTTGAAAGGTTGCATGAGGTTAATAGTTCGAGTAGTAGGTATAGCATTTTTAAAGTTTATTTTTGTATGTTAGCTTTAATGGACGGTCAAACATAATTATGATAGGTGGACTAATAATTTTGGTAAGTTGAATTGTTGTTTAAGGAAAGCATGGAATAAGGGATAAGATTACTAAACTTATGGTAAGATATCTTGAAGTTATGGTAAATTGAGGGGACAAAGGCATGGAAGGTGGAGGATGTTTTGGAAAGAAATCCTATGCCTTAATGCATGAATGTGGACGGCATGTAAGGCTAGGGGGAGTGGCCGAATTTTTGGTAGGTAGCTTGGAGGGGATGTTGACCAACCTTTTGTTTTGTGTATCATTTTGTGTTTGTTTTTCCTCTCCAAAAAGCTCTCATCTTTGGCCGAATGTATAGGGTACTTTTGGTGCAAAAATATTTCTTTTGATGACAACTTTATTTTGTTGGAAACAAAATACCACTTTCTTTCTCTTATTTGTCTTTTGAACCAAACTACATTTTTGCATCTTGTGCATTTTCTTCTTTGGTAAAGTTTGTGGTGACCGAATATCATTTCTTCCATTTCTCTTTTTCTTCCTTTGATCAATTCTTTTCATTCTCTTTTCAACTTTTATCAAAACCAAAACCATTCTTTCTTTCTCTAAACTTTGGCCGAATCTCCTACACCATTATCTTTCATCTACTACTTTTCTTTTCTTCTCAAAACCGAATCCCCTATTTCTCCTTTCTTCTCAATAATTTCTTTATTAGCCAAATATACTCCTTTGGGTGTGCCGAAACTCTCTTCTTCCATTTAGAAGTATCTTGGCCGAATATTGAAGGTGGTAAGGATTTATTTCAAAGGATTATTCTTTTAAGTTTTCGTTTAAGCCGAAGGCTAATAACCTTGATAATGATGGTTGATTGTAGGAAAGTGAGGCCGATTCATTTAGGAGTGTGTTGGCTAGTGTTCAAAGGCTTTTGGGTAAGATTTTGGGTTCACAAGGAACCCTTCTCAATTATTTTGGTTTGGCCGAATAGGCCATGGTTCTAATGATCATTTTTGGCCGAATATAGGGACAAGAATACTTGTGTGGCCGATTTGTTTATTCGAGATTTAGGACTCTCGTTAGTATCAGGTGTGTACATACACATCTTATGACTTTTTAATATGCTAAGTGTTATTTTATGTCTAATCAATTTGTGTAGACATGGATGTAATACCTTCATGGTATTAACAAGGACTCGGGTAAGTCTTTATTGCTATGAGATTATTATTTGATGCTTTGGGAAGCATGACACATTTGGTATGTGTATTATTTGATATATGGCTTATGATAATCGATTGGATGTTGTTAAATAAATCTATCAACATGATTTTTGTATATGCATATGAATGATTGATATGGGTTGATGAGAGGAGGGGCGGTGATATTCGTGTCGATGAGGACAGCGGTGTTTTGGTAACACATCGTGACTACGGTCACAGAGGTTTGGTACCTCCGAGGTTTGGCACCTCATAGCGACTTGTCCCCGTGGTTTACACCACCGTGGGTTGGCCCCACTTTGAGATATGGGATTATCTCCGCCGGTGATTTGGTATCACACGATGGGTTGGCCCCATCATCT
Source organism: Gossypium bickii (assembly GCA_025503065.1). NCBI lineage: Eukaryota > Viridiplantae > Streptophyta > Magnoliopsida > Malvales > Malvaceae > Gossypium > Gossypium bickii. Next base: position 138,894,367 of record CP106710.1, read on the forward strand.
ATTTTGTGACTTTGGTCACCGGTGTTTTGGTAACACAATCGTGTCTTGGACACCGGTGATTTGGTATCACATTTGTGACTATATGTCACGGTGGTTTGGCACCACCGGTGGTTTGGTACCACACGGGGTAGAAAAAGGTGTTTGGATGGCTAGGTTGGGTGCATATTTTAATGCATGTTAAATTGTTATAAATTGTGTATGTTGTTGAATTAAACGGGAAAAAGGGTTACACATTGGGTCTTGATGACTCACCTTTTTCCTTTAACATTTTCAGGTGATTCGTAGCTGCGGATAAGGAGTCGGATGAACTCGAGGTGGCCATGCGATAAAAATAAGGACTAGGTGGATTTTGAACTATTTTATTTTATTATGGGTTTGATTTATTTTGTAATAAGGCCTCCTAGAATTATATTTTGGTTATTTATCTATTTTGGATAATCTGTTTAACAACTTAATGACTTGAAAAATGGTTACACATGTTTTATGAAAATTAATACGTAAAATGTTTTATTGTGCCATCGGGTACACTTGAAATTTGTAAACAACACGACTCAACAAATATTTTTTTTTAAAAAAATATAAATTTAGCATGGTTTTTAACAAAGACATTTAAATTGAATGGCATTTCAACTAATTTCAAAATCGGTCTTAAAATGGTTTTCAAATGTTTTTCTCTATAGCATACCAAATTCGGTCGTAATGTTTGGGCCGGGTTTGGGGTGTTACATAGCCCGGCATGTCTTGATATGACCATGTGAAGATATCCTTAAATTCTTGGGGTAATTCAATGAGGTCTTGCTTCGTCTCTGCGGTAATGCAAGCTCCTACCTTCACCTCTTTTTCCTCTCCTAAGCTCACAATTTCCACTGGCTCTTTACAAAGCAAGATTTATTTCTCATCTTGTTCTACCATCCTCAGCAAATCAGGAGATAGGTTACAGTCTTGATCATCTTCAAAATCATGAGAATCCTCTATACACATATCTTGCTTAAAAGGAGAATCTGAGTCAGTAGCAGCGTCGCTCATATCATTGATATCTGGAGACCTGTTATAGGGATGAAGAAAAATCCAAAGAACAAAAGAATCTAAGAATAATTATCTGTATGGTATGATTATGAATGAAATGAAAAGAATATTTTCTCAAGATGATAAGCAAAGATGCTTTTTATTGAAATAAAGATGTTGGACATAAGCCTATTTGACAAAAAGATTCTTATTGCTCCTAGGCTTAGAGCAATAAGCGTGTTTTGAACATTACTCTGAATTAGCTCTAAAAACTACAGGAATCTCTTCCGCAGTCCAGTTGTTCAGAACACTTCCAGGTACATAGGGGCAGATGTCTAATAAATTTTCTCCCCAGATTCCTTCTTCAGATATGGCGTTAATGTTCAGATTTCCCAACATTTCTTCAGCGATCTCTTTTCTTGACATCTTTCATTCAGGGTGAATAGTTCCTCCTGACACGAAAGTCTTGGATATATGGAGAAAGGTCATTGTTTCTCACTTGACCACTTCTCCTTTCTTGCTTTTTCTTCAGCTCTCTCTTCTTTTTCCTCGCATCTAGCTTGTATTCTAAGCCAAAACAGTCTCGTTTATCTATAAGCATGAGTGTCTCGACCCTTACTTGTAGGCGTTTTCCAAGTCCTCTCCCAAGCAAGGCTCCTTTCCCGATCATCAGTTGCAGGCCCATCCTTGTAGTTTTGGAGATTTTGGGCATCAGGAGGTTTTGGGCATCGGGATCTTGTTCCCTTCGACAATGAAGGTTGCATTCACAAATTCCAACAATCAAAAGGAACATTCTATCACCTCATCGTCTGTACCTACGTATGGCGCGTCACTAGTTATGGATGCAATAATAATGTCTTCTTCCACGTTTATCGTTACCAGTCGACCCTTAGTTACCAACTTTAGCTTTTGATGCAGTGATAATGGTACTGCCCCAGCCGAGTGAATCCAAGGCCTCCCCAAGAAAGAATTGTAAGAAGGATTAATGTCCATCACCAAGAAATCTACTTCATACGTGTTTAGACTAATCAAGAGGGGTATCTCAATCCTTCCCATCACCCTCCTTTCGGTTCCATCAACTGATCTCACTATGTTTTGACATGTCTTCATATGAGAGCTATCCACAAGCAAGCTATTCAGTGTGGATAGGGGTAAGACATTTAGCGCAGATCCATTATCAATTAACACCCATGGCAATGTATATCCTTTGCAACAAGTGGTGATGTGTAGACTCTTTGTAGATCCATGCCCCCCGGAGGTATCTCATCATCATTGAAGAATATGAAGTTTTCGGCACTTATATTATTGACTAGGCGGTCCAGCTTGTTTACAGAGGTATCGTTAGCGACTTAAATATCACTTAGCACTTTCATTAACGCGCTACGATGTGTCTCCTAACTTAAGAGCAAGGCTAGTACTGAGATGGGAGCTGGTTGTTTGTGTAGCTGTTCTACAACGATGTACTTAATATGCTTTAAGAATTTTAGGAATTTCCTAGCCTCGTTCTCAGTTACTGGCTCATTAACTGGCAATTCGAGCCTGACCGTCTTTTCCTTCTTATACTCGACTGCTAGGGTCTTTCCTTTAACAGTTTTGGTTCTTTTACTTATAGGGTTATAACATCTCCCGCTACGTGTGTAGAAACTTACATTTTGGCCCTCCTATGAAGCGCTAGTTAAATTCTCTTCCAAGATTGTCACGTTGCAGTCATAATTTCAGGGAACCCTCTTGCTGTCATTGTAGGGAAAGGCTACAGGTTTCTAGATTATGACCCTTGGTGCAATTTGTACTCCAGTTTCATTGTTTCTTGATCGTGAAATGATAACTACTGGGTGGTTGACTTTATTCTAAGGTGCACACATCTTCTCTTTCGGAGTCCATAGCATATTCAAAGAATTTTAACTCCTTATTGTCCATCAAATTTTGCACTAGGGCCCTGAATTCAACGCACTCCTGGACCTCATGATCCTCCTTAGCATGGAACTCATAGTAGCTTCTCATCCCTTCAGGTCTCTCTTCTTAATCCTGTTTGATTAATCCTCCCTCTACTATTTTCTTCCAAACTCATTTCAGGTGGGGTTTTACTTTCGCTACATCCATATTGGTTCTCTTCCCTCCATTCTCAATTATCGCGTTTACCCTTTTATCAGAATGACTGGGTAACAGTTTCCTGCTACATTAGGTCCCAATGGGTCATCGAACTTTACAATACCCATCTTGATGAACCTTTCAATTAATTTTTTAAACGCAGTACAGTTCTCGATTGACTGTCCCGTGATTCCTGCGTGGTACTCGCATTGAGCATTTGCGTCGTACCATTTGGGGAATAGAGGTTGCATAGGTTTTAGATAGAACGGAGATACCACATGTGCATTAAACAGATTATGATACAGCTACCTATATGTCATCGGGATGGGTGTAAACTAGAGCCTTTTTGTATTTGGCCTCGGGTTAGATTCTTGCCTTGGAGGCCCTGATGGCTAGTGGTTACTATCCTTGGTGAGCCAACAGTAATTGGTTTCGAATAACCCTTGTTGTTTGTGCTTACATTATTTACCTCATTTTCCTTCTTCCTCGGGGCCTTTTTTTGGAGTTTTCCCCCGCGTCTATCTTACCACTTCTCACTGCGTTTTCAATCATCTCACCGGACATTACTATTTTCGAGAAGCTCTTAGTAGCGCTTTCCAACGTATGGTTGATGAACGGGGCTTTTAAAGTGTTAATGAAAAGCATTGTAGTTTCTTTCTCCAGAAGAGGTGGCTGGACTTGCAGTGCCACCTCTCTCCACCTTTGGGCATATTGCCTGAAGCTCTCATTTTGCTTCTTCTCCATATTTTGCAGCGTGATTCTGTCGGGTGTCATGTCCATCACATGACTATATTGCTTCATAAAAGCTTGTGCCAGGATTGATTTTGGCACGACTCAGTTGGTTGTACCATTTAGCTGCTGACCCGATCAGACTATCTTGATATCAGTGGATTAACAATTCATCATTATTGACGTATCCTGTCATCCTTCGACAGAACATGGTGATGTGAGCTTCTAGACAACTAGTCTCATTATATTTTTTCAAACTCTGGAGTTTTGAACTTTAGAGGGAGCACTAAATCTGAGACCAAACTCAGGTCTTTGGCGTCAATTCCGTAATGATAATCAATGTTTTCCATTGTTCTGAATTTTTCTTCTAGCCATCTGCATTGATCTTCAAATTGCTTTGGTAGTTCCACTCTTGTTTTTTCTATCTCTACCTATATCAGGAACAACGGGGTTGGTTGGTGTAATGGGCCCGATTTGCCCGGGCCTGATTAAAGCTAAATAAATTAAAAAAACCAAAAAAAAAATGTTAATAATAGTCCAATAACAGTCCAGCTTTATTATTACAAACCCAAATCCATTACCCAATTACAGGCCCAAATGCCTAACCCTAGCCCCAAGCCACAATCAACCAAAAAAAAAAAAAGAAAACAAAAGGGAAAAACCCTAGGTGCGCTGCACCTAGGTCTGCTGCCATGTCAGCACGCCTCTACGGCACCTCCGAGCCTCCGTACCCCCCTCACCACCGCACGGCACATCACTCATCCGTACCTGCAAGAAAAGACAAAAGAAGGACAGCAAGCAGAGAACAACAAAAAACAAATAAAAAAACATTGTATTTTCATTTCATTTTTTTCGATTCGGCTATAAAGATTGAAGAAAAGCCATTATAATCTCTCATTTTTAACACACACGAAAAAGAATATCAAAAGAAAGAGATCTGAAGTTTGAAAGGTTTTATTTTGTTCTTTTTCTTCTTTTCATTTTCGGTTCATTTTTTCGTTTTACGAATCTATTTTAATATAAGAAAAAGCAAAAAAAAAAAAATCAAATCAGAAACTAGAGGAGATTTTTTGTATATATTGCTGTTTTATTTTTTTTAAAATCCTTTTTACAATACATACATATATATATGTATAACTAAAAAGAAAAGGAAGTTTACCTTTTAAATCGCCAAAAAAAGGGAATCTTTGGAGCCTCAGCTGCAGTGCACTGTGCAGCGTCTTGTGATGGTAGACAGCAGCATCGACATGGAGGAGCTCACGGAATCGGAGGGGGGAAGAGAGAGTAGAGAGAATTTGGAAATTTTTTTTTTTAAAAATGCTGTTGAAATGAAAATTTTCATTTTTTTGGTATTTATAACCCCCATAAACGGCGTCGTTTAGGGCCTGTTTCAGTAGCCTCAAAATAGTGCCGCATAAGCCCCTCAACCCGCGTGTTGACCCGACCCAGGTGAGGATCTGCGTGTTTTGTGAAAATGGGTTATTTACAACCCTGGTCCATCCGCTTTTGAGGCGTGTTTCGATTAAATCCCACTCTTTTTTATTCTTCTAATTTTACCCCTGTAAGTTTATTTTATGTTCGATTTAATCCCTCGATTGAGGCTCAAAACGCTGCGCATAAAAGGCAGGGATATTTTCCCTTTAGCCCCACAGTGCTTCAAACGTGTTACGATTTAGTCCATCATTTCTGTTTATTGTTTAAAATATTTCCCTAGAATTTTATTTACGTTTAAATTTAGTCCTTTTATAACCTTTTCATTTTTTTAATTTAGATTCTAAATTTTATTTTAATTCCAAATTAATCCTTTATTTATTCAATTTTAGCCTTTCAAGGATTGTTATCTTATTATTTATTTCGTTAGTGTTTATTTACTTGTTTATTATTATTGTCTTGTATTTTTATTTAAAATCCATATCACCTATATTTGTTTCGCATATTCATTTATTTATTATTATTATTTTTAATACTTCAAGTTAATATTATTTTTTTAAAGTACCTAAACTTAGTACTACTCATATTTATTGAATTTATCGACTTATTTGTTCATTATTCCCAAAATGCTATTTTATCTTTATTTCATTAGGACATTTTATTTTATATATTTTATAAATCATCTGCTTCATGTTTTTTATTCATTTTTTTAAGATTTAGATTTAGTTGTTTCAACACTTTCATTATTATTTTTATGTTTGACATTGCATTGTCATTGCACTGTTGGTGTTATTAGTTATCTTACGATATAATACTTTCTTTTAATTGCTTGTATTAGTATTGAATATGAGTATGTCGTGTAATTTTCTCGAAGTGTCTCTTTTAGTTTTGGCATGTTGTAATTTGTTGATGTGATGGTTTTATTGACAAATCATTGTAGTAAATAAAAAACACATTTCGTTTAATTACTACATCTTATTCAAAAGCTTTTCAAAATAAGTCAATACTTGTATTTGGGAATTTCGAGAAGATTGTGCCCTAACTTATTGGGTTCCAATTTTCTTCGTTGAATCTAAGTAATCGAGTATCCTTCTTAAAATAAAACGTATAAATTTCAAATAAAAGCTTATTCTCGAGAATTCTAGGTGTTATGTCCTAACTCACTGGATATGACATTTTGTTATCTCGAAGTAAGGATTTCTAAAATAAATGCAATATTCTATGCTTGGAATTTTGAGGAATTGTGCCCTAACTTACTGGGTTTCGATTTTTCATTTGACCCAAACAATTGAATATCCTTTTTTTAAACTTAAATGCATGGTTTTTTTTTTTTTAAAAAAAAGGGTCAAAAGACAAACTTAGTTTCAAAGATTCGAAATGTTGTATCCTAACTCATTGGGTATGACATTTTACTTTTTCGAAATAAGCGGGTCTCAGCATCCAATTTAATTTATTCAAGTTTTCTTTCAATAAGGGAGGATCGTATTTTAAAATCTTTTCAAATTTTTCGACCTTAAGATGTTAATAAATCAATTTGGTACCAATTTTGGGCGTTACGAGGGTGCTAATCCTTTCTCGTGCGTAACCGACTCCCGAACCTGTTTTCTAGAATTTCGTAGTCCAAAGTCATCATTTTTAATAAATCAAAATATTTTAACGGTCAATCTCAAGGTGACCCGATCACACCTCAAAAAAAGGATTGGTGGAGACTCTATTTTCGTTTTCAAAGTCGACCCCGTTTTTTAAACAAAAAAATGGTTTCGACAGTTGGGTTATCCCCCAAATTGGAATCTAAGCCTGTTTGGTAGTTTATTGGCGCCGAGGTACCGGTTTGATACTGTTGGGGTCTGGTTGTAACGAGTACCCTTCGTGGGTACGCCTCCATTTGTGCTTGGGCGTTTATCGGGGTAAAACCCGGGGGGTAAATAGGATCCTCATTATCATCCCCTGAGTTGACCACAGTGCTCTTCCCTTTTTTCACGTTCTCTAGCCAGAAATTGCGCTAATTGGCGTATCATACTTCTCTAGGATTCCAGTATCTGATCCCTCATCTCCTGTTGTACTTTCGCTAACTGTTCTTGCAGTTGCACTTGCAACTGGTCTTGCATCTCTTTTTGAATCTGTTCTAGCCTTTCTAATCTTTGGTCCATTACTTTGGTTTTGGCGCGAGTACTGTAACTCTTGTTGACTTCCAGATTAACTGAGATAATTTCGTTTAATTAGGGTCTTTTTTGTGAAATTTAATACATATGATGCAATGTAATGCAAATGAATGCAAAAAGAGGCATTGACTCCGATTCAATTCTATTAGAACAACTTTACTAGAAAGCAAATTTCTGTGCATAAAACGGATTACATATACGGCTTTGCCCTAATGCTCAAACCCTTAACCTTCCTAAGAAGCCAAGTTAACTTTTGACCCCGATCGGATTCTGATTCATACTTCAAGCTTAGCACGTTAGCCTAAACTACTAGGGTTTGGAAATGATCGGCCACCTCTCGTATTTGAGCTACAGCTTTACCCATGATATAGTCTCTATCCCTGAGCTGACCTTGAGAACAGTGAAGTTGCTCTTTTCACTGCTCGATGTTTACTTCAAGGAGTTCAACTCGGAGTTCACAATTTTGTAATGCGATCTCAAGCTCTTCTATTTTCCTTTTTAGCTCTTTAATCTTGTTTAAGCTCGTTTTCAACTCAATTGTGGAGTTGCGATTACGATATTAATGAAGTGACTTTTCTAGTTCTGTTACCCTGGCTTTTAATCTAACTTTTTCATTTTGACATTCCAATAGGTCTCTTTCTAGATCATTTTCTTGAACCTAGGCATCTTGGCATTTCTTTTCCCATTGGTCGGCTCTATTCTTTTCTTCCTTGATCTCTTGCCGCCATTGTTCTGATGCCTTTCCTAGCCCGGCAGTCCTCATTGATAAGCGCAGCTTCTTGTAATCCATTTTTAAACTGTCCAGATCTTCCTTGGCCTTGTTCTTTCCTTTTCTCAGCTTATCGGCCTCTAAATTCTAAACGTCAACGTCTAGTCCTAATTGCATCTTTTCCTCTTCCAATTGCTCTATCTTCTTTCCTAGCTCTAAATTTCTAGCTCAGACGGGATCACTCGCAGGTATTCCTCCACTAGTCGAGTCCCTTCTTGACTTGGCCTAGGGATGTTATCGTTAACTCTTTTACCCCACCATCCATTATATTCGGAGGGCCGTTGTCGGACCTGCGGCAAATCTTTTCATTCGGCGGGTTTGGTTCCAGGTGTTAGATATTTCTTAGACCTTTTTCTTATAGTTATTGCCCTTATACGAAAACTCACACTGAGCCAGCCCTTGCGTTGCTAGTATGAACTGCCTCGATCTATACTGTCTCAACACGAGTAGAGGAGCATATCCAACAGCTCCTTAAATCCCAAGTAGAGGAACCCACTCGAGATCTCCACACCAGTATAAAATCTCATTGGGGATCATCCAAGGGGCTCTCCATTTGACGTCCTCATCTTGGAGATTCTAGAGTATTGCCATCCATTTTTCTTCCGAAATGTCGTCTCGCCTCGATGTAGCCACTAATTCTTTTAATAGTGAGTAGTTATCAGAGAATACTCGATAACAAAATTTTTCTACCCTCCAAAAGTGGCTATGAAACCATGCCAACAAGAGTTGCACACATCCAATGAATCTTCCTTCACCTGCTCCCTGGTATGCATTCAAAAATCTGAATGTTTCAGCCAAAATTGCAGGGACTAGCGTAACCCTCTTATCAAGTCTGTCGAACAAATCTGAAACTGCTTCATCCACGTGTTCTAGTGCTTTAGGGAAAATAACCAGCCCATAAATGCTCAAAGCGAAGACACCGACCCTTTTCTTCATATCTGGGTGTGCCAAGATCAAATCTCGCAAACTATTTCAGGGGATGCATTTACCATATCCCTTTTGCTTAATCCGAGCTGCAACCCATTGCTCACTCATCCCCATGATATTCATTAGTTTCTTTAAGAAAGTCGGGACATTGGCGGCTCTGGAATAAACCTTGTTGGGTCAAATTTTCAGGGAACGAAGTAGAGTCGTTTATTCTTCTACAGTAGGTACTAAATCCACTTTTCCAAAAGTAAAGCAGCTATAGGCGGGGTTCCAAAATTGAGCTAGAGCTCGAAACAAATGCTTGTCCACTTTGATATTGAGTAGATAGGGCAAATCATCGTAATTACAGTAAAATAGCTGTTTGATTTCTTCATCCAATTAGACTCATATCTCTTTCAATTCTTGGAGACTATTTTAGGTCACGTTGATATGAGTGAAGTCCCACAATTCTGATACTTACCCCTCCGTCAGGCTATCATATTTCTCTAGTTGCATTTTCTCGGATCATATTCGGACAGCCGCACTATCTTCCACTTTATCAAGAAATCTGTTCTTCATGGCAAGCTCTCTATTTAGTATCGAACGTGAATCAACACATTTTTTAATGATGAAAATGTCATGCAATCACAGTCAAAGCAAAACAAAAGAAGTCAGTACATTTTATACAAAGCTAAAATTTAAGGTAAGAAAGAAATAATAGATAAAGTACCTATTTGGGTGACCACTAGGGGTTCGGTGCGGTTCTACCTACGGTAGGCTCTTAGGGCTCACTATATGCGGCTTGGTTCTAAAGTAAGGGTACCTGGACCGGTAGATTCCTCGATCCTCACCCATTACAGGCTCATACAGACTGAGTTCAGTTCAGGGGAATACATTTCCCTGATGCTATACGGAGATAAAAATCTCAAGAAGATATGGGTACAGATATCCCGAAAGTGATCCACTATCCTATACGAAGGTGAAGACCTCACGAAGGAATAGTTTCTCACTCCCACTTAAAAGGGTATAACCAAGTAGTTATGCAAATGCAATATGCAAAAATATACCAAGAGACTTGAACATATAAAGCAAATAAAATGATGCAGATTATAAAAATGAAATGTAACAAAAGGATCGTAAATTTAAACCAAACTATCAATTTTTGACAAAAGACAAGAAGTAATCAACTCATGGCTCGACTCTCTTATTTCTCCCCAGCGGAGCCGTCAAGCTGTCGAAACCATTTTTTTGAAATCGACTTTTTATTTAAAAATGAAAATGGGAGTCGCCACCAATCCATTTTTATGAGTGTGATCCAATCACCTCGTAATTTGGTCGTTTTAATAAAATGTTTTGAGTTATAAAACAATGATTTGGGTCTACGAAATTCGAGAAAACGGGTTCAGGAGTCGGTTACGTACGAGGAAGGATTAGTACCCTCATAACGCCCAAAATTGGTACCTAATTGATTAATTAATGTCTTAATGTCAAAAGTTCGAAAACTTGAAAGAATTTACAATACGATTCCTCTTTTTAATAATGTTAATTTTTTTTAAAAGGTTGAATAAATTGAAACGAATGTCAAAGACCCTCTCATATCTAGATAACAAATGTCACATCTCGTAAGTTAGGACATGGGAATTTGAACCCTCGAGAATAAGCTTGCCTTTAAATTTTTTATTTAAATTTCATGTATTTTAATTTTAAAAGGATTTTTGGCTATTTAGGTTTAACGAGAAAATCGAAGCCCCGTAAGTTAGGGTACGATTTCTCGAATCTCCAAAATGCGAAATATTGTCTATTTTTAAAAGTTTTCTTTTTTGAATTTGGGTGAAAATTAATGCAATATTAAAAATGATATACGTGTAGTTTATTTGATTATGTTCAAAAAATCGTTTAAAACGTAAAAAGGGTCATACTTGGCGAATAATGATAATGCAACATACATTTGGAGTAACAATGACATAATATGCATAATAAAATATAACATATATAGCATTGATATTAATGAATCATAATGTTAATATGCATAAACAATAATAATGATGATGAAAATGATAACAATAATAATAATGATAATAACAATAACATTAATAATAATGAATAACGAATAATCTAAATTTTTGAAAGTACATAAATGGTGATAAATAAATAATGGAACAAAAATAATAGAAATAAGGACAGAAATAAAAAATCCAATTAGAAAAAGAAATAATAAGTAAGTAAATAAATAAAACTAATAAAAGTTTGATTAAAAATAAATATATAAACAAATAAAATATTAAATAAAATAGTTTTTTTAAAAAATAAATAAATAAATAAAACAGACTAAGGAGGGAATTGAAATAGAAATGAAACTCGCGGTACAAATTGTAAATAATAAAAACAAGTTAATAAGGATCAAAATAAAACACGCTAAAACTAGCAAGGGCTAAATGGGAAACTAACCCAATCTTTGGACATGCGTCCTTTCTCCAGGAGATCAGCGTGCCAGGGATTAGATTGAATCACGCAAAAAATTAAGTGGCCAAATTTTAAAAAAAAAAGAATGAAAATAAAACTAAATTAAAACAACCCAAAAATGCAGAAGGACTAGGAGCGTAAATAGCCCAAAAATTGAAAACATGCGGATCCCTCTTGAGCGGGTCGGGTTGCGCGTGGGTATGCCTTAAACGGCGCCGTTTTGGCGCTAAAGGGCCCTAAGTGAAACGAAGTCGTTTCACATATTATATAAATCAAAATTTTTCTTAAAAAATTCATTTTCACTCCTATTCTTCAAAAAAAAAAACTCTCTCGTCTCTCTCACCCTCTCTCACATCCGGCCTAGGCTCCGGTCACAGAACCACCGTGGCGGTCGCCAACCGCCGGTGACGACGCCTCTTTCCATGGTGGCCGGAAAATGACCGAATCTTTTTTTTTCATAGAACTCTGACTTGGAGTTAAAAAATCCCAAAATAAACCTGAAACCCTCAAAGAGAAAGAAAACCTTTCAATTCTCAGTATACTCTGCCGCGGCCTTGGCTAAATCCCTAGGGATTCGATGGCTTTTGGAATCGGAAGAAATGTCGACAATGGTGCGGAGACCAAACGACGGGTAAGAGATTTTATTAATATTTACTTATTATTCTATGCCTTAAAAAAATAATAGATATAAAAATCACCTATTGAAATTCTTGTTCTCGTTTGTTGATTAATATTGTGTGTAAAAAAATTACATTGATGATAAAGGCTTTTATAGCCGATTTACACATTGTTTAGTCACTGTTCTTGCACCGTTTGGCCTTGCTTCTGCTGCGGTTTCTCTACTGTGTTTCTACCTTTTTTCTATCTCTTTTGCAGGTTTTGGCAAGGTCAACGGAGTGGGGACTTTGCCATTTCAGTGCAAGATGGCCAGGGGTGCCAGGTCTCAGATGGTGGGTGCGCTGTGGAGGCACATAGGTGGTAGTAGATGGGTGCGGCGCACATGGAGTATTAGGGTTAGGGTTTTTTCTGAAAAAACTTAATGTTGTAGGCTATTGGACGTGTAATTTTTTTTTCGTTTATAAAATTTTGGGTGTAACACCCCTTACCTGAGACTGTTGCCAAAGTCGAGCACGAGGCATTACTAGACTTTACTTACTAGATTAGGGCATAAAAATTAAAACTGTCCACCTGCGTCATGTTCACTAAATTAACTATAACTCGAGTTACGAAACTCTAAATTTAGATCCGTAAATTTTCCTTGAAACTAGACTCATATATCTTCTTAATATAATTTGTCCAAAATTTTTGGTATGGCCAATTAGTACAATTTATTAGTTAAAGTCTCCCCTGTTACACAGTTCGATAGTTCTGACCTCTCTTCACTAAAAATCAATTATCTCATAATATACAATTCTTTTTCCTACACCATTTTTTTTATAAAAATAGACTCAATAAGATTTAATTCTATATCTCATGCACACCCTAATTCTATTTCTACTATCCTTGGTGATTTTTCAAAATCACGTCACTGCTACTGTCCAAACTGTTCCCCTGCATATAATTACATGATTTCTTTATAATAACTATCATCTAAGCATACATAACATCCAAAACATGTTCTTAATTAGCCATTTTAATAGCTAATCATTACCAAGAACTTACAATCCAATCTTAAGCCATATCATAAGGTCATACACACAAAATGGCTAAGTCCCCATACATGCCATAACTTAAAACATTCGAGTCACAAAATACCAATATAATCCTTTGATAGTGTGTAACGATCTCCGATGTCCTTACGATCCCCGAGTTGGCTTGTAACACTATAAAAAGAGAGAAAAGAATGAGAGTAAGCATTAAGCTTAGTAAGTTTGCATGTAAATAAATAACAACATTCTTAATGCATTATCATATTCTTTTCTTACCAAAATTATTTAAGCCTTTAACTTAATATACTTAAGTCTTAAATTCTTACCTGTACCTTTTTAGCTTGAACTTGTCTTACCTTTCCTTTGGTATACTCTTTAAATTTTCCCGTTGAACCACTTGGAATACTAAGGATACGCGGGTACGTTTCCTTATGAAACTTAACCATTGCCATGTCTTGACATGGTCTTACGCGGTATCCTTGCCTTATGAACTCACCAATGCCATGCCTTAGCATGGTCTTACATGGGACCTTTGCCTTATAGTAACTTATCAATGCCATGTCTTGACATGGTCTTACATGATTTCCTTAAACCCTAATGTCATGACATTTGTATCCTACACATTCCTAAGGTTCAACCGGAACTTTCTGAGATTGTTTCTCCGTCAATTCATGCTTGAGTCTTTAAATAATAAATTTACAGAATAAATATGTAAATGCTAGAATTTAATAATATTAAATGTAAAATAATAGAATATTGCATTTATTTACCGCAAACTTACCTCGAAACAAAATAAGATAAACTATATCGATTTAGTCCATAATCTTTTTCTTTCACCGATCTAACTCCAAATTTCGTTCTTCTTGATCTATAATAGAAAATTTAGCTTATTTAATACTCAAATTTATCAAAACAGTCCTTAACTCTAACTTTGGAAAAATTATAATTTTGCCCCTAAACTTTTACATATTTACACATTTGCCCCAAAGCTCTGAAATTAAACTTTATCCCTTATTCTTATGTTTTATGACATGCTGATCATTTTTCCCTTCTATGACAACATCAAATTCTCACTCTAACATGTACTTATGAACATTAGGTATTTTTACCGATTAAGCCGTTTTACTCGTTTTCACTTAAAATCACTTAGCAAAACTTGTTTAACATAATTTCAGACTTCATATGCTATCATAAAACATCAAAATAAATACATTTCACCTATGGGTATTTTTCCAAATATGAACCCTAGCATGAATTATTGATAGAATAAGCTAAACCGAAAGCACAGGGCTTCAAAAATGTAAAGAACATTAAAAACGGGGCTTGGAATCACTTACTATGGAGCTTGGAAGCTTGAAACAAACCCTAGCTATGGTGAAACCTTGAAAATTCGGCCTAATGAAGAAGATGAGCACATTTTGCCATCTTTTTCCCTTTTTAATTTCTTTTTATTACCAAATGACTAAATTACCCTTCATTAAAAACTTTGGTTCTTTCTACCTATATATGTCCATTTTTTTCCATGAAAGCCTAATGGTATAATTACAATTTAAGGACCTTTACTTCAATTATGTTCTTAAATTAAATCCTTTAACATCTAAAACTCATATTTATCAACTTTTACAAATAAGTCCTAATAGGCAAATTAGACATGCAATTCATAAAATTTTCTGTCGATATTCTAACACATGCATCTAATCACTCAATAAATCGTAATAATTAACGTAATAAACTTTTCTATCTCAGATTCGCGGTTTCGCAACCACTGTTCCATTTAGGCCCTATTTCGGGATGTTACATTGGGTTTGTAATTTTATTTAGATTTGTAACTGGACTGGACTGTTTAATTATTTTATTTTTATCTGGTTTTATTTATTTGGTTTTGGTCCCGGACACATTGGGCCTATTACACATTTAAGTTTACAATTTTATCTTTTTATGTTTTTTTTACACTTTTCTACATTTTACATTATTTTCTGTTATGAATAATTTATTAGGTGGATGTCCATTAAAATCTAGAGCATATCATTATAATAATCATTAGAAGTAGAGTTCTATTTCATTTATACTTCTTATGTCTATAAATATAGATTTTGGAGATGTAACAGCCCGATTTAGGGGCTAGTCGGAACAGTGTTCTCGGGATCACTAATCCAAGGTTAGGAAAATTATTTTCATGTTATTTTATGAGTTAGTATATGATTTTATGAGTACATGAGAATTTTGATACTTTAATTTTTAGTATATGATTTTATGAGTACATGAGAATTTTGATCCTTTAATTTTAGCGATTTCATGCTTAATCGCGAAAAAGGATTAAATCGCATAAATTGCAAAAGTTCTATTTTAGTTGCTAGAGGTGCCAAATAGCTATGGATTATTAATTGGAGGTCCCAAATGTGCATTTTGGCCTTGTTTAAGTGAGTTGGCCGACCATAGTATCCATAGGAGACAAAGATGGACAATATTGGTCAAAGTTGGTAATAGTATGTGGACTAAATTGCTAGTTTAATATTAAAATAAGAAAAGAAAAGATGTCATCCCTCTCTCTCCATCTTTCTTCACTGATTTTAGTAAGCAAAATAGAGGTTTGAAAGCTCAAAATTGTCAGCAAGCTCTCCTCCATTTTAGTAAGTGATTTTGTTGATTTTTCTTAGTAATAGTTGTACTTTTGAGACCTCTAAAGCTTAAGCTTTCAAATGAGGGGACTATTGTGCAATATTGTGTAAAGTTTAGAGTTTTTCCATGAGAGCTATCATTGTTATTTGCTGCATTTTTTATGGAAGAAATTGAGTCTTAGTTGTTAGATGAACAACTTTTGTGAAAGGTGTTGTCTTGAAAACACCTAATTGGACCTTGATGAAAAGGTTACAAATTTGTAGTAATTATGTGAAATGTTGCGTTTTGATGATAGTTATAAGAGTATTAAATGTTCACCTAGGCTTGTTGAAGGTAGAAATGTGATTAGAATTTATTTCCGAGCATAGGGGCAAAATGGTCATTTTGCCAAATTATAGGGGCAAAATAGTAATTTTGCCAAAGCCTGATTATTAAAATACTTTATTTAATGTAGGTATTAAAATGAGCTAATTTGTTATTATAGAGCAAGAAGAACAGAGAGTCCGACTTGATCGGGTAAAGAACAAAGTCTCGGATTAGACCGTCGAGCTAGCTCATTTTGAATACCGAGGCAAGTTTGTATGAATTTAAGGTTTCACGTGCATTTTCATATAAGTTGTTTATCATGTTGTATAATATACACTATTTCCATGAAGTTATGATTATTGTTATTATGATGAGAATAGTAAATGAGAATATGTAAGAGAAAGTCCCAGTTGAAGTCTCGGAATAATGAGGATACTAATATCATAACATGAGACAAGGAAAGTCCGTGTAAGACCATGTCAAGACATGGCATCGGCACTCAAGGAATGTAGGTGATCGTGTCTAAACTAACTATGACAACGAATAAGGCAAGCGCACCTATCGTTTGGTAGTATAGCTATGGCAAGACCGAAAATATCATATCCTCAAGGACCAAGAGTACTAGTAATTACTATCTTTCCATTATTTAGCCTAAGAATTAAGGGAATTGATGTTTAATCTAAAACTAACTAATTTACTAAGCTAAAGATGCTAAGACACAGAGAATGAATTGGGGAAATACTTTTGGGAAAACCAATTAATTAAGACAATACCCGAGGAAGAATCCACCTAGACTTCACTTGTTATTTAACTTTGAACCAGACGATTTATTCGCTTAACTTGATCTGTAGGATTCCTAATTTATATTAATACCTCTCTCGAGGCTACTAACATCTAACCCTAAGTTGATTAATTGAAATCTCTTTCTAATTAAAACCCCTAAAGTTGCATTAACTCGATCTATGGACTCCCATATTAGGTTTGACCCTAATCTGGCAGATTTTCGTCGTCCTATCTCTAGAAGTGCGATCAACTCCGCTTAACTATGCTAGATCTACTCTTAAACAGGGACTTTTGCTCCACTGCCTAAGCACATCAATACTTGAATCAATATCCTGAAATATCAAAGCAAGAATTAAGAACACATAATTAAGAACAAATCAAGTATTTATCATACAGTTCAGAAAACAATAACAAGATCCGTCTTAGGTTTCATCCCCGCAGGTATTTGAGGGGTTTAGTTCATATTTATAAAAGAATACATCTCAGAAGAAAATATAAAATAAAATATAAGAAAAACCCTAAAACCCTCTGAAAAAAATTAAAGGGAAGATCTTCCGTCTTGAGTATGATTTCGGCTTCTTGAGATGGATCAACTGGCTGTCTTCGAGTAAATCCCACAATTCGGCCATCTCTGGCTTCGTTCCTCGGCCTTCCCCTTTTAGGTCATACTTAGGGTGTTTATATAGGCTTTCGGAATGTCTTTTTTTGCCCCTAAGTGACCTAATCCTAATGGAATTAAAATGAGTCACAGCAGGGACACGCCCCGAACGGCCGTGTGAATCGAGCTCATGTCGTGTTCGGATCTGCTAAAGAGGCACGGCCGTGTGGTTATCTCCAGGCTGTGTGATTTTCTTATTTTGGCCCATTTTCTCTGTTTTTCGCCCATTTCTCGTTCTTTTCATCCTTTGATGCTCCCCTAAGTATAAAACATGAAATTAAGGGATTAGGAGCATCAAATTCCAAAATTCAGGGGATAAATCATCCAAAAGTATGCTAAATATGGGATTAAAATATGAACATATTACGGTTTATCAGTAGATCCCGTATAAGACCGTGTCTAAGACATGGCATCTGTACCGAATGTAGATCCTGTGTAAGACCATGTCTGGGATATGGCATCAGCATCGAACAAGGAAGGTCTCGTGCAAGACCATGTCTGGAACATGGGATCGACACCATACAAGGAAGGACCCATGAAAGACCATGTCTGGGACATGGCATCGACACCATACAAGGAAGGTCTCGTGCAAGACCATTTCTGGGACATGGCATCGACACCATACAAGGAATGTCCCGTGTAAGACCATGTTAGGGACATGGCTTCGGTATTAAAGGAAGATTCGTGTAAGACCATGTCTGGGACATGGCATCGACATTAAGTTAAAGGATCCATGTAAGACCATATCTGGGATATGATATTGGCATTATAAGGCGATCCCATGTAAGACCATGTCTGGAACATGGCATTGGCATCGAGACCTATGTTTGATGAGATTGAGTAACCTTAGTTATTCCGGGTAATTCATCGGGCAAATGAGCCAAGCAAGAAAGCTAAGTAAGTAAAGATAGTACTAAGTTAAGTTATACAAGGTTAATATAAAGCATTTTTACTTTTGCATTAGCAAATTGTACTAATTTATGTGATCAAGTGACACAGGTACCATGATTATTATGCAAGTATGAAATTATTAATTAACTTATTAGGAGTAAGTAAGCCATGCACTTGTAATTTATGTTGCTCTTATCTCGATATGGTTGAGTTATAATGAATTAATATATTTCCATACTAGTTTCATGCAAACTTACTAAGCTTTATGCTTACCCTCTTTCATTGCCCTTATTTCTTGTAGCATTGCCAAGATAGCTCGAGTATGGCATGTATAGAACTCGAGTATTGGAGCTTGGAAATCACATCATCAACATCACTTTGGTATAACAATTTAGACTTATTTTGAGTATGGCATGTATAAAACTCGAGTATTTTGTTAGGTCGTAATTGTCGACCAAAGTGTTAGCTTTATAATGCATTGAAGTCTTTTTGTAATGGTCTATCAAGTTAGGCCGATATTTGGCAAACTCTTATGTTAAAATGAAAGTAATTTGCTTGAAGTGTATGCCCTTGTGTATAGATATGGAATTGAGTATTCAGATGTGCCTTAGGGTTACTAATTATGTTAAATTGAGTTGCTATATATGTGCGTGCAATATAGAGTGGCAAAAGGGCTTGGTAGTTAGCCTGCTAATTATCCATATAGGTAGACACACGGGCGTGTGTCTAGACTGTGTGTGAGGCACGGCATGTGTAAGCGGTGGGTTTGAAGTCTGCACCTTGTATAGACCGTGTGGATAAGTCAGAATGCCAAGGTTTGCCACACGGGCCACGGCCACGGACGTGTCAAGGCCGTGCGGAATTAGTCAGTGTCGACCACGGGTGTAAGACACGGGCATGCCTTAGGGGACACGGGCGTGTCCCTAGACCAACACGGGCGTGTGGCCCCTGTTTTGTTTGAAAGTTTCTCGAACTCGTAAAATTTCCCAAAATAGTTCCGATACCTCTCGGAAGTATGTCTAGGGCTTCCTAGGCCGAGCATGTGTAAGCGGTGGGTTTGAAATGAAATTTTACAACCCTGTTCAAGATGTTTAAGCAAGGTTAGTTAGGTAAAGCCTCAAACCCTGTTCCGGCTTGAATACGGGTAAGGGGTGTTACAGGAGAAGTATTATAAATATTCTGATTGATCAATATAATACGCTCTCTCTTTGGTGCCCTATTTTTTTTATTTCCTTTCTGTCTTTTATTTTATAACACGTTATCAGCACGATTTTCTTTTATTTTATAATACGGTCACTCAAAATTTGTTGCTAAAGTTGTTGTCGATGGCCTTCTAGAGTTATTGCAATTTCAGTCTTCAACTGAGGCTTGTGCACTATGAGTAATCATTATCCAAAGAAATTTATATAAACCTTACGTGGGTGATAACGATTATGTTAAAGATCTTCAGGTATATATATTTTAGTATGATTTATTTATTATATCATGATTATTTAAATTAGAGACCAATCATAACAACATGAATAGATAGATTCTGATTTGAAATCTACGTATGTTGCAATGGTAATTATGAAATAAAGAATCAACGGAGGCGTTTAGAAGCTTGTCCTACTAGATTTGTTGCATTCCTCGAGGTGAATGCAAACATAAAGAAAATAAAAGATATAATCATGAACCACTAAAAGTGAGAACATAGTAATAAATAAGAGAACAATGAGAGTTCTCAAAATAACTCTTCAAAGGGTAAAAAAAAACTTATATTATCTCTTGAAACCTTTTTTTTTTAAATTGACTTTTTCATTTTGAAAATGAAAATGGGAGGCGCCACCAATCCTTTTTATATGAGGTGTGATCGGATCACCTCGAAACTTGATCTTTTTAATAAAAGGTTTAATTTATTAAAACAATGTTTTTCGGTCTACAAAAAAAAAAAAAATCTAGAAAACGGGTTCGAGAGTCGGTTACGCACGAGGAAGGATTAGCACCCTTGTGACGCCCAAAATTGGTACCTAGTTGATTACTTGATGTCTTAGTATCAAAAATTGAAAATTTGGAGAATTTAAAATACGACCCCTCTTTGTATTAATGTCAACTTTGCTTACAAATTGCTTAAATAAATCGAAATAAACGTTAAAGACCCTCTCGTCTCGAGATAACAAAATGTCACATCCCGTAAGTTAGGACATGACACCTTGAACCTTTGAGAATAAGCTTGCCTTTACTTTTTTTTATTTGAAATCTTATGTATTTTAATTTTAAAAGGATATTCGGTCCTTTAGGTTCAACGAGAAAAAATCAAAACCCCGTAAGTTAGGGTACGACTTCTCGAATCTCTAAATATGGAACATTGTATTATTTTGAAATTTTTTTGAATAATAACAAGTGTTAAATTTAAAAGAAATGTATTTTTTTATTTAAAACGATGATATGCGAATAAAATTGCTGTGCTAGTAAATAACAATAATATGAATACACTAATAAAACAATTCACGATAATCACATGATATACTAACTTTAATGCTAATATGAACAATCAAAGATAAATAAAATAAATAATAACAAAGGTAATAATAACAAAGTATGCACATAAAGGACAATGCCAATTTAAATAATAATAATAAAGGCAAATAAATAAATAAATAAATGCATAAATAAATATAAGGGAAAATAGTTTATAAAATGTTGAAAATAAAGAACCAAATTAAAATATAAATGAAATTAAAGGTACAATTTGTAATAAAACATATAAATAAATAAAACATATAAAACAATAATAATAATAGTTAAAATAATAATAACAACGATGAGACAAAAAAGGAAAAACATAAAAAAGGGAAAAAACAAATAAATGTACAAATATAAATAAACAAGTAAATACAAAGAAAAATAAATTATAAAGGACTAAATCAGAATTTGAGCAAAACTTAAGGTAAAAATCATGATAAAATGAACAAATTAACAATAAAATGGGTTAAGAGGTTAAAATCGGATGCGCGAAGGAAAGATAGGGACTGATTAGGCAATAATCCCCTTTGTCCATATGCGTATCGTTTCACAGAGGACTGAAATGAAACAATGCAAAATTATGGGGTAAAATTAAAAGTAAAAAAAAAAAGAACAGGATTAGATTGAAAACGAGCGAAAAAGCGAAAGGACCGACCATGCAAATAGATCCCTTAGGTTAAAAACGCGCGGCTCCCACGCGATTCGGGTCGGGTTGTCGGGCTCCACTTCAATACGACGTCGTTTAGGGGCCGAAGGGAATAGGCTAAAACGGCGTCGTTTCCAGGCCCTATTTAAACCAAAAACTTTCTAAAAAAATCATTTCATCCTTGTTTCAAAAAAAATCCAAAAATGCTCTCAAACCCTCTCTCGCTCTTCCTTTCTTCTGTCCTGGTTCCGGCCATCGACCACCGTGGCGGACGCCAGCGACGACACCGTCGTACACGATGGCTAGAGAACCCAGAATCTGATTTTTGACCCCTATTTTCTTTTTTCTTTTTTTATAATAAAAGGCTTTAGATCCACATGCAAACGCTTAAAAAAGGAAAAATGAACGAAAAAGATTCGACTTTTTCCCTTTGGCCTCTCGTATACCCTTTTTTCGAAACCCGATCGAAACCCTAAAGGGTTTTTGTGAATTTCGCAAACAGAGGAGAATATCCGAAGGTGGCGTGACGCGAAGAGGCAGGTAAGTTTTCCTTTTTTGTTTTATGTTTTACTTACAAAATAATAAAAAAAAACTAAAATACATAATAGAAAACAAATCACCTTTTTTTAACTTTGAGTTTTTGTTTATGGTTATATTGTCTCTTTAAAAAAAACAATTACAATCTAGTTTCTGGCTTTTATAGCCGAAATATATTACAAGATATTATTTTTTTACTTTTTCTTCTTTTCGTCTTTTCTGCTTTTGTTGTTCTCTGCTGTGTTTTTTTCCTTTTTGCAGGTAGCCATGGAGAGTCAACGGAGGGGAGAGGAAATGTGCCCTTTTCCGTTTTGGTGCAAGGTTACAGACGGACCTCTGGACGAGGCGTGGGCGACATGGCCAAGGAGAAACAACGCAGGGGCCCTCTAAGATTTTTGTTTTATTGAAAATGTTTAAACATTTTGGGTCATTGGGCTTGTATTTTTTTTAGGTTAGGGTTTTTTGCATTTTGGGCTATATTGGGGTATTGTAGTTTGGGCTGATAACTCTTGTAAATGGACTATTTAATTATTATTTTTATTTGGTTTTGGGCCTGGGAAAATTGGGCCTATTACAGCTGAAGCTCTTTGCTCGTTGTTGTGTAACGAGAATGGAGCAAAGACTTTTAAGAAGGAACAACTTTTTCCGGCCTCGCTGAATCTTGACCTCATGGAGCTCATTTTCTTCAAGTAGCCTCTTTCAAACCCACTGCAACTTCAGAGGTATAGAATTTGTCGTTTCAATCTACTCCACTACAACTTTAGGGAGATTAGATTAGTAGCTTCAATCTGCTCCACTACAACTTCGGGGAGATAAGATTCACTATCTTCAATCTGCTTCACTGCAACTTCAGGGAGATTAGACTTGTAGCTTCAATCTGCTCCACTGCAACTTCAAGGAGATAAGATTTGCTATCTTTGATCTACTCTACTGCAAATTCAGTGAGGTAAGATTTGTAACTTCAATCTACTTCACTGCAACTTCAAGGAGATAAGATTTGTAATTTGTAGCTTTAATCTGTTTCACTTCCATTTCAGAGAAATGAGATTCGCTATCTTCAATCTGCTCCACTGTAACTTCAGGGAAATAAGACATGTAACTTCAACCTACCCATTGCAACTTCAGGGAGATAAAGCTTATAGCTTTAATATGCTCTACTACAACTTTAGAGAGATAAGATTTGCTATCTTCAGTCTGCTCCACTGCAACTTTAGGAAGATAAGATTTGTGGCTTTAATCTACTCCACTGCAATTTCAGGGAGATAAGATTCGCTATGATGACCAAAATCCATCCCATTGTAACTTTAGGGGTATAGGATTTGTGGTTTCACTAATCTGTTACGCTGTTCTCTAGGGAACATTACCTGTAGAATCCATTTCATGGGCCTATTTATGCCTAGTGATTAGGATGTCACGATCAAGATGAATCAAATGCCCCTAACTAGACGTCTATAAATGATATTTGCATGAATGCAGAATGGCATTTTTCGAGGATGATCCTTTTTTAATGCTTAGGTTGTCATTGCTCGCTGTTTATCAAGGTTCTATCACTGATGTGTTATCATGCCTTCTTGTTCAGCTAGTATCTTTGACAGAAAATCTGAAGAAATAGTCACAATTTAGACTATTCTTCCTCAAATGTTTCCAACCCTTAAGTTTGGTTAGTTCTAACTAGAGGTCCCGTTTCAGGTCCTTGCACTATTTAGAAGCTTTAGAGCAATATGCAGGACTCCTTTTACTTGAATATTATTTGTTCATTAATCGTTATTTCAATGAAAAATGCTTGAAAAAGATCGTAAAAATGGACATGTAACATCCTAAATTAGGGCCTTTGCATTTTATGTGTTTGGGTGTGAATGCTATGTTTGTCATGCTAGTTTAGGGTACTTTACGGCCCAGGAATGACTTAGGGGTAAGCCGGAGCCTTAGTAAAAATTTACTTTTTAAGCACTTTAAGGGAGAGCTAAATAGGATAGGACTTAAGGTTGGTTGGTTGTATGTTTAGACTCAAGAAGTTCTTTAGTAAAGTGGCAAGGAGGCGCCACTTAAAGCTCAGGAAGGTGACTCCTCAGAGAAGCTGGTAGGGAGCAGGTTCGAGCTGTGTGGATTCCCTTTTGGGGATTTCTTTTTGACGCCAAGGTGGGTGAGAGTTGCTTTCAGCTTGGACTCTGGTGGATGAGTGTTGAATGGGTCAACACATTTGAATGAAGGGAAGAGAGCAATTCAAGGAGAAAGAATCGATCAACAGGTTTGAATGGAGAGTGGAGAGTGATCGGAGGAGAGAATCATAGGATTGGGAGAGAGGGAGAGAGTTTGGCCGAATGTGGGAAGTGAGGTGTGTGAGTGTGTGTATGGTTTAGTGATATTAGGGGGTGGCCGAATATTAGATGATAGCATTAGGAGTGTTGAGAATTTCGACTAGCTAGAGTAACCTAGAGCATTCTTTTGTTCAATTTTTCTTGTCAAAACTGAAACACTCATACCACTTTGTGCATTTTTGGTTTTCTCTCAAATACCAAAACCAAAACACTTTCATACCATTTGTTTTGCATTTTCTTTTCTTTCATTCACCAAAGCTGAAACACCTCCCAATTCTCCTCATATTTTCTTCTTCTTTTTGTGCTTGGTCGAAACTCATATTACCATCTACTTTCTACCTACATTTTATTTACTTTACCTTTAACATCGAAGCCGAAACCCTCTGAAGCCGCATCTCCTGCCGAAACCCTATCATCTTCTTCTCTTTTCTTACAAACACCTTAGCCGAATCTTCCTTGGTAGATAACACCTCTCTTCTCCATCTCTTTTCAAGAGCAGAACATTTTCAGCATTCGGTAAGTTCTTTTTGGGTTAGCCGAATCTCTCTAATCATCTACTCACTCACTTTCTTCTCTTGGTTTCTTTAAGAAGAAAGCCAAAACTTCTCATTTGTTTAAACAGTTCTTATTTGTGGGTTAGCCGAATTCCTCTGACATCCATATTCTTTTCTTTCGGCTCTTGTTCTAGTGGATTGCCGTTACCTATTCTCCACCACTCCTAATCGATTTTTCTAGTGTTGTGGTAAGTGTTTCTTTCGATTCAATCATCTCCTCTCATGTTTGAGTGCCGAGAGTAGTAATCATATTCTTTAACTCTTGGCCGAATGAAGGAGGGGCTTTATCTTCGCATTCTTCTGTCTTTTGGTCTGCGTTTGGAGTGTTTAAAGGGACAATCGGTTCTAGTCGATTCAAGTACTCGAGCGGTGCAGGATTCAAACCTTCTTAATCTCCAAGATTTGTTGATCTAGGTAAGGACCCTTAGTCTTGAGTGATATTCTCTTTTGTTCGATTTCACTGCGTTAATCCGGTCTAGTGACCAAAGTTTTGTTCATGGACTCAAATGTCAGCCAAGTGAAAGGAGGGGTTGGACCAGTAGTCCCAGCCTCTAAGTTCAAGAAGCGCGCGGTGTCTGCTGTTCGAGATTAGCCACCAGGTTGTGGGCCAGCTTCTGAGCAAAACAAAAGACAGTTAGCAATAGTTTCTGAAAGCGATAGTGTCGACATAGATAGCGTGGTGCTGCGTGTAACCAGGTGTGTAATATTTACACACTTTAATATTACTATGTGTTATTAAATATTTGGGCTGAAAAGCCGAAATGGTTAGATGATTCGACGTTATGGCACTATGGGTATGGCCGAAATACCAGGTAAGTACCCTGCTGTTTATGTATGTGCTGATGGATGTATGCCATAATGATATTGTGCACTTGACAGCATGTTGCATTCATTTGACACTTGTATGCATGGGTTGGATTTGATGTGAAATGGGAAGTGTAAGACTGTCACTAGCGGTTTGGTACCACACGTGGGTTGGCCCCACATTCTTGACTCGTGACTAAGTCTCAGTGGTTTGGAACCACCAGTGGTTTGGTACCAAATAAATGTATGATTCGTGACTCGTCCCAGTGGTTTGGTACCACAGTGGGTTGGCCCCACATATATGATTATTCGGATTGTCACTAGTGGTTTGGTACCACAAGTGGGTTGGCCCCACATATGATATCTTCTGACTATGTCACCAGTGGCTAGGTGCCACATATGGAGTGTAGCGGATGGAGGGTTGATTGTAGAAATCCCCACGGAGTGATCGGTTGGTACGGGTGGTGTGTAGAGGATGGAAAATCTAGGCTTGGGCCGGGTACATTGCATCCATATTTGTACATGCTATTTTGAGTGGGCTAAGGCCCAATATGTGTTTGTGGGTTTGGAGCCATTTATGTGACTTAAGGGGGATTTACACACTGAGTCTCAGCGACTCACCCCCTCTGCTTAATCTTGCAGGTGATCAATGAGACGTGGACTTGGGAGCCGAGGGGACTCGATGAGGCCATAGCTTGATATTTTCAGTAAACTTAGTTTTTTTTTAAAAACGTTTTAAGTTGGGATTTTATTTTATGTAATAAGGCCTTTCTAAATTGCTAGTTGGTTTTAACTTTATTAGTTTCAAAATGTCATGACATTATTTTACGACTGATCACTGTGAAATCAGAGTTTTAAATATTTATAAAAGAACGATCAAACCTGGAGACTAACTCTGACAATGATGTTAAGGCAAGTGTACCTATCGAACAGTAGTATAGTTTAGGCAAGACCGAATGTCAAAACCCAAAGGAACTAAGTTGGCTAATACTCACTTTCTTTTCACTACTTAGCCTAAATAAGATAAAAAATGGTTGTGAATGGTAGTAACGATAACTAGACTTAAAGAAACAACAACAAGAAGACTAGATTGGGGATAACTTGAAAAAGACTCAGTTGATTTTTATGATACCCTCGGGAAGAATCCACCTAAACTTCACTTTATTACTTAACCTTAAATTATACGATTTCTTTACTTAGCTTGATCCGTGAGACTCCCTAACCTATGCTAAACCCTCTCTCGATGTGAATAACGTCTAATCCTAGGTTAATTAGTGGAACTCTCGTTCGCTTATAATAACCCCCTAGGAAAGCAGTAAATCGATCAATGGATTCCCATATTAGGTTTCACCCTAATCCGGCAAAATCTCGTAACCCTATCTCTAGGCGCCCGATCAACTCCGCTTAATTATGTTGGATCTACTCTTAGGCAGAGTCTATTCCTCCTCCACCTAAGCACATTCGATATTAATTAAGAAACATAATTAAGAACAAACTAAGTAATTTATCATATAATCTAAAAATCAAATAATAACATCTGTCTAGGCTTCATCCCCCTTCAGGTATCTGAGGGGTTTAGTTCATGAAAGAAAAATAAAACATCACAAGAGAAAAGATAAAACAAAACATAAGAAAAATCTTAAAACTCCCTGTCAAGATTGAAGGAGAATTCCGTCGTCTTGAGTATAATTCTGGCTTCTTGGTGATGAATCGACTGGCTATCCTCGCGTTATTCCCTAGCTCTGACTTTCTCGACTTGGCTCCTTGGCCTACCTTTCGACCCCCCTTCAAGTTGGTACTTGGGGTGTATTTATAGGCTCTTGGAATGAGATTCTTTCTCCCTAAGTATCCTTTTCCGATTGAAATTACTCTTTCCAGCGTCAGGGGCACAGCCATGTCACACGCCCGTGCAAGTTGTGGCATAACCGTGTACGGATTTCTGTATTGGCACGGCCATCGTGGTGGTGAGGCCGTGCTCCAGGTGTTCGTCAAGGCACGACCATGTGGTCCTTGGTCCAGGCAGTGTTGATTTCATGGAAAGGCCTTTTTTCCTTCGTTTTAGGCCCGTTTTGCATTCTTTTCGTTCTCGAGTGCTTTCCTGAGTATAAGACATGAAAAGAAAAGATTAAAAGCACCTTTTTATATAAAACAAGGCTTAAAACTCTAAAAAGCATAATAAATGTGGGATTAAAATATGTTATATTTCCGGTTTATCAATGACTTAAACATATTTCTTAAAAGAAGTTTTCTAAACAACTGTAACCTGAATATCGATTTTTCTCACAAGAGCTAACAAAGATAACAAATGAATGAATAATCCAACCTGAAGATTTTTCTTAAGCTACAAACCACTATTTTCAAAACATCACCTAAAACAAAAAGTTTCAAACTTACGGTTTCCATCAAAATTCCAAAATTTCCTTATAACCTTTTTCCCTATGACATACCAGATCTGGTCGTAACGTATAGGCCGGATTTGGGGTGTTACAGGACAAGATTGAAATTCAATGGGAGCAAAGCTTGAAATGAATAAATTAAGCAAAGATAGCAAATGTTGCTAAAATGCAAAATGGGTACGATGAAAATAGGTGCCCCAGATATCGTAGCATGAACTTCTCTACACTAACTTCTCGAGGACCCTTTTGCGCTTGATATGTGTCTAGAAGATCTAGAGTACTTTGTTGATGCCCCAAGGCATAGCATCTCTCCT
Organism: Gossypium bickii; assembly: GCA_025503065.1. Classification (NCBI taxonomy): domain Eukaryota; kingdom Viridiplantae; phylum Streptophyta; class Magnoliopsida; order Malvales; family Malvaceae; genus Gossypium; species Gossypium bickii. Next base: position 138,922,900 of record CP106710.1, read on the forward strand.
TCTTGTTAATTCGAATAGGACAGGACCTCCATATGGCTCACCTTCGATCAAAATTTGAATTCGAATTGCCATTTTCTAGGTTTTCAACTCAAAACCCCTTTGGTCTCAAGGTGCCCTTTGCAGGTTTTTGTCTTGGCCTCTCCCTTTTTTTTTTAAAGTGAAATATTTCTTGATTGAATCTAAATTCACAGGATTAGGCAAGTTCTTACCATCCATCTCGGTTAAAATCAGTGCTCCTCCGGAGAAAGCCTTCTTTACCACATAAGATCCTTTCCAATTTGGTATCCACTTTCCTCTGAAATCCTTTTGTATGGGCAGGATCTTTTTCAATACTGGGTCCCCCTCATGGAATTCTCTAGGATGAACCTTTTTGTTGTAAGCTCGCATCATTCGCTTTTGGTATATCTGACCATAACAGATGGCTTTCAACCTTTTCTCTTCAATCAAGTTTAGCTGATCATATCAGGGTTGGATCCATTCTACTTCATCCAATTTCAATTCTGCCAAAACTCAGAGAGAAGGAATATCGACTTCAATAGGAAAATCGCTTCCATTTCATAAACCAAAGCAAAAGGTTTTACCTCGGTGGAGGTCCTGATAGATGCTCGATAAGTATAGAGGGCAAATGGTAACTTTTCATGTCAATCTTTATAAGTCTCAGTCATTTTCCCCACGATCTTCTTAATGTTCTTATTGGCTGCCTCCACCGCACTATTCATTTTTGGGTGATATGGTGACGAGTTATGGTGTTTAATCTTGAATTGACTACAAACCTCCGCTATCGTGCTGTTGTTCAAGTTTAATGCATTATCAGATATAATCCTTTCTGGCATCTCATATCGACATATGATCTCTTTCTTCAAGAATTTGCTGACGGCCAAATTTGTAACGTTGGCATATGAAGTGGCTTCTACCCACTTGGTGAAGTAATCGATGACCACGAAGATGAATCGATTCCCATTAGAAGCTTTTGGGGATATCGGCCCAATGACATCCATGCCCCACATAGAGAAAGGCCATGGAGAAGTCATGACATGAAGAGGTGAATGAGGCATATAAATTTTGTCTCCATAAATTTGGCACTTATGGCATCTCTTGGCATAACTAATACAATCTCTTTCCATAGTGGACCAATAATATCTGAATCTCATTATTTTTCTGGCCATTGTAAACTATTAGCATGTGTTCCGCAAACACTCTCATGGACTTCTTTCAAGAGTTTCTTAGCCTCAACAGCGTCTGCACATCTTAGTAGCACCTGATCTTTTCTTCTTTTATATAGGATCTCCCCATCTAAGACATAGTCATTGGCCGGCCTTCTCAATATCCTTTTATCATTCTCAGTTTCTTAGTCAGGGTACTTACGATTCTTCACATATCGTAGTATATCATGCTACCAAGGGTGATCATCCTTTTCTTATTCCTTAATGTCGTAACAATGAGCCGAAACCTCATAAATACTCATCTGGATAGGTTTTACATGCTCTTGTTTGTTTACTTTGATTACGGAAGCTAAAGTAGCCAAGGCATCAGCCATCTGGTTTTCATCTCGCTGGAGGTAGCAAAAGGTGATGTCATCAAACTCCTCAATTAACTCAAGAACCAACCTTGGATAATTAATCAATTTGGGGTCTCTTATCTCCTATTCACCTTTGAGTTGATAAATCACTAATGCAGAATCCTCATATACTTCTAGTACTTTGATCTTATGTTCTATGGCTACACGGATACCCATGATGCATGCTTTGTATTCTGCCATATTTTTCGTGCAATCAAAATTTAATTTACTAGTAAAGGGATAATGATCTCCATTTGGGGATACTAGGATTGCCCCGATTCTGTTACCTACAGCGTTTGAGGCTCCGTCAAAGTTTAGCTTTCAAGGATGACTTTCTTGAGAGTCTTCTTTAATGGTTGCAACGTATATTAGATCTTCATTCGGGAAATCAAAGTTCAAAGGCTTGTAATCTTCTAGAGCTCTACTGGCCGAAAAATCTGCTATTGCGCTCCCTTTCATAGCCTTCTGATTCACATAGATTATATCAAATTCAGAAAGCAAAATTTGCCATCGGGCCAGCGTTTGAGAGCTCCGTCGAAGTTTAGCTTTCAAGGATGACCTTCTTGAGAGTCTTCTTCAATGGTTGCAACGTACATTAGATCTTCATTCGGGAAATCAAAGTTCAAAGGCTTGTAATCTTCTGGAGCTCTACTGGCCGAAAAATCTGCTATTGCGCTCCCTTTCATAGCCTTCTGATTCACATAGATTATATCAAATTCGAAAAGTAGAATTTGCCATCGGGCTATTCTTCCATTCAAAGTAGTCGACTTCATCATGCATTTTAGAGGGTCCAGTTTTGAGATGAGCCAAGTTGTGTGGTACAACATGTATTGTTTCAGTATTCTGGTTGTCCAGATCAAGGCGTAACACAACTTCTCGATTAGCGAATATCTTGTCTCACATTCAGTGAATTTCTTACTGAGATAGTATATCACTCTTTCTTTTCTTCCTGACTAATCATGGTGACCAAGTACGTATCCCATGGAATTCCCGAATACTGCCAAGTACAGTAATAATGGCTTATCTGGACTAGGTGGCATCAGTATTGGGGCATTGGACAAGTAATGTTTGACCTTTTCAAAAAAATTTTGGCACTCAACGTCCCATACACCTGGATTGTGTTTCTTAAAGAGACAAAATATAGGGTCACATTTCTCAGTTAATTGTGAAATGAACTGGGCAATGAAATTTAGCCTCCCTTAAGCTTCTTTTTGAGTATGCGGCGGAGGCATCTCCTGTATAGCCTTCACTTTATCCAGGTCAATCTCAGTCCCCTTTTCATTGACTACAAATCCTAACAGTTTCCCCGACCTAGCCCCGAAGGTATATTTTGCTGGATTGAGCTTTATTTGAAATTTTCTCAATCTCAAGAACAATCCCCTCAGGACTTCTATTTGCTCATTTCATGCTCGACATTTTGAGATCATATCATGGATATAAACCTCGATCATGTCATGAAACAAGGTTACCATGGCTCTTTGATATGTTGCTCTCGCATTTTTCAATCCAAATGGCATCATTTTTATAACAAAATGTTCCCCACATGGTTACGAATGTAGTCTTCTCCATGTCTTTAGGATGCATCTTTATCTGGTTGTATCTCGAGAAACCATCCACGAAGGAGAACAGTGAGTAATCTACCGTGTTGTCTACTAAGGTGTCGATATGAGGCAATGGGAAATTATCCTTCGGGCTGGTTTTGTTTAAATCTCTGTAGTATACGCACATTCATACTTTCCTATCTTTTTTAGGGATGGGGACGATATTAGCTACCCATTCTGAATATTTAACCACTTGTAAGAAACCAGCATCGAATTGTTTCTTGACCTCTTCTTTTATTTTCAGCAAAACGTCAGGCCTCATCCTTCGGAGCTTCTGTTGAACTGGCTTACACTCTTTTTTTATGGGGAGTCGGTGTCCACGATATCAGTACTTAACCCGGACATGTCTTGATATGACCATGCGAAGAATTCATTGAATTCTTAGAGTAACTCAATGAGGTCTCGCTGCCTTTGCGGTGATACAAGCTCTGATCTTCACCTCTCACAATTTCTACTGATTCTTTGTAAAGCAGGATTTGTTTCTTATCTTGTTCTACCATTCTTAACAAATCAGGAGATAAGTTACAATCTCGATCATCTTCAAAGTCCTGAGGTTCCTCTAGACACATATCTTGCTTAAAAGGAGATTTTGAGTCAGTAGTAGTGTCACACATATCACTGATATCGGAGACTTGTTATAGGAACGAAGGAAGACCCAAAGAACAAAAGAATGTTTGCCAAAATAAGACATAAAGATGCATTTTATTGAAATAAAAATAATGGACATGTGCCTTTTTCACAAAAGGATTCCTATTGCTCCCAGGCTTAGAGCAGTAGGTGTGTTCTGAATATTACTCCGAAATGGTCCTAAAAACTACAAGAATCTCCTCCATAGTCTGGTTGTTCAGAACATTTCCAGGGATGTAGGAACAAAATTCCTGATAGTTTTTTTTAATTCCTTCTTCAAAGGCACAAACATCTTTCTCTTTCGAACCTTCGATATCCTCAAAGAATTCCGACTCTTTATTATTTATCAAGCTCTATACTAGAGTTCTGAACCCAACGCACTTTTGGATTTTATGAAATTTATTGCATGCAATGAAATGTAATGGAAAAGATGCATGCAAAAAGGCATTGATTCTAGTTCAATTCTATTAGAACAAATTTACTAGAAAACAAGTTTCTTTACATAAAGCAGATACATATACGGCCTCGCCTTTACACTTATAACCTTAACTTTCCCAAGAAACGAAGCTAATTTTCGGCCCCGATCCGACTCTGATTCATATTTCAGTCTTTGAACGGCTAGGGTCTACAAGTGGTCCATATCGCTGACCTGCCCCTCTCAGAGGCTGTCACAATTCTCTTGTTTGCCTTTTCTTGGACTATATTCGCGCGGCCGTGTTGTTTTCCACTTTATCAAGAAACCCGTTTTACATGACAAGCTCTCTATTTAGCAACCGAATGTGAATCAACACCCTTTTCTATGATGAAAATGCAATGCAATCACAGTCAAAACAAGTCAGCATACTTCATACAAAGCTAGAATTTAAAGCAAGTAAGAAATAATAAATAGAATAGTTATTCGGGTGACCTGTAACAACCCAATTTTCAGTGGTGTCAGAAACAGTGATTTGGGATCACTAAATTCGACAAGTAAGTTTGAAAATTTAATAAATTAATAATTATGGGTCAAGTGTGAATTTAGAAGAATTAGTGAATTTTGTGATTTAAAAAGAATTTAATAGGTAATTTGGGTCTAAAACGAGGTATCGAGACCTCAAATTCATAAGTCGAGCAATAAATATTTTTATAAATATTTATGGAGTTTCATTGAGTTAGTATTAAAGTTTCGTTAGAAAATTTTAACGTTTGGATAGTCAATTAATAAAAAAGGACTAAATTGAAAATAGTGTAAAATTTATTAAATTGTGATTAAATAGCTTAAGTAACTAATAAGAAGGGATTTAAAAGGCAACTGGGCCCAAATTATATGGGCTGATGGTTTGGGCAAGAAAATCAGCAAGAAAATAAGGAGAATAAGGGCAAAATTGGAAATTTTGCAAATTAAACATATAAAACAAAGACAAAATTGAAAAATCTAGAGATTTCATCATTTTTCTTCAGCCAAAACGCCATAGGAGAGAGTTTTAAAGTTGTTTTTTCATATTTTTCATCATGTAAGTTCAATTCTTGCTTTTTCTTTGTAATTTTTCATGTTTTGTGACTTTTACAATTAAGTCCAACAATTAAATTCATTTGTTTTTGATTCTATGAATGATTTTTAAAGTTACCATGAGTGAGTACTGGAATTTTATGATGAATTATCATATATTTGAACCTTTAATTTCATTATATTATGATTTTATTAAGTGATTTTAGTAGAAATTAATTTTTAGGACCTAATTGTGAAAAAGCTAGAAATTGGGGTTTTGTACTGAAATTATGAATATAAAAAGCTGTATAAAAGCCTAAAATGATTAGATAAAGTGTTATTTGAGGAAAAATTAGTTCAATTAAAGTGTTAATTGAGTAGGGACTAAATTGTAAAAATTGTAAATTTTGGGGTAAAAGTGTAATTTTGAAAATTTAAGGGCATAAATTGCGAATTGAATTAGTATTAAATTAGATGCTAATGAATAGAAAAATTTATAAACGCAAAAAAGAGAAAATATCAAACTAGTCCCTAAAATTTTACAAATTCTACTGATTAGCCCAGTTAAGTTCATATGGCTAAATTTAATGAATTGTTATGAAAATTTCATGAATGATATGGTATGTTATTGTATATGAATGCTATTAAACTGAGATAATTGTAAAAATATGAATGTTTAAATAAAAGTTCTAATTTAGTGGAACATTGGATTGAGTATTGTCGTTCAGTGACTCATACGCATTGACAGAAAAGATCATGGTTGGACCATGGTAATATGTGATATGTGATTTCCGTATAAGACCATAGTTGGGCTATGACATCGGTGTGATATGTGCTTCCATGTAAGACCATAGCTGGGCTATGGCTTCGGTGTGTGATATGTGATTACGTGTAAGACCATAGTTGGGCTATGGCTTCGGTGTGTGATATGTGATTATGTGCAAGACCGTAGTTATACTATGGCATTGTGAAAATGAAGTACTCAATTCCGTAACCGTTCTCTAAATTGATTAAGAAAAGTAAGCGATAAATAGACCCAAGAGATTGAAATTGATTATTTATTGATATTGAGCTCAATAAAGTGAATTTTTTCATTGATTTTGTGATTGACAGGAAGAATTAGTGAAATTATATATTGTATAAGTGTTATAAGATGTTCGGTAAGAATTATTTTCTATGCCTATGAACTTACTAAGCTTACATAAGCTTACTCCTGTGTGTTTAATGTTCTTTGTAGATTGACGTGAAATCGGTGGATCGGATCAACACATCAGGGCACACTATCCAGATTACTTCGGTAAATTTTATTGTGCACCTTAAGGTTTATATGGCATGTATAGGGTTTAATTGAAAGGAAGTGAAGGTGTTATAAACTTAGTTATCAACATTTTTCACTAAAACAGTTTTGGACAGCAGTAGTAGTCCGACTTTGAAAATTCACCAAAAATTTTGGAAATCGAATTAGAGGTTGAATAAAATATGAAATTAAATCCTATTGAGTCTAGTTTTATATAGAAGAAACGGTGTAAGAAAAAGAATTTCATTTTATGAGATATTTGAATTTTTGTGAGACAAGGTCAGATTGATTTTGGTTTCCCCTGTTTTGACTTTCGAAAATCATTAAAAAATGTATAAAACTACTTGGGGGTTTAAATTTGTATTTTTAAACTATTAATGAGTCTACTTTCAATATAAACAAACTAAAACATCGTCCAAATCTCGTACTAAGAGATAATTAATTTTTAGTGAAGAAAGGTCGAAACTGTCAAATAGCAAAATAGGGATAATTTTGAAGAATTAACTGTACTTATTGGCTAAATTATAAATTCTAAAATTTTTAAGGTAGAAATATATTTGAGTCTAGTTTCTAAAACATTAAAAGGATCTTAATTTGAAATTCTGTAGCTTGAGATGTAAATAATTTAGTGACTATGACTCAAGTGGATAGTTTCACTATGAACAGTAAATATCATGAATTATCTAAAAATATTCTGAAATTTTTGGTAATGTTCCATAACCCTATTACAGTGTCAGATACGGGTTAGGGGTGTTACATGACCACTTGAGGTTTGGTGTGGTTCTACCTAGGGTAGGTTCCTAGGGCTCATTATATGCGGCTCGGTTCTAAAGTAAGGGTACCTAAACCTGCAGATTCCTCGATCTTCACCCATTATAGGCTCATACGGACCGAGTTCAGTTCAGGGGAATACATTTCCCTATGGTTATACGGAGATGAAGATCTCACGAAGACATTGGTACGGATGTATCCCGAAAGCGATCCACTATCCTACACAGAGGTGAAGACCTCACGAAGGAATAGTTTCCCACTCCCACTTAAGAAGGGCAAAATAGAACGGTTATGCAAATGCAATATGCAGAAAACACACAAAAATAAAATTTTAAACTAATAAAATAGATATACTACATCGTTATACAACCCGAGATATCAAAACATTAATGATGAAATGCAACAAAGGGGGTCGTAAATTTAAACCAAATTGTCAATTTTCGACAAAAAAGACCAAAAGTAATCAACTCGTGGCTTGACTCTCTTATTTTATCCCCAGTGGAGTAGCAAGCTGTCGAAACCTTTTTTTTTTGAAATCGACTTTTTCATTTTGAAAACCAAAATGGGAGTCGCCACCAATCCATTTTATATGAGGTGTGATCGGATCACCTCGAAACTTGATCTTTTTAATAGAAGATTTAATTTATTAAAATAATGTTTTTCAGTCTACAAAAAAAATCCAGAAAACGGGTTCGGGAGTTGGTTACGCACGAGGAAGGATTAGCACCCTTATGATGCCCAAAATTGGTACCTAGTTGATTACTTGATGTCTTAGTATCGAAAATTGAAAATTTGAAGAATTTAAAATACGATCCCTTTTTGTACTAATGTCAACTTTGCTTACAAATTGCTTAAATAAATCAAAATAAACGTTAAAGACCCTCTCGTCTCAAGATAACAAAATGTCACATCCCGTAAGTTAGGACATGATAAAATGAGAAAAATTAACAATAAAATGGGTTAAGGGGTTAAAATCAGATGCGCGAAGAAAGGACAGGGACCGATTAGGCAATAATCCCTTTTGTCCATATGCACATCATTTCACAGAGGACTGAAATGAAACAATGTAAAATTATGGGGTAAAATTAAAAGTAAAAAAAATAAACAGGATTAGATTGAAAACGGGCGAAAAAACGGAAGGACTGACCACGCAAATGGACCCCTCAGGTTAAAAACGCGTGGATCCCACGTGATTCGGGTCCGGTCGTCGGGCTCCACTTCAATACGACGTCGTTTAGGGGCCGAAGGGAATAGGCTAAAACAGCATCGTTTCCAGGCCCTGTTTAAACCAAAAAAAACTCCAAAAAAATCATTCCATCCTTGTTTCAAAAAAAAAATCCAAAAATGCTCTCAAACCCTCTCTCACTCTCTCTTTCTCCGGTCTTGGTTTCGGCCATTGGCCACCGTGGCGGCTGCCGGCGACGATGACGTCGTACACGGTAGCCGGAGAACCCAAAATCCAATTTTTGACCCTTTTTTTTTATAAAAGAAGGCTTTAGATCCACATGCAAACGCCTAAAAAAGGAAAAAGGAATGAAAAAGATTTGGCTTTTGCCCTTTGAACTCTCGTATACCTCTCTTTTGAAACCCGATCGAAACCCTAAAGGGTTTTTGTGGCTTTCGCAAACAGAGGAGAATCTCCGATGGTGGCGTGACGCGAAGAGACAGGTAAGTTTACCTTTTTTGTTTTATGTTTTACTTACAAAATAAATAAATAAATAAACTAAAATACATAACAGAAAACAAATCACATTTTTTAACTTTGAGTTTTTTTTTTTTGATTAATATTGTCTCTGTAAAAAACAATTACAATCCAGTTTCTGGCTTTTATAGCCGAAATATATTACAGGATATTGTTTTTTTGCTTTTTCTTCTTTTCTCTTTTTTGCTTTTGATGTTCTCTACTGTGTTTTCTTTCCTTTGCAGGAAGCCATGGAGAGTCAACGGAAGGGAGAGGAAATGTGCCCTTTGTCGTTTTGGTGCAAGGTTGCACATGGACCTCGGGACGAGAGGCTTCGAGACGAGGCGTGGGTGACGTGGCCGAGGAGAAACGGCGCAAAGGGGTCTCTAAGATTTTTGTTTTACTGGAAATGTTTAAACATTTTGGGCCATTGAACTTGTATTTTTTTTGGGTTAGGGTTTTTTGCATTTTGGGCTATATTGGGCTATTGTAGTTTGGGCTGATAACTATTGTAAATGGACTGTTTAATTATTATTTTTTATTTTGGTTTTTTTATTTGGTTTTGGGCCCGGGCAAATTGGGCCTATTACATTTTCAATGTGATATGAAATATTATTAGCCACATATGTGGCGCATGCTCAAACATTTTGTTATTCTTTGAGGATGGATATGAAAATGTAGTAATGAATTCTATCATTACAGATAGAAAATATTTATCTTATTTGGTACTGAAACAAACTAATATCATCCAAATATTTGATAGTACAAAATTAGTTGAAAGCTCCAGAAGAGCTAATATATTAATATCTAAAAAAGCACAAAATTTGTGATGTTAACGCATTAGTTTTAAAAGATATTCATTATAATGGATATCATATTGAGATTGTGAATGAAGAAAAGATTATATTTCATATGAATCACTATTGCTATAAATATATATTTTGAAAGGATAAAAAAAAGGAAGGATCGAGTTATTGATTACTCTTATTATTAAATTGAATTGACTGTGGCTATCTTTGTGATCTTCTTTTGTCATCATCCTCTTTAAGGGGTTGAAAGCAAAATATTTGACTGTGAAAGATGTACTTATGAGCAATAAAATATAGTAATTCCATCTAAAGCTCGTTATGGTTAGATGCACCTGAAGTTGTAAGTTTTTTTTTTTAAAAACTGTGAGTATAACTCTACAATATTCATAATAAATTTTCAATTAAAATCATGTGGAAAAATATAACTGATAAGAACTTATAAGAGAGAAAACTTATGTACGAAATTTACTATTGGAGTTTAATTTGCTTATTTCTTGATAAAAATCGTCAAAACTCAACGCAGAAAAAAAAGGTACATCTTTAAATATTAAATCAACTTGATATATGGTTTAAATATTTGAGATGGTCTTCTTTTTTATTACATGAGCTACATATTATTTTAAGCATCTTATTTGTTCATGAAAATAAATATTAACTGATTTATTTATATCGCTATAATTAAATAATATATTTGATTAAAACATATCTAGTATGCATATTTGTGTTAATAAACCAATGAATTTTATGGTTATTCAGATTTAATTTAGTTCAAAGAATTGTTAAAGTTAGTAGTTCATACGTTTTATATTATTCTATGTGTTAAATTTTTTTTTAGATAATTTTAAAAATATATATTTTATGATAATAAATTAAAAATAGTTAAAAGTAGAACAGAGAGAGGAATTACAAATTGAAAGAAAGAAATGTTGGGAAAACATGAATATTTTGTAAAATTTGAATCTTCAGATGTCAAATTCCAGGTTCGAAGTTCCGTTTGGGATTTTGCGTTGAAATTTCAGACAATAAAGCCTATGGTATGCGAAATCCATGGTTTTTGGGTCCGAATCAATGAAGTAATTAGTTTTCTCCATATTTTAATTAAATAAATTATTAAAAAAATTAGAAATTAAATGTTTATTTAAAAGTAATTTTTTATTTGATTAGTTTGACATATCAATCTAGTCCGATTTTAATAACATTGAAAATTTTTGAGAAGATAAAGGAGAATAACAAAAGTTGAAGGTTAAAATACGTTATAAGTCTTTGAGCTCTTCACAAACTTGAATTTAGTCGTTGTACTTTTATTTTTAGGAATTTAGTCTACTTATTTTTATATTTCAAAATTTAGGTCAAGTAGTTAACACTGTTAATTTTTTTGTTAAATTTATTAGTGTGACATTTTGACATAAAAAAAATTCAATTAATAGTTATATAATTAAAAATGATGTAATTAACTTGAATTTAACAAAATAAATTTCACAATGATAACAGTTAGACAAAAACTTTGAAATATGAAAAAAAAATAAAAAGATTAAATTTCTTACAATTAAATCAAAATTTAAAATTAAAAGAAAAGATTAAATTCCTAAAAATAACTATGGACATATTTTAACCAAAATAAAAATAAAAAGAGGGATTCTAAGGTTTGAGCTCCAACCCAAATTTCACCAGAAATGATGAGTGTCGAAATCTTTTTTTTTTTTGAAGCCTACTTTTTGTTAAAAAAATGAAAATGGGAGTCGCCACCAATCATTTTTTATGAGGTGCGATCGGATTACCTCGTAATTTTATGGTTTTCATAGATGGTTTGGTTTACTAAAACAACATTTTTTTTGGTCTATAAACTTCGAGAAATGAGTTCGGGAGTCAGTTACGCACGAGAAAGGATTAGCACCCTTGCAACACCCAAAATGGGTACCTAGTTGATTAATTAATATCTTAATGTCGGAAATTGAAAACTTGAAGAAAGTTTAAAATACGATCCCTCTTTGTATTAATATTATGTTTACTTAAAAAAAGTTGCTTGAATAAATCGAAAAGTATATTAAAGACCTTCTTATCTCGAGGCAACAAAATGTCACGTCCCGTAAGTTAGAATACGACACTTCAAATCTTCGAGAATAAGTTTGCCTTTATTTTTTTTATTTGAAATTTCACGTGTTTCAATTTTAAAAGGATATTCGGTTATTCAGACCCAACGATAAAAATTGAAACCTAGTAAGTTAGGGCACGACTTTCTCGAGTTTCCAAATACAGAATATTGCCTTATTTTGAAAACTTTCCTATTTTTGAATAACATCAAACGTAGTATTTAAACGATTGTATTTAGTTTATTCGAGTATGGTATATAAAAATTGGCTAAAACGTGAAAATCTCATGTTTATCGAATGGTGATGTAACATAAACTAATAAAGCATAAAATATGATGATAATAAAAATGACAATAATATGCATATTAGAACAATAATAATAATGAAAATGATAATAGTGATAATAATAATACTATATAAAAAAATAAAATAAAAACAGTAATAATGATAATATAATAATATAAAAAGGCCAAAATAAATAAAAAGTGCAATAAATATAAGAACAGACCAAAAAAAAAGTAAAATAAATAAATAAAATATGAAAAGTAAAAAAATTCATAAAAATAAATAATTTAGGAAGAGTCCAAATTAAATAAATGAGGGCTAAATCGACATTTAAATAAAATAGGAGGAATAAATTGCGAATAAATAAAAAGAAAAGGGAGAAATACGGGCCAAAATGGAACACACACGAAAGAGGGAGGACCAATTGGGAAATTATCCCTTGTCCTCAAAATGACGTCGTTCCTTAAAGGGGTTAAAATGAAATACAAATAAAATTATAGGGCGAAATTTAAAGAACAAAACGAAAAAGGACTAAATTGCAATGGGCTACAAAAGCGAAAGGGCCTAATACAAAAATAACCCATGCGCTAAGAAAACACGCAGATCCTCAGGAGCGAGTTGGATCGCCATAGGTCGACCCAAAATGGCTCCATTTTAGGTGCTTAACCACTAAAACAGTTCAAGGACCAAATTGAAACAAAACTAAAAGTTTGTGGTAAGTTTTAAAAAATAAAAAATGAGATAGGACTAAATTGAAATGCCCTGTAAAAGCGGAAGGACTGATCGTGCAAATATACCCTTTTTTGAAAGCACGCAGATCCTCAGGAGCGGGTCGGGTCGGCTCGCGGGTTACGTCAAAACGACGTCATTTTGGGGCTATTGAAGCCAGCCTTAAAACGGCGTCGTTTTAGGGGTCTATTTAAGCAAAAAAAAAAACTTCAAAAATTTCATTTCATCATCCTTTCAAAAAAAAAAAAACTCTCAAACTCTCTCACCCCCTAGGTCGGTGTAACTCCGGCAAAGGCTCCGGCCGGAAAATAAAAAATTTCTTTTTTTTTAAGCCCTTTGCCTTCCCAAGCCTAGATATGAGGGTAAAATACTCAAATAACCCACCAAAATTCGAAAAAGAGATAAGGAAAAGGGAAAAAAAAAAGAAAAGAAATCAAGAGACCTTTCGGTTTCTTTATACAATTGTCGCGCACGGCCGTTCCGCCGAAACCCCAAATAGGACCCTAATGGGTTCTTGATTTTAGGTGCTGGAGAGGATCTCCGACTGCGACAGAAGGCCAAAACAACAGGTAAAACTCCTATATTTAGTTGTTGTTTTTTTTATTTTAGTTTGAAAATAAAAATAAAATGCTACCTCTTTTTTTTTCTTTTGAACTTTGATGCTTTTTCTCCTATTTTTTGTGTTTTCAATAGATACATTATCCATGACTTTTATAGCCGAATGATAGAATATATTATTTGCTTTTTTGCTTCTACTTGCTACTGTTTCTCTGCTATTTTTGCCTTTTCTGCTCTGTCTTTTTTCTTTGTTCTTTTTTGCAGGTTCTGACGAGGTCAACAGAGGATGGAAAGGCTGGCCTTTGCTATTTTGGTGCAAAACGGCCAAGGTGCTAGGCCTCGGGTGGCGTGCGCGCTGCGAAGGCACGAGGAGGGGGTGCGACGCACAAAAAAGGCTAAGGTTCTTTTTACTAAAGATGTTTAGGTTTTCGGGCCATTAGGGTTTATTTATTTATTTGGGCCATTGGGTCATACTGTAAATAGACTGCTTTCTGACTAGGACTTTATGTTTTTAGTTTAGTTTTTATTTTATTTGTTTGTAGTATGAGCCTGGGCGAAATTGGGCCTCTATAATGAGTCTTTCGGGTTAATCTCAAGAGCCTCCAAACTTCACTCTTTGTAGTTGTTTGTTTTATTTAAAAAAAATGTATTCCTTTAATTCCTTATTTGATTTAGTATTTATATTTAATATATTTTCTTTTCTTTTTCTTTTTATTTTTATTTTTATTTTTATTTTTGACCAAAATTTATAATTTGTAATTATAATTGTGCTGAACATTTTGCAAAAAAAAGAACGTGAGCCCCTAAAAAGTATTGAAGTCTTAATCAATAAAAACTGTGATGTAGAAGTAGGCAGCCGCAAATTCGGGCCCTCAAAAATGAAAAATTAACCTTTTAATCCCTTTACAAAATTTAAAATTAAAAGTTAGAGTACCGCATAAATATTTTTAATAATCATGAATTAAAGGTGTCCATTGACCAGGTCGAGGCCAACTAAAATCTTAGGCCCGTTTGTTCGAGCGGCTGAAAAAATGGGTTTAAAATTTTGTCTAAACCCGACTCGGCCAGCCCATATTAAAGTTTTTTTATATTATTTTTATATATTTTTTATAAAAATATTAAAATAAATATCTCTCAACAAATTAAAAATAAGTTAAAAAAATATGTTTACTTAAATAACACAAAGATATGTGCAACTTACCAAACAAATACCTCTAAAATAGTAACAAAATTAATAATAAAACAAGAGTTATATAATATATAAACAATAATAGCAATAGAATATTAAAATAGTAACAAAATAATGAGAAAACAATAAGAAAATAATAGCAAAACAATAAAAAAAAACTATTTTTTTCTTCTTTTTTTACAAATTCAGTCCAAGTCAGACTAGGGCAAAAAAGCCTTATCCAAGGCTCAGCCGTTTTCTAAACAGACCTTTTTTTTTATTCAACTCCATTTTTTAAGCTTATATTTTTATCTAAACTTTTTCACTTTTTAAACGGATGTTCAAGCCAAACAAAATTATCCAACCCATAAACAAAACTATAATAAACTCATAAATTGATACATAATAAAATTTAATTTCTACCCCTAAAATCGTAAACTGCAACTACTTTGGGGGCTATTATTTGTATGAAGAAGTAGAAGAGGGGATTGATTAATTGATCCTTTGTGTTGGCCCGACAAGGTAAGTCAGACTGAATGTCATGTGATGGCCATTTTGCTGGCTTTACACTTAGGGCTGCATCACATACTATTTCACATATATTGTTTGAAGATTTATCCCTTTTGAATTTTTATATGGTGCCTAAATTAAGTAAAATACTAGTTAAAATATATAAAAACTTATCAAATGGAAATATGTATTAAAAACCTACTCACTTTCCTTTGTTTTTAAGGGATAAATCTCAAAATTATATATAAACTTTAATTTAATGTACAATTTAATACTTGAATTTTGATAGTATGTAATTATACGCATGCAACTTTGATTATGATTCAAATGTATACATGAAACTTTAATTTTGATTCAATCACACACATTTAAAGAAATAAATATATTAATCTATTTTTATATTAGATAAATATAATTATATATGTATATGCAATGTATAAATATAAAACGATGCTATATTGATAAATGTGTTAATAATTTGTGAGAACTGGATCAAATCTAAATTTAATGTACAAAATTGTACAAAATCAAAATTAATATATAAAAATGCACATCAGACCAATGTTCGTGTATAATTTTGAGATTTATCCCTAAAAGTTTAATATGCAAATTATTGACTTTTTTTTTGTTCACAACAATCATAATACGTGTATTTGTAAAGTGAATTAAATAATGAAATTAATATCATAACCATTCACAATACTATTTTAAAAAAATTATCTTAAGTTTAACTAATTAGTTTTACAAACTATTTTTTTTTAAAATTAGAAATATGCTTATAATTATAATTATTTTATTTAAGGATTGATCTACTTACACTAATATAAAAATTAAGCTACACTTTCATGACCTTTTTTTTACGGAACACTTATAATTATATTTAATTTTTTTTAATAACATAATAATAACGAGTTAAATGAACTGGTCTATCTATTATTCTATTAGTACTATTTCTTTAAATTTAAATTTTTTTCATCTAATTAATTTATATAAAATGAGTTTTATACAAAAAATTGAACTCGAAATAACTAAATTCAACTGAATGCATTAGTTAAAATAGATTTTTCGAAACCCTAACCTTTTTGAGCCTTGAAAATATTTATGTGAGCTGATAATAACAAAGATTAGAATATATTTTATTTTTAAATCATGATTTTTATAATAATTTGCTTTTGACTTTTCTTTTCCCCTTTTATAATAGGATAATTAATTCAAGCAGCCTTCCACTGGAAGAATCTGAGTATAATAGTAGTTTGTTTGGCATGACAAAGAAGAAATTTACTCAAAAGCATGTAGAGGTCAAAGGCAACTAGTGTAGTCAATATTTCCCACCTACCAAGGACCAAGACTTTTTTAAGAAAAGAAATTCGATGAATTTCAAATATGAGAATAATCTTTTTTTTTTTCTTTTACTAAGCTAAATATGAGAATAATCAAAAAAACAAGGTAACAATATTTTACGTTTGTTTTATATCAAGTTTATTATAATATGTATATATAATAATTATGAGGTCTCGTGTGGTGGTTGATCACCTCATTCTTTAATTATGAAGTTGGGGTTTGATTTTCATCCATAGGAATGAAGTATATTTCTTAATTAGTCGTTTATCTTTTTAGAGAACATTTACGATAAAGGGATTAACTATTGTTACCGGATATTATTATAAGTTAATGGAGCACCATGGAATAAAACACATTTCATGACTAGTCGTCTACTTTAAAAAAAATTTATAACGAAAGAATTAATCATTGTTATAAATTAATTGAGCACTAAATCAATTAGATAAAGAAGGGATTAGAAACTATATAAATGATGAGATTTAAATTAAACGATTTTTAATTTTTAATTTATTATTATTTCAATCGATGTCTCATTTGTTTTTATATACCAATTTTTTATTATAAATTTGTAGTATAATTCTGTTTTTCACCCCCCACATTATAGAGTTCCACCTAATGAAAGTTTGTGCTTTCCGCTCTATTTTCTCTAAAAAAATAGTGATGGTTTTAAGTTTAGCCTATTATGTTTTCTTTGAAAACTATGGTGGTTATTGTCCAACATATTTCTTTTTAAGAGTATTGGTGGTTTTTATTTTTATTTTTATTTTTAGTTTTACTAGTGTTTTGATATATATATATATATATGGATTTGTCAAAAAAAAAAAGTGTGTCACTAGATTTATTGAAATTCGTTTTTGGAGAACCTCATGGGGATAGAGCATTGTGATGGTACTCACAAAATTAGACTTTAAGATGTTGAGGAGGAGAATAGACCATTCGAGATTTGATTTTTCATGCATCACTAATGTAATGGGTCTTTTGACAGTGATTTCTTAGTTGATTTGTGTTCATCGTCAAGGTGGTCTAATGATGATGAGTTAAGATGCAGTTATCAACAATTGATCAAAGTGGTGCATCTTTGGTTTATTTTTGAATTTTTCTAGTGTTATAGTTACTATCAGTTTGTCTCTCTTTTATTTGTGATTTTTTTTTCATACAATGACATTTGTACATCAATTTATAATATTTTATTTATCGTTTCTACTAAGTAACATGTTTATGTACACTTTCTTTATGGTTCCTATTAATACCAAGTGTTTTTCTTCATAAAAATTGTGTATTTTCTTAACGTGTTTAAAAATAAGTCCATTATGATTCTTCTACTATATTAGGAAAAAAATATTTAACTCCCTCTACTTTAAATTAGCGTAATTTAGTTTTTTTTTTTTTCGTGCTATTTGTAAGATGACATGAATATCTTTTAAATGCCCTTAACTACTCAATTGACATATAAATTTATTATTAATTAAATATGATTGATTGGATTTTTATATGTAACTAATCATGTGAGAAGAAAAAAAACCAAGGTTGTTATCAATTTAGACTAGAGAGACCAAATGATGCGAAACTAAAGGAATTAAATCCTAAATTTTAATATGACTAAAACCATAAATGGATAGGATTTAACCGCAGCAGGGCATAACTAATGTCTTTCACTTACCTGCTCACTCGTATGATAGAATTGAAACGACTGTAGAGAGTTGTTTTATTAAGGTGAAGATTTAACCATAATTTAAAATATGCTTAAAAGATGGCATATCCAAGTTTAGTAAGTAAAGACACAAGCACTTCAAATTAGAAGAAATTTTCAATTTTCAATTTATATCATCAGGATATGCTACAAAAATAAATAAATATTGGATGGTATCTTGGGTCTTGGCTATTGGATTCTCATCAAAGCCAAAATCTATATATAATGATCAAAATTGTGATGATGGCATAAAATAAGTATGTAATATTATGTAACATAATGAATTTATGGCATTATTATCGGACCTATACATGCCTGGAATATGTTGCTTAGAGCATGTTGAACTTCATTCGAGCTATGATCGCTTCGAACCAGATCGACCAACAGATGAAAGATATCTGCAATGTACTTTCTGCAGGAATCCTTCTCCAAGCAACTCAATGCCTTCAATGCAGACACAAGTAGAGGAGTCCTAGCTGCCATTTTTTCCTTTTTGGCTATTCCCAATGGGAGAATCCAATGAGTCACCGGTATCTCAACCGGTTTCTGCTGCCGTGCGTAGTTGTAATCGGTGCAGCTAAGGTATATCAGCAATATTTTTTCACACACTGCCACTAGTGATCTTAGGTTCATCTCCTTTGGGGCGGATGAATTGTTTTTGATTAAATCTTGGAGGAAGTTGAGGTAATTTTGATAAGCCTCGTTCTCGAAGTGAACCATGGGCGGTTCGGAGGTCTCCAAGATCGAGCATACTTTCTTTATTTTCTTTTGCAGGACAGTGTCGGAGTTCAGTTGCTGAGCATGTGATGTAATGGAAGAAAATATCTCGACAATGATATTTATGTTGGGAGCTACCAAGAATTGTAGGTTCGCTTTGTATATATCAGATATAACCTGAAATGATGAAAGCCAAAACAAGTATGATCATGTCAAAATGATTCCAAGGCACAGAGAAGTCATTATTAGCATTGCAACAAATAGAGTGTGTATGGGAGAACCTGCATAATCAGTAGCTGGACCGCGATAAAACTTTTCATTTTCGAAACCACATAAGCCGAAGTTTGCAGATTATCTTCCTCAAGGTCATCCTTGGTCAGTCCATGATCAGAGCTTGTTTCAGTATTAGTAGAGGATCGAGAATTCTCAGGCACCTTGATGTCATCCATGCTTCTCAAAATCTTCATAAACCCAGGCAATGTTGAAGTGGCAGCTTCTTTTATAGCTAGAAGGATTTCTTGCCATTCGTCTTTCGAAAATCTGCTTCCTAACTCTCCTGTCAAACGATATGTTGCCGAAACCCCAGTGCTTGCAGGACCCTGTTTTGTACTTTTTAAGTATCCTGCCAGTATAGATACTACATTTGGTAGTTGAGGTCTCAATACATTGAAAAACCTTATAACAAGATCTACAAGAGACTGCGCTGCGGCGGCAGAAATTTCAGGATCCCATGTGCTTCCATCAGGACGAGGAGATTTCGATGTTGGTGAATCCTGTTTTACAGGAGATGCACCATTAAATAAGGGGAGAACAACAGAGCTAAAAACACCAATCCAGAATGCTCGTGAGAAAAGATGACCATGATCCTTCAGGACATTGAAAAGAACTTCCGTCGAACTCTTTCGGATGGCTAACTTCGAGTCGGATGTTAGTTCTGATAAACCTGGAACATCATATCAAATTTCTAATATTAAAACAGGAAACAAACTTCATTTTTGGCAACATTGGAGGAAACTAAAGGTGATAACGATGAACAATCATGTTCCCATCCTGAGAGAAACAAATAGCCTATTTTGCAATCCAGATTCATAAAAATTGCTATAATAAATGTCGATAATGGCAGTAGAATGATTGCAAAGTAATAAGAAAAAAAAACTGGTGAAAACACACACAACCCTGTTATAATTAAAGTCTAATAGAAGAAGTATAGACCTATACGAATTCAACTTGTGCGGTATGATGCGTACCGCGGGGGCAGACGATCACAATCCCAGTCGAGTTTAGTGCTTAATGGGGATTTGTGGTGGGCTATGGTCTCGGTCCTTTGCCCCCATAGATCCCCTATTTTGCCTCTCTATTTTATTTTTTAACAAGTTACAGGATTCAGGTCAAATAACTCTTAACTAAAGTGTTAGCAAGTAGCTAAACTAGCCGATTACCTGCTAGCAAGGGAACCCAATAGGATGCATGATCATCACTGTCAGCGAAACTTTGTAGATCTCTATCATTCTTATCATCTGGGCTCTTATCAGCGCAAACAAGGCCTCCCTCAGCAAGTTTGATAGCACAAAACCGGAGAAATCCAATAGCATTAAGGCTAATATCACTGTCAAACTTGCTATTTGTGAACTTGATGAGGCATCGTACACAATCACTAAAAGTAGAAGCGTCTGTCTCACTGATATGAGGAAAGTACTCTCTAACTATTTTTTCCATGGTCCCAAAAGCTAGCAGGACAATATTCTTCCGCTCATCCACAGCAGCAGCTGTAAACACCTGAGTAAATGATAAACTTGTGTGAAAAGAAAAGCTGTTCCAGCTGCAATGACAATTGAAATCATGTATGAGCAATTAGCATACCATAAAGACACTTTTCCATCCAGATTTCACATTACTGACGCGGCTGAGGACCATCTGAGAAACGTATCGAACTATTAATTCCCTTATTTCTATGGAGTTGCTTTTTTGCATAACAATCACAAATGGTCTCAAAAATTCATTCTGGAAATTGTAGTTTGCCAGCTCCTCACGTTCTAAGAATTTCATAGCAAGCTGCCGCAACGAATCCATCACAAAGATTGCCACGGATAAATTCTCGGACAGTCCAACAGAAACAAAGAAATCAGAGAGAACATTCCATATGCGGAACCAAACTAATCTGATGCGGTTCATATTGTAGTGCCTGCAACATAAGATTCTAGAATAAGCGTTCTCCACAGGCACATAGAGGAGGGATATAGAGAGGGCTAGGGCAATTTCATCTCTGAAGTCAAAAACTGATCTGTTGGAGCTAGAGCATTATATGAAATTTTCTAAAAGAAAAAGATTAAGAATCTTACGCAATTTCAACTAGTTTTGTGAGGCTAAAAACTCGAGGGTCTGTTGGAGACTGCAACTCTGCTATAGAAACCTTGCAAAGGGCCTTCACAAAAGCCACTATTGCTTCACTGTTTAATCTTTGGCTATGTACAAAAACATGGTTCAACTCGGAACTTCCTATCTGTTCCAATAAATTCAAGTTTGCAATGAATTGATTAATCTGCTCTGGGGTTACCAGTCCTGAACTATTGGCTCCAACAGCGGCACTGTCGTATGACCCTCCTCGCACAACTGCCATTACAGCTGGATTCTGGAGTGATCCTTTTTTCTTCAGGGATTGAATACCAGAAGGTTTTGGCACCTTTTCATCTGTTTCTGTGTTAGGCACGGATAAAATGGATGTTTCGGTTGATGAACCTTCTCCCAACAGTTGCAGATGCTCAATTCTGGACAGGCATGTCAATATATGCTCCCAGGATTCCTGAAGATGGTTACCATCTTCAATGGCAATAGATATTATTGCCTATATTGTAAAATATTTCAAAAGGTGAGTAAAAAGAACACGTCACAGAAACTTAGATTTGATGCAATATTTTTCACAATTAGGCTAAGTGGTTCTACTTCAAGTGACTAGACTATCAATGTTCCACAACCAAGCAAAAGCCAAGAATAAGGAACTGGAAAACATAAAAACATAAAGTACAGGATATGAATTGTATTGTATCTGTGGTGCGAGGCTGTGCGTGCAAACATTGAGATGCTGCAATTCTTAACTCTTGTGTGATATAGCATATAAGAAAACTAGGAGAAAGATTCGATTCTTTGTTATCATGTGCAAACGAAAACTACTTACTTTTACAGCATCAACATTCTTTTGTTTCATGTCTGCAGCACAATGGAGAAAAGTGAACTTTGCCGTTGATGTGACAAAAGCATCTCTCTGCGTCTGCATTCCCATTACGGCAGTTACATGCACCGCATGTCGAAAGCCCTGTAAGCATTGAGTGGTAGCAATTCTATCATCACTCTGGTCAAGAGTGACACTGTATGCAGCCAGCATAGGTCCCCAGCAGACCTCCACCATAAACCTCAAGATTGCTACATCTGAAACAGAATGATAAACAGACCTGCAACAGCAAAGACAAAAGGTTACTAAATATTATGCAGGTCTTGTGGAAAATTTGGGATGACAAATTAACAAAGATCAATTAAAGCAGGATGGAGATCATATATCGAGGAAGGTACAAGGACTGAATCTTCTTCTATTAATGATGCATGTCATTCTCTTATCAAATTCTATTCCCGACAAGAAACAAAAATCATATGAATTCATTTCCCAACTAACATACATCAAAACCCGTGTCATGCAAAAAATGTATTACACATTTCTACTCATATACAAAAACATGTAAAAAAACTCATCTGAAGCTCTCGGATATATGGTATGGAGGAACATGAAACTAATCAATTGAGACTACGATTCATGACATAAATTTGACCTATTAAAGTGGCAAACATCTATTATTAGATTAAAACTTACTCTGATTTTCCCGAATTCGCCAAACCATCTTAAAAAGGAATTAGATTAAGACTTACTCTGATTTTCCCGACTTTGCCTTAAACTGCTCTTGGATTTGTCTTATAAGAAGCCCATTTGCACCCAATGCCTTTTCTTCTGTTTGCTTCCAAGTCACCAAATTGAGTATACCATCCAAACCCAATAACTTATTTAAGCTGTTCGCCTGCATGCTTTGAGGAACAGAAGAATCTGCATTCATCTTGATTTCATTATTCACAATTTGATCATAAAGAGCACCAAGATACTCCTCAGGTAAATCTTTGCCATCATCTATTCCTCGGTTGTTTCGAATGAAATCATACTTGTTCATCTGAATACGGAAACAACATAAAACAGAAATAAGAGCATAATCAAATCATTTGTAAATTTATCTATGTAGATCTGAAAAAACAATTTGCAGTAGTACAGGCGGGAAATTACATATTACTGACGGTATGAATTTAAAGCACCAGAATGGCTTACAAGTCCCAGAATAGATCATAAAGGAGTTATTCAAAATACAAGTATATGCATAAGCAAGCATGTAAGCTAAAGCTCACAATTTGATAACGTGTTGAAGAAACAAACCTTATCTTTGACCATGCTATTATGGGCATCAGTGTTGAGCATTATGACAGAGTATGCCAGTACATAGGCAGTATCTGCACTGGTAAATGAGTTAGGATTACATTTACAATAGCGCTCAGCAAACTTTTCCATGATGCGGTCAATTTTCTGTGCTTCTCCTGGCAACCTGAAGCCTTGTAGGAAGAACCTTATCGCTTCACCAAAATCCATAGATTTGAAATCAAAGGAATCCACATAAGCATGCATGACTTTCAAAGCAAAATCCTCCCTTTCACCCAAATAATCACCAATCATGGCTTCATTCAACCCAGTAGTGTTACTCTTCAGAAAAGCAGCCACTTCCTCTGGAGAGCTGCCAACCTTTTTGGTATTTATAAGAAACTCAATGCCTTTGGTTGGCTTCCTGTTAAACAACGAAACACCTTTCTGCATATAACCAAGTAAAGCTGTCACTAAAAACCAAGCTTGTGAAGAAAAGGAGAAAACTAAACATATATTAAGCTATATAAAATACGTGACAGAAGAGAAGCCAATAATGGCAAATTCTCATGATATGTTAAAGCAGCCCTCTCCAATAATTTGGATACTTAATAAGTATGTGGTACATGAAAACACAGTCGCGCTTGATCCCAGCTAACCTGAAGTTCAATCTTGTAAGCCCGCCGTTGCTCAAGTGTAGCGGCATTTGACAATTCAGAATTCATTTCTGGTTGCAACTCACAATCAGAGACTGTTCCATCTTCTGCAGTCAAAGTTGAATGGCCCTCTGCTGCAGTGTCACTCTTGAAGCTCTTACGCAAGTCAGAATCACCTATTGTCAGCTTTTGGTCCATCCAAGCTCCCATTGACTTAATGATGCTAACCAAGCAATTTACTGATTCATGCCGGAAAGTTATATCCTGGACTGCAGACAAAGTAGTTGTTGAAGCAGCTGGCGGTCCTAGAGCTGTTTTGAGAAGGCCGTTGACAATCCTGCAAATATCTGAGGGAATTATAAGAGTTTTAATACATTTTTATAAAGTGCAACACGTTAATAAATAAAAAAAGAATGGAATTTTTAATAAAACGAAATACATTAGAAGGGATGCTAAAGCAACCTCTGAGAACAACACCAAACGACTGGTTCTTGAGTTAATTCCTGGGTTGATCTACCCTCTTTTGCAAAATTTGAGAATTTGGTTTCAAATTCAGATCATTTTACATATGAATGGATATAAAGATTCTTAATACTACATTTTACTAAAGTTCGATTTTGAGGAAAAAGGAAAGTGAATTGAAATATTACATCAGAAAAGAAGCTAAAGCATGAACTAGGAACATCAGAGAATAATTTCCGCTTGAGTTAATTCCTATTTGACCTACCTCTTGCAAAAAATTGAGACAAGGTTTCGAATTCGTATAGGATTTCACATATGATTTGTTGGATGCTTATCTTGAAAATATGACATCATAAACTTATTTTATTTCATGAAAGCAGCATTCATGTCAAGCACTCGTACGAAAAATTATTAGGGGGGAAAATTACCTTTCAAATATGTTTGGTGAATCCACATCGCAGTCATAATTCACGAATATATCAATGATAATCTGTGAATCCGCAGCAATTTTTTCCAACAGATTAAGGACTGTCATTTTCTGTACAAAACTTGGCTGTAAAACATTCTCTAGAACTCGGAGGATAAGCATGGGAAAGAATATTCCAATTTCATCTTTCAACCCTGTTCTATATTTCGTTAGCAGGCTCATAAAAATACAACTTTGGAGCTGGAAAATTGACATCACTGACAATGCACTGTTTTTTAACAATGATAAGCAGAGATACTGCTTAATTACGTTAAGAAACCTGCATTTTGTATCACAGAATATAAGAACATTAGAATAAATTTAACTGAAGACTGCAGAAAAAAGAGTTATTTATCACCAACACTACACGACATACCAAGCAAGATGATGATGATGATGAGTTGACATTGGTTTTCGGAGCTCTTTCATTTAATTTTTGAAGCTAGCTCAATAAATTATTCTTTTTCATATTTATTCATGAAAATCTCACTACCCAGTATACATGCACTAGAGCAGAAATATCCCAGAACCGGGAGTGAGTATTGTTAAAAGCTATGTGCTTGAAACAGGTTCATTTTTTTTGTTTTATAATTCTCTCTACTTAACAAAAAAGTAAATTAGTTTATCATAGAGCAAACAGATTTTTTTTATTAAAAATTTCATGTATTTTGTTGTTAAAAATTGGTCTATATATGTTAGCATAATTATTTTGTCAATCACATATTTTTTAATAAAAAAGACCAATTTAATTTTTAATTTAATGTACAAAACTAATTTATTTAAATTTCTAATAAAAAATATATAATTTCACACCACTAAAACCTCCGTAATATTTTTACTATTAAACTCACTAAATCTAATAAAGCCCAAACCCAAAGCATATATGGCGACGATTGTTAGGAAAAAATCTAACAAAGCCCAAAGTATATATGGTGACGTGCAAACAACCATAATTATTTTATATAAAATCAGAACCCCACGTGAATAAAGTAGTATAAAATTACTTGCCTAACATTCGAGCGCCAAATGGAACCCCCATTATCCATTACAGCCTTGAGGAGCTCCAAAGACAGCGTTTTCCCTCTCAAAAGGATCTGATCATCATTCTCCTGTGATGAAAACTTCATTGACAACTTACACAAATTCTTAAAAACAAGAAAGCCGTCCTCCCTAATTTTACTAACCCCACCGGAACCCGATTCCATCCCTCCTTCCTTCGCCTCTAACTCCCCAATTTCCTCCTCCTCCCATTTCGACGTCTTCAAATCAACATTTTGCAGCTCCTGATCCTTACTCGGCTGCGATAGCTTCAAATCTGGAACCCCTTCACTGGCACTCATAACCTCGCTAACAAAATTCTGACAATGATAAATTGAACTTCCTTCATTTAAATTCTTATCACTAAACTCTAAAAGCTCACTAACCGACACTGTTTTGATAGAAACATCAATGGAATCTTCTTCCGCTCGGGTGAATACAATTAGCATAATCTGCGCCAAAACGGACTTAGCACAGATCTGATTGGTTCCATTCAAACCGCGTAAATATACGTTATAACAAGTTCTAACGACGTTGAGCAAGCAATCACCACGGATCAAAACGCAAGGACATCGGATGGCGGAGAGTAAAACTCTCAGCACGGCGAGCTCGAGCAATTCCTCGCCGATACCGCCGACTTTGCAAACGGCTTCGACGATTCTGTAGAGGATCAGATTGGAAACGTTGCCATGGATCTCGCCACGAGCGACGCCGAGTGAGAATAATTTGAAGGTGCATTCGAGGGCGGGCTCGGCAACTTTGACGTAATTGGTTTCCAAGGCGAGAAGGATCGGGTTAAGGACGAAATTGGCATCGGAAGATGAAATGCCGAGCAGCGGTGAAGTCGGATCGGACAAGCCGGTGTCGGAGAGGGTCTCGAGCTTGTCGAGGGCGGATTTGCATGAGGAAACGAGGTGCGTGTGTTTTCGCCATGCGGCATTTTTTATGATCTTGTCGAGCGGTGGGCCTAGCACACGGCCGCACCGCGACGGTCCTCCGAGCGTCTGGGAAGCTAACATCACCGTGTTATTATTATTACAATTTGATTATTCAGATCTCTGGGATCTGATCCGAGTGTTAATTGCATTGCAAATTCATCGGAAATTGAAAATGCGTGAGATAATGAGCCTTTTTTTTTTTTTTGGACACTGACCAATTCTTCTTGATGGGGGTTGGAATTTGATTTGCCTGAGGGGAGCAGAGCCGATAAATGTGTGCTTGATCGAGCTTTATGGCCAATTAAATATTAAAAAAATTCATTCAAATTTATTATTTTTTAGACAAGTTTTTATTTATTTTTTACACTTAAATAAGTCATTATGATTTGTGTTTACGGTTTTATTTCAAATAAAATATTAATTTATTTTATAAATACTTATTAATTCCATCCCTTTTTTTGTCCAAAAAAAAAAGTTCCATCCTTTTATAAAAATTTAGTCTTGTTGGATAACATTACTAAATTTTTCAGTTAAATCACTTACCTATTAATCAATAATTCAAGTCAGTAAAAAAAAAAATCAACGATTTATATATAATAAATTAATAAAATTTAACAATTTAAGTTTAATATATTTACTAATTATTTTACTACCATCTTAATTATTATATAATTCAATAATCAAATTATGATAAATTAAAATGTAAAGACTAATTTCTTTTTTCATAAAGTAGGAGGATGAGTTAATTAAATCATCAGTTTAAATATAAATTAAAAGTTAAACCACTGTATATGTAATATTCCTTTTCTTCATGGTATCGGAAACAGTAGTTTTGGGATTATAAATCCGACAAAAGAGTCCGTAAATATTATTATTTAATATTTACGAGTCAAATATAGTATTATAGTAAATTCTGAATTTATAATTTTAGTTAATTGAATGATTAGTTAAGTTCAAGTGGGTTATCTCTAAAGTCAAGTGATTTTAAAAAATGAGGTATTGGGGCCTTGTTTCTATAAACCGAGCTAATAAATATTTTTATTAAATATTTATGGAGTGATTATATAGGTGTATTAAAATTTGGTTAGGTAATTTTGATGTTTAGTTAGTTAAAGAAAGGAAAATGATTAAATTGTAAAAGGTGGAAATCAATCATTATTTCGTGTCTAAATGTCGTTTGAAGGACCTAATTTAGGTGAATCGGATAAGATTGGATCGTGAAGAACGTCGATCGTCAAACGGTGAAAGATGTGTGTTCTTTTACAAGCGAATTGGGGCAAACTGTGCCTAGGATTAGGGCCACATGGTTTGCCACATGGGCGTATAGACCATACAAGTAGGCCACATGGCCCCTCACACACCCATGTACCTTTAAAACCTAAGATAGTTTGAATCTCACACGATCATGAACCCTTCACATGGTCTGCCACACAGTTGTGTCTCCCTGTAGGTTAAATTTTGCATTTGCCACACGACCACAGTCTGTTACATAGCCTAACCACACAACCGTGTGACCTTTATTTTACAGTTTTACCCAAAATTTTGTAAATTGTTCAATTTAGTCCCAAAATAATCCCCAAACTATTTTTAGTGCTTTATTTCATTCAATTAAGTCTCTGATAATATGATCAATATTGGAATCCATGATTTGATTGACTAAATTATTACGATATATGCATGATATGAAAATATTACATGTTTACTGTCACAATAATTCTGAGGAACTGATAATATTTTTCGTACCACTGTGTTACTATTTACATGACATACACGCCTACTTTTACTGTTAAATTGAACTCATGTTAGGCAAGTTTATTGCTACTGTAATGATTTTTTATAGGCATGATAGTTGTTACTGTATCAATTTGCTATAAGCATGTTATTGCTACCGTATTGATCTGTTATTAGCATGTCATGTTGCATTGCATGGTATGGGACAATAGGAATGGAGGAAGTGTGAGCAGATTATATGCACTGTTGAATGGTTTATCCACACCATTTGAGCAGTTTATCTGCACCGTTGAGTGGTTTACCCATACCATATTTGCAACTTTTATCTACACCAATGAGTGGTTTATCCACACCCTACTAGCAGCTTGTCTGCAAAAAACTTTTTATAAAAAAACCTCGGTGGTTCATCCACCCTTTTTTTATTAGTGGTTTATCCACAACGAGTTATACATACATAACGATGAGTGGTTTATCCACAACGTGGTGTAAAGGTAGAAGAGTTCTAAGAACTCCTACTGTGGTGTGTAGCAGTGTGGTAGGACATTTTCTGATAAATTGAAATTGCATTACATTCATAAGCATTTGCATTGATATGAATATTAAGATATTATGGTGATGAGTTTATTTGAAATATCAATATTCTGAATTGCTATGCAATTGTGATTGTAATAGGCCAATTTTATCTGGCCCAAATAAAAATAAATAAACAAAATAAAATAAAAGGTCCAAAGTCCAATGATACAAAAAAAAACCCAATGCCCAAATATACAAACCCTAACCCAATAACCTCGAGGCCCAAATTACCAGTGGCCCAAAAGAACATAAACTTTTCAGAAGGCCAAGAACCCTAGGGTTCCTGGTGCCGCACCCCATTCGCAAGCACGCTGCCCAAGCCTTCTCGTCCTAAGGCCTGACGCGCCTCTGCGGCCTTTGCACCAAAATGGCAAAGGCAAGGGCCTTCGTCCCACTATTGACCGCTCACCGTCACCTGCAAAGAAAAAGAACAAAAGGACAAAAATACAGAAACAATAAAAGAAAACAGTAGCAAAAGCGGTAGATACAATAAAAGAAAATATGTATAATCTGCAATAAAAGCCGGATTCAAAATGTATTTTAAGAGAGACAGAAAGTAATCAAAAAAGATATACAAAGAAATTTTCAAAGGTGATTTTTTTTTTAGATCTGTTATTTTCTTTTTCTTTTCTTTTTTTTTTTTAATAAAAAAACAACATAATTTAAAAAAGAAGAAAACTCACCTGACGCTTCGTCTTCGGCCATTGTGGGTGGGCGAGGACTCCTTCTCCGAGGAGGGATGGTCCTCTCCGATGCGAAGGACCTCCGAATCCCCAGAGATTCATTGGAGGCTTCGCTGGAGAGAAGGAAACCGAAAGGTTTTCCCTTTCTTTTTTTTTTTTTTTGAAATTTTGGCTTTAGTTCTGACAGTTTTGACTCCAAATCGGAGTTCTACGCAAAGTAACTAGCAAAATGGGGCATTTTGGTTTTTTCCAGTCATCAGAGGCAGCGGTCACTATCGCCGATGACCGGTGGCCACTGCAACATCCCGAAATTAGGCCTAGTAGGATTGGGCCCATTGGGCCTTGGGCGTAGGAATGTTTAAAATTTTTGAGAACGGCATCTTTTCAAGTTGGATTTATTAAGAAGATGATTTTAGAAAGTTAGGGGTTTAATGAGGGCTTGGGGTTGAATTGGGCCCTAATAAAAATTTTGTGTTTAAGCCTATTAAGGAGAGAAGGTAGGTGGCATCAAGACTTAAGAATAAGTAGGTACATTTAAGAGACACAAAGGAGCTTGTGGCTTGGTGGCAAGTGGGGTGTTGAGCTATTGAAGGGAGCAAGGGTTCTAATCTCATGACAAGCAACAAGAGAGTTCTATTTTTGCTCAAAGAAGAGAAGGGGACAAATGGAGCAAAAAAGGGAGAGAATTATGGAAAGTGGGGTTGGTGGCACAAAAAGGGGAGAGTGTTATGGAAAATGTAGTTGGCAAATTTTGGCTTTTAGGGGAAAGAATGTGGACGGTTTTGTGTGTAGGAGAGGTAGCTTTATTTTTCTTGGTCTTTTGGTAAAGCTTTAGTGCTTGTTTTGGTCAAAATTTCTATAGCATCAATTGTGTCATTTTCTCCAAATTGCTATTTTCTTGCCGAATCCTCCTAGCACATTTGTGCATTTTTCTTCTCTATTGTTTGGTCAAAACATTTATCTCTTGTTCATCTTCTTTGATAGCTCAAACTACCAAAACACTTTCCCCATCCATTCTCTTCTATTGACCATTTCATCAACCTTTTCTTCTTCTTTAATCAACATCACTTTGTAATCACATCTTTTTGTTTGATTTTCTCTATAGTCGAACCCATTATCATCCTATTTCTTCATCATTTCGTTCTGTATCGTGTGGGAAAACCTCATCTTGATCGAATCGGTAAGTAGTAGTTCTCTCTTTGTCAATAACTTTGTTTCATTTGAGTTCTTCATTAATAATCGTGTGTTCTTCTTTTCTCTCTCGATTGGGTCTAAGTTATATACATTTCTGTGATATGGCCACCGTTGGGCTTAGGATTTTTAACAAGGTGAAGGAGCACAAGTGAATGGTATTAATCAATCGTTATCGTTGACTCATCAAGTAAGTGGGGTAAGAGCATTGTTATAAGATTTGTTTTGGCCAAAGGTGGGATAATTGCTAACAACTCTCTCGCTCACCAAATATTGTTAGGACAGGATTTCAGTAGCCAAAGGGTAGGATCGAGGGAGATCACATTCGTGGTAAGTGGAGTTAGCCTAGTAAAGTGTTACGATTATCAAAGTAGAGACTAACTTTCTGTCAACTATCATTTTAGGTGTTGAAATCGGTGGAAAGCACAACTCCTTATTAAGGTGTGTAATCCCGTACCTTTCGTATACATGATTGAAATGGTGTGTAATATCACACTTCTCTGAAAGTTTGTATGAAATATGCTATTAATCGGTGGAAATACCAAAGAAAACTAAAAACCGGCATCCGTAATCACTTGGGTGTGCGTATGATCGTAGTGGTAATCGTATTTCGTAATAAAACAGTTTCAGTTAGAAGCAGTGACCTGTTTTTGAAAAATCACTAAAAATAGGAGAAAAGGAATTAGAAAGTGAATAAGATATAAAATTAAAGCTTACTGTGTCTATTTTAATATGGAAGAAACAAAGAAGAAAAAGGAATTTAATATTCTGAGATATCTTGATTTTAGTGAGACTGATTCTGATTAACTTTGGGGTTCACTGATCTATTTTGGAAAAATCATATAAAATTGTACAAAATGAATTATGGGTTATAATTTATATGTATGGATTCCTTAGTGAGCCTATTTTCAAGAGAAACAAGTTGGAACAGTATATGAAAACCGTACAGTGAGATATTTGAAATTAAGTTAAGAAAGGTCAGAATCATTAGACAGTAAAACAAGGGAAAATTTAAGGAATAAACTGTACTAAATGGCTAGGCCAAAAATTCTGGAAAAATTACAGTAAGAAGATATTTGAGTCTAGTTTCAAGGAAATTTAACGGATATAAATTTCGAGTTTTCTAACTCGAGTTATAATCAATTTAGTCAGTATGATGCAGATGGACAGTTTTAAATTTTTATGCCCAAATTAGTAGTTAGGTCCAGAATTGCGAAATTACCCCGTTTGGGCCTAAAATGGATTTTTGACCCAATAGTTCCGAAGAGACCCAAATAGAATTCTGTGCCACCCAAGGCGATAGTAGGCCTTCGGAAACACCGTTGAATATGAAATTACCGAAATTTACCCGTGGAGGGTAAATTACCGAATTACCCTTGGTGGGTAAAACTACCAAATTTACCATTGGAAGGTAAAACTACCGAATTTACCCTTAGAAGGTAAATTACCGAATTACCCTTGGTGGGTAAAACTACTGAATTACCCTTAGAGGGAAAATTACCGAAATACCCCTGGGTTGTGCAAATTATCGAAATACCCCTCGGTTACGAAATTACTGAAATACCTTGGGTTGTAAAAAATTACCAAAATGCCCTTGGAGGGTAAATTACCAAAATACCCCTGGGTTGCGAAATTTTCGAAATACCCTTGGAGGGTAAGTTACCGAAATACCTTTGGGTTTTGAAATTATCGAAATACCCGTGGAGGGTAAATTACCAAAAATACCCCCTCGATTATAAATTACCAAAATACCCTTAGAGGGTAAATTACTGAAATACCTTTGGGTTGCGAAAATTTTCGAATTTACCCTTGGTGGGTAAAATTTCTGAATTACCCTTAGAGAGTAAATTACCAAATTACCCTTAGTGGGTACGATTACCGAATTATGAAAATGCCCTTACGAGCCAAGTTACGAAAATGCCCCTAATGGGCCGAATTACGAAATGTCCCTATGGATCAAACTACGAAAATACCCTTTATGGGCCAAAATGTGATATTTGCTATATAGGCCCAATGTGATATTTGTTATATGGGCCAAATGTGAAATTTGCTAGCTCGATTAATGGGTGAAATTTGCTAGATCGATTAATAGGCCAAATTTGCTAGATCGTTTAATGGGCCAAATTTGCTAGATCGATTAATGGGCCAAATTTGCTAGATCGTTTAATGGGCCAAATTTGCTAGATCGATTAATGGGCCAAATTTGCTAGATTGCTTAATGGGCCAACTTGCGTTATGGGCCTTATGTTGAAATTATTCTATGAATATTGTTATGCTTTGTATATGCATACATGATTGCATGGGTTGGGATAATTGATGAAGAGAAGAAAGGCCTGTTACCAAAATCTAGTTCGGTGGCTCTGCCACAATATAAAAGGCCTGTTGCCAAAATCTAGTTCGGTGGCTCTGCCACAATATGAAAGGCCTGTTGCCAAAATCTAGTTCGGTGGCTCTGCCACAATCATTTTAAAAGGCTTTGTGCCATGTTATAAAAAGGCTTTGTGCCATGTTATAAAAAGGCTTCGTGCCATGTTATTAAAAGGCTTCGTGCCTACGTTTTAAATGGCTTTATGCCTGCGATTGGTATGTTGGCGGGGTGGGTTGACTTGATCCCCACAGGTGTGCTGGTTGGTACGGGTGGTGTGTAGCGGATGGAAATTAGGTTTGGTTTAGGACTTGCATATCATATGCATATTATATACATGTTATTATGTTATAATTGTAAATGGGCTTAGGCCCAAAATATTGCTATGTGTGTTCCGACCCAGTGGATGATGGTAAGGGGATTACACACTGAGTTCTTGTAACTCACCCCCTTTCTCTTAACCTTTTCGTGTAATGCTCGGTCATGCGTGGACTTGGGCCATGGATGACTCGATGGAGACCATACTGAGAAATGGTTTATTTGGACTTGAGACTTCTTTCTTGTTTATTTTATTACTCTACTATTTTGGGTTAAATGTTGTAATAAGGCCTAAGATTTTCTTTCAAAATGCTTCTGCAACTCTATTCCCAAACATCCCATTTTCGTAAATTGTTTATTTCAAATATGTCTTCACAACAAAAAAGGTTTTTAAAGATAATTACGTTTTCAAGTAGATAACAATTGCTTAAGTGTTTTGGGTTTTAACAAAGAGGCCGTAAATCTCGAACAAGTTTTTAACAATCTCAAAGATGGTTTTAAAAAAAAAAAAAAAAAAACTTCTATGTGACACGCCAAATTCGGGCTTAACTTCTAAGCCGGGTTTGGGGTGTTACAGCCACGGCGAACGAACGACGGCCTCGTGGCAAAAAGTGGAGAGGGTTTTGAGAGAAAAAAAAAACAAGGGAAGAGATTTTTTTTAAAAAAAAAAACAAGGTTTAAAATGCTTTTTTGGTCTGATTTTTATATTTATATAGGGTCCTATACGACGTCATTTTGGGCTTAATTTTCAGACGCCAAAACGACGTCATTTTGACGCAACTCGAATATCCAACCCATTTATTCAGCAGGATCCGTGTGTTTTCGTGAAATTGTCTATTTGCATTCATGGTCCTTGTAACGACCCGAAATCCGTGGGCACCAGAAAAAAAAATGTGTTATCGGGCCTCCGTCTTAGTAAATCGAGTTAGTAAATAATCATTAGGAGTAATTATGAGTCTAGTAATGTGTTTAATTAGATTTTTATATAGTGAATTTAGCTTAATTTAAAGTAATTAGGAAAAAGGATCAAATTGAATAAGGAGTAAAAGTTTAATTATATATTAAAAAAATTATAAAGGACCAAAATGGCAATTATGTCATTTAGCATAAGTTGAGGCGGCATAAGCTTAAAAAAATCTGAGATTTTATGTGTTAAAATATATTATTAATATTATTAAATAATTATATTAATATAATATTATATTATATAATAAAGTAAATAGTATAAAAGAA
Source organism: Gossypium bickii (assembly GCA_025503065.1). Lineage (NCBI taxonomy): Eukaryota > Viridiplantae > Streptophyta > Magnoliopsida > Malvales > Malvaceae > Gossypium > Gossypium bickii. The sequence continues at coordinate 138,957,898 of CP106710.1, forward strand.
ATAGGAAAAGAAACAGGGAGAGAACAGAGAAACATTCGAAACAAGCAGGAAAGAAGAAGAAAAAGAAGGAAAAAGGAAAAACTAAAGATTTAAGGTTTGAGGTTTTAAAAGGTAAGTCAATTTAGTCATTTTCTCTTAATTTTGATGTTTTAGAAGCTTTAAAGCAAGATTTTGATGAAACTAAGTTGGTATTTTGAGAGTTTTTAGGTTTTTAAATATAGTTTATGTTGAAGACAAAGATGAATTATGGATTAAATTAGATGAAATCTAAGTTAGAATTAGTAAAAGGATTAAATTGCAAGGTAAGCTATAAGTTTTCTACTATAGGGATTAATTTGGAAGAAATTATGAATTAGGGTTTTATTATGAAAATTATATAATCAAGTTGAATATGGAAGGAATTTAAGTAGAATCAAAGCATGAATTAAGTTAAGAAATAAGTAAACTTAATTAGGATTTAATTGCAAAATAAGTTATAAGAAAACAGTTTTGGGACAGCAGCAGTAGAGTAACTTTGCAAATTCACCAAAAATCGTAGAAGTGGAATTAGAAGTTGAATGAGATATGAAGTTAAAGCTTATTGAGTCTATTTTCATATGAAAGAAATAGAGAAAGCAAATAAGTTCTTTATTATGATATATTTAAATTTTAGTGAAACTGGTTCAGGGTGATTTCGAGATCCCCTGTTCTGAATTGGAAAAATCATTAAAAATTGTAAAAAAATAATTTGGGGACATAATTTATATGGTTAGATTCCTTAATGAGTCTATTTTTATAAGAAACAAACTAGAATATCATTTGAATTCTGTATAAAAAGATAATTAAATTTTAGCAAAGAGTGGTCGGAGCTGTCAGACAACAGAATAGGGGTGATTTCAAAGAATAAACTGTACTTATTGGCTAAATAAAAAATTCTGAAAATTTTATAGCAAGAATATATGTGAGTCTAGTTTCATAGAAAATTTACGGATCTTAATTTGGAATTCTTTAATTCAAGATATAGATAATTTAGTGACAATGACTCAGGTAGACAGCTTTGAAAGAACTTATAAGTAAATAATAGAATTGTGTATAAAGGATGTGAAATGAAGAGGAAGAGTAGAAATTGAATAAAATTCAATTATTTATTGTAATTTAATGTTGTAATTAATAATGTAAATTATTATTATTTTCGTAGCTAACAAGGAACTCGAGATATCAACCCACAAAGGAAAGGAGAAGGTTACCGAGGAATAATCAAGCAAATTCGGGTTTGTATTACTATAATTCAAATTATTTATTTATTCATTAAATGTTAAATTAATTTATGTATATGGTAAGTAAATTATAAGGTAAGTGTTTTTATTGAATTGAATGGAAATTGAGTTGAATGATGAATATGTATTGAAATTGAATTGTATCTGGATTAAAATGGAAAAGTGTAATTGATATTGAAATTGAATTTGTTATGGAAATGAAAATGAAATTGAGAACTGAAATACCCTATTAACTAGTCGGGCTGAGTCGGATATAATTGGCATGCCATAGGATTTGGAAGAGTACGGGATTTATCGGCTTTGCCGATCAGGCACTTTATGTGTCGTAAATCGTGCACTTTATGTGTCGTATTTTAGGCACCTCGTGTGTCGTGATCGTGCACCTCGTGTGTCGTTTCGTGCACTTATGTGTCGTATACTGATCAGGTACTATGTACCGTTTTAGGCACAATGTGCAGTACTGGTGTGTATGGGTTGGAATCTGTGTATCCGTTAAAGTCCGAGTCTGTTAATAGGGGTAAATAAGGAAAATGTTAAATTGAATAAAATGAAATGGTTGAGCCATTGGAAGAAATGCGAAAATAGAACATGAACTGAAAAATGTGATTGGAATATGAGTATGAGAATAGAAAGTATGAACCATTGGTTCAAGAAATGGATAGTGGCTCAACATGATTGTGTATTATTTCAATTGTTGAATAGCTAAAATTGAATTGTATGAATATATTGAGAAGGACAAACTTATATGAAAGTTATGTTTGAATTGGTTTAGTTAAATTAAAGTTATATGAATTAATGATATGATTATTATGTTTATAATTTGAATTATGGTAATACCATTGAGTATATGTATACTCAGCGTACGGTTGTTTCTGCGCGCAGGTTGTAGAAGTCAAACATCGAACCAAAGATCAGAAGCCAGACCCGACTTCAGCAAACTTTTGGTGATGTATATTTCCTTTTCATAATGTGGCATGTACGTAGGTTGTGTATAAAGGTTATTATGTTTTGAATGTAAATGGTTAAAAAAAAATGTTAGTATTACAAGTTTAAGAATTATAATGAATGAAGTATATTTATTTTAATCGAACTAATATGTTGATAAATTTAAGTTGATATTATATTGATTGAGTTTGATTAGAAGGTATTTAGAATAGAAAATAAATATATGGAATGAATTGGTTGAATTGGTTATGATTGAAATGAATATGGTTTAATTTACAGGGGGTTTTATATAATAATAAGCAGAAATGCTGCCGAAATTTATATTAAACAAAATGTATATTCGTAAATTGTCTGATATGTCCAGTAATGCCTCGTAACCCTGTTCCGGCGATGGTTCGGGGTTAGGGGTGTTACAGTCCTTCTGCTTTTGGACCCTTTTTTAATTTGGTCCTAACTTCGCTTTTTTTTCCTTTTTAGATTATGCCTTTTGATTTTAATTCATTTTCAATTTAGTCCGTATACCGTTGACCCCTCGTGGAATGACACGTGTACTGTTTTGGATTAATTGTCCTCGGGGTCCTTAAACTTTTGCTCCGTATTTTAATTTAGCCTTTTTTTATCTTATTTTTTAATTTAGACATTAGATTTTATTGGACCTTCAATTTAGTCCTTTATTCCCTATTTCTTTAATTATTTTGTGATTTATGGCTTAATTTTCGTTTAAATTTCAATTTAATCCCTCACTTGATTAATTTTGCCTCTTTCATTTATATTAACACTTAAAATTTATGTCTTTTACATTTCTTTTTTTTATAGGTTTATTTTTTTACCCCTGTTATTATTATTATCATTATTTTTTTCTACTTATTATCATTATGATATGATTATTAATATTATTATTACATTATTATTATAGTATTCCTTTATTTATTCATCATTTATCATTCCAATATTCTACCCGCGTAGTCATTTTATATTATTTTATTATCTCTATATCATACATTATGTTTTAACATATTTGTCCGTTTCATATACTATGCCCGAATAAACTAAGTATACATCACTTAAAGTGTCACATTAATTTTTATTCGATGCATAAAAAAGGAGAATTTTAAAACCAAGGCAACGTTCTTATTTAGAGATTCGAGAAGTCATGCCCTAACTTACGAGGTTTGATTTTTTCTTTGAACCTAAATAACCGAACATCCTTTTAAAACTTAAAAAAAAAAACACATAATGAGCAATTATAGTTTTGAGAATTCGGGATGTCGTGTCCTAACTTATGGGACATGACCTTTTCGTTTTGGTTATCTCGAAATAAGAAGGCTTCTTATATAAGTTTTGATTAAACTAAATAATTTTAATTAAAAAAATCGTACAAAGAGAGATCGTAGTTTAATTTCTATTTTCAACTACCGACGTTAAAACATCAAGTAATCAACTAGGTACCAATTTTGGGCGTTATGAGGGTGTTAATCCTTCCTCATACGTAACCGACTCCTGAACCCATTTTTCGGATTTTTAAGATTGAATATTACCTGTTTAACAAATCTAATGTTTTATTAAAATGGCAGAGTTTTGAAGTGATCCAATCACACCTAAGTAAAAAAGATTAGTGGCGACTCCCATTTTCGTTTTTAAATAAAAAGTTGATTTGAAAAAAAAGGTTTCGACAATGATCATTCTATGAGTTGATATTTTGTATGATTTGTCTACTGTTTGCACTGGTTTTCTTATGATTGAACTCAAATTGAGTTTCTTAAGCTCACTTCCCTTCTTATTTCCATTATTACAGATAACCCACCAAGTTAGGACGCGGACTCGGCATACGGAGGGCTCGACTTGGATTAACATTTTTACTACAAAAGTAGTTTAGATTTACTATTTGAAATTTCTGTTAATTTGGGAACTGTATCGCTTAATTTGAATTGTGGCATGAGACTTCTATTTTGGGTTTATTTAGCATGCACGGTATTTAATTAGAATTTAGGATAATAAAACCTAGACATAGAATTAAATATGCATAAAATAATTCTAATTTTTCTTAATTAATATTAAGTTGAATATGTAACAACCCGATTTCCAGTGGTGACAGAACAGTGATTTTGAGATCACAAATTTATATTATGTCAGCTTGTAATTATTATTTTTAGAATATTTATAGAATTATTAAATTCGTATTAAAGTTTGGTTTGAAAATATTAACGTTTAGATAGTTAATTAAAGAAAAAGGACTAAATTGTAGAAGGTGCAAAATATAGTAATTATAGTATTTAAGTGATCAAATGGTTTGAATAATAAATGAGGGAGGACTTAAGTAAAAATTATGCCTTAATAAGTATAGTGGGACGGCAAAATAATGGAAAATGATAAATTAATATGATTTTAATGGTAAAATTGTAATTAAGTTAAAATTAAAATAAAACAAATAGAATTAATCAGTGTTCTTCTTCATTTTTTCTTCTTGTTAACCGAATGTCCATGGTTTTCTAAGCTAGGAAGATCGCCCAATCTAATCTCCTTGCATATGAGTGATTCTCTTACCCATTTCTTGTAATTTTTATGTTTTTGAGATCGTTGCAACTAGGTTCAACTAGCCCATACCTTCGTTTTTAATCCTGATAAAAATTTTGGAAGTTTCCATTGATGAATATTGAATATTTTTTATGAATACCATGTATTTGGAGCTTTGATAATGTTTTTTGGTTTATTTGTAAAGTGATTTTTATTAGATTTTGATTTTAGGATTAAATTGTAAAAATATCAAAATATTAAGATTTAATAGTGAATTAGATGTTTTTAAGGGATGATTGAGGACCTGTTAAATTTGAATAATATATTGATTTGATAAAAATGGTTAATTTAATGAATTTAAGGTTAATGGATTAAATTGCAAAAATTGTAAAAGTTTAAGGTAAATGTGTAATTTTGAAAAACAAAAGGGTATTAATTATAAAATGGTTTGGAAATGAAATATATGCTGATAAATAAAGAATTTTACATTTTAGATCAAGATGTCATAGATACTCGTGGAAAAGAAAAAATTACGAAATAGCCCATGAACTTTTGCAACTCCTACAATTCGGTCCAGGTAAGTTCACACGGTTTAGAATTTAATATCAAAATAATTTAATAAGTTGTCTAACATGTTACAATTTATATAATTAGTCTTAATTGTTGATGATGAATGGTAAATTGAGGTTTAATATCGAACTTGATCCTCGACTTGATTTGAACACGGGATAGAGTACAGTTGGGATTTGGTGTGATAGGGTGGTTTGGAGTGGAGACGGTATTGGAGGGTTATATTTGTATATTACCCAAGCAAACTGAGGTTCAACATTTGTTGCGAACTCTTGTGTTATACTTTCTTTTTGATGTAATGGTTGGTTTAGCTCTTATGAGCATTGGTGTGATGGATGGATTGGCTCGAGTGAGCATTTGGTGTGTTGGGTTGGACTGATGATGTACTTCTATCCGTAAGCCGTTCTTTGAGTTGAAAATCTCGATAAGTTAACTTGTTGAGTAATTCTGATAAATTTTTCATATATACTTGAAATTTGAATTGATAAGTTATGAATTACCAATTGAGATTGTGGATGACAGGAAACTTTCATGGTTGTTATATTACTTTTTGATTTGTTATATTCATTTCGGTAAGATTTATCTATTTAATACGTCGAACTTACTAAGCTTCACTGAGCTTACTTGTGTTAAACTTTGTTCTTGTAGTTACTCAGAAGGTTGGACGGTCAGATCAGCACTCAAGTCACACTATCCAGCTTAATTCAGTAGCTTTTGAAACCTTTATTTCAGATTATATGGCATGTAATAGGTTGAATGATGATAATAATGTTTTGGTTATGTAAATAGTTAAATATGAATTTGGTTGTACAAATTGCTTTGGTTGATTTTCTTTTGGTGCTTTTGGTATTTTATCAATATGTGTTAGTATGTCCATTTGATACTTATTGGAATGGATAAAAGTGTATGTGATGAATTGGTTGTTAAGTAGCTAAGATATGATATGTTTGAATTGGTGATTATAGATGAAATCTTGAATGAATTAATAGGTCGAATTGATGTCATGTTTTGTTATAAATATATATATACACTTGTGGTACCAATGAGGGTACATTGGTTAGGCACTGAATTAGGTTGATTTTGATATGTTTCTGGCATGATTTAAGTCAATTTGGATAGGTATTTTTATTGGTAATGGTTTGTTTAGGTTCCAAGTAAGTTTGAAATGGTAAACTTGTTGATTAAGGAATATTTTAGGTCCACACAGCCTGAGACACGAGCGTGTGTCTCAGTAGTGTGTGACACATGGTCATGCGACACGGCCATGTGTCTCCTGTAGGTTCAAGGCATGCAAGTCAGGCTGTTACACAACCTAGCACACAGCTTGGCACACGGGTATGTGGCTTGGCCATGTGACCCAAGTCAGTGAGTTACACGAGCTTGGACACAAACTGGGTGTGTCCCTATTATGAATGTATTTGAATGAAATTTGATTATGTTGTATTAATGTATGATTTGAATGGTTTACTATTCCATTTGTCTGGTAATACTCTGTAACCTTGTTCTGGCAATAGATACGAGTTAGGAGTGTTACAGAATATCACTTTTCTGCTACTAAATTAAAAATAAATTTTGGAAGAATAAATAAATTGAACAACTAAGTTTTCAAAAGTAGTCACCGTTACAAGGAAAAAGTTTTATTTAATTGGTTTTTGTTAACTCATAAGTTTTTCTGAAAATAAACTAAGTTTTCTTCTAAAATGAATAATCATTTTAAAATGACTATTTATAAACTCCAATAGTTTACTAGGTCATTTCGATGGCCGATTTAATCTCCCAAATTTGGATCTAACGTTTAGGTTGGGTTAGGGAGGTTACGTGATGTATGGGATTAGAATGAATGCGAATATGTATATGATCATATGTTTTAAGATGTTTAAATGTGTTAAGGATGTAGTTTGGCATTTGAATTAATGCCTAAAATGAGATATATTGAGTTTTTAGGTCACTTTGACCATTTGGCATTGATGTTTGGCAGGTTTGTAAAGAAAGATGCAAGGTTGGAGGAAATTATCTTCATAGTCGTGACATTCTCTTATTGGTGTCGCGGCACTGAGCCCCTGTCTTCCAAGTCGCGACATTCCCCTAATTAAGTCGTGATACCAAGCTATTGTTTTCATAGTTAGGACTCACTCTGGTTTGATGTCGCGACACTATGTTGTTGCCCTCAATGTAGCGACATCCATCCTTTGATGTCACAACAAAACTTCGATTTTAACTGTTCTTACATTTTAGTCCCTCGTTTATTACTGGTGTTTCATAAGAACTTTTGTAAGCTCGCTTATAACTCAGATTTGATTAAATAATGTGTTTTAATTATGTTTTAATACTTAATTGCTTATATGACTTATCTATTAGGTATTAAAATGAAATCATAGTTGTTTTGGCAATGAATGTGGCATCTCACATTTCGAATCTAGCGATTGGGTCGGATGTGGAGTGTTACAGGTTGAACTGTCAAATATTGACCAAAAACCAACCGCAGTCCTACAATCAACGTTTTCGTGTAATCTCTCTCACCCTGAAACTTAACTAAGTAGAACTCATTCTCTAAATCCATTAACTAAATTGTCATCTCTAGCTTCCACAATGAATGGATTTTATTGAATAAAGCATTAAAACCCATTCTCTGCCCAATAACTTAATAATCATTGACCGAGCCATACTTTTCTCAATCAAACCACGGACCTTATCATAGAAATGAACCAAAGGAATGCCATTAACAACCTCTGTGATCATATCACCCTCCTTCAATTCAAAATCATCATTCACATCGCTACCAAACCCTTCATTGAAGCACCTAAAAGGGAACCATTAAACGAGACTCTCTTACCATTAAACCTTTTCAAAGCAATAGCCTCACCATTTCCTCCAACCCTCATTCATCTGATGACTCCTCTTCACGTCGACGAACCTTTCTGGTGACCCAACCCCTACCTTTATCGTTAACTTGAGATGTATGAGGCTCTATAGTTAGCATGAATCATTAAAGTCACCCATTTCGTGTGTTTTTCTAAATTGAACCTCCATGATCGTATCATCCTCCTTCAATTAAAAAAAAGTTATTTTTTATTACATTGCTAGAAAGATGGTATTTTTTTATTTTAAAATGTCAAATTTTAACAAAGTTAACAACTGAATCTAAATTTTAAAATCTAAAAAATAGTAAGAGACAAAATTCTAAATAAACAAAAAGTAAAGGGACTTGAAGCATATTTTGCCCATTAATCTTACCGCTTGTTTTTCGTTTTTAATCTCCTTCCAAATGCATCCTTGATATCCAATGTTCTTGGCCAACGGTTGAAAGTATCCATAGAATGTATCGCTGAAGGAATGAATCGAACGATTGCAACGTCAACTCCTTCAGCTTGCTTCTCTACTGTTATCAATGGCTTCTCGTTGCGACTCAAATTGAACCCTAAAGCCATGGTTATTACCATGAAAGACCGAAGCAAGAACCGGAAGCCGCTGCAGAAAGGCAGGAACCTTAGCATCGAAGCGATTCAAGCGGTGCAGTCGTTGAAGCGAGCCAACCGCAACGTTTCCAACACTTCGCTCTCGGAATTGGAGCGCGTCTTCGACTCCAAGTTCCGGCGATTATTGAAGTTCGATATGGTGGCCGTTCTCCGGGAACTCCTCCGTCAAAACGAATGCCTTTTGGCTCTCAAGGTTTCCCCTCTCTTTCCTCCTCTTTCTTAATTCCTCGAGAGATATGAAAATTGAAGCGAAATTTTTGCATTAGTTCATCTTAATTTCTGAAATTCATGTTTGAAGTACCAATTTTGATTTTAATTGAACATGAAAGAGCAAAAATTTCGCGTTTGTGTTCATATGAAATTGATACTTGGTTCAATATTTGATTGTAAGCTAGGTGTTCGACGATATTCGAAAGGAGGTATGGTACAAGCCTCGGTTGTTGTTATATACTGATATGATTTCCGTGCTTGCCAGCAATGGATTGTTTAAAGAGGTTGAGCTTATTTACTCGTATCTAAAAACAGAAAACTCTTTAGATCCTGATATCGTGGGTTTCAATGCTCTATTGAATGCTTTGATTAGTTTTAAGCTCACTCACCTTGTGATGGATTGCTATGGCTTGATGAAAGCTGTGGATTGTGAACCCGATAGATCATCCTTTAGAATCCTCATAAATAGTTTGGAATCAATAGGGGAAACTGGGTTATCTGGGCTTTTAAGACAAGATGCTCAGAAAATCTATGGTGAATCTTTGGAGTTCTTGGAGGAGGAAGAAGAGGTCTCAGCTATTGTAACTAGTCGATTTGGTCGGATAATTGATTGATTATGTGTTTGCAAGGTGATAGTTCGGTCATTATTTTCGCCATAGTTCATATTCACTGCATTATTAGACTATAATAGCAGTCATTTTGGGTTGTTTTAGATTGTAACACAGGCAGGATTTTGGTAGACTATAATAGAATCTTTTTTTTTTTTTTGGCTTTGTGCCATTAGAGTGTAGAGGGGATTTGTGCCTTTGGGTGGCAATTCTTTCCTTGCTTAATTCCATATTTTTGCAGCTAATTAGCTTTTACTTCTAATGTGTAGCAAAATATTTGTTGCCGAGTATTCAAAATAGCTACTGTCTCGAGGTTGCAGTCTGATTATTTTAAGGTTATGGTAGCATTCTTATCATGATACAGTATACATTCAATGTTTGGTGCTTTGTGACTCAAGTCCCGTGCTATATAAATTTCTCATATTTAGATGAAGATCAGTGTCAAGATTTGGTGATACCAAAATTTATAAAAGACTAACATCATATCTAAATCTAAACCCTAAAAATTAATGAGGGGAAAAACGGCTAAACAAGGCTTATATGCCTTATTATTATTATTATTATTATTAGGTTTTTAGGCTGTTTTTAATTTTATTTAGTAAAATAGATCGTTTTTGAAAAGAGTGTGAAAGCTTGTTTTACTTTTATTGTTGATGCTTTTTTATTTAAAAATATAATTCTAGAGAGTATTTTGCGATAGGGTATTAAGTAAGACTCTCAATATGGGAAATTAGCATTTATTTAACAAATATTTAAATTATTTAGTTGAGGTTCAATTGACATCATTATTATTATAACAATGACGATAATTTGGGTTCCATTGTTTTTTTTTTTTTTTTGATTTAAGAGTTGAAAAGAGATTATGAATTTAAAATATGAGTTAATTGCACTAAACATCTCCAAACTATGACTCTCATTTTAAATTGGTCAAATTTTAAATTATTCTAATTATATCCTTAAATATCAATGTTATATTAATCAATTTTTTTATTAAAATTGTTAAATTAACTGTTAAATGACATGTCAATTCTAATATAGGTAAAATGAAAATGAAAATTTTAAATATATAGGATGCTGTAGCATAAATTTTAAAAGTAAAAACTAAAAATAAATTATAAGTGAATGAAAAGCTTCGAAAATTTTAAAATTAAGATTTTTTGAAGCATCCATTTGTACTATATTCATTTTCTTAAAATGTTTATTTTAAATTATGTCACATAAGATATTATGTATCATTTAATAATTAAATTCATGATTTTAGTAATGAAAAGACTCAATTAATATAATCTCAATCATGTAAGGATGTAATTAGAATGGTTTGAAGTTTATAAACCAATTTAAAATGAGAATCATAGTTTAGAGATTTTTCATGCAATTAGCTCTATTTGTATAAGAAATACTTAAATTTTAAATATTATTTTTTTAAAATTACTTTTAGAACTTCGCAATTTGTATGTTTTATGCGTACTTCAACAACCAAGAAAGTTACAAACGAGGGCCCAGCAGTAGCCATCCAGGCACAATCACCGTCATCGTCGAAGACAATGGCAAGTGTGAGCTGCCGAGAACCCACCTAGTCTGTTTTTTTCTTTAGAAGTTCACCTTGTCGGTTCAATGCAGCATCATGGAGTCAAATTATCTCGGCTGCACCGAAATTAAGGCCATGACACCGATACTATGTCCATCTAGTTCTTTCCACTCCCTCACAATCGATCCCTTATTTTTCTTTTTCATATTTCTTAATCTTTATATCATTGTTTCAGAAAACAAGATCTCGAAAGAAGGAAAAAAACCCAAGCTTGGGATTACATCAAATATATAACAAAAAATTTGATCCTTACGGACATATTATTCCATGTTTTCTAGCCCTCATACTATAATATCCTTCAATGGAACAAAACAGCTAACAGGGGTATTGTTCTTGTTATTGTTCCCTTTGTCACGAATGACAATGGCACCATTATACCCATTGCAGCTGTTGGAGTTTAGCTTGTTGAAATGGTACATGTTGTACGTTGTTTGTTCCAATGTTCCTTCCCTGTATACAAACACACCATCATCTTCCTCCATGCATCGCCATTTCCGGCTCCGGTCATTGCTCCGGTGAAGCGGCATACCCCTGAATTTAAAAAAACAAACAAACAGGGGAACCAAATATTAAACTATTAGTTTCACAGATAGTCATGGAGCTCGAGAAACTGTATTTAATTTAAATATCCAGGATTCAGTATGAATTTGTCTGTTAAGATGCTTCAATAAATAAATAAATAAATAAATAAAAGCCTGTTAAACTTGTTTATTTTATATTTTGCAAGGGTCACACATGCACTCACTGCCTACCTCTATATGAATAAATTAAACATTAAGATAAAGATGAACCTTGCATTTTATTTATTTTTATTGAACAAGATACTTTCTCACGAAGAAACCCAGATTTTTAATATCTATGTTGAATATGATTAAAAATTTTGATCAAAAAAGGAAAAAAAAGGTGAAATATTCTTAAAATGCAAGTTAGGGAGATGTCATATACGGTAATCTAAGATTAATTCCAAAAGATACCAAATCTCAGTTTCTTTCTTCTTTTATTCCATTACTACAAAGGGACCAACTTTACATTCCTGCTACAATAAAATTCTAATCTTGCATATAATTGTCAATTTTACATCAATAAAAATACCCAAGTAGTATCATTTTACAGTAAAAGGAATTGCTTGTTTGGTTGAATAGAAAAAAGGAAGGGAAAAATAATGAGTACCGAATGTGGAAGAGTTCAGAAATATCGCACATCTCGAGATAAAAGTTAACGGCGTCGAGGAAGGCGCGGTAGGTGTAAATGTGGAGCCCATCGATCCTTGGGTACGGCAACTTTGGTCTAGGCGGCTCCACCGTAGACGGTTCACAACTACCACTCAAACAAGAGGAGGACTTGGAGCGTCCAGGTGAGGCCATGTAAACGTATTCTTTCCAGGCGAGGGTAGAACAAGTTGGTTGGACAGGAGGGAGAGCGACGAAGCCCATGGTAGCCATGATATGGTCGAGCTCATCGTGGGTCATGAGAGGTTTGAAGGTTTTGGTGTACCAAAGGGCTAGCTTTCTCATGCTGAGTCTCATGCAATCTTCCATTGAGCTTTGAAAAAAACAGGGTTTTAATTTGTGTGTGAATGTTGGGAAAGATTTCGATTTTATAAAGGAGTAGGGGAAATTAAGAGGCGGAAGGGTTGAAAGAAAAGGGGTTTCTTTTATTTTACACCTGACTTTCTGTCATTAGTCATCTATCATCATTTCTGGGACTTTCTCTCATCACAACACTTCCATATTTAAGATTGATCCAAGAAAAGAAAGAAAATAAAGAATTATTGCATCAAAATTTTAGCACAATCTGATTCAATTTAAAATTGTTGATAAAAAAATTAAATTTTGAATTAAATAGTTCGAGTTAATTGAGTTATTTAGGTCAATTTAAATAAAAAAATTAAATTTTTCGGTTTAACTCAAATATGAATTACACAATTCGAGTTATCTAAAAATTCAAATAAAAAAAAAGACAAAACTAGGTCGTTTAAATAAATATTTACCTTTCCTAAAATTAAAAGTCAAATTAGTTAAGTTAAAGGGTAAAATTACATTGTTTTGATAAATGTTTACTCATCAACCTTACTTATATAGTTAAATAATCTGTCCATGTAAACGTAACATTGAGTATAAACAATTAGATTCGGTAACTCGACTCAAAATTTTTTGATTCGAACCGACTCAATTCAAAAAAATTTCAAACTGAGTTTGGTTGCTAAAATAGGATTTATCAACTCGACTAAGTCAAAATTTGTTGACTCAACTCGATCAAATGCTCACCCTACTTTTTTTAAAGGTTTACATTTATAATTTAATTCTTTTATTTTTAATTTCAAATTTTAATCCTTTTACTTTTTTGTTTACTAATTAAAGTTTGATTAATAATCTTGTTCAAGGACTTACATTGGATTAAATTGAGATAAATCCTAAAATTATGCATGAATCATGGTTTAATGTGCAATCGTATATATGAATTTTGATTTTGTGCAATTTAATACATGAAATTTTGATTTTATGTTTATATATTGTATGCATAAATAATTATATTTATCCAATATAAAAATAAATTGATATATTTATTTCTTTAAATGTGTATGATTAAATCAAAATTAAGTTTCAAGTATACATTTGAACTATAATTAGAGTTTCACATGTATAATTGCACCAAATTAAAGTTCATGTGTACAATTACACATTAAATCAAAATTCATGTATAATTTTTAGATTTATCCCAACTAAATTATATAAAACTTTTAAAATAAAATACAAACTATTCACTTGACTAATGTTATGTAAAAAAGTTAATAAGAAAATAAAAATGTTGTACATGAAAGTATAAGATTCTTAATATGAATGATACCTTACCTTCCACTGTTCATCCATGGTATATGTGGTGATCAAATCAGTTAAATTATTAATTCACTGATCCAATTGATTTATTTAATTTAATTTAATAAATTATTAAAAATTTATAAAAAGTTAAAAAAAAATCTAATTTAGTTAGTTGTTTACCTTGTTCAGTAAGTTCGTACTAATTCTCATGACAATTGATTTAAGGCTTCTCTTTGGATCGACACCCCACCTGATTTCCTATCTAACTGGTTAAGTGTAATTCAAACAACTATAGTATTCACCTTACAACCCAAGTTATGGTTCGAGTTTAAAGGATTGTTTGCTTAGATGCTAGCATAATTACACCTTTTGATAAAAAGTAGTGTAGTTGGAATCAAATTGGACTAGTCACTCAAAATAATTGGATTAGGAATTAACAAGTATTGAACCGACCTCTAAATAAACTATTCGGAACAAGAAAAAATTTAAAAATCGAAAAAAAATCAACAATTAAACTAATTTATTATTATTATTTTAATAATTTCAAACAAGTTGGATTGAGAAAAAAAATAAAAAAACTAAAAATTGGGAGCTGATTAATAATTTCTTATTAATTTCAGTGAATCTTTTATGATTAAATCAATTAAATTGAAAAATGATGATCTAATGAGTTTTATAATCAATACAATTTTTTTTAGTATAATCATAAATATTTTTATCCATTTTAGAGGTGTATTTTTAAATTTTAATTTAAGTTAGATTTGGATGGACGGTAGGATACTATACATTAATTTATTTTTTATCTCATACTATAAATTTAATTTCTCTCTCATCCTTCTTTTTTACACTAAAACCCTAAATCAGGTAGTTTAATTTTCATTTTGTTGTTGTTCCACCGGTCTCATTTTTTAATGTAAACGAACTCAACAGAAAAACATAACGTAACTATTTGTGACTGTTAATAATGTTATGTTTCCACTTTCCGGTCATTTCAGCGTTATCGTTAAACTCAGGCCCGCTACTCCAAGTCAAAGCCGACCGGGAACTCAATCAATGGAAAAACCTTACACTTTCAATCTTCTTCATCTACTCTTCCTCTATTTACTGCTTCCATTCCTCACAAATTCGATACCACCACCAGCCCAAGCCGACCACTCCGAAATCATATCAAGGTTCCAACAATACCTCCAAATCAACACTTCCCAACCATCCCCAGACTACCAAAAATCTACCCACTTCATCCTATCCCAAGCCGATTCCCTCTCTTTACAATCCCAAGTCATCGAATTCGTTCAAGGCAAGCCAATTGTGCTCCTTCAATGGCCAGGCTCCGACCCTTCCTTGCCTTCCATCCTCCTTAACTCTCACACTGACGTCGTCCCTTCTGAGTATTCGAAGTGGGTTCATCCTCCTTTTGGAGCTCATATCGACGAACAAGGCAATATCTTTGCTAGAGGCTCTCAGGATATGAAGTGCGTTGGCATGCAGTACCTGGAAGCTATTCGTAGGTTGAGGTCTTCTGGGTTTTGCCCAAAACGATCTCTTTACCTGTCGTTTGTTCCTGATGAGGAGATTGATGGCCGTGATGGTGCTGAGATGCTTGCTTCCTCTGATGTCTTCAAGAATATGAATGTCGATATAGTGCTTGATGAAGGTAACAAGATTTTAAGTCATTTAAATTTGTTTATAATTGTTGAATAATATTGTGTTTTGAGGAACAGGGTTGGCTTCTCCCAATGAGAACTATAGGGTATTCTATGGGGAGAGGACTCCATGGTGGTTGGTTATAAAGTCAAATGGAGCTCCTGGACATGGGGCGAAGCTGTATGAGAATAGTGCCATGGAGAACCTTTTCAAGAGCATTGAGAGTATTAGGAGGTTCAGGGCTTCTCAGTTTGATTTGGTGAAGGCAGGTTTGAAGGCTGAAGGGGAAGTCATCTCGGTTAATATGGCCTTTTTGAAGGCTGGCACGCCTTCCCCAACAGTAAGTCTCTTGGTTTAACTCACTGTAGTTTGTATTTTACATGTACTGGTATTACTGCTTAGATTATGTCTTTCAATCTGATATTTGCTGTACGGTTCCCTAGCTAAAGTTGTTTTCTGGTTCTAGTTTAGTTCCTGATTTTAATAATAAAAATCACTGAAGAATTTACCTGTATTTCATCTCTCAAAGGATTGTTTAATTGTCTCATGTAGAAGGTGGCTTCACTGGCTTTTTCGAGCTGGATTGGTGCATTGATACTGTAGAAAGCCCAATTTGTCCGGGCCCGTTACAGATTAAAAAGGGGGGAGCCCGAAAGGCCCATAATTTTGGAAAATTTTAGGGTTTAGAAACCCTAAAATTTTCAGCCGCCGCAGCCCCATATGCACGTGCCCACCACGGTCAGCCCCACTGTAGCCACCAGCACCACGACGCCCACTTGCACTGCAATCACATAACCCACTGTCCGCCACCATCGCACGCCGTAAGTGCGCCTGCAAACAAACGACAAACCGGCAACAGAAAAGAATTGGGAAACAGATTGTATTTAGGGTTTATTTTATTTCTTCTCATTCGGCTATAAAAAGCCGAAAACAAATCTGTAAATGGACCTTTTTTTTTGGCTCTTCATAATCAATCAAGAAATAAAAAGGCAGATTCAAAAACACCCATCGCAGTAGCATAGAGTTTTCAAAGGTATCTTATTTTTCCATTTTTTTTTTCTTTTCCTTTCGTGCGCATATATACATACATATATAAGTATAAAAAATATATAATAATAATAATAATAATAATAATAAAAACTCATCTCGGGGCGATTTCCGGCCACCGCGTGCGGTGGCCGGCGACGGCGTCACCCAACCGGAGAACCCCTCCCCCCATTCGCGCACCTGCAGAGGAAAAGAGAGCAAAAATCATTTTTTTTTGAAGAGGGAAGCAAATGAAAAATTTCAGAAATTTTTGGGCTTAAATAGGCCCCAGGAAACGACGCCGTTTTGGGTTAAATCCCAGGCATTGAAACGACGCTGCTTCAAAGTACTCCACCGCGGCGACGACACCCAGCATCGAAGGGATCCGCGTGTTTTCATGCAAGGGTCTATTTGCGCATTTGGTCCTTCCCCATTTTTATAGTTTTTTAATCCGGTTTTGATTGTCTTAAAATTTGGCCCGAATATTTAGCTTGATTTGTAATTTAATCCCCCTTCGCTGTTATGCGTTTTGGCTAGAAGGGTTTATTGCGCGCGAGGTCCCTCCCCTCCTTCGCGCGCTTCAATCTGGTCCTTCCCTCCATTTTTTTGAATTGGCCCTCCCCTCTTTGTTTTATTTCAAAAATTAATCTCACACTTTCATTTTAGATGCAATTAGATCCTCTTTATTTATTCTTGTAATGCTTTATTATTTTTATTATTATTACCATATCTTTATTAGTATATTATATATCGTATATTATTATTATTACTACCTTTATTATTCTTATTATTTGTTTACTTTATCTTCGTGTGTTACTACTTCTATTATTATTATTATACTATCATTTATATATATATTGTTATTATTATCATTATTATCATTATTATTATTATTATTATTTATTATTACCATACTATTATTTTATTATTATACTATTATGTTATTATTCTTCATATATTACTATTGCTTGTATATACTAACTTTATTATTATTATTACTATTTTATGATTACACTATTATTATTATATTTTCATAACTATTACATTTATATTAATATATTGTATATATTATGTACATTATGTACATTATTATTAATATTTATTATTATTATTATTATGTTTGTTACTTTGTTACATTACATATATACGTACATATTATTATTTATTTAACTTTCGCTCATACATTTGTGTTTATATCATTTCACGTATACTCTTATTTTCATTCGTATCATCGCATTTTTTACAAATTCGTGCTCCATCTTATCCAATACAAAATTGATTTCTTTTGTAAAGGCAACATTTCGTATTTAGAAATTCGAGAAAATCGTGCCTTAACTTACTAGGTTTCGATTTTTCTCGTTTAACCTAAATAGCGAAATATCTTTTAAAATAAAAAGTTTCGAATAAAAATAAAAGCTTATTTTCGAGAATTCGATATGTTGTGTCCTAACTTACTGGACGGGGCATCTCGTTATTTCGAGATAAGATTTTCCAAACGAGATAATATTCATCTTAGGTCCGAGGATTTTTATATTTTTAAAATCTATTTTCCAATTTTTAACTTTTGACATAAGGACATTAATTGATCGATTTGGTACCAATTTTTGGGCGTGACGAGGGTGCTAACCCTTCCTCGCACGTAACCGACTCCCGAACCCATTTTCTCAAATTTCCGTAGACCAAAAGCATTGTTTTAATAAATCAAAATGTTTATTTGAAACAAAGGTGATCCGATCACACCTAAAAGATCGGTGGCGACTCCCATTTTTATTTTCAAAACCCAAGTCCGATTCCCGCCTTTTTCAAAAAAACGGTTTCGACAGATACCTTTCATCAACTGCCAAGATTAGTAATGAGCTTTCATTTTTATTGAAACACTCGTGTCAATGCATATTTGGACATTAGGAAAAAAAATTAAACATACCCGGATTAGATACATATCTGGGTCTGAAACTTACAGCTGAGTCGTAAGACAAGGCAAGTTATGCAGACTCTGCAAAGCCTAAAGACGAGGCATCCTACTAGGTTTGGATGGAATATTGAGGCTGTTTTCATGAGTTTTATTGGAGCATAAGTAACTTCTAACAATTGGAAAATTAATTTGCTTTTTAGAAATTAGATGTGTGATCTGCCAGTTTGCAAAGCTGTAGGCCTGTAGCATAATTGCATTGTTTCATATGGCAAATAATGACGAGTATACTGTCTGCTTTTGATAGCTTTGTTGCCATATCGAAATCCACACACGTATTCTTTTCATTAATATAAAAAATTAGTGATATCTTGATTTCAGCCTCTAAGTTGCAGATCTTCTTCTTGTTTGCTTGCCAGGGTTTCGTCATGAATTTGCAGCCCTCAGAAGCAGAGGCTGGTTTTGATATTCGAATACCACCGATTGGTAATGTAGAGTCGCTGGAGAAACAGATAGCTGAGGAATGGGCACCTGCTTCGCGGAACATGACATTTGAGGTAGAGACATTGAAACATTTTGCACTTTGAAAGCAATTTGGATATTTGGTAATACTAAAAAAGAATGGTTAATATTTTCAGTAAACTATTACTATCACATTTCATAGAATCTTACAACGGCAAACTTCCATGTATATCAGCTTGAGATCTCATGAATCACAAAGGTAACTAAATGAAGAAAATAAAGGGGTTGGAAAGCTATCCATTTCTAGGAGTTTCACATGGTAGTTTCCCATTTGCATGCCACAAATTCTATCTCATAAACCTAAGTGGTCTTTTGTTGCTTTTTGAACTGGTTATCTGTTTTGGCAGTTTAAGGCAAAGGGTATACAGCATGATGACCTCGGAAGGCCGCTTGTGACTGCAACCGACAGTTCTAATCCATGGTGGACTCTGTTGGAAGAAGCTATCAAGAAAGCTAATGGAAAAATAGGAAAGCCTGAGATATTTCCTGCCTCGACAGATGCTCAAAATTTTCGGAAACTAGGCCTGCCAGCTATCGGTTTCTCACCTATGGCTAACACTCCTATTTTGCTTCATGACCATAATGAGGTATATCTTGTATGATTACCCTCATATGTCAATAGCAAATTAGGCTTCTAGAAACCATCTGGCATGTGATTTGACTGTTTTCTTTTCTACCTTATTATTGCAGTTCCTAAACCAAGCCGAATACTTGAGAGGAATCGAGGTATATGAGTCTATAATCAAAGCTTACACATCATACATCCCGCCTGGAGGACATGGAGATTCACGAGGCGAGTTGTAAGGTACCAGCAATGTACATCTTCATACTTAGAGGTATATCCTCAATGATGTATCAATGATGAGGGAAACAGTTTTACCACTTATCTATGCTAAAGAGAACATGGTTCGTCATGCAACTTCCTGGATAATGTGGTATTTGAACATGCCTGATGTGTCATGTCTTCTTCTTGTCATGGCATTTCATTTTCCCAGTTTACTTTGTGGTTGAACAATAGCGTCTGATGTTTTGATAACCATCATCACGTTCTTAAGAATGCTTACATGTTTGAAGCTTTAATGACTATATTCAAGATCAACAATCTTATTCTTTATATTTTAATTTGACATAATTTAATCTCTTTATTTTTATTACCTCAATATTTAATCCAAATAATTAATACAGTTAGCTATTCCGGTTAAAATGTTGAATCCAACTCATCAAGCTAATATCAATTATTTTTTAGGGTTAATACTATTTAGTACCTATATTTGCCTAGAATGTTCAGTTTGGTACTTGAGTTTTTTTTTCCCAATTTGATACCTAATTTTGGTTTCAATACAGTTTGGTATTTGAGTTTTTTCAAATTGATACTTGAGTTTTTTTTTGTTCCAATTAAGTACCTATATTTTTTTACTAGAGCATAATGTCAAATATTTATTGGACCGCATGAAGTTGTTTAGTTTGTGTACAGAATTGAACATTGAAATCAAACTTAGGTACCAAATTGTGACAAAAAAAAACTCAGTTATCAAATTGAATATTGAAGTCAAATATAGGTACCAAATGGTATATTAATAATTATTTTTAGTGGAGAGGTTGTTTTTAAGAAAAATACATATAATTATTTAATCAGACTGACTAATAACATTATAAAAATAAAAAATCAAATTATACAAAATAAAATAAAAACTAAATCTCAAATTTGAGAATAATAAACGGACCCAAACCATAAATTAACCCATATTTCCATATTCTCTGGCAGCACGACGAGAAGCGACAAGGACGAAAGCAGCGTTTTCGAAGGAATCAATGGTGGGCTGGGATGAAATGAGACCCCAACGTGGGCCTTCTAGTCCACAAACAAAACAAAAGGTTATGAATTGGTTGCTTCCTAGTTCACGCATTTTATTTCCATTTTTATTCTCCAAATAGAAATTTTCTTTTTCGGCGTTAGCCGATTATCATCATTACTTTGCCTTGATACGGTGAAATACCTTGCTTTCTCTGGGTTGTTTTTATTGGGTTTCTTCTCTCGATTTCATTATTATTTACAAAGAAAAAAGGGAAAGCATCAGTTTGAAAATAATGGGTTCAAAGGCCTCTCATTCGATGTTCGATCCACTCTACTGAAAGAGATTGGCAGTGGCTAACAGTTCTCTGGTTCACTACAAACAGAAAAAAAAGGTCGAGCGGTAGCTTAATAGAGAAGACAAAGATGTCGCTGAGAATAAAAGCGGTGGTCGATAAGTTCGTGGAGGAGCTGAAAGAGGCCTTGGAAGCCGACATGCATGACAGAGAAATGAAGGAAAGAGAGATGCAAAGTTACATCGAGGAACGCGAGCGCGAAGTCGCCGAGCGTGAAGCTGCCTGGAAGGCCGAGCTCTCTCGCCGTGAGGTCTGCTTTTTCCCTTCTCTTTCCCAATTAAAGAAAAATGGGAATTTTTTAGTTGATTGTTTGTCGTTAATTGGTATAAAAATAGTTTCTTGATTACCTGCGTTACGACTGTTTTTAAACTCTTTTTTTTTTTCCAAGTTAATGGAAAGTGAGGTTGATAAGCATAGAGATTGAAGACTATGTTTTTATTTATCTTGAATTGGGGGTTCTTAAAAATGGGTGTTTGTTGTTTTTATTTGTTAATTCTTAATGAGTGGCTAATTTGCTTAAATTCTTGCCTTTATGTTAGTAAATTTCTGGTATCTTTTGATAATGATGAACATTTAGTTTTCATGGTTTGTAGAAATAGGTTCTTCAATTTCTGTTGAGAATGCATTTGCTCTTAAATTGTCGCAATGATGATGAGAACTACATATGAGCATTTAGGACATAATTTTTCTTTCCATAAGTGTGCTTGGTAGGAGAGATGGAAAAGTGGAAAGAAAATTACCTTTTCCTTTTCATGCATTGCTCGGTAGAGGTGCAAAAATGGAAGGAAAGAAAATAAAACATTTGAAAAATGCATAATTTTGAATTCACATGCACATCTCTCTCATTTTCTCTCCTCACTATTCCAATTTGGAAGGATTGATTTTTTTGCGTTAGGTTTTAAAATGATTTCCTCTCCTATTTTCTTCCCCCTCACTTTTCTTCCTTACCTTACACACTCAAAATTCATTTTCTTTCCACTTTTCCTTTCCTTCCTCCCATCCCTCCACTTTTCCAACCAACCAAGCACACCCTTAATGTCCTTGATTAGGGTGATGCTGTTAGATTGCCATGAACCATTTCCTCCTTTGCTATGTTTTTACTATTTTGCTTCAACTCTTTATTTGTCTTGAAGTTTCCATGTCCAACACCTCTGGCCGGCGCAGATTTGGAGAATGATATGAGATATGACCCACTAAAAACCTTCCAAATACATTGAAAAGCTTCAAAATTTCGAATATAAGACACATTCGTAGATGATACTCATTCCTAATAAGTGTCATAGTTTGTTTATCAAGACATGTTGCTGATTAGCTAAATTGCTCATGAAATTATTGATGTTGGTGTTGTTTCTTCTATGTTTAGTCTTTTTAGTAGTCTCGTCATAGGGTTTGACATGCTTTTATCTTTGTTAATACTTGAATCAAAGTGGGAGCTTGTGTATGAATTGACTTTGATTAGTTCATATCCTTGGCATAGTAAAGAGAATTCCAGATCGAAACCCTTGGTGGTTCAGTTATCTGTAGACCTACAGTCACTACTATAAGGTTGTTTCTGATGTGTTCAGTATGCTGATTGAGTTACAGAGAATTCAAATCCGAACTTGTCGGGGTTCAATTATCTGTAGATGTATAGTCTCTTGTGTAAGGGAATTTCCAATATATTTAGCATGCACATGAATGATTTTAAACTATTCTGATTGAGTTGAGCCTAATTGAAGTATAAAAGGTACATAGTTGCATAAGTGTATACTTTTGTCCTGCTGCAGTTGCTTGACGAATCTTTGTTCTTCGGAACATAATTTTTTTATCTTCCAGGCAGAGATTGCCCGACAAGAGGCTAGGCTAAAGATGGAAAAAGAAAACCTCGAAAAAGAGAAAAGCGTCCTGATGGGAACAGCATCGAATCAAGATAACCAAGACGGGGCTCTCGAAATCACTGTAAGTGGCGAAAAATACAGATGCCTGAGGTTCGCAAAGGCAAAGAAATAAAGAAGATGAAGAAGCTTTGATGTCTTTTCTAGATTTGCTGCAGCAAGTTTACTTTATTTTTTTTTTAGAATCTATTCATTCTATATGCATTGATAAATATACTTGTAGGTTTGCTTCCAGACACACATCCTATTGACAGTATCCAGTATATGATTCCATTTCAATGAAGGACGGCAAAAAAAGAAAGAAAAATGGAAAAACAAGGTTGCCATCTTCTTTTACATTTCTTCTTTTGATGATTCTTATGATTAGTGTCAACGGTCTACAAAAACTTACAAAGTATTGTCTGCATTCACCCGTTGGGGGACACAGTTTTTGTTCATAGAAAGACATCTCACAGCTTGAAGAGGTGCGAACACTTTAATTATAACCGTGTTACTACTTTGGTAACAGAATGATAGTTCGTCTGCTAAAGTGAAACAATATATATATAAGTGCTAAAGTGAAAAATAAGTATAGTTCAAGGGTTAAATCGTAAATAAAACAAAAGTTCAAAAAATGGATTTGGGTAAAAAATTTAGAATCTGGTTCGAATTTTAATATTCAAAGCTCAGTCTTTTGATCTAATTTGTTTTTAAGTTTTTTTTTTTCATTTATGTCTATAAAATTATTAAATGTTTCTATTAAAACATTATTAAATTTAATTAACTTTTTTAAAAAATAAAAAAATATTATGTCTTTTTTTTTTTTTTGAGTAAAAGTTGACTTTCATTTATGTGAGCAAGAGCAACAAAACATAAATCAAAGCAAAATTAAAAGCAAACCAACAGCACACCAAAAGACGGGAAACGAAACCAAATCAAAAGACAAAACATGAAGAACGCAACGAAAACAAAAGATCCTCTCGAACATGAAACTGAAATCAGAGAAAAACCAGCCAAACTCTCATGAACTGGAAAATTCTTCTAGTGAGTGAGAGCCAGAGGAAAGCATCCTAGAAGCAGAATAAAATTCGGTGAACCTACTTATCTAAAACGAAAATTTCAATAAATTAATCCAGCGGGTCTGCCCACCAACGATCAGCGGCGACAGGCGGCTCCACCTATAGCGGGATCTCCTTCACCCAAAACTGATCAAGACTTTGACCAGCACCCATGGCAGCAAGATGGTGAGCAACTCTATTACCCTTTCGAAAACAATGTTGAACAATAGTATCAGTAAAACAGTTGCTAAGCCTGTATGTTCCTTCTTTAATGAGCACCGCAATCTCTGATCTATCATACAAGGAGTTGGCTTTCTTAACCACCGCCAAAGAGTTCGCCTCAACAATAACATGCGTGAACTCTAGATTTGCCGCGAAACAGACTACTTGGAAAAAAGCAAGAGCCTCTGCAACAAAAGTATTATGCATTTGTATACTTGCTCCCAGAACCAAACTCTCTTGATTCCGAACAATAATCCCTGAATAAGATTGCCTAGAGTGAGACAAGAAAGAGGCATCAAAACTTACTTTCACAAAAGGCCCAAGCAGAGGCTACCATCGCACC
Organism: Gossypium bickii; assembly: GCA_025503065.1. NCBI lineage: Eukaryota > Viridiplantae > Streptophyta > Magnoliopsida > Malvales > Malvaceae > Gossypium > Gossypium bickii. The sequence continues at coordinate 138,982,609 of CP106710.1, forward strand.
TCCGGAACCCCAACACAAAGCCGTGAACCCTCCCCAAGAAAGGATAACTCCCGAAGGTATGACCGGATGAAAGTCACCACATTCGAAACTGATTGAGGAAGTCCATGATAACTTCTATTACGCCCCATCCACAAAGCCCAAATTGTAAAAAGAATTAAATTGATAGAATCTTCAATGAAATTTGTAACGCTTGCCATACTGTGGCAGCAATCGGACACTCCCGTACAACATGTGTCACAGTTTCTAGTTCAGCAGAGCATTTGGGACAAAATCTGTTGTTCATTACCTGCCTATTATAAAGATTAGAAAGCTTAGGAACATAATTGTTACAAAATCACCAACATGTGATTCGAATTTTAGGTGGAACTTTAGCATGCCATAATTTAGCATAAAAACTACTAGTAAGTGAGATGTTATTGTGGACACCATACGAGTGATCTGTGTAAGAAGACCTTAGTAACATATTGTACACATTTCTCACTATATGGAGCCCAGTAGGAGAACTCTTCTAGACGAGAATATCAGGGGGGCTAAATTGGGCCAATGAAATACTCAATATTCTCTCAGCTTCATCAACTACAAAAAGGTCACCGATTCTAACCTCATCCCATTTGTATAAATCTGGTACCATAAGGTCACTCACCCAACTAACCGAAGTAGTAGCAGTTGTGAGTTGTACCTTGCAGCCACCAGGTCCTGGAAGCCAACAGTCATTCCAAATGGAAATTGAAGTTCCAATGCCCACACGCGAACCTAGACCTTTTAAAAAAAACCACGCGTACTCCACAAGCTACGCCGAGTATAAGAAGGGTAAGAACCCAACCGAGCATTTAAAAATTTTGAATTTGGAAAAGATTTGCCTTTCAAAATCCTACTCAAAAGAAAATCGGGTATCAATAAAATACGCCAAAACTACTTAGATAACAGTGCAATACTGAACTTGGATAAAACCCGAAAACCCATACCACCTTACAATTTTGGCCTACATAAAGAAGACCATAAACACTAATGAATTCCTCTTTTCGTCCTGGAATTTTGCCACCAAAATTTACAAATAATAGACTCCAACTCTTTACATAAAAGAAGATGGAAGTAAAAAACATTGCATAGCATAGGTTGGAGCAGACTCTAGAACTGATTGTATAAAAACATCCTTACCCCCTTTGACAAAAAACACATACTCCAATTATCAAAATACCTTCTGAGCCGATTATTGAAATGTTGGAAAACTGCTCTTTTTTGCCATCCCACCATAGTTGGAAGATTGAGATATTTCTCCGAGTTAGAAGTAAACCTCACTCCTAAACTAGTACTAATTTGATGGCATGCAGACTCATCCACATTCGTACTGAAATAAATTAAAGACTTGTCAAAATTTACTTATTGCCCCGAATATGCCTTATATTATCATAAAATGGATTAAATATTATGAGCACCTGAAACAGTGGCCTCCCCAAGGAGAATACTATCATCAGCAAATAATAGATACAATAAACGAGGCCCAGCTCTGCCAATACGTGTGCCACGAATAATACCCTCCGCTGTGCTAGCTGGAGCAAGGAAGAAAGACCTTCATCACAGATTAAAAAAAGATTAAGACTTAAAAGGGCCTCTCTAACAGAGTCCTCGCAAAGGATGGGTGACTTCTCCTAATTGACCATTAAGCAACATCAGATACGAAATGGTGTTAATACAACTCATAATCAGAGAAACCCAATGCCTACGGAACCCAAACAAAGCATCATAGTTTCGAAAAAACTCCACTTGACCTAATCATATGCTTTACTCATATCCAACTTGAGAGCAAATAAGCCCACTTTTCCAACCCTACATTTCTTAAAAGAATAGCAAAATCTCATAGTCAATAAGAACGTTATTAGAAATAAATCTGCCAGGAATAAATGCAAGCTTTATCAATACAAACATCGAGTACTCATTGAATTCTATTTACCAGCACTTTGTAGATTTTTTATAGAGAACGTTGCCATGGCTTCATCAATACTATGATTGGTGGATGAAAATAAGACTTTAAAAAATTGTTTGGTGACCGAAGCCATGGCATTCATTGAAGAAAAAAAAGACCCATCCTGATCCTTCAAACCAGTAACAGTATTTACTCATTTTCGATGAGAAGCAAATTTATGAAAGAAAGCAGTGTTACAATCCTTTTGTTTCAACCAATTAGCATGAGCTCATTGCTCCCAATAAATTTCCTCCGTATCTGCTTCCATATTCAATGCTAGCTTGACATCAACAATCTCAACCAGAATATCCTCAATAGGATTTTCATTATTCAATTCAACCAAGCGAGCCGATGTTATCCGAGCAGTCCGTTTTCGGTTACGACAGAGAGTCTTCCACTAATCTAACAGAGTTGTGCCCAGATTTTCCAGTCTATAAGGAACATCCCCCTCACAAGTATTCCAGACACAACGAATATCATCCTCACAAGACTGTTCATAAACCCACTTCGTCTCAAACTGGAAGGAGCAACGAGCAGACAGGCCAAGACATCTAGTTGCAACATCAGAGAAAGTTACAACAATTATCTGATATTGAATGAGGGGCATTAAGCACCCTATAATTTGAGAAACCATCCACCCAACTTGAATTAGCAACAACACATTCTAAACGTTCCTGTATGTTTGTCCCTAGGAGACAACCTCTCTCCTACGTAAACTACTGACCCACCCAACCCAAGTCATTCAAATCACAATCCGCCAATGTAGTCCGAAACACCTCCATCTGTTTATCACGTCTTAATCGACCCTATTTTTTCTCATAAGAAAACGCAATCTCATTAAAGTCTCAAAAAACCAACCAGGGCAGAGATTGATCTTCACTTAAATGTCAAAGCAAATCCCATAATGCAAACTAAACACTTTTCTCAAGGGCACCATAGAAACCAATGAGGCGCCAATTGTACCCTGCCACTTTGTCCAAAACGTCTACATTAATACGAAACTAGAATAAGTGCAAAGAGGAATAGAACAATCTTGTTTCCATTCTAAAGACAACCCGCCGCAAGAGCCCATAGCAGACACAACAAACTCGAAAACAAAGCCACGCTTTCGACGAATTCACTCCATTTGTCGATCACTAGTATTTTAATAAGAAAAAACAACTTTAGGGTTATAAGCCTTCAGCGTATGCTAAAGTTGAAGAAAGCTACCGGTTCCCTGCCATGCAGAATCAGCCGATTCATTATTGTTTATAGCTCGTACCAAGTCCAAGTCATTAGAAATGATAGAGACTGAAGAAAGAACTCTTGCCCTTTTTATTCCCATCAACCAATTGAAGAGGTCACTCCTCATGCATCAAACCCATTTCGTCCATAGCATCCCGGGGATCCCCCACATCCTCAATATCCTTCTCCTTCAAATTAGGTGCAACCCCATTAATGTGCAACCCGAGATTCTTACTAATCATGTTCACAATGTTAGAAGTATAAGAGGTTGCCGGAACACCCACCTTAGGACCGGGAGCATCACTTTGTGTCTCTTCAACTCGATTACCTTCACCACGGAGCCACACACTAATCGACGCTATTGCTCACCTCAGCAAAGCCTTAAGCGAGATATCTCATCCTATTGGTAACTCTTTTGGTCCATACGTAATTCGAATTGGGCAGAAATAAAGCAGAACAAAGTCAACCTTTCATATTGAAATAGACAATAACAGAGCAATTCGCTTTTGACACTTCAATGGCAACCAAACATCCAAAGCGACACGCACTCGCAGAAATTGCCTAAGACCAAGGAAAATCGATTTGGATCATAATCTAGAAACTTGCCTGAAAGTCCTCCGAATTTTTTCGCCATTTGCTCCAAGAAAAGGCCATTGGGAAGATCATGAATTTGCACCCAAAATTCAGCAAAACACAACGGGACCCAGAGCAGGTCTTCCCCCTTCATAAGACCATGGAATACCAGTAAATGATTGTTAAAAGTTCACAAACTACCATTAACCACTCTGACAACATCCACTTCATAAGAAAAACCAGAAAAGAAACTTCTTGTCTCCCAGATCAGATATGGATATTCCCCCAAGTGGATGTCATAAGTTAGCCATAATATTCTGCATCGCTTCAAAATTAATCACGCTAGCCGTTAAGAAGTAGCCAACTAGACACAAACCAAAATTCGGTACAGGATCATCCCCGTTCGAAGAAATCTGCCAAGCATTCTCCTCTTCGTTTTGAATAGTAAGCCTCGCGATATCATTTTCCATGAGAAAGACTAAAGAACAGAGAAAACCAGAAGCAACCAGATCAAAACTAGAATAACCATACGAAATCGGAAGAAAACCAGGGACAAAACCAGAAGAAAAAAAACTAGAGGAAACCACCCAATACACCATGAAAACGGTCAAACGTGTCATTCCAGCAGACAAAGAAAACATTACATTTAGAATGCGTTGATTAATATTACACATGTATACTTCAATGAACTCGAATTAGTCATATTTATAGGTATCAATAGACTTGACTAGAATTTGGTGTTTATATTTCAAGCCTAGTATCTTTCTTTATCACTGTTAGAATGTATTTTTAAGTAATTAACGTTTTCTTGATTCATATTCTTTTGTTAAACTAAAATATTCAATATTTTTTAATTACATTTATTCCAAAATAATAATTTTTAGTTACATATTTTATTAAATTAATTCAACGTTTTAGTTAATATATTTTTAAAAAAATTTAAATATTGACTTATTTTTCTTTTTATTAAATTAAATATGTAAAACAATAAGGATTATTCCCATAAATAAAAAAAATTATTAGTGTTTAATACGCTATCAGTAATATAATTTTAATTCCACGAAGATAATTCAAATCCATGTCTCATAAAACATTTAATATATTAATAGATTTATAGCAATACCAAAATGTGTGTAAAACAATTACGTAAGAAATGTATTTATTAAAATTTTATATAAAAATCAATTGTTATTTTAATTACTATGGTAAATTTAATTGTTTGTCATGTATGATGTTCTAAGTTAAATCTAATTATTATCAAAATTTGTAGAAAAGGAATGTAAGGGAATTGTAGATTATTCACCATACAAAGACTTGGTTATATACAACTTACAAAAGAAAAGAGAAACAACAAAATTGAGAACTAACATAGGTGTAACAGACTAACTGCTATATCTGCTAACTAACTAATAGTTAAATTAGATCTATATTACTAACAGCCCCCCTCAAGCTAGAGAGTGTATGGAAAGCAATCCCAGCGTGGACATCAAGATCTGAAAAGGAACAGCAGTAAGAGATTTGGTAAAAATATCAGCTAGTTGATCCTTGGAGGAGCAAGTGAGCAGTTTAATAACACCGGATTGCACTTTTTCACGAACGAGATGACGGTCAATTTCTATGTGTTTAGTACGTTCATGAAATGTGGGATTTGCAGCAAGCTGAAGAGCGGAGTTGTTATCACAGAACAAAGCAGTAGGACCAGAAATAGGTAGGTGCAAATCACACAAAAGAGATCGAAGCCAGTGAATTTCACAAGCAGTAGAGGCAAGTGCTTGATATTCTACTTCTGAGGAAGAACGAGACACAGTGGTTTGCTTCTTGGCCTTCCAACTAATAAGGGAGTCACCATAAAACGGACAATAACCAGTCACAGATCGACGTGTCACAGGGCAACCAACCCAGTCAGAATCACTAAAAGCCTTTAGTACAGGTGATTAAGAGGCAGAAAAGAAGAGACCAGAAGCAGGGCAGTCGTTCAAGTAACAGAGAACACGATGAGCAGCTTGCAGATGAGTGACTATAGGCTGGTCCAAGAATTGACTCAATTATTGAATTGCAAAAGCAATATCAGGTCTAGTAGAAACCAGATACAATAGTCGGCCAATAAGTTTCCTGAAAAGAGTATTATCAAGAAGTAATTCCGCAGAAGCATCTCGAGGGATTGTTGTAGCCATTGGAGTCTTAACAGGCTTGCAATCTAAGAAACCAAAATCGGACAATATGTCTAAAGCATATTTTCGTTGACAAAGATGAATACTAGCAGAGCTTCGAGCAATCTCAAGTCCAAGAAAGTATTTTAAATCACCCAAGTCTTTAATTCTAAATGTAGAATCCAAAAAAGCTTTAACTCTTGCTATTTCATCCAAGTTATCACCAGCCAGGATGACATCATCGACATAAACCAGTAATGCAGTGAAGGAAACAGCATCCTTTTTAACGAACAAGGAGAAATCAGAACTGGATTGAATATAATCAAGAGAAGTAAGAGCAGATGTAAGCTTAAAGAACCACTGTAAACTTGCTTGCTTTAGACCATATAAGGATTTTTGCAACTTACAAACCTTATTGGGAGTTGATGAATTAAAACCAGGAGGTAAAAGCATATAAACCTCTTCACTCAAATCACCATGCAAAAAAGCATTGTTAACATCAAGATGGTGCAAATACCAATTCTTAGAAGCAGCAATAGCAAGTAACAAGCGAACAGTGGTGATCTTGGCTACAGATGAAAAAGTATCAAAATAACCGACACCCTCGGTTTGTGTGAACCCCTTTGCAACTAGACGAGCCTTATAACGTTCAATGGAACCATCGACTCTATGTTTCACTCGAGAAACCCATTTACAACCTATTGCAGTCTTTCCTGGAGGTAAATCCATAATGATCCAGGTGTTATTTTGTTCAAGAGCAGAAATTTCAGTCTGCATTGCTTCTCTCCAATGGGAATGTTTACTAGCTTGTAAATATGTTTTAGGTACATAGAAAGCACTAATGGCAAGAGTGAAATGTAAATGGGTTGAAGAAAGTTTGCAGAAAGGTTTTGGATATTGAAGATGATTGGTAGCAGCCTTGCTTAAAAAACAATGATATTGGTCTAAACAAGAAGGTGGTTTTCGAGTACGAGATGGCCTGGAAGATTGTAAGGGAGAAGTAGGTGTAACATTGGGCTGAGAAATTGGTGTAACTTGTGGCTAAGATGGCAAATCATAAATGGTGGAAGGATCAAAACCCAGTTTTGGGGTGGAGGAATGAGATGGTTGATGAGAAAAAGGAAAGGTTGACTCATGAAAGATGACATTTATTGAAACAAAGATGGCATGGAACAACAAATAAAAAAGGATATATCCTTTAACATTAGGTTGAAACCCAAGAAAAATACACTCACAGGCTCGAGGATCAAATTTATGACGATGGGCAGTAAGGGTTGTAACAAAACTAAGGCAACCAAAAACTCGTAAATGCTGAAAGTCAGGCTTGGCTTGGTAAAGTTTGTCAAAAGGAGTGAGATTAGCCAAAAGAGGAGTTGGGGTACGGTTAATAAGGAACACAGAATGAAGAACAGCATGTCCCAAAAAATGCTTAGGTAAGCTAGAATGGAACAAAAGAGCCCGTGAAACATTAAGAATATGTTGAAGCTTACGTTCAACAAGACCATTTTGTTGTGGGGTTTCAACGCAAGAAGTTTGATGAATGATTCCTTTAGAAGCATAAAAAGTTGGAATATCAAACTCACGGCCATTATCAGTTCTAAAACCTTAATTTTTTAGGAAAATTGAGTTTCAATAAGTGTATAAAAATTTTGAATATGAGTACGAACTTCAGATTTGGCTTCAATAGAATAATCCAAGTAAAATGACTGAAATCATCAACAATAGTTAGAAAATAACGATGACCAGTTTCAGAAATAACATCAGTCGGACCCCAAATATCAATGTGAACAAGATCAAAGATTTTATTGGAAACGGAATTGCTTACAGGAAAAGGAATTTTCTTTTGTTTTGCCAAATGATGAGCTTTACAATCTGAATTATTTGCTATGGAAAAAGAAGGAATATAAGGAGAAAGTAACTTCAATCTTGAATCAGAAAGGTGACCAAGACGATGGTGCCAAAGATGACAGGAGGTGGTGGTGGCTGACAAGACAGTAGGAACAGTAATGGAGAAGGTTTGAGCTGGTGAGTCCAAAATATAAAGACCATGAACAACTTTAGCTGTATCAATCATCTTCATAGAGGGAAGGGCCTGCAGAGAACAATGAGTTTTATGAAAAGTGAATGAACAAGGTAAGGTGGCAGTAAGTTTAGTGACAAATAAGAGATTGAAAGCAAAGTGAGGAACATAAAAGGACATTTGTAATATGAAGGCTATCACTAAAAATAACTGTACCAGAAAATCGAGCACAAACTTTGGTGCCATTAGGAAGAGTGATATGCACAGGTTTGAAGATGGAAGTAATGCGAACAGCTGTTGTAACTGTTCTTGTGTCAAATTGACACAAGGATCAGATGGCAAGGTAGCAACAAATTGTGAAGATTGCAAGGATTGTGTAGCACCATCATCAAAAACATTGTGTGCATGAGAAGTCCGGCCACGAGACTTATAACCAAGTGGATAACCATACTTCTCATAGCATGTATCAACGATGTGCTTGGATTTGCCACAAAAAGTGCATTGCCGTGAATCAGTAGAAGATTTTGCCTAAGATTTCGTGGAAGAAGAATGTTGGCACATTGTGTTACTAACAAACACTTGAGAAGATCCAGCAGTGAGATGACGTTCCTATTGAATGACCATAGAAAAAGCTTTATTGATCGTAGGCAATGGGTCAATGAGCATAATTTGAGATCGAACACCAGCAAATGGATCATGAAGGCCTTTAAGAAATCGAATGAAATAGTCATTATCATGATATTTCTGAAGAGTAGCAAAAGCGCCACTAGAACAAGGTGTGTGACAAGAACAGGCGGGAATAGGTCGAAATTTCAACAACTCATCCCAGAGAATCTTCAACTCAGTAAAGTAATCAGTGACCGAGCGATCATCTTGCTTGAAAGCAGAAATCTCTTCTTGGAGATCAGAAATGCAAAAAATATCTCCCTGAGAAAAACGTCCACGGAGATCGCGCCAAATCTCATAAGCAAAGTCGAGCCAGAGAATACTATTCATGATCGAAGGCGAGATAGAGTGATGCAGCCAAGAAATCACCATAGTATTGCACCTTTCCCAAGCTGGATAAAGAGGATCCGTTTCGATCGAAACTATGATTGTGCCATTAACAAATTTAAGCTTGTTCTTGGATAATAGCGCCAGTTTCATTGCTCGGGACCAAGAATGATAATTTGAGCAGGAGAAACAAAAACTAAGGCTGGATTTTCATTTGGATGAAGGTAATAAGGACTAGAAGGTAGTGTAGGATCATGGAGTGCCATTGGAAAGAAAGAAACCAATGAAAATCAAAGAAACAGAGTGTTTGGGAAGTGAGAAAATGCAGAAAAATACAAGAGAATTTTACATCTAATACCATGTAGAAAAGGAATGTAAGGGAATTGCAGATATATTATTCACCATGCAAAGACTTGGTTATATACAACTTACAAAAGAAAAGAGAAATAACAGAATTAAGAACTAACATAGGTGTAATAGACTAACTGCTATATCTGCTAACTAACTAACAGTTAAATTAGATCTATATTACTAACAAAAATTTTATTAATTTATTATATAAAATATAAATATTTTCATAAAAATTTAACTTAATTTATGTATGAAAGGTATTTTAGTAAGTATAGATAACTTATTTTATTTTTATGGAAAATAATTTTCCATGATGAAAAAAGATAGCTAATTAGATAATTTTGGTACGAAACCATAAAAAATTGCTTACAAAATGGGGCATGTTGTAGATTATTTACGTAAATAGTATGTTTTTTTGCAGTAAATTTAAGTGTCATCAATGTGTAAGTGTCGCTAATGTGTCAGGCGACACCAATCTTAAAAATAACCCATCATTACCCAACCATTCCACGTAAAAAAGTTAATTTTTTAAGTAGTGCCGCTACATTGTCAGGCAACAAAAAATATGATGACTCGGTGAAAAAGATACTCTTATTTGAATAGAGTCAATATTCTCTATAACAAACTTGTTTGTTTGCCAAAAATTTGAATGTTGTAAAGAAATGGTTGTTATAAACTTATAACAATATTCAAGGCACTTATAACAACATTTAAGATTTATATCATATTTGAGACTACAATTTATTTATAATTAGTGAATTTAGTTCATAAGTTTAATAAAACTTATAAATGTAATTTAATTTATTAAAGATTATTACCATTTAGTAAAATATAATTAACATATTTTTATATAAAAATTAAACATTTTATTAAAATAATATTTTAACTAAAATTTACTATTTTTATTCCATTTAGGAATAAAATTAATTTTACTAAAATTTAAGACAAAAGATTATTACAGAGAATTAATTTATTTAGTAAAGTTTGTACTTCATACTTTACAGATGTTGTTATATAGGGTAAAAATAAAACATAAAATTCATTTCTATGACAAACTTGATTGTTCTATTGAAATGTTATAGAGAGGATTGATTGTTCGATACTTCTTAAATGTAAACAGATTTCAGTCATTTCCAAACTAAGTTGGTATTTGGTGACTGATGACATCTACTCAGTCAATAACTTATATAATATAAATGCATCAAACACAACGTGAGTAAAAGTTATATATATATATATATATATATATATAAAGTAAACAATGAGACTTTGGTTGAAATGATAAAGTTAAAATTTTAAGATGTTTAATGTTTTAGATTCAAATCCCATAATTTTATCTAAGTTTAAATTCTATATGGAAAAAAAAGGGGTAAAAGTACCATATAAACTCCTTTAATAGGAGTTAAATTACATTTTGACCCCTTTAATAAAAATGGGCAAATTGCCTAACACACATCCCAAACTCAATAAAAAATTCACATGTTTGTTATGAAACATCAGCCTCTCCTGGGTTTTGCAGGTTATCGATCTTACAAGAGTATCACAAGAGCTGGCCTACCTTGGAAATGAAGCAGACCTAGTTATTTTGGAAGGCATGGTAGGTTTTCGATACTCAGAGACATTAACGAAGTTATGCCCGGTAGCTTTGTGTTTGAGAACATTTCTTTGTTTGCTCCCGTTGTGCATGACTTGAGACTGTGACAAGATCCAAAAATCTTTATCGTGTATTGGTTGAATAGGTCGATGGATCGTTATTCTATAAGAAGGGTCATGTGGCATATGCTTGGTTAATACCATTTTTGATGAACTATTTGCGACTACGATACGGGTTCTTTTATTTTAACATCGTATTTGATATAAGTGTTTGCAGGGTCATGGAATAGAGACAAATCTTTATGCCCAGTTTAAGTGCGACTCGCTCAAGATCGGAATGGCAATAGTTTCCGATGCTATCTGCATAACTTTTTCTTATCACCTTGTACCATTATCCACGGTTTCGCGGAGGACGGCTATACAATGATGTTTCGGGTTGATAAATTCTTGCCTGCTAGCTAGGCTGCTATTTCTCAAATATCCAACACAACATAGTTTCAGGACTTACTGTTACAGCCTAGAAAACTTGAGGTTTCCACGTCCAAAACTGGAGTTACAATCGATAATTATATGTGAAAACTAGTAACATGAGTTGTGATCGATGCATGTAAAATAAATAGTAAATAAATAAAATGAAGAGCTTCCCCGGTCCCCCATTCACCTCAGCATGGTCCCTAGAGTTTGTGGGTAGCAACCTCACATATATTATGAGCACAAAATGTTGTGTTTCCCACATTAATATCCACCCAGTTTCTTATCTGTCCCATTGTCCCTAATTTCTCCATCGCCCTCACCTATGCTTGTTTTTCTAGTTATGAAAATTATACGAAAAATAAATAATTAAAATAGGGTGCTAAAACAATTCTGGGTTATTACTTTTACATTTAGTGGAATAAAAAAATTATAATCGGATTTAAGATGTTTTCATAACTTTTTAAACATCAAAAATATTAGATAACAATGACACCTTAATAATCAATTTTAATGAAGTTTATATTTTATAATTAAAATTGTATTGGACTAGGAAGTTTTGTATATGCAACGTTTTGGGTAGCATTGTCTCCACTTTTATTACATTGCTTCCAATTATTGTATAATTGCACTTGCTGTATATATATATATATAAAATATATGAATAGACTATTGATCTACCTTGACTAATGATTAATCAAACACCTAATTTCACAACTTAATTTACCACCCCAAAAAAATAAAGAATAATTTCTCAAACTTAAATGAAAAAAAAAATAGAGAAGTAAAAATAATACTACCACTAAATATTGAATAAATCATGAATTTCAATTTCACATTTGTCCAAGCTGACCACATTCAAATTATCATATTTTATTTTAAATTTAATTATAAATATATATTAATATTACACATATTTCTTTTGTAAAATTTCATGTAATAATTCCAACTTAAATATTGTGAAAAATAAAAATAACTTTTCATTTCCTCTCAAGTTCGATATCGAGTAATTTGGTCTCTCTAAAAAAATAAAACAATTTAGTCTTATCAATTCTGAAAATAAGTATTTAAAGATAATTAATCAACGCAATTAATGTTTTTCATCAATTGTACGTAATTTTAATTGATATAATAATAAATTATACTCTTAATACTTACATATTTTATCAATTTGATTCGAATTCTAAGAAAATATCTAAAAAATTCAAAAATAAAAAATAAAACTTTAGCTTCAAAAAAATATATAAATAAAGAGACTAAATATGTAAACTTTAAAGGTTAAGTCTATTATTAAATCAATCAAAATCATATAAAAATTATGAAAATACTTAAATTTTTAAAAAAATATATATTAAAAATATTTTATTCGAGTCGGGTAAAAAATCCGGCCCGACCCAGCCATGATGTAGCTGGTATAGCACTCACCAACTTTCACATCTATTTTCCCCGAGAAAAAGAGAATAAAAACAGGCTGTAATAGAGCTGTGAACGCTACATTTCACCTCTTTATTTTCCTCCCTCTTCCTTTTTCTCTTAGGACCGCCATTGCCAAATCTCTTTAGGCCGTTTCTCATAACAGAGCAACCATGAGCTCCATCATTCAAAGCTTTCAAAAGAACAGCTCCCTCCCCGTCTCTCAAACTGAATCAAAAGACCACTTTCCACCACCAGCAGGCCCAGGGCGGCTGCGAAGAAGGCTTTCATCTCTGTCTCTAAAACTACAACCCACTTCTTCACCGGCGACGTCATGGACATTCCCCAGATCCAAGTCCTTGTCTTCCATGGGAGAATACGCCGGTAGCTCCATCAGAAAATGGTGGGACTGGGGTTGGTCTTGGGTTCTCTCCAAAAAGCCCTCGTTCGCTAAAGACATTGAAATGAACGAAGAAGAAACCAGGATCCTTGGGTGCCACAACAAAGGCAGTTGGAGGCATGTGTTTTACAAAGTCAGATCTGAGATCAGAAAACTCGTGGGATCTGATAAAGTTGGCCTCCCACAAACTTACAGGTACAATTCTTTAGATTACTCCAAGAATTTCGATGATGGAAAGAATTACACCTATGGTTGATTTTTGGGGAATTTTGAAATCCACCATCAATGGAGCTTTGCTAAAAGAAATCCCTAATCTGGAAAAACCAATAAGCTTCTCTGTTTCAAGATTCAGATCAAACAAAGACGGTAGAATTCTGGGTTCTTTTCTTGTGTTTCAGCTTTCATTAATTTGTTTACAATATATATAATGCAAATGTTCATTCGTAAAAAAAAAAAATGGCCTGTGCTTATATTGCTCTGTTATGTAAAGTGGTTTTGCTTGTAGCCATGGCTATTAGCTACAAAAATGGTTGTCATTATAGTTTTTTTTTTTTTTTTTTTTTGCAGGGTTCAATTGTATAAGTATTGTATTTATTCATGTAATGTAAAATATGTTTTTTTTTTATCTCACTATAAATAATAACAATTTATTCACTTAGAAGTGTACTTGTTAATAGAGTTATACCAAAAATATTGGGTCGCTTTCTCCACAAACGTCGGTCAAAATGCATGGACCAGAATTGGCAGCACATGATGAGATGAGCTTTGGATACTAAGCCATGTTCCATGTGATTTTTATATTCATGAAATCAAACCAAAGCTACCACCACAAATTGCACCCAAAATTTTACTATAACCTATAATATCATTTTTTTTCGTTACGGTTATTTAAATTTGTAAGCAAAAAGAAATTCAGCTGTTTTTCCCAAGGTAAGCATTAACTTAGGAAGATTACAAAGTGGGGTTACCACTTTCCTTCACCTTGAATCATGCAGAAAAGTGTCGGTGAGTAAATTTTGGCGCTATATAATAACATAGAGGTCTAGTATTACCGACGAATTGAACAGATATAATTTTAGCGACGATTTGTGAAATGGTAACTGGATAGCCGTCACTAACGGGGTGAAAATTTAGTTTAAAAGGAAATAATCTTTGTTTTTTGTTTTTCAATATAATCTAAATTTTTAGTGTCATAATGGTAAAAAATCTACGATGATTTCAAGTTTAGGGTTCAACCCGTAATAATTAAATTTGTATTAATATTTATCGTATTAGTCGATACATTTTGTTTTAGTAATAAATAAAAAAACTTTAAATCATACTCTTTTTTTTAGTATAAAAATTAACCTTTATTATTTACTATTTTCATATTTCGTTTATACCAACTAGAATAATGTGTATCCATAAATATATAACCAATGAATTTTAACATATTTATTAATTTGTGAGTTTGAATACAATAGAGTGTAAAGAGGGTTACTATGGAGAAATATTTTGGTGGTAAAGGATATCTCATGTGGTACTACATGTGTCTTCTACTTTCATATTGCCTCATGCCAAGCTTTGCCAACCAACAACAGCTTTTTGTTGGATTCACACAAATAATAATAATAATAATAATAATAATAATAATAATAACATCAACGATGGCAACTTCCTACCTTCTAAAAAGAACTAAAAGTTATTTAGTATTATTAAATTTATAAGGTTATTTTGGGTTTAGGGTTTAATGAATAAAAATTTAATTGTTATTCTGCCATTTTTCATCTGTAAATAAACAAATCAAATTTCCAAAAAAACTTGTCGACCAGGGGTGAAGTCAGAAAATCTTTTTAGGTGGATTAAAATTAAATTGTAACTTCTACGATAATAAAATTACAATTTCACCATTTTAATAGTCTATACTTTTAAAAATTTTAAAGGATTAAATTAAATTTTTATCATTTTTATGGGATGTTTACCTTTACTAATTTAAAATTTTAAAAAAGATTCATTTTAGGGGGCCTGAAACCCCTGCCAGCTCCTAGCTACGCCCCTAAATTCGACTCACTCTTATTTATTTGTTAATATGTGTAGTACTAGCGTCAAGGAATAGAAATGTTTATTTGTAAGTAATCAAATCAAATCAATGTAAAATGAAACAAATAAAAGAAAATTTTAAAAACCAAAAACAAATTCAAGTCACACCATTGTAGAAATAGCAAGAAAATGCGTTTGATGTAGAAAATAATTTTGGAAGAGAACACATGAATCATTACGTCTCTATCAGTTTTTTTAGTTCAATGGGCATAAAAAAAAAATAATTTGCATTTCACTAATATTAAATAATCAGTGATAAAAAAAGATTTGTCACTAATTTTCAATTCCATCTTTAAACAATTTCTTAGCAATACATCCCATTATTTTGAGATTATTTTAATAGGATACTACATCCCATTACATGTCAACGACTGAAGGAGAGCACTCATCCTTTGATTTTCTTCTGCATTTCCAAGTTTTGCTTCCAATCTGCCTTGGATCTTCCTGTAATGATGTTGCTCCCTCCGCCATAGTTGCATAGCCAAATTGCCACTTTCGTTCCCCTCCATGATTTTGAAAGAGAGAACCCATTCAATTTCGTTTCCCTCATCCACCCCAAGTTCTGTCAGTTTGCTGCTGTCTCTGATCGCATTCAAATGAGGTTTCTCCAATAATAAATCACATCGTTGTAAGACCTTTTGGAAGATGACATCATTTATCGCCACACAATGTGCATGTGAGGATCGTATCAAAGTCTCTCGCCTCCTTTGTATTTATGTTATCAAATTGCAACCGTTGAGGGATTCATTCCAAGATAGCGTTCAAGTTGAAAGCTTGAATTTTGATTGAAAGTGGTCCCTAAACCAAATAGCTCTAGAGAAATTAAATTAAGAAAAATGCGCTCGATAAATCAAAATGAAAATTATAAAGAGCGCAAGTAGTCAGAGGGGAAATTAAAAACTTCTTTTGGAAGGGTGTGAAATTAAATTGTATACTTTTACGATAGTAAAAATATAATTTTACTATTTTAATATCCTATATCTTTATAATTTTAAAATGAGTAAATCAATTTATTATCATTTTGAGAGACCAAAGTATAATTTTATTATTACTAATTTAAAATTCTATAAATTATAAAGGGCTAAAAGGAAATTTTATTCATTTTAGGGAGTATGCCCTGCCGGCCTCCTTTGCTCCACCCGTGGAAGCAATTATCTCTTCAATTTTAAAAGTAAAAGACATAATTCTAATATAATAATTTTATGTTATTATAAAAGTAAGTATGTATTATAGACAAAAATAATAGATAAAAGATTGATATGTGAATATAAGAATTTCTATTACATTCTATATTTTTCATCATTTTTACAAGAAGCATACTCCTCCATATATATAGGGAGATTAGATTCTTCATATTCTAATATATAAATAGGAAAGAGGTTACAAGAAGATGAAAGGTTTAAGGAAGATGAAAGGTTTACTGTTAAAGTAGTTGAAAGGTGAAAGGTTGAACATCCACTTAATAGTATACGTAACACTCCCCCTTAGATGTTCATTGTATAAAGGATATGTCTCATTAAAAACCTTACTAGGAAAAACCATGTGTGATAAAAACTTAGGGAAGGGAAAAAGAGTACATAATCCTTCGATACATAGTATATCACAACAAAAAATATGTGGTGCGAATTTACTCCCCCTCATGTAAACATCACCTAAGTTCTTTGAGACAACACAATCCAATAATTAAAAATTAACTTCTTAAATGTAGCAGTAGGGAGCGCCTTAGTAAAAAGATCTGCCAAATTCTCACTTGAACGAATTTGTTGAACATTTGTATATCCATTCTTTTGTAAATCATGAGTGAAGAAATATTTTGGTGATATATGTTTTGTTCTATCACCATTAATATATTTTTCCTTAAGTTGTGCAATGCAAGTTGTATTATCTTCATATAAGACTGTTGGAGCTTTTTTTTCATAGCATAAACCACCACCTTTAATTTCCCGAGGACAAAAAGAGTCTTTATTTACATCAAGTGACCTAACAACCATTGGGGTGCTCAACAGATGTGTGTTATGCATGTAAAACCTTCTTAGCACTTTTTCTATATATGTTGTTTAATGCACAAGGATTTCATTCTTTAGGTGTTCAATTTGTAACCCTAGATAAAATCCTGTCTTTCCAAGGTCTTTCATTTCAAATTACTTCTTTAAGCACTCTATTGTCACTAAAATCTCTTCAGAGTCCCAATGATATTTAAATCATCAACATACACAGCAATTATAACAAATCTTGATCCAAACCTCTTTATAAAAATGCATGGGGAAATGAGATCATTCTTATAACCTTCCATCAGTAAGTACTCACTAAGGCGATTACCACGTGCGCCCATATTATTTCAATCCATAAAGGGATCTATTTAATTTGATCAAGTAATGTTCTCAAGAACATGAATTAGCTGCTTCTGGAAGTTTAAACCTTTTGGGAGTTTCATGTAAATGTTATTATCAAGTGGGCTATATAAATAGGCTGTAATTATATGAATTAGCTTTGAGTGTACGAGCCACTAACGAATCCAGACTGGTGACTAATCTCTAGCCTTGTTTGGCTAGTAAAGCCACATTAAATTTAGCTAAATCTCAAAAGTCCAAACCACTTTTTTACTTATTATCTCATAACCGATTCCAGTTGCACTAATGAATACCCCATCGTTTGGAAGATTTCTACCACCAATAATTCTCAATAATGGATTGTAACTCTTTACAAAGTGCTGAAGGTAGTAGGAAACATGACAAAGCGTAGGTAGGGAGTGCCTACAGAATAGACTTAATGAAAACCAATTTCCCATCTTGAGACAACATCCTCACATTCCAACATATAATTCAACTGCAAATTTTATCTTTCAATCATTAAAGTCCACTCGACGGTTTCTTCTCACCATGGTAGGCAATCCAAGATACCTTTTGGGATTCGACGTCCTCTTTGCTCCCAAGATATAGTGACGCCCACCTACCTTTCCTCCGAGACATTGGTGTTAAAATAAACAAGACTTCTTAAAATTAACATGCTGGCTAGAACAAGTCTCATACTCCTGAATTATAGATTTTTAGGTCATAGATCTCCTATGTTTGTAGCGTCGCCAAAGATGTGACTATTGTCTGCAAAAAATAGATGAGTGAATGTAGTCCCCTCTCTACTAACCCTAACCCTTTTTCCAAACTAGCCATTTTTAATAATGTGGAGAAACACTTACTACATACCAAAAAAAGAAAAGGGCTTAATGGGTCCTCTTTTGAGGCCCCTACTAGGGATAATTAGACTATCCGGATGCCATTAACTTTAGTGATGCACCTCATAATTTAATCAACCCACCTTGCATCGAATGCCATCTGATTAATCATGGCTTGCACAAAATCCTACTCAACACTGTTGTATGCCCCTCATAACCACTTATTTGATTTTTAAAAGAATGCAAAATTTCATAAGCTAAGATCACATTATCAATGATTAGCCTCTCTAGAACAAAAGCACTCTATGCTTTATTTATACAATGATTGAGCATGTGTTGGAATCAACTAAGCGAGGGTTGTCAACTTTAGGAATAAGAATAATATTAGTTTTATTAATACCAAACAAAAAAGCAGAACTGTTGAGAATGGATAAG
The DNA here is from genome assembly GCA_025503065.1 of Gossypium bickii. Lineage (NCBI taxonomy): Eukaryota > Viridiplantae > Streptophyta > Magnoliopsida > Malvales > Malvaceae > Gossypium > Gossypium bickii. The sequence goes on from CP106710.1 coordinate 139,001,443, forward strand.
CAATATTGAAAAACATCATTCCCAAAATATGTCAATATTTTTAAAAGAGAGCAAACATACCACCATCATTGAAAGCCTTTGATGGATTCATAACCTTCAAAGCAGTTATAATCTCATCTGATTTGAAAAACTCCAACAAACCAGTATTAATCTCATCAGATATGCTTCTTCTAACAACTACAAGACTATGGGTCATATCAACCCTACCTTGCAAAGTGAATAACTCAACAAAGTATTGATTCGCCAACTGATTCGAACCTTCCTCCGATAGAACTTCATCATCTGCCTCATTCAATAAGCTTTTTCGTTTCTTTCTGGTCATTGCAAACTAATGGAAATATGTAACAGCCCGATTTTGACCCTAATCGGAATAGTGATTTCGGGACCACAAATCTGAGTCTGAAAAATATTTTAATATTATTTTCTGTGTTAATTATTTGTGAATTTACATGTGTGAAAGTTTCGTGAATTAATTTTATTGTTTGAGTGCTTAATTTGATAAAAGGGCTTAATCGCGTAAAATAAAAATTTGATGGTTAAATAAGAAAGTGCCTAATTGTTGTTGTCTTTATAATTTGGAGGCTTTATGTTGTAATGTAGCCATAAGTGAGAGTAGCGGATGGCATTATGTTAAATTATATAGCTTATTTTATTAAGTATAATGGTTTAATAAATAATATATTATGAGGTTAATATAATAAAACAAACATAATAAAAGAAAAGAAAAACAAAGCATTATGTTCTCATCTTTTTGGTGTCGAAACTAAGGAAAAGAAAAAAAAATAAGAGAGCTAGGGCATTCGGTCATTGTTGAGCTAAATTAAGGTATGTATTTTACTCGGTTTTTGATAATTTTTACGTTTTTGAGATCGTTGCTAAGTTATCTTCAAAACCCATGTCTTAATTTTTGAATTTGATGATGATTTTGTGTTTTTTCCATTGATTATAGCTTGTGATTTTGTGGTTTGATGATGAAATATTAAAGATATGTGTTAAATTAACATGTTTTGTCTTGGGATTTTTGATGATTTTGAGTAATTTGGACTAAATTGTAAACATAAATTTTTGAGGGACTAAAATGTGAAATAAATGAAATGTATGGACTTGTAAGGGCATGGGTGATATTCGGCCTAGCTATGGTGATGTGAAATTTTGTGTATTTTGTGTTTTATGCGATAGGGACTAAATTGCAAAAAGTGTAAAATGTTAGGGGTAAAATGGCAATTTTCCCATTTACGTGTTTTTGGATTAACTTGAATGAAAATGTGATTAAATTAGTTAAATTTGAATTTATTTAGATCAAGAACGAAAGAAAACAGAATTAGATCGGGGGAAATCGAAAGTAGACGAATAGTCGATTAAATCGTCTGACAACATCCGAGGTAAGTCTATAAGCATATAAATGTTGTTAAATTGAAAATATATATTTGTTATGTGTTGAATTGAATTTTAAGAATATATATATGTGCACTGGTCGATTGTGGTTAAGCTTGGAATATAAGTTACGAGTTCAATTCGATCAAGATACGTTGTCCGAAAGTCCCGTACGAACCCGAGGAATAGTTAGGATACATATGTCATGACATAGAATTCCAATATGTGTTTTCGTGTAAGACCATGTCTGGGACATTGGCATCGACTCGTGTTTACTTGTAAGACCATGTCTGGGATACTGGCATCGTATCTGATTCGTGTAAGACCTTGTCTGGGACAGTGGCATCGATATGTGATTACATGTAAGACCACGTCTGGGGCGTTGGCATTGTACGAGCTTTTCGACTATCCGCATATCCTTTTTAATTCCGAACGGCTCAACGGGCAATGTGAAGTACAGACCGAATGTGAAATCGAATTAAAAGGTTCAGGTATGTATTCATACTATGTTATGAAATTAAGGTAAATTGTATACTTGAATTGATGATTTAAAGTTATGTGAAATATGAATTATGTGTTAGCATATTTGAACACATAAGTGATTAGGCCTATTGATGTATTTATGATAATATAAGTGATTCGGCCTATTGATAAAGTTGTGATATTTTAAAAGTGATAATTATATGTGTTTATGATTATTTGTGCATTTAGCTATATGATGTTAAATGCTAATGTCTATTTGATAACATACAAACTTGAGAGTGTGATTTATGTCTATTTAATTAAGGTTTGGATTGACTTGGCTAATTGATTTAGTGTTAATGTTCATATGATTATTGTTTGCTCATGACTTACTAAGCTTAAATAGCTTACTGCGAGTGTGTTCTTGTTTACCTCTGTTTTATAGATTTTGGAGTCAAGTTACGAGCTCGGGAATCGTCAGCAAAGTCTATCACACTATCAACTAACTTCGATATTTTATAAGCTGAAATTTCTTTGAAACTATGGCATGTATAGGCTAGCTTTGGAGTTAGTTAAATTCGAAAGTGTATGTATAAAAGCCATGCGAAAATGGCTTAATTTCCTTGCTTATGTTCGGTTTTGGTTTAATTATGGCTTAAGTTTATTTTGGTCATGGTTTAATCTTATATGGATAGTAATCACATGGTATGGCATATATATATTGTGGTGTTTTATTCATGTGTTTCGGCAATGAGGTAAATGAGGTATGTTTGGTGTATTTAAGTTTAAGTGATTTTGGTTATGTGTTATATATATATTTATAATATGTGTGGTATGTTTGGATTTGGTATTTAAGTGAGTTTGGGTTATGACATAAGAATTGAAATATGCATATAAAGGTTGGAGACTATTTATATTTCAGCTCATTAATGGGGTAAAAGAATGATTATATATTCGAATGTGTATTGAATTAAAATTTGTGGTTTTATTATTGAGTTGAAATGGCATGTTTTAAACGGGTAAATTGGTTTAGAAATGATAATTTAATTGTATGTGTATATTAGGCTAAGGAGATGGCCTAAAATGATAAGCATGATATTTGGTTTATAGCATTATATAAATATTCTATGGATTGGATGATATACAATACCGAATATGTAATGACTAGCTTTGTAGTGATAATGAAATATGGACATTCGAAAATGGCTCAATTGTGTACACATTTACGCAAGCTTGTAAATGGAAAATATGCATGTTTTTGGTTCTTTGAAAGGTTAAATAATTGTGTATGTTACTTATGATCTTGGTCATTAAGCTTTATGTTAAGATTTGTTAAATCTACTAAAAGTAGGTATCCTATTAAGCAAAAAGGATTTTTAGTAATTATTATTCGAATATCATTGTAATGGTGATTACATATTTCGTACAATGCATGTGCATATAATATACTAATAGATTATGTATATCATTAATCTATTATTTGTGGTTAAATATGGTGCATTATTCTGTGACTTAAGAAATTGTATATAATATGTTCGGTCATGGTATTATATTAATTAATGCTGCATATATGAATAAGAACAAAATAAAAACTAGGCCATGTAATATGGTTGTTATGTTTTTAATATGTGCATGTACAGAAATTTATAATAAAAAAATGATATGATTAACAGTTAGTCTATGAGATAATTGTATTGACAATTGTTCGATGCATGAAATGTAAGGATATATGTTTCAACATGTATTTAGGAAGCAAATGCCAATACTATTGAAATCATATAGTTCGAACCTTATATGTATTACGTACATGTAACATGGCTTTGATGCACATTAGTTATTTCGAATATGTGGATAAATAATTGATATTGACATGCTTAAAATTTTTAAAGCATGATTTGCTTATGAATTTTAAGTAGTGAAGCATGATTAGGTTTTAGTTGGTTAAATGAACTATATGTATAATAATTATTTGAATGTGTTTTGATTTATAAGTTGTGTGATATTGTTATTAAATATAAAATGTATGTGTATTGATGTGATTGAATTACGAAACAAGAAAGGTAGTAAATGTCTGTCCTGATCTGTGTTATGTCCAGTAATACCTTGTAACCCTAATTCGGCAACGGATATGGGTTAGGGGTGTTACAAAATAAGTTGTATTCCTATCCCATATTTCATCCAGTTGGCACTAGCTCTTTGTTTTCATTCTATATCTTCCTTATCTGCGTTTAAATTCAAAGCCAATTAAACATCAGTTATCTCTCTCGACACCACATCATCCGGATCCAAGGAAATAAGTTCAACAAGTTGTTGCCTAAAAGTCTGAATGTTCCTATGTCAATTCACTTTCAAATTTTTCTACCAATATCCCAAATCAAGCCCTAACTGGGCAATTTTAGCTAGCAAATACCTTTCATTTTGACTCCAACTTTGGGCAATAACATATTCACAACTTGTCTCCAACACCCAACTGTTTTCAAATCTAAATGACGGACACATAGATTGCTTAGAATAGTAGTTTGAATAAACAAGTAAGGGCAATGATCAGATATACTATGGGGTAAATAACGTATAATATAATGTGAAAATATGTTCCTCAAACCTGGGTTGGCTAAACATCTTTCTAATCACTCTCGAATATTATTTCTAAGAGTACGCCCACGCTCCTAAGTGAACCAATTCCCCACATACCCAATATCAACTAATCCTTAACCATCCCAAACTTGCTAAAAAGAAATCATGTTCCTTTCCTCCCTTGCCTGTCCCCCAACCTTTTCGAAAAAGTAAGCAATTTTGTTAAAATCCCCCACAACTAGCCATCACTCAGACATGTGTGAACCCAATTGTTGAATAAGATCCCATGACTCAGAACGATACCATTCTTCTGGTGAACCATAAAATCCAATGAATCTCTACGCATTTGTATCCATGTCATCCAAAATATCTAAATCAATATGGTGCCTTGAAAAAGATCTAAGTTGAATATCAGAACCCAATTTTTAACTTAGAGAAAGTCCTCCTGTACCATCCAAACTAGCATCAAAGCTTGTTGAAACCCAGTTTACGACAAACTCCTTCCATTTTTTGATCATGTAGTTTTGTCTTTATAAAATAAACTACATGGGGATTGTATTCCTTCAGTAGATTCTGAAGGCGCCTATAGCCCATAGGTTCCCCAGCCCACGAACATTCCAACATAGCAACTTTAATAGGTCCGGTTGACCTACTTCATAGGTTCAACTAATATAACTTTCTCATTAATATATCGGGTATAGGTAATACATCATACAAATTTTGGGTCAAATTTTGCTAATAATCTTTATACTATATAAAAAATGTAAATTTAGTCCCTCAAATGTATTTTGAAGAATTGCACTTGTTGCTTTTTAAGGTATTGAATTTTCTTGAAGTATTTGTATTCCATATTCATATTCCACACTTGTCAAATAAATGAGAAAGATATACTTCATAGTTCAGGAGAAATTATTTTATGGACCCTTCCCACCACATCATCCATTATCCCTTTCTAATTATTTGATGTCATTTTTTTTATGTCATTAACACATAATTTTAGTAATTTTTACCCCAAACCTAACACCCTAAACTCCAAACCTTGAACCCGAACCATAAATCTTGAACTTCAAACCCAAACCTGAACTCGAACTCGAACATGAACCTTAAACCTTGAACCCTAAACTCTAAATTTTAAACCCTAAATTTCAAGGTTTAAGGGTTTGATTTTTGAGTTCAAGGTTTGGGATTCAAAGTTTAACATAGAAAATTTTGTTGAAATGTCATTAAATAATTGAAAAGAAACCATGAATAATATGGTGGGAAGCATCCATAAAATAATTTGTCCATAATTTAGATATATGAAAAACACTTTAAAATTTTGAATGCGCTCATATTATATGCATACCCACCAATCTCAAAAACATCTAAATTCGGGTAACATAGGTCTGGTTCATAGAATACATAATTTCAATGGGTTAATGTCCCAAATGATTCTCGAGTTTGGTATGAAAGTTTAATGTGGTACTTTTTTCTTTTTCTTTTTTTTTGTTTTAATTAGATACTTATTTTTTTGTTTCTGTCAAGTGTAAAATTTTTATCAAATCAACACTTGACAAGTGTTTTTCAATGTTTTTTAATTGAGTTATTTTGTATTGATTTTACTATAGATATGTATAATATAATATAATATTAAGAAATTTAAATAAATAAATAAAAGGGAAACCCAGAAGATGAAGAACTCCTGTCTCCCTGCCCTCCCTCTCCATCTCACCATTCTCCCTATAGTTGTAGGTATGCTGGTAAATTTATAAATAACTTTCTGCTTTTCACTTCTCAGTCTTTTGCCCTCCATGAATGAACTTTACCATTCTCTTTCACTTCTCTAAACTCTTTTTGTTCTCAATCCCTTTGATTTTTCATCTCCGAATCAACGAAATAAGCTCTCTTTTTGGTGAAAAATCTGATCAGAAATGAGAAAAAGCAAGGGTTCTTCTCTGCTCTTAAAGAAACGGAGAAAAATCTAATGGAGAGATGGAGCTCAAGAGGGAGAGGGTAGGTACTAAATTGTTTAACACAAACCACAAATAAGTACTTAATTGGAAAAAAGGTATAGGTACCACTTTGAGCTTTCATGCCAAACTCAAATACATTAACATAATCTCAATTTTGGTCTTTGAACCTTCCATAAATTGAGTTTTAATTCGGTTAATATTATCGATGTTTAAATAATCCAAAGGTATATATTCGAATATATTTAAACACTTAATAATTGAGGTTATGAATAGTGTTCCAACATATTCAAAAGCTTTATATTTTCCACATAATAAATAAATAAAAATTGCTTTCCAAGTCAATAAGAAATATTACATTCGATGTGGATGAAAGAAAATATTTTTAACCAACTTATATGTTAATGTTATTGAACACCAACTTAATAAAATGCTTAAATATAACTATTAGATTAGATATAAACCAAATTAATATATATACAACGTACAATCATTTATATAAATATATTTTATTTAACATGTTTGATGTTTGTTTTATAATTTATTAAAATTAATTTTTGGAAATTCGTGATTTAAAGAGGCAATGACAAGATAAGAAACCAATTTGGACTCTTCCACCATGTTGAAATTTGAGTTATCTCTTGAAAGTGCAAGGTAAGATCTTTGGTTCTTGTTTGAAGCTATAGTTTTGGGGGGATGTAGGAGCAAATGCTTGAAATCATTTTTTGCAATCATTATTAGCAATTATATATATACCAAATTATAGTATTGGTTGGTTAAAAACATATTTATAAAAAAATATGTAAAAAGTAAATAAATTTTAGTTAAAACAATAAAAAGTAAGACTTCAAGATTATAGTATTTTAGGTTTAAATGTGATGGTGTTATATTTTTTCCAAATATTTTGTAAAAAGAAATAAATTTAATGGAAGATTACTTAGTGTTAAAAGTCAAATTAAGCCGCAAAGAAGAGTAATTTGTGTTAGTGAAAATTACATTTCTCTAAGATCCTATAAAATGTGGCAGCATATTCTATTATTCTTATTGAAACATTTATAAATTCCAACTTTAAATATGAATTCATGGAAATCAAAGATTGTGTGAAACATAAGGCATTTATGCAGCAAGTATATTCTGCGAATCTAATATAAATTTGCTGCTTTAAAGTTGATCCCAGAAAGGGGAATCTCACCCATGGTTTTGATGACACAATATCAATCAGCTCATATAAAGTGATTTCCTTGGAATATATGCTGGCTGGCTGGCTTCCTAGTAATTCTGGGATTTTATATTTTAGGCTAAATGCTTAAACCGAGGATAAATTTTGCCAAACACCTCCATGGTACTTTTACTAGTTTCACCTCTATTCGAGCATTTAAAACTAATGACCTGGTAAAAACGTTGGGAATATAAAGCTGAAAAGGCAATAAGCATACAGGGAAAAAAAAGGGCAGCAGTATCAAAGCACAATTTCTGCAAATCTTCGAAAAATCATACTGAAAAAACATCAATCAAAGACATAACTAATGAGCTTGGTAATTTTGAATAACTTTATCACTTCCACACTCCTCAAAGTTTTACAAAACCTATGGCATTCCATAAACCAACAGCATCTCTCTAATGCTCAAACAAACAACATCAAGTAACCCGTCCTGGAGCATCCGACGAACCAAAACCATTTCCCGATCGCTTTTGTCATGAGTCATCATCTTCTGGATCTGCTGTACAATCTGCCAACAAACTGAAAATTAGTACCATATAAATCGCAAAATGTTAAACAGTCCGGTAATGGAAGAAGTCTCTCAATCCGTCCAAATTAAATGCACAACCATAGCAAGTATCACAACAGTTCTATAAGCTAATTAAACGAGTATATTAGACAAGTGGTCAAGCTAAGCTTGAACAGTTCATCGCCTATGATTGCACGAGTCTTTAGAATTACACTGTTGCAGACCATTTCAAATTTCAAGGTCCAAAGTGAGTTGAAATGTCCATTTAATCAAAATTTTAACCTAAGCCGACTCCAATGCAAGTTGCTTACCTGTACATGATGCGTGCGCAGCTGGAGATTACATAGCACCTGGGGCATCTCTCATGCTTATATTCACACTGTTTCGCATGGTTCGTCTACCGATTCCTGCATTGCCTTTTTGCATCATGGCAACAAATTCACCATAATCGATTCTTCCATCCTGTAGAAGCAAAAAATCGAAACTCAAATCATCGATCAAAGGATAAAAAAGAAGACCTATTCCAACTGACAAAAGAAGTGCAATGAGGATCAAGGACCTGCAAAGGTACTTAGACATTGTACCCTGCTATTACCATTTACTCTCAATCATATAAGACAAGAACTATAAAAATCGATGAAACAAATCAGCTAGCTCAAGAATATGACTTACATTATCTTGATCAACTTCTCTGATTATATCCTCGAGCAAAACATCTGTCATGTTATGCTCAGCACAAGCTTGTTGAAGCTCATCAACTGTAATATACCCACTTCCATCCTTATCAAAGTATCGGAATGCAGCAACGAGATGCTCCTCACGCTCTAGTTTATTAAGGTGAACTGTTGCAGCTATGAATTCTCCATAATCAATGGTCCCACTATTATCGACATCAGCCTGCAAACAAATAAACGAGAGCAGAGATGATCAGGCTGCAAACTTGCAACTAATACAGGAAATAACATAACAAAGTACAGTAACTACGTATGTCATTAAATCATTGCCACCAAGAAGCATTCTCAATCATATGACTTAGCCTTTATACCAAGCTATCTGCTATCCAGCATAAATTCATGAAACATAAAATTGACATTTAGCCAATTAGACCAAATGAATAAGAAGCAATATGAAGACTTATTAAGGAAGCTGAAGAATAAGAACCAAATATTCAGACCAAACAAACTTACTGCATCCATAAGGTCCCTTATCTCTGTATCTTTCAAGGTAGAGCCGTATCTTCGCAAACCAGCTTTGAGTTCATCAAATGTGATTGCACCACTGTTATCAGTATCCATAGACGTAAACATTTCTCTTAAACCAGCAATCTCCTCCTCGGAAAGACTTTCAGCTATTACCTGATAGTAACAAAATGGTGGAGCTTACTTTCAGAACGAGTTGACCACATTAACTCTAAAAAAGAGCATGTTTAATGAGACACAGCTAGCTTTTGCTGCACTGATTGTGTATTAGGCCTTAATGACACGAAGAAAACATCGTGTGACTCATTAGACAGGATCCTAGTTTTACATATACATCCTGTTTCTTCTCTCGCAATGCACAGACAGGTCACAGACGCAGACTCAGGCGCATACATTTCTCAAGAGTCTTACCCGTAAAGCCATCTTCTTTAGTTTATTCATTGCAGAGAATTGTTTGAGGCGAGAAAGTACAGCTGGATCCAGAGCCCTATCAGGAGCAACCCCATTTTCACAAATCCAAGGATGACCTAAACAATACAAAAGGCAAAATGTATCACAATTTAAGTTTCAGAAACATTTTGAAGACCCCAAGTTAAGCAACTAGCAAATATGGAGTCCCTCCGTCATTTTTTCCATTTCATTAACACTAACTTGGATAATAATAGAGAGGTGTTAAATGTTACATACATAATACTTCATGAGCAGTCAGTCGCTCTGAAGGTCGAGAGCATAACATCTTTCGAATTAGGTCCTTTGCACTATCAGATATTAGGGGCCAAGGGTCTGAATCAAAGTCAATATGTGCTTTTAACACTGCATCAAATATTCCTTGCTGTGTTTCTGAAAAAAATGACAGACAAATAGTCGTAAGTATAAGAATTACTTAAAAATTCATTAAGATATAGAACCAAAAAAACATCATCAATACCTGCCCAAAATGGTGGCACACCACTTAGCAATATATAGAGTATAACTCCTGCAGTCCATACATCTGCTTCAGGTCCATAATGTTTGAGAAGTACTTCAGGAGCAACGTAATATGGACTGCCAACCACGTCGGTAAAAACTTGGCCTAACATTGCAAACCACACATTATATCAATAAACTTTATTCCAGAGGACATCGGTTTCATTATATACTAAAGGGGTCGAAATTACTGAGTGACTCACTAAAATAAGAAATTTTGACTTTAATTATTAAGTCCAAATGTTAAACAAGATCAAATAATAGGCCTAATAAAAGAGGAGCAAGCATCGAATTAAATGTGTCATGAAAAATGGTTCTCGACTAATAACTTCGTATATGCTCCAGCCTCCAGCTACTTAAAGTTGCTTCAAATCCATAAAAATATAAACTTGCAACATTAAGGAAGAACATTTCATTGCTTACCGGGTTTAAAGAAGACTGAGAGTCCAAAATCAATGGCTTTTAGAGAGAAATCATCATCCTTGTTAACTAACAAGAAATTCTCAGGCTTTAAATCTCTATGCATAACCCCGAGCGAATGACAAGCCTCGACAACCCCAACAATGATCTTAGTCAATTCAGCTGCTTTCCTCTCGGAGTAATGCCCCCTCTGGATAATCCGATCAAACAATTCACCTCCAGAGCAAAGCTCCATCACAATATGCACATACAAAGTATCCTCGTATGCACCTTTAATGGTCACAATATTCTTATGACCAGCCAAATGGTGCATTATCTGAATCTCCCTCCGAACATCCTCCACATCCTCCTTGGAGATCAACTTCCTTTTGGATATAGACTTACAGGCATACTCAGTGCCTGTAGAGATCTCAGTACACAAGTAAGTAGTCCCAAACTGTCCTTGTCCTAACTTACGACCTAAAGTGTAAAGGTCACGGATGTTGGGTGTTTTATGACCCAAAACATAGTAAGCCTGGTGATCAATACCACGTCTCATGGTGTTATTGTTGTTGTCTTTCTTGGTAGGGTTAATGACAGGCAAATGGGTTTCTTTTTGGTTGATTTCTTTGGAGAATTCTTGAGCAATCAGTTGTTGAGAGTTTAAAGTAGAAGGGGAATAATCGGTGGTGGTGGTTGAACGGCCGGAAGAAGTGTTGTTGCGGCTAGAACAATGATCTTTGGGCTGATTGTCGCCCTTATGAAGTTTCCCCTTTAAAGATCCACGGCATGTATTGCCCATGAAACAATCAATATTTCCCCCACAACTCTGTTTTCCTCATCCAATGATATCTCATCAAGTACACTGAAAAAAAATGTGAACTTTCAACAATCCCAGAACTGAAACTTCAAAAAATATCACAAATTTTTCATGCATAAACCACAAATCTAAGCATCAAAAGAATCTCATATCAGATCAGAGTATCGGAATTAAAAAGGAAAAAAGAAAAGAAAAGAAAAAGTGATTTCATTTTTCACTAATATCCACTAAACCAAAAAAAGTAAGTAAACAAAGTCAGCACCTTTCTAGAGCTAAAAGAAAAAAAGATCAAACACCCAAAGATCTAAACATACATAACAATCAATATAAGAAGATGAAAGGGAGAGAAAGATCAAGTACCAGTTTTGGAGTGAAAAGAAAATGAAGAGAGACAAAAAAGGATAAGGGGGGAAAAAAGAGATGATTGAAGGAAATGGCTAAAGTGGATGAATATAAACGATTGTAAATACGTCCATAGCAACCAGCTGGTGAAGGCTTTTTTTTTTAATGTTTGAATTAAGATTCTGATTTTGTTGTTGTTTTTAGGTACTGTTTCTAAGAACCATCGTGCTTGTTGAGTGCTGACCAGCTAACTCTCCTCGCTTTCCTCTTTCTTTCTTTCTTTCTTTCGCCTCAAAGCCCTTTAAAAAACGCGGCTTTATTTTTCTTACCGGCTAAATTATTATTATTCGGTGCAAGAAAAAATATATTATATTTTTTAAATTTGATAAAAATAATAATAAACTAAATGTTAATTATTTTAAAAGGGCTAATTTCGAGAAAATCCTCAAACTGTGGTTCAATTTCTAAATTGGTCCCACTTGTTTATATCCAACTTATCAATGTGATAGATACAAATGTATTTACAATTTGATCTACTTATTTTAAATATGCTTCACATCATATTCGATAGGATGTTTAATGCCTAATTGACGACTAGATTAACAAAAGAATGCAATTGATACAACAATCATCTTGAAGTTTAAGGGTTGATTTAAATTGGTTAAAATATGTTGTTAGTCTCTATACTTTGACAAATTTTGAAATTTAATCCTTGTACTTTAAAAGTTAAAAATTTTGTCTTCTCATTTTTTCAATTTAAGAATGTCCAACTATTATCACCATTCATAATTTCAGTAAAAATTTGTCAACCTAACATATTTACTGTTAATTCATATGTCACATCACATGAGGTAACCTAATTGATATGAAATATTGACAAATTTTGATAAAAAAATTATAATTTTAATAATTGGATTGGAATTTTTAAAATGTTAAAGTAGGACAACTTTATTTTTAACTTTTTTAAGTATAGGACTAAATGTTAAAAACTTCAAAGTACAGGGACTAACATCATATTTTAACCATCTCAAATACGTGTAATACGGTCTGGGAACATTTGACGAAATTAACCCCTTCAAGAATTACTAGTTAAGTTGCCGTTCTTGCAAACATGTACAATAAGGAGGGAATGGAGTTGAAGGGTAAAAAAGGGTAAGAAAACTAAACTCAGTAAACCATCAATTCTCAATGTGTTGACCTTTTCTCGAACGCTAGGAGAATCGCGACAACGTAGGAGTTCATAGTTATTTGATTGGTACGTGTTGTACACGCGGAGCAAAATGTTAGTGAGTTCACTACAATGTCTTTCCTAAGGTTGTTTTGGTCAAAACAAGCAATTTTTATAGCCGTCTTGAAAGTTGAACTTGAAACTATAATACAGCTTACAAGCAGCTCTGTTTTGAACTGTCTTTCCTCCTGCCTTCATGGGCTCATCATGGCTTCAAGTTTGAACCATGAAGTTTCCCTTTGCATACACACTTTGACTAATTTACCCTTCTTTTGTTTTACTCATTGACTTTTTTTTTAATTCAAAACCAAAAAAAAAAAAAAAAGTATCTGTATCAGAGCATACGTAGATCTCTATATATATATGTGACATAATCATATTTATTGAAAAATATAATTATTTTTAAAATTAGATAAAAGAAAATTGGGGAAAAAAAAAAGTACCCCATCCCATGTTCTAAAGCTACCCTAAAAGTCAATGGCTGAACAGGGAACACTTGTTCTTTACATTATTTTAATTTAAAGCTTTCTTAGCAGCGAAGAAGATCCTAATTCCCAACACTTTTGCCTTTATTTAGATAATTTTATCCAAGTTGCTATATTGGATAAATGGGATCCTATAACATGAAATCAGATAATCACTAGATTGAGTGATAAATATATCGATTTGATTTAAATAATGTCGAATTTGAATTTTACGAAATCGAAAAAAATAATGTCTTTTTAAAGAGAAATTATCGTGAATGGAATAATTGGGGCATTATTGTTATTTCGTTTTGTTTCATGCTAAAAGTGCACGGTATCTAATAATAATATGTTATGATGTTACGTTTTTATTGGTTGATATTGTTTTTAGAATAAGGGATGAAATTGATATATATAGTATAAGACTTACTTGGAATGACCAATCTGAAATTAGAGTACAATTTAAGAGTCAATTTAATAATAAAACCAATAATTAGTGAGAGGATGCACATGAACATGATTGATCTGTTCTTTTTCCTATAATAATGAAAGAGGCATAAGGCTGATTACAAGGAATTAATGCATCATTGCAACTGATAATCATTTAGTTAAATCAAGATGCATGAGCCTAATCACATGATTGATCTGTTTGATTATTACTATTATTAAGTAATTTTTAGGGACAATAATTAAGGGTTTTGATATTCTCTAAATCTTTTAGTTAAACCAACAAAGATGCGTCACTGCACCATTAATCATTACTGCCACTAAACGGATCACAGATTCACAGCATCAAAAACTTAGCTAATTATCGACCAGTGTTGTGTATTTCAAAAAAGGAGGAGGTTGTAGTTTTAGAAATAATATCGAATATAAATCATAAAATGAATTTAAAAAATATAAATAAAAAAAACTCTAACTCATTAAAATTAATGCCACGTCAAGACTTTATTATTGATCACCCTTTTAATTATAAACTTTGTTCATAGTAATTTCGGATATTACTCCCAAAAAAAATATTTAATCAAACTATTAAAATATATATTGATTTATTTTAAAAAAAATTAATTTTCAATGAAAAGAAATTAAGAAAAAGGATATACTTTTTGATAGGGTGAGACCAAGTCAAGTGCCTGGAAAGCTCGAACCAAACTAACCACAAACCAGTTGTTTTTTTTTTTTTTTTTTTTTTTTTTTTTAACCTGATTTGGATGCTTTCATTTTGTATTTTTTTATTATTAAATTTCCATTTTTCAGTTGTCTTTTTCATAGAAAAAGAAAAGGAAAAATAGCAGTAGACTTAACTATCATGTTGCTATTTGTCATGCTAATTAGATAAATTTGCTGCCATTTATTAATTATTGGTATTTTATTATTTTTACAGTTGCATTTCATGGTTAAGAAAAAGCTATAAATCAGAAAAAGAATTCATGCAAAAACAAATAAGATTGGAGAATTTTTTTTTTTTGGTTATATTCTTAAAAACATGTTATTGATTTGTGTGTCATTTTAATGTTCAATTTAATATCCAGATAAAACAACTCAATAAATATTTAACATATATACTCTAATAAAAAACACGAGTAATTAAATAGGACAAAGTAATAAAGTTCAAGTATCGAATTGAACATTAAAATTAAATTCAAGTACTTAAATTAAAAAAAAAATTCAAGTATTAAAGTGAACCTTTAAGTTAAACTCGTATATCAATTTGAAAAAACAAATTAAATATTATATAATATAATAACCCTCAATTTTATTTGAGAAGTTGACCACGTCGTCGTCCCTAAGCAAAGCAGAATAATAATTATAACAATTAATTAGAAATTTTATATTTTATTTACGTAGCAATCTATATATTAGGATTTTGTTAAATATTATTGAATATAAATATGTATTTAAAAGTTATATTGTAGAATTTATATCAGTATTTTTTAAAAAAAAAATTATGAATAAAACCATACAATACGAGAAAAAAAAAAACACTCATCGTAAGTGGTGAATGATAAGTTCTATCAATACAAAAAAGGTTTCAACCTCCACATCAATAAACATTATGATATGTTGCCAATTGGCTCTATCACAACTCAAACATGACATATTTGAAATGACTGTAAGCACTTAATATAATAAGAAAATCAACCACGGATGGTTCAAAGCGGTGGACAAAAATTAATAAAAGAATTGAGCATCCACTAAATTAGAGAAAAACAAGATTACATACATAAGTAAGACTAAAACTTATAAAAGTTAAGATTTATTAAAAATGGGAAAAAAATATAAACTTTAAGACAAGACAAATCAAAATCGACTAGTAAAATTATTTATTATTTTAAAATACTCTCAAAATAGAAATAAATTAAGAAGCCAATAAAGAGCCACATACTTTTCAAAATAAAATGTTGGAAGTCGATGGAGTTTCAGCGACAACAAATATCATTATCTGTCTATCACAACTTGTAAATACAACAATAATACCTACAAAATAATGGCCAATTTAGCATTGTTTCTCGAAAACACTTTTGAGATAAAAACATTACTAAATAAAATATTTTTACACTTTTTAAAAATACTTTTTTATCCAAAAATATTTATGAGAAACAATGTTAAACTCACGTTATATCTGCAAATTAAAATTAAAAAACGCACATAAAATGAATAAATAGAAAAAAAATCAAAAGAAAAGAAATAAACTGCTTAAAGAAAAAAAAATAGAGTTTGGTTGAATATTTATATAAAGTTATACAAAAATCAACATAACATGTGGCAACAAAAAAATGAGAGAAAAATAACATCGAAAAGACAATAAACTGCTTTGATGGCAACGTAGCAACTGCATCTGAAATTTGCACGAACGATTTGGTTTTTCTTCTTCGGCTTTTTTCTTAAAATAAATTAAAAAATTTAATTAATTATTAAAATAATTTAAAATTTACAGTAAAAATTGGTAGTTCTTTGGTTCCACGAACATGCCATGTCAGCAACCAGAAAAAAAATTAGTGGAGCAATGTAGAATGACGCTACCTATATAAATATCAGAGAAATACTGCAATTTCTAAAAATATGAGAGACTTTAAAAAAAAATTCCATTTTCTAATGGAGCCATTTCATTTGGCGCCACCAGATTCGCTTGACAACCTTTTATTTTATTTTATTTTATTTATCTTTTGTCCTTCTTTCTTTCTTTCTTTCTTTTACTTTTTTTAAGTTTTGTCTTTATCCTTATTTATTTTATTTATTTTTTTATTATTAATTTTAAAAATTTTGAAATGTTTTATAATATATATTTTTTAAAATTTTAAATATATATTTTTGAATTTTTTAATTTTAAATATATTATTTTTAAAATATTTTAAATATTATTTTAAATATTAAATATATTTTTAATAATATAAAATATTTAAATATTTTAAAGATATGACCTTTCAAATTTATTATTAGTTTTATAATATTTTAAATATTTTTAATTTGTTTTATAATATTTTCAATTATGATTTTTAAATTATTTTTAAAGATATTCAAACCTTTTTTTTAAATTCTATTTAAAATTTAAAAATAATATTTTATTTTAAAAAGTGAAATTTTAATTAATTAGAAAAAATAAAAAGGATTTGTTAAAAAAAGATTTCTTTGTTAAAATTTTAATTTTAAATTT
This sequence comes from Gossypium bickii, assembly GCA_025503065.1. Classification (NCBI taxonomy): domain Eukaryota; kingdom Viridiplantae; phylum Streptophyta; class Magnoliopsida; order Malvales; family Malvaceae; genus Gossypium; species Gossypium bickii. Next base: position 139,018,605 of record CP106710.1, read on the forward strand.
AATAAAAAATGGCTCCATGAAATAAAATATTAATTTTTAAAATTTTAAATTTAATTTTAAAAACATTTGAATAACTTTAAAATTAATTTTAAAGTTATTAATTTATAAAAATTATATTTAAAATTTTAAAAATATTTAAAATATATATTTAAAATATTATAAAACAAATAATAAATTTGAAAGGTCATATCTTTAAAAATAATATACTTTAAATAATTTAAAACTAATAATTTAAAATATTATAAAACAAATTAAAAAATATTTAAAATTTAAAATATACATTTAAAATATTATAAAACTAATAATAAATTTGAAAGGTCATATCTTTAATATATTTAAATATTTTATATTATTAAAATATATATTTAATATTTAAAAATTTAAAAAATAATTTTAAATATACATTTTAAATTTTTTAAAATTAATAATTAATAAATAAAATAAAATTAAGATAAAGAAAAAACTTAAAAAAAGTAAAAAGAAAAAGAAAAGAAAGAAGGACAAAAGTTAAAAAAAGTAAAAAAATAATAATAATAAAGTAAAAGGGTGTAGGCGAGGCGCTAAATGAAATGTTCCACCAGAAAATGAAATTTTTTTGTTAAAGTTCTCCATATTTTCAGAAATTGCAATATTTTCCTGGTATTTATACAGGTGGTGTCATTCTATATGGCTCCACCAAAAAATTAATTTTTCTTTCCTGGTTGCTGACGTGACATGTTGGTGGAGCATTTTTATGTTTAATTAAAAAAATTGGTCATTTTGATAATTAATTAATTTTTTTAAGTTATTTTTATAAAAAAAGTCTTCTTCCTCTCAGTTTTTTCATTAGACATCTTCTTTTTTGGGTAATTAAATAAATAAATGGAAGTACCTTTTTTGTGAAATGAAGACGAAAGTGGATGTGGAAAGCATCATATTTTACAGACCTATCTCTCTATTTTAAATTTTAAATTCGAGATTTATTGTTTTTAAAAATGGAATTTAATTAAGACGATTATGATTTTTCAAATACAAAAATCATATATATATATAGATTAGTTTCATTTTTCATCTTTAACTTTGTCTAAAGCATGGAAGCAAGTGGGGTGCCAACTTGGCCAATGGGTTTTTTTCTTTTCCACCTTCCAAGTATTTTCCATAGATTACTTACAAAATGAGTTATTCAAGTATGATAGTGGTAGACTTTATCAATATAAATCATGTTCCCATACAAATATTTTACTTTTTTAGGGTAAACTATAAAAATAGTGATTTTTGTTTGCTTCAGATTATCTTTTAGTCACTTATGTTTAAAATATTATGTTTTAGTCACTTACGTTATCGTTTTGTTACGAAGTAGTCATTCTACCGTTAAACTCCATTACCTCCCTAATGTCAGTCCTATGCGGCAATCTAAATTGGTTTCAAATGCCAACTTGAATGTCTAATTGTTAGGATGAAAATAGGTTTTTAATTAAATAAATTTAATTTGGACTGTTGCGTAGGAAACCAAATTGGCATTTAAAATCCATTTGGACTGCAACGCAGGATGGCTGTCAAGGAGGCAATGAAACTTAACGGTAGAGTGACCGCTTCATAATAAAACGATAACGTAAGTGACTAAAATGTAAAATTTTAAACCTAAGTAATTAAAATGTAATCTGAAGAAAATAAAAGTGATTGTTTTTATAGTTTACCCTTTTTTTTAATTAGTTTTGAAACTTAGTAATTTTTCGCAATTTAATATTTGAACTTGAATTTTGTTAAAGTATGATGACATGGAACTTTAATATTATGCCATGTCATCAACTAAAAATTTTAAAATATATAATCTAAAAAAGATAATATATATATATAGAAAAAATATAAAAATGATAAAGAAATTTTAAAAAAATTTAAGTACTACATCAATATGCCTGAACTGAATTCAAGTTTAAGAACTAAATTAAAAAAAAAAAACACTAAAATTTTGGAACTAATATGAACTAAGAAAAAAAGTTTAAGGATGAAAATGAAAAAAACACCAAATTTAGATTGGGTGTGAACATTATCTTGAAAAAGATAAAATGGTCAAAGTCCATGTGTTGAAACCGCAAAGTTTGAGTCATAAATATTGCAACGTCCGATGTGTTCAAACTTCAAACTCGGAATTGAGGATGGAAGCCAAGAGACGACAACAGTGTAAAAATTGAGTATTCAACGAGCTTATGTCATAAACAACAAATATGCATGCAGATGCAGTCAGCCACATTCAACACCATTAATTCAGTGAAGTTGCCAAAACCAGACCAAAATCTCCAAACTAATGAAGTTGCCCACTCTTCTGTCTCAAACAATATTAAGCTGCCATTACTAAAAGCTTTTCATCTTTCCTTGACTTGGAATCCTTCCACGATTTACAGTTCCAAAACATATGAATCTTGGAAATTAATGAAGTCGTCGGCTTCGGAAGTAAGGTTTTCAAAACCAGATCAATAGTTGAACTGATTTGTTGGTCTATTCAGTTCATCTAATTTGATTAAGTAAATCATTAAAACATCATTAAAAAATAAATATATATTAAAAATCCGGTTCAACTAGTTTGTACTGGTCTTTGGGTCAATAGTTTCAATGCTCCTCTCTAGATTGATACCTTAGCCAGTTCCGATCCGGTTCAAACAACCTTGCCAAGAAACCATAGTAGAATCTATCATCAAACTTAATTTGCCGGTTTTAGATATTATTTTACTTCTTTTCATTGCACTTTACGGTTTGTCCAATGTTGTTTAAGTCGGGCTATAACACCCCTGAAATCACTATGCTAATAAGTGATGAGTTTTATTGGGAATATGCATAGTGGAATTTCTCAATTAAAAGAAATGTGATATATTAGTAATAGTAGAGAAGGGTATTGGATACACAAGGAAGTTGAAATAAGTAGTATGTTGTGAGATGTTAATTTGAGATATAGACTAAATTGTAAATAAGTGAAAAATGAATGACCAAATCATAAATATTGAAAAAGTTGAGGGATTAAATAAAAATTGGAAAAATTGAGGGACCAAAGTTATAATTATATTAAAAGTGAGAATGGCTCAATTGTAAATATTAAAAATTGATAGGGCAAAATGATTATTTTGCAAGTGAGACATTTTTGATAAAATCACCAAAATGCCATTCGACATGTGTATTGAATTTGAGCCAACGAATTTACCTTAGAAGGAAGGATTTGATACAGGTCATTGGATCAAAGATAAATATATTTATTATTAAATATAATTATTAATTAATGAAATGTTGGCACAATATGAGCCCTTGGATTATGATGGGAAAGTGAGATGAAATATTAGCCATTGGATTGAGATTATTGTTGTAAGATATTTTATTTTATTTTTATTTTACGATTATAAAAAGAGAAGAATGAAGAATTTTCTTCATTCATCAACGCATAACACATCCATAGCTTGAAGGAAAAGAGAAAACTTTGGTTTTCTTACAAATTAGTCCCTCTCCATCTAATTTCATACTTTCCACCCAAAATCTTTTATTTCTAAGTGAATTTCCAAGTGAAATCAAGTGTCTAGCAATATCAAAAGTTTAGTTTTCAAGATAGAATTCATGAATTCATGGATGGAGGTGGGAGAAAGTTAAGAAAGTGTAAGAAGTCAAGGTGACAAGGTAAGAGATCAAGAGTTCTCTTGTGAATTTTGTGATTTATTGAAGTAGAGATAAAAGAGTAACTTTTTGTACTCCTAGAGTTCTACTTATTTTCAAAGGACTAAATTGAATTATGTGATGAAATAAGTGCGGTGTATGTGAATTTAATTAAAAATAATATTAGTGTAAAGGACTTCATGAGGGTTGATATCTAGAAATTAGTAAGTGATATGTTAAGGGATATGAAAGATGGAAGTATGAATAAGTTTACGTGTACATGATATGCAAGTTGCAGCAGTGGTCCGAATTCAAAGATTTATCAAAAACTGTATAGAGTGAATTAGAAAGAGAGTTTTAGATGCTCAGAAATATTAGTGGGTCTAGTTTCTTATGAATCAAACGGAATCAAATTCCAAATTTTGTGCTAAGAGAAAATAGAATTTAGTGAAGAAGACTCAAGCTGTCAAGCAGAGTCGACTTTAAATAAGATTTGAGTTAAATCTTATAATTTTGTTGGTAAAAATTTTATTGAGTCTAGTTTTATATAGAAGAAATGGTGTAATTATTAATTAATGAGAAAAATAAGTTTTGGTGAGATAGATTGAGGATGATTTCAGGCTCTCCTATTTTCACTTTGAAAATTCATTAAAGATTGTATAAAAAGAATTAATTTATGTAATTTATATATTTAAAAAACTTAATGAGTTTATTTTCAAGAGAAATAAATAAATATATCATACGAATTCTATATTAAAAGATAAATATTTTTCAATGGAAGAAAGTAAAGTTGTCTGTTTTTTATAAGAAAAAAACTATATTAGTGACTGAATGTTTGGTTTCAGATAAAACTTGATTATCAATTTCAATAAATGAGATATGAATAAAAATGTGACTATTACTGAAGGACTGCTCTGTTTTGAAAACTAAGCATTAAGATCTATGGAATAGTTGTAAATCGAGTGATTCGAAAACTTAATTAAATATAATATTATGTGTATTTTGCAAGTGGATTAAGTATAAAATGATAAGAATTATTCGTGTAATAGTGCGTGATATATTAGTGTCATGTTTGGAGGATACTTGGAAAGTGAAGTATAATCATAAAAAGAAATTAAAAAAAGAATGTGCATAAGTGAATGAAATGGTGTAATGACCTTAATAAACAAGGTAGAACCGGTGAGATAAAATCGACATACCATAGGAATACTTGAACGCTCCTGTGTTATTCGCACTCCTGTGCCCGTGTTTCTTGCATTTCGGTGCTGGGGTTTTCTAGCACTTTTGTGCTCCAATTTATTACATGCATCCTTCTCGGTTCTCCATCATTTACTAAGGGCTAAGTGGAGAAAATAACAAGTGAAGAAGTGATGAGTAAAGAAAATGAAAAGTGAGATAACTGGTGAGTGACAAAATTATTTGCAAACATCTTATATGTATTAATTAATTGATATATCTTTCCAAAAATAACTAATGTCAATTTAATGATATTAATGTTAAATTAAGGTTAAATACTTTAATGTTACTAAACTTTCAGAAGTTTAATGCACTGTTTTTAAACGTGTAGTGTGCAGGAAGTAATCGTGTGTGAAAAGTTCGAACGGGACAATTCAAATAACATCTCATCAAAGAAAGGTTTGCGAATTAAGTATTTAAATTATGAACATTAAAGTGACATGTAATTAAGAGTTCAATTAGTATGCATGTGAAAGTTAATTAGTGTCGAGTTTAATTCAAGTGAAAATGTACTAAGTACATTGTGGTCATTAGTTATAAAATGAAATTGTGATATTTTGGATGGCTTATTTGGTACTTAGTGAAGTGTTTGGCTTGAAATGTAACATTCTTTACTCAAGTTTAGGTGAAGAAGTGTTACATGGACCGACTGATTTGGTAGGGAATTTACTGGAGTATCGGCCTAAAAAAAAGGGGTTAGATTAGTGGACCATCCAAAACCGGTTGAATTGGGCTTAAAAGTTGGTTGAATCAATAGTTGAATCGTTTTTTTCTTTTCTTTTTAATAATTTATTTGATAAGTCGTACAAAAAATATATACTATAACTAGTTTAACTATCGGCCTAGTTAGATTGAGAACTACCAGATACTGATTTAGAATGAAGGGTTGGATTAATTGACTTACGAATTGATTTGAATAGAACTAAAAAATCGATTAAATTTATTTTCTATACTTTCAATATATATTAATATTTATGATTTTTAATAATTTATTCAATTAAATCAGATAAACTGATTGAATCGATTAAATCGATAGCGCAATAAGTTGGACCAAGAATTGGATTTTTGAAAACATTGGTTTGTCTTAAAAATGCGTTCGAAAATTAAACGTAGGATTTATTAAATCAGCTAAGCAGCGCTGGGCCGGTGAGGTTTAAACCTAGATGTATGGGCCCCCATTTAAATTAGGCTTTTTATTATCGAGGGTTCAGCCCATTCCACAGCTAATATTTATTTTCTTTGCAAAGATAAAAAACATACTTTTAGTTTATCAAATATCAATGTTAATAACTTAGATGAATTTATTTATAACTTTAAATCTTAATTTTAATTTGTATATAATTTTAATTTTAAAATTAATTATAAAAATTGAAAATATTTTAATATGAATATAAAATTTAATCTCAATATTACCGAGATTTTATTTAAAAGGTTCTTTTTTTAAATTAAACTAGGATATAAATTTATTTGATTATTATTAGTGTCTATTTAATCCGATCATAAAATTAAGAAAAATTAATTATTTTAAAATAAAAAATATAATTTAATATGAATACAAATTTTTATTAAATATTATTAATAAATTATAAATAAATAAAATCAATTCTAATAAAGTAGTTTTTTAGTTTTTAGCACTTAATTATTATTTTTTTCTTTTTCCGACTTCAACAAGAAAACAATTACATACAACTTATATTTAATGGATTCACACATGGGATTGAATGATATACCTTAAAAGATCTTTACGTGGACACGTTATAATAAGTTGAAGAAGAAGACCCTGAAGCTTCGGATCTGCAAAAAGATCAATAATGGCGTTTATTGGAGCCTGGCAATCGTACCCATGATTCGTCAAGGTCACTTTTTCATTGATTAGACAATCCCCTTTATGTTTTTCCTAGGATAAACTGTTTTCGTAATAAAATCTTGCCAATCGAAGTTCCCTCACATGTTTTCATAGTATCTGCAAACTGCTTTCTCTTTAGGCACATCAAGAAACTTGTCAAAGGGGGGCTGTAAGAACTAATTTTGCTCTTATTGTTGATGGGTATTTTTTTTTTGTTTTTTAATTTTCATTTGATATATCATTGTATATTTTGTTTGACGCTAAATGCTGTGATGGCAACTTGCAGGGGTGTTTGTATCACTGCCTTTGCTTCCCTAGGTAATTTTTTTTTTGTGTTTCAAATTGGATATGGGTACATTGGGTTTATTATTTTGATCCACGATGTAGATTGTTTTGTTTAACTTTCAGGGTTACATTGTTTACTACTAACTTTTGAGAGGATTGGGGATTTTTGTTTTCTGTGAAAATGAGTGGAGCTGTGCTTGTAGCTCTTACAGCAACTATTGGTAACTTATTGCAAGGATGGGACAGTGCCACCATTGCTGGTAATTTACTCCTTTATAGTTCTTAATTAGTTTCATGAATTACCATATGTATATATGTAGTGCAATATATGTGAACTTCACTCTTTTAGACTAAAAGGATCAGTTTCACATGTCACTGATCTATGGTAAACATAATTGACTTGAAGTTTCAATGTGAAGCATGTGTGATTTGGCTATCACTTCAGATTCATTAATTTGTTATCCTCTTTGAATTTCATGCTGTAGGTGCTGTTATGTACATAAAGAAAGAGTTCAAATTGGAGAGTGAACCAGCAATAGAAGGCCTGATTGTAGCAATGTCTCTCATTGGAGCTACCAGCATTACAACATGCTCAGGAAGCATGTCAGACTGGCTAGGCCGCCGTCCCATCCTAATTATTTCATCCCTCCTTTATTTTCTTAGTGGTATTGTAATGTTATGGGCTCCTAATGTTCCCACCTTACTTTTGGCAAGACTTTTGGATGGATTAGGGATTGGATTGGCCGTAACTCTGATCCCAATTTATATATCCGAGACAGCACCACCAGAAATAAGGGGATTCTTGAATACCCTTCCGCTGTTTTCTGGTTGCCTTGGGATGTTTCTTTCATATTGCATGGTTTTTGGTATGTCGTTAACAACATTACCAAATTGGAGATTGATGCTTGGAGTTCTTTCTATTCCTTCCCTCGTATACTTAGCATTAACTGTATTCTTCTTGCCTGAATCACCAAGATGGCTAGTAAGTAAAGGTCGAATGAGCGAGGCAAGGAAGGTTTTGCAAAGGATACGTGGCAGGGAAGATGTTTCTGGTTAGTTGGATTGCATTCACTCCTTTTATGTTCCATTGTTCCTTTACTACCTTTATGCACATTGTACTTGCCACTGAGTTTGTGTTGTGTTTCCATTTATGAGTTCATGTGTGCACACAAAAATAGGTGCTTCTCAAAGGCTATTAATCTCTGCATATGATGAATACGATACATCTTGTTGATATTATTTAGATGAACAGGTGAGATGGCTTTGCTAGTTGAGGGGCTTGGTGTTGGAGGTGAAACATCAATAGAGGAGTACCTCATTAGTCCCATCGGTCGGGATTCTAAATATCCTGATACTGCCGGAAAAGATAGAATCAAGTTATATGGACCTGAAGAAGGTCTTTCCTGGACAGCCAAACCTGTCACTGGACAGAAAAGTTTTGGTCTTTTGTCTCAGCAACTTTTGTCTCAGCAACCAAGCATAGCTCAGAGTCCTCTTGGGCTTGTGGATCCTCTTGTCACACTCCTGGGAAGTGCCCATGAGAAGCTTTCTGAAGCAGGAAGTGTGCCGCGAAGTACACTTTTTCCATTCGTTAGCAGCTTCTCTGGTTTGGGAGGTCATCAAGTTAGAGCTGAAGAGTCAGATGAGGAGAGTGTTACCAGAGAGAGCGATGACGAGCAATCTGATGACTCTGATGACAATTTGCGGACTCCTTTGATCTCTTGGCAGGCCAGTGCGGAGAAGGACATGGTTCCAACTGCCCAGGAAAGTGTCACAAGTGCGAGACTTCAGGGTCCATTTCTTACAAATGCTGGAGAATCTCTTGGTAGCATGGGGATTGGTGGTGGTTGGCAGCTAGCATGGAAATGGTCTGAAAGAGAAGGGGGATTTCAAAGAATCTATATGCATGAAGAGAGTGTACCTGGATTGAGGCAGAGGTCAATAGTTTCTCCGTCTCGTGCTGATGTCCTTGCAGGCTACGACTATGTCCCAGCTGCTGCTTTGGTGAGTCATCCAGCTCTTTATTCCAAGGAGCTTATGAAGCAGCATCCGGTTGGACCAGCTATAGTTCATCCAGCTGAAGCTGCAAAGGGACCAAGTTGGAATGATCTTCTTGAACCAGGAGTCAAGCATGCTTTGGTAGTAGGTGTGGGAATTGAAATGCTCCAGCAGGTAATGTGGCATAATCTTTTCCAAACTTATACCTTGAAGTGGAGTTTGATGCATTACTGTCAACGTTGTATACGTATTGTAGCTAAAATATTTTCCTTCTTTGGAGCCACTTGCTCATTGAAGATCCTCCTCCTCTTTTCTTTTTAATGTGCAGTTCTCTGGTATGAGCAGCATTTTGTACTACATTCCCGAAATTCTTGAACTGGCAGGAGTTAGAGGCCTTCTTTCTAACACTGGCCTCAGTTCATCTTCTGCATCACTGCTTATCAGCTGCGTTACGACCTTTTTGATGCTTCCTAGTATAACCGTTGTCATGCGGTTTGTGGATGTTGCTGGTAGAAGGTAAATTTGTTCTTTCCTTTTTTTTTTTTTTTAGTTCCGTTTGAATGACAATAAAGCCTTACCCTAAAACACAAGATATCTGTGCAATAAGGAATTTAAAACACAAGATATCAGCACACTTTTCTACTGGCAAAATTGAAGTTACTGTCACAAATGTGCCGATAATATGATGGTGGATTTGATTATTATTAGTGTCTATTTGAAGGAATAGAAAATGAAGTTTGACTGCTAATGTGATTCCATTGGATTATGCCATACATAAGCATCACTGTTGAGTCAGGTTTGACTGGATGGCTCATGGACAATATGGTTTCCCTAAGTAACTTACCAAAGTAATCTAGTCCATAACTTAATGAAAAAGAACCGAGAAATGCCGAAAATTGTTCAGGTTTTACTGCAGGAATAGAGTTAATAATACGAAATGTAAGGCTATGCAGGTCTTAGCTTCTATTTGAAATATATATATTGATGCGAGTCAGGTCCCTAGACATGCATGCACACATTCTAGAAGCTACTTTAATGTAAAGTTGCAATGGAGTTTGACATTGACCTGCTGGTTCAGAATGTTTCCCTCTGTTGTTTGATCTCTTCTCATATTTTTACTATGATTCCTTGTTCCCTCTTTCTGCAGGAGGTTACTACTCATCACAGTCCCGCTGCTGGCATTATGTCTTTTCATCTTAGTCATAGGAAGCATTGTGAAAATGGGGAGTGTTGTGCGTTCAGCAATCTCAACTGTTAGCGTCGTGCTCTCCTGCTGTGTATATGTCATGGGGTTCGGGCCTATTCCCAGCATTCTCTGTGCGGAGATCTTCCCAACACGAGTTCGTGGCACCTGCATTGCCATAGTTTCCCTTGTTTATTGGATTTCGAACATCATTGTCGCATATTCACTACCGGTGTTGCTCAAAACCGTAGGTCTTGCCGGTGTCTTTGGGATGTTTGGAACCGTGTGCCTGGCATCATTTGTGTTTGTGTTTTTAAAAGTTCCAGAAACCAAAGGCATGCCTCTTGAAGTCATCACGGAATTCTTTTCCGTTGGATCAAAGCAGGCTATAACTGCTAAAAACACGGGTTATTCTAACTGCTAAAAACAACCGAGTTCGGTGAATTATCTGTTGGAAAGTTTACTGTGTTTTTTCTTTTTCTTTTTTAAGCATTGTGTATACATTTAAGACATAATGTGAAGACCATAATGATCTCTGAGTTTATTTTGTTATTCATCAAAGCTCATCGTATAGGCTACCATTTTTTAAATCAAAGGCAGAAATATTAAGATCCCATAATCATTATTCATAGCTTTCCTCCCAACAAAAATAAAAATATGAAAAGAAAGACCCCATATTCTGCCATTGATCATCTGGGACTGTCAATAAGCCTCTAGAGCCAACTCTGTCGAGCCTTTTAACCATTGCCACCCTTCTTTAAGAAAAGCTTCCACCATCCTTGGCCAATCTCCTTTACCTTTTCTTCATTGTCAGCCACAGCCAGTCGTACAGCCGAAAGCCCCTGCCTTAACACATTGGACATGCTTTTGCACCTAAATAACACAGTATGAGCTTGAAGATGGCTGCTACAAACAGCCTTTGTTCTTTTTTTTTTGCCTTTGGGATTTTGCCTGTCTTCTTCAAAGTTCCATCGGCTCAAAGCAGGCATATGTTGGGAAACTGAAAGTTTTGATCCTTGTTCATAGTTCATATTCCTTTTCAATTCCAGTATATGTTTGATCACCATAGTATATATGTTTGCAAGACATAATAATGTAAACACCATAAAGATCTCTGGGTTTATTTCTTTTAATTCATCAAAGCTCAACGTATAGGCAAACAACTAAATTAACAATTCTCGAAATCAAAAGGCAAATATTAAGATCCCATAATTATGATTCAAAGTTTTCCTCAGTTCAAAAAAAAAAAAAAAAAAAAAAAAAAAGGAAAAGAGAGACCTGTGATTCTGCTATTGATCATCACTATCATCTGGGGACACCTTCAATAAGCCTAGCCCCAACTCTATCCAGCTTTTTAACCATTGCCACCGATCTCAAATGCCCTTCTTCTAAAAACGCCTCCACCATTTTTTGCCCAATCTTCTTCCCTTCCTCTTCATTGTCTGTTACAGCCACCGCCGTCGGCCCAGCACCACTAATAGTACACCCGAAAGCTCCGGCCTTGATAGCCGCCTTCTTCACAGCTTCCATCCCCGGAATCAGGGGTGCTCGTTTAGGCTCCACGATCTTGTCCGACGACAATGCTTTCCCTAACCCCACGACGTCGCCCTCCAACACCGATGCTACCAGTGCACCCGCTTGGCTGCAATTCCAGACGTGGTGCGGCATCCCAATTTCGGCAGGCAAAGCCGCACGCATTTTCTTGGTGGGGGCCTCGAATTCTGGGCTGACCAAGATGAAAAACAGTTCTTGATTCTGGGGGAAAATCAGGGGCTTTAACTCTAGAGGATCGTAGCTTTTGATTAGGACGAAACCACCCATAACTGCAGGAGCGATATTATCGGCGTGATAGCCGGAAACTTTAGCTTCGGATTCTAACCCAGCGAGAACCAGCTGATCAACTCCGAGTTTAGCACCGAAGAGCTCGTTGACCGCCACTGCAGCGGCGGCGGCGGAAGCGGCGCTGGAACCGAGTCCACTGCCCAAAGGTAAGCCCTTTTCGAGTTTGAGTGAAAGGCCGAAAGAGCGAACATTCAACATTTTCATAGTGGCAATGGCAGCGATGCCGGCACAGTTGAAGAGAGGATTGGGAGAGAGTTTAGAGGACCCAGAGATCTCTGAGATGGTGACATGACCGGGGCTGACAGAAGGGTCGATGCTGAGGGAAACGAAGTCGCCTAGACCATCAACGGCAGCGCCGAGGAAGTCAAAACCTGGGCCGAGATTGGCTACCGTGGCGGGAGCGAAGGACTTGACGGAGGTGAAGACAGGCTCGAGCTCTGTGGTAGTGGTGGTGGAAAACGAGGCTTTGCATTTGAAAATGGGGACCCTTTTGGTGGTGGATGAAGGAAAGGTAATGGGTTTTAGAGGGGATTGAAATTGGAAGCAGATCGCCATTACAGAAAGTTAACTTTTGGGGAAATTAGGGTTTTAATTAAAAGGAAAATAAACGGAAAGTGGCAGTGGTAGGATTTGTGGAGATTCTTTTGGATTGAAAGAGATACTCACCCCAATAGCTCTGCTAACTGCTAAGCTAACCACAAGGCTTGCTTAATTACCATCTGATTAACCACACGACTTAATTAGAATTTATTTTAGCAACTAGTCGAATATTGAGGATAAGAACTATTTACCCAAAAAGTCCCATTTCAAAAGAAAATTACGAAAATAGGTCAACTAAATCATTATTTACGGAAAAGGACCAGTTCGGGCAAAACGCGTCTAAGTGGCCGCGTTTTAGGGGTAAAAATTCAACAAAGCGCTGGGCGCACTTTACTCCGTGTTTTTATATTTAGGGATATTTACATGTTTAGTCCTGAGAGTTTTTTAGGATTTTTAGGGTTAGGGTTTTGTTAAAATAAATTAGGGTTAGAGATTATTTTTTAAAAAATAGGTTAGGGTTTAAAGTTTTTATATATATTTAAAATAAATTAGGATTTAGTGTTATTTTATAAAAATTATTTAAATTAGGGTTTATGATTTTAAAATGAATTAAGTAAATTAGGGTTCTAGGATTTTAAACAAATTAAACTAGAGTTTATGATGTTTAAATAAATTAAATAAATTAGGGTTTAGTTTTTTAAAAAATAACATTGTGTTTATTTTTTTTAACAAAATTGACTATTTTGACCCTGAAAAAATAATTTTGAGAAGACATTTCTGAACAAGTAATGTTAAAAACACTTCAAGAAGGATGCACTGTCAGCAAACTTACAGAAAAAAGCTCCCACGTGGACGCTTTTTTTCTACAGTAGTTCCTAAAAAAATAATTTTGAGAAGACGTTTCTAAACAAATAGTGTCAAAAATGCTTCAAGTAGGATGCATTGTCAGTAAAATTTCTGAAAAAAACTCCTACGTGGACACTCTTTTTCTACACTAATTCATGCTTGGCCTTAGGCTATAAACGAGACAAATATCATTCTCAGGTTGCATAAGTTACAGCAAGAAAAATTAGAGAGACTTAGCAGAATAAAAATTGAAGATGAGTGAACGTATTAGTACTGTTATTTACTATGATGGTGAAGTCCGTGAAACCGAGAACGGTGTTATTTTTTATCGGAGAACACAGCGCAAATGGTTTTTAACCAGAGTATAGATTTTACAAAATTTTGTAAAAGAATTAGGAGCAAAATATTCGGAACGACGCCAAGTAGGATTTCTTTTATTAAGTATCGATTTTGTGCTTCGATTGATCCCGTGACATATGATGCATTTGATACCAAGGTGTTCGTAGCTTTAAGGCGATGGTGCAGACTTATCTCGCTAGTGGATCACCCTAACATGAGATATATGTTCAATTTTCATCGCCAAATGAAACATTTGCGACTTCAACATCAACTGTTTTTCTAGAGGAATACACGACCCATAGCCAACACTTCGTTAGTGGGAGGCAGAACACGGAAGCACACGTGTTTGGTGGCAGTATGAAAAACATAAACCATGCACGACACTCGGTTAGCGGATGAGACATGTACATCAGTGGGTTGATGTTCAATGCTGGAAATACGTATTGGGGAATGACATCAACTTCTAGTGGTTGGCAATCTACATCTAATTGGGGACGTTATGGATAACACAAGAAGGGACGATGTACTCCCTATGATGTCTACCGGCGAAGGGACCTCGTACGTTGCAGATCATGGTGGGTTGGATGATAAGTCCGATGGTGCAGAAGTTGCTTTATTTTCTAAATAGGAGCCTGTTCTATTCGAACCTGAAGACGTTGAAGGGGGTTCAAATGAAGAAGAAGAAGATCCGCGATTCAGGGCGTACTCCTCTTCAGCCCACATGCATAATGTTAACATATCGGTAGATGATGCGTTGGAGTTTCTAGAGATACCACACAGGACCCGTGACTGTACAAGTTCGACATTCGATTCAGGTGATTTAAAAGTTGGTAAGGAGTTTTCCAGTAAGGATAGTTTTGTTGGTGCTTTGAAACAATATAGCATCAATCACGGTGTTAACTACAACGTGGTTAAATCTAAATCTGAGAAGTTCGAGGCCAAGTGTGTAGTGCAAGACGGTACATGTTCATGAGAAATCATGACTTCTCATAGGAAAAAGACAAGCTTGTGGGAGATAAAAAATACAAAGGTCAACATACCTGTGTTGCCGGTACAATATCACTGGGTGTTTAGGGTTTTGAATAATAATGTTATTACTTAATGTTACATTATTTAACGTACTTCATTGACAGGTATTTCACAAGATCATCCCAAGATGGATTCATGTATGATAGCTACCTTAATACTACCGATGTTGAATGCGGATCCCAAGACTTCTATGTCATACATAATTGCCAGTATTCATAGCCAATTGAGGTACACGCCATCTTACCGCAAGGCTTGAATAGCTAAGCAAAAGATGTTGGAAAATATATATAGTGGGTGGGATGCTTCATAAAATGCGGTTTGGCAACGGTGTCAGGTGCTGGAGAGGTACGTCTCAGGTTGCATAACAGACCTTGAAACAGTCCCTGCATACTACAATAACCGACTGCTCCGTGGATGTCAAGTGTTCAAATGTCTGTTCTAGAGCTTTAAGCAATGTCGAGATGCATTTGTGTACTGCAAGCCATTGGTACAAATTGAAGGTACATTTATGTATGGTAGATATACCCATCGACTATTGCTAGCTGTAGCATAGGATGGCGGTGGGAGAATCTTTCCAACTGTGTTTGCAATAACACCGGGGGAGTCAACTGATGACTGTGATTTCTTGCTTTTTAGGTTAATGAGGCATGTACGCTCCTAACCTGATATCTGCGTTATATCGGATCGAGGCACTGGAATACTAGCCACAATTAAGCGACATAGAAGCCTATGAGATCGCATACACCATAAATATTGTCTAAGGCATGTTGCTCCAACTGCTACGGGCAATATCGATCTACGAATGAATGAAAGCAAGTGACCAACATGGGTATTTAATCTCTATTAATATACTTTTGGTTGTAATATTCAATTTATTCTAAATGAAATATTGGTATGTAATTTTCGCTATCAATTTATATTGGCAGGGTACGAGATCAATAAGAATCGTTTTCATAAGATGTTGGGGAATTTGTTCAGTTAACGATCAAGGCACAGACTACCTCTGTAACATACCTTTCGAACAATGGACACAAACATACAATGGTGGCCTACGATATGGTCATATGACCACAAACCTGGCTGAATGCATAAATTCTATTCTAAAAGAACTCGTCATTTGCCGATAACCTCAATTGTGCGAGAGACATATTTTCGTTTCGTGGAACTATTTTTAAAGCTAGCAGCGAGTTATAAAGGCCAAATGCAGAGAGGCCATGTATGGTCTCGGAAAGTATTGCAAGAAATTAACAAGGCGAAGGCGCGGGCCAACACCATGCACACAGTGTGTCACGATTGCCACAACCTATGGTTTCGTGTGACAGAGTTTGACAGACCGAGTCAATGTATTACTGGCGGGCAATATCGTGTACACCTGATAAATTAGACTTGCGACTGTAAGACGTTTGACACACTTCGTTATTCATGCGCTTACGCAATTGCAACTTGTCAAAATTTCTGTTTGGATCCCATGAGATATGTCGATGAAGTGTACAAAATAGAAAACATGTATAATGTGTGGGGACACGAATTCCCACCGGTTTTAGATAAACGTAAGTTGCCGTCTGTATCGCTTGCTCTGTTTAAGCTGTTATCGGATAGAAAATTGCGTTACAAACTGAAAGGTCGACCTTGCTCGAGTAGAATACGTAATAATATGAATATTTGGGAAAGAACAAACCAACAAAATTTGTGTAAACCAACAAAATTTGTGTGGATGGTGTAGGAACCTAGGTCATATAATCCGATCATTTCCAAACCGAAATAGTTGATAATTGCTGTAATAAAACGATGTTGCATTATTTCTATTCCGCTTTATTCAAAAAAACTTATATTTTATTAAAAATATAAAATAATTTACAATTAAATTATTAAAAATAACTTCTTTTTTATTAAATGAAACAATATAGAAACAGTGTCTACAAATATAATAAAAAATCAATGTATATGCCGGTCGAAATCAGTACCACATGTGGGTGGACGATGATTACGCGCTGGGTTCCTCCTTGGTTGCTCTGACGGGGGTTGTGGTTGCTCCGATTGTGGGTGTTGGGAGGATGACCCACCTTTGTAGAATAAAGAATGTGAAGGTGTTTGCATCACCCACAGCGGAGGTGTTTGAATCCCATAAGGCGATGAAAAATGCTAATGAGATTAGCTCGTCGACGGTGCCTCGTGCAATCCCTCCGTCGATGATGGCCTATATATCATCAGTTGAGTCGTTTGAGTCACCGGGAAAGGAGATGCACCGGGCCATACATTCTAACTTGCCATAAGACTGGGAAAATGAAACATATAAGAGTTAGGATACATATAAGGGCTAGGA
Organism: Gossypium bickii; assembly: GCA_025503065.1. NCBI lineage: Eukaryota > Viridiplantae > Streptophyta > Magnoliopsida > Malvales > Malvaceae > Gossypium > Gossypium bickii. The sequence continues at coordinate 139,035,684 of CP106710.1, forward strand.
TACGCACCTGGCATAATCTGAAAGGGCTGTGATGTGGGTGTCGTCGATTGAGGCATTGGGCCCGGTAATTGTGTAGGCGCTGTTGATGGACCTGTCCCATCATCCATTCTCTTTAGATTTAAAGGGCCCCGCCGTTCCCTTTCAATACAGATTTGCCGACGCCTCTGCTCTTTCGACAGCAAATATGGCTTGCCATGGATCCTAAACCATGACATGTAATCTAAGGTGCACGCTAACTCTGGGACAATGATCGGTTCGCGATCAGGTATATGATCGTACCAGTTTTCCCAAATTTTGATATATTTCGACCAGAATAACGGCCATTTCGTATTCGTTAGCCGTAAGTCAATTTTGTGTTACTCATCGAGCACCTCAAGTTCTTCAGGAATCGGTTGTCGAAATCCAAATTATCGCAACACTCTATCCGTCTGGTGTATCTCGACAGTAGCATAGTTGACTAATGGGACTTTAACATGCCAAATGTTCAGATTTTAAAAGAATTCTTCCAAAATTACTATCCGTATTGCCATATCCTCGTATAGTGTCCATTGAAACTATATGAACGGGATAAAAATATTAGTTATATACATAACACTAAATACTAAATACTAAATACTAAATATTAAACGACTATTTTATGTATATATATTTTATTTAATACTTACTTGCGCTTCCGACCGTTGGTCTAATAGAAGCCATATATCTTCAAGAGCGGTAGGTATTCCAACATAACTCGCCGGATGGTTCAACCTAATTAAATAAATTTCCAGCATACAATTTTATTTTAAGTCTATGGAATAATTGTAAAATCAAATAAAAATTTTACTTTATTGTGAGTGAGAATGTATATGGGTAGTTCACTTAATGACGTAAAAATGGAAAGCGAAACCGAGCCCATGATTGTAGTAGTGATAGGCAACCTCCGATTTTGGCTTTATTTGGTGACGTCGCCCCGTACATCTCCCGGTACAATGTTTCTAACACGACAGACCCCCAACTAAGTTCGCCAGCTGCTCTAAAATCAACGAGTTTCAGTAGCCACCCCAGATGTACGAGGTTTTGTGACAAATCCGGCATCAGATAACCTCCAATCATCTCAAGGATGTATGCCCGAGCATATTGTATTCTTTCAACTTCAGTCGAATCATTCCCCAGCTCCGGGAATGTGTCTCGTAACCAACCCATCTTAATCCAACCTCCGTAAATATTACCCGAAATCGCACCCAAAAGATCGTAATATATGGCTCCCCAATCAGTAGATTGAACGGACCCGGTGAGTGCGGATGTAACACCCCTACCCGTATCCATTGCCGGAATAGGGTACGAGGCATTACTAGAGTTTACTGAACATTTTAAAATAATTTCGAGTCATTTACTATTCATATTCTGAAAATAATCATAATGTCCTTCTATTGGGCCATCGAAACCCAAAACATACATTAGGAACCAACCAGAATTAACTCGGAATCATAGGGAATTTTTCGCAAAATCCTAAATTTTTCTCAATTACAGAGGTCGCACGCCTTTGTGGTACGGAGGCACGCCTGTGTGGTTAAGTCGTGTGGCCAACACACCCATATGACTTACCTCGCTCCAGGCCATGTGGCTTCACACACCCGTGTCCCTAGGCCGTGTAGTTAATTTTTATTTTCTAATTAGTGTAGGATTCATACGGTCGTATCATATAACAAATCATTTCATAAGAAATTGCATAATTGAAACCTTTCCACTCTTTCATAAGCTCAATTATATTTTCATTTAAACATTTACCATTTTAATGCACCTTGTAATTAAACATATTACCATTTAACCAGTAATTTGGCACTTGCCTAAACTTAAAGCAACAACTTTAGTTAACGTACTTTTATATTGCCAAACTTATTTTCTCGACATGTCTCACTTGAATTTATTACTCGTCTTAATATAAATAATTTTCCTTATATCAACGTATCAAAGATAGTCTCATATTTACATGTCATGATACATATTATTCTCTTGTTGTTTCTTCATAAATATAAATTATTCAATTCATTATGACAATATTTCATGTACCATCATTTTCACGAGTTTAGGGTATATTTATTCCTGTAGCAGTTCATAATATTGAATATGCATAATTATCAGGTAAGTTTCACATACATGTATTTTTCATGTCATATTTCAATATATCAAATAATTATCATTTCTATGTATTTCAAGTTTAATTTCATGATTTCAAGTACTTACCATTTTCTACATTTATCCTGCTGAATTTCTCGAAATTTCGATGGATTTCCAATAGTACACTTATAGTGTACAATCTCATTAATCGTCAATTCGTACATATATATTCATAAGTCATTTTCAGAGAGCACACTCCCGCGAACCTCATTTCTTACAGCGGGATTACCAGTCCAGGCTAAATCCCCTGTAAGAGAGCACACTCTCGCGGACCTCATTTCTTACAGCAGGATTACCAGTCCAGACTAAATCCCCTGTAACATATGCTCAAAGAGTATTGTCGGGATTACTAGTCCAAGCTAAATCCCCTGCAATGACAAATACTCTATAGAACTTTGTTTGGATTACAAGTCTAGGCTAAATCCAGACTCACATTTACTTCGGATTACCCGTCCGGGTTAAATCCTTTTCACACATATTCTTCGGTAGGGCTTATATTAGGATCACCCGTCCGGCTAGATCCTTTTCACACATATTCTTCGAGAGGGCTAATACTAAGATCACCCATCTAGGCTAGATCCTTTTTACCGTCAAATCCTTTTCAGTGATCCATTGAATTCCATTCCATCCAGCCGGGATTTATTTCTCTTTTTATCAAGTATTATCAACATTTCAACTATTATCATACATTAAACATTCAATTCACATTCATGTCACATAAATATACAATTCAAGCATTCAAGAATTCAATTCAAGTTGCACGAACTTACCTCGTTGCTTATTCGTGTTTATAATTTCACTAATCCGATGTCTTTTCTTTTCCACGTTCAAGTCTCGTATTTGAGTCATCCGAATCTTTATAAATAAATTTGATCATCATTTTCATTCATTTCATATTCTGATATATTCAATTAATGCTTTAGGCAAAATTACCATTTTGCCCCTAAGCTTTTAATTAATGACGATTTCATACTTAGGCTCAAAAAAAATAAAATTCTTGTAATTTAATCCTTGTTTCAAGCCTAATTATTCTCATATATATTGATAACAGCCAATGAATTCTACGAAACATCAGAACTTTCCATAATTTCAACAGTTTTCATTTTAATCCCTAAAACATATTTTCACCCGATCTTGATCTAAGTTAATAATTTCATTCAATTTTGTAATTTAAATAATAAAATAATCCATTTCATGCAATTTATTCATTTCTAACATTTTTACAGAATTACCCATAAAGTTTTACTTTTAAACATGCAAATTAGTCATGCTAGCTGAATATTCATATATATTTTCCTCCTCCTCCTCTCCATTTCACATCCTTAATTTATATAATATGCTTATAAGTAATATTATCTATGATTTCACTATTTACTTATAAATTTATTCGAAGCTGTCCATTTGAGTTATAGTCACTAAATTATTTATATCTTGAGCTACAAAATTCCAATTTAAGATCTGCTTGATGTTTTAAAAACTAGACTCAAATATTTTTCTACCATAAAAATTTTAGAATTTATAGTTTATCCAATAAGTACAGTAAAATCTTCAAATTTGACTTTGTTCTGCTGTTTAACAGCTTCTACCTTTCTTTACTAAAAATTAATTATCTCTTAGTACGGGATTTGGATGATGTTCTCATTTATTTCTATTAAAAATAGACTTATTAATAATTTAAACATGAAAATTTAAGCCCCTAAATATTTTTCTCCAATTTGTTATGATTTTCCAAACTCAAAATAGGGGAACCCCAAATCATTCTGACCTTGTCTCACAAAATTTATTATAACTCATAATTTAAAATTCTATTTCTTACATTGCTTCCTCTATGAAAAACTAGACTCAATAAATTTTAATTTAATATTTTATTCATCATATAATTTGATTTACACAATTTTTTGTGATTTTTCAAAATTAGACTATTACTGCTGTCGAAAACTGTTTTAGTTCAAGATATTAATTACCATGTTTATAACATCCTTATTTTCTTTCTCTACACTAACATATCAAGAACATAGGACCATATATAAGAAAACTTTACATTAACATCATTTCCATACTTTTTCAATAATATCAAACTTAAAAATATATTAAAATCTTGATGTTCTTACCTTGTCATATTCATTTCAATCTTTAACTTGATTTTTTTCTCTCCTCCAGCTTCTATTTCTTGAATCCAACTTGATATTCTAACTCCACATAGTTTGCTTAACATTTTTCTCTCCTGGTAGCCATGGAAATTTTTTTGATTTCTGGGTGAAAATGGTGAATTTTTTGGTAGAATGACCAAATTGTAAAGAAAGCAAAACTTTATTTCTCTTCTCTTCTAACGTGAAATGCATGGAAAGATAATAGAAATTCTTCATCTTTCCTTCCGTATATACTAAATAAATAATAATAAAATATCTCATTAAAATATTAATAAAATAATATTTATCTAATTAAATAATTATAAAATATCATCAACATCATCATTACTTTCTAGATTTCCCTCTCTTCCAATTGACCATTTTGCCCTTCGTGATCTTTTAAAATTCCATCCTTGAATCATCACATAATTTGGTAAAATTATGATTTAGTCCCTCATAATTCTTTACCTATTCAATTTGGTCCTAATTCATCCATTTTCCTTAGTTTCTAGATCATTCCACCCTTAAAATATTTGCACTATTGGTCTTTCAACTTTTTCATATTTACACTTTAACCCCTCAAGTTTTGAGTATTTACTCTTAGGTAACAAAACTTTTCTCAATTTTACCATTTAGTCCTTTCTTAAATTAATATATCATAATATACTTCCCAATGTTGTCATAACTCCAAAATTTCCCTTTTTGTCACTTTATTTCCTTATTTTACTATATCAAAGATAACATCTTACTGTAAAAATTTTTGGGGTATTACAGCGGACCCATCCACCGGCAATCCTAATTGTAACTAGACGTCCTCCAAAGTGATACTACAATCTCCGCATGGAAGATGGAATGTGTGCGTCTCGGGTCTCCACTCCTCTATTAACGCGCTGATGAGTTTCAGGTCCAACTTGCACCCCTGGCTTATAGTGGCCGCGTGCCAAAAACCCACTTTCCTCAAGTAATTTTCTATCAACGGTGATGGCAGACCAGACATATTACGAATATAACATTGTAACACCCGATCTACAAAATATTATAAAAAATTATAAAATATAAATTAATTAAAATTACATAAATGAAAAAATATTAAATAATATTCAAAAATTAAAATTAATTAAAATTACATAAATGGAAAAAAATATTAAATAATATTCAACATTTAAAATAAACCGTTACCATTTTCATTTGTTCGACGGAGATATGTTTATGATCGAAACGAATTAATTCCCCAGCCATTGCTAACACGATCAAATATTTTTGAAATTATAAAAAAAATATTAATTTAAAAAAATAAAGTAAATAACTAATTATAAAGAGTTTTGAGAAATTTAATGAGAAATTTGATAGCTTTAGGGAGAATTTTTTGAGATTTTTGGCTAAATTTTGAAGAAATTAAGTGTGAAATATAAGAATGGGGGTTTTTATAATTATTTTATTTACCGTTGGACCCCCCCGACGGTCAAAAAAATTCAAAAAAAAAGCCGTTGTGCTAGCAAAGCACGCCCTTGGAGGAGCGCTTTGTGCTACGTTGGCAAAACGCGTCCACGTAGGCGCGATTTGCTGACTAGCACAAAGCGCTCCCCCAGAGGCGTGCTTTACTGGATTTTTTCCCCTAAAACGCGGCCACGTAAGCGCGTGTTGCCCGAACTGGCCCTTTTTCGTAAATAATGATTTATTTGGCCCATTTCCGTAATTTTTGTTTGGAAATGGGTCTTTTTGGGTAAATGGGTCGAGGATAAACTTACATTACTTGCTATTTCTCACTACATTCAACCATTAAATTTATTAATAACAACGAGTTCGATATTTTTATTATATCAATTTATTAATAACAACGAATTCGATATTATATGAGTGGCACGGCTCAAAAACTCGTCTAAAATGTGAGAAAGTTGGGACAAAAATATAAGCTTGAAATATGAGTTTGAAAAAAAAAAAAAAAGAGGTCCTATTTATAAACAGACTAGGCTTCGAGTAAGTCATTTTTGACCTATGCCTAACTATACCATTTGCCCTAAAATGACTTAGCCAAGACATGACCCATTTATAAAATGGGTCTTGTTTTTGTCCAAACTCATGTACTGAACCTATATTTTTATCTAAATCAAGATAGTCACAACCTATGACAGACGGCAGCATCAATAATAATGAAATTTAAAGTGAAAGAGAAAATATTGAATTTCATGGGGGAAAACTTGTTTGGTTTACATGATACCAAGAAGAATTTCGGGGTTTCAAAACAACTGCCACATTGCAAATCAATCTCAATATTTATAATCATTCCATTTGCAAAAAATCAAACTCACAGTATAAACCAAAATAACACATACAAGAATAAAAGAATGATTCCTAATGGCCACTGTTCTGTGTTAATTTCTTTGAACCTTCTATATAGTCTTCTGAATTTCAGTATACCCTTCCCATCAGGGGTTTACATTCATTAATATCACAATGATATATTTGCAGTTGAAACCCTTGAACCTCACCAGTTAAAAAAAGTACAAGTTTTACATTGACTTGGTTTCAGTCAAAAATCCTTTCCCCTGTTGAGAACACCAAGAATATGAAAGAACTGAATATGCACAGCCATCCAGGAATGAAAAACACTGCTCTCCAGCTTTCAGGACTGGATAGACCTGAATATTCGATTTTAGCCACTTCAAGAAGCCGGCCGGTCATATCAACCCCGATAATCCCAGCTAGGGTGCCCGCTGTGTTTGAGACACCCATTACAATTCCTGCATATCTAGGTGCAATATCCATATGGTTCACTGCAAAACCAGCTCTCCCAAGTGCCAAGAACCCAAGTGCTACTGAAGAACATAAAATAGCTCCACCAGATGTTCTGAAGATTGGAAGTGCTAACAGTGCGATCGAAGCAACTATAAATCCTACAGTGTTCAAGAACTTCCTAGTTTTAGTCACTGACATTACTCTTTTGGTGATCAAGTAGTCAGCGACAATCCCACCTATATTCGAGAATAAGAACATGTTTAAGTAGGGCATCATCTTAGAAGAACCCATTTCCTGAAGACTCAGCTGGAGGCCCTGCTCGAAGTATGTAGGCAGCCAGTTCATCAATACGTAAAGAGCATAGTGGAATGTGAAATTGTTTACCACAATTGCCCAAACTGGCCTGCTGATTAAAATCTTCTTCCATGGAATTTTGGTTGCTTTGACAGTACTTCCTCCATTCTCCATTTTTGTCCTTGGACTTGCATCGGTAGGTAACAATGACTCTCCAAATCCAGCAGCAGCGGCTTTTGGATGCTCAGATCGAGGGGGGTCAGTTGCATATTTAAACCAAAGCACAGACCACAGGACACCTAATGCTGCTTCTGCAAGAAATACAGATTCGGGACCTTTTAACTTCACCAGGCTTGGAAGGAAAAGCATCCCCATAGCTGCACCTAGGTACATCCCAGAAGTTGTAAGTGAAACAGATCTCGATCTCTCATGTGGCGGAACCCATTGTGCTAAGACAGTGTGGATTGAAGGGAAGATGAAACCTTGTGCTACACCAACAAGCAACCGAGCAACGACTAAGATTGTGACTCTATTAGGATCTAGCGGAACCAAGAAACAAGTCAATGACCATAATACAAACGAAAGAAGAAGAACCTTCCTTCCCCCAATCTTTTGAGCAGCCCATCCTCCAGGCACTTGAGAACAAGCATAACCATAGTAGAATGTGGAAAGTATCGTGCCTTTGCTTGACTGGTTAGTCCCAGCAGCATCAGCTGCAACCGTGTATGCTATAGAGAAGCCGACGCGTTCTATGTAACAAACGCAAGTGCTAACAAAGGTTAAAATGACAATTAAGTATCGATTTGGGAGATTCATCCAAGTCATAATTCACTTTCCTATAGGAATCTTAGTTTTGCTGTCTGTCTTCAAACAAATAGACCATCCAGCAGCTTGGTGTTTCAATCCTCGGTAGCAACCACTTTACAACAAGACAGTAGTTTCTTCAATAGTGTTCAAAGCCTTCAAGATACTAGCCAAGCCTGAAAGGAAAAAAAATATTCAAATGTTACAAATACAGTGTAAAGCACCATTAAATCAACTTGCAAAAGCTAAATGTTAACTAGACATCAATTAAGAAAGAACTCGTGCTTAATTTGCTATATTAGTGAAATCTTAAGTGAAAACATTGGCTGCATCAAAACAAAATATTTCTAGAGGCGAGATTGCTGGTAAGGAAATGAAGTGAACTTGAGCATGAACTGCATCCAGACGATAACCAATAACTAGGATTAATAGAGTAGCATGTAATCTAACAGAAGTTTGAAACTAAACACTGCTTAAGTAATGTAAAAATAAAAACTAATATGAACATGACACTTCTTGAGTTAAAAATTGGGAGATACAAATTTAGTAACTCATATTTGTTCCCAAGAATATAAAGAAGTTTATAAGTAGAAAAAAAAATGGAAAAATCAAAAGATGAAACCGTGATATTTTCCCAAGAAATCATTACCAGAGGTAAAGATGACATTTTCCCAAATTTGGAATTGAAGTGATCAAGAAAATTGCAGACAGCATTTGCAAAGCATGAAAAATGGGATTGGCATTTTAATCAAGATCTGGGAAAATGCAAGGGTTTCATTACGTTAAACCATTCTTTATTATCAGTTATATACAAGATGAATGAACTGATCCACGTACTAACAAATTCAAAGAAACAGAACAAGACATTGGCAAGAAAGTAAACAAAGGCAAAAAAGAAAAACATCTTTTAAGAAATGAAGTAATTCAAGCAGAATCGAAAGACAAGAAGAAATGATCAAATTCCGATCTCATGATATATAAAAGGGGATAAGAGAACTGAGTTTTAGTTAAAGTATTCGGTTTTTCTTTCCCCCAGAAACTCACCCGCTGGTCAACTTTAACGAACAAGACGAAATTAGAAAAAAAAAAATCCAAAAAATCTCAGTAACTAAAATCCAACATTTCTCATTAAAAGACGAAGCAAGAAATGGAATTAATAGGGAAAATTGAACAAAAAAAAAGTGACTCAATTGAAGCAATAAGAAGAAAAAGAAGCAGAAACAAGAAACAAGAAGAAGAGAACACACCTTGGGATTGTTTGGGAATGCATCCAAGAAAGAAAAGAGCGAGAATGAGAGGGGTTAATATTTCATGTAAATGTCAAACATGTAAGGACATTGATATAAAGAAAAATATATGAACAAAAAACAAAGAAGATAGAAAGAAAGAAAGAGAGAGAGGAAGTCAAACGTGGGGTTTTTGGTTATCTTCTCTCTCTTTCCTTCAAAATCAGACATGAGATGAGAAGCCTTCTGCTTTCTTCCCTATAAAGCCAAACCCTTCCTGGGCCTCTCTCCTTTACTGTGTCAACATTAACATTTAATAAGGGGTAAAATCTGAACTTAAAAAAAATTACTATATAAACACTAACATTATGGATTTGTTATAATATAGCCACTAAACCATGTAAATTTATGTTGAAAGTGTAAGAGTTCGTGTATTTCTATGGTGGTTGTGGCAAGAAATTCTGACTAATGGAGAGCGGGCTCAACGGCATATATCTAATGAAGGCCATTGTGTTCGTTGTGGATTTTCTATTGAGACTAGCCTACATGCCATACGAGATTGTGAATTCTCAAAAGCGATTTGGAAGACGGTGATTCCTAATTCAATCAGGAATTTGTTCTTTTCATCAAATCTGAATATGTGGTTAACCAAGAACTCGTTATTTCAAGAGGAATTGACGATGGAGGAGGAAAATTGGCCGACTTTGTTTGCAATATTGTGTTGGCTGTTATGGAAAAAATAGAATAATTTCATTTTCAATATATAATAGCCATAGTAATGTTGATGTTGTTGTAGGTAAATGTTTAACTTGGGTTGCGAGCTTTATAAACTCAAAATCATGTGAGCTCTATCGCATTCAGAAGGTGTCGGGTGATTATTGGAAGCCGCTGAAGAAAGGGTGAGTTAAGTTGAATATGGATGGTGCATTGTTGAAAAGCAATAATATTACTGCAATTGGAAGCGTGTTTAGAGGCCATGATGCCAATTGGATGTGAGGTTTTGCTATGTAAATTGGGAGGATTCAGTTTTCAAATATGAGGTAAGAGTTATATGCCTCAATTTAGCATGGGTGTTTGGTTTTAGGCAATTGGAGTTGGAGTGTGACAATGCTTTAGTTGTAGAGTATGTTATTAGAGTTGCATTTGATTAGTCAACTTTTATACCGAAATTGGAAGGTTCACTTTTGACACATCCTTAAGAAACATAGCAGAGAAGCAAATTGGATAACTAAATCGAGAAGTGAGAATTATGATGAGATGCAGATATATGAAGAGGCCCCGGGAGCTTCTCAATGTAGATCTTAATTTTTTGGTTGTTACTAGAGCTTCTTAGATTTATTAAAGAGCGGTGCAAGAGCATTTAAGGAAAATTAAAGAATGAGGGTGACGTAGGAATTGAAGAGCATGGGCATTCAATCCGCTGTCGTTGTATAGAAGGTACTTCTTCAGGTGTATTTTTTTGGCAATGGATTGGGCAATACAGTGTCGTTTTCCTTTGCTTAATTAGTAATTGATTTGAACAATTGAACGTCCAGTAAAACGCCAAAGGCACCCGCTTTTGCCCAACCTTCACTCTTTAATTCAATCATAAGCAACAAAAGATCAAAAAGAAAAAAAAAGAATCAATGGTGATGCCTACCAGAACAATTTTACTTAATATAATATAAACAATAATTAGAAAAAGTCAACAATCTGGCAGCCTGTCCAAATATATATATAAACGAATCCTAGATTGAAAAACTTTTGAATGTGCAGGCAGCATGTTTAAATAACAAATAAAAGGAAGGGAATAATGCTCGATGAGGATAGCGGTAAAGGGTTCATTATCTCTTAAACTAGGTTAAAAGGTTTTGAGTTTGAGTCTTTTGAATAGAAAAAATAATATTAAAAGAATTTTGCTCTAGTTTTAAGAATTTGACTTAACTCAACTCTAGATTTAATAGGAATTCAAAATCCCTATCTAATATAACCTCCTCTCTAAAGTATAATCAACCATAACGCAAATGTTTGAGTGGTCCTTGATCTAAACATCTGCTACTCTTTACAACAATACTAAGGCCTAGGAGAAGCACTTAATATGGTATTATTGGTAGTCTAAGAAATGAAATTCACTCTTTAGTAAGGCTTCATTTTCATATCCACCTACCCCACAAAATTGCCAAGTACAGAAGTACCGACATATTGTTGCAAATTGTACATTGAAAATAGATAAACAAACAAAAATGGAAGCTGTCTACTAACGTGCAACGAAATCTATATGCAAATGATAGCAATGAAAATAAGTGACAGCTAAAGTCACCTTTTCGTTTCTCAGCCTAATAACAAGGGGAAAAGATTTTATAATTTGATTGAAGAATAAATCTTAAGGTGATTTGTGAAATTAACAGTAACTTGTGAAAAGCATCAATCAAAGAAAGAGGAGAAGTAACTCGCTGCAATTGAATTCGCGATGAAGTTCATCATTCAGTACACATAGATTATCAATTAAATATAATTTGCAGATCACATTATAAAACAGTATATAAAAGAAAGAGTACTTACCAAGTTGACAATATGCTGGCTCAAATCTAACATTTCTATTAGTTTTTTCCATCTTCTTCGTCAATAACAATAACCTGTAAACTTATCTATGTGATCAGCAAAATATGTGTATAAATGGCATCCAAAACCTAAAATCAAAGCAAAATGAACTTAAAAACACAATTACAAGTTATACCGGCAACAATACATTTAAAATACTTTGATTAGTGAACCTGAAACTGTTTATAAAGTTGGAATCATACCGGTAACATTTGTTTTTGTTTAAAATACTTTGATTAGTGACTTTTAGTAAATAGCGGTTCCCTCGCTTCACGAATTGAATGAAGGAATCTACAGCACAATTCCTTGAAAAGAAAAGGCAATTCAAGTGTTACTTTCAATTTTTGAGAAAAGAAAAAGGAAATTGTTACCGTCGAAGCTTCTTCAGTATCCGATGAAAGCAAAACTTGAATCGAAAACGGAATTTTTTTAAAAATAAAAATCAGGATCCTTGTTCGCCCAATCGTCGAGACGCCCCGCTACGCTGGAGATGATTGCAGCTAAAGCAGTGATTTCAACGTGCCGCCATTGTCGAGAGTTTGAAAGAAGTTTAGAGAGGCAGCAAGCCAGTTAAAAGTTGGAGGGAACGTGTGAAAAGAAATAACGCAGTTTCGTAGTGGGCTGTTGGGTTTTAGCCCAATGAAATAAGGGCCGAGAGGTTGAGACTATTACAATCAGCTGTTTAGGCCTTTGCCTATTCCTTTTCTAATGAGGATTAAGGAGTGAGCACTTGGGAATTACCATTTCGTATTAGGCTCTTTGTTTCACTCAAAATCATTTATAGAAAATATTTTCTCTATTTTTCTACATTTGTTTCACATAAATTAATTTGATCAATGAAAAATACTTAGAAATCAACAAGAAATAAGTTATTTTTTTTAAAAATAATTTACCAAAAAAAAAAACTCATAATAATTTTATTTTTATATAAAAATTAACTTAAATCAAGCTTAATATTATTATATTAAAAAAATATTTTCATTTTTAAAAATAAATAAAATATTAATATAAAATATTATAATTTTTAGTATTATTAAATATACATATTTAATTATTTATATTTAACCATATAATAAATTATTAATATAGCTTATTGTTTTAATAAATTATTTAATATTTTAATCTTATTTTAATAATAATTTTAAATAATATTCTTCGAAAGTATTCAATATTAATATTTTAATGATAATTTTTTATTACAATTATAAATATATTAACAATAAATGTTTTGTAGTATAGAGGTTAAAATACGCCATAAGTTTATATACTCTTCAAAAATTTAGAATTTAGTCCCTATATTTTTATTTTCAAGAATTTAGTCTCTCTACTTTTTAGATTTTAAAATCAAGTCCAATTGTTAACTTGTTAATTTTTTGTTTTATCAATTTTGTTGATGTCACATTTTTAAATAAAAAAATACTCAATTAGTGGCCATGTAACTAAATAATGATGTTGTAATGAACCTGAATTTAATAAAATATTTGAAATATATGCAAAAACAATGTAAAATATAAATTTATAGATATCAAATAAACTCAATTAAACAATAAAAAGATAGAAAATCTCAAATGTATGTTTATTTTATTGAAAACAACTTTTATGAAATATTTTCAAGAAATTTATCAAACAATAGAAAATATTTTACATGGATTCATCCAAACACCCTAAAATATTAGCTTTTCCAAAAAAGTAAGTCAGAAATAATTTTTCGGAAACCTTTTTCAGTAAAACAAAAGAGCTTTTATCTTTTCCTTTTTCCCTTAATTTTTTATTTAATTTCACTCGGAAATGAAATTTCTGATCCTATACTAGATTACCAAATTAATAAACCTTAACTAATTTGAGTTAAATTTAAAATAAAATTTTCACAAACGCTAACCAACTTTATACAATAAAAATATTTTATTTAAATTGAAAATACATAAATATTAACAAATTTCAATAGTATATAGGATTTTTAATGCCTTTCAGATCAAGGCTGAAAAAATAAATAAATACATATGATCATATCATGTTCATGTATTTTCAAGTGACAAACAACTTTTTGACAAACTAATAAAGTCATGTTTATGTTTCTTTCACGTGTCATATGTCATATTTGTTTCGTTCTTTTATTTTTAGTTTCATATTCATCGTACTTGTAAATGGAATGGAAGAACCATCTATCATATAAAAAAGAAAGTAACCTTAAACCTACAAAATTGAAGGCCTTTTTTGTGGCCTACCATATGCGATCATCCCTGCCTAAGTTCAAAGATGTATTCATGTCAAATTCCCTAGGCTAGAAAAGTTGGACGATAAGAAGCCTCAGCCTACCTGACCATCTCCTTTTTTATTTAAACCAGAATTTATCTCCTCCCTAATTTCATCCCTTCTTATGCTTCAAAAATAAATTCATTCGCCGGAACCCCTTTGCCGTCAATTCGGAAATATGTTATCCCGATCACTGATCACACAAATACCACAGGTTACAATATCATTATTGTTAAAATCTTCAAACTTTAAAACCAAAACACACTGAAATTTGAAACTGAATTTCATCTAGTTCCTCCTACAGTTGTGCTATATACCAACTTTAGTGCTAAAAGGAGATAACCAAACCAGAAAATGTTGTTAACCTTTTAGTCTTCAAGCACCTTCGATCCCTAGCTGCTGAAGAGAGTCGGGACCAACAAGAAATTCACGTCTAGGTGGCTGGTATCGGAAAACCACTACTCCTTTGTATGCTGTCCTTGGTACACCACCCTAGTAATGAAGCAATACAAAGTTTTTCGGAAGAATGGGACTGCTCAGATCTTAGATATGAGAAAATTTATGGTGTTTTTTGTTTGTATTTCTACAACAGAAGCAGTAATGGAAACCAAATATGATATAATGCAGGCATTTTGCTGCTTATTATCATCAAAAATTCTTTAAGCATTTTCACAGCAAATAAAGAACAATGAAAAATATATGAAATATCATAAAGTTACCTTCCATTCTTCAAAAACTCCAAATTGTTGCGCAATGTATTCTAGGAACATCATCTGTTTCATGGATAGGTTTTGCCTTTTTCAAAATGTCGGCAAAGTATTTCTTATATTTGTCCTAGAAAGGAGAAAACACGATCATATATGACAATGTAAAAAGGTGGAAAATAGGGAAAAGCAGTTCCCAGTCTCACTGATCTTTCCTCCATTAAGTAGCTCAAATCCTGGGACTTCCAGTTCACCTGTCAGACAAAAAAGCAACACCACTATGTATAGAAATTTATTATGCCAACCTTAGCGTGATTCATCTTTATAGGGTCGACATATTGTTGGAAAAGCTGTCCCATACTTGAACCCTGATTAATATAGCAAGACCGGAAAACAGAACATAAGCCCTTATTTTGTATAAGGAGATGGAAAGATCCAGCTGAAATAAACAAAATCTTATTCCCTTTTCTTGAGGAATTATGAAGCTACCTAGGGGTGAGCACCTACCTAAACTGAGGGAACTTTAGTTTTATTTAAGCATGAAAACTCTTTAATATAATACATATATATAGGAAAAACAGCTGAAGCCTTAAGAGGGATTTCATTTGTGCAAGTTTACTATATATTCTTGCAGAAGCAATGTAGCAGAATAACTGCAAGTATGTGATGTGCCTCATTCATTGTTCTACCTAGTTCCTGTGCTGCACAAGACACGCATACAGCTGGATAATGGCTGATCCACTATGCAATATCTCTTCAAAGCAAGCATTCATAAAATGTAATCCGAGTGATTTTAAACAAGAAATCTTATCAATGACAAGGTGAAACGTACATTCTGACCAAAATTATATGTTCTGCACACTTCAGGACGGAGAAATTGTCTACCTTTATGATTCTCTTCTAATCTCAACCAGTCGTCCTAGTAAGTGAGATTCTATCAAGGCAAATCCGTTGATGAAACTACATAAATTTGCATTGGTGTAATGCATAAATTAAATGGCAATTTACGGAACCATGAAGGATATGCTTTTGGCCACTTCGGTGATAGCTCATCCCAGGTATATCTAGTAAGCATCCAGCCAAGACCAGGAAAGAAAATCTGTGCGGTCAAGTGCATCTTCATGGAATAATAAAAATCAAAAAATATCAAAAGCACCAAAATGTTTCTACTTCAAGAAAGTCAAAATCTTTTCAAGCATGAGCATGCAAAAGAGAGAGTCCAAGAGTCACCTAGAAGTAGATTGCATAATGACAGAAATAAACTAAAGTTAAAAGTCCCCCCCTCATAGTGCACCTCACTTTTTCTGGTAAGCATCACATGGGAGGGTTAAGTGATAGTATTTAACACCAAAAGCTATGGAGGTTAGAACAAACAGCACTTTTCTACCAAATCTTGCTCATAAAATGCATTAAGCTCTAAAGTTCTCCTAGGAAAAAAATGTTATTGGGAGAAAGAGCTTACATGGATTATGCACAAACTGCTTTTGACCATTGTCATTCCATGAGGAAATAGCCATAATTGACCTACCACGGTTTAACAACAAGAAGGTGAAGGAGGAAGGAAAAAGATCCCAAACCCTCGAAGAAAAAAAAAAAAGAACAGAGAGAAAGAGAGACTGATTTGAGTCATGCAACACACTTATCCTTGTCAAGAAGGGCTCCAGTTGCCTAAAAGTAATCAAAAAACTCGGGCAATTTCCATATCATCTGTCTTCAAAAGTATCATGAAACAAACATATAATTTCATATACGTAAATTAGATATATTTGAATTTCAATGAGAAGAAGAAATTCTGTACCAGGATGTAAATGAATAAGAGTGCAACGGGGATGAGAAGTGTAAAACATAATATATATGCCCTTACCCGATCGTCGGGTCTGAGCTATAGGATATTACATTCGTTTCCGAAGCAATTACGATCGATTACAAACAAATTTCATCAATAATAATTAACTTTTAAGTAATACAAGTGTAAAACATAATATATAATTATTTTCGGGTCATACATGAGCTTACGAAAGCTTGTGTCGCAACTTTGAAGGCAGTAGCCAAACTTCCCAACCCAAGAACCGAATTGCAAAGTTTTCAAAATAAAACAGGACCGACATGGTGACATTGAGGGTGTGGTGTTGCGACATTGGAAACAAACCACTAAGTCCCGGTTTTCCAATGCTTCTAACCTCGCATACTAACCATCATTTGCCCCAAGGCCCCAAATCAACCATTCTATATATTCAATCTTTCCAAAAACATAATTACCAAAATATTACATAATTACCAAAATATTAGCCTTATTTATATGTATGACGAAAACCATTTCCATGAAATCACAACATATATACAAACCATTTCTAGCATTAGAACAAGTATTCTGTAGGTACATTCTATTGACTTAACAAAAAGGGCTATACAAACTTAGGATGAATCGATTGTTATCATTTGGATGCTAACTTCATTTTCTCTGGACTTTGAGAATACTTGTATCTGCGGATGGAACAAATAAATCGTACGCTGAGCGATAGGCTCAGTGGTACTTTCATGATTCAAGATAATATAACATAAACATTTAAAACATGCCATGATACTTCTAATCTCAATGCCTAATAATATATATATATATAGTCTATATGGCATTACAAGTACATAACAATTTACAAATGAAAGTATACAAATATCAAAGGTAAAACAATTCAACTATCATGGCAATAAGATTATCAAGTTTAATTACATGTATCAAAACATATCACAACGCATTTAGTTATCTATACTCATATCACAAATTCAAAAATGCATAGTCTTAGCATTATGACATTCAAAATCAAGTTCACTCATATAATAATCCGTTAGCAAATCATCTGAACCTCTTTCTAGATCCTATCGACTCATTCATATTCATTTTGGTACCATATTTTATTATCAATCTATTTCATTACATTTTAAAGTTTTTCAATTTCAATTATAACGTTCTCCTAATGGAACCCTAGTAAAGCGGACTCGATATACAGGTGAACTACACCACACCAGAGCACCGAAGTGTAAGACACGTACGCATCAATGCATTCTCATATGCATCAATGCATTCTCATATGCATATACATCCCTCCACTACACCAAGGTCTCCGTAGAGGCATATAATACTTGATGATCCATAACAAATGTTGGATCCCAACATAATTTGTAATAATCTCCATACAATCACATATCCCATACAAGTGCACATATAACCCTATTGGTATGCCAATCATATCCTAACCTTTTACTAAGTGACATGGACAATAATTTTACATTTATGTATTAACATACATGTAATCAACTTATTCGCATATTCATACTTTGTGTTCGATCACATATGCATTTAATCCTGCACACTACTTTATCGCGTAACAAATATTTGCAATTTAATACATATATCATTTCTCAATCAAATTCACAATCACAACCCCATTTTACCATAAAACACATATATTTCTCATTATATGACACATTTCAATACAATTTTCTTATCACACGTCATTATTTAAGTATTTCATGTCATTTCCCATTTCATTCATTTTAGTTCTCTATCTCGATAATTCGTACCAACTCAATCAAAACATTTCATATTATCACAATAAATTCACCTCAATTACTCATCAAACAAGAAACATGCATATACAATCAAATATTTCTATCTTGAATCATAAAAGTACAAGTCGAAGTTTCGCACGTCACTCATCGACGATTTTTGCTTTTTCTTTCCCTCTTGACAGTTCGGTGTTGTTGTTAGCTACGGATAATCATAAAACGTATCATAAAATCAATTTCCAACCATTTTAGAATCAAATACCATTTAACACAAAATTTTCAATTTAGACCCTAAAATTGAAACAAATATAACTTTCAATTTAGGGCCTTGAATTAGAATCTGATTTCACCATGGCTCATTAGGGACCTTCTATTTTCTATTCCTACCAATATTTCACAATAATTTTTCATTTAATTCAATTTGGTCTCTAATGTACAAAACTAACAATCTAAGTTTTACAATATAGTCCTTTTCATAAATTATGCTTACTTTCTAACAATTTCACACCAATTTCATTTTATTCTCAAAAATGGAAAATTTTAAAAACTTTAATAGTTTCACAAATTGGTACATGAGCTAGCTCAAGCTCCCGTGATTCAATTTTCATAAAAATCAAAGAAAAATGGCTAGAGACTTACTTGTAATTGATGGTCGAATATCAAAAAGAGTTTTAAAGCTTTTCTTCCATGGAGGACGGCATAAAAGGTTGAAGAAGTTGATACTTATCATCTTTTTCCACTAACATTTGTATATATACTATGATTAATTTTAATTAAGCTTAATTAATTAGCATAATCATTGTTAATTAAGTTTAAATCTATAATTAACTTAAGTTAATGACATTTAACGTCACATCCCACTATCATCCATTTAAAATAGGTTTATTAGCCATTTTAGTCCTTTGGATAATTGTTATTTAAGTCCCCAAGCCTTATCGTAATTAAAAATCTATAGCGATTAAACTTTTACAATTCAATCCATGAGTTTAATTAGACACAATTTCGGCTAAATCACTAAGCCATTTTTCAATTCAACAACGTACTAACTCCGTAAACTTCCCTATTTAATATTTACGAACTCGGTTTATGAAAATGATGCCCCAAAACAACATTTTTCGACACCACTGAAAACCAGATAGTTATACCTTAGATGTCATATAAGGGGCAAAGATTCAAATCCTACCAAGCGTGCGACACTCACATCCCATTGGTAGATGGTCATCCGTGGCACTCTTACTCTATGAATCCTACCTTAGGGTCTAGCTCCTTATAGAGTTGAAAGATAAAACTTCGACTCAATCTGAAGGCAACACCAACTTATTGAGGAGTCACTTAACTTCAAACAAACAACACTTTGAAAAATTATCCAAAAAAGAGAAGCTAACTTCCTTTTATGTTTAATTTATAAACGGAATTGATACATTATTAACCCATAACACCCATTTAATTTTACTTAAATATTACTTGTCTTTTATCATTAGTTGCTGCATGGCAAACAAAATATTAGGAACACGAATTTATCATACATAAACAAGTTCATCAAATGGACAATACACAAATTTGAAGCTAAAAAGGAAGCATTCAAATACAAATAATAATAATAAAAGGAAAAACAATTAAGGGAAGAGTTATAACACTTAGACTCCATTATTTGAGAAAAAAAGAATTTATAATAAATTAATTGGTGGAAAAAAATAAAAATATTTTTATTTTTGAACGATCCTTTGGCCCTTACTTCTTATCATAAAAAGAAAAAGAAAATCTTTTTCGTTTTCTTTTTTCCTAAAATGCCCTACCTTATCTGCCTTTATTTTGGCAGATCAGCCACCGTCCACGTTTTGAACTACAAAGAAACTCACGTAAAAGTGGAAAAGTCGGACACAATCATAGCCAAGCAAATTGATATACAAGCCGACAATTTCAACATTGTTTTCAATTTCGTGCACCCAATCAATGAATCATCTGATTTATATTCATCCAATTATCTGCAAAAGATAAGTCAAACAACATGTTCAATTAAAGCTTCTTCAAACTTTTCTCCACGTCTTTCCTATATCAACTTGTTGATTTTTTTTATGTAAAATCCATGTCATCCCATTTTAATATACTTCTGAAACTCAAACATCAAGTCATCGATTCTCATAATAGAAGAGGGCGGAGATGGTTCTTAAAATTCCAAGAAAACACACACACAAAAATCCACATTTAATTCATCAGGCATATGTGTAAAGAAAAGTAACGATAGGTGGTAGAGAGGGACGAAACACTTGTGAAGAAGTGGTCTAGATCAAGAGGGAGATGCCCAGAACTGAAAGAGAGAGCTTGTTTGTTGGATTGATTTTGTATTTATCGGAAATAATTGGTATTTCAAAACAACTTATCTGGTGTTCTTTAAATAAGTCTTTTTTGACTTTTGTTTACAAAATATATTGGATTATTAGACTACAAAGAATCAGTAGTAAGGAAAGGTTTGTGGTAAAAGTATTTAAGAGACTCTTCGTATTAAGAGTTAAATTACATTTTTGTCACATTTGTTAAAAAGATATGAGAAAATTAGTTCTTGTACGTTAGAGTTAGGAGCAAACTAGTTATTTTGTCATTAATTTTTACAAACTAAAATTGATCTTTGTACATCAGCACGAGTTATATGTATCACATCATATATAACTGAGTGCCTATTTTATCAATCATGTTAGTTTTTAACAATAGAAATGACCAATTTGCTTTTAATCTAATCTACATGGATTAATTGCTATTTTTTCTTTTGTAAGTAGCGTGAGAAAAATACTTTCTAACTCTTAGAATAAGGATTTTCACAATACTTTTACCAAGGATTTGACATATTATTTAACAGTTAAATTAATAATTTTAATAATGGAAGAACTTAATTTATATAACTTCAATCATTTAAAGAAATAATTAAAATAATTTAAAGCTTAGAGATCATTTTAAATTAAAATGTTTGGTGTAACGAATTTTTACCCGTCAAATCACTCTAATTTAGGGATGATAATGGGACAAGAATTTAGAGATTGCAACGGAGCAAATTTTTTGCCCACCTTGAAGCTTGACCAATTCGTCATGACCTTGACTCTTAAGAAGAAAATCCCCTTCAAACTATGACATAACATTTAATAGAATATTTGACTCTAATTTAATTTAAGTATTTTATTTTTATTTTGAAGCAAATAAAATGATTTTTTTTACTTTAGACTACTTTAATATATTTATTTTTATTTTATATTTATTTATTGAAAGCAAAAATTTAATATATGCATATATTAAAAGTATTTTTGTAAATATATTGGATGAAATGAATTTGCCTCAAACCTAATATAACCTAATTATTTTTATGTTTCCACCCAACCTGACCCATGAAACCAATTTTTCAAAAAAAATCCAACCCTAATAAATAAGGTTAGATCGAAACCGTCAAATTCGGATTTTTTGGCCATCGGTACGCAAATTACAACTCACCCGAAAACACAGGTCAAATAGAAATCTAACGGGGCGGGTTGACCCGAAAACAGCGACTCATTTCGTCAAGTGGGTTTGCTAAATTTCCGTGTTTGATAGCTGGCCGACAAGGTTTGACAGTTCATGGAAACCACCATCTTTGATTTTCAACACCATCCCTATACGGTGTCGTTTCCGTAACCTAACCCCAATAAAAATATACCTGTTCTTCAGTGCTTACAGACTACTTTTCACTTTCCTCTCCAAAATCCCTTTCCATTTTTTTCCAATTTCAGGAGCTGTAAAATTTATAACACTATTCATATCTAGGCAATTAAAAAAATTGCAACTGATTCTTAATTTATCGCCCAATTGTAAGAAACGACTTTTTCCAATTTATTTTTTATTATGAAGGGTCATCTTCATTTTTGTCTTGTTTCAATTGAAAGCTTTGTCCTTTGAATCCTACACCTTGAAATTGTTATTATTTGTAAGTTTCAGATAAGAAACTAGAATTTCATCTGCAGAACAACAAAAAAAAAGGTAACCTCTGGGGTTTTCTTTCTTTTTATTTTTTATTTTTATTTTTTGTGAATCGAGAATCGTTCAGCTATGGTGTTTGAAAAGAAACCTATCGCCTCTTCATCTTCACAAAACTTGAAGTCTCCTTTACCCAGAGAAGACACGCCTCTTATCGGTAAGGGAAAGCCGTTATCATCGAAATCCAAGACCTTTGCCAATGTTTTTATAGCTATAGTTGGCGCTGGGGTTCTGGGTTTGCCTTACGCCTTCAAGAGGACTGGATGGGTCATGGGTTTGCTGATGCTTTTCTCGGTCGCCGGCTTGACCACCTACTGTATGATGCTTTTGGTTCACACCCGCCGGAAACTCGAGTCTTTTGACAATGGTTTCGCCAAAGTTAATTCTTTTGGCGATCTGGGTTTCGCTGTTTGTGGTCACTTTGGCAGGTCTGTTGTTGTTTTCCTTACGTTTTTTCTTTTTCATTTCCAGCTTCTTTTTTTTGTTTATTTATTATTTTGGGTAAATTTTATTTTGTGATACGAAACACGAAATTGCCAATAAAAAAACAAAACCCACTACTTAAAGCTTAAGTTCTTGTTGATATTTTTGGTTGTTATTTGATTATGTCGTTTCGTAGATAACTAGAGTTGCTTTTATTGTCCTTTGCTTGAGCTAGGGTTTGTATCGGGACTCTTTGGAAATTGTTGCTAATTTGGCTAACCTTATGATTAAGAAACACAAAAGATGCTCGTCAGTTTGGATTGGGTTACATGTTATGTCATATTCCTTTTTAAATTTCTTATTATTGTATAACATGATTGGTTTTTGGTTGAATCTATGCTGATTATTGCAGGCACTGTCTTATACTTGATGATTTCATGCTTAATTTTTTGTTTCCTTTGACAGGTTTGTTGTGGATGTACTTATTATTCTCTCTCAAGCTGGATTCTGTGTTGGATATCTTATATTCATCGGCAACACTCTAGCCAATCTTTTCAATGGTGAAGTATCAATGGTTTCAGGCTTAAGTTTGTGGATTTCGGGTTTGTCAGCGAAAAGTTGGTATATTTGGGGATGTTTTCCATTTCAATTGGCGGTGAATTCAATTCCAACATTAACCCATTTAGCTCCATTGAGTATTTTCGCTGATATTGTGGATCTTGGGGCAATGGGAGCGGTGTTTGTTGAGGATGTGTCACTTATCATGAAGCAAAGCAACGAGATTATTGCTTTTGGGGGTCTCTCCGTGTTCTTCTACGGTATGGGCGTTGCTGTTTATGCGTTTGAAGGTGTTGGTATGGTTTTTCCAATTGAATCTGAGATGAAGGAATCCAGGCACTTTGGCAAAATATTGGCACTGAGCATGGGATTGATTTCTTTAATGTATGGAGCATTTGGTGCACTTGGTTACTTTGCATTTGGTCCAGATACCAAAGACATCATTACTGCAAATCTTGGTGCTGGCTGGATCAGCGCTATGGTTCAGCTAGGTCTTTGCGTTAACTTATTTATTTCTTTCCCATTGATGATGAATCCCGTTTATGAGATTGTAGAGAGGCGATTTGGAGGAGGGAGGTACTGTTTGTGGCTGAGATGGCTGCTGGTTTTGATTGTAAGCTTGGTGGCTTTGTTCGTCCCAAATTTTGCCGATTTCTTGTCCTTGATCGGAAGCAGTGTGTGCTGTAGTTTGGGGTTTGTATTGCCTGCTTTATTCCATTTGTTGGTGTTCAAGGAAGAGTTGGGGTGGAAAGGATGGACTGTGGATGTCGGAATTGTGACCTTGGGCCTTGTTCTTGGAGTTTCAGGAACATGGTCTGCTCTTGTGGAGATGTTCTCCGTAAAGGTGTAGGGATACAGCGTCACAACGATCATGACCTTGGGCCTTGTTCTTGGTGTTTAGGAACTTGGTCTGCTCTCATGGAGATTTTTATCTGTGAAAGCGTATTGGTAGAGTGTTGAAATGAAGGTTAAGTTTCTGAACTGCTTCATGATCGTATTTGTAAAAATTCGGTATTTTATATTTAGATTGAAAAAGGCGTGATATCCTCGACACAAGTATGAGTCGTTGATAGTCTAGTGTGGAACATTTGTTTGGCTATATTGTGTATGATATTACATCTATCTGCAATGCACGTTGTTTCCAAGATTTGATTGATTGCTTAAACTTCAATTTTTACTACTCACTTTTTTTTATATACTTGAATCCAAGTAAGATGCTACGTCGATTCTCCGGTTTAGATCATTTCCTAATGGTGCAATTGTTAGGGTTGAACCGATAGGTTCTACAAACATTAGCTTCCCCCTTAAGAGTGCTTCATTTATGCTTGATAATTACAGTGACACTGGTCTTGAGCCTTGATGAAGTGCATAAGGAAACATAGGCACATCTCATAGGTCTGAGACATAAAGCAAATGCAGCCATCATAACCTGTGAGTTTTGAAAAATCATATCCTACTCATGTATGTCGGACATGGATTATGCCGTATTGAAAAAGCGACCAAGGTCGAGGCAAGCTTAAAGCAGATGGATTCAGAGCCACACATAGTAGGGGTGGTACAAGGAAAAGTTTATAGGGTTTCATTATGCTTGGTTAGCCCTTGTCCTTCATTAGTCCTTCCGCTGATTTTGGTTGAAACATTTGATTTCTCAAATTTGGCCCTGAACTTGTCCATTTAACTTGTATTCTATCAATCAGACTAGTACTTCCACACTAACGTGGCACTACTAGTCAATCCGGTGATGTCATGTGACAATCTCTCAATGTGTCGTCATGTGACACTACCAGATTAGCTGGAAAAGTCACATCAGCACAAATTAACGATGTTAGTATGGAGGGACCAACCTGGTTGATGGGATACAAGTTTAAGGACCAATTAAGTCCAAAAATTTTAGGGACCAACTGGGTAAAAATGGATAAATTCGGGGGCTCCCTTTCAAATACTACAAGCGGCCCATGTCTTTAAATTATTAAACTAGCCAAGTTTTTTGAAACAATGTTTTGATAAATTTATAATTATAATACCAGAATGTTGGATTCAATCATATAATTGGAAAAAGAAAACATACACCACAACTTATTTCGTTGATTAAATTTTTTTCATTTATTTATTTGCCCAAAAAGTCGTACTAAAAAAAATGATTTTGTAATAAATTTGAAAAAAAAAAAAAGGTTTTGATGATTAAAAAAAGTCAAGTTGCATCAACAGCTTTTTCATGTGTTATTGAAGATGGGACCTAATTAATTAAATAAATAAAATAAAGGAGACTTTCTTTGTGTACTAATTAAAAAAGGGATGGAAATGACAATTAGGTGAGTTGATCCCATCAAAACTTTACAAAATTGGAGATGGCGATGCCTAAAAGACCCAGAAGATTACTAGAATATGGGGTTCCTCCCTTCATCCTTTTGCCATCCTTGCCATCTTCAATCACAACTATTTCATCTTTTGGATTTTTTATTTATTGTATTGGAAAGCTATAGGAGTTTTCGATTAACTACAAAATTGAGTTGGGTCGAATCTAATTTACCATTAAAACATACACTTTTTCAATTTTACTATTTTATGTCAGTATTTAATTTATAGTGCAAGTATATTATTATATAGATGATAATGAATTTATACGATTATTTGTTTGTCATTTGTATTATATAGGAGTGTTATTACCTAAATTTGAGTACGAATTAGATAACATTATCCTTCTAATATTTGATTCCACTAATGTTTCAACTGGATAAGTTAACTATGTTTTACAAAAAAAATTATATTTTAAAATGTATTTCGATAATTATTTTAAATGTGGATATTCAAATTAGGAGTAAGTATTCGGTCGAGTCGAATCGAATTGAGTAAAAAAAAATTTAAATTAGTCGAGTTGACGAATCCTATTTTAGCAACCGAATTCAATTTGAATTTGTTTGAATCGAGTTAATGAATTCTATTATTTATACTCAATGTTACGTTTACGTAGATCGATTATTTAACTAGTAGACGGAGTATAAGATTATTTAACTACATAAACAATATAATGGTTTTGCCTTTTAACTTAATGGATAAACATTTATCAAAACGACGTAGTTTTACCTTTTCTTATTCTGATTTTCGGATAACTCGAATTGTGTAATTTATATTCGAGTTAAACTGAAAAACTTTATTTTTTATTCAAATTGATTCGAATAACTTGATTAACTTAAATAAATCAAAATTTAAAATTTTTATCGAGTTTTTTAAATCGAATAAAATTTTGCTCACCCTTCATTCGAATAAAACAGGGGTGCTCAATCTTAACTTTTAAGGTATATATTTAGTTTTTATTTTTTTTAAGGAATTTATATTAAAAAATTTTAATGATTGCACGGATGTGAGTTTTAATACGTTAAAACATATTATTTATAATAAAATTACTAAAAAAATCACAATATTCCAAAATAGAATAAAAAATTCAGTGCGTCATAAACTGTTTAAAGATATTTATGTTCTCAAACAGATTTGTTTGACAAATTCTGACATTCATTTGTTATTACACTCCGACATTGTTGACATCTTGGTATTCGTAATTACTTTGTTTACATTAGATTTATCAAAAAGTAAAAACATAATCTCAAAGTCAATTATTGGTAAGGTTTACATTAATTTTTTAAAAACATTTTCATAGGTTTTTTTGTTTGAGCCAAACATAATTTAATGTGTCATATTCAGTTTAATTATATGAAAACTAATTGAAATTAATGCATAATTTTCCAATATTTATATAAAAAATTGTTGATACAATAATTATCTAATTACACCCCTAATAAGTTAGTCATTAAATTTGGCAATTGGTCTCACATTAAGGATTAAATTCTTTGTTTCCAAGTTAGTTATTGATATTTCCTTTAAAAAGTTGTACAAAAAAGAAGTTCAGTTCTCAATTTGTGAAAAATTGTCAAATTTAATGACTAACTTTGGGCAAAAAGTTTAGGGTCTAATGTAAGAGCGATTGTCAAATATATGTCCCAAATAGTGTAAGAACCCTTTCATTAGAATTTAAAATGGCATAATGTCAAATTTAACACTTAATGAACGGGCTTTTTGTCAATTTGACTCTCATCCTTTTTTTAGCTAAATTTGATCATTAGTCTTTCACAAAGAGTTTAATTGCTTTTTTAAATTGAAATACTGACTAAAATATTAATTTTTTAACAACGCTGGCATGGCAGTCCACGTATACTTCATTTTGATGTGACATTATTTATCTTATATACCACATTAATAAATATTGTAATTTTTTTAAAATATTCAAAAAATTTAAAATATATATTAAAAAGTTCATGAAAAATTAGTATAGAGTACATGTGAATTGCTATGTGGGCTGAAATGTTAAAAAACTTAACGTTTTAGTCAGTATTTTCCTTAAAAAAAACAACAATTTGGATCTTTTTAAAAAATTGATGATCAAATTTGACTCTTTTTAAAAAGATTAAGGGTCAAATTGACAAAAGATGTAAACATTGAGGGCTAAACTTGACATTATGGCATTTAAAATTAAATTTGAGCACCTCTATTATAATAATGTATTTAATTGAATTGGTGTCACCTTTTAATTGTACCGTAGCTAAGTTTGAAAAGTACTAATTTTTTTATAAAAAAAGTTTTATTTTAAAGATATTTTTGTCTTTTTATATTTTTAGCTTAATTTGAAAATTACCCAAAAAAATTATAAAAATATTTTTTTATCTTTTTATATTTATATAAATCAATAAAAATTATAAACTATATGATTCAAGCCAAGTACAAAATGAATTTTAATTTTCTACCTTTATCATTTTAATAAAAAATTATTTAATTATTACCTAAATTTTTATAAAAATATTTGTTAAATAAAAATTTCATCCATGATTGCACTAATGTATATAATATACTAAGTTTTTTATTTATATTTAAATATTTATAAAATAAATTTCAAAATTATGAAATAAATATTTTGACACGGATCCATTAAATTCAGGTTCAACCCCAAATTTGCCTACAAACATCCCATATAATTGCCATGTGAGCTCATCATAATTTTCAGTTCTGATATGGTAAAGATTTCTCCTATCTTAATCAGTAGTTGAATGTTTGATTTTTATCTTGAGAATAAGCAACTTTAAAACTTGTAGTCAACGTTTATCCTTTTAATATGACTATAGAAGGCAAAGAATTAATCACTAAATTGCTGCAATAAAAACCTTAAAATTAATAATAAAAAATTTACAATATTTTTTTCTTTTTTCTTTTTAATGTTTTTAGTTATATAATTCTAAGTCATCGTTATTTATTAATTTTTTAAAATAAAATTTCATAATTACATTAGGCTGACCATCATCACCACGTTGTTTTCATTTTTCATTTTTTGGCTTTCTAGGCTGGAGTCATCAAAATATGATTAATGCACCTAAAAATGTATATATATAAATATATAACTATTTTAGCTGTAATTAATAATCCATACATTACATATATATTAAAATTATATAAAATGTCAGTTTTTTTATAATATAATGTTTTAAATATGATTAATGTAGTATTAACACAATATAAATATATAAATTATTATATCTTTAAAAAATTTGTTATGTCTTTTTTTAATATTTATTCTTTTAATATGTCAATTCTCTGATTTTGCAATCTACCAAAAATTTTCCATAAATTGTATATAAAAATTTTAAATTATTTTCACTATTTTAAATATAATATTTTTATTTTTATATCATAAAAGTTAATATTAATTATAAATTATATAAAAATAAAACTTGAATAATCAAAAAAATTAACTTGTTTTTAAAAAAAAAAAAAAAAGTCTTATCACACCTTAATTTTAATTGGTTTTCAATTTTCTGATTTTTGTTGGTGACTTGTAGACCACCTAATTAAGATTCTAGGGCATAGGTGGGGTAGGGGCCTTCCCCTTGGCTGAATGAGAATATAGTCTTCCAGCCCCTCTAGAAAAATAAAAAACATTCAATTAACACTTTTAAGCCATTGATTTAAAGGAATAATTACTATTTTTAGACCCTTTGAAAAAAAAACAATAATTTAATTTAAACATTTTTAATAAAAATTTTTAATTTGATCCCTACAAATTTTATAATTTCATCTTAGATCTTAAACAAAATTCCTAACTTCACCTCGCCACCAATTGCACAGCTTGGATTCTTAAAGTATCCAATTTTGTTGTGGACACACATTGAGGATATTTGGTTTAAAAGCTATAATGTCTGTTCCTTAAATATATAAACCTACCTATTCAATTCAAACTTCATTTAAATGAAGAAGGACAACAAGCTAATTGACTCACTTATTCAAAATTTTATACTGCTATGTGTAATGTTATTTAATCTGAATTTTAGCTTAATTGATATGGGTATTGTTATTAATATAGAAGGATGTGGGTTCAAATGCGCTAATCTATTTATGGATTCGGGAGGGACTATGGGTAATTCTAGGTATCATGTAAAAAATATATATATATGATCAGAACTTATAACGAGATCGTTCAAATATATAAATAATTTCCTTACATCCTAACTTAATTCTTGTATATGTTTTTTCTTATGAATCCATATCAATCTTCAAATCAATAAGTCCAATACCTTTCTCTAGATTGATAATCAATTAGTTCAATTCAAACAACCATGACTACAAATATCAAATTGTTATAGTACAAACGAACTAAGAATTAGTACAA
Source organism: Gossypium bickii (assembly GCA_025503065.1). Taxonomy (NCBI): domain Eukaryota; kingdom Viridiplantae; phylum Streptophyta; class Magnoliopsida; order Malvales; family Malvaceae; genus Gossypium; species Gossypium bickii. Next base: position 139,065,820 of record CP106710.1, read on the forward strand.
TCTAAACTAAAACCTACGCATAATAAGTCTTAAATTAAGCGGTTAACCAAACTAGAAAGATAAAAGAAGAAAAACATAAGGAGATAGAGATGGGCCTAGGTTCTTTTTTCTGAAAAGAACGGGCCTAGTTATGATGGATCCAAATTGAAATTGTAAACCCCCGCTTTCACTTGACAAAAAAAAGTGGATTCCCATGTCTCCACAAAAAAACACGAGAGGGGGTTATGTCTCAACTATAGAAAGAGAAAGTGAAAAAAGGGTCCCCTGTGCTTGTGCCCACACTTTTGCATTTGCAGCTGTCACCAGCGCATTTCCCTCCTATTTATAACCCCCTCTAATTCCACCACCACCGTCACCGATCAAGAAATGCCTCTACATCATTTCATATTTTCCTTCCTGACACTCGCATTCTGCGCCACTTCTTCAGTGGCTGCCGCCGCCGCTTCAAAGGAGCAAACTTTAAACACCCAAGATGCTGAATTCTTTAACCCAAAGCTTCCCCCACGAACCCTTTCATTCTCCAAAAGGTTCGAAGGCTCGTCGAATCTTGTCGACCTTCGTTACCATATGGGTCCGGTCCTCTCTTCTTCACCGATAAACATTTACCTCATTTGGTACGGTCGTTGGTCCCTTTCCCAAAAACTCCTTATCAAAGACTTTATTACCTCTATATCCCCTTCCGCCACTCCTTCGCCGTCCCCTTCCGTTTCCGAGTGGTGGAAAACCGTTTCTCTTTACACCGACCAGACCGGAGCCAACGTTTCCCGGACTCTCGTCGTAGCTAAAGAACACTCCGATACACGTTACTCCCACGGGTATCATCTCACGCGCCTTTCTGTTCAACAAGTCATCGCCACTGCCGTCAAAGCTGCCCCGTTCCCCGTTGACCACCGCAACGGAATCTACTTAATCCTCACCTCCCACGACGTTACCGTTCAAGACTTCTGTCGTGCAGTTTGCGGGTTCCATTACTTCACGTTCCCATCCATGGTGGGTTACACTATGCCCTACGCTTGGATCGGGAACTCCGGGAAACAATGCCCCGAGGTTTGCGCTTACCCTTTCGCCGTCCCTGGCTACATGGGCGGCGGTGGTCCGGGGGCGTTGCTACCGCCGAACGGAGACGTCGGATTGGACGGGATGATCAGTGTGATAGCCCACGAGTTGGCCGAACTGACGACGAATCCGCTGGTGAACGCGTGGTATGCAGGGGAGGACCCCACTGCACCGACTGAGATAGGGGATCTATGTGAAGGGTTGTACGGTACCGGCGGCGGTGGAGGGTATATCGGTCAAGTAATTAGAGATAGGAAAGGGAGGACATATAACATGAATGGCAATAAAGGAAGGAAATTTCTGGTGCAGTGGATATGGAGCCCCGCATTGAAAGCTTGTGCTGGCCCAAATGCTTTGGACTAATTTTTAATTTTTTTATTTTTTTGAAATCAGATTCTTTTCTTTGGAATCTTGATTTTTTATTTATTTAAATTTTTATGGCCTATTTAGGGGAACATAGTTATGTATACTTAGATTTTCTTTTTTCTTTTTTCTTTTTATAATTTTTATAACATTGTTATTATTATTATTTTCTTCAATATCGAAGATATCTTTTACCCTAATCATTCCTGCAAATTTACTTCTTTCTTTTCTTTCAATTGAGTCTTATTGTGTTTAGTCTGTGTGGGAAGGTTCAATTCGTGTGGTTTCTGAAATTTGTTCTTTTTGTCTGTTTTTACTGCTCATTTAAGTATAGAAATATGAAAATATTCATCAATTTACATCTAAAAATGCATTAAAACGAGATTAGAATATAATATCACATTTTATCTTTTTAATTAAGTCAAAACAGACCTCAAACTGTTGTTTTTTTCAACATAGAAACATCATTGGTGATGGAAATGTTAGGTAAAGTAGTGCAAAACAGTGCATAGTTTGAGCTTTACAGTATGTATGATTTTCATATCTTCTTTGCTTTTAAATTATACTTCCAAGAAACACTTTTCATTCAACGGTTCATGATTAATTATCATGCCATGGGCTTTACCTTACCCTACATGGTGGACCTTTTGTATGCAGAATATTAGTGTTTGGGTAATTTCCATCCAATCAAAGTTTATGTTTTTCTCATTCAATTTTAATAAAATTATAAAATAGCCACCTAAAATTGGTATTGGATGACTTTATTTTTCGCACCAATTGCATCAATTAAAACTTTTCTTTTTCATCCTTTTTTTGCTAACTAAATTCTCCTTTTCAATCTCCGACATTAATAATTAAATTAACTTAAATCTGAGAAATGTCCTTATACTCACCAATAAATATTAATTCATCGTATTAATTATCATTTAAGGCTTAGTAACCAAACTGATAATTTCATTCTTCATTGACTTAAGTTTGGAAGTAAATTCTAAAAGTAGAGATTTTCATATGCATTATTTGTGAGAAATGGGGTCATATGGTCCCTAATGATGTCCCTCCATTTCCATGTCTGATTTTCTTAATATATATTATTACATCTTTTTCAAAGTCAAAAAGTTGCCATAGTTAGATATATAGTTGATGAAAAAGGACAAAACTAATGCATGGATTTCCCCTTTTTTTATTATTGTTAAGATATTAATGTTTATTGTTTTAAGATACTTTGATTTGAGATGTAATCTCGTATTATGTTCCTCTGCATGTTATAAATAAATAATTAAAATTAGAGAGGAAACAAAAAAAAGAAGAAGAGAGAAGATGAATTAAAGCAAAAAGTGTTCTCCACAAATAGCTAAATCCCCCTTCCATCATCATGCTACTCACGATGTTTGTTTTGCTTTATTTGTTTTTTTTCTTTCTTACTATTATATTACCTTTTTTTTTCCTGTAAGATAAATAAATGTGTCTAATTGAATGATGTTATGGTGTATAAATTTCATTGAGAATTATTTTTAAAATTTGAGTTTGATTTAATGTTTAATTTGAGTTTTAGGTTGATATAATGAAAGTTAATTACTAATATTATTAAATTTGAATTTTTTTAATTTTGTTAATAGAATAAATTTAGTGTTAATTGTAAATATGTTTAATTTTAAATTTAATTTATCCAATATAATCCGATGGGTATGACTTAATTCGAACTTTTAGGTTAATTTGATGGAAATTAATTGCTAATATCATTAGCAAATTATGATTGTTCACTAAATTAACTCAAAGCAACATCAATCATTATTTAAGGGGGTGTTGATTAAATTATAAATATATATTTGGGGGAAAGAATAAGCAGAGATTACATTAACTCAAGACATTAGGAATCCCCCTAGGTGGATTCTCGAAGATTACCAAGCCTTCTTCTTTATCAAAAGTCATCTTAATTATACAATTAGCATACTTATTATTCTTTTTGAGAATATACTGTAAAAATCAATTACCAACCTCCTTTAATATTTGATGTATTCACCTGATCAGTACAGAATTTGAGGATTACATGAAACAATCATGAACAACCAATAGTGAAATACGAAAGAAAGTGATTGGGAATGGAGGTGAGTGGGTGGGTTGAGAGTAGAGACCCACCCCCCAAAAAGGCCAAAACTTTAATTGAAAAATTTGCAATCCACAGCTAATAAAGGGACCCATATCTTCCTAGTGTTTTGTTTTGGGTGTGGGAGATATAAACATGTCCAAGACCTATGTCCGTCGCGAGGTACAAAAGATGATATTCATGGAACTAATCTACAATTGTTGATCCAAACTTAAATCATGAGTTTTCTAATACTTCATTCAAGTAATACCCAACTTTCTTTTTTTTAAAAAAAAAATTGAGCTTCATTTTTATACAGATAATCAAATTTAAACTCAAGTATAAGTACACACTGAGTTGAACTCAAATAATTTATTTTATTTTTCCAATGAAATTCTAACAAAAACTTCAAATTTAACTCAATAATGGTTAAAATTTGCTATAAGTCTCTATATTCTTTGTAAATTTAAAAATTAGTTTTTTTATTTTTTTAAAATTTAAAATTTAGATTCAATTGTTAATATTATTAAAATTATTTTATTAAATACATATTTATATGTCATATTTTAATCTTTACTTGTGGCATAAACAAAACTAGACTCAAATAATAAAATGGGACTAAAAAAAAGTTGCTGCCTCTGCCCATTGAGCCGATTAGCAGGGTGGGTTAGCTTTGGTTAAAGTGCAAAGCATAGTGCATGTAGTCGATTGGTTTTTACTATTTGCTAACCTCGTTAGTAAACAAATGATCATATCAGCGACATTTGCTCTTCGGTCGGTGATTAACCCAAACCTCCTTTTCTCCTATTGGCCCAATCCTCTGCTTAATTACTTGTTTGATTCACTCCCCCTTTTCATGTTTGGACTTTGGACAAAGAGAAACTACGCTTTTGCTCTCTTTTTCTCTATTATGAACATGCTGCTGCGTTAATCGAGTTGTTCTCCGTAAAAATAAAATCCATTTCAAATTTTAGAGTTTAGTGAAATGACTTATGGGGTTTTGTGAAAAAGGGTTAAAGAAAACAAGAAGATATATATGGTCAATTCATCCTATTAGTGTTTCCAATTTAGTTCCTAATTCCGAGAATTTGGCTCATCTTTTGGTTTTTACTAAACCCTAAACTTTAAAATTTTGCATACAATTTTTGTCATAGAAAAAACAGTTGATTAATAATAATAATATGTATAACGTATTTAAAAGAAAGATGGTTAGTAGAGGTGTTCATGAATCAAGTTCGGGTCGGACTTAAACATGATATTAATATATTTTATATTTATCCAAACTCGATCTAGCACGAAATATGGGATTAAAATTTTACTCAAATCCGCCCATATTTATAAAAGACTAACTCAAGCTCATTATAGGCTCGCTCATATTTTTTAATTTTTTTAAATATTTATATTATATTATTTTAATATTTAATATTTTTATATATTTTTTATTTATCAAACTTTTTTATAACATTATTTTAATGTTTACATTAGAGTAGTATTATATATTTTGTATATGTTTATTTTTTATGTGTCCTAAATTACATAATATATAAAAATAACATAATATAAAATATTATAAACTTACAAAAGGGTCAGGCCGAACTTGGGCTTTGAATATTCAAGCTCGAGCCCGACCCATATTTTAAATGGTCTTATTTTTTTTGCTAAAACCTATTTTTTGGGCTTAATATTTTTACCCAAACCTTTTCAAATTTCGAGCAAGTAACCTGACCCATGAACAGGTTTATTCATTAAGGTCTTCCTTTTGTTGAGACAAGTTTTTTTTTTTTTTTTTTTACAAAATGTATAATTTAAGTTTTAGTTTCTTTATTATGCTAAGATTTGAAATTTAATCTCTATACTTTAATTTATAATACAATTTAGTATTTATATTTTTATAATGTTATTAGTTAATACAAATAGTTAATATCATTAAATTTTTGATTAAATTATTACATTGTTATATATAATTTGGATGTCCTAAGGGTTTTAGAAATTAACTATCTTTTGGGTTTGTTTTTCTTTTTTACAATATCAGACAACATTTAAATTTAAATGTTGGAAACCATGAGTTGTTGTGTAGTGGTTGTTCACTTCATCCCTTAATCATTTAGTTGGGGGTTCGATCCTTACTCATGGAACATAACACGTTTCACAGTCAACCATTTACCTCTTCAAAGAGCATCGTGATGAGGGGATTAATCATTGTTGCCAGCGGTCTAAATTGTTAATATTGTTAACTATTTCAATTACAATGTTGATGCGATTTTTTCTTGAGAACACTGTTCCTACAAAAAATGTATTTTATCACAACAAGTTTGAATTAAAGGTTTATTTTTTAAATCCACATCAACATTGTCAGTGTTATTTTTTGTTACATTATTATCAAGTGGATTATTTTTTATTTTAAAATGTCACACTGATGAATTTAATGGATGAATTTTAACAATGATAACAATTGAACCTAAATTTTTAAATTTGAAAAGTAGGCCGACTAAAATCTTAAAAATAAAAAATTAGGAGATTATAGAATGTTTAAAGCATATTTTAACTTTCAAATTTTCATTCTATAATTTGGTATAAGGAAAAAGGAACTCTATGTGAAGCATGGGAACCATATCAGTAATAATAAGAGATCATTGATGGTCATTGTAGGAGATCATTGAAGAAAGTTATTCAAATTTTAGTTTGCAGATTCGTAAAGATCAATGGTGTTTTATAAAGAAAAAAAATTAAATTGTAAAAGAGAAAAAGAATGAGAGTTTTCGATTAATATTGATAGTGTAAATAGAAAAGGCCATATAATAACAATTTTAATAATCCGGTAATTTAAATGAAAACCTTTTAAATAATTTAATGATATTTTATAATTTTTTTTAATTTAAAAGATGAAAACATAAAATTTATTAATAACTTCATAACCTTAATAATAATAATATTTTCCCGGACCCAGCTTATAAAGGGTGGTCGCTGCAGGCTGGGACTCCACCAAACAACACAGTCCCAATCGCTTGAGCTGGGAAACCACATGCACTGTACTCACATTACCAAACAAAACCTTCCTTCACCTAGCTATTACTATACGACACATTTTGACACTCACTAAGATTTTTGGCACCTTCCTACCTCTCATCACTGGGTAAAAAGCAATCTCACACATATTTTTAAATTTTTTAATATTTGCATTTAATATTTTATACGACGTCACACTCATACAGAAAATTTAAATGATTTGGGTTTGAGGTGCTGCAAGTAAAGTTGCATTTTTTTGTTTCCTGTGAAATGCCCAGGTGAAGTAAGGGGTTTGTATTGGGTGGCTGTCTTGTCAATATAATAATATAATATGAACTGTGTGATGGGGGTGGGGGTGGAGCGGCCTTTGCATGGCAGATAGAGATGAGAAATTAAATTTTGGATGGAAATTTGACATGCACTCATACCATCTTCCCTAATAATCACAGCCAAATTTAAATAAAAAAACAGTGAGCGTTGTTAACTCAGATTTCTGGTCCCCATCACCACCTATCCCTTTCTGAATGGGGGGCTACCTCTTTTGGAGGGCACACCTTTTTACGATTTAACAGTGATATGTCGACCAAATGTAGCCATGACTCTTTGAATTACACCCTATTCTGTTATTACAACATTTGTATTCCATGTATATTTTAAATGTAATTATGTAACTATGATCTTACATATATATATTTAGAGAGATTTTATGTTTCTTTATTTACAAAATGAATAAAAGTATCATTTAAAAATATTATAAAAGAATCAAACTGAATATTTTAGTTATAATTCAAGAGTCAAATTAGATATAAGTCCTTCAATTAACATGTCATATCACTTTTTTGTTAAGAGTGTAATGACTTTTAACGGATAAGTGATCAAAATGTTAACTTTTCATAATTTAATGGCAAAAGAAGAAAATTTACCAAAGTTTAATCACTATTTTTATAATTTACCTTAAAACATAAGGGTAGATAGATGGGCGTAGAGCTAGGGGGCCTTGAGGACAAATATATTGGGTTGGGACACATGACACAATGCATTATTGGTTTAGTCCATAGTCCATATAGTGTAAGGGCCTACAACATGGGAAAGGGTATAATTCTTGGGAATTTTTTCCTACGGTGCCTACTACAATGCAAATATTCATTCTGATGAGATGTAACCATTATGAGCCCTCTGATTTCGCCTGTTTCGTACAATGGGACTTCGGGATTGTATTTATTTTAATTGAAGAAATGATTGGTGTCAGTGGCAGATGAAATCTTGCACACGTGTGTTGTGTCCCTTACTTGCTAGATTATTAAATTTTTAGATATTTTGCTCCGATATAAATGTAAGCCCTAATTGATATCTTTGCTCATTTGTGAAAAGGTACAATCCATGGCCTAATTATTACAACTCATAAACATGGTTACAACCTATGAGGGACATTTTAGATGCATGGGGAAGATTCACATCTATATATTCCTATATGAGATTTAAATGATATCCAAAATCAAAACTGTAAATTTAATTTTAATTTAGTTGTATCGTTTTTATTGTAATAAATGAAGAATTAGATTTGAGTGTGTTTAAAAAAAATCTAAGGGAAATTAACAAAAAGAATAAGGGTTAATCAATTATATCATCGCTGGCATGCACTTGGTGTAATGTATTTGAGATTTAGGTAGACTTGGTCATGAGTTAGATCATTCGTTAATTTGGGTAAAAATATAAGCTCGAAAAATATTTTAAACAAAAAATAAAGTCAATTTTCTAAATGAATCGAGCCTCAAGTAAGATTTTTTTAACTCCGCCCAAGTCAACCTAAAATTTCTTTTTTGCTGATGTTTTGTTATCATGTCACTATTATATTGTTACTATTTTTTTATTTATTGGATATTGTATAACTCTTGTTTTATTGTTAATTTTGCTACTATTTTAGATGTATTTGCTTGCTAAGTTGCAATTATTTGAATGTTATTTAAGTATAAAGATTTTTTTAATGTATTTTCAATTTGTTAGAAAATATTTATTTTAATATTTTTAGTATATTTGACGTATTATATTTTTTAAATTTATTTTTATATAAAAAATTTATTACAAACAGGTCGGGTCGGGTTCGAATTTAACATTTTTAATTTGGGACAAGATTGAATAGAATTTGAGGTTTATTTTTAAATCGAGTCGGGCACAGACCTAAAATTTTGTATCAGTCCGATCAACCCATGATCAAATCTAATTTTAAACTTGTTAAAAATTTCAAAATTTAAAAAAGAATTAAGTAAGATTTTTAAAATCTTGGTGAGGCAATTAAAATTTTTCACAGTTTCGGGAGGGCGAAAGCCTCCTCTGACTCTAACTGACCATCCAGTGGCAAGGCCCAAAAAGAGAGAGGGGTATAGTTGGACCATAAAAAACAACACCCAACCCCTCCTTCCCCACTTTTATACGTCAAACTCAAGTGAGCTACGCAAACCCATAATAATTGTGTTAGAGTTGATTTTTTTGGACAGTGATTAGTAGATTTGAAGACTTTAATTGAGTTTTAAAGTCGACATTGCGTTGTTAGCTTTGTTGGAATTATATGCTTATTGTAATGATTTTATATTGTGATCTTGTAGCTAGAATTTTTTTATTAAAATCTCAATTCTCGCGGTTTTGATCTTTTGTTTTTAGACGTAAAAATCATTTAATTTGCTTTAATGTATCCTTAATTAATCATTTATAGACAAAAATATATACTTTATAATTGAATTTGTTCTCGAGTTTCATATATATAAATTTGCCATTCAACGCATTGGAAATTGTATATTTATACCTGCAGTATTGAGACATTTTGAATTCGGATTATACATCCATTTACCTTTGTTGTTTTTTTTTTAAACCCCCAAGCAATCTTCGAATTTGACTTTTAAGTCCTTTTTAGGTAATTTCTTTGATCTCAAATGCAGTTTAGCAGTTGACAATCGTTTATGGAACTCCTCTCATATTTCATCTTCTCGGCCATAAAAGGATTAAACTTCTAAAACTGTTGTGCTAAGACAAAGATTATAACATGTTATTTAGGACAATAGTTAAGATTGTCGCGGCCCAGGAGTTGAATGAAACAAAGATAAGCTTTGTCTTCAACATGTTAACAAGGAGAGTTGGTCAAAAAAAAAAAAAAAAAAAAAAGAGCCATAAATTCTCCTACAATGGGAAACAGGCTGTATTTTGACAATGGACATGAAGGAATGCCATAGACATCTATTGGGACTTTTTTTCTTTCTTTCAATATTTATATTCTACGTATAAGTATTTATATAATGTTAAAATATGCAATTAATCCCTATACTTTGATAAAATTTAAAATTTAGTCCATATACTTTAAAAAGTAAAAAAATTAAGTACTACCTACCTTTTTAATTTAAAATTCTAAGTACAATCATTAATTTTGTTAATATCTATTAGGCTATCCTCGTATGATATTGTATATGATTGATAGAAAATAAACATGTTAAACTGATACATTCTAACAAACTACCAAAAACAATAATCATTGGATTACGATTTTCAGATTGAAAAAGTAAAATGAATATACTAATTTTTTAAGATGAATATTTTTACCTCTATAAGAATATATAATTATTTTTTAAGATGAATATACTAATTTTTTTTGGTCTTGAACCTTTTGATATGTGATAGTCAAGTAGGCTCCAACAAAATTTGTAATAAGCAAAATTCGACTCCTAAACGAGAAGTAAAACTCTCTCAATATAATTTTTTTTACGTCTACAAATCTAAAATCGAAAATTTTTCAAAAACTTAATAAACGTTGATGAATATATGGATATTAAATAGTCTGAATAATTTAGCAGCATGGGATTATATGAAGTATAAGTAACATTGAAAGAAAAATGGATAATTTTAGTTTGTGAAGGGAAGAGAATTAGCCCTCAAAACGTGAAATGAAGGCGAAATTGTTGCATTATTTCCTTGGAGTCAATAGGCCGATTGGACTCATAAATTGAGTTGGGACCAAAGACTAATTAAAAGTCAAAATGAAAGTGACCTTATGCTATTTTTCTTATATTAGAAGGACCAAACCACGATTTCTCTTGCTATGATAACCATTTTTAAAAAAAAAAGTTAAAATAGAATTAATTCCATTTAAATTAATTAATTAATCAAAATAAATTTAGATGGTAACATATAGTGAAACTTATTATGTTACTTCCCATTACTAACCCAAAACCTGAATATAACTCGAAATGTCGATCCGTGATCTGAGTTTGGGCCCTACAAGGTGAATACATTAAGGGCTCACAAGCCAATTTTGCATATTCTTGGGTGTTCGCAAGCAGTGGATGTGAAGTCAAACGAGTTGATCGGCGAACATGTGTTAAGTCTAGGACAGTATATGTGTCAGCATGCATAGCTTAACTAAGACGTCATTTCGATAAATAGTAATTGTATATTATAAATACCCAATTCCCCTATCATTAGGACACATAGTAAATACTCAACAAAACTTCGATAAATGATTTTAAATTTTTTAAAACCTCTATTCAACCAATACCTTATTAAAATGATAACAAATTATTAAAAAAATACATAGCTAGTTATATATTTGATCAGTGTTTCTTTTATTTAATTAATTTTATTCTAAGTATTTGTGGAAAAAAAACAAAATCATTGACTTCATTCGCACAAATTTTATTATGCAAGGAGAGAGTGTTTATCTGTTTTACGATCTGATTTGAGATTAATCGGTCAAAACTTCATTCGCACAAATTTTATTATTTTTATTTAAAAATAAAGTAAATTTATTTAAAAAAATGACTTATATCTTTTTAGCAACGATTGAATAACTCTTTATTTCTCAAATTTTCGATATTTATTGTCGTTTTCATTTTCTCATATAACTAATATTTTATTATTTTCATCCTAAAGTTGGCGTGAATTTTAGTTATTTTAAAAAAAATTGGGGTAAATCTAAAAATTATACATGAATTTTTATTTAATGTATAATTTGATATATAAACTTTCATTGTAATTTAAATATATATATATGAAACTTTATTTTTTTATTCAATTGTACGTACTTAAAGAAATAAATACATCAGATTATTTTTATATTGGATAAATATAATTATGTGTGTATACTATATATATAAACATAAATGATGCTATATCAATAATTGTGTAAATAATATGTGAGAACTGAATCAAATCAAAATTTGATGTATAAAATTGCACAAAATTAAAGTTCATATATAAAGTTGCATTTTAAACCAAAGTTGATGTATAGTTTTAAGATTTATCTAAATAAATTTATTAAATTAGTGCATTTTATTTGACTTTTATATTTTTAACTAAATATTATCTCTTTTTGTTTTTTTTTTTTTTACATGTATTCATTAAAATCCTTAATTATAACTAAAAATTAAAATATTTTTGGAGAAATCCAAATGCTGAAGTTGCAAACAATGTTCTTAACATCTCAAATTATTATATATACATATTTTAAGTTTGGATATATTAAAATAGTTTTTAATCAGTTAAGATATTTATATATATATTTTAAAGATAAAATTGTGATGGGTATCAAATTGAAAACAACAACAAAAGCTGTAATTTATGTGTTTGTTGGAATCAACAATTTTTTTTTGAAAAAAAATATTATTACTAATAGAAACCATGATAATGTATATTGAAATTAAAAATAAAATAAAATTATCTGAAAAAATATTGAAGAAACTATCACTAATAACTATCATTAATTACCCAATGGAGAGATATAATTCCATGTTTTTGGGAAATAGTTTAGTAATTATACTTGTGTACATATTTAACTATTTTTTTAATTAATGAATTTCAAATTTTAGAGGAGATGTTAAGAACTAATTGAGGGAAGCATGTGGGATAATATGTAATAGAGAATTAAATATGTTTATAAAATTAATTCTTTTTGTAATTATGAGAAAACGTAACTACTAAATAATTTATTTTTTTCAAAGCTATTTTATGGTATTTAAACACGTTTTCAGAATTATGGAAGGAGATCAAGTTTATTTGTACAAGTTCGCAGACCATTCAACTAGTTTGTATTGTCCTCAATGGAGGTTTTGTCTCCTGACACATAAAGAGGAGACCTGAAGAGGCAACATTTCACATAACAAGAGTGTGGGTTCACCTTACTAGGCATTTGATCAGGTGCTCCTACTCTATAAATCCGCCACCGTCTTTTTATGCAATCAAGTGCACGACAAAATTAAAAGACAACCCTACCAAAGATTATACTAACATGTCAAAAGGTCCGTCAACTTTTGAAAAACAACACTTCCCAAACTTCTTTAGATGGAATCAACCTCTCCTCCATAAAAATATATGGGTAAAGTATAAGAATGGTCATATAACTATCATTTTATTCTATTTTGGTCTTCTAACTATTATTATTTTATTTAGTCATTCAACTTTTCAATTTAAATATTTTAGGTACTTTTGCTGTTAACTTAGTAACATAAGTCTAACGTAGGTTTTTTTATTGGTCTAATAACAAATTTAGTCATTTTACACATTTTATCAATTCGGCTCTAAATTTAAAAAACTCAACAAATTTAGTCTTCAATGTTTACAAAATTTGTCATTTTAATTAAAATTCTTAAAATTCTAAAATATTTTAAAAATATTTTTTATATTTACTTTCTAAAACTTTTAAAATTTATGTTGTTTTTTATAATTATATTTATTTTTTCTCGTCAACTATGCTGATTTTCTTATCAACCATGTGAAAAACCCAAAAATCAAAGCTATTTTTATTTATTTAGTCTCTCTTGATTTAGTCTTCATTTTTGTTTGCTATATTATTCGTCTCAAGTGACTAATTAAGGTAAAAAAAAAAAGAAACTCAAAATTAACAAATTTATAAACCCAGAAAATAGTTGAGTTGACCACACCCACTCTAATGACCTTACTCTTTGCTATAGAGATAGTACCGGTTTCAAGCTTTAGTGTTCTTGTGTCTTCATCATTTCTAGTTCAAGAATTGTAGAGAAATTACATGTCAAGACCATGAAATTTGATATTTTCCAACTCCGTCAATTGAATGAAAGAACAAAGTCGAAGATACCATTGAAAGTCATTTTAGATATAAATATCTTTAAAATATTTTTATATTTACTTTTTAAAAATTTCAATTTTTTTATAATTTTTATAATTAGGACTAAAATGCCAAAATCTTGTAAACATTAAAAGTTAAATTTGTTGAATTTTTTCAGATTTAGGATCAAATTGATAGAATATACAAACATTAGATGGCTAAGTTTATTATTAGACCAATAAAACAAAGCCCACATTAGCCTCCCTTTAGGCAATTAATGCAAAGGTGACTAAAATATTCAATTTCGAAAAGTTGAGTGATTAAAATAAAAAAAATTAATAATTAGATAACTACAATAGAAACAAATTTAATAGTTGAGTGACTATTCTTGCATTTTACCCTAAAAATGTTATTATGACGTCATATGCCACTGCATTACTCGAGTAAAACGAGCCCACGAACAAATTTTAATTAATTTCTAATACTTTTTTTTTTCTTTTCTTCAAAATTGATTTCACTTTTAGGCAGTGATATTCCACCTAAACCATTCGTTTTTTAGAATAAAATGAATTAATTAGTATGTATGCATCATTGGAATTTATTATTTTACCCCTAGGTCTTATTCCACGATGACTTCTTTTACCAAAAAAAAAAAAAGTTTCAATTAAATGGATAAATTCTACAGAAAATCCTTCTATTATATATAATTTTGCATTTAGTCCTTTTAAATTTTATTATAACTTTATATTTTTAATCTCTCATAAATGCATATTTTCACTAAAAGTATTTATGAGTCAAGTTAGGTTCGAGTTGGATTTGTGTAAGATAATATGAACTTAATACATTTCATGTTTGCTTAAGCCTGAGTTGACCGGAAATATAGACTTCAGATTTTGTCAAAACTTGATTATATTTGTAAATGATTAATCTATACTCGTTTTAAGTCCATCTATATTATTATTTTTGATTTTTTTAAACAAAAAATTATACCATTTTAATTTAATATTTAATATGTTTTTAATTAAAAGCCCAAACATAAATAATTTATCATGTTTTTAATGTTTACATTGTAGTGTATATATATCGTTATAGATTTAATTTATATGTGATATAAATAAAATAATTTATAAAATAAAAGATACATTACATAATTAAAAAATAAGCCAATTGAATTAATCTCGAGCTTTGAATGTTGAAGTCCAAACCTAACCCTATATTATAAATTGGCTTAATATTTTGACCTAATATATACATATGTAAATCATTTTAATTTTCAAGCTTCCATACTTAAGTTAACCCTTGAGCAACTCTAATTTTAAGTCTTGAAATTAATTTTTTATCAGTTATATTATATAATTTGACTTATATATATAATATTTGTCTAAATATGCCACCGCGTGATTAAAATATAAGACTCGAAAAATTAAAATTATTGGAGTAAAATGATATTTTAAAATTTTTTTAAAGATAATAAAAGTGATGAAATTATAATAAAAAGTCTAAATTTATAAAAAACATGTAATTACAAGACTTTCTACAAAATTTCGCCATTAGCATTCACACAGTGATTTCATGAAGCACATGAAATGAAGAAAACCGGATAGTTCCACGATTCATTTTTCCTTTTCCAAACCAAAGCATGAAATAAATAATTGTAACTTTTGAAATTTGTTTAGATTGTAATACATTTATTAATATTCTTATGTTTGACTGACCTTTTTTTCCTGGACACGGCAATTGACCCAAGAAAAAATTCCAGTCTATATTACCCGCCAACAAGTTTTCTTCATTAATGTCGTCTGTGAAAACATCAAAAGACTTCGTCTTTTTTTTTTTAATTACCCTAAGTTCATACATTGGCCCTTTGTTGATTTCTTTTTGGGCAAATTTAATTATTATTATTAACATTTCCATTTGTCAAGTTTTAGTTGCTCTGTTAGTGGCAATGGAAATAACTAGGAACTGAGAATTCAAGTCAAATTATAAAAAGGAAAAAACCAAAGCAAAGAAAAGCAATAGGAGCACATCTTTTATTTTATTTTTCTTTGAATTGAGAAAAAAAAGGTTGGTGGATTAAAGCAGAAAAAAGTTGAATTTTTTGAGCATCAACTTGTTAAAAGATATATTTGTTTTTCGTTTTATTGTTTGGAAATTCTGTGTTCTGCTATTGCTGATTTGTGTGTCTGGTTATGCTCCAACGAGGTGGACAAAGGGAAGGGTAAAAGGTTTTTCAAGATGGGGATTTGCTGGGCCTCTTCAGCTGATAATCCAACACCAACCACCACTGGTCGTCTCAGTTCAGGTACCTTTCAAAATCCCTTTCTTTTTCTGGGGATTTCTACGTTTTTTTTAATGATTATGGGTTATTTTGTTTCATTTGTTGAGTGCAATTTTTTTTTTTTTTTCAATTTTGGGGTTGAAATAGTGATATCTCAAACAACCAGCAATACAGCATCCACTTCAATATCTAGGGGCAGTAGGTTCTCAGCTTCAAGTGGGGATGAGGTTTTCCCAAATGGGCAGATATTGCCAGCACCTGATCTGAGGATCTTCAGTTTTGCAGAATTGAAGTCTGCAACTAAGAATTTCAGGCCTGAAATGGTGCTGGGCGAGGGAGGTTTCGGTAAAGTCTTCAAAGGTTGGCTTGACGAGAAATCACCAGGGAAGAGTGGTAGTGGAACCCTCATTGCTGTTAAAAAACTCAACTCTGAAAGCTTACAAGGATTTGAGGAATGGCAGGTCAATAGTTCTTTCTTATGCTTTACAATTACATTACTATTTGTGGAACACTCTTTGAAAACTGATTGATATATATTGATGTTAGTAATAGAAAATGACACTATAAGAACTTTATGGTAGATTTCTATTCCTATTGGTTTCTGGGTTTGAAATAGTGAGATATCTAGTTTGGTGCCTCTCACTGAAGTCCCCAAAGAAAATTTGTAGTAACATCGGAGTATATTATCCATTCGCTTTCTCTAGGTGGCGATACGTTCGTACTTGTATTGTAGTGCTTGTTATACTGATTTTCTTTGTACATTACGACATGTACATAATCCTGATTGTTGTTTATCGGTGCAGTCCGAGGTAAATTTCTTAGGAAGGTTGTCTCATCCTAATCTTGTAAGGCTGCTAGGATACTGTTGGGAGGATCAAGAGCTTCTTCTCGTTTACGAGTTTATGCAGAAGGGCAGCTTGGAAAACCATCTATTCGGAAGTAAGAGCTTAAAACTTAGTTGTTGTTTTTTTAAGTCTCCTATTATTCGTGTGAGCATATACTTGTGTGTGTACTGACTTTCCTTCATGGTTTTCGTTATCCAGGAGGTTCGACTGTTCAATCACTCGAATGGAGTATACGGCTTAAAATTGCAATAGGAGCAGCAAAGGGCCTGTCGTTCTTGCACACGTCGGACAAGCAAGTCATTTATAGAGATTTTAAAGCTTCAAATATACTGCTTGATGGGGTAACTTTCTATACAACCCATGAATTATACCATAGGATGGATATGGAGGTGTAACCCTCTAATTGGTTTGGCTATTGGTTTTATTGCAGTCGTATACAGCTAAGATATCGGATTTTGGGTTGGCCAAATTGGGTCCTTCAGCTAGCAAATCTCATGTAACAACAAGAGTCATGGGTACATATGGTTATGCAGCTCCAGAATATGTTGCTACAGGTAATCTGATTTTGCTCTCAAACCTTTTCCGAATTTCGGGTGCTTTGGAAATTAATGTCCTTGTTTTTGCACCATATTGTTGTACTTTTGAGACAGTCAGGGTTTGCAGTTTCCATGACTTGAATATTTTGCTGATTAAACAGGACATTTATATGTAAAGAGTGATGTGTACGGTTTTGGTGTTGTTTTAGTTGAAATATTAACCGGCTTACGAGCACTTGACAAAAACCGCCCAAGCGGGCAACATACTTTGGTGGACTGGGTAAAGCCACATTTATCCGAAAGAAGAAAATTGAAGAACATAATGGACCATCGTTTGGAGGGCAAATATCCTTCCAAAGCTGCATTTCGAATAGCTCAACTTGCTTTAAAATGTATTGAACCTGAACCTAGGAACCGTCCATCAATGAAAGAAGTTGTGGAGACTTTGGAACAGATCGAGTCAATCAACGAAAAGCCAACAGAGCCAAAAAACCGTTCCACTCATCACACAACTCGTAGACATCGCCAGCAGCCATTTCATCAACGATCTCCACTCGCTCCAAAGCATGAAGTAGGCCGTGGTTATCAGACTCCACCACGGGTGAGGTAAGTTGGCACACTGGCTCAATTTGTTGCAGGTCTCGAATTACCGTGCTAATTGTTTTTCACACAATTCCCATTTCTTTATTCTTTTCCAAAGAATCTACGAGTTCAACTTTTGCAGTCCGGCTTGTTTCAGACATATGGATATGATGGTCGTTTAACATGTAATTATTTCAGTAAGTACACGAGTTGAGTTTGATATCTTGTTAGTTTTATCGACGCTGTTTTACACCGCGAATCTCTTTGTTTATCAATCTCAAACAGTTGTAATGGGGATCCAAATTATGAGACCTGCCTATAATTTTGGTGTTGGTCCTTGGGTACTATATTATAGTTTTCATGTATTTTGAGTTACAAAGATTTCTCTAGGCTTTGTCTCAACAGTGGTAGAATAAAAGGTTTTGGTGTATCCTGAGTACTGTAGAAAGTTGTTTTATTTGCTCCATTTTTGCACTTCTTGCTGTTATTCATAAATCTAACTTGCATTCCAGGTAAAACTGGAAGCCTGGCTGAGTATCTTTTACTCCTTTCTTTCAAATATTCGTGTCTAGACTTTGATACGAGAATATGACTCTTCAAAGACGATGAATATGCCTGTATTGGGTACATTCTCGTATTCGATACTCATAGGCTTGAGTAAATGGAGAGGATGTCCAACTTCTCTCACACCTCAAGTCCGCCATCGTCGCACCGTTAGAGTGATGGCTTGCCATTCAAGGGTTCGCCAATGTAAATCAATTTTTCCTTAAAAACGAAAAGGTGCATAATAATATACGAAAAAACAGAAAAGGACAAAAAGCGAAATTTCAAATTAAATTAGTGTATGTTGATTTGACAATATTTTCTGATTCTCTTGTAAGCCGGTTAAAGCGATCAAAGAACATATCTAAACCATCATCTTTTTCCTTAGTTGTAAATCAATTATGAAAATAATTCGATAATCGACTCTTGACAATCAAACAGTCTTAAAAAGATGTTTCTAAGATTTAATCTATTGACAACTTTAGAATTTAGAAAAACACGACTCTAATTAACATACTCAACTAAGGGGTATTTAAATTAAATTACTCACCCTCATAACATGATCCATTGCTCTTCTACTTTCACCATGCCAAATTGCTCTTGCTATTAGAATAAAAAGACAATTACGACTCATCTTATCTTAATTAATTGTGCATTACTCGGACAAAAGATCTTACTTAAAACAATATTAAAAATAATACTAAGAAACAACCCAATCTACAAAATACCAATAATAAGAAAATTAAAGCACAAACTCAAAAGTTTATAATCTCATCACCGAGTTTGATATATTATAATTAGTTTAGTTCCGCATAATGGAGAGAACCATTAACAAAGAAACGGTAAAACTATTTTCTACAATATTATGTTCACGTTTTAGTCATTTAACTTTAAAAAATTATAATATGATAATTTTTTCTCTCACTAAAAAGTAAACCCACCATATTAGATGATGGGTTCATTGTGCATGTAACACATGTCACACTTTATAACTTTATATATTAAATTACATCTTCCTATTATTATATATTAAATTATCAATCTTTTTAAATGTCTCATCTATTTTATGAATTTTTTAAAAAAAATATTAAACCTAAACTCTTGTACTTATAACACAATACTCTTCCCATTAGATAAAGAGATTATTCACCGATAACATTTGGTAATTAAAATAAATTATTTTGATACTATGTATATCTAGAATGGTGTCACTCATACGTATCAAATTAATTGGGTTTGTCCCTTTCAGTTTCATATTTTAGTACCAACAATTGTAGAAGCTTTAGGGTATATTGTGATCTTTTTCCAGGGATATGTATCCTCTTTGAGTGAAATTTAGATATTGTTACAATATTTAATTGTTGAAAACTCCATAATAGGAGTAATAAAGCCACACATATATTTTCTTTTTATATAATTTTTATTTTTTTATAAAAATATGGAAACATAAAACTACTATAATTATAATATTAATTATCATTTTAAAAATGATAAACTAGTTTTTTCCTTAATTAAGTTGATACTCTATTAACCCATAACATTAATTCAATCTGGAGTTTTATAATAAGTATATATTACCGATGATGTTGTGAATTATAGATGAGGAAAAAAATAAATGTATCAATTTTATAATAAGTATATATTACTGATAATGTTGTGAAATTACTAAAATATCCTTACCTTAAAGGGTAATCAATATTATTATAAGGGCATTTTCATCTTTTTATACTTTTATATAATCTTCGAATAACACAATTGAAAAATATTATTTTAGAATCAAACATAAGACCAACATATTTATATAAAAAACCCTTGCCATGTAATACCTCTATACCCGATCCGATCCTCGAAATCCAATATAGGAATATTTCATTTGGTGCTAAAATGATATTAACTAATGGCTAGGTATTTTGAGCATTAAATGATAAAATTTTCATTTAAACAATCCGATAATATTATATTAGAAGTTTAGGGACATTACTGGTTAATCAAATATGCTTAGAAATTTATTTAAATATTATTTTGATTCAATACAAGGGACAAATATCAATACCTATGTAAAAGTATCTATACCTCATGTTTTGATTCACCTGTGACAAAAAAACCAAAACAAGAATGATGAATACCTTTAGGGTAAATTACACCAACAGTAACCCAACTTTGGGGTAACTGACAAAATAGTCACCTAAGTTTCATTTCAGTCACTCAACTTTCGAAAAGTTACAAAACAGTCACCAACGTTATAAAAAAGTTACAAAATAATCACTGATTAACAGTTACCATTAGGGTGTTAATAGAATTGCTGACGTGGCAAGTTAACCAGCTGATGTGGCAAGTTAACTTGCCACGTTGGCGAAGCGGCTGATGGGTGCTTGGTTTGGTGCGGGTTTAGGGAAAAAATTGGCTGGGTTATACTTAATGTTTAGGGTTAGAAACAGAGAGGTTTTGGGGGGTTTTGGGGGAAAAAAAGAAAATCGATTTGGGGAAATTTTGGTTGTGATTTGGGGTTTTTTAGGGTTAAAACTGATTTGGGAATCGATTAAGAAGGGTTTAGGGTTAGAAATTGATTCAATAATCGATTAACAGGGTATAAGGGTTTAGGGTGCGATTTTCTATTTTGTTTGGGGAGAAAAGAAGATGAAACCAGAAACCATTAGTGTATTTGATTGTCAGCGACAATGGGCAATAGAAGAGAAGGTACCAGTGTTGTTACATACGCTATAACGGGTAAGTTGTTGCATTTTGTTTTAAATTTTTTGGATTTCAATGCTGTTATTTCGGTTTCAATTTTAATTTCGATTCTGATTTTGATTTTGATTTCTATTTTGATTTTGATTTCAATTTTGAAACACTCACTGCCATTATCAAATTGATGTTTATTGTGTATATCTGCCATTGTATTAATGCCATTATCAAACTTATGTTTATTGTTTGTATCTGCCATTATCAAATTGATTTTAATTTCGATTTTAATTTCGATTCTGATTTTGATGATTTTGATTTCGATTTCTATTTCGATTTTGATTTCAATTTTGAAACACTCACTGCCATTATCAAATTGATGTTTATTGTATATATCTGCCATTGTATTAATGCCATTATCAAACTTATGTTTATTGTTTGTATCTGCCATTGTACGAATGCTATTATGAAACTGATGTTTGTTATGTATATCTGATGGTTGTGTTTGTATTAAATTATTTTTGTATTGGTTGTTGTCTGCCATGTGCATGAAAGAAATGGTTGTGTTTGTATTAAAATATTGGGTATTTTGTATTGGTTATTGTTTGACAGAAATGGTTAAAGTGTCTGCCTATGTTGTCTGCCTTTATTAATGAGTACTTTGTTTGACAGGTTTAATTAATGACAATCATAATGAGAATGAAGAAGACATGTCTGGTAGTAATGTGTCTGGTAGTGATGTGTCTGGTAATGGTGCATCTGAAAGTGATAGTGATGATATAAGAGTTAGTTTAGATGGTTTAAACATGGATGGTATAAAAGTAGATGAACTGTGTGATAGTGATGGTTCTGGGAGGTTAGATAGTGCACATGAATCTGACTTAGATGACCAAAATTAGCCTGAGTTCAACCTAGAGACTGACATGAGTAATCCTAGACATAAGGTTGGAATGTTATTTAAGTCTAAGGACAGTTTAAAAGAAGCTGCCAAGCAGTATGATAGGTTGAACAATTACTTTATTAAGTTTCCCAAAAATGATTTAAAAAGTTTAAAGGCAGTCTGCAGTGAAAAATGTCCTTGGTTCATATGGGCTTCTAGACTAAACCCTAATGACCCTACTAATCAGACTTGGCAAATTAGGAGTTCAAACCCTAACCATACTTGTTCTAAAGTATATAAAAATAAGAATGTAACCTCAGCTTGGATAGGTGAACATTATAAAGAAAAATTCATTGTTGGTCCTGATTATTCTCTGAAATCATTACAACAAGATGTCAAAAGATATTTGAGTTGCATAGTCTCACTAACCAAATGTAGGAGGGATAAACTTAGGGCATTGGAATTAATTGAAGGAGCTTATAAGGCTCAATATAAGAAGATTTATGAGTATTTGTTGGAGGTTAGGACACAAAATGCGGGAACAACAACAATCTGTTATCTGGATAACAGGTTGTTTCAAAGGACGTATGTCTGTCTACAAGCATGCAATGATGGCTATAGGGCTGGTAGTAGGAGGATAGCAGGTTTAGATGGATGTTTCTTGAAGGGCTACTATGGTGGCTATTTGCTTGCAACTGTTGGGATAGATGCAAATAATGGCATCTATCCTCTTGCATATGCTGCTGTGGAAAGTGAAAACCAAGCATCATGGCTTTGGTTCTTGGAGTTGCTTGCAATAGACTTGGAAATTATGAGCTCGTACCAAATATCTTTCATGTCTAACAAACAAAAGGTAAAACTCCATTTATTCATTTTTTTATGTTGTTTCTATTTAAGGATTGTCAAAGAATTAAACAGTTTTTTTTTCTAATTGCAGGGACTTTTAGAAGCAATATATATGTTGTTTCCTAATGCAGAAACAAGACATTGTGTTAGACACCTTGATAAACCGTAATATATACATATTTTAATCCCACATTTAGCATACTTTTGGATGATTTAAGCTTTGAATTGTATAATTTGATACTTTTAATCCTTTAATTTCATGTTTTATACTTAGAAAAGCACCAGAGGATGAAAAGAACGAAAAATGAGCCTAAAACAGAGTAAATGAGCCAAATAACAAAATCGACACGGCCTGGGCCCAAGACCACATGGCCGTGCCTCCTTAATAGACCCGAACACGGCCTGACCATGATTCACACGGGCGTGTGCCATGGGCGTGTCCCTGACATGACCTGTTTGAATTTCATTCGGATTAGGGTACTTAGAGGCAAAGAAAGCCATTCCAAAAGCCTATATAAACACCATAGAGGTCAACTTTTAGGGGGCGTCCAGTAAGGCCGAAGAGCCAAGCCAGAGAGGCCAGAATTGTGGGATTTACTCGAAGAAAGCCAGTTGATTCATCTCAAAAGCCGGAATCATACTCAAGACGGAAGATCTTCCTTTCAATTTCCTTCAGGAGGTTTTAGGGTTTTTCTTATGTTTTGTTTTATATTTTCTTCTGAGATGTATTATTTTAGTATTATGAACTAAACCCTCAAATACCTGAGGGGGATGAAACCTAAGACGGATCTTGTTATTATTTTCTGAATTATATGATAAATACTTATTTGTTCTTAATTATGTGTTCTTAATTCTTGTTTTGATATTTCAGGATATTGATTCAAGGACTAATGTGCTTAGGCAGAGGAGGAATAGACCCTGTCTAAGAGCAATCTAGCATAATTAAGTGGAGTTGATCGCAACCCTAAAGATAGGATGTCGAATGTAACATCCTGAATTAATGGGTCTATGCGTTTAGTGTTAGGATATGTTTAATATGTTAATTTAAGTGATAGGGGTCCAAATTGGGCTCAAGATTAGGCAAAGGCCTTGGTTAAATTATCTGATGAGGCATTATAGAGTTAAAAGGTGGTAATTGTGTTTAAAATACTAACGTGGGCTTGTGGCCCAACAAAAGGTGGCACTGCAAGGGAATTAGAACGTGGCGTCATTAACAATTAAAGGGGCCCAAGTTTTGGCCGCAAGGAGCCCATGTTTTGGGCCATTTTCGGCACTTAAAATAGAGCAAGGGATGACGCCACACACAAGGAGTTAGGGGCCCAAAATTTGAGTTTTATGGAGCCCAAATCTTTTAATTTAAGTTAGCTAAATTCGGCATTAGGGTTAGGTGAAGTGGACGGCAACAAGGCTCAAAAATAGGAGGAATTATATGGATTTTATAATTGATAATATAGAAGATAAAAAGAAAAAAAGATAGGAGCTATCTGCAAGGCAAGGTGATGGCCGAAAATCCACCACCTAGAGGAGTAAAAAATTCGGCTACTTCATGGATAAGGGGTGTCGAATTTTCCCTTTTTATTAGCTTGACTTTTAGTTATCAGGAAGGGTGTTTTCGGTTTTAAACAATAGGTGCTGAAATTCCTATAAATAGGGGGGGATATCTCATTGATTCTGGCATTTAAACCCTAATTTCCTCTTCATTCTTGTGCCGAAATTCTTAGCCTCTCCCTCTACAATTTCTATTCTTTAATTTCTTCAAAAGCCGAAACCTCTCCTTTTCTCTTGAGCTGATTTCTCTAAAAAGTGAAAATCCCCATCGTTTTTCTCTATTCATCCCATTTGTGAGTTAGTTATATTCTTCCGGTATTTAAAACTTCTTCTTTGACATTGCCGAATCTTCTCTCCAAGTGCTAGCCGAATTCCCTATGCTAAGGTAAGTGTCGGCTTCTGTTAGATCTCATGTTCTATTTCGGTTCTTGAAAGGCAAAAGCCGAAAAGCTAATAGTTTAATGGTTCTATGTTGGGCGGCATTCCGGGATTTGAAGGAAACTTGGTCGTCTAGATCTAAAAGCCGAAAATCGTTAGTCTCCAATTTCGGGATTTTAAGGTAAGAAGATTTCCCCTAGATTTTTACTAGATTCGCTCATTATATGCAAGATCTTAACTTTATGATGAGGATTAACGATCATAAATTGTGATAGTAGTTCTGACAAGGACTTGTGATGGAATTAAATATGGATCAGGCAAAGGAGAGAATCCCTAAATTTAAGAAACGAGCGGTATCTGCCGTTCGAGATTGGCCACTTGGTTGTGGACCGGCTTCTGAACAACACCTTAGGCAGATAACAGTTGTGTCGACTAAGGATAGCATCGACATAGAAAGCATCGTTTATTAGTAATAAGGTGTATAGATCTCTAACATATTATTAATCCTGTATGTATATCTATATGTATGTTATGAGCTAACAAAAGCCGGAAAGAGGCTGTATAGACAGTCGAATGGAACCCTAAAAGGGTTAGGCATAGATGCCAGGTACGTAAACATAGAAATCTCTATGTGTATCGTAATATGTATAAGCCTGTATGATGTTTTCTTTATGTGTATGCATGGGGTGGGATTATGATGTTGAAGGGGAAGTGCATGATAGGTCACTTGGTGATCAGTGGTAGAAATCCCACACATATAAATGCTAAGTCACATAGTGATCGGTGGCTGTGCCACATCTAAAGATTCATAAATAACAGGAATAGGCAGTACGGCTGTCGTTATGGTGTGTAGCGGATGGAGGGTTGATTGTAGAAATCCCTAAGGTGTGATGGTTGGTACGGGTTGGTGTGTAGAGGATGGAAACCTAGGATGGGTTGGGTTATTCATCATTTATTATTTGATATATATAATCATGCTTGTTGCCTTCATGTATGGGCCAGGGCCCATAATGTGTTTGTGGGCTCAGGTCGTTGTGTGTTTTGAGATTTATACACTGAGTCTTGGTGACTCACGCTTTCTTTTTCTCTACTCTTTCAGATGAGCAGTAGATCGTGGACATGGGAGCCGAGACGGACCCGAGGGGCCATCAAGCTTTTATTATTTTCTTTTTATAGACTATTTCGGCTTTTTCTTTAAGTTTTATTTTATTTCTATTTTGGAATTTTCTATGTAATAAGGCCCCATAGTTTTTATTCAATTAAGTAGTTTTAATGTTCTGCAACTTATGAAATTTTGTCAAAGGTTTTATTATACTTAATAATAATAATTCAAAGGTTCTAATTTTTAAAATGTCACTTATTCACTCAAATAATGTCTAATTAACTTACGACTTTCAAAAACCGACAAAGTAGAAGTTTTCAATGTACAACTCGTAGCATACCAGACCCGGTCGAAACGCATGGGCCAGGTTTGGGGGTGTTACAATGAAAATCTGCTGGATTAGGGTCAAACCTAATATGGGAGTCCATAGATCGAGTTAATGCAATTCTAGGGGTTTTAATTAGAAAGAGATTTCAATTAATCAACCTAGGGTTAGACGTTAGTAGCCTCGAGAGAGGTATCAATATA
Source organism: Gossypium bickii (assembly GCA_025503065.1). NCBI lineage: Eukaryota > Viridiplantae > Streptophyta > Magnoliopsida > Malvales > Malvaceae > Gossypium > Gossypium bickii. The sequence continues at coordinate 139,092,139 of CP106710.1, forward strand.
AATTAGGGAATCCTACGGATCAAGCCAAGTGAATAAATCGTCTGGTTCAGAGTTAAAGAACAAGTAAAGTCTAGGTGGATTCTTCCTCAGGTATTGTCTTTATCAATTAGTTTTTTCCCACAAGCATTTTCCCTAATTCATTCTTTTTGTCTTTGTATCTTTAGCTTAGTTGTTAGTTAATTTTAGATTAATTAATAATTCCCTTAATTCTTAGGCTAAATAATAAAAAGAAAGTTAGTATTAGTACTTTTGGTTCCTTTGGGTTTGACAATCCGGTCTTGCCATAGCTATACTACTGTTCGATAGGTGCCTTGCCTTAATCGTTGTCATAGTTAGTTTCTAGGCTCGATCATTCTTTCTATAAATTTTTAAGACTGACACACGATCAAGTTTTTGGCACTGCTGCTGGGGAACTAAAATATTAAGAATGCTCAATTTTTATTACTTTAGCCATTTTTATTTTTGCAATTTACTTTTATTTTTATTTTGCTTTGCTTTTAACTTTGCTAATTTTCCTTCTTTTATTTCTTAGCAGGTACCTCTAGTTTATGACTAGAAGGAACCCGACAGGACCTCTGATTTACGACAGTGATATTAAAGTCTTTATCGTAGTAGAAATAATCGAGAGAGATAAGGCGAAGCTTAAATTACATACAAGAAGAGCAAGAGAACGAAATCAATATCACCGAAGAGATGGCTGAGAATAATCCGCTACCTCCAGAGGTGGCCGAAATTCATGCTCCTCGAACTATGTATGATTATGCTAAAACTAATTTAACAGGAACTGAGTCAAGTATTGTTAGGCCTGCTATTGCTGCAAATAATTTTGAACTGAAACCTAACACTATTCAGATGATACATCAATTTGTTCAGTTTGATGGTTTGTAGGATGAAGATCCAAGCAATCACTTGGCAAATTTCTTAGAATTTTACGATACTTTCAAAATAAATGGCGTTTCTGATGATGCCATTCGTATTCGGTTATTTCCCTTTTCTTTGAGGAATAAAGCTAAACAATGGTTGCATTCTCTTTCACGAGGATCAATCACTACATGGGAACAAATGACTGAAAAATTTTTATTAAAATATTTTCCGCCGGCTAAAATGACCAAGTTAAGGAATGATATCTCTTCTTTTGTGTAGATGGATTTAGAAAGACTTTACGATACATGGGAGAGATACAAAGATCTATTGAGAAGGTGTCCACACCATGGATTACCCTTGTGGCTACAGGTCCAAACTTTTTACAATGGTGTGAACCCTTCAACTAAGCAATTAATTGATTCAGCCGCCGGTGGAACCTTGAATAATAAAACACCTGAGGCTGCTTACGAATTCATTGAAGAGATGTCACTGAATAACTATCAATGCTAAGTCACAATGACAAAGCCAACAAAAGCAGCCGGAGTTTTCAACCTCGACGCAGTAACCATGCTATCAAATCAGGTAGAACTGATAAATAAAAAGATTAATGGTTTATGTGATTCTTTGCAAGTACATCCAGTTATGCAGTGTGATACGAATGGAGGAGGGATAAATAACACAGACTATCCTCCTTACAACCTGGGCATTGAGAACGAGCAAGTTCACTATATGGGTAACAATTTTAAGTCTCAAAATAACCCTTATAGTAATACTTATAATCCATGTTAGAGGAACCACCCCAATTCCTCATGGGGTGGTCAAAGAAATCAAAGACAATAACCTCTTCCAAACTTCCAACAACAGCCCTACCCACAGGAAAAGAAGTCAAACCTTGAGGAGACGCTGACAAAATTCATAGCGGTGTCAGAAACACGTTTGCAAAATACTGAAACAACACTTAAAAATCAACAAGCATCTATTCAAGGGATCGAGAACCAATTAGGGAAACTCGCTAAGCTAAACTTTGAACGACCACAAGGTAGCTTGCCAAGCAACACTGAAACTAACCCCAAGGAGAAACTTCAAGCCATAACCGCTCACGATAGTGAAGGGTTAGATGAGCCCAAATTAAGCCAAGAGAATTTGGTAGGAAAATATAAGGTCGAGATAAGTCACGAGAGGCCAAAACCGGTAATTAAAGAGTACCAACCTCGTATACCCTACCCTAATGCGATGAAGAAGGACAACACAGACGAACAATTCGGTAAATTTCTTAAACTTTTAAAGAAATTACATATTAACTTACCGTTTCTTGGGGCTCTTTCGCAGATGCTAGATTTAAGGAAATTTTTAAAAGAGCTGTTAATAAACAAGCAAAAGTTAGACGATGAGTCGCATGTGGAACTAAGCACAGTGTGCTTAGCAATGTTGCAAAATAAACTACCACAAAAATTAAAAGATCCAGGGAGTTTTACAATTCCATGCTTAATTGGTAGTTTATCTGTTGATAATGCTTTAGCTGATTTAGAGGCAAGTATCAATGTTATGCTTTATAAAATGTTTAAACAACTAGGTTTAGGGAAACCCAAACAAACTAGGATGATCATTCAATTAGCTGATAAAACTAGTAGAATTCCTAGGGGTATAATTGAAGATGTTCTTCTAAAAATTGATAAATTCGTATTCCCAGTAGACTTTGTCGTTTTAGACATGGATGAGGACAATAGTATCCCCTTAATTTTAGGAAAGCCCTTTTTAGCAACTGCAAAGACTAAAATTGATGTCAGTGCAGGAGAACTCATACTTTGTGTAGGTGACGAATCAATCAGTCTTCAGGCCCTCGACTCCGCTAGGACATCAAGTAATCAAGGTGAGAACATAAATTCTATTAATGACCATTCGGTTAAACCTTCTTTTCAGGAAGCACCACGGAACAACACAACCTAGCTAGATCCTATACCTCATGCCAACAAGGAAATGATTCATGAGGAACGACGGCTTCAGATCGATGAACTAGGCGAGTGGAAGACACATTTCAAGGAGAAATTAGGAAAAGCAGAACCAGCGTCAGAGCAAGCACTACAAGGGATTTTGAGGATGCCATGGATGAATTGAGGAAAACCAATCAGCAAGCTTATGATTGGTTGAAGGAGAAGAACCCTACTCACTGGTCAAGGTCTCACTTCTCAATTAAGAGCCATTCTGACATGTTGGTGAATAATCTTTCTAAATCATTTAACAAGGTAAACCCCTATGTTTTATGTTTCTTACTAATCATTAGCAATTCACTAATCATTTATGTTGTTTACTGACAGATGATACTGGAAGCAAGAGGGAAACCTATTCTGATCATGATGAAACAATTAGGACCAATATTATGTTGCTTATTGTTAAGAAGAAAAAAGAAGCTGACAAATGGAAAGGAATGTTGTTTCCAAAGATCAAGAAAAAGCTGGATGTAAACATAAAAGAATTTTTGAGGTAAAGCTACCATTTTTAATCTTTTTGATGCCTTTATTGCTGACTTCATGTTGCCTTTATTCTGACTTCATATTACTGGTCACATGTTGTTTTTTAATATACATGCAGTAATTGTTGGTGTGTCGACTATTTTTTAATATGCATGCAGTGAGTATTTTATTATAATATGCATATAGTGACTGTTTTTTTAGGGGTGTATGTGTATCATTATCGGTGAGACTGCTCAAAAAGTTGTTTTAGTGATTATTTTTTAACCAAGCATGCTTTACTATTTTTTAGGTGTGTTCCATCACATACTGGTGGGGTCAAGTATCAGGTTGAATATGGTCCTGGCTGTCGGCATGTGGTGGACTTAGTTGAGGGTTGCTGCTCCTGCAGGAATTAGGATCTCACTGGCATCCCTTGCATACATGCATTGACTGTCATTCATCTAAAAGATGAGTTCCCAGAGACCTATGTACAAACCTGGTACACCAAGCAAACCCAACTTCAAATTTACTCCAACTTTATAAGTCCAGTAAGGGGTCCTAAACAACGGGCCTTTTTGTCAAACATGCTGCCAATACTGCCCTCCTACTCTAAGAAGACCACCTGGGAGACCTATTAAGGTGAGAAGGAAAGAAGTTGATGATACACAAACATCAAAAGGTTGAGCAAGAGAGGGGTGGACATGAGGTGCAGTACATGCAAAAGAATAGGCCACAATAAGAGGAGTTGCAAAGGGGAAGTTGGTCAAAACATTCCAGTAAGTAATTTGCCTTAAGTTTTAGTATACTTCTGTTTATGAATTTGTTTAACAAATTTCTCTTGTTCCTGTAGGTCAAAAGACATAAAGTTGGTGTCTCAAATTAGTAACAGGCTACTTCAAATCAGCAAGAGAGTACTCCAACTCAACAAGCTGCCTCAATTCAGTTACCTACTGCCCCAACTCATCAACAAGCTGCCCTAAGAGAAAAGCTCCCATTGAAGAGAAGACCAACCACTATTAGATGGATGCCTTCTATGTAACGGCCTAATTTTCAGTGGTGTCGGAAATGGTGATATGAGATCACTAAATCCGACAGGTAAGATTAAATAAGATAGTAATTTAATATTTATGAGTCAAGTGAGAATTTAGAAGAATTTGCGGATTGGTGAATTTGGTGAATTAAAAGAATTTATTAGGTCAAATGGGTCAAAAACGAGGTATTGAGACCTCGAATTTGAAAATCGAGCCATAAATATTTTTAGAAATATTTATGGAGTGTTATTAAGTTAGTATTAAAGTTTGGTTGATAAATTTAAATGTTTGGGTAGTCAATTAAATAAAAAGGACTAAATTGTAACAAATATAAAATTTCTACAAGAATTAAATAGCTCAAGTGTTAAAAGAAGGAGAGTTTAAAGGGAAATTAAACGTAAAAGTGAGAAGGTTGGACGGCAAAGGCAAGGAAATCAGCAGAAGATAAGTGAAACAAGGGCAAAATTGGAATTTTTGTGATTTTAATATGTTTATTAAGATAAGATTGAAAATAATCTAGAGAAAAATTCACATTATCTCAGCCAAAACACCATAGGAGTTCTGGAGAAAGCTGGTTTTCATATTTTTACACCATGTGAGTTTAATTCTTGCTTTTTCTTGATAATTTTTATGTTTTTATGACTTTTACAACTAGATCCACTTATAGAGTTCATTAGTTTTTGATTTGGTGGGTAAAATTAAAAGTTACCCTTGCTGAGAAATGGAAGTTTATAATGAATTATTATGAAATTTAAATTCTAATTTCATATTAAGATGGTTTTATTAAGTGATTTTGATAGGAAATGATATTTAGGACCTAATTGTGAAAAGGTTGTGAATTAGAGGTTGGTGTTGAAATTCAGAATATCAAAGGTTGTGAAATAGTTTGTAATGATAGAATAAAGTGTTGATTGAGAAAAATTAGTTCAATTGATGGCTGAATTGAGCAAGGACTAAATTGTAAAAACTGTAAATTTTGGGGTAAAAGTGTAATTTCGAAATTTGAAGAGCATAATTTATGAAGTGAAATAGAAATGAAATATATGCTAATGAGTGAAAATATTTTACATTATAGATCAAGAAACCAAAGAAGAAAGAGGAAAAGAAAAAGTAGCGGAGTAGTCCCTAAATTTCAAAATCTTCTACAAATCAGCTGGGTAAGTTCATATGGTTGAATTTATATGTTTATTTGTGAAAGATTGAATGATATAATGTGCTGTTAAATATGAATTTGCTGTGGGATTGTGAAAAATATGATAAAATGAAAGAATAAATGGCGGTAATTCAAATTAGGAAAAACGCAGAATTGAGTACGTTCGTGTTGTGACATGTGATGAATTGACGGATAAGACCATGGTTAATCCATGTAAAATATGAAATGTAGGTATGGTATTATCCATACTGAGTTATGAAAAGTAGGTATGGTATCGTCCATATTGAGTTGTGAAATGTAGGTATGGTATTAACCATACTGAGATATGAAATGTAGGTATGGTATCATCCATACTGAGTTGTGAAATGTAGGTATGGTATCGTCCATACTGAGTTGTGAAACGTGGCACTGAGCAACGACGTACTCAAATTCGTAAGACGTTTCCTAATTTGATAAGTAGTAATATAAAATGAGTGAATCAAATGGAAGAGATTGAGTGGTTGTTAATGTTGAGCTCAACTATGTGAAGTATTTTAACAATGGTTGTGGATGGCAGGGAACTTTAGTAAATATTTTGTTATTGTTTTGGAAATATTATGTGTGGTAAGTTACTTTTAAACCAATGAACTTACTAAGCTTCATCAAGCTTACTCGTGTGTGTTTGATATTTTTATGTAGATTGAATTAAAGAGAAGTTGGTAGATCGGATCATCACAAAGAAAGCTCACTATCCAGATCCATTCCGGTAGCTTTTGTTTTATGTTTAAAGATTTATATGGCATGTATAGAGTTTAAATGAGATGGAGTAAAGATGTTATAAACTAGTTAATAATATTTTGCAATGAAACAGTTTTTGAATTGCAGCAGTGACGTGATTTTGTAAAATCACCAAAAATAGGGGAAATGGAATTAGAAAGTGAATAAGATATGAATTGAAAGCTCTTTGAGTCTATTTTCATATAAAAGAAATAGAGTAAGCAAAAGAAATCGAAATTATGAGATATTTAAATTTTAGTGAAACTGGTTCTGAATGAATTCGTGATCCCCTGTTTTGCCTTTGAAAAATCATTATAAATTGCAAAAAAATAATTGTGGATTAAAATTTATATGTATGAAATCTTGAATGAGTCTAGTTTCAAATGAGCTAAACAAGGAGGCCATCTAAATTCTGTACAAAGAGTAATTTAATTCGTAGTGAAGAGAGGTCAGAGCAGTTGAACAGTGAAACAGGGGTAAATTTAATGAATAAACTGTACTAATTGGCCACATGAAAAATTCTGGAAAAATTACAGTAAAAAGATATATGAGTCTAGTTTTGGGGAAAATTTACGGATCTTAATTTGGAGTTCCGTAGCTCCAGATATAAATATTTTAGTGACTATGACGCAGATGGACAGATTTAAATTTTATGCCGAATTAGTAGTTAAGTTTAGTAATGCCTCGTGCTCGACTCCGGCAACGGTCTCGGGTAAGGGGTGTTACATTTATTGGTATCAGAGCTTTGGTTTAGACGATTCTCGGAACGGATGTGATGTATAAAATGTTTAGAAATACATGCCATATAAATCTGTGATAGTGAGATGTGAATGATCCGATCTAACTATTAATTTTTGTTATAGATTGTAAAGATGTCTGATAGACCTGAGGGTGCTGATCATGAAGAGGAAGTTAATAGTAGAGTATAGACTTCTGAGCAGGGAACAAGTAATAATGTTCCAATTTCTTTGATGAGAGAGGAAGAACTTAAAAATTTGATTTACGGGGTAATGAATCAGTGGTTTAGTGAAACAATACAAGGAAGAAGTCAGGCACAACAACCTCCTCCTCCCCTACTTGTACCACGATTCTGACCTCGATTGCTCCTCCTTCAATAGATGAATCTATCAAAAGAACACCGATTGAGAAACTCAGAAAGTTCTGAGCTGAAGAATTTCGGGAAGATCGGATGATGATCGATTAAAGCGAGTATTGGCTAAAGAGTTTGGAGAGAGTTTTCAAACAAATGATTTGTTCTCCGGAGGACTATCTGAGGTGTGCAGTTTCATTATTGAAAGAAGAAGCGTATAATTGGTGGGAAACCATTGAAGTAGTGGTATCTGCAGATAAACTTACCTGGGAATTCTTCCAAAATGAGTTTAGAAAAAAGTATGTGGGAAGGAGATATTTAGATAAAAAGAAAAGGGAATTCCTTGATCTTTGATGTGGGAATAAAACGAAGAGCTGAATATGAGAGAGAATTTGTGTATCTCAAAGAGTAGGTATGCTCGGGATGTTTAAACCGACAGAGGAAGAAATGTGCATTAGATTTGAAGAAGGGCTTAATGATGAAATCAGAATGATGATAGGAGGCACTGAGATTCGAGAATTTGTGGTTTTGTCTGATCGAGCTCAAAAGATGGAAGAAGTGTATAATAGAAAGATGCAAAGAGAAAGAAAAGGCAAAGATGTATATAAAAGAAGTTTCTCTAGACCAACTTCGACTTTTCCGGCTAAAAAGTTCAGAGATGATTCTAGTCGATCTGTTACAATTCCGGAACGATCGAATAAAAGTAAAACAACTTAAAGAGATGTCAGAGTAACTAATAAACCAGCAGCTAGTACTGGTAGTGTGCAAAATATTCTGAGACCTAGATGCAAAAATTGTGGTAGATTTCATATTGGTGAGTGTTGGGGAAAAATCGGAGCTTGTTATAGATGTGGTGGAACTGATCATTTTATTCGGGACTGTCCTCAGTCATTAAAAGAAAATAAAGAACAAGGCGAGAAACAAACAAATACTCCTCGAGAAAAGTAGACGTTCGGGTCAAAGTAGTCTTCTCTTGATCGCGCTCGTTCGGGAATGAGAGAATTGTAGTCTCGATCGAAATAAAGGCACCCGTGACGTACATATGCTACTCGGGCAGAGAGAGGAAGCTTCGCTCCGGATGTGATAGCTGGTATTTTCCATCTTTTAATGATTACGTGTATACTTTAATTGATCCACGGATCTACGCATTCATATATTTGCTTTGCATTAGTGTCGAAAAGAAAATGATATTGAGTCCACCGACATTGATATGCAAGTCACTAATCCGTTAGGGCAAAGTGTGTTAGTTAATTTAATATGTCGGAAGTGTCCACTTTGAAAATACAAGGTCGTGAATTCTCTGCGATTTAATGTTGTTACCTTCCGAGAATTTGATGTTATTCTTGGCATGGATTGGTTGATTAAACACGATGCCATAGTGAATTGTAGAGAAAAAGCGGGTTGATTTAAAATGTCGAGCAGGAAATAGTTTTCATTGAGTTTGGAGATAAAAAGAATGATGTCGAAATTATTTCAAACCATTACACTCGAGAAATTGATTCGGAAGGGTAATGAAGCATTTTTAGCTTATATTCTTGATACCCGGGTTCTAAATTGAAGATGGAGCGATTGCGATTGTTAATGAGTTTCTTGATGTGTTTCGAGGAATTACGGTTTATCCCGGATCGTGAGGTTGAATTCGTAATTGATGTAATTAAGATGCGACTCAGATATCGGTAGCTCCATATAGAATGGCACCGGTGAGTTAAAAGAGTTGAAGACGTAATTGCAAGAGTTATTGGATAAGGGGTTCATCGGGACCGAGTACATCACCTTGGGGCGCACCTGTTTTATTTGTGAAAAAGAAAGATGGCTTGTTGCGATTGTGTATTGATTACAGACAGCTGAACAAGGTAACAATTAAAAATAAATATCCATTACCTCGTATCGACGATTTATTTGATCAATTGAAAGGTGCTGCAGTGTTCTCAAAGATAGACCTTAGATCTGGGTATTATCAACTGAAGGTTAAAGAGTGTGATGTGCAAAAGCGATCGCCGAACTCGGTATGGTCACTACGAATTTTCAGTAATGCCTTTTGGTTTAACAAATGCCCTGCTTTGCATTTATGGATTTAATGAATCGGATTTTTCAGCCTTATTTGGATAGATTTGTGGTGGTATTTATTGATGACATATTGGTCTATTCAAAGACAGAATCCGAGCATGCACAACACTTGAGAATTGTATTACAGACTTTGAGAGAAAAGCAGTTATATGCAAAATTTAGTAAATGTGAGTTTTGGCTTTATGAAGTTGGATTTCTGGGTCACATTGTATCAGCTAAAGGAACTCGTGTGGATCCAAGTAAAGTTTCAGCAGTGGTGAATTGGAAAACACCGAAGAATGTAACTGAAGTGCGAAGTTTTCTGGGACTAGCAGGGTATTATCGCCGTTTTGTAAAGAATTTTTCCATGATTGCTTCACCAATGACTCGTTTGTTACAAAAGAATGTTGAGTTTGTATGGTCTGATGAATGTCAACAGAGCTTTGACCAATTGAAGAAAATGTTAACAGAAGCTCCAGTTTTGACTCAACTAGAATCAGGTATACCATATATTGTGTACAGTGATGCATCTTTAAATGGTTTGGGTTGTGTGTTAATGCAGTCAGGAAAGGTAGTGGCTTATGCTTCATGGCAATTAAAACCACATGAAAAGAATTATCCTACACACGATCTTGAATTAGCTGCAATTGTTTTTGCTTTAAAAATTTGGAGACACTATTTATATGGTGAGAAGTGTTATATCTATACGGATCACAAAAGTCTGAAATACTTAATGACTCAGAAGGAACTAAACTTAAGACAGAGACGGTGGTTAGAGTTGCTGAAAGATTATGATTTGGTTATTGACTACCATCCAGGAAAAGCTAATGTAGTTGCTGATGCACTTAGTCGAAAGTCATCTTTGTTTTGCGCTTGAACAATGAATGCTCAATTGGCTCTTAATGAAGAAGGTCTTTGTATTAGTAGAATTGAAAGTGAAACCCATGTTTCTTCAACAAATTCGTAAACTGCAGAATGAAGACCGAAATTGGTATTTAAGCGACAAATGGTTCGAGATAATTTAGATTCGAGTTCAAGCATTGATGATGAAGGTATGTTGCGTTATCATAATGTGAATTTGTGTTCCAAACAATTACGATTTGAAGAATAATATTCTTTCAAGCACATAATAGTATGTATTCTATTCACACGAGGCGATCATTTAAAATGTATGATGATTTGAAAAAGATATATTGGTGGCTGGTATGAAAAGAGAAATTTGTAATTTGTTGCAAAATGTTTGATTTGTCGCCAAGTTAAAGCGAGCATCAAGTGCCAAGCGGGTTTACTACAACCCATTATGATTCTGAATGGAAGTGGGAGCGTGTTACAATGGATTTTGTGTCGGGATTGCCTATGACTCCAAGAAAGAAAGATTCGATATGGGTGATTGTTGATAGATTGACAAAGTCAACACACTTTATTCAATCGTAACAGATTTTTCACTTGAGAAGTTAGCGAGAATTGTATGTGTCGAGAGATTGTGAGACTACATGGAGTTCGGTATCTATCATTTGAGGCAGGGATCCGAGGTTTACTTGAGATTTTGGAACAAAGCGCAAGAAGCTTTAGGTACAGATTAAATTTTAGTCTGACATTTCATCCTCAAGCAGATGGACAATGATCGAGCGAGTGATTCAAATTCTAGAAGATATGTTAAGATGTTGTATACTCGAGTTTTGGTGACATTGGGAAAGGTATTTACCTTTGGCTAAGTTTGCTTATAATAATAGCTATCAGTCTAGTATAAAAATGGCACCATTTGAAGCTCTTTATGGTAGGAAATGCAAGGCTCCATTGTGTTGGTCTCGAATTGAGTGAATCAAAAATAGTTGGGGTTGATTTGATTCGGAAAGCAAGAGAAAGTCCGGATTATTCGAGATAGTCTAAAAGTCGCTTGGATCGTCGAAGTCATATGCAGATTCAAACGAAGAGACATAGAATATGCACGTGGGCGATCGAGTATTTTTAAAAGTTTCACCATGGAAGAAGGTGTTACGGTTTGGTAGAAAAGGAAAATTGAGTCCAGAGATTTATAAGGCCGTATGAAATTGTGGAAAGGGTTGGTTCTGTAGCTTATCGGTTGGCTTTACCTCCGGAACTTGAGAAGATCCACAATGTGTTTCATGTGTCTATGTTAAGGCGGTATAGGTCGAGATCCTTCACACGTAATTCCTCATATCGAAATTGAGCTTCAACCGAGATATGACTTATTCGGAGAAGAACCAATAAAGATTTTGGCTCGTGAAAAAAAAGAGTTGCGAAATAAGAAAATACCATTGGTTAAAGTATTATGGCATCGGCATGGTACGGAGGAGGCAACTGGGAAATAGAGGAGTTAATGAGATCACGAAGATCCAAATCTATTTTCAGTAACAAATTTCGAGGACGAAATTTTAAAAGGGGAGAGTTGTAACTACCTAATTTCAATGTGGTGTCGAGAAATGGTGATATGAGATCACTAAATCCGACAGGTAAGATTAAATAAGATAGTAATTTAATATTTATGAGTCAAGTGAGAATTTAGAAGAATTTGCGGATTGGTGAATTTGGTGAATTAAAAGAATTTATTAGGTCAAATGGGTCAAAAACGAGGTATTGAGACCTCGAATTTGAAAATCGAGCCATAAATATTTTTAGAAATATTTATGGAGTGTTATTAAGTTAGTATTAAAGTTTGGTTGATAAATTTAAATGTTTGGGTAGTCAATTAAATAAAAAGGACTAAATTGTAACAAATATAAAATTTCTACAAGAATTAAATAGCTCAAGTGTTAAAAGAAGGAGGGTTTAAAGGGAAATTAAACCTAAAAGTGAGAAGGTTGGACGGCAAAGGCAAGGAAATCAGCAGAAGATAAGTGAAACAAGGGCAAAATTAGAATTTTTGTGATTTTAATATGTTTATTAAGATAAGATTGAAAATAATCTAGAGAAAAATTCACATTATCTCAGCCAAAACACCATAGGAGTTCTGGAGAAAGCTGGTTTTCATATTTTTACACCATGTGAGTTTAATTCTTGCTTTTTCTTGATAATTTTTATGTTTTTATGACTTTTACAACTAGATCCACTTATAGAATTCATTAGTTTTTGATTTGGTGGGTCAAATTAAAAGTTACCCTTGCTGAGAAATGGAAGTTTATAATGAATTATTATGAAATTTAAATTCTAATTTCATATTAAGGTGGTTTTATTAAGTGATTTTGATAGGAAATGATATTTAGGACCTAATTGTGAAAAAGTTGTGAATTAGAGGTTGGTGTTGAAATTCAGAATATCAAAGGTTGTGAAATAGTTTGTAATGATAGAATAAAGTGTTGATTGAGAAAAATTAGTTCAACTGATGGCTGAATTGAGCAAGGACTAAATTGTAAAAACTGTAAATTTTGGGGTAAAAGTGTAATTTCGAAATTTGAAGAGCATAATTTATGAAGTGAAATAGAAATGAAATATATGCTAATGAGTGAAAATATTTTACATTATAGATCAAGAAACCAAAGAAGAAAGAGGAAAAGAAAAAAAGTATGAGTAGTCCCTAAATTTCAAAATCTTCTACAAATCATTTGGTAAGTTCATATGGTTGAATTTATATGTTTATTTGTGAAAGATTGAATGATATAATGTGCTGTTAAATATGAATTTGCTGTGGGATTGTGAAAAATATGATAAAATGAAAGAATAAATGGCGGTAATTCAAATTAGGAAAAACGCAGAATTGAGTACGTTCGTGTTGTGACATGTGATGAATTGACGGATAAGACCATGGTTAATCCATGTAAAATATGAAATGTAGGTATGGTATTATCCATACTGAGTTATGAAAAGTAGGTATGGTATCGTCCATATTGAGTTGTGAAATGTAGGTATGGTATTAACCATACTGAGATATGAAATGTAGGTATGGTATCATCCATACTGAGTTATGAAAAGTAGGTATGGTATCGTCCATACCGAAGTTGTGAAATGTAGGTATGGAATCATCCATACTGAGTTGTGAAAACGTGGCATCGAGCAACGACGTACTCAAATTCATAAGACGTTTCCTAATTTGATAAGTAGTAATATAAAATGAGTGAATCAAATGGAAGAGATTGAGTGGTTGTTAATGTTGAGCTCAACTATGTGAAGTATTTTAACAATGGTTGTGGATGGCAGGGAACTTTAGTAAATATTTTGTTATTGTTTTGGAAATATTATGTGTGGTAAGTTACTTTTAAACCAATGAACTTACTAAGCTTCATCAAGCTTACTCGTGTGTGTTTGATATTTTTATGTAGATTGAATTAAAGAGAAGTTGGTAGATCGGATCATCACAGCAAAGCTCACTATCCAGATCAATTCCGGTAGCTTTTGTTTTATGTTTAAAGATTTATATGGCATGTATAGAGTTTAAATGAGATGGAGTAAAGATGTTATAAACTAGTTAATAATATTTTGCAATGAAACAGTTTTTGAATTGCAGCAGTGACGTGATTTTGTAAAATCACCAAAAATAGGGGAAATGGAATTAGAAAGTGAATAAGATATGAATTGAAAGCTCTTTGAGTCTATTTTCATATAAAAGAAATAGAGTAAGCAAAAGAAATCGAAATTATGAGATATTTAAATTTTAGTGAAACTGGTTCTGAATGAATTCGTGATCCCCTGTTTTGCCTTTGAAAAATCATTATAAATTGCAAAAAAATAATTGTGGATTAAAATTTATATGTATGAAATCTTGAATGAGTCTAGTTTCAAATGAGCTAAACAAGGAGGCCATCTAAATTCTGTACAAAGAGTAATTTAATTCGTAGTGAAGAGAGGTCAGAGCAGTTGAACAGTGAAATAGGGGTAAATTTAATGAATAAACTGTACTAATTGGCCACATGAAAAATTCTGGAAAAATTACAGTAAAAAGATATATGAGTCTAGTTTTGGGGAAAATTTACGGATCTTAATTTGGACTTCCGTAGCTCCAGATATAAATATTTTAGTGACTATGACGCAGATGGACAGATTTAAATTTTATGCCGAATTAGTAGTTAAGTTTAGTAATGCCTCGTGCTCGACTCCGGCAATGGTCTCGGGTAAGGGGTGTTACATTCTACTCAAGAGTTATCCATGACAGACCATTGATTAACCAAAAACCAGAGAATTACTTAGTTAACTTTTTGAAAATGTGTAAATTTGCTTGCTACTGAACTATTAACTTAGGCAGATAAATTTTTTGAAAATTTGCTTATGATTGCTACTGTTGATAAACTTAGGCATTGAGTCATTGAAATTTTTTGTAAATTTCCCTACAATTTACATCTGTTCAGTTGTGTTGAATTATAGGAAAATTTGGCAATATTTTGCCCCAATTCCTTCTGTAAACAGTTTGTCGTTTTGGCCTTAATATATGAGGAATACATATGTGTTTTTCCATCTGTTATCTCTTATCCATACTATTTTTGTTATCTTCTGCATTTTGAGTATTAAGAAATACATTTGTAATCAACATTAAAAAATGTTGTTATCTTCTGGTTTGTTATCTCTTATCTTCTACATTTTGAGTATTGAGAATACATTTGTGTTTTTCATCTATTTGATTTCTTCAGAAGCTGATTGTGTAACATTGTAACATTGTTTTTCTCATTCTTCCTTATTTGTTTGCTCATAAAACTGAGGGAAAATGAGTATTGCAAGGTGTTGTATTGTTGTGATGACTTTTAGTTACGGAAAATACTTGCTCAACTAAGTTAAAGAAAGTTTTTGCAAGTAGACAAGAGGATCTTTATCCTTAAGTCCTAAAATAGAAGTTAATATTTTAGGTCCTTTTGTTATATTTTTCCCCATTTTGAATTATGAGACCAATGAATCATTTTTCTTATCTGTTATCTTCTAACTGTTGTAAGCAAGAAAAACACAACAATATACCAGCAGCCATGTATACCAGCAGCCATGTATAACATATGTTAAGCAACAATATACAATTTGTAATCAACAAAAATTTCCCATTTCAATTTTTTCAAGTGTTTTTAAACAACAACATGAGCTGGTTAGCCATGTATACCAGCAGCCATGTATAACATATGTTAAGCAAAAATATACCAGCAGCCAACAGCCATGTATACCAACATAACCAACAATATACCAGCAACAAAATTACAAAACATAAGCTGGTTTTCAATGCTAACAACAACAACAGCATAAGATGATTTTTAGGGTTTAAAAAGAAACAACATAGTTACAAATACAAGCACCAAAAACCAGGTTCTTCTCTCCCTCCTCCTTGCATCCTCCAATGTCCTCACTTTTTTCAGAAGACCCAACAACACAATTCGTGAACGAGGCGTTAATGGCGGATCAAACCAACTGAAAAACTGACATGGTTTTCGAAATCCAGAGCCAAATTTGTTACACCCAAAAAACCTCTTACTTGGGTTGTCATTGGACCAAGATGTGTTCAACTTGGCTGGGTTTCCACAATAGCCCACCGGAATCACTTCAGGCATCTCCATTTTTCCTCTTCTTCTCCTTCTTCTTCTTCTTCTCCTCCTCTGCTTCTTCTTCTTCTTTTTTTCTCTAACCCTAAAATGTGTTGGTAAGACTGTGCTGTTGAGAGTAACCGGCCAGCTGGACGATTTTTTGACACCAACGACGTGTCACCTGCCTTGTCACTTTGCCGTGACGTCTGTGACGGAAAACGACAAAAAGGACTGTTTTGTAACTTTTCGAAAGTTGAGTGACTGAAACGAAACCTAGGTGACTGTTTTGTCAGTTACCCTAAAATTAGGTGACTGTTGATGTAATTTACCCATACCTTTATAAATAAAACCCCAATAGTTAAATTTTATCCCATGCCCTAATATAATAATCATGGACCCATTTTGCCTCTTTGCATTTATATTTTTTTCATCCCTAGGGAGTGAAGTAGTGAACCAGACAATAATTACTATCCATTGCTTGGCCTAAGTTGAGCAAAACTACTACTTGGGTGAGAGTTATTACATGGCTATTTTGGCTACTCATTCGACCGTCAGTGACTACTTTTAGTTGTATATTGTATATTCAGTAATTCTATTATGAAGAATTCAGGGTAAAATAAACATTATAAAAAACAAAAGTACAAATTATGTTGAAAATTTGACTTAAATTGAATGCTTTACAAATAGAAAGGACTAGAAATGTTAATATCCCATATAACCAAGGCCTCTATGTCCTTGACAATAAAAAAAAATCATATAGAATAGTATAATACGAACAAAATGTTACGTAATATTATTTATATATTAACACGTTGTAAATATGTACCTTAAAAAAAAACACCTTCTAAATATTATATTTTAAAAAGATTATACACTAAAATAAAAACTCAAATAAAATAAATGTAATGTGGTAACAACGGGATTAGAAGTCCTCAAAAAGTAAATTATTTTAAAAATTAAAAAATATTTAATTTAATAAAAATTCAAAAATATTAAAATTAAAAGAATTATTTTTACAAAAGTAGAAGATAAAAATAAAACCGAAAATTTATTTATTTTTTGTTAAAGATTTATTATTAGTTTTTTTACCGAAAAAAGATCCTAACTATTTTCAAATAATTGTCACCAGTCGGACCATCGTACGATGTGATTTTGAAAAGAATGTCTGTTTGCACTATAGGCTATAACTTTATCATATATGGGGGATGAGCTGCTTGGTGAGCTAAAGAAAATATAAACCGCTGATGATATTGTGAACAAGGATTTATATGCTAGACGAGAATTAATTTATTTTTTCTTTGTTTATTTATAGGGTGGATTTGGTAAGAAAATGATGAAGTTTTTTTCCAAAGTTGTTCGGTTTTTATAAAATGTATGCATTGTGTTCTATCAGTTGGTCCAATCCCTTCTCACATCGGCTTCGTGATGGACTGAAACAGAAGATACGCAAGGCAAAATAAGCTGAAACAAGTGGCTGGCCATGAAGCTAATTTACTTTGCTCTCATGTCCATGCTTATATACTACTATGGATTGGGGATCAAATACGTGACGGCCTATGCTTTTAGCATCGATAATTTCAAGCGCAGGCATGAAGAAGTTTAATCCATCATGGATCTCATGATCGAGAAGTTTGAGCTCTTGTGTAGAAAAGATAACTTCTTTAATGGTTGCGGCGTCAGAGTTCATTTCTCCGGGAACCTACAGTTGTTACCTTAACATTCGAGGGATGCTGCAAACAAGTTAATGGCGTCGACTGTTAATAATTCTAGCCTTTTGCTTACGATTTGCGTGACCTATACTTCCACTAATGAAATTATCCATGCTGTTAAAAAATGTTGTGAAGAAAAATGGGTCGAAAATGATGGTGGTATTATTAGTTTAGAGGATATTGAGAAGCAAATGTATATGGAGATTGCACCTGATCCTGATATTGTTATACAAACTTTAGGTGAAAACCAACTGAGTAATTTCCTACTATGGCAGACTGTCGGAAGCTACCTGTATTCGACGTCAGCGTTGTGGCCGAAAATTCAGTTCTGGCATTTAGTTTGGGCGGTGTTGAATTTTCAGAGGTACCAACTACTTTGGAAGAAGAAGAATAAACATTTAGAGTAGTTAATTATTGATGAAACATTTGGTGCCTTTATGGATGTAGGAATTATGAAATGTTAGGTATATGATTTTATGTGTGTTGGTATCCCTTGTTTTGTTTTAGTTTCTTTCTATTTTTGAATTTGATACTTTCTTGTGCTGGGTTTGGTTATGCTAAAAAGAATAAAGGGTAAACTCACTCAACTTTTATTTTTAAAAATACAATCACTTAATTTTTAAAAAATAACTTGAAGAATAATTTATAATTAAAATCAATTCGGCTCAAATTGAAATATGGTGAGGCTAAGGGCTCCATTTAATTTTGTAGGCTAGTCTAGTACTAAAATAAGCCCAATTTGTACCATCCTTATGGGCATGGCTACCCAAGTTTGACTAGACCAATATATGGTGCTAGTCTTTTTTCTTTTTTATATAATATAGGTATAATAATTTTTTTGGACCTCTAACTTTACAAAAAAAAATTATTTTAGTCATCTATTTAGTTTTGTCTCTTTTAGTCATTAAATTTTTATTTTTTGTTAAATCATCTCAAAATGGATGGAAAAGTTAACGTTTGTTAACTTTTTTGACGTGGCATACACGTGGATGACATGTTAGCATTTAATTAATTTTTAAAGAATATTGAAGTTTTTTTATTATCATTTTTATACTTTTTAAAATAAAATTAATGATTTTTAATTTTTAAAATAAGAAAAACCATCATACAAAAAAAAAATAATAAGAAAAGAAGAAGAAGAAGAAGGAGAAGAAAAAATAGAGAAGTCGAAAGAAAAAAAACCATCAGAGATCCAAACTTTTCCTTCCTCACCGTTTATTCGCCCCCACAACTTCTTGTCGCTTAACCCGGTGAAAAAGAGCTTCTAATCGATCTATAAATTTACTTAACAATGTTTCATCTATGAATCAACCTAAAATTTATAAATTTTCTTAACGAATTCTAAATTTAGGGTTAGGTTCTATTGGGAATTGAGAATTAGGGCTTTTATAGATTTCCTCTCTATGTTTTTGGGTTGAGTTGTTACAATTAGTTGAAAAAAAATGGAGATGAAGAGGCAGGGACCCTTGTTTTCGTGTGGATGAACCTTGATTATTACAGGAGAAGGCCTAAATTTCTCTCTTTCCTTTTACATTTTTTTTCTTTCTTGTGCCTTCATATTGGCTCCTCATTTCTTTAGCGCTTTTTCTTTTTTTTTTTTTTTTGCTTTTACTCATCTATGTAAGCTCTTCTCTTTCCTTCCATGGGATTCGATTAGTTACCTCTATTTTTTTTTTTTACTCTTTGTTCATGCCTTCTTTTAAATGTTTTTTAGCATATCTTTTTCGTGTACAAAATAATGGTTTTGCTGGTGATACGGATGTAAATGCTTCTCTTTGTTCTTCAATCTCCAATGGTTAGTAGTTAGTACTATTTTTTCTTTTTCTTTTTTGTACCTTCTTGGTGTAACCGAACAACCTGTATAATTGACAACAACCCCTCCAACATGATCGAGTAAATGATAGCAACGACTATTGGTGTATTTTACCAAAAATAAAATATGAGAGTAACTTAATATTCAACTAATTTTATTATATATATAGATAACATTTAACTATTTAAGTAGGGGTAATTAAAATAAATTATTTTGATAGAGCAATTACTAGAATTCGTAAATAAAGTAGGAAAAGTTCGAAGCCCACACCTGTTTCGTGATCCAAGACGCTCAGACTCTGACTTGACGACGAGGAAACGAAGCTTTCCAAATACCGCAAACAAAAATCGTTTTTGCAAAAAGAGAAGAGCAAAAAGAAAAACCAAGAGAGGGAGAGGGAGACGAGAACGTGAAAAAAAAAATAAAAATAAAAAATAAATAAAAATAAAGTTAATAATAACATTAACTTAAAACTGAGCAAAATAAATTGTATCCCCAAAAATACACACCGAAAGACTCGAACCCAGAACCCAAAGGTTCACTAACACTCACTCAACCAGCAGGTCAATAGGCCCATTCTGATACTTAAATGCACCACTAAACTTAATAACATCACCAACTCTCTGACCATAACCACAAAATCCAAAACTTCTAGCCCCAAAATTCGGGGCATTACAGCAACAAAATGTTTGGCAGAAAGAAAAAATTGTACTTTAGTTGAAATTGTTAACTCGATGTTGTTAAATGCTAAACTTCCATATAATCTATGGGGTGAAGCATTATTGACCGCGTGTTATATCCTTAACAGAATACTATTGAGAAAATTTAGAGTATCTTCATATGAGTTATGGAAGGGTCGGATGCCACACTTAGATTATTCCAAAGTGGGGGGTGTTTGGCTTACTATAGAAGCCCCGACCAACAAAGAACAAAGTTAGGACCATGAGCCATCAAAGGTGCATTTGTTGGATATGCCCAACACTCTAAGGCTTATAGTGTTCTTGACTTAGTATCAAATACGATAATTGAAACAAGAGATGTATTCATTAAAAATAAGGCTTTTGATGATTCAACAGATTCAGAAAAAGAATATCAACCAATGATCTCAAATGATCAAACCAAAAGAAGTCTTTATGACAATAAGGATAAGGAGTTGAGGAAAAGTCAAAGAGTGAAAAAAGTAAAGGACTTTGGTCCTCATTTCATTTCCTCACAATCTCTAACATTTATTGTTGAGGGAAATAAAGAATCCGTAATTAGAAAGATCCCTATAATGTTTAATGTGGATGGTGATCCACAATTCTATGGTGAAGCCATGACTTCTAGGAATGCAGCATTTTGGAAATAGGTGATCAATGATGAAATGGATTCAATATTGTCCAACAATACTTAGATTCTAGTTGATCTTCCTCAAGGATCGAAGCCTATCGGGTGTAAATAGGTGTTTAAAAAGAAGAATGCTCTAACAAATGGTTCTCCAACCTTTAAGGCTAGGTTGGTCGCTAAAGGATTTAGGTAAAAGTAAGGTCTAGATTATTTTGACACCTATACACTAGTGGCTAAGATGACCTCCATTTGAATTCTTATAGCACTTGCATCTATCCATAAGTTACATATACACCTAATGGATGTTAAGATGGCTTTTTTGAATGGTGATCTCGAAGAGGAAGTCTACTGATAACTCTTGAAAAGAGTTATATTTCACGCCTTTAGACTTAGCTAATTGATTGTACTTAAGTACATTTTGTTGCATTTTAGGACATTTTAGTTAGCATTTTTAATATTGCATTAGGACTTGGACTGTGTTGGAATTAGGTGTTTTTAATCGTTTGTGGTGGAGTTTTTTTTTGTGTTGGTGTGACGGGAACATGTTTTGGAATGAAGAAATAACTGAATGAAGGTTTGTCGAGGCAAAAAGTTGGACATTTTGTTAGCATGAATGTCGTGGCAATGCCGGGAAGACCAAGTCAACATTTTCTGCACAACAGTCCCAATTCAAATTCAAACTTATACCAAATAAATCCCCCTAAAAGAAGAGAAGATAATTAAGAGTTGTTAGTCGACCCTAGCTTAATCTATCTATAAAAGTCGATGAAGGGAACCTCATAAAGGGCAGAGAAAAAAGTGAGAGATCCTTAGGCATAAATAAGGGTTCGGCAGCGCAAAGGAAAGAAAGACAAAGGCAGTCTTTCTTAGCCATCATAGGACGTTGTGCTGCCGAAGTGTGGATTGGACAAGCGAAAGCTATTTTCTTGAAGTTCTTCCATTATTTCCATTAAGCATTCCTTCGAAAGATTGAATTCAAGGAGTTGAACACAATGTTGGATAATTTTTTGGTTTGGAACTTTATTTCCCATTCTGTGAGCTAAAATCTCATAAGGTTGAGATTACTTCTGATGAAACCTTAACTATTTTTATGGATGTAGTATATCTCTAATTTACTTTATTGTTTCATTTGATTGTTCTTATTTCTTAATTATAATGCAAACGATCTATAGACATAGAAAACTGTCCCCATACTTATAATTTAATTCTAATTCTGAAAGGGTTGGATTGGTTAGATTAAAATTAAATAAAATGAGCAGGTATTCGATAGACACTTGTAGTCAACTCTGGACATAGAGTCACAATCATACAGAAGGAACACATGCAATATATCTAAAAAGCCTATAGACACGGGCAATGTAACTTGAGGTTTTGCTTTCGTGAGAGGCATGTAATTTTAGAACTATTAAGTGCAGTAACGTAGATACAACATATTGCATACATCACTATTCCTTTTAATTGTACAGAAGGAACTCATGCAATATATCTAAAAAGCCTATAGACACGGGCAATGTAACTTGAGGTTTTGCTTTCGTGAGAGGCAAGTAATTTTAGAACTATTCAGTGCAGTAAAGTAGATACAACATATTGCATACATCACTATTCCTTTTAATTGCCACTGCATATTTACCATAGCTTTACCATAGCATTAATTGCATCCTATTATAATAACTTGACCACTTTTGTGCCTCAATCCGATCCTCGTGGAAACGATATTCACTCATCACTTTATTACTTGAATCGACATGTATACTTGCACAAAATTGCATATCAGTTTACACGCGACATCTATATGAGGTAGATACAATTTTAGGTATAAAGGTGAAAAAAATGAAAAGGGCTTTGCACTAAGCCAATCTCACTACACCAAAAAAGTATTAGAAAGGTCTAAACTCTTGAATATCAAGGTTTCGAGCACTCCATACGATTCAAACTTTAAGTTAAGTGAGAATAATGACAGGGCTATAGTGCAACTTGAGTACGCTAGTGCAATCGAAAGTCTAATGTATGCAATGCATTGCACTAGACCCGATATCACATTTGTTGTGTGCAAATTCGTGAGATTTACAAATTTTCCTAGTACCGATCATTGGAAAGGAATTTGTAAAATTTTGGCTATCTTAAAAAAATAAAAAATTTGGGATTATTCTATAGTGATTATCCCGCGGTACTAGAAGTTTACCTGGATGTAAGTTGGATTACAAGTCTAAGTGACAATAAGTCCAGATCGGGATGGATTTTTACGATCGGAGGTGGAACCATTAGTTGGCCCTCTAAGAAACAAACTTGCATATCACATTCAACTATAGAGGCTGAATTTATAGCCTTGGTAGCTACTGGCAAGGAAGCAGAATGGCTAAGAGATCTCTTGCTAGATATAAAGTTGTGATAATAATATAGGGTCGCTATTTCTATATATTGTGATAGTGAATCCACCAAGTCTTGAGCGTACAATTGATTATGTGAGACAATTGATTAGGGACGGTGTGTGATAATTGTTTCCTATGTTAAGTCAATTGATAATTTAGTGGATCTATTGACAAAAGGTTTGTCAAGGTATTTGATTAAGACTACCATAACTAAGATGGGATTAAAACCATTCTAATCACGTCATTGATAATGGAAACCCTATCTTGTTCTAGCCAAAAGTTAGTTTCGAGGTACAAAGGGTAATAACAAGTTATCAAATGACAACATGCCCTAAGGATCACAATTTAGTGTTTACATTTTAAGAAGGTGAGTTTTACTCTTAATGGATGGAAATTAATTGTCATGAAATCCATCTATATGGACGTGAAGTAGTGCCGCTTCAATGAGATTTTTTTTTTACAGTTTTCTCTTGTACATGTTTATGAAACAGGATGAATACATGGCCATAACGGTGCTAAAGAAAATTGAACTCTTACTCTAATACTTTACGGTTAGGTGTGAAATTTTTTCGGTATTGACTTTAAGAGTGACGATTCAAGCTACTAGCACTATTCACTTTTTTGATACTTTGAAAGTTTGCACTAAAGGAAAGTTTAATCTGCGGGCACCTTTCTTTATGCATAATCGTTGTGTACTTATTTTCAAAAATTAGCAATCCAGTGGGGGATTGTTGGAAATTGCAGATTGCATATTTAATTATTGGTGAGCAGATATTCAAATTTAGAAAGTGATGATTTATCATTTAATGGATACATGGAGGGTTGTGACTCCTCAAAATAGTATCCATTGAGTGCATATAAATAGAGGGTCTATGGTGCTCACAAAAATCATTACAATCAGTCCTATTTTCAGTAATTAGAGTAAAACTTAGTGAATTCCTCGATTTCACTAATCAAAGGAAATTCAAAAGCTTCGTTGTATCCCAGGAGGAACTTTGTCTTAACCCTCTAACAATTTTGTGGGGGGGCAAATAGTTCTCTTTGGAAAGCGTCACCCGCACCTCAAAGTCTACTATTTAATTCAATATAGTCTCTAGATCTATCTTCTCCACTCAATATATCCAACAGCAGGCGCGATATGTATAACTAATATTACACATAATATTAACATCTTCTCATAAGCTTGAAAATCATATATCCACTAATTAAGGCGTTCCTTGAATTTTGTGAACCCTTTTAACTTCCCATAAAATTACGAGAAATAAAATCTCGCAATGAAGATAACACCATCTATTGAGGGTAAGAGATACTTGGCTTTTTTGCCTAAAAAATATATAAAAAAATTAATTAATGAAATGAGATTGCTTGGACATTATTAACAAGAATAGGTAGAAGTAACAATGATCCCACAGTGTCGATTGAGCAATTGACGGCACCACACTTACCTGGCAGCAATCATTACGTAAATGATCATATTTTAAAAAAAAATATTTTTTTGGTGCCGCCTAAGCAATCAACGACACCGGTATATAGTTGCCTTGAAAAATACAGTGTATTTTTATACTTTTAAATGAAAAAAATATTTTTTTAATGGTGTCGTCAACATATCAAGCGGCACCTGAATAAATTAATTTATAATTTTTTAACATTTAAAAAAAGATGAAATTCAGATTTAAAGCCGAACTTGTGAATAATCGGTCACGTCAGTGGCAGGCTGTCAGGTCAGTACTACCTGATAGCCTGGCGACATCAGCCTACCACCTACGTGATCGATCAGTCACAAGTTCAGCTTTAAATCTAGGTTTCAAATTTTTTTTTTTTACGTTTAAAAACTTATATTCATTACATTTTTTAAGTATAAAAGGGGTAGGGTTTGCTCCCCTAACCCCCACATAAAAGTTGAAAAAAAAAAAAAGGTCCCCCACTAGCCACATGCAAAAAAAAAAAAAAAAAAGAGTTAGGAGTTTGTATTTGTTTGGAGGTTTAAAGAGAAAAAATTAATGATATTAAGATATGTTAATTATTTTTTGTAATGTTTAATTTGAAAAAAAGTATTATTTATATTTTATATTAGGGTTATTATTGGTTTTACAACTATAAGAAAGAATTGCAGAGAAGAAGCAAGAATATTTAGCAACAAAATCATCTGCTAAAGTTTTAAATTACACTTAACTTTATTTTTTTTTTATCGGGTTTTTAAAGGGTTCCCAAATATTGGTGTGTTCGCCAACTTTGCATGTGTTCATTTGGGGTAGCTTGCCATACCCAGAGGGTTCGCCAATTTGACGAGCTCGCATGTTTGATTGAGCTCGCATGGATAGCCACTTCACAACATTCCTCTTTAACTTTCATATTGCAAACACCAATTTTATTCCTCAAACTCTTCAAACCTTGACTTTCCTAGTGGTTTGGTCAGGATGTTAGCAAGTTGATTTTTAGTACTACAATGAACCAGAATAACTGCTTTACTTTGTTCAAATTTTCTCACAAAGTAGTACTTGATTTTAAAATGCTTTGCCTTTTCCTGAAAAATTGGATTCTTCACAATTGCTATGGTGGACTGGTTGTCGTAAAATTTGAGTTGCTTCGCCCTACATAAGATTTAAATCAACCAAATTTTTTCTCAACCAAATTGTTTGGTTAGCTGCTGCTATTGCAACTACATATTCAACCTCGGTTGTGGGTTAAGTTACTGTTAATAGCTTTTTCTGACTTCAAGAGAGTACCCCAAATCCAACTGAGAAGAAATATTTGGAGGTACTTCGCATTTCATCCACTGATCCAGCCCAGTCACTATCAATGTACCCAATAAGTTTCAAGGGGTTCTCCTTTGCGACCCATACACCAAAATTAGTTGTTCTTTTGATGTATCTCAGTACTCTTTTCGCAGCCTTGAAATGAGATATATCACAGTAGTGCATAAATTTGGACAATAGGCTAATTGCGAACATGATATCAGGTTGTGTTGCTATTAAGTACAACAAGCAACCCACGAGGCTTCAATAGTTCTTTTCATCAAACTTCTGAAACTTTTTACTGCTTCAAAGTTTCTCTCCAAGTGCAATAGGCATGCTGATTGGTTTACACTTCGCCATGCACAACCTCTTTAAAATCTTCTGTACGGTGTGATTTTGAAAAAAAAAAAAAAAGTATGTTTGCACTATAGGCTATAGCTTTATCATATATGGAGGATGAGCTACTTGAAGAGCTAAAGAAAATATATAAACCGTTGATGATATTGTGAACAAGGATTTATATGATAGACGAGGATTAATTTTTTTCTTAATCCATTTACAGGGTGGATTTGGTAAGAAAATTATGAAGTTTTCCAAAGTTGTTCGGTTTTTTATAAAATGCATGCATCGTGTTTTATCAGTTGATCCAATCCCTTCCCACATCGGCTTCGTGATAGACATAAACAAAAGATACGCAAAGCAAAATAAGCTGAAACAAGTGGCCCGCCATGAAGCTGGGTACTTTGCTATCATGTCCATGGTTATATACTGCTGTGAATTGGGGATCAAATACGTGACGACCTACGCTTTTAGTATCGATAATTTCAAGTGTAGGCCTGAAGAAGTTCAATTCATCATGGTCTCATGATTGAGAAATTCGAGCTCTTATGTAGAAAAGACAGCTTCGCTAACGGTTACGACGTCAGAGTTCATTTCTCCAAGAAGCTGCAGTTGTTACCTCAACATTCGAGGGATGCTGCAAACAAGTTAATGACGTCAATTGTTAACAATTCTGGTCTTTTGCTTACGATTTGCGTGGCCTATACTTCCACTGATGAAATTATTCATGTTGTTGAAAAATGTTGTGAAGAAAAATAGGTCGAAAATGATGGTGGGATTATTAGTTTGAGGATATTGAGAAGTGAATGTATATGGAGATTGCACCTGATTCTGATATTGTTATACGAACTTCGAATGAAAACCGATTGAGTAATTTCCTGCTATAGCAGACTGCCGAAAGCTACTTGTATTCGACGTTGGTGTTGTGGCTGGAAATTGGGTTATGGCATTTAGTTTGGGCGGTGTTGAATTTTTAGAAGTACCAATTACTTCAGAAGAAGAAGAATAAACATTTAGAGTAGTTCATTGTTTATGAAACACGTGGTGCCTTTTTGCATGTAGGAATTATGAAATGTTAGCTATATATTTGTGTGTGTGTTGGTACCCTATGTTTGGTTTTAGTTTCTTTTTATTTTTGAATTTGATCCTTTCTTCCACTGGGTTTGGTTATGTTGTGTGTTTGCTTGTACTTATGCATTTTTTTTAAAAAAATAATGCCTAAAAAAATAAAATATGAGAGTAACTTATATTAATATTCTAAAAATTAAAGTTTTTAATTATCTGTAAAATTTCACCATTATCAAGATTCAAGACCTAAAAATTAAAGTTTTTAAATATCAATAAAATTTCACCATTATCAAGACCTAAAAATTAAAGTTTTTAGATAATGATAAAATCTCACTACTATCAAAATCTTAAAAATTAAAATCTCACCACTATCATCAAATTTTAAAAATATAAAATTATTAACATGCATTCATCCATATTCAACCTATTTTCTAACCTTAGTTAAATTATGTAAAACATTAGTAAATAAAATAAAATAATCATTTATTGATTATTCAAAATGCACTCGCATCTAAGGCTGACATAATAAATTTCCATGTTATTTAATTTATTTATTTATTTACCTTTTTAGGAAAAAATGAAATACATTAATAAGAAAAAGCATTAAGACAACAAGTAGATTGAGAATACGGACAAACTAAAACCTAAGCCAATAGGCTCACTCCATAAATCCGAACCTATCAGTCGCACTCTCCAACCATACTATCTTTCAATTATAGACTAAACATTCTCATTAAAAGAAATGATGAGAAGGTCATCCCATTCTATGTGGTTTGCATATAACAAAGTTTGTCAAGTTAAGGAATGAGTCATCTTGTTGGCTCACCAACAAATACAACAAAAAGACTGGTGCTGAAATTGATTCTTCATCAGTAAATTAATTTTTTTATTTTAATTAATAATTTAATTAGGATAAAATCCAACATATTATTATAATGAGGATTATATATATTAGGCTTTTATATATATTTAAATATTTATTATAAATTTACATTTTGTATAACTGTAACGGTCCATTTTTTAGTAGTGTCGAAAACGGTCGTTTCAGGACCACAAATTTGATGAGTAAATTCGTAAATATTAAATAATAATATTTACGGGCTTACTCAATTATAGCAATATATTGAAATTTGAATTGATTATTTTTGCTATGGGAACAAATATTTAAGTTCAAATGGTTTGCCCCTAAAGTCAAGTGGTTTTAGAAAATAAAGTTTTGGGACCTCATTTCTTTAAACCGAGCTCATAAATATTATTATTAAATATTTACAAAGTTGTTATAAGGTGTATTGAAATTTGATTAGGAAATTTCAATGCTTAGTTAGTTAATTAATCGAAAAGGACTAAATCATAAAAGTTGTAAAAATCAATTGCAATTAGTTTAATTGTACTAAATGGTTAAGGAACCATGAATTAAGAGTTTTAAAAGGTAAATATACCTTGTTTATGATAATGGACGGGATTGTATTTAAGTATTTATATGTAAAAATTTATTTAATTAAAATTTAATACATGTTTTATAATAAAACAAAAGTAAAATAAAATCATTTAATTATTTTTATCATCTTCTTCACTCCTCTTACCACCGAAATTGAAATGAAAAAAACACCATGGTTGAAGCTTGGTTCGGCCATTGATATTTCCTTGCTTGGTAAGCTCTCTTTTTTTTTTTTTTTGTAATTTTTATGTTTTTGATATCGTTGTAATTTAATCTAGTTAATTCATAGACTACTTTGTAAAACTGCAAAATATTTTGAATTATGTTACGAATGAATTTGTGATATTTTTGAATTTTAATGATAGATTTATAAGCTTGGTTATTAAAT
The DNA here is from genome assembly GCA_025503065.1 of Gossypium bickii. Lineage (NCBI taxonomy): Eukaryota > Viridiplantae > Streptophyta > Magnoliopsida > Malvales > Malvaceae > Gossypium > Gossypium bickii. The sequence goes on from CP106710.1 coordinate 139,121,163, forward strand.
ATGATTATCTTGTAAAGTGATTTTAGTTAATTTCAATGTTTAAGGATTTATTTATGAAAGTAATAAAATTTCATGAAATTTTAGTGAAATTTTGATAAAAGTGGGCCGGGTAAAGGTGTTACAATATCTTTCAAAATAATAATATAAAAAATGATATTTATTAAAAAATTATTAAAAAAATAAAATTATCTAAAATTTAATTTTTATTTTTTTAATTTATGTTTGGCATGTGGCGTACTAAAAGATTACCATGTGACATTATCAGATTAGCTAACAATCCCACATCAGCACAAACTAACAGTGTTAGGGTGAATGTACTAACCTGGTTGACAAAATACAAGTTCTAAGATCAACTAGGTCGAAACAAATTTTAGGAACCAATTAGATATAAATGGACAAATTCAAAGTCCCTTTTTCAATGTTTATATGATATGATAGTTTCTTACTGGCTGGATAAAGTTTAATGGATGAAATGAGTAACAGAAAGATAATTTGAATATTACTTATAAAAAAAAATTGAGATATCAATTTAACAAAAAGATTATAATTTTAATACCAATTTATAAATTAACCTTAAACAGAATCAAATGTCCCTAAGAATGCATGAACTAAATAAATCGAATAATAATCTAAAACTAACCGAATATGTAAGGCCCTAAAAACTGAGTCATGAATAGTAGCATTTCGAGACATGAATAATAATTTTCAAGATAAATAATGATTTTAGAAGATTTAATTTTGACTTAAAAAAATTCATTAAGTTGTATTATATATAATTATAATAAAAAACAATCCGGTCCAAGATCTGATCGGGGTCCGACCCAAATCTCCTAAAATATAATTTGAAAACCCTCTGAGGATGGGACGATTCAAACCTCATGTTGGAAATTTTTTTTCTCTGCCTCTTTATCCATTTCTATTGATACAGTGTATCAACATGTCCCTCTTTATCCATTTCAGTGTATCAACAAGTCTGAAAAATAAAATTAAGTATGGAATACCTAAGTTTTGCCATAGATGAATAAAGGATATGCAGACACTGAATCTCGTTCCCAGTAAAATCAAAATTTTAAAGTCACTTCATTTTTATTATATTTCAGTAGTTGAATTTCCAAAATTCATAAAATTATATATCAATTTAATTTAATTTCTTTTTTGCTATTCCGTTATTTGAGTTTGTTCAAGTTTGGAGCTCCAATTTATTTGTTTTAAACATTTTGGTCCTTTTAATTTTAATTGGGTTTGTTGGCCAATTAATTAATAATTCTAATTTTATTATCATATATATACATTAATGCAAAAAAGGAAAAAAGAAAATGTCAAGGTTGTTAAAAATATAATCGGTCAGTATATCAACAGAGTAAGAAAAAACATCAATGGAACCCAAAATCTATATGAATTTGACTTAAAACTGGTTACATCAATGGTTAAATTAATTTTTAATTTTTAAAAACTTATTTAATTTGAAATGGACAAACCGAAAATCAATGATATAATCAATTTAATTACTGATCCAATTTCAAAAATATTCAAAAAGAAAGTATATTTAAAAGAAAAAACACCATTAAAAGGTCAAAGAAGAATTAAGGGTAATTATACATATTATATTAAAAAAACACCATTAGTGACGGGGTTCACCATCCATCGGTCCTCACTTGCCATTCTACGCCCTGCACTTACAAGTAGAGAAAGAGAGAAAAATGAGATTGATGAATAATTTCAAATAGTTCTAGCCTTTTAGGCTTTATAATAACTAAAATTAGTAAGCTTAAATCTAAAAATAGAAAAATTAAGTATGAGAAATTTTTTAACCATATTTAATAACCTCTAATTTTTAGGGATAATTTATTTACCAAATATAAAAATATCTCAATAAATACATGTATCATATAAAATATATATTAATAGTTGAAATATCATAACCAGTATTTTGTAAAAGTATAGTTACGAAATGGAAGGTTTTCCCAAGAAAATAAAACTTTAAAATGCCATACGGAGCATAGAGTAGGGCGAGTGGGGGACTTTTGGAGCAGATTTCGAGAGAACAGCTACCCGGCCAGGAGAGATAAGTAAAGAACAAAAAACAGAAGAGCAGCAGCAGCTATATTTGGTATGGTTTATTTTTAGATTATATGTCCTTGGGGGAATATTTGCTTTCCAATCCTTGCTTTTAATTATTTTGTAAAAGTTGTATAATTTGTCTTTTAGTATATTATCATTTAAACTTTTGAATAAAAGTCCAATAAAAAATAGAAAGATAAACTTACACATATAGTAACAGATAATTTAAACGAAATTAATTTTTAAAATTTGTGACTAGCATTTACCTTTTAACGAGCTTATAAAATGCGAAGGACTAGTTAATGAGTTTACTCCCGTTTATGAAATATATATATAAAGGGTAATTTGGACATGAGATAGATAAATATCTGATTTTTGATTTTTTTTAAATATTGATTTTTGTTGGGATCAATAATATATAGTCACATGTTTAATCTCCACCATCGACATTCTTTTTTTTTTTTTTTTTGATAAATCCATCATCGACATTCATTAATGGATAAAAAGGGAAATCGGAGATATTTGTATAGGAACCATTGGATTTAAATTCCAAGTTCTAATCCTAGCCTTTGATTAAAATAAAAGAGAGGTTTAGTGCAGAAAAGTGAGGAATTTGATCAAAAGTTAGCAGGGTAGAAAGCCACCATTTTTTGTTTCATTTTTCTTCTTAATTTCCGCCTTATTTCTCACCCATTTTGATTAATCCATCCATCAAAACTTCATCCACATGTCGGAGCTTAGTTTGAAGAAAAAGCGGAAGAAAGGGTTAGGGTTATGAGATGAATAATGATCAATTAGAGAGAAAATGGAGGGAAGGGTTAATTATCCATGCATGTTATCATTTTAGCTATAGAATATTATTTTGTGTGTGTGTGTATATATATATTATATTGAGTTGATTGCGAATATTTTGAAATATTGAAGAGAAAGAAGAACGAGAAAGGAAAAAGGAAACAAGGGGAAAGTAAAGTTGGAAGCTTGAAGAAGGAATTTTAGAGACTTTTTGAGCTATTTTAAGTTGAAGTTTGGGTATGTAATCTATGATTTCCATTTTCTTAAAATAATATTGAAATTTTTTTGTGTTCAATTAATTGATTGGGAAATATTTATGGATTATTAGTTTTATAGGTTACCATGGAAATGAATAATAGCTTAAGTTGTGTTTATGGAGTGAATTTTTAGTAATATATTATATTATGTGGTGTTTCTAAAGTATAAGGGTCTTAGAAATGTGATTGATCATGATAGTTTGATTGAACATTATGTATGAATTATTTATGTTTGGATTAAGGTGTTAATTATATAAACCTTGAAAAAAAATTATGGTTTTGAGAACATTGAATAAATGAATGAATTAATAAAGCTTAAGATTAATGTTTTGATTCACTAGAAATTACTATGGATTCTCTTGTGTATCCAATGTGGTACACTTTACTTGGGATCATCGACGATCCAGGCAAGGGATGTTGGTATAAGAAAACTCGGGTTAATTGTATATGCCAAAATATGTTATAAGTACATGATCCACTCTTTTGTCAATTCTAGGTTGAAAGATGTCAGCAGACTCTTGTAGGGCTGTAAATGGCAAAGTAAAGAATCATGCACCGGTTGGAGCAGAAGATAGGGTCCTGATCAGGCACAACAACAGGCCCTTACTAGCACTATTGGGTCAGGTCAAGAGGCTTTTTTCCAGTCTATAGCTAATATGATTAGGCAGTTAATTGGGGCTATACCACAGGCACCTTCGGCTCCAGTAAGCTATAGGTCTCCTCTTGAGAAAATTCGCAAATATGGTGCAGAAGATTTCAAAGGGAAGGAAGACAATGGTCCCTCGGCAACTGAGTCTTGGTTAGAGAACACGCAAAGGATTCTGCAGTAGCTACACTGCACACCTGAGGAAAAATTAAAGTGTGCTGTATCCAGAGGCGAAGCCAGAACAACTTTTTAGGGGGGGTCGGATGAAATTTTAATCTTTTATAGTTTATATCTTTATAATTTGTAAATGATTAAATCAAATTTTTATAATTTTAAGGGGACCAAAGTACAATTTTACCTTTATTAATTTAAAATTTTTAAAAAAAATTTAAGGGCTTAAATAGCAATTTTACATTTTAGGGGGGACCGAGACCCATGCCAGCCCTCCTGGCTTCGCCCCTTGCTGTATCCTTACTTAAGGAGAAGGCTTACCAATGGTGGGATACTGTATCCCATATAGTTCAACCCTCAAGTTGACTTGGAAGTGCTTCCTAGCGGAATTTCAAAAGAAATACATCAATGAGATCTATTTGGAGGAATGAAAGAGAGAATTTTTGTATCTTGAGCAGAATAGCATGACTGTTGCAGAGTACGAGAGGGAATTTGTACGATGCTAAGGAGTTAATGTTTACAGAAACTGATATGTGTGCTCGGTTTGAGTGTGGTCTTAATGATGGGATTAGGGTATGCCTAATAGCTCTAAAGAGTCAATAGTTCTCTACTTTAGTCGAGCAAGCTTTGAAAGTAGAACAAGTCATGAATGAAGAGTAGAAAAAGAATGATAGAAGTCTGATGAAAAGAAGTTAGGGACAAACTAGCTCTGTATCATTCTCACCTATGAAAAAGGCTAGGGATTCTCAAGGTACGATATATTCTACACCAATTCGCACTTAGAGATATGATCAGAGACCAAGTTTGGTTCGACAGTTACGCCTGGGCAGCAAGCAACATCTGTAGCTAGTAAAGGAGGATCGAGGAGAAGATCATTTCTCCCGGTCTGTGAGCACTGTTTTAAATGTAGCTCTAAGGATCACATCCTTAGAGATTGTCCAAAGAAGACAGTTTCTGAATAAACTAGCAATGTAAATCAAAACCTAAATAATCAAACAGTTTCGGCGAGTAAATTCTTCTTTTTTACTGCGAGCAATGTTAATATTAATCAAGTTAAGAGTCAAATGATATTTTTTATTTAATTTCTTTCTAAATATTAATAATTATAAAATATTAATTTTGCTTTTATATTTAATCAAAGGGCACATAGAGTTTATCAAAACACACCATATGACAGTTTATACTATGTCAATGATGATATTGGCATTCATTAGATTAAAAGTTTTAAATATATATATATAAATGCTAAAAAAATAGTTAAACATTTTAGAAATTTTCAAAAAGTAATATAAAATATTATATAATAAAAGCATATACTAATATAATTTTTTTATTTTTCAATATTAAATAAATAATTTGAATTTCATGAATTAGTTCGAACCAAAAATAAAAATGAACAAATAAAAAAAAAAACTTTTAAGTTCTATCAACTACTCCAATATAGAGATATCCAATATCCATGACTTGTACCTAGTCGAGTCATGGTTTGATTTTAAAAACAAAAAAATTAACTCAAGCTTATTTTTGAGTTGACTCAATTTATTAACTCAATTTATTGTTCACATATCAACAATATATATTTTTATTAATATTGGTATATTTAAATTTAAATTTAAGTCGAATTAAACTAATTTAAAATATGAAAATCTTTATCCAGACCCAATTAATCTAGGTTAGGGTTGAGCAAAGAAATCGAGAAATTGATTCGAACCGATGTATTAGGTTTGATTCTAGCCTTGTGATGTTCAGTTCAGTTTCAGGTTGATTTTATCACCCAAACCGTACAATTTGGTTCGAGTTCAATTTTTCTACATAGAACTCGTTTTATCCAAATCAAACCGAATGAAAAAAAAAATCTATATTTAAAGAAATAGTCCGAATAGAATAATAAATTGATCATTTCAATGTCTATATGGACTAATTCATTTAACTGTAATATTATTATTATTATTATTATTATTATTATTATTATTATTATTATTATTATTGTCGAAATCATTTTTTTGTTTGGAAAATGGGCTGACTTTAAAAAGAAAAACGGAGTCACCACCAATCTTTTTTGAAGTGCGATTGGGTCACTTTAGAAAACATTTTGGTCTACGACTTTTAAGAAAATAGGTTCGGAAGTCGGTTATGCACGAGGAAGGATTAGCACCCTTGCAACGCCCAAAATTGGAACCTTATTTATTGGTTAATGTCCTAATGTCGAAAATTGGAAAAGATTTTAAAAGACGAACCCTTTAGAAAATGTTTGGATAATTCGAATTGGATATCGAAATTCTCTTGTTCCGAAAAGATGAAATACCACATCCAGCACGATAGGACACGATGTTTCAAACCTTCGATATCAAGATCATTTCATGATTTCCAAAATTCATGCATTGCACTTTAAAAGGGTATTCCATTATTTGGCCAAACTAAAACCGAAACCCAGCACGATTGAGCACGATTCCTCGAATTCTTAAATATGAAATATTGCATTTATTTAAGAAAACCCGGTCAAAATCTTTAAAGGATATTTGGTCATTTGGACGAATGGAAAATCGAAACCCAGCATGATTGGGGCACGACCTCTCGAACTTCCAAACACGAAACATTGCCTTATTTTTAAAAAACACGATCAAAATATTTAAAGGATATTTAGTCGTCTAGACGAATGAAAAAATCGAAACCCAGCACGATTGGCCACGATTTCTCGAACTTCCAAATACGAAATATTACCTTTATGAAACCCTTTTTTTATGAATTTTGGAAACAATAAAAATAAATAAATGTGGAAATATAAACACGATAATAATAAGGGATAATAATAAATACAAAAAGGGGGAAAAAACAATAATATTATAATAGCAAAAATAATGTGACAAATAAAACAAATAGTAATAATAATAATACTACTAATGAAGCTAATGAATATGGTAAAAAAATGGTAAATATAATACTAAAATAATAAATAAAATAATAGAATAATAACAAAAGTAAGCAAAAAATAAAAAAAAACAATAGTAATAATATTAGAATAATAGTACTAATAAAAAATAGTAGCATTAATAATAAAAAAATAATAATATTTTAAAAAATAATAGCAGTAGCGAAAATAAAAGTAACATTAAGTGTAAATACCATAATAATAAAAGTAATAGTAAAAAACAATGATAATAATAGTAAAGAAAATAAAATAAAATAACAACTATAAGGAAAAAAGTAATAATAGATGTAATACATATAAGAAAATATAATAAAACGATTTTAATAAAAATAATAATACATGTAAAATGAGGGTACTGATAATAATAAATATAATACTAATAATAGGTATAATTATAGATATTTAAAAAATAATTAATCTGAAAATAAGGTAAAATAGGTAAAAAAACTAAATTGGAATTAAAGTGGAAATTCGGGGGTCAAATGGGCAATAAACCCTTCCGGGACACGCGTCCTTTCCCCTAGTGGATCAGCGCGTCAGGGGCCCAATTGGAATACTCAACAAATTGTTGTGGCCAAATGTAAAACAAATAAAAAGGTAAAAATGTACTAAATTAAAGCAGTTTAAAAAACTGAGGGACTAAGGCTACAAATAGCCCATTTTGCGAAAACGCGCGGACCCTCATTGTGGGTCTGGTCAAGCACACAGGCTAAGATTGAAACGACGCCGTTTTGATGGTTTAAGGCTTGGTGCAAAACGGCACCGTTTTGTGGCCTTATATAAACCATTTTTTCACAAAAAATTTCTCACTTCCTTTCATTTTCTCAAAACCTCAAAAAAACTTTTAAACATTCTCTCTAACCCCCTCCGTCCGGTGAAGCTTTCGAATGACAACCATGTTTTTGCCACCGTTGGCCACCGTGTACGGTGGCTGAAATTTAAAAACAAGGTACGTTTTCTGTCCCCTTTTTTAATAATATTTACAAATATATGGTGTATATAGTAAAAAAACAAAATAAAGTAAGGAAAAAAACCCAACGAGAATGAAGCGAAGCAGGAAAAAAAATAAAAAAAAAAGTAAAACCTCGACTGAGTTCGGGGTACTTTGACTTTGTATTGATTTTGTGTATAAAGTGCTCCCTATCTCTCTTTCTTGATAAAAAAATCGTCCCCCTTTACATGTATCTTCTACAGCTTTTATAGCCTTTTTACAACCTATTTCCCTGTTTTGTAGGTACATAGGAGGCGTGGTGGAGCACGATGAGGAGGTGGTGGACGTGGCTTGGTGGGGCTACTGGCGAGGGGCGTGCGGCGAGAGGTCTCTGGTTGCTGACCTAGGGTTTTTAAAATTTTGGGCCATTTGGGCTACTAGTTTAATTAGGCCCCAATATTTATTTGTAATGGGCTGTGTATTTTTTTAATCCATTTCTGGTTTGCTTTTGGGCTCGGGCTAAAAATCAGGCCCTACAGCTGCCCCTCTTTGCTCATTTTCGTGTAACGATAATGAAGCAAAGATTTTAAGAGGGCCAATTTTGCCCGGTCTTACTGAGTCATGATTTCTTGATGCCTCCTTTCTTCAGGTAGTCTCGCTTTAACCCACTACATCTCCAGGAGTATAGGAGTTTTGTTTCAATCTGCTCCACTACTGCTTACGATTTGTATTATTGGCCCGTTTCCCTACTACTTAGGAGGATAAGGTAGTCTATCATTTTCCAGCCTGTTGCCCTACTGCTTAGTGGGATAAGATCTGTAATTTCCAACCTGTTACCCTACTGCTTAGGGGATTAAGGCTCATCGTCTTCGATCTGCTCCGCTACTGCTTTGGGAGATAAGATCTGTAATTTCCAACCTGTTACCCTACTGCTTAGGGGATTAAGGCTCATCGTCTTCGATCTGCTCCGCTACTGCTTTGGGAAGATAATTTCCAACCTGTTACCCTACTGCTTAGGGGATTAAGGCTTATCATCTTCGATTTGCTCCACTACTGCTTAGAGAGATAAGATCTGTAATTTTCGGCCTGTTACCCTACTGCTTAGGGGATTAAGGCTCATCGTCTTCGATCTGCTCCACTCTCGCTTTCGGTGGAGATAAGATCACATTATCTTCACTGTTACCATATCGCTTAGGGATTAAGGCTTATCGCCTTCGATCGCTCCACTCTCGCTCAATGGAGATAAGATCTCGCTATCTTGACCTATTACCCTATCGCTTAGGGAATTAATACTCATCGTCTTCGATCTGCTCCACTCTGCTTTCGGTGGGATAAGATCTCGTAATCTTCAGCCTGTTACCCTACTACTTAGGGGATTAAGGCTCATCATCTTCGATCTGTTCCACTCCTGCTCAGTGGGATAAGATCTGTAATCTTCAGCCTGTTACCCTACTACTTAGGGGATTAAGGCTCATCATTTTCGATCTGTTCCACTCCTGCTCAGTGGGGTAAGATCTGTAATCTTCAGCTTGTTACCCTACTGCTTAGGGGATTAAGGCTCATCGTTTTCGATCTGTTCCACTCCAGCTCAGTGGGATAAGATCTGTAATCTTCAGCCTATTACCCTACTGCTTAGAGGATTAAGGCTCATCGTTTTCGATCTGTTCCGCTCCTGCTCAGTGGGATAAGATCTGTAATTTTCAGCTTGCTTCCTTGCTATCTCAGGAAGATAAGACCATTGGTCTAAATCTGCTCCATTGCTGATACATGGAGATAAGATTCGCCAAAATCTGTAATTCTGATCAATTTTGCTACATTGTCCTCTGGGGAACCTACTTGTAGAATTGATTTCATTGGGTCTATACTTATGCCAAATGATTAGGATGTCATGAAAAATGCTCCTAACCATATGTATTATGAATGTTATGAATGAATACAAACTGTCATGAGAATGATCCATTTTTAACACTTGGGCTATCATTGCTTGCTGTTTATTACGGTGATATCCCTGACGTATGTCTTCTTTGTTCAACTGATACTTCTAATAGAGAATCTGAAACTGTTGTCACTGCTTAGACCCTTATCTCAAGTGCTCCGAGCCCTTTAAGCTTAGTGAGATCTAAATAATTGTCCTATTTCAGATTCTTGTATTATTTAAAGACTTTCAGAGTAATGCGTAAAACTTCTTTTGTGAAAGCATTATTAGTCCACTAATCGTTATTTCAATGAAAAATGCCTAAAAATATCATAATAATGGAGAAAAAAGAAATTAATTAGGAGCATAGCTCGAAACAAATAAGATAGCAAATGCAATCAAGAAGGAAATTTATTGGTAGTGTATTTTGAAATAAGCAAATTCAGAATGGGTAAGATGGAAACTAAGTGCCCCAGATATCGCAGACTGAGCTTCTCTGTTCAAACTTCTTGAGGACCATTTAAGCTCAATATGGGTTTAGGGAATCCGGAGTACATTGTCGATGCCCCAAGATAAAACATGCTTCCTCATTGTTAATTCAAGTGTAGCAAAACTATTGTATGCCCCATCACGATTTGATCATAATTTGAGCTGCCCATTTCGGTAAAGCCCCTTTGGTCTTAAAGCGCCCTTTGCGGGTTTTCACCTTGGCCTCTCTTTTTTTTTTTTTTTTTTGCAGAAAACCTCAAAGCGCCCTTTGTGGGTTTTTACCTTGGCCTATTTCCTTTTTAAGTGAAGTGTTTCTTGACTAAGTTCGCATTAACTGGTTTTGGTAGACTTTTACCGTCCATCTCAGCTAATATCAATGCTCCTCCAAAAAGGCTTTCTTTTTAACATAAGGTCTTTCCCAATTTGGCATCCACTTTCCTCTGAAGTTCTTTTGCATAGGGAGGGTCTTTTTTAATACCAAGTCTCTTTCATGGAATACTCTGGGGTAGACTTTTTGTTGTAAGCCCGCATCATTCGCTTTTGGTACATTTGGCCATGACGGATGGCTCTTAACCTTTTTCCTCGATCAAATTCAGTTGATCATATCGAGATTAAACCCATTCCGCTTCATCCAACTTCAGCTCAGACAAAATCCAAAGAGAAGGAATTTCAACTTCGATGGGCAAGACTGCATCCATCCCATAAACCAATGAGAAAGGTGTTGCCCCGGAGGAGGTCCTGGCCAACATTCGAGAAGCATAGAGGGTAAATGGTGACTAATCTATGCCAATCTTTACAAGTTTCAATCATCTTTCAAAATCTTTTTGGATGGTTTCTTTCTTTTCTTTTCTTTGTCCTTCTTTTTTTTTGAATTCGAATTTGAATTTAAAATTGAATTTATGACGGTTGACTTTGTAACTTTGTCATAGGAACCGACCTTCATCCTCTTAGTGAAATAATTGACAATCATGAAGATGAATAGGTCTCGACTAGATGCTTTTAATGAGATCGTTCCCGTAACATCTATGCCCTACATGTAGAAAAAATGGGGAAAGCGCATCAGTCTTGTCTTCCTTAATTTGGCATTTATGGCATAACTGATGCGATCTCCCTTTCTGGTAAACCAGCAGTACCCGAACCTCATAATCGGCCTGGCTATCGTAAAATAATTAGCATGTGTCTTTTTAAACACTCTACAGCATCCTCCTGCATGGCACATCTTGATGCGATCATGCAAAGGCATCTTTGAACTCTTGGAATAACTAAATGACGTCTCACTTTGTTTCTGTGGTGGGTTAGGCTTTGATTTTCATTCCTTTCCTAGACTCGCAATGTCCACTGTCCCTTTGTACGGTAGAGTCTATTTTCATCTTATTCTACCCTTCTTAACAAATCAAAAGATGAATTACAATCTCTGTCATTTTCAGAGACCTCATATCCTTTTAGACCGATAGTTCACTCAAAAGGGAGTCCGTAACAGCGTCGCTCATGTCTCGATATCTGGGTACCTATTATAGGTACGAAGGAAAATTCCAAATAATAAATGATTCTAAGGATGATTATTTATATGGTATGATTATGAATGAAATGAGAAAATAAAAAAAAAAAGGGAAAAAAATTGCCCAGCATGAAACACAAAAATGCATTTTTATTTAAAATAAAGATGTTTGAACTGAAGCCTATTTCACAAAAGATTCTTATTGTTTCTAGGCTTAAAACAACAAATGTGTTTCGAAGATTACTTTGTGTTAGCTCTAAAAACTACAAGAATTTTCTTCTCAGTCTGGTTGTTCAAAACACTTCCAGGCTCATAGGGGCGAATGCCCCCTAAGTTTCTTTCATCTGATCCCTCTTTGAATACGGCGTTGATGCTCAAGGTTTTCAACATGTCTTCAGGTGTTTCTTCATTCATGCTTTCTGGTCCCGGATAGATAATTCCTCCCAATACGAATGCATTGGATATATAGGGAAAAGTCATTGATCCCCATTTAACCTCAGCGTCCTTCTCTACCAACTCTCCTCCTATGGTGCACATGTTTTCCCCTTCAGAAGAGTCAAAAAACTCCAACTCTTTGTTATCCATTAGGCCTTGCACTAGGGCCCTAAATTCGCTACATTGCTGGATCTCATGGTCCTTCTTGTTATGGAACTCATAGTAGTTCCTCATATCTCGGGATTTGCTCCCCAATTCTTGTAAAACTAGCCCTCTTTCTCGCATCTCCTTCCAAACCTCTCTCAATGGGGCTCTTACTTCAGCAACATTCTGTTTGATTCTCCTCTCCATGTTCTCGACTATCGCGTTTACCCCTTTATCAGTATGACTGGGCAACGGATTTTCTACGACAGATACATTATCAGACTTCACAATGCCCATTTTGATGAACCTTTCGACTAGCTTTTGGAAGGGGAAGGAATTCTCTATCGGGTGCCCCACTATCCCCGCATGGTATTCACATTGAGTGCTTGCGTCATACCATTTAGGATGTAGGGGTTGCAACGGTTTTGAGTAGATAGGGGCTACAACATGTGCGTCGAACAGATTTTTGTACAACTCCCTATACGTCATTGGTATGGGAGTAAACTAAAATTTCTCGGTATTTTGCCTCGTGTTGGGCTCCTGCCTTGGTGAGGCCTGCTGGCCCGCGGCTATCGCTCTTGGCTGACCAACAATAACAGGTCTCGAATAACCCCAACTCATATGACTTACTTCATTTTTCTATTTCTTCGGAGCTGATCTTCTCGTGCTTTCCTCAGCTTCTATTTTTCCGCACTTTATGGCATTTTCTATCATTTCGTCTGACATCACTATATCTGCGAAACTCTTAGTAGCGCTCCCCAACATTTCCAATGCTCTGAACTTCTCCTCCAACCATTTGCACCGATCTTCAAACTCTTTTGGGAGTTCCACCCTTGCTTTTTCCTCTTCTGCTGTATTATCAAAGTTAGGGACTATTGGTTTTGCCAAATTATCCCCTGGGTTGGAGCTCGAGCCTGTTGGGAAATTTGCCAGTGCTGGGGTACCAGATTGGTACTGGGGTTCAATGTTGACGTACACTCTTGGTGGTCGAATATGGAAATTTATAGGGGCCAAGCCTGGAGGATAAACAGAGTCTTCAACATCACCTCCAGTATCAACCATAGGGCCTTTTCCTTTATCTTGCCCTCCAGTCAGCAATTGCGCTAACTGGCTCATCATACTTCTCTAGGACTCCAGCATTTGATCTCTCATGTCCTATTGGATCTTAGCCAACTGTTCTTGCATCTGAGTTTGCAGTTGGTCTTGCATCTCCTTCTGCATCTGCTCTAACTTTTCTATCCTTTGATCCATAGCTTTCGTTTTTCTTCGAGTGTAGTAATGATGTTCCAGGGTAGCTATAATACGACCTTTAGTTAATAGGGTTTTTTTATGATATTAAGTGCATATGATGCGATGCGATGCAAATGCATGATATGAATGCAAAAATAAAAGGCGTCGATTCTAGTTTAATTTCTTTTAGAAACTTATTTAAAAAACAAAATCCTTTACATAAAATAAAGTCACATATACGGCCCACTACTTCTCAAGTTGTATATCCTCTGACCATATACGCACGACCACATTATTCTCTACTTTATCAAGGAATTCGTTCTTCATAACAAGCCTTCTAATTCAATAATCAAACAGGAATAGACACCTTTTTAATATGACATGACATGCAATCATAGCCAAAATAAAACAGGTTAGTATCGAATAATAGTAACCAAAGCAAGTAAAAGGACGTCAAACAACTATCTAGGTAACCACTAAGGTTCAGCATGGCTCTATCTAGGATGGGCTCTTAAGGATTGCTATATGTGGCTTAGCTCTAAAGGAAGGGTACCTGAACCAGCAGATTCCTCAATCCTCACCCATTATAGGCTTATTCAGATCGAGTTCAGTTTAGGGGAATGCATTTCCCTATGGCCATGCGGAGGTGAAAACCTCACGGAACCATAGGTACGGATGTATCCCGGAAGCAGTCCCCTAACCCGTGCGGAGGTGAAAACCTCACGAAGTCATAGCTTCTCGCTCCCACTTAAAGGGTGTGACCACAACGGTCATGCAATATGATGCAAGAATATTCTACGTAACTCAAACCACACAAACAGATGACGCAACAGGAGTTCATGCAGTGAAAAAAACGAAATCCAAAATTTTTTTATTTTCAATAAAAAGGACATTAATCAATCAATTCTACGACTTGACTCTCTTATTGGTCCCCAGCGGAGTCGCCAAGCTGTTGAAACCATTTTTTTGTTTGGAAAACGGGCCGACTTTAAAAAGAAAAATGGAGTCTCCACCAATCTTTTTTGAAGTGCGATTGGGTCACTTTAGAAAACATTTTGGTCTACGAATTTTAAGAAAATAGGTTCGGGAGTCGATTACGCACGAGGAAGGATTAGCACCCTCACAACGCCCAAAATTGGTACCTTATTGATTGGTTAATGTCCTAATGTCGAAAATCGGAAAAGATATTAAAAGACGAACCCTTTAGAAAATGTTTGGATAATTCGAATTGGATATCGAAATTCTCTTGTTCTGAAAAGATGAAATACCACATCCAGCACGATAGGACACAATGTTTCAAACCTTCGATATCAAGATCATTTCATGATTTCCAAAATTCATGCATTGCACTTTAAAAGGGTATTCCATTATTTGGCCAAACTAAAACCGAAACCCAGCACGATTCCTCAAATTTGCAAATATGAAATATTGCCTTTATTTAAGAAAACCCGGTCAAAATCTTTAAAGGATATTTGGTCATTTGGACGAATGGAAAATCGAAACCCAGCACGATTGGGGAACGACCTCTCGAACTCCAAACACGAAACATTGCCTTATTTTTAAAAAAACACGATCAAAATCTTTAAAGGATATTTAGTCATCTAGACGAATGAAAAAATCGAAACCCAGCACGATTGGGCACGATTCCTCGAACTTCCAAACACGAAATATTACCTTTGTGAAACCCTTTTTTTATGAATTTTGGAAACAATAAAAATAAAAAAATGTGGAAATGTAAACACGATAATAATAAGGGATAATAATAAATACAAAAAAGGGGGGGGGGGAAAACAATAATATTATAATAGCAAAAATAATGTGACAAATAAAACAAATAGTAATAATAATAATACTACTAATGAAGCTAATGAATATGTTAAAAAAGGGTAAATATAATACTAAAATAATAAATAGAATAATAACAAAAGTAAGCAAAAAATAAAAAAAAACAATAGTAATAATATTAGAATAATAGTACTAATAAAAATAGTAGCATTAATAATAAAAAAATAATATTTTAAAAAATAATAGCAGTAGCGAAATAAAAGTAACATTAAGGGTAAATACCATAATAATAAAAGTAATAGTAAAAAACAATGATAATAATAGTAAAGAAAATAAAATAAAATAACAACTATTTGGAAAAAAGTAATAATAGATGTAATACATATAAGAAAATATAATAAAACGATTTTAATAATAATAATAATACATGTAAAATGAGGGTACTGATAATAATAAATATAATACTAATAATAGGTATAATTATAGATATTTAAAAAATAATTAATCTGAAAATAAGGTAAAATAGGTAAAAAAAAAACTAAATTGGAATTAAAGTGGAAATTCGGGGGGCCAAATGGGCAATAAACCCTTTTCGGGACACGCGTCCTTTCCCCCAGTGGATCAGCGCGTCAGGGGCCCAATTGGAATACTCAACAAATTGCTGCGGCCAAATGTAAAACAAATAAAAAGGTAAAAATGTACTAAATTAAAGCAGTTTAAAAAACTGAGGACTAAGGCTACAAATAGCCCATTTTGCGAAAACGCGCGGATCCTCCTTGCTGGTCGGGTCGCACACACGGGCTAATATCGAAACGACGCCGTTTTGATGATTTAAGGCCTGGTGCAAAACGGCACCGTTTTGTGGCCTTATATAAACCATTTTTTCACAAAAATTTCTCACTTCCTTTCATTTTCTCAAAACCTCAAAAAACTTTTAAACACTCTCTAACCCCCCTCCGTCCGGTGAAGCTTCCGAATGACCACCATGTTTCCACCGCCGTCGGCCACTGTACACAGTGGCGAATTTAAAAACAAGGTACGTTTTCTGTCCCCTTTTTAATAATATTTACAAATATATGTTGTATATAGTAAAAAAACAAAATAAAGTAAGGAAAAAAAACCCAACGAGAATGAAGCGAAGCAGGAAAAAAAATAAAAATAGAAGTAAAACCTCGACTTAGTTCGGGGTACTTTGACTTTGTATTGATTTTGCGTATAAAGTGCTCCCTATCTCTCTTTCCTGATAAAAAAACCGTCCCCCTTTACATGTTTTTCCTATTGCTTTTATAGCCTTTTTACAACCTATTTCCCTGTTTTGTAGGTGCATAGTAGGCGTGGTGGAGCACGATGAGGAGGTGGTGGACATGGCTTGGTGGGGCTGCTGGCGAGGGGCGTGCGGCGCGAGGTCTCTGGTTGCTGACCTAGGGTTTTGAAAATTTTGGGCCATTTGGGCTACTAGCTTAATTGGGCCCCAATATTTATTTGTAATGGGCTGTATATTTTTTTGAATCCATTTCTGGTTTGCTTTTGGGCTCGGGCTAAAAATTAGGCCCTACAGCTATTATTATTATTATTATTATTATTATTATTATTATTATTATTATTATTATTATTATTATTATTATTAAAAACTAGATATCATCATAGAAAATGTTAAAGTTATAGAAATATTTCATAAAAAAATTATGAAAGTGTAATTTTTAAATATAATATTTATAAGTATAAGTATAAGTATAAGTATAATTTTTAAAAAATAGTTTATTAAATTTTATAATATTTTATTTATAAAACACATAATTATACACTAGTTACCAATTATATATATTTGATAATTATGAATTTAATCAATTATATTGGCATATTGTAACGACTCGTTTTTTTTTTTAGGTATGAAATGACTCAATTATAACTAATTAAAGTTACTAACCAATTAAAAGAAATGACACAACAAAACATTAGGTATATGAATGATTTATGTATTAGCTTTTTTTTTTAATAACTTAAAATTATTTAAAAGCTTAATAGCTTAACTTAAAATGATTTTTAAACGATCTTATGGAGATTATAATATTAATTTAATTATTTATAAATGTATAAATGAATCTAAAGCATGTATTATAATTGTTATAAAAAATAAAAAAATAAAAATCAGACCCAAAATAAAGTGACACTTTTTTTTGACAAAGCTAAATCGAACCAAACTGCAATTTTCGATTTCGAATACTTCAATTTTTATTTCATACTAATTTAATTTCAGTTTCAAAAATTAAAAATCGAAGAAAATGATTCGGTTTAATTTTTATTTTAAAAACCGAATCGAACCGAATACACTCCTTTCTAATAGAGTGAAAGTTTTATTTAACTCGTGTGGGGTTTAAAAGCGTGGGAGTGCTTGCATCATATGTGACGGAATGCTTGTGTAAGCAGCCACCAACAGTAGCATTGTGACACGAAGACAACAAATCATAGTGGAAAAAGCTAATAAATTTGTCTCCAAAAGCCTAAAGGGGAGAACTGAGGGCCTGAAAGGATGTAAAAACATTGCTTCATACTGCCTCTTACCCCACCAAAGCCTTACACAGTGCTCTTTGGGCTCCACCCTCACCCTCCCACGTGACCATCTCAAACCCAAAAAATTTTACCACTCATTTTCTTTTCCTTCTCAAAGTGCACACATTTTCCATGCTGTTTATCTCAACTGTCGACACATGCAAACTATAGAAAAAAAAATTATTATGAAAGTTATTACACTTAAAAGTCAAACTACATTATACTTTATTTTCTCAAAAAATAAATAAATTAATTTTATATATAGATAAAAGAGTATACGGGTCATTCTATTAAATATTTTATATATTTTATTGTTAAAAATTAAACTTTATACACCAACATATATAATTAACTTATTATTTCATTAATCACATTAATTTTTTAATAATAAAAATTTTTAACAAAAAAAATTCTCTTTAATTTATTAATTTATCCATTTCTACATAAAAGAAATATTTATAATACTTTTACCTTAATAGTAATAAAAACATTAAAATAACCTTATTTTTTTTCATTTAAAAATTCAATTGTACTCTACACGTCCAGCACATTGTATTTTGTGGAAATAAGAGATGTTTTCCCAACATAATTTGTGGCTGTCCTCGGGGGATGTTCCGGTCCACGCACTATCCTCAGACAAGTCCACTTACTTGGAAATGTAATTGCAGACGATATTTTCCATGTTTTTTTTTTCTTTTCTTTTGGATTCGGTGCTAAAATTAGCAAAATTCCAGAAATTATATACTACCCACAAATATATATATATATAGAATACTTGCTATAATAATATTCCATTTTTCCCTACAAACACATATTAATGCCATGATTCTACATTTGGATTTAAGAAAAAGCTTTCTTTTTTCTTTTTGTATAAATGGAATTAATTAACCCTAAAGGATATATCTCAAAGGGGGGGCATCTAATCTGGCAAGCTAATTTCATCCAGATCATCCAATGATAGAAACACTTCATCCAAGCACGACAGCTCTGTTCCATCATCTTCTTCTTCACTACAATTTCTTTCATATACTCGACAAACCACCCATTTGCTATAATCCTATAACATAGGTCAATAAAGCAATAATATTTAATAAAAAAACACAGCACTAATATTTAATAATCACAATGCTTAATTACGAATCACCGCATGTTTAAAGTTATTTTTAAAATAAATTATAAAATTTTATATCTCGTCAAAAAATATACAGGCGTATATATTAAATTCATCTCATTTTATTTAAAAATGTGTCGCATATCATGATCTTATTGGTTGATATCGTGTTTTAAAGTGAAATAAGATAAAAATTAATATACCATTTTTACTTAAAAAAAAACTTTAGGTACTAGGTGAGAAAAGTGGTATAAATTTAGTCTATTACTTTCAATTTCAAAATTTTAATTTTTTTTTATATAATTGGAGTTCAATTGATAACATTGTCAATGTATTTGATTACGTATCATTTTCAAAATTAAAAAAAAACGCTCATGTGGCTAATTTAACAATCCCAATTTTCCACATGTGAATATTAGCCACGCAAGCAATTTTTTTGATTTTAAAAATGCCACATAATTCAAATTAAAAGATGTATTTTCAATCAAACTTTAATTATTAAATAAAAAGAATAGAGGGACTAAATTTAAACATGCAAAGAGTAGAAGATCCATGAGAAAAATTAAACCAACGAATGAGTGCAGAGTACTAACAATTTTGGAATGTCCTCCTCGACGTTTGGATGATCGACTACTGGAGCTGGAATCAGAATCGGAGAGACGATATTCTTGCATTATCCAATTGGTTTTGATACCGGCGGGACCCGACTCCCCAATGTAGAAAACGAAGTATTTTTTCATCCCAACTTTCTTGCTGCTATTGCTATTAACCACAGGCTCATCTATTCCCATTGGCTTCCAGTACCCTTTGCTGGTGTTCCTGTTTTGCGTCCTCCTGCTGTAGTAGTACCACTGGTTCCCCTCTCCCAATGCTTTACCTACGTTTCATTTCCACGATATTTGTTAAAGGAACAAAAGGAAGGTAATATATATATATATATAGAGAGAGAGAGAGAGAGATAATACCATCAAGTTCCCAGGGATCATATGGATAGAGGTCAAGATCAGGGATGACATCAGGGTGGCAAGGCAAGAGGGCGGCCTTACGTTGAAGGAAATGAACCACGAGCTCTTCATCTGTTGGATAGAATCTGAACCCCGGTGGCAGATTAACATTGCGATTATCTCCCATATCTATACAAACAACACGAAGAAGATGAAGGGAAGAATAGTGAAGAAGAAGGATTTGTAGTGGGGTGATATTTATAGTGTGGGTGAGGATTAACTATTAAAGAGAGAGAGAGAGGGGAGGAATGCAGATTAAAACAAATGAAAGAGAAGAAGAGAGAAAGTGACGTGAAAAGGAAGGTGGGCTTCATCATAAATCACGAATGAGCAAGTTTATGATTTATTTAGGTGCTCTCTCTCTCTCTCTCTCTCTCTCTCAACTCTTAAGGTTTCTCCCATGGCGGCGGCTAACGGAACGCTGTGTATACTTCCAAGTAACGATATCTGCTATGTTAGCTATAAGATAGGCATCCAAATGGAACCGAATCAAACATATTTTATTTCATACGTGGCAGATTTTGCTTCTAAAAATATACAACTCACACGCCAGACATACGCACACATGTTATATCACTACACATAACTAAATTTATACATCAATTTCGTGTTTTTCGTATTGATTTGTAACATTAATTCAATGGGAGAAGAGATGAATGGTATAGACAAATTGAGGAAATGGGGTGGGGGCATCATCATACTTCATGCTTATATCACGCATCTGCTATTATACACGTGGCATACATGAAAATGGGTTTGGTCGTGGACCATAAATAAAAACATTAATGGACCCACAACTTGGTTTAGGAGTGTGGCTATGTACCAATAATAATAATTAACATAATTATTCATACAAGTAAATGACTCCTTTGGCATGCCTTTATTTTATTCTTCTTCTTATGCATCTCTCCGACAACCCAAGAAAACAGCAATCAATTGTTTAAGAACACAAAAAATAAATGATTAAAATTTTAAAAAAAGAGAGCTCTAAATGTAAACAGCAATCAACCAATTCCTTAGGAAGGGAGTGAGTTGAACTGATATTGTATGGGGTCAGAAATATATAGTCCCCACATTTATTTCTTTACATAAATTAATAATTAACCAATTATTAAATCTTAGAAAATAAAACAAGCTGAAGAAATGAGGTGAGAAATGGTGCTACCTTTGCTTATATATTACTTTTCCCAATTCCATGTGAAAACTTTAAGACAAGTACTTATTATTATGCATCCATCACCCCCCACTTGAGGAAGAGCAAAAAGAGTTGGGTTTTTGCACCAAATTAACACTCATTTTTTTCTAACTCATTCTGACTGAGAGAGTTGACTAAACAAAAACCAATACAAATATTGACCTAAAGTCTAAAGTGAATGTTTGCTTTTTAATTACCATTCCACCCGTTGAACTGCTTTCTTTAGTCAAGTTCTATGTTTTATGGCAAAATTTCTTTTATATTCTTATCCCTCTTTTCTTCCACTAAAATCATCATAAAATGACTAAATGTGATGTATAATTTTATATTTAATAATGAGGTGAAGTAGTGACGAAATCAGAAAATTTCTTAAGGGTAGAAATAATAAATTATATTAATATCTTTAAAAGTAAAAATTAAGTAAATAAATATCATAATGAATAACAATAAGTTTGGAAAAAAAATTAAAAATTATTTAAATTTCACTCTTCGTTATTTCATTACACCGAAATCATCAATTATTTAATCTACATTAAAAGTTTCCGCAATTTCTTTCTCAATTTAGACAACTAAAGAATTTTTCAAAAAATCATCTTCCATCTTAGTACAAAATTTAGTTTTCACAATCTTCATAGCTGAGAAAACATGTTCTATAGATGCAATTGAAACTGAAAGAGTCAATATAAGATGAATTAACATATCAACAAGTGGATAGCTAACTGACTTCCCACTCTCAACTAATTTTTTACAAAGATCAAAAAGTGTTAATATTTTTCTCAATTCAGGATGTTGACAAGCATCAAGCTCATAATGTTTTAACTCATACAAAAGACGTTTCTCTTGTTGAGAAAAATCTGTTGGATAGAACTTGTTTACAAGAGCACAAATTTTCTCAATGTCGAAAAACTTGAAGAACTCTTTAGGATCTAAAGTTGTAGTTTCATTAAATCTACTGTTCAATTCTAGCAACTGAGTATCTATTATAGCAAAATATATATCCACTCAATGATGATGCTCCACCATAATGTCTTCCTTCTTGCTACGACTACAACCTACGATGTATCGAGGATTCGTATCTGGAACATCTAACTCCCAAGTTTCACAAAAAGATATCACATTGTTCAACAGTTCATCCCATTCATTTTCTCTCAACTTTTGAATTAAATCTTTTGTTGTTGAGACTAGACTCATGGCATTTAATATATATTGAGAATGACGTTGTAAAGCTTGACAAAGAATATCAGTAATCTCCATAACATTTTTCATCACATGCAAAATAAAAATAACCTCAAAAGATCTCAACCTATTATATGCACTATGAGCATCTCATCACTGAGAATAATTAGAAGCGGTATTTTTAAGATTTTCAAGAACTATGCTAGTTGCATTATACATCGTCAATAAACTAGTAATTAAGTTCAAGTGAAACTCTATCGAGTCTCATCAAAACATTGTAAAGTTCCAATTTGATTCATACCTATTCCAATTTTTAACTCATTTATGGAAACCATACAAGCAATTTCATTTGCTTGGGCTTTCTACAATTCATGTAACAACCTGTTTTCAGTGAAATCAGATTAGTGGTTTCGGGACCACAAATTCAAGGTCAAAATAATTATGTTATTATTATTTTAATGTCTATAGCATGTTAGTAGTGTCGTATAAAAATTTCGTTAAGAAATTTTATCGTTTGCATGCTTAATTTGATAAAAAAAAGGACTAAATTGCGTAAAGTGTAAAACTTAAGTTCTAGATGTTAAAGGTATTAAATGGCTATGAAATTAAATAGTTAAGGGATTTATGTCGTAATTATACCATTTTTATTATGAGTGGACAATTATGGACATTAAACATGTGATTTCAAAGGTTAATTAATAAGGTTAATTAAGTAATTTGATTAATAAATAAAGTAAAATAATGTAAAAGATGTTATCATCTTCTTGATTGAGATTTCACAACCGAAAATTAGGGTAGAAAGAAGCCATAGCTAAGCTTGAAGGTTCGACCAACATTTCCTTGTGCATATCAAGTTAAGCCTCGTACGGATCAAGATCGAGGAAAAGATAAAGTATTGGACTAGTTAATTCTATTCTGTCGTTTTTGTGATAGAGGTAAGTTCGTATGTTAATAAGCATTAAATTATGTGTTTAAAATGCTTTGTTATTATAATTGTGATGATATGACACCATGGAAATTCTTGACAAGTTATCGGCAATGTATAAATCTAGGTTGAACCTTAGGAATAGATAGGATACAAATGACATATCATTAGGGATTACTGTGTTTTGGGTGTTGGTCCATACATTCTACCGGTGGCTGAGTTTTTCGGCATGTGTTGAGGTTACTCATCAGCTTGTGTGAGCAGCATCGTGTAGCTACGTCTTGACCGTTAGCTTGTGTGAGCAGACCTGATGATAGCTCGAGATAAGCATTTACATATGAGATATGAGATTGAGATGGTTTCGACCATGTATTGACATTTAGTGTTCGAGATTCCTGAGTATCCGATATTATTCCAAATGGTTCAACGGGTAAACTAATGATATAGAAGGGTAAGAGATTGATACGAATTAGTGCAGGTATGTACGTAAATCATATAAGCATTGAATCCATGAAATTTGTGAGTTTCATGATTAACTATGTGAATGAATATATGTTAGTCTTGTGATTAAATGGAGTTGTAGTATATTATGTTTATATTACTTAAATTGTGAATGTATGGTAAGTTATATTTATTAGCCATACTGGCTTACTAAGCTTTATAACTTACTCTGTTTACTTTTCTGTATTTTATAGTGATTTCAAAGCTTGCTCGAATTGGGAGTTGTCAGAGATCTCATCACACTATCCAACCGTTGTTTTGGTACTTTTGAACTTGTGTACTTAGTTATATGGCATGTATAGAGATTGTGGTTAATATGGCCCATATGTTTGTAATGTTGATAGCCAATTGATTTGGTTTGTAAATGATATATGTTTTTGGTTATGTGTTTAGCCATGTGATTTGGCTTATTTTGGTATAGTTGGTTAGGTATATATATGTAAATGGTCTTTGATATTTGGTTTATAATTGCTATGTGAATGCCTTGTTGTGAATTGGTATTGAAGATAGCAAATAGTTGAAATTGAGAATGTATTAGCATGCTAAGAACTAGGCAAGATAATGCATATATGAAGTTGACCATTTAGGTGATTTTGGATGTGAAATTGATATGAATTTGAATGGCCCATTGTGATGTTTATGAGAAATGTTATTGTTGACATTGGAATTATATGAATTGGACTTGGTTGTGGTTGTTTTGAATGCCTATTGAGGATATGGTCATATGCTATTTGATATGTCTAGGTTGACAACACTTTAGGTGAGAAATGTGGCTTAAAAAAATGACCTATTTTTGTCCACAAGGGCGTGTGTCTTAGCCATGTGACCCATGACTAGGTGACATGGCCGTGTGTCCCCTGGTACTTATTTAGAAACCAAGTCAGTAGCTTCATACGGCCTAGCACACGGGCGTGTGGCATAAGTCAATATACCCTCCAGTTTTCGCACAACCTAGAACATGACCTGGCACACAAGCGTGTAAGGCCATTTCGAAGGGTACACGGGCTAGTCATACGGTTGTGTGGTTGGCCGTGTGACCTAAGTTAGTGAGTTACACGGGGTTGGACACGGGCTAGGACACGACCATGTGATCCTATTTCGAATATCCATACAGCTTGTGACATAGGCGTGTCTATTGGCAGTGTGAAACACATGGCCTGGCCCCACGGGCGTGTGTCCTTTGTATTTTGAAAATTTTCTAAAATTTCCTTGAGTTCTCGGTTTAGTACCAAATCACTTTTAATGTTTGTTTTAGGCTCGAGGGCTCGAATTAGGGACTATATGATTGTATTTGAATGATGATTGCTTGGATATGAAAATTGTATGATTGTTTAATCGATAAGTCCGGTAATGCTCCGTAACTCTATTTCGACGATGAATACGGGTTAGGGGTGTTACAATTCATCATGATGTTTGGAAGAAGTAGAAGTCATATTAATAATATCAGACAAGTCTTTGAAAAATTGATGCACTTTAGGCATTTCTCTAGCTACTACAACCAATGCTAACTGAAGACGATGAGCAAAACAATGAACATAATAAGCATATTGACACTCATTCAAAATCAAAGCTTGCAAACCATTCAATTCCCTACGCATATTGCTTGCTCCATCATATTCTTGACCTTGGAGATTCTGTATGTCAAAACCATGCTGCAAGAGAACATTAAAAATCTCATTCTTCAAAGTTAATGATGTAATATCTTTAACATGGACAATGTCAAAAGATAGCTTTTTTATCAATCCTTCCTAGTTAACAAATCTTAAAACAATTGCCATTTGCTCCCTTTTTTACTCATCTCTTGCTTCGTTTGCAATAATACAAAATTTTTGGTCACCAATTTCTTGACGAATTGCGTCACCAACTCTACTAGCATAAATTTGTATTATTTCCTTTTGTATTGTTGAAGAAGTATATGTAGCATTTTGTGGAGAAACTTTTAAAACATCTTCAACTTTCTCATTATATGATGCTAAAAGGGTTAGCAATTCAAGGAAGTTTCCACAGTTTTTTCATCCTAAGCTTTCATCACAACCTCTAAAGGCATAATCCTAAAACGGCAACCATCAAACAACATCTGTACTAGCTTTAAGAAGTAGACGATTAGTTGCAACTTGTTGTGTTGTTTGCCTATCAAGTGATGCTTTAATATGTTTAGCTTGATTCGTTAAATCAACCTAAACTCTTTGTGCATTGTTATGAGGTAAACTTAGATCTTTTCTGACATATTGCGTCCTTTATGTACGTTTTTTTCAATTACAAAAACCATTATAAATAAATGCTAATTTAACCAAACAATAAAACTACATCTACAAAACTTGGAGAAAAAAAAATAATTATATTTACACCGATGCCAACCAATTTTAATGAAACTACTTAATGAAATATTTTTAGTTTTACTCTTTAAATCTCTTATTTTCCATAAACATTAAGCTTTTAAGGTGTTGGGCTCACAAATATTTTAATTTATTAAATTTTAATTATTAAGACTTAGTGCTGGTTCTTAAAAAAAAAGTGTTGTGATAAAAATAAACTTAAATTTGAGGTGCCTCAGCTTTGTTTCTGGGTAAAATTAGATAATTTTTTGAGAGCCAAAATTAAATTATAATTCTTTTACAAGAGTTAAAATGTATTTATTTTAAAAGTAATTTACATAAATAGTCATCTAATTGTCAAAAAAAATTATTTTAGGCCTCAAAAAAGCTTACAATTTAAACACCCATGTTACATAGTTCTGTCATTTTGGTCATTCCCATTAAAATTATAAATGGCAATATGACGTGACATTTTAAAATAATGGTATAATAACAAATATAGCCCTCAATTTTTACCTATTATATTGATGTAGTTATAATTTTAAAAATTAACTCTCAAAATTTATGAATGTTCTCAATTTAATCCTAATTTAAGTTTGGATTCCCATCTAATGGCTTATTGGTCATTACAAACAAATGTTGGTGGGGGAGGGGAGAGGGACTGGAGTGGAGGATTTTAAAATTAGGATCAAATTGAAAACATTTGTAAAATTTGAGGGCTAATTTTTTAAAATTATAACTAAATCAATATAATATGTAAAAGTTGAGAGCTAAATAACTAAATCAATATAATATGTAAAAGTTGAGAGCTAAATTTCTTATTATACCGTTTTTTTTAACTACCACGTCAACTTAACTTTTGTGATTTTAATGGGAGTGACCAAAATAACCGAACAATATAAAATGAGTGTTTAAATTGCAAACTTTTTTATGTTTGGTGCCTGAAATGAATTTTTTTATAGCTAAATGACTATTTGTATAGTTTATCTTTTTTTTTTTTAATTGTAAACTTCTAACTTTATAAATTTTTTTAAAAAATTAAATCACAATTTATTATTTTAGACGACGTAAATTAACTTATATTTTTTTCAAATTTTGGAAAGATTAAAGTATAACCTTTTCCATTTCAGAGAGCAATTGCTCTGTAGCTTCCCCTTGCTTAAGTCATATTTGAACTATTTCTTTAAGTAAGGAAAATATTACTAATTCTTAGTGACATTAATTAGGCCATATCTATATCTATATATATTAAAATAAGTATAATTTATCAACGCATCACTTTTGCTAGAATTGAATAAAATGCTGGGAAAAAATTATCCCAAAGTTATACAAAATTTATTTTTATTTATAATCTCTTCAAACCCTAAAATAAATATATATGTATAAATACATCTGAATCTAAGTTGATTTTATTATTATAATTGTAATAATATTAATTAAATTAAAATTCAATCAATACAAAATATCTTTAAAAAAATGTATTTATATATTTAGGGTAGATTGTAAGAGGAGATTGATACCATTTTTGTGGGGGATATAATGAGACAAGGACCGAGGAGTTGAAGTAAGGAGAAAGACCCCGTAGCATAGAATAGCACAATCTTTTGGTCCTCACTCATGTATAAGAAAGCTACGGGTGGGGTTGCAGAAACAAGAACAAAAATTAAATCCCCCCAAAATAAAAGAGGATACAGTTGCTTGGTGTTGGGTCATATATATAAAAGGTCATTGGATGGCAGTCCCAACTTAAGCAATGCCAGCCGCTGTCCTACCGCACCAATATTTCTCATCTAAATCACTTCGTCTTATCCATCGGTTTTCACTTTTCACACTACTCACCCTTCTTTATGATTGCTGCTGCTGCTGCTGCTGTAGATATCTATTTACAATTTTACATGTGTCATTGCTGTGAACCAAACTTGATTGATCATTATCTTTTTTTGTGTGAAATGAAGGCCAAACAGTCGTATGTTTTGTCTATTTATATAAGTTAATAGGATTAAGAAGATGGTTCCAATAATTATTAGGTGATGAGGAAGATGATATTAATGATGATGTTGATGAGGTTATTTAATTTAATTTAATTTAATTACTTTATGATAAGATTTATGTGTAGATGGTTTTCATATTATGGTAGGTCTAGATTTGGGAGAAGACAACATCATATACAAACTTGAATAACCCTAATAATTGATTATGTAAGTCACTTAGGAGAAATTTTGTTTTTAACCAAATACACAGCTAATTAATTTTCTTTTTAGTTCCATAATCGGTCCAATGTCTTATTTCATTTTAATTGATTAAAATGTAAATTTTTTCAATAATGATAATTATTATTATCAAATCAAGTTGCCTAGCCAACATGACCAATACTTATTACATTTTTTATCCACTTGGTTTTTTTTTTTTTTTATTGAATTATAAATCTACCAAAATTTCCTGGCCATTCAATATATGTAAGGTAATATGAAGGTAAGTTCCAAAGCTAATTATTAGCATGGATTTGGGTGATGGATTGGGCACTGTTACATTAGATTAGATTCAAATCACACATCTTCACCATTCAACTCCATTAATGAATTTTCTTGGGCCCCCCCTTCTTCTTTTACATCAAGCAGGAAAATCTTTATAAATATAATTTAATTAAATGCAAAAATCCATAGTATAAGAACAATGCTTCATATTTAGTGGAAGTGATTTTTAAGATTTAAAAGGGCAGGTCTCATGTGTTCGGAGAAAAAAAAAAAGCAAAATTATTGTTGTAAACCCTATTGGGTTTAGTGGGTCGCCTTTTTTATGAGGCATTTATGTATGGATATGTCAATTTGCTGTTAACCCATCATCATTGAAAATCACAGGTAATGGAAATGGGAAGTAACTAAGAAAGAGAGAAGGAAAAAATCAATCCAAACTCATAAAGGGCAATATATACACTAGCTTTGAACACCATATATAAATAATTATAAAAATAAGCAAAAAGCTAACGCACAAAATATCAACGTACTAGAAATTAGTATATGTACAAGACGAAGAAGAATATGAACACACCAATCATGAAAGGGGGATTAAGGAGAGCCGTAAAATGGGGTTTAATAAGAGGCGTGTCAACCTTTGGAAGTGGATTGCTTTTGGGTTGATGACTGCATATTTATGTCATGCATCTCTCTTTCACTTGCTTCAAATTGTGAGCTAAGGATAGATTTTGAGCTCCACTTTTCAATGCTTTGACTTCAAGAGAAAAAATATGAGAGCAGAAAAACTCTCAAATTTGGAAAGATTTAGACCTTTAAAAAAATGAAATATATTTAAAATATGGGTTTGATTTAAACTTAAATATTAATGGTTCAAATTTAAATCCAATTAATAAATATTACTTTTATCATCACTATCATCTGTTAAGTTTAGCAATAAAAAAAATAACAATTTAAATTTAAATTTTATAATTTTATCTTCTGTTACTCTAAATTTAATGTAATTATCTAATAAAAAAATTGAGGTGAATCAACTTTTATCATCTCCACTATAACCCTTTTTTGATGCTTAAAAACTTTTGGCACTTTATTACCTAAATTATAATAATGCTGAGTAGGATTTGGTCATATGCAACAAATGAAAGATGAGCTGATCGTAGTAGAAGCGAAAAGAAAATAGAGAGTATTGGAAGAGAGAAATTGAAGTGAGCCCAAGGAAGTATTTTTAAAAGGAATTTGAAGTGACATTAAAAACATCATGTTTGGTAATGGTATAAAAATTGATGGCATGTCACATCTTCATTCTTGGTTGGCATGAATTGATGATTAGCATGCGCTGTTAGATTACTAATCTGTTTTGTTTTTTCCCTTTTTTTCCTTTTTTTTCATTAGATTGATTGATTTCATGTGTTGTTTTGGCATGATTTAAAATACAAGGAAAACATTGGGAAGTTAAGATATACATGAGAGATTTATTTAATAAATAAAAATAGTTGGATATTTAGTTTTTTTAAAGTGATTTGATTAGCATAGAAATTTAATTATATTTTGACAATTAAAGAGTTATTTTTTAGAGATAAATATCATATTTATTTAAGAGTGTTTTGAAGTAGTTGAAAGATTGATTTATGAAGGGTTGTATGTGATAAATATTTAGGATAATTAATGGGATAATTTGAGCTTTTAATTAAGAATTCAAAGCTATTAAAACATTATTGATTGACCATTGGAAGCCACGCATCAAGAGCAGTTTTTGGAGTGCCTTTATTGAAAATTTTATTGTGTTCTTATGGTTATTTTGTGACACTTTTTTCAGGCATACGAAGAGTTTGTTAATTGTATTATGAGGTATTTGGATGGGTGATTTATGATGATTGGGGTCAAATTTAGGGTTGCAATTACTTTTTTTAAATTATTTGTTGACATAGCATATAATATAAATAGTGTTATGTCAACATGAAATACAAGTGGATTGCTACGCAGATTGCCACATAGCATGCATTGTTAAAAAATCAATATTTTCATTTAAAAAGCAATTAAAGTCTTTTTGACACGTTGATAGCTTAAATTAATTAAAAAATAAAAATTAAATTAACAAAATATGTAAACTTTGAAGTCTAAATCTATCATTATTTCAATTAATTATTTAATTTTTATTTATTAAAAATACAGTCAAATTTTCAAACAGTTTTCAACCTTGTATGACAATTTTGAAAATTTTTATTTTTATTTAAAACAGCTCAACTAGTAAAAATAATAATTGATATTAAAAAACCAATATAGATATATTAAAATAATATATTGAAATGAAAGCAAAATTAAAGCACATTATTCCATTATTATATATCAAGCATAACACACTCGACTTATATTCCTTTGATTATAGGTTACAGATTTTGATGAGCAAAATGCATATATATATATATATATATAAGTTTAAATGTGACAAAGATATATATTAAAAAATTTATCCTTCCATCCCATAAGTAAAATAAATTTTTTAGCATTAAATATTTAGAATTTTTGTTAATTTGATATTTACTTTTTAAAATGACATAAAAATTGTAAAATTATTTTTTTACTTTATATAAAAAATATAAGTAATTTAAAACATTATAAATTTAAAAAAATTAAAAAATAAAGAAAAATATAAAAAAAGTTTTAAAAAATAATACATACATATATTATTTACTCCTTGAATAGTAAATAGAACTATTCAACTTAACTCACTTTCTGTTGAGCTTGGACTTATATTTTTAACATTGGGTTGAGCCAAGGTGGCTAATTTTATTTTTAATAATAAATATAAAAATGTTAATATTAATATTGATTTATTTTTACAATTAAATTTAAATAAAAAATTGTTATTATTTTTAAATAGTAAATTATGCCATTTGAGTGCATCAGGCTTGAGCTTAGACTCATCAACACTTCTTATGATAATAAAAGCTTTTCAAATTTAAATTATTCATTCAATTAATCCATATTAAATCATATTTGATCAAATATTTTAATTTAATTCAAATTATTTATATATTAAAAATGTTTTTATATAAATATAACCAAATATATATAAAATATTATTATAAAATAATTTTTAAATAATGATATAAACTTTAAATTTATTTAAACTGAATTTAATATAATATTTTGAGTAAACTATAAAAATAGCCATTTATATATTTTTTAAATTACATTTTGATTATTGAACTTTAATTTGTTACGTTCTGGTCACTAATAGTATAATTTTATAACATTTTGATCATTGTGCCGCTATTCGACTTTAGTAGTGTAATGGAACTCTGACGTAATACAAATTGCTTCGTTCAACATGATGTATTATATATGTCATTACCACAAAATTTAAATACATTTTTTAAAAATAACCATTTTTATTTTTTTACACTTCATTTCCTTTTTCCTTATTTCGTATTCTTTCCGTTTTTTTTATTGTTCTATTGTCTCTCCCAACTCACCCTCTCTTTAACACACTTCTTCTCTCAAGCTTCATCCACACTTTTTAATGGATATAATTGAAAGAGTTGATTAAATATAAATTTAAAAAAAAAAATCTCATATTTTTTATTGAAGCTATTAAAAAAGAAATTAGATTTAATAAATTTCTCATCATCTATCAAATCAAACAAGAGAAAAATAAAATAATGGCAAATTTATCATAGCAAGCCCAACTTGAATTTGCAACAAAATTCTCCAATATCAAATACTAGCAAACCTCTCAAACAATATCACTTTCACCACTAGCTTTCAGTCTCATTCAAGGCATCCCAACAACATCATTCACTTATCAAATAAACTTATATTCAAATCAACCAAATAGTCAAGCAAACAACAATCGATAAGGACAAAAATAAAAACCCGCATTAAGCCTAAGATCAGATTTCTAATAAAAAAATGTGTCAAAAATAGAAGAGAACATCGAAGAAAAAAATAGGGGGTCAAATTCGGGGCAAGGGGTTGGATGTACTCCTACGACTTGCTTTCCAATCCTGACAATCGAAAAAAGGTATTGGTGAGGCGGAATACGTATAAAAAAATGAGCTAATCTAACAACAGATGATAGAAATCCGAGCTTGAGTAATTCAAAAGTTAATAGGTTTTATATCCAAGGATTTTTAATGGGTTTTAAAGAAAATTTATTGGAGATTTGTGAAGAGGCAATCGAGGGAGCAGTTCAGCGTATGTTCGTCGGGGGCAATGCGGTGACCGCATTGGAACAGGCAGCCAGTGATCGTGAATGAAGCTTTGAGGAAGGGAGAGTGTTCTAGAAAACAATGATAAGTAGAAGAAAAAAAAAAATAGAGAAATAAAGAAAAAGGAAATAAAAGAAATAAGTAATTTAAAAAAAAAAACATGTTTAAATTATATGGTGACGACTGGATGACACGTTAGCATTTAATAATAAAATTTGTGTCATATCAAACTTCTGTTACACCATTATCGCTAGATAACGGTACAGTAACTAAAATGTTAAAAATTGATAATGTTAGTAATCAAAACGTAACAAATTAAAGTTTAATGACTAAAATATAATTTAAATCATACATAAATAATTATTTTTATAATTTTTTTTAAGTGTAATATATCTCAAACTTAGATGAAAGTAAAAGTTATTTATAATTGAAGAAAAATGGTAATAAGAAGAAGGATGAAGTCTCGAAATTCACACAAAAAAATGAAAAAAATTCCCAAGTTGGTAGTAAAAAAAAAAAATTTAGATATGTGAGGTTGCAAAATTTGATGGCATGGTAAAGTGTGTGGTACCCTGTTTGCTAGACAGTTTTGAGGTTTGCTTTACCTCCAAGAAACTGTCATTTCCGATTTTGTTAATTGAATTATAATACTTACATGCATCCTTGGACACAAAGCACTAACTTGGCCGAAGGAACTGAGATCTAGGTCTACCACTAGGACTAGGACTTGTGGCCAACCGGTATGGAGGCTGGGTTAGGATGCTATAGCACCATGCAAAGACCCAGACACCCCCATCCTGAATTTAGAAGGATGTATTGTTCAATATTTAATTAATATAAAATCACTTTTAAATTATTTAAAATGTCATTGAAGCTATCAAACATTGTATTCTAAATAAAAGAATTTAAATTCAAATTTTGAAGATAATATTATTAAGAGTGGTAATCATAAATCTTTATAAAAAAGAACCGAACATTTGCAAAAACTTTCCTTAATTAGCCTTCTATTGGACAACAGTGCTGATCGATGGCATTGGTACAAGACACAGAAAAATAATTTTTTT
Source organism: Gossypium bickii (assembly GCA_025503065.1). Classification (NCBI taxonomy): domain Eukaryota; kingdom Viridiplantae; phylum Streptophyta; class Magnoliopsida; order Malvales; family Malvaceae; genus Gossypium; species Gossypium bickii. Next base: position 139,154,969 of record CP106710.1, read on the forward strand.
ATTCCCATTTGTAAGAATTTGTAGTGGTGATATGGGGTTCACATCATTTTCTTCATTGTTTCAAACAACTTCTGTGCTTTAAATTAATTCCAGATTTCCAGTTTTGTAAGTTTTGCTTTATCTCTCTCTGGAATCCAATATTATCCATCTACACAGTTTTGTGGCAAATCCTAGGAGACCAACACAATACAAGGAATTTTTCCTTCAATTTAGTCCTCACTAAACAACCCCTCCAATTTTTTTAAAAAAATATCAATATATAATATTTATGTTATCCAAATTCAGATAGTATAAGTTTAGTCTTTCTAAATAATTTGGTTATACACAGTTTCCTATAGTAGAGTATGTAACTTTCCAAGTTTCAAGTTTTCTATGATCTACCAATCAAAAATATTATCTTTTAAATTTATCAAACTAGACTAAAGGCATCACAGTATAAAGATTTCTCCTAGAAAAACAAACCATTTAATTCTCAACTCAGCTATGGAAGCACTTGGTTTATTGTTCCACCTGCTCCTTCTAGGCCTTCTCGTCCATGCAGAGATAAATTTCACGTACAACGGATTCCTCAAAGCAAACGTGACAACGGAAGGAGCTTCATTTATCAAGTCCGATGGGATATTGGCATTAACAAACGATTCAGTGCGACTTATCGGGCATTCTTTCTATCCATCTCCAATACGATTTAAGAAAAGCAATCCCAACAGAACTGAAGCAGCTGTTACATTTAGCACAAACTTTGTATTCTCTATCCGTCCAAAGTACCCTGAGATTGGAGGTCATGGTCTTGCCTTTGTTCTCATGCCTACCGAAAAGCTGAAAAGTCTTCCAAACCAATACTTAGGCCTTCCGAATGACACCGACAATGCTCGTTTTTTTGCGGTGGAGTTCGATGTAGTCCAGAACGTTGAACTTCAAGATATCAATGATAACCATGTAGGAATAGATATATCCAGCCTGATATCCAACATATCTGAGCCAGCTGCTTACTATTCCTCCAATGACAACCGGAGCAACTCGGTTGCTCTCAAGAGTGGGGAACCTGTTCAGGCATGGATTGACTATGACAGCAACAAGATGCTGATGAATGTCTCAATATCTCCTTGTGGCACGTTGAGACCTCACCGCCCGTTGATATCATTCCCCATTGATCTCTCATTGGTGCTAGATGAGTATATGTATGTTGGCTTCTCTGCTTCCACCGGCTTGCTGGCGGCCTTACATTATGTACATGGCTGGAGCTTTAGTATTGAGGGAAGGGCACAAGATTTAGATCCAAGAAAGCTCCCATTTCTGAATAGTAAGCCTAATAAAATGATGCACAGCAAGGGATTTGCAGTAGGTATCACTTTAGCAAGCATTACTCTGATTTTCCTAGCGATCATTGGTGTTATTCAGATCATATTCAGAATCAGAGATGGAGATGAGATTATGGAGGATTGGGAAATTGAATATAGAGCGCATAGATTCAATTACTCCGAGCTCTTCTCCGCAACAAGAGGGTTTAGAGAGAAAAACCTCGTCGGTTCTGGAGGGTTTGGGAGAGTTTATCGGGGGGTGATTCGTAGTACCGGACTAGAAGTGGCAGTTAAGCGGGTGTATAGTGGTTCTCGTCAAGGAATGAGAGAATTTGTTGCTGAAATTACAAGTGTGGGGAGGCTTAGGCACCGGAATCTTGTACACTTGCATGGCTGGTGCCGAAAGCAAAACGAGCTCCTCCTTGTTTATGATTACTTCCCCAATGGGAGCCTGGACAAGCTTTTGTATGAAGATGGTCCACTGAAGGGAAAAAACCTTACTTGGGACCAAAGGTACAAGATTTTAACTGGTATTGCACATGCATTGCTATATCTCCATGAAAATTGCAACCAGAGAGTAGTTCATAGAGATGTCAAGCCAAGCAATGTCCTGATAGATGAAGATCTAAACGCAAAGCTCGGGGATTTTGGCCTGGCCAGAACTTACGAACACAATAATGATCCACAGACCACACACATTGTTGGTACACTTGGGTATTTAGCTCCTGAGCTCACAAGGACCGGGAAAGCCACCACAAGTACTGATGTCTATGGTTATGGTACACTTATGCTTGAAGTTGCCAGCAGGAGAAGACCGATTGAACCCCAGAGCGGTGCTGATGAGCTGGTGCTGGTGGACTGGGTTAGGGAATTGCATTCTCGAGGAGAGATCACCCGAGCCATTGATCCCACACTCAAAAATTATCATTCAGGCGAAGCTCAGCTGGTGCTTACCCTTGGTCTTTTATGCTGTCATCCCCATCCTGATTACAGGCCCACCATGAGAAGAGTCGTGCAACTTCTACTAGGAGATGCCACCCTTCCTCCTCCACCCCATGATATTCATATGGAAGTTCCTATTGCAATAACAGAGTATTCGGATACCTTTGGTGATGATTCCGACAATCCTTCTAGCCAAAAAATGTCTTCATCCTCAAGTAAGAATAGTTGGATAATTGGTCACACTACAAGAGTTACCTTCTAGATCATCTTATCATGATAAGGAACCATCAAATATGACTGTAAAAAACAGGGCATGAATAACACTAAATCATTGCTACGAGTATATGACAGATTTAACGGATTATAAAAACAAAAAATGGAAAATCATGTCCATCCACTGATTCCTTAGCTTTTAATTTTCCTTATTTGCTTTCAAGCATCATATCCATGTCTACCATATAAGATTCAGTAGCTGCAGCATTTTAAACTTTTTATGACAAATTCACCAGAAATGTTGACTTGTGATGAATAACATGGCAACTTGACATTTTTCTTCAACTTCAGTTTTCAATCAATCGTCCAATTTTCATTGTTTAAGTACAGTAAATATGTAACCAACTTCTGACTGTAAATTAATCTTCACCGTGTTCAATAAGTTTATGATCATAAGTCCATAAAATATTTTCTTTCAACTTACAGTGTCAAAAAAACAACTATCAAGGGAACTTCTCAAGGAAATAGTTAAGAATAAAATAGATGAAGAAAATATTTTTATACCTATAGTAAACCAAAATAGTTGGCATGAGATTATATCAATATTAGTAGATTAAAAGATAACAGTAAAAGACAAAACATTCATTAATCAAGTAATTAATTTTTCAAGTAAAAATATGATTAATTTAAAAAGAAATTAAAATTATTGATATCCATCTCGTTTTCAAGCAAACAATTCTATCTTGCAAACACCTAAGTGATTGATTATGTTCTCAAATTTGGACCTGAATCAATCAGCACATGCAGGTGATGAACTTGGTACTTTCTGACACGAACTAAGTTGCTGATGTATTACCTTGAATTTCTCTTTGAGCCTATTAATCTGCAAAATCCCCATTCCGTATAACACGTCAATTGGAAAAGAAGCATGCCAAGATTAACATTTGTAAAGGACATTAAATAGATTTGGAATAATACCCTTTTGAGATCAATCTCTGTATCTCTCTTTCGTTGGCCCAAAGAGTGTCGCAGGTTGCTGATGTTAAATACATTATCCATATCATCGGAAAATGCAGATTCTAGGTCTTCCCGGAGAAGTGCAGGTAATTTGTCCACAACTGGCATTAGAAGAAAGCAGTTGAACTGCAAAACATTGAGAAAAACAGTGAGGGAAAAAATCAAACCAGACAGTAATGACAAGTTAGTAAATCAAAAACGAGTGTTCCATTTATATGCATTTAGCTAATGAGAAATCAGCTTAGGATGGCAAGTGGCAACAATAGCATAGCATCAAATAATTAGAAACAAAATAAAAATAAGCAAACCTTTAGTTCAGCAGAGGCCAAGAAGTATTCTCTTATGCCATGAAATATCTGTTGTACCAATGCATAAACAATCCTTTCTGATGAAGGACCAAGTCTCCGGTTCCAAAGTGTGCTATCTAGAAGGTCAGCAAGTTTTGTTTCTACTGTCTGAGCAGAAGAGCCTGAATCAATGCCTGAGGATAGAGGAACTTGCTTTATATCTGCTCTGGACTTTGTCTCATGCTTCTCTGCAGCAACAGACCCAGGCAATGACTCTTGGGAATTTCCAGGAGATACAGAAGTCACTGCCACACTGGATTGCTCGGTTCCACCAAATGAGTCTAAAAAATGACGTAGCCCAGCCCGATTCTGAAAATTCAACATATGGTGCAAGATGAACAGAGCAACAGCTCAGATGTACCAACAGAACAGAACATATGCATGTCATTCTAAATTCAAGAGTTGATGATAAATCCTAAAGCAACATGGAACAACCAGAAAGAAAATAAATCATAAAAACCGTGGAGGAATTGCAAGAATTGTTTTTCTTTAGCAAGCAGTAACAGTAGACACAATAATTCTTAAATTGGACATGTGAATCAGCCATGGCCAATTCCACCATCCAAGTCCAGAGATATTAGACTTCTTTATAGTAAAATTTAAGATTAACTTTAGAAGCTTCACTTTCATGAAATAATATGTGCTCATAAGTAACTGACCTTGTTGTGGAGGGACCAGGATACGTAACGGGTTGTGCTTACTAAATCCTCCAAGCATCTGCAGCAAATATCAAACACTGGGTAATATTTGGTGATTAAGAGGCTCCATCATCTTTACTTTATTAATTATCAGAATGTATTTTTATGGCTTAAAACGACCAACAACTTAATATGAGTCAACCAAAAAACACCTCCAAGCAAAAATCATTCTTTGTTCAGTACCTCTACTAACAAAAAATTTATACAAATAATGGCAACTTGGAATAAATTATCAAACTATGCATTGCAAATTAGCATTAACGAACATAATTGGGTTGCAATAAAGGAAAGTGACCTACTTCTCACGGCAAGCTCCTTCAGTAGATTCAGCAAAGTTGTTGAAAGCAGTAGCAACACGCCTGAGAAACACCTCATGGCCACTTAAAAACTCTCCATCTTTCTGTTTGAAATCAGGAACATTCAAAAGAATAAACCATAATAAAAGAAGAACAATACTTAATTGCATGAGAGTCCTAGACTCTGGGGAAGGAAAAAAAGCTCACAAACCTGCATAAGATATATGGATATAGGAAGTAATCTCTTCAGAATGTACAAGAGCCTACAACCCAACTACACAAGGAAAACAAATATCTCATTTAGGACACTAGTAACAAAATCAAGCAGACAAAATCAAACTTTTATTGTCAAGTTGGTTGTATGATATGATGCCTTGCACCTTTTGACCATGATACATCCTCCCCACTCATATGCCTAGAAAGTAATAACTCATATATCAAGTAAAGGACAATCACATAATGTCCACCTTTTTTTGCCTTATTACAAGTTTGGTTAGAGAGGTAAGAAACTGGAACAAAAGGATACATTGTTACAAAGCCAATGGCACCCGGTTGAAAAACCTATCCTTTATCTGCTTATCAAAGACCCCAAGCAAACACATTCCTCTCCAAAATGTTATCAAGCAGTAATTCTTGGTGCAAGAACTAAATGGATCGAGAATCTAACTAAGAGGTTTTCCATCATTTCAAAATCTTAATTTTCAGGTTTTAAAGTATTTCACAACCATTAATTGAGTTAACAACAAGAAAGCAACAGAGAAACAAGAAAAAGAAAAATAATAACTGAAAGGTAGAGATAGCTAATATCACTTTTCACCTGATGGAGGAAAGGTTCAAAAGTGTCACGAGCCTTTGAAACCGCTATAACACAAGCTGTCCTGATTTCCAAAATAAAAGGTGGAAAAGAAATAATTAGAACTGTTCATTGCATATGAAATGAAAACGAACAATTAGCAACAGAAAGACGATAAGCCATAAGTAGATCCTACCTTGAGTAATTTGTTCCATCATGAATATCTTCGACTCCACAAGCATTGACAATTTCTTCCCTTGTAATTGGTGGGCATTTTATCCCTCCCACAATAAAGCGGAATTCAGCCATGGCACGATGATATTGTGCACCTCCATAAAGACGCATTCCAGAATTCTAAAATACAATGAAACCCACATGAGCAGAATCTGGAAAATTTTTCTAACTCACAAATTTCCATCCATTTTATGTATGGGAGGATTAAGGAAGAAAGGAAAATATCTTTTCTAAACCAAGAGATCTATGAATTCTATAGAAAAATCAACTTAATCTAGAGAATAAAGCTCTGGCCAAAAGAAAAGGATTGAGATTGAAGAGAAAAGCAAACTTGACTGGTACATTAGTATAACCAAAACAAGAAATACACTGAAAATTCCAGTTTTCAAGAATATTTGAAGTCAACCATCTCTTTAGCTTACAGGTATTATCTTTACTTAAATTAGAGATTATAAGGTCTGGCCAAACGATAGGATAGTGATTGAAGTGAAAAACAGACTTGATTGATTACATCGTGGTCATTAGTACAACTAAGACAAGAAACACATTAAAAATCCAGGTTTCAAGAATATCTAAATTTAACCATCTCTTTAGCTTACAGGTATTATCTTATGTGGCAATTGAAGACCATCAGCACCCACAAATGCTCCTCCATTAGTTCTCTCATCTACTAGTGTTTCCCCTGTAATAAGTCACATCGCATTATTGTTAGTGATCCAACATCACAACTGAGAACAACTTAATTTATAAAAACAAGTGATATCTTCAAAAGAAATATTTCAAGTACCAAATTTATCTGGAGGTGCAACAACTGTCCCTTTCAGTAGCAACGACAACTGAGAAATAAAGCGTATTTAAGTCAGAATGCATAACATGAACTGGAATGACAATTTTGAACTTAATGTCAATGTCTTCTATATTTATTTGAATTTGTATGTAAAATTTCACTGATTCAAAGGAACGGTATTTAAATCCTGATATGACATTTAAAGTGTCCCACCTTATTTGCAAAGCAAGCTGAAATAAGATATGCATGCAACAGACAGAAAGACATGATAATACATAAAAACCTTGGTTAGGAATAGATCATGAAAAGCTCTTCCTTTTTCCCTCAATTTCACTTCATCCAAAGTGCTGCATGTAAAGAAAAGAATGAAAAGATTATGGTGAAGAAGAAACTGAAAGCAGCACAACCAGATATATAGGATTAAACCAAGCTCTATAAAACAATAATAATAACAGTAAAACCAATAATATATATTTGATTCTGCACACTGCAAATCATCATCTTATTTAAGTAGTCAAACAGCTTTAATAAAATCCATCAAAATTGCTAAAAGAAAAAAGCTCAGCAAGAACCTGAGTTCTTTATTTATTTCTGTCAACTTTCTTGTGGTGCTGTGGTACTCCTTCTCAAGAAGTGGAATGATCGAAGGAACGCTATCCATATACCTTGCAATTATATATTTCCAAATTTAATTTGCACAGTACAGTCTCAATACCCTTGTTTTAAGTTTATCTGAATGGGAAAAAGCAGCATGCATACCTTTTCTGTAACAATTCTTCTAGAAAATGCCTAAGTTTGCTTACACCTATTCTACTTCTTTCTTGCTTTGACAATTGTCGACCTAATTTTTCCTCCAAAGATGCTATGTCTTGCACCTCTCTAGATATTATTGCCTACATTAGAAATCAAAGAGTGGGGAATGAATGGATCAACCAGGTTTAAATCCCAATACACCATACTGTACAGCATCAAGATAGTTAATATTTTAGATTTATTGACTACTTCAAAAAAAAAAATCGTTAAGCTCTTTGCGTTATGCCCGTTTTAGGGATGACGCTTTAAAGACTTCCCACAGAAAACTAGACTACCCACCATAAAAGGAAGGAAACAAGTATTAACAAGCACAAGTTACAAAAGAAGCAGAAACTTCTCAGTATCATAACCAACTCCATGACTTTACTGCAAGCAAAAGCAAACCTGTTTAAACTCATCATTCGATCTGTAAACAGAGTCATGCTCGGAACCAACTCTTCCAGAAGGCACTGATGTAAAGAACGGAGAGTCACCCAATATGAAGCCATCAAGCGTACACGCAGGTGGAGAGAGAAAAACTTCCACATCTGAAGACCGTGCAAACTGAGGAATCTTGGTATCAAGCTTGGTAGAGACAACAACAGTTCTTGAAAGCTCTGGATCAATCTAACCAAGTATCAACCAACAAAATGTTAAGCTATGCAACATCATCAGAACAGAAATACAAAAATTTAAATGAATCAAATCCTTTCTTTGCAACTACAAGAGGTAGTTTATAACACCAGAAAACTAAACAGCTAAAGCTAACAGTATCTGTAAATAGGAATGTCATAGATTATATTAGCTGATAGATTACTTAAAAGCGTTGCATCAACCAAACAACTCAAAAGTGCGTTGGCTTTGATCCACTTAAGAACTAGTAACCTGTCTCACATTCTCAACCCTGCATTCTTTGAGCTAAAAAGTTAACACATATAAGCAGTTGGCAGGAAAATTACATACTTGCATTACAACTCTTCTTGTCATTGCATTACTCCAGTCACTACAATCTTCGAGACATAATATAATGAACTCCTTATGCTGCATTTTTTTTCTCACTATGGACTCCACAGCACGCGCTTGGCTCTGCTTGAATATCACCGCTCGTCACCAGTACAACCGTCACATTACAGAAATGTAAGAAACAAAATTAAGTAGAAACGCTTGGTGGGTTGAGAAAACACCTGCAAAGCACGATTCTTTCGAGCCGGAGCAGGAGCAATAAGCCCAGGAGTATCAATAATAGTCAAATTGGGACAGTGTTTGTATTTCACTTTAATGATGATTTCTTTAGCTGAGAATTGACATGGCTCACGTTCCAACCTCATATTTTCATCTTCAATGTAGGCCTAAAATGGAAAATCACATTGATGGGTTCATTTAGAAAATTTAAACTCGAATTGCAGCTAGAAAGAGAGAGAAAATAATGGGAAAAGAAATTGTATAAGAAAACCTGAATATCGGCGAGAGACTTTTCGTGGGCGAGAGTGGGGTCATCGTCAGAGACGAGATGACACAATGGGACGTCGCAAAGAGGGTCGTAAGACATATGAAGAGTGATGGGTCGGCGAGTCTTTGTTCCGCCGCCGACGTGGTTGAATTGGAAGCCCATGAGTGCTTCGACCAACGCACTTTTGCCGTCCGTTTGGTGTCCAACGACTAACACAGCCGGCGCGTCGAAGGGAGCTTCTAGCTCTTGAGCTAGACCGTGAAGCTCGTTGTAGGCCTCGTAGAGAGTTGAGTGTGGGTTCAGTGTTTCTTCCTCCATTTCAGTTTCTATTTTAGTTGCTTAGTCCTAAGCCTTAGGCTTAGCCACTGCTCTGCTTCAAAGTAGTCACTGTAGGGTGAATGAAAGCGAAACTACCTTTTTTTGGCTTTCAGCTTAGCGGAAATGGATGACCTGAATGCGCTATTCGTCAAAGCTTCACGGCAATCCCCCTGGATGATGTGCCACACGGCAGAATTTTATTGTTGTGTTTTTTTCTTTTTCCAGCTAATTGGGGTTTATGACTGATATTTCAATTTATTTTAATTGTTTTACCATCAGGCATCAATTCGCCCTTCATTTGGTTATTAAATTATTAAACCATATTTTTATATACGGATTAAGTTCTTATCGTCTCCTATGTTTTTTGTCTTTATTTATACTATAAATCCACACATTTGGGAAATTATTTAGTACAATTTCGTGAAATTTGTAGACTTCACAAGTAAAGTTAAGAGTATGACAAGCATTTTATATAGTGTAATAAAATATTAAAAAAATACATGTCAATTTTGTAAAGTTACTTGTTAATATATCGTAATTTGATATGTCAAATTAAGCTCTTTAAAACACTCTACGAGTTTATTCTCAAGTAATTTAGTATTTTTTCTATATTTTTGTTAATTTTTTGTTTTAACCATGGGGAACATAACAAGATTTTTGAGTTAATGTAGGGAGACGACAATGGTCTGACCTCGAGGAAAATAATATTCAAGGTGTGTGTCGCAACACTAATACTATGAAAGTCGCGACACCAAGTCTCTTTACCTTGAGGGTGCAAAACTTCAACGAGAAATCAACCTAAAGCCAATTGTCAAAAAAGTCGAGACATCAAATCTGCAAGGTCGTAATATCTCTGAAAGTGTTAGAAGTGAAGAAATTATGGTCAACACCAGTAATGTCACGACACCAAAGAACCCCCACTACCAATAGTGCACCACTGTCAAGAATGTTATGACACCCAAGCCTGAGCGTCGCGAGACCAAAGCCTGATTGATAAAAAACTGTAAAGGCAACCTTTTGTCCAAACAAATTTTAAGTCACTTTCACAACTTTATAAACTTTGAAAGAAAAATTTTGTTAACTCCTAAATTTATAAATTACTTGAGTTAGATTTAGAAAAAAAAAATTGAATTTATTTATAGCAGTATCTCATGGTTTGAACTATCAAAGGGAGAAAATTTTAAATAAACTAATACTTCAGACAAATAATTCACAAATCTAATCTAACCTTTTTTTTATATACATGCGCGGATGAATTAATAGAAAATGTCTTTTTTTTTTTTTTTAATATTTGTGGGATTAGGCGGCTTTTTTTAATATTTCTAGGATTAGGCTAATTTTTGAAAATGCGTTGAGTTATATTCGTTTTTAACGTGCTTTGCAAGAAAATGCATTGAGCTAGATACATTTTCAGTATAAGTTGCAAGCAAACGCTTCTAGCTAGACGTGCTTTACTGCTTTATCAGCAAAACACTTTTAGCTAGACATTTTTTTCTTAACGGCTACCTACAACGGGCAAATTCCAATGACTACTTTCCCCACCCCTCATGGTAAAAAAACGACCTATTTAAAGCCCCTCTATTCCTTTTTTTCTTTTCAATTCACTCTCAATTCTCTTTCAATTCTCTCTCAGTTCTTTCTCAATTCACTCTCAATACTCTCAATTCTTATTAAAATTGTCTTAAGTTTTTTTATTATTTAATTTTGTATTATGAAATTTAATCATTTTTTAATTCTTAATGATCAATTCTCTTATTCATTTAATGACAATCACATTTTGGCCTTCCAATTGCAAATGGTAAGAAAATATTTATATTATTTTTAATCTAATTTAATTACATTATTAAGTTGTTATATTGAAATTTAAAATTTTGTATGTTTTTTCTATAATTAGGTGGAAGATCAAATTTTGGAGACATATATTCGCAATCTATCTGCTCCCTCTATCGGCTTTAATCGAACCATACTTGAGAGATGCAGGATTCTTTCACGTGGCTCCTATGCTTGGGGGTGTAAATTGGATCCCACACTTGTCAGCGCGTTAATGAATAGATGGAGACCCGGGACACACATATTTCATCTTCCATGCGGCCAATGTACAATCACATTGGAGGACGTACAATTACAGCTTGAGTGTACAACCTCTTAGCAAGTTCAAGGTCGGATGTCCCTTCACAGGTGGAGGTTGTAGGGAGCACATCATCCTTTCTTGTATAGTTGTCGGTACAACCAAAATCACTTTCAGATTGCCAATCGGTGAAACTTGATGACATACCCCTGTAAGTATTCCTGGGGTAGAACATCGGACTCGCGAAGTTGAAATCAAAACCACTAACAAAGTGTCGTGCTGGGGTGTAGAAGTCTCAGTTACTACGATACCCCGACTGTTGGACGTTCTGTCTGTTGCAATAGAAATCTAGGGATGAAACCGATGAGTGTTTTCCCATTGATAATTCTGGAATATCATAATGAGAGCTTTCTAACAAAGTCGTGAACTCACTGCATAGCCATGTCTTTGGACTCTCAACTTCCTCTTGTGTTCCAACCTTTCGAATTGGAACAGATATCGACCTCTGTTTGTCTTCACCTGTGTTGCCAAACTCCGCATATAACTCGAGTTTTGGGCCTTCGACATCAAAAACCTCATATTTAACGGGGCCCGTCGACGCTAAATATCTATATTTCAAGGACGATAGTCTTATCTAGGCGGATCCAATGACTTTCTGCCTAATTCTTCTACGGAGTTTCGACAATTGTATGTTCGAGTTGAAAGCCAACCGTGCTGTATACACTGATGAAAGTGTAACGACCCAAAATCCGTGGGCACCGAAAAAGTGTGTTATCGAGTTTCCGCCTTAGTAAATCGAGTAGTAAATAATTATTAGGAGTAATTATGAGTCTAACAGTGTGTTTAATTAGATTTTTATTTAGTGAATTTAGCTTAATTTAAAGTAATTAGGAAAAAGGATCAAATTGAATAAAGAGTGAAAGTCTAATTATAGATTAAAAAAAAGTAAAAAGGGCTAAAATGGCAATTAAGCCATTTAGCATAAGTTTAGGCGGCAAATGAAATAAAAATCTTAGATTTTTACTTAGATTTTAAATTATAAAATATATATATTAGTAATAAATTATAATAAACTAATTTAAAATAATTATTTTAATTGATATTATATTAGATAAATTAAATAAATGACAAATGTATGGTAAAGATTAAAGACAAGTGTAATTGTAATAATTATATAGGTACACTTGTAATAAAAATAAGCCTTGCTTAAATAATAAGTAAAATATTATTTATAATATATTATTATTATTATTATTAGTTAAAATAAAAGAAATAAAGTGAAGTTAGTAAAAAAAAAAAAAGAAACAAAAGAAGAACAGAAAGAACAGAGAAGTATTTCGAAACAAGCAGGAAAGAAAGAAAGAAAAAAAAAAGAAGGAAAAACTAAAGATTCAAGGTTTTAAGCTTTAAAAGGTAAGTCAATCAAGTCCTATTCTTTTAATATTGATGTTTTAGAAACTTTAAAGTAAGATTTTGATGAAACTAAGTTGATATTTTGAGAGTTTATAGGTTTTCAAGTATAGTTGATGTTGAAGAAAAAGATGAATTAGGGACTAAATTGAATGAAATTTAAATTAGAATTAGTAAAAGGATTAAATTGTAAAGTAAGCTATAAAAAAACAGTTTTAGGACAGTAGCAGGAGGGTAACTTTGAAAATTCACCAAAAATTGTAGAAATGGAATTAGAAGTTGAGTGAGATATGAAATTAAAGCTTATTGAGTCTATTTTCATATGAAAGAAACAGAGAAAGCAAAGAATTCTGTATTTTGAGATATTTAGATTCTTGTGAGACTGGTTTAGAGTGATTTTGAAACTCCCTGTTCTGACTTGGAAAAATCATTAAAAATTGTAACAAAATAATTTTGGGACATAATTTATATGGTTAGATTTCTCAATGAGTCTATTTTTAGAAGAAACAAACTAGAACATCATTTGAATTCTGTACAAAAGGATAATTAAATTTTAGCAAAGAGTGGTCAGAACTGTCAGACAACATAATAGGGGTGATTTTAAAGAATAAATTGTACTTATTGGCTAAATCAAAAAATTCTTAAAATTTTATGGAAAGAAGATATATGAGTCTAGTTTGATATAAAATTTATGGATCTTAATTTGGAATTCTGTAACTTAAGATATAGATAATTTAGTGACAATGACTCAGGTAGACAACCTTGAAAGAACTTATAAGTAAATAATAGAATTGTATATAAAGAATGTGGAATGAAGAGCAAGAGTAGGAATTGAATAAAATTCAATTATTTGTTGTAATTAATTCTGTAAATAATAATATAAATTGTTATTATTATTTTCGTAGCTAACAAGGAAAACGAGGCATCGGCATCCAAGGAAAAAAAAAAGATCATGGAGGAGTAAACTCGTATTCCGGGTTTGTATTACTATAACTCAAACTATTTATTAAATGTATATTGAATTTATAGTATATGTTATGGAGTAATTAAGATAAGGTAAGTAATAGTATTTGAAATTAAGTAAGAATATGTGTGAATATTGAATTATATGTGAATTGATATAATAGATGTTTTGAATTAATTGAATATTTGAAATTGTTGTGGAAATGAATTCGAAATTGGAAAAGTAAAATAATACTCTATTAACTTGTCGGACTAGATTTGATACAAATGGCATGCCATTGGATTTGTGATGTGATGAGGAGATTTGTAGCTCGGCCGAGAAGATGATTCCGTTATTATATACTTCGGTTTATCCGAAGAGGCATTTAATGCCTTATTGGTGTGTTTGGGAGGATATCATATACTGGTGTGTTTGGGAGGATTTCATTATTCTGGTGTCTTTGGGTTGGATACGCTGGTGTGTTTGGGTAGAATCCACATATCTGTCAGAGTCCGAGCCTTATTAATAGGGTAAATAATTGAATGGAACTTTGAAAATAAGACTGGTTGATTTGGCTTTATTGAAAGATATGTGAAAGAATGTATGAGTTAAATGATGAATTAGTATGTGAAAATGAAATGTGAATTTAAGATTTATGAAATGATATATAATTATGTATAATTAGTTTAAATGATTTATAAAGCTTATGGTTGATGTTTGTAATTTATTAATGTTAAATAGTTTGGTTTATAGTAATACCACTGAGTATGAAATACTCGGCAGATCACGATTGTTTTAAATGCGCGAGTCATTAAAGTTACAGATCCGGTTCAGCATCCAGAACGTTCCCGACTCCAACAAGAAAATTTTGGTGATGTATTTCTTCCTTTTGTTTAAGTGGCATGTGCTAGGTGGTTGTACATGAGTCATGTATAGATATATATATATATATATATATATAGGTTAAATGATTTTGTTGTAATTAGATAATTATGAAATTTTGGATGATAAGCAAGTTTAAAGCTATAAATTAGTAAATTTGGTATTAAATTTTGAAATGAATGAAAGATATGAATTAGTTCCTTATATGTTAACACTTTAAAATTTAAGTAATAAATCAATGGATTAAGCATGATCTAGTAGTGATTGAGATGTAAATTCTTTGGTTGAGACTTTGGTATTGGTTGTTTGGTTTGAATTTGCAGGGGGTTTTAGGCAAAAAGAAGCAGAAATGCTGTCGAAATTTTTGTAAAAAAAAAAAAATCTAGAATACTCGAACAAGTCCTGTTCTACTTTTAATAAATGTTTTGGACTTTGAAAGTCTATTATAGGGACTTATTTAATAATTATACTATGAATGTTATTTTATTTGTGAATTATTTGTAAATAGTCTAATATGTCTGATAATGCCTCGTAACCTTATTCCGGTGACGGTTTAGGGTTAAGGGGTGTTACAGAAAGAATGCCTTCAACGTCGATGTCACGAATTGCACCGTTGTAATAAACAATAGAATTAACTCGTCTACTAATTTCAAACCAAATAACTTGTTTCACATGTTTAAAATAAAACATTATGAAAAAAAAAGAGAGTAGTAATTATCCATTAACAACAAAAATTGAAACTTACTTGATATATTTACATGTTTACTGAAAATTTTGCCTTATGGAACGCCTTGCGAAATTCACTTTCTTGTGTTTTAGTATGCTCAAAATTTCCTTATGGCGTCACCAGCTATACTACTAATTCATTTATACAACTTTTGCCTCAATAGCATGGCCTACAAAAATATTATCCCAAGAATCCCAAGATATCTGAAGGATTCCCGCGTGAGGAAATGTTTCAGGGCGGGTTGATAATAGGAGAGTAAAAACGGTCCCAGCAAGGCGCATTTTGAGTAAATTGGACTTAAAGCGCGTCCAACTGGATGTGTTTTTAGTGAAATGTAAATTTACTACTTAAATGTGAATTTAAATGATTTGACAATAAATTTAATATAAAAATATTTATTATAATAAAATTGATAATAAATTAATTAAGGATAAACTACAAAAATAGTCACTTTTGTTTGTCTCAGATTACATTTTAGTCACTTATGTTTGAAATGTTACGTTTTAGTCACTTATGTTATCGTTTTGTTACAAAGTGGTCACTTTACCGTTAAACTCCATTACCTCCCTAACGGCAATCCTACATGGCAATCCAAATGGATTTTAAGTACCAACTTGGATGTTCAGTTGTTGAGATAAAAATAGATTTTTAATTAAATAAATTTAATTTGGACTGCCACTAGGACATCCAAGTTAACATTTAAAATCCATTTGGACTACCACGTAGAACTGTCGTTAGGAAGGTAACGGAGCTTAACGGTAGAGTGACCACTTCGTAACAAAACGATAACGTAAGTGACTAAAACGTAACATTTCAAACATAAGTGACTAAAATGTAATATGAGGCAGACAAAAGTGACTATTTTTTGTAGTTTACCCATTAATTAATACAAATATTGAAATTAAAACATTAACAATAAATATTTCATTTATAAAAGAATAAACTTAATTTTCTTGATATTTATACTAGTCTTCTTTCCTAGAATAAAAATTTTGCCTTCATTTTTTTTTCTTTTAATTTTTAATGCTTTTATAACTTACTTTATTGTTAATTATTAAAATGAATGTTCAATTGATCTTTTCAATCTTCAAATCGTAAAATCAATATTGAATGACAAGTTTCAATAGAAATCACGGGCAAACTTCAATCAAATTTAAAGTTTAATTGCAAAATTCAAACACATCAAAAGGAAGAGTATCAATTTGTCCTTAATTTCAAATTACAATAAAAAATATGAATTAAAATAAAATATTTTGACAAATTTTAATAATATCTACTTAATTTCAAATTTTAATAATATTTTGACTCGACCCATAAACACCTCTGATCATGAAAAGAAAATTCTCGCATCAACTTTGGCATAAAACAAATAGGGTCATTTAGTTCACAAAATATTATATTATCGTTGAAATCTTACATTCTTTAATCACCTTTGGTTCAACAACATTACCTTTAGTTGATAATATAATATTATTAGCAATGCCAAATTTTAGTAATATACGGATAATCTTAATACCATATATTTATCGGTAATTTTTTTTTTTAAACAAAGATTAGATTGGGCTTCTTATTGAATAAAATAAGTCTAAAACAATAAAACAAATGAAATATGAAAGAAGAAGAAACATAAAAAACAGGCCAAAACATGTTGGTCCATTATGAAAAATCTAACACTAAGGCCCAAACTTTTGAAACAAAACTTGCAAAAGAATTCTCTGGAAAGTAATTAAACCGCCACGTCCTATGCCCAATCAAATCGACTGTTTCGCCTGCCTTGTCTGGTCACATCGGTCATTCCATTTCATTTATGGCAAAAACTAATATCGAGGGGAGTAATAAACTCATCAGACTGTTTGTTTTTCATTTTGAATCCTCCCCACTTTCATTTCATCTCTGTCTTCCTCAATTCGGCTCCCTAATGCTCTTATCCTCTGCCTGCTCCTCTGCATACCTGGGCACTCCATTCGTCGGGTAAATTTCTTCTCTTCTTCTCAGTGATTCCGTAGCTAACAAATGGGCGAGATTATTTACTAATCTTGGAGTATACTCGAATCTTATTTGTCTGATTTTTGCCTTCATTCTGTGAATATTATGTATGTAAGCCCCCACCATTGATTTATCCAGATCTGAACGGTTGCATTTCTTTATGATTGAAAGTGAGTCTCCTTCTATAATAACATATTCCCTGTTCATTTCGAGGGCTATTTGAGTTGCTCGACGACAGGCGGCTGCTTCAGCAACAAAAGCAGACTCCACGCCACTATGCAGTCTTGTACTCGTGAGGAGAACACAACCGTTCTTGTCCCTGACTACAACCCCTGATGCCGACATATTTCTTCTTTCATCAAGTGCCCCATCGAAATTTATTTTTGTTGTTTGTCCAGGTGGATGCCTCCATTTCATTCTTGTTGAAATAAGTTTCTGATTTGCTATTTTTATTCCATCAAGTTCTTTTATATAGCCATGGACAAAATCTATTATTTCCTGACTTGATCTGCTTTGTTTATTATGAATATGGGAGTTTCTGTCCCCCCCCAAATGGTGCATAGTGTTCCACAGTAGATTCGGCATTTATCCAAAGGGAGAATAGAAACGACCTTTGTAAGCCATTCGATGAACTCTGCATCTGGAAACATAATAAATACTGGGTCTGACAACTTCCTCCAAACTGCTTGTAACACAGGGCATTCACGAAAGAGGTGGTTCGTGGTTTCTTCTTTTCCACCGCACCTGGGACACAAAGTGTTATTAGTTACCTTCCTGTTCGATAAATTAACCCGTGTAGGTAGATAGTTCCAGGAAATTTTCCTGATTAGTAGTTTAATCTTCGAAGGTAGAGCGATCCGCCAGAGTTTTTTGTAAAATTCCTTATAGAAATTTTGTAAAGTATAAGCTGTAGGATCTATATTTTATAATAGTTTATAAGTGCTCCGGGCTAAAAACTCTCTCGACGTTTCACCATTCCACACCCGAAGATCCTCATGGAGACTCAGTGCCAAAGGGATTCGAAGTATCTATTCGGCTATTTCCTCGTGAAAGGTATTGACTATCAATCCTCTATCCCATTTTCTATCTTGACTGTTAATTAATTCCGAGACTTTATCAATACGTAAATTATCACCACCAGAACTTGAATTAATATCTCCAGAACTTAATTTAACGTTAACGTAACCTGGAATCCATGCATCGTAAAAAACTGAGATATTCACGCCCGTACCTACTCTCCAGAAAAGATCTTTCTCCAATGTAGCCTTAGTCGCCCAGATATTGCGCCAAACACAAGAGCAAGAATTTCCCAAGCCTGAATTAAAGAAACCACTTTCTGGATAATGTTTGGCTTTAAAAAGTTTTTCTACTAGTGAGTTCGGATGGTTGATCAGCCTCCACCCTTGTTTTGCCAATAGAACGATATTAAATTCCGTCATATTCCTAAACCACAATCCACCTTCTTCTTTTGCACGACATAATAACTTCCATTGACACCAGTGAATTCCTCGTTGGCCAGCTCCTTTTTGCCACCAATATTTAGCGATCTTATTTTCTATCATCTCACATAATGCTTTAGGCAACAGAAAGCAAGACATAGCATAGGTAGGTATCGCCTGCAGTACTGATTTTATGAATATTTCCTTTCCCCTTTGAGAAAGTAATCTGGTGCTCCATCCATCAATTCGCTTCACTATGCTGTCAATTAAAACCTGGAAAGCTTATTTTTTCTGTCTTCCCACTATATTTAGGAGTCCTAGATATTTCTCTAGGCTTGTAGAGCTCCTCACCCCTAGTAGTGTTGACACTTCTTTTCGTTTTTCTCTACTCGTGTTCGAGCTATAAAAAATTGAGGATTTATTGAAGTTAATACATTGCCCTGAGCAATTTTCATATTCCTTTAAAATATACTTCATAATGTTTGCTTCCTTTTTTGAAGCCTCTCCAAACATTATGCAATCATCTGTGAAAAGTAAGTGAGAAATCTCTGGTCCCCTTCTGCTCGCTTTTACTCCTTTCGTCTATCCGTTTCTCTTTGCTATTCTCAACAGAGCTGACAGGCCTTCACTACATATGAGAAACATGAATGGGCATAGTGGATCACCTCGGCGAAGACCCCTCGTGGGTTGGAAAACTCTTCCCCTTCCTCCATTGATAAAAACTGCAGAAGAGGTTGTAGTAACATATTTCATGATTAAATTAACCTATTTTTCTGCAAACCCCATCTTCAACATCATGTTTTTTATGAAATCCCACTCCACCCTACCATAGGCCTTACTCATATCCAGCTTGACCGCCATGTACCCTTTCTTTCCTGTTCGTTTTTGCTTGAATGTATACAAAATTTCATATGCTAGAAGCACATTATCTGATATCAATCTGTCTGGGACAAAAGCACTTTGGGTTTTGTCAATACAATTTCCAATTACCTCCTGCAATCTATTTGCCACTACTTTCGCCACTATTTTGTAAACAACTGAACAAATGCTAATAGGCCTAAAAATAACCAGAGTAGAGGGATTCTGAACTTTTGGAATAAGCACTATGTCCGTACTATTAACTGCTTCCATCCCATTTTCGCCGTTGAAAACTTTCAGACAATACTCCGTAACCTTCCTCCCTACTATATGCCAGTATCTTTGATAGAACAATGCAGGAAATCCATCTGGTCCTGGTGCCTTTGTGGGTTCCATCGCCTTCAATGCTGTCCATATTTCCTCTTCTCTGAATGGTGTTAATAAATCTGTGTTTATCTCTTCAGAAATGTTAACTTCAATGCCTTCCAATACTTTGTCTGGATTCGTAACTCCCTTCGATGTGAATAATTCTTTGAAAAAAATAGTAGTTGTCTCATTTATTTCGGTTCCATTAGTGATCTTCTTCCCGTCATCTATTATTAACTTGGTGATCGAATTAGCTCTTCTACGTACTGTTGCATACTTATGAAAGAACGCTGAATTCTTATCTCCAAGCCGTAGCCAGTTTGCTCTCGCTCTTTGTTCCCAATACATTTCTTCTTTGTCGATCTCTAAATTTAAATGTATTTTGGTATCAATTATTTTTGCCATCGTCTCATTGTCTCTTTCATCATTTAACAAACTTTCAAGCTCTTTAGTTAGCCGCTTCTTTTCACCCTCCTTCTTGTTTCTATTAAAATGTGCCCACGTCTTCAGTTTTTCCTGCAGCTTCCCTAATTTCTCCATTAATAGATCCAAACTAGACTCCCATGCTTCCTTGATAACTTTTTCAGTAGATTCCTCGAACGTCCACCAAGATTCAAAATGAAATTTCTGATTACCAAAATGTTCGGTTGCATGAACTGTACTGATGAGGATAGGACAGTAATCTGACATTGAGTATGGTAGATGTTGAACACTCCCCATTGGAAATAGTGCCATCCATTTATCATTAGCAACTCCTCTATCCAATCTCTCTCGAATGTTCGTCTCTGGAAGATTTCCTCTTTCCCACGTGAACCAGGTTCCTGCATACCCAATATCCGTTAATTCGCATTCCTCTAAAGTATCCCTAAATGCATCCATCCTCTTCTATTCTCTTTGTGCTCCACCCTTTTTCTCAAAACTATACAAAATTTCATTGAAATCTCCTACTACAAGCCATGGTTGTCTCCTCTCCTGTCCCAGTCTTCTAAGCAAGTCCCAAGCAGCGTTCTTATCCTTTATGTATGGTGATCCATAGAAACCCGTGAACCTCCAATCTTCATGTATATCCCCTTCTTTCACCATGGTGTCGATGTGCCATTTTGAGAAGCTTTTTATAGAAATCGCAATATTGTCCTTCCATGCTAAGCATAATTTACCTCTAGATCTTTCTGCCTCAACTTCAATGCCATTAGGAAAACCACATCTCTTTCTAACCTTTTCCATACTCCTTCGATCTAACTTTGTCTCCATTAAGAAGACCAATTTGGGGTAATGCTGCTTAATTAGATAATGTAGCCTTCGAACCGCTTGTGGGTTCCCCAGCCCACGGACATTCCAGCAAATAGTTTTCATTGCGAGCGGTCGGCTTGCCCATTGGTAGCCGCCGATCTTATATTATTTTGAAACAGAAACTGTTCCTCATCGCCATGTGAAATTGCCATACATTCCCCTCCATTATCGCCCAGATCTTCACCTTTTAACTTGTTTGCAGCCCCTCTATTTTCCAGCCCTGTGCTATCCATAACTTCATCTTCTTCTGATAATTTCCTTTTACCCATCATACTTAGTTGCTTCTTGTGACCTGCTTGATTTTCTACGTCTAGCCGTTTCCATTTTGACTTTTTAGTGACTTCTGCAGCTCTTCCTGTTTCATTGTAGTCCCCCATCAACATTTCTGTCTCCAGTATCTTGTGGTTTTCTTTCTGTTCCTTAAGTCCTTCCGTCCAATTATCTAGTATCCTTCTTCCATGTATTATTTCTTCCACCGCACCAGATTCAGATTCCTTGTCTCCCCTAAATTGTCCCTTATAATTTCCAATGTAAGTGTGCTGCTTTCCCATCTTCTTTGCATAAGCATTAAATTTCAAACTTTCTTTCCCCATCACTTTAGATTCTACTCTTAACGCAATAGAAAATTGGGGATCTTCTCTAATTTTATTTTTTCTTCAGAATTTATCTACATACAATTGTTAAGGCTATGATCCATTCTTCCACACCCAAAGCAGAAAATTGGCAGTTTTTCATATTTAAAAACAATCCATGATTTAACATAATTTGCAATTGATGCAAATAAACCTCTTCTAAGTAGATTTTGAATATCTAAGTTAACCCTAATTTTGCAGTAATCACCAATAATTTCTGACCTGATAATTCCACCGAATGTACTCCCAATAGCATGCATGAGATCTTTCTTGTCAAATTCTGGTAAAACTGGGCCGACCTTGATCCAAAACGGCGAAGTAGTAAGTTTAATTTGTTCCCTATCAATCGTGTTGCGTAGCCTTTCAAACAAAATTAAATATTTTCGGAACAGCTAGGGTCGTCCCTCCATGATCATCTCCAAATCCTCTTCCAAATCAAAGATAATTAAGATGAGATTCTGCCCTGCCGTTTGGAAATCAAACTTCTTCTTCGTTTTCCATATACTTTTCAATTGTGCCTTCAAACTCTCTAGATTAAAAGACTTCCTCGTCCATACTGAGCAGAGAAGAGTCGGCTTTGAATCCGGCACCACCACTGACTTTTTAATTGATAATTGAATGAGCTCTTCTGCTAATAGTGAGACCTCCTCACTGCTGTCCCTCTCATCGCCACCACCCTCCTCCATCCTAAGCAGCAGCAGTTACCACTCTCTCTAGGACTCTATGGAGAGCACTCTTGGTTTTTTGAGAGACTTTTATATACGTTTAATTTTGTGTGTTTATCGGTAATTATTTGATACACCACTAATGGAGAGTTTTTTATACTCCACCAGAAAAATATAAAAAAAAATAATTACCTAAATAAATATAATACTTATCAGACCTTTAATCCATTTGTAAAATTTTAAAAACTCTATTAATAATGTATCAAATAATTTTCCTACATTTAAGGTTATTCGGTAATTTTATGTTATTTATTAGGTAATCTTGATTTGCGAGTTTAATCCATTTTCATGAAAACAAAAATACTAAATGTTAATGGATCAAATTCTATTTTTTCTAATATTTTCTTTTAATTAACGTTTCAACTTTATTTATTTATTTATTATAAATGAGATTTGTCTGCTACTATTATCATTAGTTGACAAAGTGTAACATTTTATCTATTATATAATTACATTCCATCGATTATAGTATTTTAATTTTTACAAAATTGAAAAAGATTCATTTACATCAGTATAAAACTCAGGTAATTTTATATATTTTCGTAGTTTTTTTATGATTAATATTGTAATTTTTTTTATAATTAATATTGTAGCAATCCAATTGTTAAATTTACTAATATAGTTAAACTCGTCATGCATGAAAAATTTTATCTTGATTTGATATCTCTATTATATAGGTTCAAAATATTACCTTTATTAATATATATTTAATGATTGAAAATTTAAAATTAAATATGTAGATAGACATTTTTAATTTACTCCAAAAAGAATTGATACAATATTTGGGGTAAGAAATGAGGTAAAACACAGTTTGAACTCATGCCAAATAGATATCTGACAAGAGCTTTAACCACCGCTTCATACAAGCAAAGATTAATTTAGTCAAAGTTTAACATACATAATCTACATAAATATATAAAATATAATAGTCAAATTGTTAACATATCAATAAACTTTTTTATATTATATTATATTCTATTAACTAAATAATAAAATTGCTCATCGAGTTTTAGCTTATTTGGCATCTACATTATTACCTGTGTAAGAAAACGTGAATTCAAGTGGATAAATCAAATAAGATAACTTGGCAGTTTTGTAATCTAAACAAAGAGTAATTATATTACCGAACATAATCAAACATTTCTATAACCCAAACACCCCTTAAAAGGCTACTATCTTAGTTGTCAGAACAAAAATTAGGTGCAAGATCTTCAAGTCATGAGCCGCTAAGTGAGCTCTGAAATGAAAGTACAAACAGCAATAACCAAGATGTAGGGCTAAAAATAAGCCAGGGTGCCGGAAAAAATAGTACTTAAACAAATACACTAGAACCTGGAAAGAAAGTTGATTAATGTTTCTGTTACTGTTGCTGTTAACCAGTTAGACAGTAGCAACTAACTCACGAGAAATCAATCTTTCTCTGAAAATTCCTTTTAGTTTTCCTTTATTTTCTCAGTATCCAAACATAATCCTTGACTCATTTATCAAGAATCTAACAAATCTGACCGAAAATTAGAACAAAAAAAAAAACTTTATGGTCTTGGTTTGTAAGTTCTACTGTAATGGTTATGGAAAGCTGTTTATGTTTACTCCTCAATGTTGAGTAGATGATCAAAATTTCTACAGTTTGGTACTAATAGCTAGAAAATATTGATTATATCTTGATCCAAAGCTGAGAATCAAAAAGAGATCATTACTCTGGACAAATGGCAGAAAACACTGGCAACCTCTTCTTTGTAGCAGGAGCATGGAGAACATTCTCGATGTATGCATCGATGTCCTCCTTTGATGGTGTTTGGCCAGGAAAGGATGGCAATGTAACATCAATGCGATCATCTTGAGGTGACCATTTGGACCCATTGGTGAAAGTGGTGGCGCTCGTATCAGGTCTGATGGTGGAGGTGGAGGTGGGGTTGATCTTGCTGGTTTTAGTGTTACGTTTCATCGTGATGTTGGCATTCAAGCGGGTGATCTCAGGTTGGATAGTGGAGAGGGAGTTGATGATTGTCTCTTCAGGCTTGATAGGAGTGCTGAAGCTTGGGCTTGTGTAACCAGGATTGGCAAATGAGTCCTTTTGGGTTATAAAAGCAGCCGTTTCAGTGACTGGATGCAAAAGGCGAGGTTTTGAGCTGTATGCGTTCGACACGGTGCTCGCGTATGACTTGTATATCTGTGCCTAAGCAACTCAGAGAGAAACGGGCAATGACCTTCTAGCATTTAAGTACACCAATGTTTCGGTATAGGAATATATCATCAGATACAATTTCTTGGATGCTAACCTCAGATTTGGTCCTGAAAGGCAAACAAGCGGGTCGTATCTCCTCCTTTCCATGTGCAAACTGCAAAAATAGTCTTCTTCAGTAGATTAGTGAAATTGACACATTTCAGAAGGGTTCAAACAAGCGTAAAACAGGGTGGTTAAAGTTGGATCAGATTATGAAAAGGCAGTTTTGGTTAAATAAAATAAAATCACTGGACTATAACATCTTAACTGGAAGAGGTTGGGAAGCAATGTAAATTGTACAGCAAGAACATGGCAATTGAAATTTGCCACACCTCGTGCTAGAAAATATGCGCCTCATATTCAGTTGGCATCTAATGAAATTAAAAGTTCCTAGTTCATTCCTACAAGCTAACATTCACAATTTCTATCTAAAATAATTGAATCGTTTTTCAACGAGTCAAATCTTGACTTTTTGGTTTTTTCTCAATCCATTTCCAATTTTCTTGTCAAGAGAAAACTGGAGAAAGAGACCCATTAACCCAAAGTCAACAAATACTAAAAGACCAATTGATTGGTCATTCACAATATCTCTCCGAAACAGGTGCCAAAAACAGATTCTTACAGCTCAAGTCCACTAAATCATCAAGTTAAATAGACAATGACACCAAAATAGAAGAGCTAAGACAAATCAGACCAAAATAAAATCTCCCTCTTATTCTTTTTCTTAAAATTGGTTTAAAGTGTCGATGCTCGAACTTTTTAAGCCGAAGATGCTACTTAAATCATCTACCTAATGGAATTATTAGCGAAACTAGAACCCTGATGCTTGCCAACAAGCAATCAACTGAACCTCCTTCATTTTGCAAAAGGTTCAGAAAACTAAACAAAGAATTAATGCAAAATATCATCATTTTAGTATCCAAGAAATAGCATAGGCGGAGTTTTATTATAACATTTACGTAATCATGAAATTTCAATCATATTAGACAATGCAGCAGAGAAATATACCTGACACTTGGATCCGTATCGGCAATGGCCAAACTCTTCCCAAGCCCTGCAAATCTCTGATTTGTAGTAACCAACACTTCCCGAGGACGACGAAGAACCAGATCCTACAATGTTACTATCAGAAGCAACAAGAACTTCGTCCATGACAAGCACATCTTTCTCCACCACCTTCAGAGGCGTCTTCTCCGACTGTGGTGAAACCGATGATCTGAAGCTGCTTTTCCCGGAGGAGCTGCTGTTGCCACAACTGGAGAGAGAATTGGAGCGTAGGTACTTTATGAGGTTCTCCGGTGATGAATAGTAGCTGCCACGGCTTCTTGCTGGAGTCATCAGCTTCGGAATGTTGCTGTTTTTTAGGACGTTGAGTTTGTTGTTTTCATTGTAGAACGAGTCCATTGACTTTGAATTTCTGCATTTCGTATTATCATCAATTACCAGCAAAAGAAAATGTGAATTACACTTGAAATTTAGATGCCAGGTTTAAGGATTTTAAATTAAGAACGGAATTATTTTTCTGGTGATTTTTCTCTTTTACTTTAAAAGTTTTAATTCCCGCCAAAAAAAGGTTAATAATCAGTTTTTTTAAGCAACACACTCGAATCAATGGTTAAAGTGAATCATACTTTTAGCTCGAAATTCAAATTTCTGAAAAGAGAAAAAAAAACAAAATATTTTGAAGGAAAATAATAACAGAGAAGAAAATTTTGACGAACATTGCATTATAAAATAGAAAAGGAGAAATAGATCAAACTGAAGGTGAGGAAAAGGATTCAAAGCAGAAAAAGTCATTGCAATTCAACCAATTCGATCCTAAACTAAAAAGTTGCAGCAAAACAATATATCAAAGAATTGCGCATTCAATTCAAATCTAAAAGTTGGAAGTCATTATATTAAATATATAACCTAATAAAAAGCATGAGAATGAAAAATGAAAATGGAGATAGAAATTCGAAGTGAAAATTTACCTAAAAAAGAGTGGCGTTAGAGAATTCAAAAGGTGAAAGGCGAAGGTTGAATCTTCAGAAGTGAAAGTCAAAAAAAGGAACCTGTTTCTCTCTATGTGTGTGTATATATACTGTTAGTGTTAGGAGAGGGAAAGTAGACAAAGAAGGGCGGCACCGAGTGAGCAAAATAATAAGAGATTTAAGTTCGGCTGAAGCCTTTACAATGCGGGCAAATAATAATATAACCAGAAATATAGCCAACGGTCTATACTATTACGACTTTATTAGAACACAACAGATTACAACATCCATGCATAACTGGTTCTATGCTGGGTTTCATCAATCAACACAAACCGTGTATATGTGTATCAAGTCTTTTGACGGCAACCAAATTTTAAGAATAATTTCAAGGTACAAGAACAACCTAAAAAAACCAAACTAGATTTCTACATGATTCGACTTTAAATTCCATCAAAGGGGTTCTTTATATTTCCACCAAGCAAGGACACAAGACCACCACCATGGACCCTACCCTCCGGAATTATGAAGTCGAAGCTCTTGTTGTTGACAACGCCACCGATGTCCATGCGGTCCCCATTTCTTCGTTCCTCTTGCTTCTCAGCACTCAAGAAACTTGAGTAAGAGGATGAGGATTTCATAGATAAAGGAACCAATACCTGAGGTGGTATTAGTTGTTGCCTTTTCGCTGGTTTGTCGAGGGAATCAATACCATCAGAAATAACACTAGTGCCTGAGGATGAGTGATTGTTGTCCCAACTGCTTCTTGTGGATGTTGCTGCTACAAGCCCATGGAAGACTTCGGGTGCGATAAGCCCTCCCATGTTCGCCTGTCGCTCTTGTACCATATTGCTATGAGCAGCGCATAGCCCATTACGGCCCCTTGCAAATTTCTCACATTTGCTCTCCCCCCAGGAGCATCTTTTACCTCCACCATGTGCCTTGCAGAAGTCTGTGCTTCCTTGGGCACTCTTGCCACAATTCTCAACCTTGCATCGCTTTCCACCACCATGTTTGACACAACAATCGGTACAACCTCGTGCACTCTTTGTACAGCCTGGCACAACACACCTCTTCCCACCACCATGCGCAACACAAAAGTTGGTGCCTCCATGCACACTCTTGGGACAAATGCCACCTCCATTGTAGAGGCAACGTTTGCCCCCACCGTGTCCTTTGCATAATGGTGTGCTCCCTTCAGCACCTTTGGTACACCCTGCAAATATACAACGTTTTCCACCACCATGAGCCTTGCAAAACATAGTACTTCCCTGAGCACCCTTAGTACATCCCTGGAACTGGCAACGACGTCCACCGCCATGAGAGATGCACAAACCAGCTTGTCCTTCTGCACTGCGCGTGCAACCTTCCACCTTACACCTCTTTCCCCCACCATGTCTGATGCAAAGCCCTGTTTTACCTCGTGCAGCCTTTGTGCACCCTCTAGGAAACTCACATCGTTTGCCTCCACCATGTGCTATGCAAAAATCTGTCTTCCCATCAGCACTTTTAGTGCAGCCCAAGTGTTGGCACCTCCTCCCTCCACCATGAGCCTTACAGTAGGCGGTGCGGCTCTCGGCACCTTTGTTACACCCTGGTTTTTGGCATCTTTGTCCGCCCCCATGACCAATACAAAATCCAGAAGCCCCTCTTGCTCCTTTTGAACAGCCAACAAACCTACATTTCTTCGAATTGCTTGCTCGATTATCTGAGGATGTTATAGTGGTGGTTTGCTCAGAGAACGTGTCTACTGAGAAGTCAGTCTGAGAAGAGGGCTCACAACTTTGATGAAATTGATAACGAAGTGATTTATCCCCAAACTGAAAAAGTTCTTGTGCATGAACCAAACCTTTGCCACTATCCATTTTCGGATCAAAAAGGAGTGCTGGCATATAACCACCAGATTTCTTGGCCGAAGTAGAACCCTCATCAACAACAGGAATTGAAAGTCTACAATCCTCTGCAAGAACCTGATGAGGCATACTAACATCAGTTTCTGTTGACAGAGGGCATTCCAACAGGCTCATACTTCTCTTAGTCCCACCAGAAAGGCCAAGTTTTAGGATTGAGTCATCCTCAAGTAACAAACCCTGGGTGGATAAAGCAACTGTCGATTTATTCTTATTAAGACCAACAATGTAATCATTATCCAAGTATACACTTGGAGTTGGGCCCAACCCCAAAACCAACATGCAGCCATCATCAGGTGCATTAGAAAGATCAGCATGTAGATCGTTTTGAGTAGTTCCAAATCTGGCCTTATTGCTTCCTCCGTGACCAAGAAAGTTCAGGCATAGGGTGGTATCACCAAATTTTTTATTTTTTGAGAGTTCAGATACATGAGAAAACTGTACATTCTTATTCAAATCCATAAGCTTAATTTCTAAAAGCTGCAAACTATAAGACTAAGGAACAAGAGGCCCACCTTAATGAAAAATCTTTAATACATGACTGGTATGGTATATATATCAAAAACAAATTAGGAAAATAAGAAATTCCGATGACGCTCCCCCTCCACTTACAAACCCTGATGTATCTTCTCGGTCCATCTTATAAAGCATCAACACAACAACACAGACTTCAACTTTGTAAAAGCTTAGTTGCCAGCGTATCTGACAACATCTCTAGGATAAAATCCTTTTATTAGAACATTCAAAGTGGATGCAAAGAGATATCTGGAGCGTCTTGTGCACCTTAACGACAAATACTTTGGATTCATTAACCCTAACAAGAATAAACAAACAAGGTAACACATTCAGATATTAATAAAAAGCCATTAAAGAGAATTCTAAGCTATAAAATATTCCTCTAAACTTGAATTTCCACACAATTAACTGAAATAATACAGCTGTGGGATTAACTATTTAGAAAAAGATAAAACAGAACGAACTCCTTTTACTCTCTATATCAATCTAACATGAAAAGATAACAAATATTATTAACAGATAGCTAAAATTCCTTCTTAAATTTATTAATATACCACCCAAACAACAAAACTACGAAAACATATCAGCTCAAAACCATGCATACATAGCGCAGAAAACCTAAACCTTAACGAAGTTTTATGAAACCATGTAAACAATAAAGTCATATGAAATACATAAGCAAACTTACCCTCAAAAAGAAAATTAGACAAACAGAATTGACAGCAAAAAAAATATTGAAATAAAATATGAAACTGTGAACTAATAACTAGTAAAAATATTAAACTTGATGGAAATAGAAAGAAAATTCGTAGATATACCGTGAAGAATCCAAATTTAGAGAAAATATGGAGAAAACTGAAGGATCTGAGAAGTGGCTAAAGACATGTTAAACAGAGCTAAAGAATCTTTAAAATAGGGGAAAAAAAAGATTGTATCAAAAATAAAAGAAGAGAATTTTAACAAAGCGTGAAGAAGGAAGAAGGTTAGAAGAAATATAGGAAGAGGAGAAACCGATAAATGATTTTGGCTTTTAAAAAGAAAAGACGAAAAGAAAAACTGGGTTTTTTATAATAGGTTAAAATATGTCATCACTCTCTAGACAAATTTAAAATTTAATCATCTAGTTTTTTAATTTCAAAATTTAAATTTAATTGTTAAATATTGTAATGAACTTAAGTTTAATAAAATAATTTTAACACCGATGTTAAATTTTAAATATAAAAAATAAAATGATTAAATTTTTAAAAATAAAAATACATAAATGAAATTTTAAATTTACTAATCCTACAGGGACTTATAATATATTTTAACATTTTATATAAATTCGCCGGTTGTAACGATTTTCTTTTTAAATTATTAAATTTTGTTTTTTAAACAAAAAAAAAATTGTTGGAAAACAGTTTAATGCCAAAATAGCCTCAATTGACAGTAAGGAAGCGACTGATAACAGCCTTGCAGAACCGAAACGCTTCCTAGTAGTGGACAATGCATGTTTTTCCGTCGTTTTAAAAGTCTAAAGTACCCTTATTATGGGACCGTCCTCAAAAGATTGTGGAGTGCAAAAACGTCAAGTGAAAGTGTGATTTTATTTTATTTATTTTTTCATGGGAATTGTCTCCCCCATCGGCCAGTGACGTAGTGTGCCCTTATCAAAGAAAGTTCCATAAACTGCCAAAATGTTCACTAAGAATCGGCTTCGCTGCTCTATTCAACAGCTGCCCAGCCTCCGCTTGAGTTTGGCTGAGTTCAGATTTTTTTCATAATTTTCATATTTTTATCTTATTTTCTTTTCAAAAAATAAATGTCATTAATCCATGAAAGTTTGAAAGTTTTTAGTCAATGGATTTAAGTGTACCACATTAAACAATTGCATAAATGAAGTGACAAAAATAGCTAGGGCCACATCAGCTACCAAAGCCAGATCCAAGTAGCCGGCTGTTGCTCTCGGCTGGGCACGAAACTCGACAGTTAATTGGCTGGATTCTCGAACTGATACACATGGCTTCCAGTTATTGGTTCATGTGACCACTATTGAGGATTCGATGCAGTCCTTTAGGATCCACTGCTTTGCCGCAATTCAAGTGCGAGCATGTACATGCCTAGACTTATCATGAGTGGTGCTACCCAATTCAATTTTAAGAGGGATTAGATGAAAAATTAAGGTTTTAAAAATAAATTTGGGAAAGAATTAATTCGGTTTAAAATATGGGTAAAATTTATTTTTGAATATTTATAGTTTGAGCTTGGTTCGATTGATTTTTAAGTTAATAATGTTTTATATTTTATGATTTATAATATATAAAATTAAATCTATATTAGAATGTAACCATTAAAAAATGTTAAAGATGATTATATATAAAATTTTAATAAATAGAAAATATATTAAATTAAAAATAATAAATATATATTTTTTTACTTTTTTTTAAAAAATAATATGGATAGGCTTAAAACAGGCTCAAATTAATTATTTACAAATATAGTCGGATTTCGGTAAAATTTTCGAATTGGGCTTGAGCAATGATAAAATTTATTAATATCATGTCTAGATTCGGCCCAAATCCACAATATCAATATAATTCATACTCCCAAAATTTTGTTTCAAAAACTTGTTAACTTCAAATACACAAATTTATTGAACTTTATTGAACTGTCGCAGGGTAGCAAATTTTCATGCTGAAACAAATTAATAAATGGGATTTTTCAAAAAATAATTTATCCCATCAAAGTAAATAAAAATAAATTAAATAAATCGTTTACCTTGTCGTGGATTAGGTAGAGAAAAATAGCCGAAAAGTTGTAATGGTTTCAATCATTTATTCAAAGCTTATACCAAAATTTCTTTAATTTACCAAATTTCTCTAATTAATCAAAATTTCTTACACTTCTGTGAGAAATCTTAGTATTGGTATAAACTAAAGTTTTTGTTTAATTTGAGAAATTCTGAAGTAAAGGTGATAGTTGTAATGTATTTAATTGTATGGGAGTATAATTGGAAAAAAATTAGAACCATATCTCAAAACTCTTATGTTAAATAAATACCACGATAAATATCATTCAACTTATGTATAAAAAGTCTAATGTATCAATTTAATTGAAATTTCAAAGGAAAAAAAAATTGTGGAGCTGAACTAACACATTCAGAACATCTTGTAAAGGATTATGTGATATGATTAGATCGAATAAACCCTTATAGAATAAATATTTAGTTGCTTATAAGCAACTTTTAGTATTGTTTTATTCAATGTTTGCTTAATACAAATGGAATATAGGGATTGAGTTAAACAATAATGACATTCCTCATCATATCAAAACTTACCATCACTCCAACAGATTGATACGTAAAATAACTAAAGTCATTTGATTGATAATCATATAAAATAGGAGATATTTTAATCATTTGTATTAAGCTAAAACTTATTTTATTGCATGCGTGCTCCAGAAGCACACATAATTATTTACACGTTAAATAATACAATAGGCGAATATCAATACGACCAAACGAGGGAGACGCGAGTCTCACCCAGGCATTAGTATACAAAAACAAGGAAGTGAATGCTTTCTTTTTTTCCTTCTGCAATTTCGAAATGTTCAAATTTCAACAATTGGGTAAAAAATTAAAAACCAGAGAAAATCACTATAACTCTCTCACAATTATTCCAGGCTCTATTTGCCATTCCCTTACTTGCCTTGGGCAAATATCACAAAAGGATAATTAAAAAGATAAAAATAAATAAAAATCACAGAGGATTTTGAAAAACCTTCTTTTCAAATCCCCACGGTTAATGAGTGTTTCAAGCTCCCCACATGCAGCAAATGTTGTCCCAATGCTACTTTTCGGCTTCCAAGTTCATCAACCACACTCAAATCTTTACAAACATCCACCTTAAACCTCACCAATGTCTCTGATTTCCCTGTTAATGAAACTTTCTCAAATCCCAACAAATGCTTTTGGGGCGAGTTGTGCACTGATGGGGGACTCGAAAACAAGAACACCGTGTGGCTTCCGCCGTATTTCCCTCTGTTTTGAACTCTCACATGAATGTCGAATGCTAGGTTTTTACAACTTTGTTCGACTGCTTCAACTGATTTACATTCAGATGAGCGGCAAACATGGTCTTCCTCCAATGGGATTGATACTAATCGAGGTGCTTTGGCTAATTCGTGGGTAATTTTGGAGTAGCTTAGCCCATCTCCAAATGTATAAATGGTTTCCCCTGTGTAGAACCTGTAGGTTCTGCCTGGGTAACCATTAGAAGGATCGGGTCTCATGTTCATGTTTGTCATCGGGACCTTATCGACATACGATTGTGGGTACCATGTCATTGGTAGCCTTCCACTTGGATTATAATACCCAAATATCACATCGGCAATGGCGGCTCCACCGGCTTCGCCGGGGTAACCAACCCAAAGGATGCTTGTGATTTTATCATTGTTTTTCGCAAACGATATGTCAAAGCCTCCACCCGACATTAAGACGAGAATCACGGGTCCCTTTGCAGCTTTTGCAACTTCAGTTATTAAAAGTGGTTGTTGTCCTGGTAAAAGAAGGCTAACTCTGTCAAAGCTTTCCCTTTCTTGACTCTGATCTATGCCCATAACAAGTACAGTTGCATCAGCTGAGGCAGCTGCTTTTTTAGCATCGTCTACTTGGGCAGTGCCACAAGCCACATTGGTGCAGCCAGGCACGTAGTTTGTTGCCACCGAGGTCGTTAAACCCTGCAATGGCGTCGTATATTTGCATGGAATGCCTGCAAACAAAATAAAATGTCAAATTTTGTGAATTAAAACATTTCATTTTTTATTCCAAGCAATGGGTTTGATTTACCTTCATAGTTTCCGATCATGGTTTTTGTGACATTGGCATTGGGTCCAATTACGGCCAAGGTTTTGATTGCAGTGGGAGATAGAGGCAACGACCCGGGGCTGTTTTTGAGCAACACAATCCCTTGTCTTGCAGCTTCACGGGCCAATTCTTGGTGCTCTGGTGTACATACATCTTTGGGGCCAAGTTTACCGTAAGGTTGCTTGCTGGGATCACCATCGAAGAATCCCAATCGCATTAAAGTGGCGAAGTTGTTCGTCACGGCCTTGTCAATGGCCGATTCATTCAAAAGCCCTGCTTTTACTGCAGCCTCAGTGTGTTGCCCAAGAAATGACCCACAGTTCAAATCCAACCCTAGAATATCATTAACATTTTGCAATTAGCACAGCATTCTAGTCTACTAATTAAGATGTTATTTTGCAGAATATGATATCAAATGCACAATCTCTTCATTTTATTGCTTATTAAGAAGTTTCACCTGCCAAAATTACTTTGGCTGCTGCTTCCTCTGGTGTCTTGGTATAGTGCTGGTTCTTGAACAACACGTCTACCGAGTCACAATCTGAAACTATATACCTGCACCAACCCCAAAAAGCCTGGTAAACAAAAACACTGCTTACTAAATATATATGGGTCCAGAAAATGGAAGGGAGGAATGAATATATATACCCATTTAGTTTCCATTGGCCTCGAATAACCCCAGCAAGAAGATCAGGGTCTGCACAAGTTGGCTTACCATTAACCTTGTTGTAAGAACACATAACACTAGCCACGTTCCCATCAATTACACAACTCTTGAATGGTGGTTGAAATGTATCATCCAGATCTTGTTGTGTTACCTAACCATACCCCAAGGCCAATCAAATGACTTTTGGATCCCAAAAGAACAACTTTTGAGTAAAAAAAAAAAAAAAAAACTCAAATTGCATTGTAACTTAAATTACCACAGCATCGAAAGTGTAGCGTTCGATCCCTTTCCAGTTATCCACATCATAAGCCGTATAGTGTTTACAACATGCGGCGACCTTGAGCCGAGAAGGGTCACCTCCGTCGGTCTGTTGCAAACCTTTGACGTAACTTGATCCGTATTTGCTGGCCAGCAATGGGTCCTCTCCTGGTGTTTCTTGCCCCCTTCCCCATCTCGGGTCTCGGAATATGTTAATGTTTGGTGACCAATATGTTAGCCCTGCCAATCCAACATTGTACATTGCCCTAGCTTCAGTTGAAACCACCTGCATTTTATTAAAAATGGATATGGATATACATTAGATATCAACTTGTTCTTTAATGATTGATTAATGGCTCAATTCGGACCTCGGGTTTAATCCGGTTTATTTGTAAGACGTGATATCTAATAAGTATGGAGTTCGATTTTCGGCATTGCAAGCTGGAGATCAGTAAAAGGTTACAAAGTCTCCTGAGTGATAAAAAAAGTCTATATTCTTCAGCATTTGGTAATCAGAGACATTAATAAATCAACCACTTTCTACAACAAACACAAAATAATTCAACCATATAATTGCATTAATATCCTCCCCTTTCTTCAATATGAAGCAAAAGACAGTTCATTATTTTAAATTTTTCTCTGGTCTCCATCTACTTAACTACTTTCCCAATATCAACATTGAACTTTTCACTATACAGCCAACTTCATTGTCATTAATATCCAATAAAGGCAACATTTGAAAATAGTTACGAAAAATATAGAAAAACCAAAATCTAAAGAACAATGAAAATGTCCAATCCCCATCAAGTTAGCATCATTTTCTAAAACGTATACGCAAAAGAAAAAGGAAAACCACAGAAAAAGAACGTTAAAACAAAAGGCAAAACTACATGAACCTGATGAAGAACAAGCCAAAACAAGGGATAAAAAATAAAGGAACAAGGACAAGTTTTACCTTGCCAATGGCTTCATAGAGAGAAGTGTTGAAAGAAGCTGCCGTCAAGATGACCTGAGGGAAGCTCGTGGCTCCAGGAACCAAGCTAGTAAACTTGGTCCCTGGACCGACGTTGGAGACTCCATGAAGTGCCTCGGACCACCATTCGTATTTTGGTATCCCGAGCCGGCTAACACTCCCAGCACTATTCACAATGAAGAGGATTTTCTCCTGTAATGTCAGCCTGTGAACCAAGTCAGCCACCCTAGCATCGGTTCCCAACTTTGTGTCACAAAAACCATAGCTCGCAACTTGTGGGTCTTTAGTAGCGTCACAGGCGAAAACAGGTGATGTTTGGGCCAAAACCCGAACCGAGATCAATGACAAACAATGCAAAGAAATCAAGAAGAAGATGAAAACAGAGACCTTAGGTGCTCTGTTTTGTAAAACAGAGGAGAACAAGGTGGTCATTTTGACCTTCCCTTTGATCCTCTTTTGCAAGTAAAAAAAAAAACAAAGAGCAAATATCTTGAGGAAACTAATCTTCCTCAAGAATTAGTGAAAAAAAAAAAGGGTATGAAAAACTGATTCAGCTAGGTGTGTATTTTATATAGTGGGGGAGAGTTGTTAAATAGACACTCACACGTTGTTTTGTAGTAGCCCGTGATGGGAACTTGGTGTAAATGCATTAAATTTCCCTTTAGGGTTGTTTTTTCTTGGCAAAAGAGAAATGAACCCAAATTTTTTCTAGGGAATCCAAGAGATTTTTCTTTGAAAAATTAATTAAAAAGAAAGAAAAATGAAAGAGGCTATGGTCGAGTCCGTGATGGATTCATCTTTTTTCTAACTTAATCAAGGGTGTTTTTTTTATTATTATTTGGAAGTACTGAATGCATGGGATGTTACTGTTTGATGAGTGTCTTCGTATAGCAGTAGCTTCGAAGCTTTTTTTTATGAATAAATATGTATTTTATAGTACCGTAGAGTAAGCTTAGAATATCGTAAATTTAGATTCCTGGGCCTGTTTTTCTGCATTTCTGTAACTCACGTGAGGGATTTTGTTTCACCGTCATGTTTTACAATAAGCGCAGGTTTAAAAGTTTTATTTACTCCGGCTGTTTTATATCAGCAATACAATCAGATTTGACTTTAAATTATACTTAAAATTATGAAGACTTTGACGATTAAGTCATCACGTATAAATCTATCTTCTTTTCAAGTTTTAGATAAAAATCTATAAAGTTTCCCATTAAAATAGATCAAGTTTAACTTTTTACTGCATTGGGGTTTATACCAAAGGTTGAGTTTTCTACTATTTATTACAGCTTATGCTTGGAAAGAGGGAGTAGAATAGTTTTAGGTAATTTTAACAACTTATATATAGTAATTCATGTCATATTTATTTTATATGAATAAAATTTGATAATTGGAAAGAGAAAATGGCTAGACAAAAAGTGAAAAAAAAAAAAAAAAGTAAAACCGAAGCCTGACTTCCAAATTGACCCCTCGTTTTGGGTAAGATGGCGATATCAGAAACTGCGTCGTGATTGGTCTGTGAACCAATCCTGGAAAATAAATAGTAAAATATTCCAAAATTTCTTAACTTCTCAACGTAAGCAAAGAGGTAAATGCGTAAGACCCGAATGCAGTATTATGTATTTAGAACACCGCTAAAATTAATATGGAGATTTTATTTTATTAATTCAAAAGAATAAATTAATGTATGTATGTTTGATTATAAAATAAATTTGTTATTTCTTGCAATTTTTATTTATTTTTATTATTAAAAATTGATATAATTAATAGGAATAAACGGAAGGTTACATTTTAAAGTATAGAGATCAATTTTTAATAGAATGATTAATTTGTTCTTTAACTTAACGTAGGGAGATTAATTTACATAATTTTTTTAGTGAATGGGACAAAATACAATTTAACTCCTGGTATAAAGGTTTCCTTGGTATTTTTACGGCAAAACACATTTTAACTCAACTATGACACCTCAACCTACATTAACAAATATATTTATTAAGGTTATATTTTATAAACTGAAAATTAAGTATTAAAAAAATTTAAGTATACAATTTAAGTTATAAATTTTATTTAGTATATTACTTAGAATTAAATATTAATATAATTATATTGTTCAATAAAGGATAATGTAATCCTAAATGAAATAAAATAAAATAAAATAAAAACAATTGGATTTGTTCTCTATTAAGTGATAAGTACGTCCCTATTTACTTATCATTTTTGCATTTTTTATAGAAAAAATTTATCTAGTAGTTTTATTGTGTTAACAAAGGTGTCCAAAAAAATTAGGTTTCTGAAAATATTAATTTTCAATGGATTATATTATTTCAACACTTCATCGAACATGTTTAAAAATTCACATAAATTTCAATTCATATTTTGATTACAATAATAAAGTTAATTGTTTATTATACATAGTGTCTCGGGTTCAAATCTCATTATGATCAAACTTTTATTGATTTATTATTTAAAATGATAAAAACACCATCATAAAAATATAACTTAATTTATATATATGAGGATATTTTGATAATTTCATAATTGATGTGATGTCTAATTAACTCATGACACCAACTTAGTAAAATATTTAAAGTAAGTATAGAAAAGTATATATAAAGTGGGTAGTTTTTTTAATGGAATCCAATGGATAGTTATAAAAATTAAATATCTATAAATATTGAATATTTATAAGTCTTTTGTTGAGTTGTGTCACGTGTTAATGGCGTAACAACTTAATTATGAAATTATTAAAATATATTCTCATATACAAATTAAGTTATATTTTATAAAAGTATTTTTATTATTTATATAATAAATCAATAAAATTTAATTACGATGAAATTTGAACCTGAAACACCATATATAATAAACATTTGATTTTTATATGAAATTTTAATAAATATATTTGTTACATATAAATTTTTAAAAAAATTTATTTTTCACTCATGAAGTGAGTGCCAATAAATTCTAGTGCTATGATAAAAGTTTTAATCGAATCTGATGTCACTTAACTTAGTGGCACCAACTAAGTTATAAGAAAAAAAACTATAAACTAAATTATAAAATTTATACCATCACAAAAATCTTAATTGAGTTTAGTATCACTCAATTTAGTGAGAGTAACTTAACACGTCATTTTTATATAATGCCTATTTTTACTCATAATTCATTTTTAACTCTTAAACCAGAGAAATAACGCACCTAAATCCACGTCCTACTAATTATTATAATAACAATGATGCGAATTGAATTAACGCTTAATCAACGGGTACATAAAATTAATTAAAACATTACATAAAAACTAAATTATAAAAATAAAAATAATATATTTATAGATTGTATTAATAATTTTATTTAAAATAAAAATAAAAAATAGATCTCTCATTAATCTATATCTCTTAAACATAAGAAAACTATATGGTACATCTTTACTTAACTTTCAACTTTTTTCTATTCTAATTATTTCATTTTATTATATATTTATAAATAATTAAGCATTTATTAAATTGACTCACGGTGTGAGTGTTTAGTCGACTAATAATTTTTAGGTACAATCTATATTTATTTTATAATTCATTTTCGGGGTTGTCTCTTATAACACTATCTTATTCAAAATTTAAATTTATAATTTTTTTTTGAATGTACAATATATTACGTTTGCACCCAATATTTATTAGTAGAGAAGAAATATATTATTACAAGTTTATTTTATTACAAGTATATTAATTTGTTTATGTTAAAAAAAAGTATAATAATTTGTTTTATTTTTTACCTCACATTATGTACAAGCTTTTCGTATGATATTATTAGTTATCTATAAAATATTGAGAAAATTGTAATTGTATCTTTTCTCTTTATACACAATTAATCATATTTTATATTAAACTTGGAAAAGAAAATGGATAATTATTCCAATTCTATATAATAAAAAAAGAAGCTATGGTGCAGTACAGTACTTGAAGTTGTCAACATTCTCCAACTTGGCCGGCAAATTTTAATCATTCACCTAATACAACAAAAAGAAAAGGTAAAAATAAAATCCTTATGAATCTGATAATACCTATACTTTATCTGTGAGATATATGGTTGGCAAATACTATATACATAATAAAAATTATAAATAATTCCTACCTAAAATATATAATTAATTTTTTTTATTAAAAACTTGCCAAATAACTTTGTGGTCTGTTCACTGTTAAGCGTCAAATTCTGATAATATCAACAAGGAAAATAAATAATTAAAAAGTTTACTTATTTTTTAATATTTAAAAATACCAACGCAATACAATTTTGTGGACATTATCAAAGCGTAAACAGATTATCTAAAAATGTAAAATCTATGTAAAGGGGAGATAGAGATATAGGCTTGTAATAATAATAATAATAATAATTATAATTTAGGTGTTGGGCCTGTTAGTATGGTATTCAAGTTGTGTTTAGTAATGCTTTTTAGAAATATTTTTTACATGAAAAATATTTTTAGAATAAAAAAAATGCTAAACAAGCAACTTTTTAAGAAATTTTTTGACTTTTCAAATGTACTTTTTTTTTTTAAATGGAGAAGTTAAATTTTTTAGTTTTTTTCTTCCTAAAAGCATTTTTGATAACTTAATTACTTTTTCATCCCTCAAACACATGATACTTTTCCTTCTCTGGTTGATTACTTAAAAAATATTTAAATTTTTTTTTCATATATTAAAATATTAACAACAAATTACAATAAATTGTTTTCTATATTTTTATTAAAATATCATAATATTAACTTATTTGAATATTATTTAAATGTTTATTTGTTATTTTATAACACCATGTCTAAAATGAACATTTTATTTCTCAAAAGTACTTTTTAACAGCAATACTAAATATTTAAATCTTAAACCAAACATTTCAAAAATACTTCTAAAAAGCAATACTAAACTATCCTTCAACGTTGGAAAGTGCAGTCTCATTTCCTGGTGAAAGGAAATTTTTTGAGTTAAATTTAAGGTTAAATTTTACTATTAGTCCTTGTATTTTATGAAAGTTGTCAATTTAATCCCTGTAGTTTAATTTGCTTTTGAAATTTTAAAATTTTAGTCATCACCAAAAGATATTTACTATTTTCAAAATATAATACGACAAATAAATTATTATATGTGAAATGGCAAATCAACTTGTTATTTCCACTGATTCCACATATTACTCACTAAAACTTTAATTAATGGATTAACAATTGTCTTTTGCATCAAAATTGAAATCTCTAAATTCAAAAAAATATAGGGATTTAGAAGAATCCCATTGGAGAATATGGACTAAATTTACAACTGTACACATAGTAAAGTCTAATAATTAAATTTAACCAAATAGATTTAACTACTACTGTTTGGGTAAGGACTAAAATTTCAAATTTTAGAAAGTATAGGGACTAAACTTGACCGATTCAAAAGTATAGGAATTAAAATTGATCAAATCAAAATATAAGAACTAAATCTACAACTTTCACATAGAGAATTTAACCTAAACTTAATATATGTTCTTTTGAAAAAATGTTGAGATAAAATAATTATGTAACAGACAATGTAAATGATTTTGTTTAATTACGACTTTAGTTTTTTTTTTTTTATTATGTTATAATTTAGGATTTAATCTCTATATTTTAATTAAGTACAATTTGGTTCTTATATTAGTCTACTTCTATAATATTATTAACATGTCTATACTGGTAACTAAAAAAATACCATAGCACAAACATGAAAGATATAAAAAAGGTCTACATTAATAATGACTAGCCACTATCACTAAAATGATGATGTGAACATATTTTTAAATAGCTTTAAGCATCCAGTTGATAGGTAAATTATTATTGATTGAGTATAATTAACTGAATTTTCGTGTGGTAATCACTTTAATAAAAACAATTAATGATATTATAAAGTTACAACTACAAATAATAACTTAAAAAGTAGAGTAACATAAAAACCAAATTAAATCAAATTATTAAAAAGTAGATTAATATAAGAACCAAATTAAATTAAATTAAAATAGAGAGATTAAAATTATAATTAAACCAAAATTATTTACATCATTAATAAGTTTGTTTGTAACTTTTCAACAAATAATTTTTTTTTTTAAGAAAAAGAAAGATTAATGGTATATTGCAATCAGAAGGGACCATGTTTAGGTAAGTACATGCCATGCTGAAAATTAAAGCAAAAACTTCCCCCATGAAGGTCCCAAAATCACAAGCATGGACAAAAAAAAAATGACCGAATATGCAAAACATTTTTATAGTAAATATTGCCTTAAAAGTGCCTCCATTTTGTATTTTTGCATCAGATAAAAAATGTACAATTATCTGTTATCAGTCAAGTCCCTTGCAACTTGCAATGGTTATGATAGCTACATTGTCTATTAAATTTTAGTTGTAATTCCCCAATCCCACCAAGAAAGGGAATCAATCATATTTGGGTCTTAATGGAAGAAATTTAATGTATTCTAAATAAAGTTTTGAGTTCGAAATTCATAATAAAAGTATAATAATTTATTTAAATTTTTATTTTATTTTAAAAATTATTTTATTCTTTTATTTAAATTTTGTTTTTTTTAGTTTTTAAACTTAAATTGTTTTTCAAATTAATTAAAAATAGATAAAAAATTAATGTTTGTTAACTTTATTAACTTGGCATTCACATCACAGTTCACATGTATATTAAATTAGCAATTAATTAATTTTTTAAAAGATTTTTATATTTTTAAGATTTTTTGAATTTTTAAATTTGAAAAGAGTAACTAGCTTACATGGTATTCATGTAGCAATCTACACGTATGTCACGTCAGTAAAGTTAAGAAACGTTAATTTTTTTATTTATTTCTAGATGATTTAACAAATATCACAAATTTAAAAACTAAAAGAAATGAAAATTTTAAATAAAAAATTAAAAAACCAAATAAATTATTATAAAAAATAACATCCGGTGAAATTTACTCCTTTTTAAAAATCCAATTCTGCTAAATTTTAAATCCAGTTGGATTATGAAGTCAACAATCATGTCTTGTAAAAGTTAAAATTCTCGGTAACTTGAAGTATAAGTTGGTGCCGCTAATGGTGCACAACACTTTATTGACATCAATATGTAGAAATTATGTGAATTTCAGATATTCATCGTCACAAAACGTACTTATCATGGTAACCTCCCTTAGCTGCAAATGAGTCACATTAATCACAAATCAACACATCAAATCATTTAAATGGACTGATGCTTCATGATTAAAAAAAGGGGCAGAAATTAAAGCCAACATATCCAAATTGCAATCTTCATTGGCCTTACTATATAATAAGATTGCAACTTGCAAGACTATATAGGCACCTGCATTTCATAAAACCTTAACACTAGACATTCTTTGATATATATAATATATAAACTTGGTGTGTGTTATTATTATTATCCTACTGCAAAATGAAGCAGTGGGAGTCAATGACGATGTCAGGGCAAGGCGGGGACCTTGCCTTCAAATATTAAATTAATTATTTTAAATTTTATAAACAATTAAATATTAATTTAATTTCTCTAAAAATTATAAAATTTTAAATTAATATAATAATAAAATTATATTTTCATCATTCAACAAAAAGTTTGTGTGTTAATCGGTTAATCCTTGTGGCTGTGGGGAGTGCTATGTATATGCCGAGGCATATTCATATATATATATATATATATATATGAATGCATACTTCTCTAAATATATAAAAAAAATCGGTGTTTTGATTATAATAGTAAAATTAATTGTTTTTGCGTATGGTGTTCCGGATTTAAATTTTTATTAATTTATTATATAAAATATATAAGAATACCATCGTAAAAATATAACTTAATTTGTATATGTGAGGGTAATTTAATAATTTCACAATTAAGTTTTTGTTTGGTTGGCTCGTGACATCAATTCAGTAAAAGCCTTGATATTATATATAGAGGGAAGGGATCCACTTACATCCATTTGTAATTTTTTTGTATGATTAATATTTCATATTCCATTCATACAAATTATTCGTATCAAATTTGATATAAATTAAAATTTTGTAACTATTTATTTTATGTAAAAAACTTCTAACTGTTGAATAAAATATCAATAAATACACTATTTTAAATTAATATAATAGATATATTAAATCGGTTAAAAAATTTATATACATGACAATTACAATCATACATATAAATTTCATGATTTAATTATTAAAATATTAATTATAAAATAATATATGAAAAAGATGATCCTCCCATCTAACACTCAAATTCAATTACCTATACCATTGTTGTCAGTTACTTGCTATAAAAGGGGCTGCACCCTAAAATTATTTAACATTTTCTAATTTAGCTCCATATATGTCTCAGTTTGGTATACTAGCCAAATGGAAAATAACGTAGCTCCAATGGTGAAAGATCATTGGTACTTATATTTTTTAATTGAATAATGCCTTCAGCCTCTTTTAGGAGCACTAGCTGGTCAGTTCAATTAATTAGTGTTAAATCACTTTAAAGTAACCATTCTATATGGATAATAAGTCTTAATCAAATGTACTTCGAAAAAGCTAAAAAGTATTCTGATCAATTTTCTACTTGAAGACAAGTAGACAACATGTTTTTTTCTTATAAGAATCATCAATCATTTAATTTTCATTATCTGTCAAACTATTTTCCAGGCTAATTGCGTGTATATATGAAGACAGATTAAATTAAATTAATATATATTTTGGGCACACACGGCTTAATCTGCTCCGAGCTGTTACGTAGACGATTTAGCCTAATCCTTTTGTTTTTTTATTCTAACATTTTAACAGTTG
This sequence comes from Gossypium bickii, assembly GCA_025503065.1. Lineage (NCBI taxonomy): Eukaryota > Viridiplantae > Streptophyta > Magnoliopsida > Malvales > Malvaceae > Gossypium > Gossypium bickii. Next base: position 139,199,653 of record CP106710.1, read on the forward strand.
TGTTTATTTTGGTTTATAGTGTATACGTATGATGAGCTTCACACAGAATTGAATTGATAAGTGAAAAACAGATTTTTTTTTTTTTTTTTGCTAATTTTGTCAATATAGGCATTTGGATGTGTTTTTTCATAGAAAAAGAAAGTAATTGCCATCTGCAATAATTAATCATTTCTGGGTTTGGGTGGGAGATCTATAAATTTGATTCCTATAATTGGTTGTTTTTTCTATCCTTGTTTTATTTATTCTTTTTTGTTTCCTTTTGCCCATACGAAGGTGTCGGTTCTTGATTCCTTAATATAATATATATCATGATAAAAATTATATATTATATAAAAGAAGGTAGGGAGCGTCGATTGAGTCTTAATTCAATTAGTATCGATATTATTTTCAGTACAAGAGATTATGGGTTCGAGTGTGTTGAAGCGAATTATCCTCCTATTTAAGAGTTGGGAGGGACTATCAATAGTATATATGAAAATATTAAATTTTCGAAGAATTGTTTGAGTTTCAAAATATATTTCTTTAATTATTAATCTATAATTATTGAACTCACTATTAATTTAATCTAATTACGTTATATAATATTTTAATTTAATTTAATTATCATATTATATACTTCACTATTAATTACATCATATAATAAGTTAATTTAAGATTCAAATATAAATATAATATTTATTTTTTATTGAATACATAGGTAAAAAACCAGAAAAAGAAGTATTATTATTATTTGATTATTATATATATGATAACATTAACATATATACACACCAAATTTAACCTAAAATATAATAAATTTAGATACGACCTATAATAAAATTTAAAATTAAAATAAATGTAATAATTTAAACATGAGATTCCAAAAATTTTTATTGCTCCAACTTTATCATTGTAGTAACCAATTTTGGCCCGGGTTATTAACCCCGGGCCCATTACAAGCAAAATAAACCCAATACACAGCTAAACCCAAAGCCAAGCCAAATAAAATAAAACAAACAAGCCCAATTCCAAACAGCCCAATAACAGAAACCTAAAACTAAAAAAAAAACCTAGCTATTCCCTAACCCTAGCGCCGCAAGCCCTAGTGCGCCGCTCCACCAGCCGCTGTCGGCCACCATCACGCAGCACCCACGCGCACCACCGCCTCTGCCTCCATTAGCGCCTGAAAATCTGCAGAAAAGACCAACAACAACAAGAAGAAAAATGTATTTTATTAGATATTTTTAGATCTATAAAACCCGAGAGATAACATGCATAAAGGGGCTCTTCTTTTTTGATCTTTGAAAAAAAAATCAGAGAAAAGAAAGTAGATTTACAAAGAAAAGAATCAACATATCAGAATTGGCAAAGGTGGTTCGTTTTGATTTTTTTTTCTTTCTTTTTTTTTTTTTTTTTTTTTCGAATCTATCTATATTTATATTTAAGTTCTTCATTTTTTATATAAAATCACTAATATATATATATATATAAGATAAAGTATAAAAAAAATAAAATAAAAAAAATAAAAAATTTTTACCTTTCCGGCCACCGCTCACGGTGGCCGGCGCGACGGCGCTGGCGATGGTCGCCGGACGGAGCTCTCGCCGGAGGACAGCCCCTGCAGAGAAAAAAAAGAAAGGGGGGAAAGCTTTTTTTTTTAGTAAGCTGCACAAATGAAAAAAAAGGGAAGGAAAAATGGGTTTTATAATAGCGTGAAACGGCGCCGTTTTGGGTTGGATGCCAAGGCGCCAAAACGACGCCGTTTTGGTCCCAACCCATTCGCACGACCCGACCCGGCCAGGGGATCCGCGTGTTTTTGCGGAAGGGTCTATTTGCGCATTTGACCCTTCCGCATTTTCTAACCCTTCCAATTCAGTTTCTGTTATTTTCAAATATGCCCCAAGAGATTTTCTTCAGTTTTAATTTAGTCCCGTATAAAACGCAGTGTATAAAGGAGGGAATAATTGCCTTTTCGGTCCCCTATTTTTTGCGCGTGTGGCAAATAAGCCCTCCCCTCTTTATTTTAATTCCAATCAACCCCAAAGTCATACTTTTTAATGCAATTTAATCCCCTTTCAGTTATTTTTTTTATAATCTTTTTATCCTATTTAGCATATTACCATTGCTTAGCACCTTCATTACTAGTATTATTATATTATTCATATATCTTTTATTATTACCATATTCATGACATTATTATATTGTACATATATTTTATATTATTTTATTGTTACTACTATTATTATATTATTATTATATTATTATTATATTGTAGATATATATATACTTCATATCATTATCATTTTATTTTATTTTTATTATTATACTATCACTGTTATTATTATTATTATATTTCCATTATATATAATTCATGTTATCATTATTACTATTATTATATTTATTTTTACCATTAGTACTAGTATTATCATCATCATTATTTACTATGTATTATCTTTGTATATATTATTATTAATTTTATTATTATTATTATTATTGTTATCATCATTATGTTTGTACATATTTTCTATCATTATTATTATTGTTATTATTATTATTATTACTACATATTTTCATATCGTATATATTTCGTATCATCATTATAACCATTATTGTATCTTTATGTACATGTTTATTTATTATTATTATTTTTTTTTCTCACTAACTTATTATTATTATTACTATTATTACTATTATTATTATACTTAATATTTTCCCTATAGCTACTAACATTTTTAGTTTATTATTATTTTTTTTTTCTAATTTATTGTTACTATTTTTATATTATCTCTTCTTGTTTTTATTATTACATCTTTTATCATCATGTGTTGTTAATTTCTCGTCTTCACCATTTCACGTGGATTAACGGTTCTAAGTCACAATCCGATATTTTTATACGAAAGAGGTAATATTTGTGTGTTTAGAAGGCGAAAAATTACACACCTAACGTGTTGGGTGTCGATCCTTTTGTTCGACTAAATATTCAAATAACCCTTTTTTTGAAGATGATTTTGATATCGAAATATAAGGGTGTTATATCCTAACGTGTTGGGTATGATACTTTTATTCCTTCGAAACGAGGTTATCTTAAGATTCGATCCCGATTTAATTAATCCATTCTTTTAATTCCCTTTTTTAAAATATTTTCAACTTTTCGACATTAGGACATTAATCAATCAATTTGGTACCAATTTTGGGGCGTTGCGAGGGTGCTAATCCTTCCTCGCACGTAACCGACTCGGACCTACTTTTCTTGAACATTCGTAGACCAAAAGTATCGTTTTAGTAAACCAAAATGTTTTATTAAAACAAAGGTGATCCGATCACACCTAATAAAAGGTCGGTGGCGACTCCCGTTTTATCCATTTTTAAAACCCAAGTTCGATTCCCTTTTTGTCAAAACAATGGTTGCGACAGCTTGGCGACTCCGCTGGGGACGCTCGAGAGTCAGGCCGTAAAATTGATTGATTTTTGTCCTTTTGATTGAAAATTTGGAAAATTGTCTTTGAAAAATCATGTTTCTCTTTGATGCATTTGTTTGTGCCATAGTGTCGAGTCAGTAAAATATTTTGGCATCGCATTGCATGACCGTCGGTTACACCTTTAAGTGGGAGTAAGAAACTAAGCTTTCGTGAGGTTTTCACCTCCGCATGAGCTAGTAGATTGCTTCCAGGAGACATCCGTACCTACGTGTTTCGTGAGGTTTTCACCTCCGCATGGCCGTAGGGAAATGTATCCCCTGAATCGAACTCGGTCCGTATGAGCCTATAATGGGTGAGGATCGAGAATCTCTTTGGTTCAGTACCCCTCTGTAGAACCAGAACCTCATATAGAAGCCCTAGAGCCTACCCCAGGCGTAGTGCGAAATAGTTACCCGGATAAGTGTCTATTGATATTTTGCTTGTTTGATTATGCAATACTAACTTGTGTTGTCTTGTTTGATTTGCATGACATTCCATGTAGTCGAGGTGTCAATTTACTGTTCGGTTGCTAGAATAGGAAGTTTGCTATGGAAAACAACTTTCTTGATAAAGTAGAGGACAATGCGCCGCACGCACATGGTCGGAAAAGTTGCGGTTGGAACAAGGAGAGCGGCCTAGTCGAGGTCATACGTCGAAGGCGCGAGGACTTCACCCGTATTAGTGTGACACAAAATGAGCTCCAAGAGTTACGGGATATCGGGCCAATTGGGAAGATGGAATTAAGCGGATGTTACGCCATCGTTACGGTGATATCTCTTACTTATTGGATGTTAAGATAGATAAGCACCTATTTGGGCTATGGTCGATTTTGGAATTTCTGCATACGGTTGCTTGCTTCACTTTTGGAGAAGTGGATTTGGTGCCAACAATAGAAGAATACACTACATTACTTCGTATTCCCGAGATGCAAGTCGACAAGGTTTATATCGAGCCCGCTATGTGTCCCTCCTTTGGCGAAAAAGTTGATGAAAATTACGGGCATGAGTGAGCAGTGGATCTCGGCCAAGGTTTCAACAGAAGCGAAGGAGATGTATCCTTGGGTGAACTTAAGGGATCTAATTTCGACACACCCGACATGGAAAAAAGGTTGGTATTTTCGCCTTAAGCCTCTACGGATTGGTCGTCTTCCCAAAAGCTTTGAGGCACATAGAGCGAAGCGGTGGTGGATCTGTTCGACCGATTGGATAAGCAAGTCACACTGTCCCAAATGATTCTTGCGGAGACCTTCGGATCACTAAGCGCATGTAGAAGAGCGGGAGAGGAAGATTTATTGGATGCGCATGTACTATTGATGGTATGGTTTCATGGGCATTTTTGGAAGATGGATAAAGTCTCTTGTCGACCTTTTCATAGAGACTATTCACCAATAAAAGAGGAAGCGGCTACATCAAGGAGAGAAGATATAATGAAGAGAGATGGATAGCCATTTTTGAGAACCTTCAAGGAAAAAGGCGTTGAGTGGAGAGCTCCCGGATGATGCCCGGAGAGATTCTTTATAGATGTGGAGATTTCGATTGGGTACCTCTACCGGAATTTGGGAGTCATCGGGTATGCCCCATTGCTAGCGGCAAGACAATACCAATCTAGGCAGATTCGTACCCAAAGAACACATGGGTTGGACCGAAGTGAGTTCTCGTGATACGGGAGAAGGTTACAAGAAGAAGATAAAGGAAACGGCAAATGCTTGGAAGCAAACTCGTCGGATGAAGATATTAGGCTGCGGGTGAAAGCGGTAACTTCTGAATACAAAGCATGGCTAAGCAAGAGAATCAATGATAATATCCCGGGACCAAGCTTGGATAATACTCAATCTTTGGAGGAACGGTTGCAAGTGATACCAACAGAATTAGAAATTATAAAGCAAGATTTCGTACAGCGAAGTTCAGAGCTTGAAAAGAAAATTGAGCAGTTAGAAAGAAGATGCTCCTCAAGTTGGACATAGATGGACAAAAATCGAAAGTCGAGAAACTAAGAAAGGAGAAAAGAAGAATAGAGGAAGGCAGAGACGACACGAAAATGCACTACAAGAAGATGCGTCTCTCAATGAGAACTGCCGGACTAGGAAAGACGTCGAGCCAATGGCGACAAGAGTTACAAGAGGAAAGAGCTAAGACCGATCAATGTGAAAGGAAATTCCAAGAAATGAAGGTTCAAAATGAGATCCTAGAAAAGCAAATATCAGAAGGCCAGAATAGAAGAAACGAATTGAAGACAAGGGTGGCAGAGTTGGAGAAGTCCCTCGACCATTTTCGAAACCGTAACTCGGCAAGAGAGTTAAAAGCAAGTCCGAGTAGAATCGAAGAAATGAAAAAGAGGACCAGAAGAGTTAGAAATGGAGCTCTGAATCTGTCAAAATCGCATTAGGCATTTAAAAGAAAATGAAGAAGCGAAGGAAAGCGGAATCGTACCATTCCCGAGAATCAAGTCGGAGATAGAGATTATCTCATGGGGAAGCTATAATCCGGATCGCGAGATAGCAGAGTATTTACAAACTCTAGCTATACAAGGCGACGCGATTGAAGCGTGCGATTCGAGCGCTTGATCGGATCGTGGCGAGAATTAGTTTCCGCTAACAAAGATTAAGGCCTTAGGTGTTAGAGCAAGGCCGTTCCTCGTAATCTGTTTTATGTAAAGAGCTTTGTTTTCTAAGGAAGTTTTCTATGGGAATTGAATCGAGTTGACACCTTTTTGCATTCATATCATGCATTCGCATTCGCATTGCATTACATACATTAGCATCATATCACCTTAACCATTCACTAAGCTTAAAATCACATAATGCGCAGCACTACGACACTACGAATAACTGGAATCACATCATCCCTATAGGACACGCTTAAAAACTAGAGCTATGGACACCGAACTCAATGAGAGGATCGAAAGGATGGAAAAAACCGAGAAAGAGTTGCAAGAAAAGATTAGCCAAGTCACGCAGAAGAAGCGAGGACTTGATGATGAAATCCCGCGAGGAATCACGAGGACATAAGGATCAAATGGATAGAATGTTGGAGATATTGTGACCATGTCCAAAGGAAAGGACTCGCGCAAAGTCACGACATTCTGAGCCCCACTCGAGGATAATCAAGATCCGCTCTATCCCCGGGATTCACTCCACCCCACGCTCATGCAACACAAAGAGGATATCCTCAAGAGAACCCCAGAGGCTTGGAACAACAACCCATCCCACCTACCCATCTAGGGCAAGGTATATACGTATCAAGCGTTGGGGATAATTCTCGCTAATCCGATTGTTCATAATTCGCTAATCCGATTGTTCCGGATTTAGATGATCCAGGAAATAGCCAAGTTAAAGAGGGATGGCCATGATCTCAAGAAAAATATAGAGTCACAGAGAAAGACTCAAGGCGGTGGAAGGTACTAGAATCTTCTGCGCTAAATGCCAAAGACCTTAGTTTGGTACCCGATCTAGTCCGCCTCAGAAGTTTAAGACACCGATTTGAAAAGTATGAGGAACGAGATGCCGAAGGCCCATCTTATTATGTTCGTCGAAAAATGGTGGATACTTGAATGAGGACAAAGTCGCTAATACATCGTTTCCAAGATAGCTTGATTGGATCAGCCTCGGATGGTATGATCACGACATGTGAGAGAAGATTCGGTCATGGAAGGACACAGCAATCGCATTTTGTGAACAATATAAGCATGTTTCGACGTGGCTCCGATCGGTCGACGACGCTACAAATGTTGGAAAAGAAGCCAACGGAGACCTTTCGCAGACGATGCATTTCAGAGATGGAGGATCTCTCCGTCCAAGTCGAGCCCCACTAACTAAAAGTGAGACAACGGTCCTTTTTATCAATACTTTGAGAGCGCTTTCTCACGACAAGCGGTGGGAAATGCCACAAAAGACTTCGCCGACCTCGTAATATCCGGGAGCTCATCAAAAGCGGTATCAAAAGCGGAAGAATGGAAGTCATGAAGGTTCAAAAGGACAAAGACTGTAAAAAAAGAAAGAACCCGAAGCCCATATGGTGGGGACGGGAGCCTCTATGCTCCTAACCCGTATCCAACCCGACCACGACCTCGGCCGTCCCGCCGAATTTCTATTTTCCCCACCAAGCCCTTACTATCAAACACCTCCTCCTTACCCCGTTTATGCCGCCAATAATCAAAGACCATTCGCTATATTTCCACCAAATACCGTGGCTCGCCCCAAGTCTACCCAAAAGCGAACCAAGACCAGTAAAACCCAATCTCGAAAGACCTCGGTTTACCACATCCGTGTCGCATTTGAGATTTATGCCCAAAATTATTGGAAAAACAATTAATCTCCCACATTACATAGCACACCACAAGCCCCCATTCCCAAAGTGGTACGACCCCAATGCCAATTGCATGTATCACGCGAAACAGGAAACCGGGGGCATTCAACGAGATAATTGTATAGCCTTCAAGAGGAGAGTTCAAGGTCTTATCGATGCGAGGATTTTACGATTTGGTGATGCAGGAAATATAGCTGGAAATTCGCTCCCAAACCATACTGTAGGGAACGTGAATATGACGACACAGGAGGACAAGTGGCAAACCAAGTGTTGTGTCTCCGAGATAAAAACACCCTTGGAGAAGGTCTGGGAAGTAATGATTGAGAAAGGCATGCTCGACAAGAATTTCAAGGAAGACAGCATGAAGAATCCAAGATTTTGCGTCTTTCACGGCACAGAGGGACACCACATTCAATCGTGCGAGAAGTTCAAGGAGCTGCTTCAGGGTATGATGGACAATAAGGAGGTAGAAATCTGCAATAAGATGGAAGAGACTGACGAAAAGGATATATGTGCATCTGAGGGCCAATCATCAGGCCCTCCCTACAGCGCTGATCGGCCTTTAGTAATCTATTACGAGGCAAAGAAGGAAGAGAGGAAGCCAAAATGATAATCCAAGTACCTTCCCTTTCCCATACAAGGATAGTAAGGCGGTGCCTTGGAAATATGATGCCAAAGATCACCACGCTGGAACCATCGGTGAGGTGGGGCATTTTACCGCGGTGGGAGGTGTTATTCCCGAGGTGGTTGAGACAAAGAAGAAGGCCATTGGCACGGGTCAGAAAGGGAAGGCACCAATACATGAAGTCGAGATTGAAATACAATCTGAACATGGAACTAAGGAGCCAGTGAAAGAGGATGAAGCACAAGAATTCTTAAAGTTCATTAAGCACACACAGTGAATCTGATGATCGTGGAAGCGGTGAATAAACAACCGGCAAAAATCTCGGTATTATCCCCTGTTCTTTGAACTCAGAGCCACATCGCAATGCCCTACTGAAGGTGTTAAACCAAGCGTATGTACCAAGCGATGTACCCATTGAAAAACTCGATAGGTGGGTGAACAATTTAAACCGGATAATTTCATCTCCTTCAATGACGATGAAATACCACCAAATGGTAGGGCTCTGTTAAAGCATTACACATCACAACAGAGTGCTGAGGATATATAATACCGCATGTGCTTATTGACAATGGGTCCGCACTCAACGTCATGCCGTTGGCTACACTGCTATCACAGGATGCCCGTCGACATGTCTTACCCGAGGCCTTGTCACTCTGCGGTAAGGGCATTTGATGGAACAACTGCGGGAAGTTATGGGAAAAATCGAGATCCTACAGAGGTGGGCGCGTGTCACGTACAATATTGAATTCGGTCATGGACATTGCTCCTTCATATAATTGCCTCTTAGGAAGGCCCTGGATCCACTCATTTGGAGCAATCCCTTCATCTCTCCATCGAGAAAATAAAATTTATTATGGATGACCGCTTGATTATAATCGATGGGGAAGAAGACATCGTTGCCTCTCTCTCTCACCGACGCACCTATATCGAGGCAAACAAAGACGCGCTGAATGCTCCTTCCGCTCCTTTGAATTTATCAATGCTACATTTGTCGCCGAATGAGGCAAGGCACCTACACCCAAGTTGTCAAGAAACACCAAGATGGGAATCAAGTTGATTGAGGAAAGCGCGCCGAGCAGGGGAAGGGTTTAGGAAAATATCGCCAAGGAATGGCGAGCGCTAAAGCCGAGTACATCACAAGGCAAGATACGGTTTAGGGTTCAAGCCGAATCCCCAACAAATAAGAAAACAATGGCGAAAGATCAAGAAAGGAGGATCGCAAAGCCTCGTGGTCGGGAATTGGGTAGGAGCCTATAATGTATCCACCATGCTTTGAAGACATTTACATCGGCGGGAATGATGTACCCGGGAAGAGATAGTCTACCAAACGTGATGTTATCAATCGAAAGGAGTCTCCAGAATATCGATATAAATGTTATAGACAAAGGGGATGATGCGATTGGAGATGTTTCGATGATACGCCCATGTCCTCCAGGATTCACTTTGAACAATTGACCGCCAGTGGACCTCCTTGTAGTTTCCAAATCCCCTCCGGAGTAATGCTCAGTATTAACTTTTGTATGCCCCTAAGCTGTAGGGGGATCTGTTATGAGAGTTCATTTTGTCTATCTGGCTTTTAAATAAAACATGAATAAAGATGCATTTTGTCGTGTTCTTTTCATTCTCATCAATTCCATATTCATTCTTTACTTGTCCCTATATATTCCATATCATCATGTCACGATGTCCCTCTATAGTCTTTTTTTTTTTTTGTCTACTTTTCAGGTGCTCAGATATCAACGGCATGAACAATCCTGTTACAAGCCCTAAAATCGACTTCGAGAAAGCTATTTGTGTAGGGAATCGAGAAAGGTGAAAAAGATGCCGAAGATTATGTCTCTTCCCAGGACCTCTCGAGAATGGTAGAACAAGAGGATAAGCGGATTACGCCTATCAAGAATCGATCGAGACGTTGAATTTAGGAAATGAAGAAAAGAAGCAAGAGGTAAAAGTAGGGACTTCTATGTGCGAAGACACCAAACACGTCGATCGATCACCTTGCTTCACGAGTACAAAGAGGCGTGTTCGCATGGTCATATCAAGATATGCCGGGCTTGAATGAAGATATAGTGGTCCATAGACTTCGTTGAAACAGAATGCAAGCCAATCCAACGAAATTAAGACGGATGAGGCCGAAATGCTCTTAAAAATAAAAGAAGAAGTCAAGAAACAATTCGATCTTTGGTTTCCTACAAATCTCCGGATATCCGAATGGGTGGCTAATATAGTCTCAGTGCCAAAGAAAGATGGCAAAGTGCGAATGTGCGTAGATTACCGTGATCCGAATAGAGCAAGCCCTAAAGATAATTTCCGTTGCCACACATTGATACATTGGTAGATAACACGGCAAAGAATTCATTTTTTCTTCATGGATGGATTTTGGGCTATAATCAAATCAAGATGGCTCTCGAGGATATGGAGAAAACTACGTTCACGACGATGTGTGGGACCTTCTGCTACAAAGTAATGCCGTTCGGTCTAAAAAATGCCGGGGCAACATATCAAAGAGCCATGGTAACATTGTTCCACGACATGATGCACAAAGAAATAGAAGTCTATGTCGATGATATGATCGCTAAGTCCCAGGAGAAAGAGAGCATGTGCGGAAACCTCAGAAAGCTATTCGAAAGATCGAGAAAAATCTAACTAAAGCTTAACCCTGCCAAATGTACCTTCGGGGTTACCTCGGGAAAATTATTGGGATTTATCGTCAGCGAGAAAGGTATCGAAGTCGATCCGGATAAAATAAAGGCCATACAAGAACTACCGCCCCTACGTACACAAAAAGAAGTCAGAGGATTCCTAGGAAGACTGAATTACATTGCTCGATTCATTGCTCAACTCACCAAGCAATGCGATCCAATTTTTCGGCTCCTTCGAAAACACAATCCCGGAGAATGGAACGAGGAATGTCAGGAGGCTTTTGACAAGATAAAGCAGTATTTATCTAGTCCCCCGGTGCTAGTACCACCAACTCTTGGAAGACCGCTGATACTATATCTGACTGTGTTCGAAAACTCAATGGGTTGTGTCTTGAGGCAACATGATGAGTCCAGAAAAAGGGAACAAGCGATCTATTATCTCAGCAAGAAATTCACAGAGTATGAAGCAAGGTATCCGTCAATTGAAAAATTCTGTTGTGCTCTGGTCTGGGCAACTCGAAGGCTCAGACAATATGTGCTGTATCACACAACATGGTTGATTTCAAAGCTGGACCCAATAAAATACATGATGGAATCACCTGCACTCTCGGGAAGAATGGCACGGTGGCAAATCCTATTATCGGAGTATGACATTGTATACGTGAGCCAAAAATCGATTAAAAGGAGCGCAATAGCTGATTTCTTAGCAACTCAGACAACAGAAGAATACGAACCATTGAAATTTGAATTCCCAGACGAAGACTTGATATGCGTTACGGAAGAAGAATGTGAAAATCGAAAGAGAAATCATGGAAGATGAGTTTTGATGGTGCATCGAATGCATTGGGGCATGGGATCGGAGCGATCTTAGTGTCACCGAAGGGATCATTATCCCTTTCTCGCGATTAAATTTCTTACGTACCAATAACATTGCGGAATATGAGGCTTGCATCATGGGGGCTTTGCCCCGCTTATCGAGCATAACGTCGAGGTCTTAGCGGTTTCCGGGGATTCAGCATTGGTGATTTACCAAATCCGTGGAGATTGGGAAGTAAGAGATTCGAAATTGGTCAAGTATCACGATCTCGTTGTAGAATTGGTCAAAGAATTTGAAGAAGTGACTTTTAATTACTTCCCAAGGAAAGAAAACCAATTGGTGGACATACCGCAACCTTGGCTTCAATGTTCAAAGCAAACCGAGAAAGCGAAATAATGCCTCTCGGATGAGCATATATGAGGCTCTCTGCGCATTGTTTTAGCATTGAAAACGAGGCTGATGGACAACCATGGTTCCATGATATCTTAGAATATATCAAGAATCAAAGATATCCCGAGCAAGCAAACGAGAATGACAAAAGAATGATCAGAAGATTGGCAGCGGGATTTGTTCTCAATAGGGACATCTTGTACAAAAGAGGAAAAGATCAGGTACTCCTGAGGTGCATGGATACTGTCGAAGCCAGAAAGATACTCGAAGAGGTCCATGAAGGAGTTTGTGGAACGCATGCCAATGGTTTCATTATGGCCAGGAAAATTATGAGACTCGGTTATTATTGGTTGACGATGGAAAGTGACTGCATTAGCTACGCACGAAAGTGCCACAAATGTCAAGTTTACGGCGATAAAATTCATGCAGCACCTTCACCCCTTCATATCATGACTTCCCCGTGGCCCTTTTCTATGTGGGGCATGGATGTTATAGGGCCAATCTCCCCGAAAGCTTCTAATGGACATCGATTCATTTTTGTGGTCATAGATTACTTCACAAAATGGATAGAAGCTGCTTCATTTGCAAATGTGACAAGGACGGCGGTGTGTAGATTCTTAAAAAAGGAGATTATATGCCGATACGGTTTGCCTGAGAGAATTATTTCAGATAATGCTTTAAATCTGAACAACAAGATGATGAAGGAAGTGTGCGAGCAATTTCGAATAAAGCATCATAACTCCTCGCCCTATCGTCCAAAGATGAATGGGGCGGTAGAAGCCGCTAACAAAAATATCAAGAAAATTATTGGGAAGATGACTGAGACGTATAAGGACTGGCACGAGAAGCTACCATTTGCCCTATACGCGTATCGCACGTGTGTACGGACCTCTACGGGGGCGACCCCTTTCTCTCTAGTCTATGGAATGGAAGCTGTGCTGCCCATCGAAGTGGAAATCCCCTCTCTACGAATCTTAATGGAGTCGAAATTAGAAGAATCTGAATGGGTTCAGACTCGATATGACCAGCTGAACCTGATCGAAGAAAAACGCTTTAAAGCAATTTGTCACGGGCAGATGTACCAAAGGAGAATGATTGCGGCCCATAACAAGAAGGTGCGTCCAAGAGAATTTCGTGAAGGGGAACTCGTGTTGAAGAAGATTCTCCCTATACAAAAAGACTTTCGAAGAAAATGGGCACCAAATTGGGAAGGACCATACGTAGTAAAGAGAGCTTTCTCAGGAGGAGCCTTGATTCTCACTGAAATGGATGGGAAGGAGTTACCAAACCAGGTGAACTCAGATGCCGTGAAGAAATATTACGCATAATAATAAAACAAAAAAAAACAACAAAAAAAAAAGAATAAACAACAAAAAAAAAAAGAAAGAAGAAGAAGAAGAAGATGGAAAAGGCATCCGAATAAACGGAGAAGGCTTAGGATGAAAACCCGGAAGGGCATCCTAAGGAAGCAAGTTTGGAATGAGTTGAACAGCAAGATCATAGCATTGAAGCGGACTCTGAAGCTCAAGAATCCTCTACACGAAAAAGAACTTGCTCGAAAAGATTCAGGGCGAAGAAACATAGAGAAGTTCATACGTTGGATATCTAGAGCACTTACTACAACTGAATTTGTTTTTCTTTTATAAATACTTTCTCAATCAAGTCATACCTTGTTAATTTTCTTTGTGTGTTGCCTTTGAAATAAATATAGATACGAGGAACGCCTTTCATACCTACTTTGCCATTTTTATGCATGTTTTATTTTTGAGATAGATAGTGAAACTACGCACTCTAAACAAAAAGAATATGGAGCATTACCTGGATGAGAATTGGGTGAGTACGGGAGCTTCAAAGCAAGGACAAAGTTAAGGAGAAAAAAAAAAAAAAAAAAAAAAAAAGGAGAAACACGAATTACTCGTAGAACCTGAGGGGGGGTATCAAGCCTGAGGAGAGTCAAGAGTCGAAGCAGTGAATGCAGGTCATCATGAGAGTAGTAACAAGAAGAGATACATGAAAAACAAGCCCAAGACACATGGCATAATCATGTAGGCATTTAGGACAAACACATGCATATCATGACATCATCACACATAATACATACAGGTCCACCAATGAAGCAAGAAATTATGATGACAGTTGTACCAGATCGAGAAGAAAAAGACATCCGAGTTCCACCAGATGACACGTTTTCAATTATTGTTTTTCAAGAAAAATCAACTCATAATACTTGAAGTGAGTTGGGCCTCGGGACACGTCGAGGTATTTAATTTCTGTCTTTAAATTTCTGTCTTTAAATTTCTGTTCAAAATCGACTCATAATACTTGAAGTGAGTTGGGCCTCGGGACGCGTCGAGGTATTTAATTTCTGTCTTTAAATTTCGGTCTTTAAATTCCTGTTCAAAATCAACTCATAATCTTTGAAATAAGTTGAGCCTCGGGACACGTCGAGGTATTTAATTTCTGTCTTTCTGTCTTTAAATTTCTGTTCAAAATCAACTCATAATACTTGAAGTGAGTTGGGCCTCGGGACACGTCGAGGTATTTAATTTCTGTCTTTTAATTTCCGTCTTTAAATTTCTGTTAAATCAAGAGGTATGTTGAGTCTCGTCACACGCCAAGGTAGTTAAATTTCCGTATCTTAATTACTGTTTTAAAAAAAAAAAAAAAAATCATGTAAATGTAGTCGAGCCTCGGGGCACATGCGAAGGTACTTATGGACGGGAGACTGAAGTCGTTTTGAGCAAATTGAATGAAGAAGTTTCAGAGGACAAAGAAGATTGAAGCAAGAGCAAATTAAAGCTACAGGCCATATCTCTCGGAAATAGTAGTGGAGTAGAATGAAGATCGAGGTCTCCCAAAGAAAGTAAGGAAGCAGTTTGAAAAAAATTGATTTATTTCCTCAAGATCCCGATGAGAAGATCGAAGCCACGAAAGTGCATCGAAGCCAACCAAGGTACTAGCCCTTGAAGAAGCAATGGAATAGGAAATGTTATCTCTCTGAAGAAACAGCGAAAAGGATCAAAGCGACAAGTTGCAGATGAGTTTGAAGTTGTTTAAAGAAGACGAGGATCGACAAGTCAAGACTTGGACAAAACGGGCAAAATTGGTTCTTCTATTGTCTTTGCCCAATTATCGTTTCACGACAATGAGCAAAGAGGGGCAGCTGTAGTAACCAATTTTGGCCCGGGTTATTAACCCCGGGCCCATTACAAGCAAAATAAACCCAATACACAGCTAAACCCAAAGCCAAGCCAAATAAAATAAAACAAACAAGCCCAATTCCAAACAGCCCAATAACTGAAACCTAAAACTAAAAAAAAAAACCTAGCTATTCCCTAACCCTAGCGCTGCAGTGCAAGCCCTAGTGCGCGCGCTCCACCTGCCCATTGTCGGCCACCATCACGCAAAGCACCCACGCGCACCACCGCCTCTGCCTCCATTAGCGCTCAAAAATGCTGCAGAAAAGACCAACAACAACAAGAAGAAAAATGTATTTTATTAGATATTTTTAGATCTATAAAACCCGAGAGATAACATGCATAAAGGGGCTCTTCTTTTTTGATCTTGAAAAAAAAAACCAGAGAAAAGAAAGTAGATTTACAAAGAAAAGAATCAACATATCGAATTGGCAAAGGTGGTTCGTTTTGATTTTTTCTTTCTTTTTTTTTTTTCTTTTTTTTTCTTTTTCGAATCTATCTATATTTATATTTAAGTTCTTCATTTTTTATATAAAATCACTAATATATATATATAAGATAAAGTATAAAAAAAATAAAATAAAAAAATAAAAATTTTTACCCTTTAGGCCACCGCTCACGTGTGGCTTGCTACATGACTTGTGGCGATGGTCGCGGACGGAGCTCTCGGAGGAGCGACCCTGCGAGAGAAAAAAAGAAAGGGGGAAAGCTTTTTTTAGTAGTGCTGCACAAATGAAAAAAAAGGGAAGGAAAAATGGGTTTTATAATAGCGTGAAAGCGGCGCCGTTTTGGGTTGGATGCCAATGCGCCAAAACGCGCCGCGTTTTGGTCCCAACCCATTCGCACGACCCGACCCGGCCAAGGGATCGCGTGTTTTTGCGGAAGGGTCTATTTGCGCATTTGACCCTTCCGCATTTTCTAACCCTTCCAATTCGGTTTCGTTATTTTCAAATATGCCCCAAGAGATTTTCTTCAGTTTTAATTTAGTCCCGTATAAAACGCAGTGTATAAAGGAGGGAATAATTGCCTTTTCGGTCCCCTATTTTTTGCGCGTGTGGCAAATAAGCCCTCCCCTCTTTATTTTAATTCCAATCAACCCCAAAGTCATACTTTTTAATGCAATTTAATCCCCTTTCAGTTATTTTTTTTATAATCTTTTTATCCTATTTAGCATATTACCATTGCTTAGCACCTTCATTACTAGTATTATTATATTATTCATATATCTTTTATTATTACCATATTCATGACATTATTATATTGTACATATATTTTATATTATTTTATTGTTACTACTATTATTATATTATTATTATATTATTATTATATTGTAGATATATATATATACTTCATATCATTATCATTTTATTTTATTTTTATTATTATACTATCATGTTATTATTATTATTATATTTCCATTATATATAATTCATGTTATCATTATTACTATTATTATATTTATTTTTACCATTAGTACTAGTATTATCATCATCATTATTTACTATGTATTATCTTTGTATATATTATTATTAATTTTATTATTATTATTATTATTGTTATCATCATTATGTTTGTACATATTTTCTATCATTATTATTATTGTTATTATTATTATTATTACTACATATTTTCATATCGTACATATTTCGTATCATCATTATAACCATTATTGTATCTTTATGTACATGTTTATTTATTATTATTATTTTTTTTTCTCACTAACTTATTATTATTATTATTATTATTACTATTATTATTATACTTAATATTTTCCCTATAGCTACTAACATTTTTAGTTTATTATTATTTTTTTTTTCTAATTTATTGTTACTATTTTTATATTATCTCTTCTTGTTTTTATTATTACATCTTTTATCATCATGTGTTGTTAATTTCTCGTCTTCACCATTTCACGTGGATTAACGGTTCTAAGTCACAATCCGATATTTTTATACGAAAGAGGTAATATTTGTGTGTTTAGAAGGCCGAAAAATTACACCCTAACGTGTTGGGTGTCGATCCTTTTGTTCGACTAAATATTCAAATAACCCTTTTTTTGAAGATGATTTTGATATCGAAATATAAGGGTGTTATATCCTAACGTGTTGGGTATGATACTTTTATTCCTTCGAAACGAGGTTATCTTAAGATTCGATCCCGATTTAATTAATCCATTCTTTTAATTCCCTTTTTTAAAATATTTTCAACTTTTCGACATTAGGACATTAATCAATCAATTTGGTACCAATTTTGGGGCGTTGAGGGTGCTAATCCTTCCTCGCACGTAACCGACTCCCGGACCTACTTTTCTTGAACATTCGTAGACCAAAAGTATCGTTTTAGTAAACCAAAATGTTTTATTAAAACAAAGGTGATCCGATCACACCTAATAAAAGGTCGGTGGCGACTCCCGTTTTATCCATTTTCAAAACCCAAGTTCGATTCCCTTTTTGTCAAAACAATGGTTGCGACAATCATCAAACAAAGCCAAAGACAAATAACAATTTAAATGTAATTCTCGGAATTCCATGGCCAACTTAAAGAGTATTTGGGATATCAATAATGATTTGATCTCTCTTTACATTTCGATCACGATAAGCATGTATATATATTATATGTGTGTGTGACTCAATTGATTCGATGGAAGATTATCATATTGCATGATTTGATTGGTAGGAGGGACGTTATGTAATGACAATGGGACATTCATTAGGATGAGGATATATGATTCTATATGGTGCCATGCGTGGATTTCACCGTCTTGAAGCTAAGATTAGAGGGTATAATAAGGTAAGGTAGGCGGAACATGGCCTTAACCCCCATGTGATTGCTGTGGTCCTTGATCACTATTTTAATCCTTAGCTAATTTTCCTAACCTTATTAGACCCTTCTAGTTTTTGAAAAAAAAATGGTAATTTATTAATATAAATTTTCAGCCGAAGAAATGATATACATTATAAAAGTTCATAGCTTAGAATTAAAGAAAGACTGGAGTTTAATCCTCAAATTTATTGAATATCAATTTTTAAAAAATCGCTACGTGACGTAATTGGATTAGTCTAAATTTGTTAGACCTACTGATTGATTAGGAGAGGTTGTTAACGTATCACATGATTTAGGGTCGAAATTCCATCAGTGGAGAACTTAAGAGGACCAGAACAATGGTCATTATCAATGTGCAATTAAAAAAATGAAGGGCCAAAAAGAAGGTTAGGATGAAAGATATAGAAGAGTTAAGCAAGCAGCAGTCGAAAGGGTCTAAAAGTACTGCACTTTAGGGTACGAAAACGCAAGTGAAAACCAACTTGGAATTTGAATGAGACATTGGATGTGACAAAACCACTTTTTATTAAATTAAAACAGTTGGATATGTCTTTTACTTAACTAATTTAGAATCAATTAAATAGTCATTTTCTGCTAGCTGTTATAACCTAAAAAATACTTAAGGTTTATGGAAAACAAAGAAGAAAAGGTTATATATATTATAACATGGAGAAGAGAAACATGTGAAAATGAGTTTTGACATTGTATTAATATTGGAGTGTTTCGATGTAGTGTTTTTAAGTTGTTTATTTATGAATATAAAATTGAAAATTATTAATTATGCTAAATAATTTATTTAATGATTATATAAAAAATAGTTAAAACATAAAATATAAAAATTGATTTTAAAATATCAAAATATTTTATAATGGACCGATACATGCTAAAATAATTGACATACATAAAAATTTTGATTTTAGAACGAAATTTAAATAATTTAATATTTATTTAAAAGTAGTCGGTACTAATGCGATACGTGGATAATAACCACCATGATATGATGGATACCATTATCATTAAGCATAAGTATAACTTTTTTAATAAAAATTAAAGTAAGAAAAATGTCGAAGCAGTTATTATAAAGGTACATTAATAACTATGATCTCAAATCGAAATATAAATGGATGTGTGACCCTTTTTCCCTTTCCACCTCAGAAGACCGACGTGATTTGAAGAGTGGGTCGACAATAGAATATCAGGGTTGTAAATTAATAGGTTTACAATTATTTACACGATAATTAATTTACCTATTCTTATTTCACAATGCTCAAAGATTTGCCTCTTGATTAAGTAATTACGGAGGACCTTTTTGTGATAATATGTAAATTGTACAATGAATTACAAAATAATTTTCTTTTACTTATAATATATATAACCACAAATTTAAAAAAACAAAACAAAACATTCTGAATCGACTAAATTACCGTATATTATTCATTATATTATAAATTTGTCATTTTACATATTCTTTTTTCATTGAAATTTTTTTAATAAATGAACTTAATTTGATAATTATATTTACAACACTTGTGAATGAGAAATATATTTTACATATTAAATAAAAATTAAAAATTAAAGAAATTATTGGGTAAACTTTTTTATATGTTAAACACAACAATATTATTTTAGAAAATTACGCAAAACATATTATTCAAAATAATAATTAATAAGCATAATTAAAAAATATAAGTTATTTTGATATTTTAAATTATTTCTAGTTATTATAAAACACTTGACATTGTAAATTAATACTCCATACTTGTCAATATTATTTTTTGGTTTTTTTTTTCTTAATAATTAATAATTTTATTATAATAAATGGTTGTCATGGTTAGTTATCAGGATAAAGGAGGCTCTGCGTTCGAACAAGCTACGCTATCAAGGATAGAGAAGCAAGATGAGTCTCTGTACCTTGCCTTCTAGATGATAGATGATGTCTTATGACTTGCATGTATCATGTTGTTTATGTATAGAGATTGCCTAAGGTTATGTATGTGTATAGTACTGTGTGAGCTTGTTAGTCGTGTGTTGATTGTTTAATGGTAGATAGTAAATGTTTGGTTAATTAGAGTGATGTATATATAATGATAAATTGTATGAAATGTTTGAGTAATGTATGCATGTTGCGAGGAAACTATTGGCGGGTTAGATGAAGTTAGAACTTGGGAAATGGGGGCTTCTATTAGATACCGCCATACGATATTGCTGAGTGCACCCGTGATGTGCAAAACTCCGGACCTTGAGAAGGGGATATTCCTTCTTACAATACCCATATGTTCTGAGTCCCCCTCCAAATTTATCCTCAGCATTGGTTCAAATCATTCTAAGCCAACGTCTTTACTCCCTCCTTCTCCTTCTCCCCTTAACCATCTGTTACTCATTGTCATAACCCTTCTAGACTGAGCATAAATCTACAGATCCCATCCCATCTATGTTATTTCTACTCCTTTTGCCATTCTGACCTGACAAAATGAATCACTATGTCCCAGACAACCGCAGAAAAAACAAAACAAAGTCAACCTTTCATATTTGAAAACTACATACGAACACTTACCCAGAGCAAACATTAGCCTCTTCTTCCTCCCCAACGGACGCCTAACATCTAGCCAAACCTGAATTCACATATAATTATTCAAACCCCTCTCTAGATTTTTAGTGCCGTACTCCAAAATCTCCGCCCACAAAATCGCCTAATTGTTTTGTTATATGGGCAAAGAAAAAATCAGACAGCAATTCATGGACTTGCACCCAATCACTACCAGGACCACCGCAGCATACCAAACTTAAACAAAAGACAAAACCCTAAAAAAATAAGACTTGGTAGAATAGCAGACCTTCTTCATTTGCTTATAAAATTTTAAACTTTTTAAAATTAAATGTCAATACATTAAAATGTGCGTCTTATGACTCAAATTTTCATTCTTCACTTCTAATTCTTTCATATAAGTTATAACTAATTACCTCTTTACTTTTACAAGCTTATTTTACGTTTTTTAAATCATTATGTTAGTTGCTTTTAATGATAACCGCTATAGTAGAAACTCACATATAATATGCACGGGTATACTCATTAGTTTAAATATAGATATATAATATATAATAAATTGGGTAAACTACTAAAATAGTCACTTTTATTTGTTTCAGGTTACATTTTCGTCACTTATATTTGAAATGTTATATTTTAGCCACTTGCGTTATCGTATTGTAACATTTTAGTCACTGAGCGTTAATTGTCGTTAACGGTGTAATGGTAAGTTGATGTGGCACTTTAAATCATCATTTTAAACGAAAATTTTAGGTTAAATTATACAATTGGTTCCTACATTTTTTTTTATTTTGAGCAATTTAATTTTTTTCTTTTATGTTAAAAGAGATGGAGAAGGGAGAAAATAGAGGGAGAAGCATGAGAGAATAAAAAAAAAAGAAAAGAAAAAGCAAATTAAAAGAACATAAAAGAAAAAAAAATTAAATTGCTCAAAACAAAAAAAAAAGATATCAATACTACTTATATAATTTAACCTAAATTTTTTGTTTGAAATAATAATTTAACATGCCATGTCAGCTTACCATTACACAGTTAACGACAATTAACTACGCAGTAACTAAATTATTACAACACGTTTACATAAGTGACTAAAATGTAACTTAAGATAAAAATGACTATTTTAATAGTTTACTCTAATAAATTTCTATCGGCATAAAAAGAATTAAACACGTTCATCAATTATTTATGTAATTATATCCTAGCTTTAACTTGGAAAAGTTTTGGGATAAGGACCCGAAAAGAATTTTGTAATATTAGCAATTAGTAATTTTGAATTGAAGACTACCCCAGAGCCCCCACAATCGCACCACCACTGTTGAGCCATAGCTGAGCTCATAAGCAGCAGGTAACGTGTTATTTACATATCACCAAACACTAACCCCTCCCCATTTTTCTTTTGTTAATAATATCCAAATCACTTTTAAAAAAAAAACCCAAATCAAAGATCCCCACATTGCTCACCAAACCCTGAATCCTTTTTCACCGTCGGAAGCTGAAACGAAACATATACAATACCAACTATTCCATGTTATTATTTGCATTACTAATTTATAAATACAGACATTGATCAACATGTCTCCCAATAAATAATAAATAAATGAGGGAAAAAAACAAAAACGACTATGATGTTTATGTTATGTTTGAAAAAAAAAAAAAAACAAAGAAAGAAAATAGAGCCATGGAATAAATTTGTTGACTGGACAAGATTTGGACTATGACGTTTTTGTTCTCTTTTATGTTAAATTTAAAAATTTTCGAATACTAAAATATCACGTAATCAAATTTAAAGGACCAAAAACATAATTATACGGATAATATTCTAGTTTTTATTTAAGCATAAAAAGGTACGTAGGATGTTTCCATTGTTATCCTGTAAGTCTAAAAGGCAGGTAAACACTCACATGGGCGGAAAGCATTTGCTTCTTGTTCACATAATAATCATCTAATGTTTTCTAAGCCAATGCCGAAGGCAAAATCATTGCTCATTGGCCATTTTTGGAGGCGGTTCATCAGTCAACCTCTTGTTTTATTCGTCTCTTTTTGTGTTTTACTCTACTTAGCTACACCCTATCCTAATTCCTAAATAAGGTCAAAATAATTGAAATATATATGTACAAAAATCAAAGATCACGAGGTGCCTGAATCCATGACTTGGATTATTAAGTCACAAGGGTTGGCTCATTTTGTCTGTTCCACCCCCCCAAGTTTCCATGCAGTATAAAAGAAAAAGCTGTACTTATTTTCTTGTGGGAATAAGTGGAGTGCCTGCTAGCCTACTTGTTGGTTTAATGGCTATAATGTTAATACTATACAAATAGAAACGCAATACATAATGACTAACTTAGCACTAAAGCTATTCAGCAACTTGGTCTGATCTGCTATCTCATTGCCCCCACTTTCTTTTTTGCTTTTGGCCTTGTGGCCACTAATAAATGTGGGGCTGCCCCCACTTGGTTTATATATTGAATGTGGACTTCGGATTTTATCCAATCATTCCTTTTTCCTGCTATCGATACCATGACTGATATACAGCATCGAAGTTTATCTGCTATTTTGACGTGAACATCGTGACAATGCCTAGGGGAGAGAGATATATAATTATCCCTATGCAGAATTTAAAAAATAGAATATTAAACTGACTAAAAAGAAATGATTCAACTAATAACAACCTAATTTATTTTTTTTAGTTTCAAATTTTAAGATTTAAGATTTAGGTTTTATATTAAGTTTTAAGTTTCGGATTTATAATTTATACTTATTATTAGCATCTATTTATTACTTTTCCACTATTTTTTTTTTTGTTTTTGAGTTTCGAGTTTTATAATTTATCTTGCTATTATTAAGTGACGATGCAAGAAATCTATGCCCTAACAAAACACTAAATATCTCTCATAAAATATTATGAAAACATGTAAATAACCTTAAACTCTATAATTCAAAGGTTAAATTTTACTATTAGTCCCTATACTTTTTAAAATTTAAAAATTTTGTCCTGAATGAAATGGTAGTAGTAATTCTATTAGGTTAAACTTAATTCCTAGTTCTATACTACACGTACAGTTGTAGATTTAGTGTATATCCTCCAACAAGATCATTTTAAGTTCCTATAATTTTCGAATTTTAAATTTTTGGTTTGACGCAATAAAAAATTATTATGGAATTAAACTTGTGATAATATGTTTGCCCCATCAAAATTTGGAAACAACAAAACTTAATGAATTTAACAATTATCATTTGGTGATGACTGAAATTTTTAAAATTTGAAAAGTAGAGACTAAAATGACCAAATTAAAGTATAAGGACTAAATCTACAACTTTCATAAAGTGAAGGAACTAAGAGCATAATTTAACCTAATTCAAATGAAATCTTAAGGACCAATGCTACGGTGGATCGGTGTGGTCCACCTAGGCAAAATGAAGCCCTTCAAGGATGGTGGTTATTTGATGGGATTCATAATGGAGAAAAAAAAAAAAAAGGCTATGATTGTGAAACTGAATTGATACAAATTCCCTAACCCCCACCAGCAAAAGATTTGCATTATTCCTTTTTTTTTTTTTTATTGATATGTCACGGCGTATAATAAACTTTTGCTTACTTTATACTCTATGTAGTAATTTGGAATCATTATTATTGTGACTTGCATAGATTTTTCTACTTTGGTAATTTGGAATCATTATTATTGTGACTTGCATAGATATTTCTACTTGGTTATTTGGAATCATTATTATTGTGACTTGCATAGATAATTTCTACTTGGTTATTTGGAATCATTATTGTTACTTTATACTCCATTTATATACATTTAGCTAACTCATTAAAATTAGTTTTGACTTATAAAAAAAATTATAAGTAATTAGATGTAATAGTAAAATACATCGCACTTTATAAAAGAGAATATAAATTAAAATTCTAAAAATAATAGTATTAAGAAGGATATACACAAACTTTAAACATAAATAGTAAAATAGATATCTAAAAAAAAAAAGTGAGGGAGACCTACGTCCTGAGGACCCAAGGCAAGGCGACAGCCGCTGCCCAGTGGGCTTATAGGCCGTAGGTACTGAGCCTCAGCAGCTCTCGGTTGGCTAGCTAATGATCTTTTTATAGCCTAGTTAAGTTCGGCTTCCAAAGGGCCGAGGCTTGGAGCTGGACTGTAAAGCAAATGGGCTGGTCCTAATTGAAGTTATGGCAAATATTTTTAGCAAATAAATCTACCCTGCATGGTTTGTCACTGCTGCAATTAAAATAAAGGGTAAAGTGCACCAAAATTATTAAATTACTAATAAGTTTATGTTTTGGTCATTAAATTTTAAAAAGTTATAAAATAATCATTGAATTATTCGAAAATGTTCATTGAAGTCATTGAGTTGTTAAAATCACTATATGACCTTCTTTCTTTGCATCGTTTGCACGAATAGAAAACTCTCCTTCCTCTTTTATAGTTCAATTTTTTTTATGGAACAGCTTTGAATCTTTAAACAAATATTCAAACAGTTTGCTTTTACAATCTCCGACACTAACCATAGATTGACTTAAATCTAAGTTATTTTCTTCTATTCGTCGATAGATACTAATCCACTGTACTGATCATTAAATCATCACTTGGAGCTTGCTAGCCGAACTTTTAAAAAAAATAATTAACAATCTATCGACTTTAATAAAAACTTTCAAATAGTTTAATGACCATTTTTTTATTTTTTGAGATTAAGTAATAAAAACGTAAATTTATTAATAATTTAGTGAACTTAAATATGGTTTACCCTTTAAAATAAATAGACTGTGATAGGGTATATGACAAAAGGTACTTTGACTGGACGGCAGGCTTCTGAATTATTTGCTTAGCTTTGGTTTGGTTATAACATGGAGGAAGATTCGGTAAAGCAGAGACCATGATGAACTAAGATTGTTGAAAACCTTATTCATATAACATCAAAGTTACAAGCAAATCAGCCCAAAAGCTTCTAAAGAAAATGTTGAAAACCTGTAGCTGTCTCGTTTTGTCAAAAGCCAGCCAATTCAGCATCAGGCATCAGCATATGATATGCTCTAGCTGCTGCGATGGAACACTAGCTAGTTTCCAGCGGATTTTTTGTTTGTTTCCAATGATTTCATGGATTGACCCGATGTGAATTGATCCTCAAGTATACATCTGTTGTAAAGGGCTTTATAGGTATATTTTCATCTAAAACATACATATATCCATCCATGATTACATTAATTATTCGAAGAAGACGTACAATTGATCTATATGACATAAATCAAGTGTTCGAATCCCATCAAAGGTGAGACGCTCATGTCGCCTCTTGACGAGTGATCATATGTCCAAATATAGAGTTTTAAAAATAAAATTTTAAAAATAGACCACTTTTCAATAATAATAATTTTGTTCTTCAATTAATCTAAAAAATACCTTAAACTCTCCTCCAACCCTAAAAACAAAATCAAAGTAAATAATATCTTAAGTTTTCAATGCCACATGCACTAACAATTTTTACTTAAATACATTCTATTTTCCAATTTCCATAATACCTTAAAGTCTTTCATATTTATTTTACTAATAGTAATAATATAATAAAAGACTTGTCTTAATCGGTATAGTCATAGGAAAGACTAATAAAGTTCTTTAGCTTTTATTATATTATTATGATTCAATAAATAATTCAAATTTGATCTGCGCTTAGTCAAAAATAAAATTTTGGTATTTTTTAAATAATAATAATTATTGAAAAACAAATACGATTGTGACAAAAAGTTGTATTGAAAATTTAGCTTTTATTAAAATAATCTCATAAAGTGCATTTAAATTTTATTCAGAGCGATTTTAGCACGGGTTTGGCGGGCTTTTGAGTCAAGCCGCCAGTGTCCCAACCTAAACCGTCTTCTATACGCTCCAAACTATTTATACTAATTTATGCACCAATACTCTCTCTATAAAAATTCTTATTAAATTATATCAACACTAATTTAATTATAACATATTTAAAATATTTTTTAACAAAAATAAATGTAAAAAAAACATGAATTCATATAAACTAAAATGCATTTATTCTCGTATTTAAAAATTAAAAGGATATGAATAGTTTAAACCTTAATTCTTAGAGTAGAAAATTCTTAACCACTACTTTAAAAGAAATTTCTCCTTTCAATTTTAAAGATAAAATTATAAAAAAATTGTTATATATATATTGTTTCACTTACATAAAAGATGTGAGATAATTTAATATATATAAACGATGAGTCAATAAAACATCAATTTAATTGAGAAAAATCTAAAATATCATTATTTAAAAATAAAAAATATTATTATAAAAGTATTTATATCTAATAATAGTTTATATAAACTATTTAAAAGAAGGGTAAACTATACAAATAGTCACTTTTGTTTGTCTCAGATTACATTTTAGTTACTTATGTTTAAAATATTATATTTTAGTCACTTACGTTATCGTTTTGTTACGAAGTGGTCACTCAACCGTTAAACTCCGTTACTTCCCTAACGATAGTCTTACATGGCAGTCCAAATAGGTTTTAAATGCTAACTTGAATTTCCAGTTGTTGGGATGAAGTAAGTTTTTAATTAAATAAATTTAGTTTGGATTGTCACGTAGGACATCCAAGTTGACATTTAAAACCCATTTGGACTGCCACGTAGGACCGCCATTAGGGAGGTACCGAAATTTAATCGTAAAGTGACCACTTCGTAACAAAATGATAACGTAAATGACTAAAATATAACATTTCAAATATAAATAACTAAAATATAATTTAAGTCAAACAAAAATTTACTCTTAAAAAAGAAAGTACTTAAAAACTACTATTTGACCATTAGAACTTAAGATAAGGAAGCATCATCTGCTACTCTAAAAGGGTATTTGCATATTCAATATAAAATTATAAATATATATTTTTTTAAATTTTATTTCACTCACGTCCTGGTATCACATAATTGGTTTTATTTTTTAAAAAATTAATTGGTTTTTTTCGTTTCTTCTTAAAAGTTTTTTTTAATCTATAAGCCAAAATTTTATTACATTGATTAAGATATATATGTAAGTTTTTATATTTTTCAATTATTAAGTCTAAAAAGAAATAAATATTATATTCTAACTCAAGTAAACCCATGTTTGGCAATTAATTTTTTATGAGAATTTATTTTTGAAAAACAAAACACTAAAATTACATCAAATTAAATTGTGCAAAAGTATTACTAGCTTTGTCTTGTTATAAAAACCCCAAATTTTCCTTGAATGTGTCTTCAAAAACCTGTAAACTTGTCATCCATTCTAAACTCAGCTTAGCTAAACAGTCAACAACTAAATTATCTCTCTAGGTACATATTGAATCTACCACTGTCTTTCAATTCTCAGAATTCGTTGGATCCTAAGCACTACGATTCTTGAGTCCACCATCACATTATCTTGTAAAGCTCTTACCACTTCTAGATTATCTGTATGAATGGTAGCCTTTAGAATATGGTTTAAATTTTAAATTAATTTCTAAATTTTAAAGTGTTTTTTTCAATCAATAAAATAATCTTTTTAAGAGTATCCGCTATAAAATTGAAAACACTAAAGCTTCCTTTTATTTTAGAAAACATATATAGTTTTTTTTTTTTTTTTCAAAAACAAAAATGATGTGAACCATTAATTTTTTTTATGTTAAAATCATGAAAATTCAACAAGTGATTGACAAGAATTTGTTTTATTTAGTGGACCAGTCATTAAAAGCAAGGCGGTTCAAATAAAATTCAAATTCAAACATTTTATTTTTTGACATTTTAAGTTGATTCATAAAATTTAAGTTGAAATATATAAAGAAAAAATTCGATAAATGAATTTGGTCGTTATTGAAAACTTTTAGTATTATCATTTTTTTTTTGTCAAAAACTTTCTATTTCGAGAAACATTCATATTTCTTTTTATTATTTTAGTAATTTTATCTTTAGAAACATTATGTTTTGATATCTTAGCAGTTTGGAAACATTTATTGCCGGTTCATTTCTAAAATGGTCCTATTTTTAGGAAATTCACTTTCGAGCCACTCAAACTTTGTTTTGGAAAAGTGTCGTTTAAAAAAGATCTATCTATGTCTATTCAAATGACTAATCGTAAAAGTTTTCAAAATTAGGAGTTTTATAATTATTATTATTTTTACTTCTTTGTTATTAAATCTTTATTAGTTTCAGGACAAGATAATTAGGCTAAGTTATTTCCTCATAATGGATATGGACTATTGATTAATTTTCTATTTTTGATGATGTTTTAAGTTGTTACAAATTTATTTATTAACTGTGCTACTTATGATTGGTGTAAATGAACTTATGTTTGTTCTAATTTTTGTAGGCCAATTAATAGGGATGAAGGGACCAAATAGGCAGCATTTAATCCTAAAAATTAAATAAAATATTTTAGTTATAATAACAAATAAGAAAAGTCGTATTAGAAAAAAAATAGGGGTGAGTATTTTATTGAAATGAATTAATTTAATTAACCAAAAGTAAAAAAAAAAAAATTCGAATCGAAACAAGTTTTACTCACCCTTAAAAAGTGTTGATGTCATAAATAGTACACTTGGCATTCGAGGTGGCATCTTAGTTGAAAAAAACGAAAAAAAAGTCCAAACTTAACTGCCACATCATCTTGAGTTTATTTAGTTTTGACAGTTTAAGTACCCAATTGAGTGTAAAAAAAAAACAATGGCTTAATTGTTTTTTTTTTTTTTTAAGTTTAAGAGTTTTTTACACCCTTAAGCTTAGATACTACTAATACCTTAAAAACTTAATTAAAAATTTTAGGGAAAAATGTCAACATGATACATGAATTTTGATTTAATGTGTACTTTTATACATGAACTTTGATTTTGTGTAATTTTATACATAAAATTTTGATTTGATCGAATTCTCACTAATTATTAACACAATTATTGGTATAACAACATTTTATGTTTATATATTACATACGCAAATAATTATATTTATCCAATATAAAAATAAATTGATGTATTTATTGTCATTATGCATTTTTCATCTAATTTAATGTATGAACTTAAATTATTGTTGATTTAATATTAAAGAAATATATTTTTATATTAGTATTGTTTGTATTTTTTGAGGAGAGGTTGAGCCGTAATGCTAAATCACGAGCTTTGACTGAACCTACAATAAATGAGTGAATTAAGTGGTGTTGGAGTTGAAACTCCAACCGTAGTTTAATGCTTAAGTTAATTATGATTCTTGAAGAATAATAATAATGAAAGGTTAATATAACATTTGGTATCTAAATTAATACTTTTTCCTAATTTGGTATTTAAATATTTTTTGTGGCTTAATTTGATGTTTGAACTAGACAAATTTTTCTAATTTGATACTTACACTTTTTTTTATTCAATTTGGTACTTAAACTTGACACTTTTTTCTAATTTGGTACTTAAGCTTTTTTAGGTTCAATTTGGTACCCAAACTTGTTAAATGATATACAAATTACCCCGAATACTAATGTTGTTAAAAAAGTCGTGTTATGCTACAAAAATATCGCCAATATTAGAGGAAATTTGTGTTAAAAAATTGTGCATTAAACTATACTTAACGTATGAATATTGAATGACAAAAGAAGAGTTTAAAAACCCAAAATAAAAGAAATTTGTTATTTTAAATTAATAAAATGAAATAAATAAATAAAACTAAAAGTAATTGAACATTTAAATACAAAAAAACTCATGTTATTTATCACATGTCAATCATATATTAATTATCTTTACCACCTCTTAAGAAAAACATTGTTAGTATGTTACAATAATTTGTATAACGTTTAACAAGTTTAAGTTCCATTGGACAAAAAAGATTTAAATACTAAATTGGAAAAAAAAGTGTCAAGTTTAGGTATAAAATTAGACCCAAAAAAGATTAACTAACAAATTAAGAAAAATTGTCTAAGTACTAAATTGGGCTAAAAATGTTTAAGTACTAAATTAAGAAAAAATATTAAGTTTAAATACCAAATATTATATTAATCTACAAACAAAAACTGTAAAGAATAAGAGGGCTCAATTTTAATAAGGAAGAGTATTGAGAGAATGAATGAAAAACTAAGAATAGACTTCAGATTATACATTTTATTTTTCATATAACCAAACTTAGAGCTCGAGAATCCTTGAGATTGGCTCACCCTTCGTGTCCTTTTATCAACGATTTGGTAATGGCCTAATAGTTGAAGGTTAAATCATGCAAGTGTATGGCCTATTATTATGGATTAGCATAACAAATATCACATTTTGTAATTAAATTTAATGAAGAACTTTACACTAATTAAGTATGATTAGAACTACGAAAATTATATTTTAACCCAAATTTAGATCTAATTTATAGGTAAAAAATATTTATTATTACAAGATTATTCCAAGATTAAATTCGAAATTAATATAAAAAAAATTTAAACATAAAATCTTTTACTAGTCCATTTGTGATTCAAATAAGAAGTAAAAAAGCAAATTTGTCAAAATAGATCGAAAATTTTGAAGTTATTACTTATTATTCCAAAAACATGGCCACTTTTGAAAGATTGGCCATTTAATTCAAGAGTGTGACTTTCAATTTAAAGCCATATACTTGAGTTGAAGGAAACTCTATATTTCATGGGATTATTATTATTATTATTAAAATACTTTTAGGGTAAGACTTTTATAAAGGATGATTAGCCGACCAAATGGCAAATTGCTCACATAAAATGTGGATGAAATATCGACATGGAATGAGTGGTCCCTTTAAGAATTATATTATACAATTTTCAACTCAAATCCTAACTCCATCATTTTCATCCCTACCCATCTTCTGACTATTCTATTTCTATTTTCCAAAAAGAAATTCTGACTATTCTATTTCTTTCTTTAAAGAAATCAAAGTGCTTGTATTTAGTAATGATTTGTGTAAAATATAGAGATAAATCTTTATATTATATTTTTGTAATATTATGTATACAGTTTTATACATAACATTTTGATTTGATTTGATTTTTATAAATTGTCAATACCATTATCAATATAGCACAATTTAATATTTACATATTATACATACAAAAAGTATACTTATTCAATATAAAAAATTAATGTATTTATTTATTTAAATGTACACATTTGAATCAAAATCAAAATTTTATGTGTATAATTATACAAAATAAAAATTTGCTTATCAAATTGCACATTAGTTTCATGCATACCCTTTATGGTTTCAAGATGCATACCCTTTATGGTTTCAAGAATATTCACTTACCTCACTAAGGTTCCAAGAAAATCCTATAAACTCTCTTGGGATTTATTTAGTAAAAAAAATTAAATTAAAAGATAATTATACTATTGTTATTATTTATATATGTATTTTTTATTTCGTTTATTCACTTTTCAATTTCAATTACCGTGAAATTTTAATTATATATTAAAGTGCTATGAAATTAAATATTTTGATATTTTAAAAAAAATTATATTTACAAGGTTATAGTAAAAAAGAGATTGATTAAAATATAAAATATAGAGAATTCACCTCAAAGTTAATCTGTACTATATATAAAGCTATTGACTAAGTTGATTTCACGAGTTAACTGGACACCATCTTAGTTTGGAAAAGTTTGATGCATAACGAAAATTTATTTTTTTCTAAAACCAAGCATTTATGTTATTTATAACAATAAACTTTACCGAACTTATTACCTATGTTTTTAACTTAGTGGTCTGGTAATTTATCGACTTTCAATCAACACGATCTTTTTCACTATTCTCAAACACAAATTGATCACACAATAAAAACTTTTAATTTTTCAGTGGAGAAAATTAAATCTTTCTATGGGTTAGAAACTTAACTCGAGTTCTCACAAAAATAAAACTTATTTAGGGACAATAAATCGCTCTATTTTTTGTCAGAATAATTACACCTAATATATGATATATTTTGGTTTAGCCCATAGTCCCTATTTATAAAGAAATATCACAAGAGTTTTACTCGAACAAAATAAGTTAAAATAATAATATTTTAATAGAAAACAGACATAATCCCACTGGGACTATATGATGGGTAGCACATCATTTTTGGAACACTAGGGTTGCTAACCATCACAATATGATGGGCTAAATTTTGGGTCTTTCATGTATTGAATATAATTATATGTGTTATCTGATCTTTAACTCAATTAATATAATTTATTCAACCCAATAACTAATTTTTTATTCCTAAAATATTAATTAATTAATTAATTAAAATTAATTCAATTGATTCATTCAATTAAATTATTTTCTCAACCCAATTACAAATCTGTTAAAATCATAACAACTTTATTGTATCAGAATCTAAGAGTAAATAAACATTTAATTGTTTCGTTCCATAAAATGGTACTAACTAATTAATTTAATTTTCATTTTGAACTTCAATTATTTAGTTACAGTCAATTAAATATTAATTCAAAAAAACTAAATTAATCAATAAGTCATCTCTTGTCTTTTATGAAAAATGCAATTACTGTAGATAGTAATACATGCAATCTATATCTCCATTCGTAGTTTTCATTCATTCAACATATTGGTTCGAATGCAATCAATATAGAGTTGTGCTGAGCTAGCGAAGAGACTGGTTGAACATATATAATTAGAGCTAAAATAATTTGCAATTAAGTTTTGACTCTTCTTTTATTAATTACAACATTATTTAGTCATAGAGTCAATCCACTAAAAGTACCATGGTGAAACTCTTCCTTATTATATACCATTATGAAAACAACTTATAATTTTAGTTGTCCAATGACCTTGTTATATGTGTGTTACCCTCATAGGATATTATTTTATCTTTTTGGGTTAAATTCGTTTATCTAATATTATCCTATTTTATCTTATTGTAACCATTGCATTTTTCTTCATGAAAATGTTAATTACCAATACATAGTTATAAAATCATTTGTCTCAGCCATGTTTCTTTTTCATCAATCAAACATAGTTATAAAATCATTTGTCTCAACCATGTTTCTTTTCATCAATCATACAATGCATATAAAAGGATATCATTTATCCTTCATTAGGCTATGAATTCCATTGCTGTAAGTAAAGCAATGTCATACACAAGTCTTATACCTGTCATACTAGCTTTCAACTCTACTATCAATTGAATTTAGGCTTTTAATATATCAAAGAATACAAGTTGCATACGCTTAATCAATTACTTATTCAGGATTGAGGTAAAGTCACACTATGAATGTCATAAATAAATTCATAAACAGATCTACGATAAATTCAAGTTAGGTCATGTCTAATGTATTGTAAGTCTAAAAAATCACACCTATGTCTCTATCTTTTTGGGAGTCGTTAGCTCCGATACTCAAGACAAGGTATTTGTAACGTCCCAAAAATATTAAACCTTTCTTTTGTGAAATTTTGTCATGTGATAAGTACCTGCTTTAGTGGTTAATGGCTTTGTTAATATATTAGGGGTCTTTGGTTTGAACCTCTGCATGAACAACAAGGGCAATATTTTTGCAAACTCCTGCTTACGTTGTATTGGTAGTGGAGTTTGATTGGGATTTGAATTTTGAGAAGTTGGGGGTTGTAAGTTACCGAATGTGGTGGGGTTTCAGGAGTAGTTGGTTAGTGGGTAGTTTTTCTTTTGGTTTTATTTTTTTTTAAATATTATTTTTGTTGGTTATCTAAAATTCTTTTTCCCTAAAAGTTTGATTGCGGCGCCACCCCTTGTGCTTTTCACGTTCTTGTTTCTTGGTTGATATTTTTTATTCAAATTTCTTCTCTTCCTTTCATAATTTCTTGGTTAATTTTTTCCTATTGTTTTCCCTTCACTGGTATTTCGTTCTAAGTCTTGTCGTGCCATAAATCTTTAAATTATCTCGCGTAAGTGTCCTCTATCAAACTTTTGTTGAAAGATGTAAATGGACGAGTTGTATTCTTTATGGCTGATAAACCATAAAAGTAACACATTTTAATCCCACGCTTAGCGTATTTTTGGATGTTTATTTATAGAATTATGTGAATTCGATGCTCCTAATCCTTTAAATTTATATTTCTATACTTAGGTGAGCATAGGGAAGCGAAAGGAGTGGAAAACGGGCCAAAACGGGCCATATTAAGGATTCACACGGCCAAGCCAGAACCACACGGGTAGAGCACATGCCCGTGTGAACTACACGGGCTGGACACACACCCGTGTCAATCGCGAGCCATGCAAATTTCCACACAGCCTGCGCACTCTCACACGGGATGAGCACACGCCCGTGTCCGTGTTGCACCCTGCTTTGTTTTCATGCAGAAAAAGCCAATTTTTAGGGTTTTTGAGCATTCAAAAGTCTATAAATACACACTAGATGAGGACCTAAAAGGACATGCAGAGTAGAACGAAGAAAATACTCGAAGGAAGCCGTCGGATTCATCTCGGAAGCAGATCCAC
The DNA here is from genome assembly GCA_025503065.1 of Gossypium bickii. Taxonomy (NCBI): domain Eukaryota; kingdom Viridiplantae; phylum Streptophyta; class Magnoliopsida; order Malvales; family Malvaceae; genus Gossypium; species Gossypium bickii. The sequence continues at coordinate 139,234,859 of CP106710.1, forward strand.
TCCAAGGTTGAAGATCTCCATCAAGTTCTTTAGAAGTTTTTGGGTTCTTTATATCTTGTTGTTTTCCTTATTCTGAGATGTCTTCACTAAACTCCCTAAATACCTAGAGAGGATGAAACGTAGATGAATCTTATTATTTAATTAATTGAATTACATGATAAATACTTATTCTTGTCCTTAATTATATGTTCTTAACCCTTGCTTTAATATTTTTGGGATATTAATTCAAATTTAATGTGCTTATTCAGTAGAGCAAAAATCCCTGTTTAAGAGAAGATCTTGTATAACTAAGCAGAGTTAATTGCAACCCTAGACATAGGGCGACATAAATCTGTCGGATTAGAGTCAAATCTAATAAGGGGATCCATAGATCGAGTTAATACGACGATAGGGGTTTTAATTAGAAAAAGATTTCAGTTAATCAACCTAGAGTCGGTTGTTTTTAGTCTCGAAAGAGATATTAACATAAATTAGGGATTTCTACGGATCAAGATAAGTAAATAAATCATTTAATTCAGAGTCTGAATAATAAGTGAAGTCTAGGTGGATTCTTCCTTGGATATTGTCTTAAGTCATTGGTTTATTCGATTATTCTCTTCACTTTCTGTCGCGTTCATAGTTAAACAGTTAGTTAAATTTTAGATTAAAACCAATCCCCTTAATTATTAGGCCAAATAATAAAAAGATAGTTATTACTAGTAGTTTTAGTCCTTGAGGATACGATATTCCGGACTCATCAAAGCTATACTACTGTTCGATAGGTGCATTTGCCTTTGTCAAAATATTAGTTAGTTTTGTGACCATCAATGGCGTAATGTTGATTTATGTGAATTTTCAATAGGTGGGGATCCCGAAGTTGGCATTTTTCTTGCCCCTTAATCTTCGCATAGTTGTTGTTCGTTCAAGTGGTAAGGGTTCGATTGTGTATTTTTGGATTTTAGTTAGTTCGTTTGAGATTGATTTTTGAATTGAGCTTCGCGCATTGTTTCTGAAATTAATTGTCTTAATGATTGATATAGGTGTGGGAATACTCAATTGTTGATTTTGCATTTGAAAATACCTAGGTGTGTAACGAGAAACATGAAAAATAGCGAATGAAGAAAGCTGAAAATCTACCCAGTCGACGCTACACAGGTGTGTGACAGGCCGTGTGTGACACACGATTTGGGCTATTTCGGCTGTGTGGGCCACAAAAGCGTGTGTGAAGCCATGTGGGCTCAAAATTCTGAATTTTTCCTTAGGGCTGTACACTTCGTTCTGATTGACCGTGGACCTTCCGTTGGGTCAGTATGTGATTAAATGAACTGTAAAACATGAAATATGGTCATTTGTTAGTATCAATTTTGATATATGTTCGTAAATCTGAAATGTCATATGATAAGTAAGTTGAGTAATAGGTTATGAGTAAACCGAGAAATGCTATATATGTTATGTATATGTTCTGTATCTATTGCATTATGCATATATGTTGGAAGTATGATTAATTTTTTTTACGTTCTGTATTTGCATCTAGGGTGGGTTTTGCTATATGGAGGAAGCGTTTCTGTAAAAAGCGATAATTCGCTTATTTATCTTGTAGCACAGCTGCAAATTTTCTGTAAAGTGTCATATCGACACTAAGTGGTGTGTAGGGTTGGATGTGCGTTTTATACCCTATATGATGTTTTGGGATGGTCGGAGATGGTCTGTAGCGGATGGGGGTAGTAAAATATGTCTGTATATGTATTGTTCTGTTATGACTCTGTTTCTGTTTAATCTGTCTAATATAAATTGTCTGTTTGAGTTGTTTGTTACACACTGAGTTTTGAAAACTGACTTTTCATTTGTCTGATATTTTCGAGTAATCCTTATACTTAGGCGAGTCGGTGCGACGAAACTCAATTATAAAAGTTTTTTGTTCAGTTTGTTTATTATTATTAATTTAATTTGGGTTAACGTGTTTTTTTTTTTTTTTGTAAATCTTGGACTGTCCGGACATTTTGGTTATTTGGGTTTTGAACTTTATTTTCGTTTTTCATAAAATACTGCTTAAACATTTTATTGACAAAATTGTTTTTCTGCAAAAGTAACGGATTTCAAACAATAGATAATGTTTTCAAAAATCAACATTCTAAAAGTTTCAGCTGCAAAATTGTAAGTTTTTTTTTTAATATATAAGCAAACAACATTTCCAATAAAATAGCTAGATAAGATATATCTTCAAATAATCCGAGATTTTAAGAGTTTATAACGATTTCCAAATTATACAAAAATTAAATTTTCAATCAATTTACGTAACACTTTCTGATCTGGTCATAACGTCTAGGCTGGGTTTGGAGTGTTACAGTATCTCCCTAATTAGTCTTGATAGATAGAATAATAGTACATTGAATCAATTTGCTCAATTTTGATTCTTTAGACTATGAATCATTTAGATTATAACTAATATAAGTTGTCTTCTGACCTCACGCGAGGCTAAGAATCAACACTATTATACTTAAATATCTAACGACTTTACTGCAAGTGTGACAGGTCAGTTGTAATATTTATAGTGTTACAATGAAACACTTTGAGTATTCTAAGGATCAAATCCAAGGGATTTCCAAATTGATAAATGTGTTTATCAAGTTAATTACAAGTTAAACAATTAATAATCTAATTGAGTAAAAAATTATTAGTGCAAATTCAAATATAAATTGTTTATAAACTAAAATTAAACTATCAATTAAACAAACTAATATTTTCTTCTTTATTGTTTTATACAATGTAAATGATAAAACAATGGTCAATTGATTCATTAATCACTAACTAAGCTAATAAATATATACCGATTATATTGTTTGTCACTCTTAGATAAGAATCTCCTCTCGATCTCACCTAGGTATATATATCTCTTCTCGGTCTCAGTATTCAGCATAATTGTATCGAACTATCTAATGATAAACTCTCATTTTGGTCTCGTTTATCTAAATTTTCCACTAAAGGCATCAATTCTAGCGTATTAAGCATTTCAATATAATCAAAAAATCAATTAATCAAGAATAAAATTAACTTAAACTAACAAATAGCCGATCAACCAACTATTAACAAATTTAGCACATAATCAAACTTAAATTTCAAACAAACATTTTATCAAACACATTGTAGGCATAAAATAAAAGTGAAAAGTTTAAGAAATACTCATTTCATTGAGGGATATCCAATGAAGCCCAAGAGTTTGATAATCTTTCTTTTACATAGTCTTCAACAAGAAGTAATAAATGAAACAATAAAAATAAAATATGTTATAAAAAGAAAAGAGAAAACCTAATCTAAAGATGAAAAGAAAAGAAACCTTACCTAAAACTATGAAACTAAAGAAAGATGTTCAACCAAAAAAATCTTAAATCGAAATCTTATAAAGTAGTATTTATAGTCTACTAACATTAACTTGACATTGACCATTATGCCCTTAAATGAAAAAAAGACTTAGGCTTGTTTGGACACAAATTTGGCACTATAGGTTTTCACCCGTTAGGCAGCAGTATCATAAGACCTAACCTTTAATTCCATGATACCCAAAACAATAGTTAAATTAGGGTTTGGGGGATCTCTGTGTTGCGATACCCATCTTTCGGTATCGCGAAACCACTGGAAAATGACTCAATTTATTCACTTCAGCACCTTTAGGGATATCACAACTTCCATGGTATTGGTGTCGCGATACTCATTTTGAATGATGTTCTCATCGAGTTTGAGCCCTTATTGTCTCCCTACACCAACTTAATCATATTGTTAGGTTCCCCATGACACATTTGGTCAGTTTGAATCTCAAAAGGGTGTAAAACTTAACAAAAAAAGGTTTATTAATGCTCAAAACTAAAAATCAGCAAAAACATATAAAAGATACTTAAATTGCTTGAGAATAAGCTCTTTAAGTGTATTGGAGAGTCTAACTTGACGTATCAAATTATGACAGATCACCTTCTTGCATCATGATTCAACCACATGATGCAAATTAATATTAGTTAATGTTAGGTTATTAGTGAGTCGTTATTTGCTTATACATTTTGTTTTTCATACAAAAACCATTGAGGACGTATACAAAAGATAATAATATAAATAATGGAATTTTATTAATTAACTTGTTCAAAAAATTTATAAGTATTAATTTGATGAAATAACTACAATAAGGGTACTAGATCAGAATTGTTAATCTATATTATATATAAAGCTATTAAATAAGTTTGTACAAATCAACCAGACACTAGCTTAATTGTAAAAAATCAAAAATATAATTTTTTATACAACCAATAACCATTATTATTGTAGGAGTATTTATAAAGCAAAAAATAGCCTTGACTATTACTTAAAAGAGAATGTTAATTTTTAATTTTAAAGATAAAATTATAAATACATTTTAAAAAAATCTTTTACCCATATAATAGGTGTGACATTATCTAATATATATAATTAAAATTTAAATAATTAACATGCATTTGTATAAAAATTATTTTTTTAAAAAAAAAGCAAGAGAGAAGTAAAAAATTAAAATATATTTATCACTAATAACAATTTTTTAAAAATTAAACTTACAACCATCGAGGTTTTAACTCAATGGGCAAAGTTAATGCCTTGAGAACATTAAGTCTTTCTGTGTAATGATTGTGTGGGTTCTTAACCCATATTTAAGTTTGAATATATTTTGATGATTAGTCTAATCGTGCTTTATAATGATTAAATTTTGATTATAGTTGTTTTGTTTAAATTTAGATATATCTTAATTATCAATCTAATCATGCTTTATAATGATTGAATAAATTATTCGGATCTATTTTTTGTAATTGTAATGTGAGTGTACTTATAACTTAAAAAATATATATATATTAATTAAAAATTACATTATATTTAACCTAATATTATATTAGAAAATAAAGCAATTCATAGTTTAATTTAATAATAATTAAAATATTATAATTAATTAAGTTTTTATTATTTTTAATTAAAAACTGAATAAAAAATTGAAGATAATGATAAATAAAATAAGTAATGATTAATGAAAGCTAAACTTATTATTTTATTTAAAAATCGTTTAATAAGTAAACCTTAAAAGATTAATGTATTTTTCATTAAACTTATATTTTCGAGTAAGTGGATTTTTTATATAACCTCCGGAAAGTTTGAATATATGTTTGTAATTAGTAATTTAGCCCATGTATCATGTACGAGCTCGTGGTTTTTACGTGACATTAATGCATTAAAATGAAACAGATGATACAGAAGGTTGTTTCTCCGGACTAGTAGGGCGAGTGAAACTCGAATGAATTTTAAAAAGTCAATTTAAAAAAAATAAATTTCTAGTAAATTTTTTGTTATTTGCTTTAGTTTTTTAATCAATTTAAATAAATTAATCAAATTTTCAAATTTAAATTAAATTAAAATGTTACAACTAGAATAATAAAAAAAACCGAGGTGGTTCTGAATTAACGTGTAATTCGATTTTAATTTTCTCCCCTAACGTCGTTTTACTCCTTTATAGTTAAAAAAAAAAAAAAAAAAAAAAAACCTTCAACTAAAACTTTTAACTCCATGCCCATTGCCATTTTTTCTTCCTCAACCCCGATTCTTAAACGCCCAAATTTGGAGCCTTGGATTTTTCTCTGCAGAACTTTTCTTAATCCTTATTTCTTCTTTGATTTCGAGAAGCGTAAGCGGCAGCGTCCAGACGGTAAACGCCACTGCCACAGCCTTCGTTTCCTCCGAATCCACAGTCCATCCCTTAGTCTTCAATTGTTCAGGTAACATGTTTATGAATGCCTATTGTTTTAACTAGTAAATATCTTAATTTGTTTAGAAAATATGAAAATGAAGAAGTGAACAAGAGATCGAGTTGATGACCGGATAACCCATGTTCACTAATTATTTAGGAGCTTTGGGCTTTCTTTTAGCTTACTTGTTCCTACTTGAAGGAGAACAAGGAATTTCCTCTTGATCATTGTATTCTTCAAAACTGAACGATCCACTAATTCTTCCCAGTTTAATTGTTAACTTACTTGACCTCTCTCAAATGCTTTGGCTTTGACAGTGGTGCAGAATAAACTGCCATGACTTCTGGGCGGAAGGTCTTCTGATTAGGAGTAGAACACGACTCCCTTGATTTTGGGGTATAATTTGGGTTTGAATGAGGATTTTAAAAGATCCTATACTAGATGATAAAATTGCAAATTGGTTATAGGTGTAAGTCGTGTTTGTTTTTGCTTATTAGCATCTTCCTGAAGCCTCAAATGTTGAAAGAAACATTTTAGGAATTTAGCCTTTGTGCTTTTTGGTAAATATATGTGTAAAACTAAAAAAGTGAAGAGCTATTTATGTTGTTTTGCCATTTTTAAACGCTGCCTTGTTTGTTTTGTGCCTCTAGTCATAGCATAAATGTAGCTTTGAGTTGATCGTTTTTAAGAAACATTTTGAGATAAAAAGTACTATTGAGAAATAATACTAAACTGTTGAATTCGATTTTTTTATTATTCAAGCCGATAACAAGCTAAACGACAACATTGAAAATTTACAAAGTTATAGGATTTTGAGAACAAGTTGGTGATCCCTTTACCAAGCTCTTAAGTTTTCTGAATTGCAGAGTTGAATGAACAGATTCAAACTTTAGTTTGCCGAGTGAAAGCAACAGAGTGCTCTTTATTCAATTGCGTAATGATGAGTTCAGACCCTAGGATGCTTTTGTACTAACTACATTAGGTGACTTTGAAAAGAACAAATATATACTTGTAGCCTGTAGGTTTATGATAATATTCTTATGCAATGACCAAGTTAACATAAAAGAAAGATACAACAGGTGCTCTTCATGCAATTTATTTATTTTCTTAATTTCATTTGAAGCAAAAGATATCCAAAGAGACAATCTTTTAACTCTTTCATTTACGTCTTTATTGAGCATATTATTTTGGAAAATAAAAATTTTATAATTATTTTTAGATTTTTTAAAAAATTAACTTAAACAAATATATTCGATTCGATTTGATTAGAATTCTATTTATTTTAAAAAAATTAAATTAATTTTAATTGATAAAATAAGATTTATCAGTTCGAGTATTCGACTAACTGGAATTTTTCCAAACGTTTTATCTCGCCTCGATCCAACCTTTACCTCTACGGATAAGGTTTTATGGGGAAGGTTGAGGTTTGGCTAAATAAAAGTAATTAAGACAGAGAGTAAACATAAAAAAAGGAAATTTATTTAGTTTACAGCTAACTATCTTCTTGATTGTTTGTAATAATAAATGAATTCAACCTTTTTTTAGGAATGCAATTGGAGTTCTAGTTTGTATAATTATTTTTAAAAATTTAGTCATAGCTTTTATAAAGTTTTTGAGTTAAATACCTTAAATGTTTATAATTGTGGTATAAATTTTAAATTAATCTTTCAATTTAAAATGATTATAATTAAGTTATCAAATACTAATATTATATTAATTAAGTTGTTTTGCTAGTTGGACCCTGAGCTTGGGCATTGAATATCTTAGATTTGATTTTTTCAAAAAAAAAAAAAAAGAATATCTTAGATTTGATATCAAACGTATTTAAAATACGTTTGTACTTATTAAATGAATAATTTAAACTTTTTAAATTATCATGCGAGCTGCCCGTTAGTACTGTTAAAATTTTAATAGTTTAATCATCTTTTACATTCAACAAAAAACAAATTAATTAAAATTTGAAATTTGAAGATTAAATTGATAAAAAATAAAATAAAAGTGACAAAAAAATTGTTAAAAGCTAAATTTATAATTATGTGGTACTTTACTATAAATACTAACTAACATTTAATATTTAAATTGACATTAAACTGAATCCGATTAATAGATAAAATTCAATTAAAACATTTAAAATTTGAATCTTTGTGCAATTAGTCCTAATTTATTTTTCCTTCATCCCAAGTTAGGCGATAAAAAACAACATGCAAATACAATAATATACCAAAATTAACATAGATTTTAAATATAAGAAAAGGAGGAAAGAAACGAACAAACGGTGGGGACCAGTTGTTTTGAAGCGTGCGTCTTTGACCGGCCTCCGCTTTTCCTTTTAATTCCCTTTTTTTTTTTTTCATTTCATTAAGCTGTATATTTCTCAATTAAATCTCTAATAATAATATTAATCATAGTGTAATAATAACGTAATTAGTAAATTTTTTAATTCTCCCTGAAATCACATTTTGCTGACTTAATGCTACTTTGAGTAAGCCAAACAAAAATGTTAGAAAAAATCCATTCTACTATAATTTTTTTTTCATAATTTTCTTTAAAAAAGTATTTTTCATAGTTGAAAAATAAAAGAAAAAAATAAAAATAACTCCGATTCTTCCATTCTTTTTCTTTCCCCTTACCAAACACAACATAATTTTCTCTCTCTCCCTCTTTCTCTTCAATTTGCCCCAAAACACTGCACAAAAAAAGAAAAGAAAAAAAGAGGGCATAATTACCTTGTAGAAGCCAAGTCAGAGAAATAGAATCAAGAATTTTGCTGGAATCTTGAACATTTTCTACTCTCTCTTTTGGATTTAGATTATAGAAGAGTCTTTTTCGAAGTGTATCGTGTTGTTTTCTTTTCTTTTTTGAATTATTTGCTCGTTGATTCGGTCAACGGCCGATATGTGTGTGATTTGTGATGTTCGTTTTAGACTGAATTGATGGTTCCGCGATTCGTCAAGTGGATGATTGATGATGAATTTGGGGATTTAGCTCTTTGAAATCAAAAGTAGGCAAAAATGAAGGAAAATATGACGCAGCGATTGATTTCCTTTTGTTTATGGTTGATTTTCGTGTTGGATTTGGCTTTCAGAGTTGCAGGAAATGCCGAAGGTTTGTTATCACTATTTTCTCTCTTTTTTTCCTCTTTTATTCATTTATTTTTGTTTTCCGATTTTTTTAAAATGGAATTATTGTTTATAGGTCGAGATTAGAAGGTTTTCAGTTTAGTAGCTATTTGATTGGTTTATTAGTGGAACAAGGTTGACTGCTTGTTTCAAATTTCACTTAGCTTCAGTGTGCTAATTGATTTGACTGTAGGCATAGTTGCACGCTTCTTAATGATTTTTCTTCGAAATTTTTGGATATAATTTACATTCTGATTCTCGATTTTGATACTCAGTTTGGTGTAGTAAACCAATGCTATGTCTAATTGTCTTCACCGATGCCTGACGTCTGTGAAGTTTATTTTCATGTGTTGGACCTTGCAAGTTATGCTGAAGTTTTTGTCCTTCTCAAGGGAGGTAGCAAGGAATCAAAATTAGGGATCAAGAAGCCTTAAGCTAGAAAATTGAAGTATATATAATAATATTGAAAATTAGCAACTATATGTACTTTTCCTGATAGCAGTAACTATAAGTACTTAACATATATTTTTATAATAATATGCATGCTACAAGGAAAAGTAATTATATGAAAATTAAGAATGTATATTTATGAAAATATCACGTAATTAATGTAGAAATAAGTTTTATGAGTACTAAATTGTACACAATTAGCGCTTAAACCAACCAAAAACAAAAACAGTTGTTGAATAATTATTAGAAGTCATTAGTACTGAGTGCATGATTTGAAAGTGTTCAATCATTTATAAATAAATTGATCAAATAAATGAGGGGGCGACTGGAATGAAGAAAATGGAATAAGAACAATTTCCCCGAAACTGGTTTTATCATATGGCTTTATTTGAATTGGAGTTTTTCTGAAATCTTCTTTACCCTAATTCCTTTTTGAAGTCCGCCGCTGTTACAAATATGAGAAACACACTTCTTTGATTCACAAGTAGTTACAATAATTAAGAAAGTTCTTCACGTTCCTATAGTAGCTATATTTTATCAGAAGATATATATGCTGGTTGATGTTTTGCAGCCTCCAATGATCCATTGCTTTGTTTTTTATGAAACAGGTGATGCTTTGAATGCATTGAAGACCAACATGGTTGACCCTAATAATGTGTTACAAAGTTGGGACCCAACCCTTGTTAATCCTTGCACATGGTTTCATGTTACATGTAATAGCGAAAATAGTGTAACAAGAGTGTAAGTTTACTTTTGCTACTGTTATTGTTGTAGTTTGAGTTCCTAGTTTCACAATATTAAATGTTTGCCCTTTTTTGAATTTAGTGATCTCGGGAATGCAAATCTCACTGGTCAACTGGTTCCACAGCTCGGATCACTTTCAAATTTGCAGTATTTGTAAGTTGATAATATTGAACTTGGCGAATACATGCTGCCCCGGATTATTATAATTATTTTAAGCGGAAAAAGATGAATAAGTAAAAGAAAATCAGAGTACCTGCATGCATTGCCAAATAGTTAATTACCTTCTTGATTGATTAGGACTCCCTTTAGATAATTTCCCATGAGATAGGTTTCATTTGGAATCATTTTTCTTAAATTCATAACTGTGTAAAATCAAATAAACAAAACTTTCTAGAATGCCTGATTTAAACTCAAAGTTTCAAGTACTCCTCAAGGGCACAAGGTGCACTCTAGAAATTAGAACCCCGATTCAACGTGCAAGGACCTTGCTTGAGAGTTTTGAGGTCATAACTTTATCTGGCACTGTACCTTTGTGCTTGGTTCTGCGTCCTGACAACAATGAATCCACCCTAGGAAAAGTAGACATGGTTGTAAGCACTGATTTTCCATGCTTTTTTTTTTCTTTCCATCTTAATCTTTAAGATGCTTGTATTCCATTGGATTTAGTTGCATGTTCCGTACAAAGTTACTTGGATATGTGCTATGATTGAACTTTTTTGTCCAAGAATTACTAAATCAATTTTTTTTTTTTAAATAACAGGGAGCTTTATAGTAATAACATATCTGGGACGATCCCAGACGAGCTGGGGAATTTGACGGAATTGGTGAGCTTGGATCTTTACTTGAATAAATTAACTGGAGACATCCCGACTACTCTGGGCCGGCTTAAAAAACTCCGTTTCTTGTACGAACTCATTTTACATTTTCATGTGGCTAATTTTATCAATTTTTTTTGTGTGCCCTTGCTTTTTAGAAATATTTGTTTAGTATTGCTAGAAGGTTATATGCATTGGGATATTGCTAGCTAAACTGGATTTTTAAATGGTTTTATTATTAAAAATGTGTATGCTTATTTATAGTTTAGGTAGTTATGAGAATTTCGTTCTCGTCCTATGCATGTTAAATGTCAGTATTAGTAGGTTGGGTCATACAGAGAGAGTAGATAGGAGGTAAGCCTATTGGGATAGTGAAAGCTATTTCGTGTCTGATAATCCTTCCCTCCAACTTAGTGAACATTTTAGCAATATGGATAGAAGAAGGGTTCGTTTAGGTCTGTTTGGTTTGTATTTATTCTATTATCTTGTAAAAATGAAAAAACAAAAAGTGTGTTTAGAGTCAAAAGCAAATTATGACTCATTTGGATGAAAAATGTGTGATTCTGCTTCTATAGAGACCAATTATATTATAATAATTGGTATCACATTTCAACTATTTGTCCATTGAAATTCAATTATGATGTTGCTTTTTATCTTATGATTTTGCTTAACAGTTTCACAACTTTAGAGTTCTCAAAGAACTTATCAGCATGTGTCATTACGGAATTCTACTAAATCTGAAGAAGGGATAATTGTGTATGGGTATAGACTTGGCTAATCATAATTGGACTAGGGTTCCTAAAATTATTACATTGGGAATAAAAACCTAGAACTACAATTGACAATCTCCTTTGCTTAGCACAGTGTGATGCCCGGTATGAAGGCTCAAATCAGGTTAGCACATGCTCTCATACCATCTAAAAGACCTACATCTAATGTCCACACTCTGGTTGAGTGGGTGGGAGTGTGATGCCCATCCTGCATCAGATGTGAGTGTGATTGTTAAGATCCATATAAAGGTCGAAGTCCATCATTACTAGCAACTGGAGCATAAGCTTTTTACATCACATGGTTTTAGTCCACTAAAGTCACTGGACCAGTGGTGCTTTGAGTGAGATGAACCATATTGAAACAATTTCCCTGAGCAGTAGGCTTTTTTGCACCGGGCATCACACTGGGAAGGAGTCTGATGCCCACCCTACACCAGATGTGAGTGTGATTGTTAAGATCCATATAAAGGTCAAAGTCCATCATTACTAGCAACTGGAGCATAAGCTTTTTACATCACGTGGTTTTGGTCCATAAAAGTCACTGGACTAGGGGTGCTTTGAGTGCGATGAACCAATTGCACCATACTGAAACAGTTTCCCTGAGCAATAGCGTTTTTTGCACACATCCCCACCCCCAAAAATATATATATGGTGCTAAACTGTTCCTTTATGCATGATTTTTACCATTTAAATATCTAGCCATCTTATCCTTGTGCAACTTAATTGATGCTTACACTTTCTGTGGATTAGGCGTCTCAACAACAACTCATTGGCAGGAACAATTCCTATGTCCTTAACTACTATTGACACACTGCAAGTGCTGTGAGTGTTGTTAGAATTTTTCTCATCATTAGCTGTTTAAGCTTAGTGTCAAGAATAGGTTTAATGGAGTTGTATGTTATATTATGTGTGGTGCAGGGATCTTTCAAACAATGGCCTAGTAGGAGATGTTCCAGTTAATGGTTCCTTTTCACTATTCACTCCTATCAGGTTTCTCTGCTCTCTCATTTTTCTCCCACCCTCTTTAACTCCTAACTCCTGACCCAATCCCCCTACTTGTTACCATTATTCATATTTAATACTCTCATGCCCTTCTCTTGATTTGCTGCATCTTTCTGTCTAACAGTTTTGCCAATAATAAACTCAATAATCCTCCACCTGCTCCACCGCCTCCTATCCCACCTACACCTCCAGCTCAATCAGGTTTGTTCTCGAATTTATTGTTATTGTTATTCTTATTATTTATCGCTGCTTACAAATCTAAAAAATGTGCCTAAATTTAGGGCCTCCTTATATATATATGTATATTATTTCTCGAGATATTCCTGGGAATTGTTGTATTGACAACTGTTTAGTGTTACCACATCTCGGTAACACAAAGAATTGTTGTTGTTGATCCGGAACTCTCTTGCATCTAAATCGTTTCTAAGAAGGTACCTTTTCAGATCAAAATCTGATGATAATGGGACTTAAGAATGGATTTTGGTTCCTTATTGAGCTAGAGTATTGTCTGATCCCCCAGTGCACAAGTTCACTCAATTTAAATGTTGCCTGCTGAATTGGTGTTTGTACCAGCTGAAAATGTTGATAACTATAATATTCTTAATACAGGTATACTGACTGTATATAATATATATTCTTCATGCTGGCAGGTATTAGTTCCACTGGTGCTATTGCTGGAGGAGTTGCTGCTGGTGCTGCCCTGCTGTTTGCTGCTCCTGCAATTGTGCTTGCTTTGTGGCGAAAAAGGAAGGCACCGGATCATTTCTTTGATGTACCTGGTTAGAGATTTTCCAACTTATAGTTTTAATTAATATTATTCCTTTGTGTATATGCATTCACTCTTTTTTTTTTTTTTTTTTTTTTTCCCTTTATAGCTGAGGAGGACCCAGAAGTTCATTTGGGGCAACTTAAAAGGTTTTCCTTGCGTGAACTACAAGTGGCAACGGATAATTTTAGCAACAAACACATCCTGGGTAGAGGAGGTTTTGGTAAAGTTTATAAAGGTCGCTTAGCTGATGGTTCTCTAGTGGCAGTAAAAAGACTGAAAGAGGAGCGTACTCAAGGTGGAGAGCTGCAGTTCCAAACAGAAGTAGAAATGATAAGCATGGCTGTCCATAGGAATCTACTACGTCTTCGTGGATTTTGCATGACCCCTACAGAACGGCTGCTAGTCTACCCCTTTATGGTTAATGGTAGTGTCGCATCTTGTTTAAGAGGTACAAGATGTTGTCTCCTTCTTTATTTCTTTAGTCGTATCTTTCCTGTTTCTCCAATACCTTCTCTATTATGTGTTGTTTTGGTTACCCGTTTATTTCCAACTTCAATTATTTTAGCTGTGAGAGCTTCAATTATCAATATCTGCTTTCTTGCTTCTTCACTTCAAAATGAAATTTAAAATACCATCACATGTTGTAATCTTGTTTTAAGACGTTTTGTCTTTCGTTTGATAAATTTACATTTTGCTAAGTTAGGATTGTCATAAAATCCACTCTTGTTAGAATGGACCATATATTGATCTGATTTTTACATTCTCTAGAGCGTTCGGAGTCTCAACCAGCACTTGATTGGGCTATAAGGAAACGGATTGCACTCGGAGCTGCAAGGGGGCTTGCATATTTGCACGATCATTGTGACCCTAAGATTATCCACCGTGATGTGAAGGCTGCAAACATATTGTTGGATGAAGAATTTGAAGCAGTTGTCGGTGACTTTGGGCTTGCCAAACTGATGGACTACAAAGATACTCATGTCACAACTGCTGTTCGTGGCACAATTGGTCATATAGCTCCTGAGTACCTATCAACTGGAAAATCATCAGAGAAAACTGATGTTTTCGGTTATGGTGTTATGCTTCTCGAACTCATTACAGGACAGAGGGCTTTTGATCTTGCTCGGCTTGCAAATGACGATGATGTCATGTTGCTTGATTGGGTACGTTCCATCTTCCTATTATGCATGTCTTCAAAGTTCGATTTTTTCCATTCTTGTCTAGCATTGGAATTATTTAATTCTGGCTCCACTTGGTTGGCTAAAAACATTAAACTAAGTATATAGCAGAACCACCATAATAGTGCCAAGACTGAACTTTATTTTTCCCTGTAAGGTGAATGCAAAAGCAGAAAAATAGACTTGAAACTTGACAATATTTTCCCTGTAAGATGAAGATGAAGATAAAGGTGGAAAAAGGAATATATACACATGTATAGAGAAACAGTATTTAAAATTTGTTGATATGGCTGATAAAATCTTTTCCTCCTTAACTTGTTAACAATCAAGATGAATGGGGTTCCTTTATCCTTTCTGATCATTAGTTTTGTGTATGATAAGAAATCATGTCATGGGGGATGACCCTCCAAATGCATATAAAAGATTGAACTTTTTTGTCCAACAGCCGAGTCCAAGTTCGGCTGTAATTATACGAAGTGCAAATTGTTCTTGTTTCTGTTTTGGTAAGGTTGATGGCAATGCTGAAATTTCAGGTAAAAGGACTTCTAAAAGAAAGGAAGTTGGAAACGCTGGTGGATTCAGATCTGAATGGAAATTACATAGACGAAGAAGTGGAGCAGCTAATCCAGGTGGCTCTGTTGTGCACTCAAGGTACCCCAATGGAACGACCGAAGATGTCTGAAGTGGTTAGGATGCTGGAAGGTGATGGGTTGGCTGAAAGATGGGAAGAGTGGCAGAAAGAGGAAATGGTTCGTCAAGAGTTCAACCAAGCCCACCACTACAACCACCACCAACCCAATGCTAATTGGATTATTGCCGACTCGACATCGCACATCCCTCCAGATGAATTATCTGGTCCTAGATGACCCGCTCGCTGCAAAAATGCAATTACAAAGGGTCTTCTGCAACACCTTGTTCTGTTGTTTTGGACTCCTCATTGTTCACATTTGTGCATATAGTTCCCTTTTTCCTTTTTTTCGCCCCCCTCCCCATTGATCCTGTTGTAATTTATATTTACTTGTACGGAGTTGTTTACTCTTGGCTTTGTAACTTTTATAGGGTTGCCTTGCCAACTGAAGAGTCAAGAACACATTATTAGGTGTGCTAGCAAAAAAACAAAGTACAAAACCCTCCATGTTTTTGTGTACTGAACGTTAGTAAAGACTGTTTACATGAATAAAAACAGTAAAAATCCATTCACCACATAACTTTTTTTTTCTCCCATCATTTCTTATATTATTTACTGGGACAAAATTCAATATCTACAATAGAGTCTATAAAAAGTCTGATGTATCTATTTAACACGTTATTTGTACAGGGATATACAGATCAATGTTAACATCTTTGCTTATGACGATCCAATATTTGATTGATTCAGAAGCATAAAAGAATCGGTTTAAATAGCAGGGAAACACACGCCAAGCTTAAATACTAATGGCATTAAGAACAGAAGAGACCTAGTTAATATGTACCTCTGGGAGGAAAAAAATGTATGCCTTTGCCGTCGTAATAGGGAGCCACCATATTGAAAGTGTTGCACGGCCTAGGCTGACTACACCTGCATATGGCCTGAGATGAGATCACATTTTGATAAATTGTCAGCTTAATATGGGAGAAAAGGAACTTATAGAACAAGCTCACGGCCAAAATTCTATTTTGCTCTCCTTTATAAGTTACTAATGCCTCACTAAACCCGAGGACTGGAATTGAAGGCAACTGAATTCATAGTTTAAGGATTTACTTAATAACTTTCATCAGTAAATGAACCATCCAAATGACATACGGATAAAGCCAACACCTAAACACCAGAATTAGCATAATAAACAAACACCAAAAACTTCCTTAGCTAGATAAGTACCAACACCAAATAACTCGAGCATTGGCTTTTAAAATTACAAGGACCTATAAAACCCCAACACCTTTATTTTCTAAGACGAAAAAGTATGTTGCACTTTCAATTTGGTATTATTTTCACATACAAAATTTAGAAAACTTGAAAAGAATTAGTTTCAGTTGATAGCTACCCCAATAAATTATAATGGGAACTTGCATAAACAAAAAGTTCTGCTAAAACTCAGGATGCTACATATGCCTTGAAAAAATAAAAATTGGAATGATCATTGCACAATTGGGAGAAAATGAAGATATTAACAGATTATAGAGAATGGTGTATATAAACAGAACTCAGAAAGGGCCTATTGAGCTAGCTCAATAGGCATTGTTACTGTTGCAACAACTAGGAGGATGTGATTTTGAGCACACTTAAGCGTGTATTATCTTCTAATTTATGGGTTTGACGGTTATGGGTAGTAATAGGAATTGTATAAAAAAACACAAAACTCAAAACAGAATTGATGAAAGCAACTATATAGTGCTATCATACAAAATACATTTGGTGCTGAAATTAGTTCACTGACATAAGTCTTAAGAGCATAAAACATATGTATCCCCAAACAAGTTAACATTGTTCTCCCTAATTTCAAAAGGACCAAAGAATGAGAATGATCCTCCAAAGTGTTGATGGAATACCTGTATCATGCTTTATAAATGTCATATATTTCTGGCAAGAGTTCATTTTCACCATTGATAAAAGATCAAAACCTCGTGAAGGACTATGGCATCCCATAACTTCAAAGATAGCTCCCACAGTCTTTTATACAAACAAGGTTGGCATGCTGTATGCAGTCACTAAATCATATGCAAAACAAGAGAAATCAAAGAAAACCCACTGATATCAACAACAACAGGCAATTGCCTATGAGATTAGTTACCAACGGGTGGCCTTTAAGCTACCACGGCAATGAAGTGTTGAATTGAAGTATCCGTAAATCCAATTCATCCAATTTATCATATATGTGTTTAGCATATTTACAAGCAAAATATTTTACTAATATTTGGACCTCATAAGAAAATGACAAAGTTAGGAATTAAATGTTAAAAATAAAGGCATAAATCAAAGCAGAGTACCATTATGATAAATAGGTTTTGATGCAGACCAAGAAGGCTTGCAGATCTGGGATGGCAGCAAACACCTTGTCTGATATTTCAAGGGAGAAACAAACCTCTTTTGCTCTATTTGTATTTGAAAGGAAGAAAATAAAAACATTAGAATCAAAGCATAAGGCAAAATAAAAATATATAAATGCCATTTCGGGAAAAAAGAAAACAAATCATCAGTAACATGGTGATACTTTTTAGGTCCATAAAATATATGGTGTTAATTTGTGAAGATCCAAGCTTTATATAGCATATAAATTACTACAACTACCATACGGTAGTTATGCAGGTCACCAAAAAATAGATGGCGTGGTGACATTGATTATTCCGCAGATGAGACAGCTATCTATTGGAGGTCCCCTGATTTCATGTCATTTTATTCCTTTATTTCCAATGCAATGAAAATGACAAACACGAAATAATCACTGCAAATAACTCTGCCTAAACATATACAGTTAGTATAGAGAGTTAGCGTGAGGACCTAGAAAATAACAAAACCTTACATGCAGATGCGATAAGTTGAAGATTTTTCAAATTTCTATCTAATGTGCCAACAACCGTGAGAGGATGCTTCACTGTAAGTAGGAAATTCATGTAAAAAGAAAATGCCTTCCTTACCCCTTCTTTTTCCCACCAACCGAATAAAGCCTAAGAGTGTGATTGTAAAAGACATCAATATATCAGCATAAAGAAAAGGCCATATAAGTTATAACAGAGTTCCAGAGGAAATAACCACTTACTAATCAACAAGTGGAAAACTTCCAGAAGCATTTAAGCTATTAATTCATACAGATATGCAATATTTGACTCACTTCAATGTCTTGACCCAGCTTCCTGTGACTAACAAACTAATTTCAGGGTCCCAAGCCATCTCTTTGATAGGTGCATCATGCACAGCCGCCATTGGCTGGCCACAAGACATTAAAGGCCATATTTTCACTTGCTTATCACATCCTTCAGAAAACACAGTCATTCCATCATCTTTCCAAGCCGAGCTTTAAACCTGTACATAGAAAAGCGCAAAACAAAGAAATAAAGAAATGCTCAGCGAAATTGCTCATTCACTTATGAAGGGGCCTAAAGATGAAAAAAAAAAAAAAAAAAAAAATACACGCTATATCAAAGGAACCTTAAGCACAAAGTTCAAAATGTCCCCTCACCTAATCATTATAAAAATTAACAACAAAAAGTACTGAATATATGGAATGAAAGAATAGTTATTACCGGCTGCTCATGCATTGCGAATTACGATGCTTTAGGCATACAGCATGCTGGAAAATTTTTATTTCATTTCATTATCTCCCAATATCTCACCTATAAATAAAAATTCACAAATATATGTAAAAGAAAACACGTTACACTTTTAACTGTCTATAAATACTAATATAAAATCTAAGGAAAACGAAGCACGTACTCACACAAATTGGTTCAAAACTGTTCTGTTTGGATGCCAAGAAATATTCTAGTAAATTCAGGAAAAAATCAACTAAACAAAATACGTTGTTTATCACGCCATGCAGTCTTTCTTTCTCAAAACGAACCGGAAAAAAGTAACAATGCCAAGCGCAAGTTAAACCCTAATAAATTTCCACATGCACCTATTTTTGCTGATATTTTCTCAGTAACCAAACAGATCAGGATTTAAAATAAATTAATATAAGCTGACGTGTCCACTATTACACAAATTTACCTGGTTATCCCAAGAAGTTGCGAGGAGAATGTTAGCCTTACTAGGACTGAAACTGAGGCTTGAAACGAGGTTCCGAAGCCGAACGTGATAACAAATCAAAAAAAAAAGAAAAAAGATTTTCTTTTTTTATATATATATATTTTCCAAAGTATCCATCGGAGCCAGCTTAGTGAGTAAATCTCCATGATTAAAAAGATTAAACGTTAAGTCACTTTGATAACTAATCAAGAAGGAAAAAGAAAAAGAATATTTAACCTTTGAAAGACTTTATTGGATTTGGATTTGCAAGCGTAGCCGCCGCTAAGAAATTCGACATTGGCGAAAGAGGAGATGAAAATGAAGGGGCTTTTTGGGATAGGAAGCTTTTGATTTGAAAGAGTTTAGAGGGAAATGGAATCAAGAAAAAGGCCGGAGCTATTTATATATATGGGAAGAGTTGGGAGAACGCAGCAGGTAAATAACTACTGTTACAGGTGGCATCTTATAATTGCACCACTTCGGTTGTAATGGAATTAGGCAAAATTTGCCCTTTCCACATTTATATTTACGGTGTATAAACAATTTTTTTTTTTTTGGTAAATGTAGATAAAACAATAAGAATTAAATTGTGATTATTTTATGCATTATAAAATTATCTAAATTTTCATGTAGAATCTAAAGAATTGTATCTGGTAATTATGGGAAAACATAAATATTCGATTCAAAGTTAAAAATTATGACTGTCATTAGATTCGTTAATCGATTTCTTTTACAAAACACATGCTTGAGCTCAATTTTCCAATCACAAGTAACTAGTTTTTTAATGCTCCGTAACACATCATTATTATAATCTATCTTGCCCTTCATACGAATGGAGAGATTGATTTGTTGATACAACTAGTTAAATCAGTTTGATTAAAAAATATTTAAAATTTTCAAAAAATAAACATACATTTTAAAAAATAAACTTTTCGTTCAATTGATTCAACCACCTAGCTCAATTGGTTTGTTTGTCCGGATCAACTAGTTCAAAACCCCTTTTCGAATTAGTTCTTGATCCAAATAGTCTGACTGACCAATCTATTCTGGTTCAAACAACTTTGGTATGAACTATGAAAAAATGTGTAATAAATTTATAAAAAAGTATAGGTAAAAAGACATTTTTGGCCTCTCTCAATTTTGACTTTGAGCAAATTGACCCCATTATTGAAAAAAATCAGAGTAATTTAATTCTTGTCAATTGTGAAAGTAAGTTTTGAGGAGCGACCCGTATAAACAACGAGATGGTAAAAGTAGAGAATCACGAACACACATATTTTTCATAGAAAACCCTTAAATAGGGAAAAACCATAGGTAAATGAGGTATCGACTCTTCACTAAATGAGTAAACAAACGAGAGTACAATATGGAGAAAATAAACTTAAA
Organism: Gossypium bickii; assembly: GCA_025503065.1. Lineage (NCBI taxonomy): Eukaryota > Viridiplantae > Streptophyta > Magnoliopsida > Malvales > Malvaceae > Gossypium > Gossypium bickii. The sequence continues at coordinate 139,255,523 of CP106710.1, forward strand.
TATACTAAACGTACAAACTAGAACCCCAAAAACAAAATTCTAATTCTAATAGAGTTATCTCAAAAGGAGTACAAAATTCTCTTCATAGTTACCACGAAAATTCTCACCAAAACTCAACTGCGACTACATCTTGTCGCCCCCAAAAGAAAAATACTATAGTACTACATCTTTAATTGCCTCTTAATTGGCCTTTCAAAATAGGGATACAAGGCCCCTTTAAATAAGTTAATATTAGAGGTCTAATCATACTAAAATAGTCGTGGAATAATTAGAGTCCAACTAGGAGAAGCAGTATTACTTGAAGTCTAAAACGCGGTTGCTTACATGGAGAATACGTCGCGTTGTCATGGCGTCCCATGCATGCTTGTCACGACATCGACGTTGCCTTAAGTTGAGAGTTCGTTGTCACATCTAAAAAATGGGGTTAGAAAAAATGAGAATAAAATTAGATTTTTTTTAAACAAAAGATAAGAGAATTTAATATGTCTTACAGATTATTTTTGTTAAGAAATTAGTAAGAATGAGTATGCTAGTTCAGTGGTACGGCTTTAACTTACCTTTAGGTTCAAAGTTCAAAACCCTCTTATATGCATTCAGCCAAAATATTTTATTTCCTTATTCTTATCCCACAAAAGTGTTAAAATTTCAAACTAGCCCACCCCAAAAACCATTTTTTTAATTCAATCATTGATTTAAAATAGTTTCAACTCTACATGAATTCCTAATACCTGTTTCAATTAGGGAAAATGAGTTTTATAAATAGCCAATTTTGTTCAAACCCTACAATTTTAACCTAGAGAATTTTTCCAGAAAAATTCCCAAAGCTTTTCTTTCTCCCTTCCATTACCGAATCAATTATCAATCGAGGATTTCAAAGGTTTTCAAAATTGTCCCTCTCCTCTCGGTAGATCGTCGATCTTTTCATCCAAATTAAGGTTTTTGTGTCTTCAAATTATGTGTGTGATCTAATTTAAAATCATTATATATGATAAATTACGTTGAATCATTAAGAAATTAAGGTTAAATGCGTAAGGAATAAACATATGAACCCCTCTTTTATAAGTAAACCTACAAACCCTTATGTGATTTACTGTGACATATGAACCCCTCTTTTATAAGTAAACCTACAAACCCTTATGTGATTTACCGTGTGAACCGCATGAATTGTTAAGCGAACCCTAGGAGGAATATATATATGCGAACCCTTGGAGAATTGTTTGAACTGGACCAGATCGATTAGACCAAGAATTGACAAGAGCACCAGTTCGAAGAAAGTCATTAGATTAATTGAATCGAGAACCAGTACGGACAGTTTGAATTAGATTATTTTTTTTTTTGAAAATTTTAATGGTTTATTTAATTGAACTGGGTGGGTCGATCGAACTGGTGGCCTGGTGGCCTAACCAATTTAACCACTGGTTTGGTTTTGAAAATCTTGGTCAAAATATTTCATGTTGACATATGCTAATATTTTTAACTATTGAATAATGAAATTTTGGTTTGATAATATCTAACTGTGTCGAAAAATATTTTATATCATACAAATACTTAGCAAATAATTTTTAAATGTTCAAGGTTCAAACTACTATACTATATATAAAAAATTGGAGATAAAATTTTAAAAAATAATAATATTTTATCAATAAAAATGAGAAGTTCCTGCAATTATGGTCTTATTTGTAGAAGTTCGAAAATATTTATTCAAGATGAAAATAACCTAATGATCTTACTATTCTTGTTATTCAATGGTTGGTTTTTCAACAACCGTTATTCAAATCCATAAATAACGATGTATTTCTATTAAATAATATTACCTTAGCCAAATAGCTAGTTTAAGATTTTAAAATTTTAATATATAAGAATTGAATTTCTTCGTACGTAAATTACTTATGTTCTTAATTTAAATTTATTCTAAGTTCTGTTGGAAAATTTAAACATCACATATATAATAAGGGTAATTTACTATCATAATAGGTTAGCTCAAATTAAAAGTTATCTAATTTGGTTAAGGTTTATTGGGCTTTAATTATTAAATAAAGTATGGGTTAAATATGTATAGATACTCTAGTAACTAATTTCTAATCAGCCCATCATTAATTAGAAATTAATGACGGGCTGATTAGAAATTAAGGTTAATGTGCAAAGTTATATATTAGGGTTATGGTTCTCAAATTACACATAAGGTCACTTTTCTAATATCCCATCTTTAGAAAAATCAAAAACCCAAGATTCATAGATTTCAAGAAATCAATGAATTTAGGTACGCTTTCCGCATATAATTTTATTCTTGTTTTGTTTTTAATGATTTGACATGATAGACCTTGATTTACAATTTTAAGTTTATATCATACTTTGTTTTACAATTCTAACAACTTCTAGTCTAACTTTAAATATGTTCCGATTATTACTACGATTGTGTTTTATAATTATTTATTCTATTTTTAATTATTTGAATTGTTTATTTATTTTTGTAATTGTGAATTTACTCGTATTTGCATTTACATCCTAAAAAAATACTTTCACCAATTTCATGTCACAAAACAATTAGGAATTTAGAAAATAAATGCTATATTTTTGAAACACAGATTTGATGATTTATGCTATATAAATTCACATTGTGTCTAAATTAATTGAGATTTAATCTTATGTATTTGAAAATTATAAAAATATAAATTTTAAATGGATAAATATATATAGAAATTTAACAATAATGAGTAAAAAAAATGTTTTATTTTGCGTTTAGGAAACGGAATGAGTTCAGAACTTTGTTGAACTTTGACAAATATATTTGGCACCAGGTGACAGGGCCCTGATTTTTTTTTTCTTTTAAGTTTTTTTAAATTTTAAATTAATAAAGTTAAAATTGTACTGTAATTCTCTTAAAAATTAATTCAATCATTTAAAAATTATAAAAATATAAATTATTCAAATGATGAAATTACCATCACCCCTGTTTCCCACGCCTATTATAAAAGTTTGAAATTAATTGTGGCGGATAAGATTGAATATTTATAATGATGAAACTGTGTGTGGGTGTGTTTTTCCGAAATGTGAAACAGTGCTTGTTTGATAAAAAAAAAAAAAAAAGAGGAAAGAAATTGGCATGCATGAACGTATGATGGAAGAGAAAATGGTGACTGGAATTATAAAATAATTTTGATATATTATGTAATCTTATAATATATATTATACTTTTATTTTCAAAATTGACAATTTCTTTAGAGTAAAATTTATTGACTATACATAATTTTGTATTCATGTTTCATTTTTATATATAACCCTTCAAAGTTTATTAACCATTCATAATCTTTGATGTTTTATTAGTATCTCGTTTTCATCCATGACTTTACTGATATTTTATTTTTATCCATTAACTTTTGAATGTTGAAAAAATAAAAATATTTTTTTTTATTTTTTATTGAAAAATACAGTAGTTTTCCCACACGGTTTCAGTGAACAAATTTCCCATGCACTTCGAGCACACATACATATCTAATATTTACCAAAATTTGTAACACTTCTTGTTAACTTTTACCAAAATTTTTAATGTTTTGTTAGAAATTAGCATTAGAAATTTTTATATTAATTGGAGCGTACCACAGAACTTCTCAGCTTCGCTAGCTTACTGAGGCTTGCTTAAAGCTAGCAAAACCAGTCACTTCCCTACTGGTTATCAAGTTATTGTGTCACATATGGAATGTTTTTTTTTCCTTATAATTTATTATATATATTTGAAAAATATTATGTATTTGTATATATATATTTTGACCCTTTATAATTATGTCTAAATTGAGATAATATGTAAATATTGAGAGTTAAATTTATTATTATATATTAATTTGTGAATTGATCTCACCCTTCCATTAAACACTTAAGAACACGAAAATTGACCAAATTAAAAATAAATATGATTAATTAGGTGAACATTTTGAATGTTTTATAGGTTGAATGACAAAAACAATTTAACCATAATTGGAAAACTTGCAGTAATGTGTTTTTTTAAAACCTTTTGTGGTTTATATGCTCGATATACATATGACATAGTTTTGAGCAAAAATCATCCTTATGTAAACAAATAAGATATTTGAGTTATAAAGATAAAAGGTTTTTTTTTTTTTAAATAATTTGAAGAAAATTACAAAAATATTGATTTTGAAAAGAAAAAAAGTTGAGTTTGGATTAAAATTTGAAGAAATAATTCAATTCAGCAAAATTAAGTATGCTAATTATAAATTATATCAATATTACACACCTTCTTTTCCAAAAACAATAAAAAAACAATATATATATATATATATATATAAAAGCTCATAAAAAAATATTATAAAATATTAAAAAACAAATATATATATTAAATGGAATCTGCTTGCGGAATTATTTATTATGTTATATCAATTTATTATTCATATAATTATATATTATAACTTATTTTTTTCATAAATAATATTTGAATTTGATTATCTATAATATTAATAAAATCTATGATATTGAGTTAGAATTACATGTTAGCTAGATACAATTAAGTTAGAAAATGATTAATATATCTTTTTTATTAAAATGACTATTATTATTATTTTGATGATTTTTTTGTCTTTTCATATTTTCATATAGTTTTTAAATAAAAGAACTGAAATTAACATGTCTAGATATTGAACCTGTGTTTAATGAATTTATAAACAATTTTTTTACCATTACGTCAACAATAATTTTTAAATAAACTTTTAAAAAATATAACTTTTAACACAAAATGTTTTCTCTCACCAAATGTTTTAACACCAAAGGTCATGACTAAATTAATGTCACGAGCTAACCGAACACCAACTTGGTTAGAGAAATTACAAAAATAATCTTTTGTATTTAAAATAAGTTATAATTTTCGAGGATACTTTAATTGTTTTAATTTAAAAAAAAAATAAGAACATGCATATGATGATATTTAAATCCATGCCAATTACATTGGAAAAACTTTAAATTTACCATTCAACCAAGGCTTTGTTTTAATTTTTTTATATTTTATTTTTATTATGCACATTTTATTACCTCAAATAATTGTAGTGCTTTTAATATTGTTAATGTGATATATTTATGTGTTTAAATTTCATTTTACTCACAATTTAATCTATTTTTTTGATTTTATATCATGCATATTTCATGTGTTATTATAATTAATTAGTTTCAAACCACACATTCCATTACTTATTATATATTATTTTTAATTACACATCTACATTCTAAATTTATAATTTTCAGATGCGCGTGTAATAAAGTTTCTTATTTGTAATGAAAAACTTTAATGTTTGATAATTAGTATTTTAAATATTTTATTAAACCGTCTTTTACAAAATTTATTTAAAAACCTCTTCATTCAAGATGTATGAAAGGTATTTTTTATATTTTAATGTTTAAATGGAAAAAAAATTAAACTTGAGTCTGACATTTTAAATATCAAATTAAGAAAAAATTATACCATAGACCTTTGTGACCACTTAGGATATAGGCTCAATCAATGAAAATAATCCATGTCAGCTTTTTTTACATGTCACCTCTACATGCAATCCTTAATTTTTTTAATCTTAATAATTAGAAAAAAATTTCCATTGGGTAAAAAAGAATAGTAGATTACAAAGTTTTTCTTTTTTTAATAATTAGGGTAAAAAAAATCAAAGATTATATGCAGAGATGGCATGTAAAAAAAAAGCGAATTGTTTTTGTTGGTTGAGCCTAGAAATGCTTATGAGTGGGGTCGAGTAGGGTTCGGGTCATGTCTAAGCATGATAATAACATATTTTATACTTGTCTAAGCTTGACCTGACCTAAAACTTAGGCCTAAATTTTTTTTTCAAACTCGCCCATAAATGTAAAAGACTAATCCAAGCTCATTTTAAGTCCACCCATATTATTTTTAAATTTTTTTAAAATATTTATATTATATTATTTTAATATTTAATAAATATATATTTTTATTTATTTAAAATTCTTATATAATCATCTTAACTATTTCAATGTTTACATTAGAGTAGTATTATATATTTAGTATAGTTTAATGTGTTCTAAATTACATAATATATAAAAATAACATAATATAAAATATTATAAACTTAAAATGGACCAGGCTGGGCTCGAGTCTTGAATGTTTAAATCCAAGCCCAATCCATATTTTAAACGGCTCTAATTTTTTTGTTCAAACCCTTCCAAATTTTGGACAAACCTTCGAGTTTTGGTGGGTAACCTGACTTAGGTCTAATTAGGTCTATATCCTAGGTGGTGTGAAGGGCTTATGGTATAATTTCTCCATAGTATTTATGCAATAAAAAAAGTAAATTAATTTAAGAACCTTATTAAAAGGGTCAAATACGGAGGCTACATAAAATAAGGTAATTATTGTTAAAAAATATATAAAAATTAAAAAAAAAAAGAATAGAGAATTGTAGGGATCACTTTTGGCATGGTATTGTCATTAAAGGGAAATAAAAACAATAGTAGACTTGGATCTACTTTACGGACAGTGAGATCAATTTTAATAAATTTTAGATTTGAAATCAGTAATTATAAGTTTGACATTTCAATACCATAGTGATATATGTATAATTGTTGGAAATATATAGATATTAAATATATATGATACAAATAATTAGATATTATTGGTAAAAAAATAATTATATATTATTATTTTGCATAATATATAATTTGATATTTGAGTTTGACTATTTTTCTAATGTGTTATTTTTTGATCCAATTTAGTATCTACATTTGATAAAAGTTATATATTTTGGTACTCAAAAGTAACAATATTAACTTTGTAGTATTTAATTCGAGTTTTAGGAGTTGATTTGATAAAAATACAAAGGTACCTATTAATATTAGTAATTAGCTTTCATCAAATAAATCCAAAAACTCATATTAAATTACATTCATTGGACTATATTTGATAAATTAAATGTAAAATTAATCAAATTTACAATTAACACTAAATTTATTCTATTAGCAAAATCATGAAAAAGTTCAAACTTAATAGTATTATCAATTAACTTTCATTAAATTAATCTTAAAACCCAAATTAGACACTAAAAAGTTAACACCATTACATTTAGGTACCAAAATGTATAGCTTTTGTCAAATACATGTACCGGATTGGACCAAAAAATAACACAGGTACCGTATTAGAAAAAATAGTCAAACTTGGATACTAAATGATCTATTAAACCTTTTTTTTTACTATCATAAAAAATTAGTCTAAATTAAAATGACCAAATACGATTAAATTTTGTTGAACTTTAATTATTAAATAAAGTATAGATAATTATATAATTAATTTTTAATTGACGGTGAATTAATTAAAAATTAAGATTAATATACAAAAATTATATGTTAGAAGTTAAATTTCAAAACCATGCCAAATAACAAATTATTGTTTATCAGTGTATTATGAAAATTATTACCAACAAAATGCAGAAGTTTTGCCTACCATCATTTTCAACAATCAAAGCACCTTTATGGAAGGAAACTTGTGAGTAATGTTTTGCTTAGGTGATTAATGGTTATAGTAGAAGGAATTTGTTTTGAATTAATAATTTATTCTCTATATTTTGAGAATTAATAATTTATTTTATTCTCTATATTTTGAGAATTAATAATTTATTCTCTATATTTTGAGAATATATGAGTTTTAAAAAGTGTCTCGAAATAAGATTAAAAGTTTGATAAATGTATTATAAAGTGTAGTAATTTTTTTTAAAATTAATCATATAAATAAATATGATATTTGTCACACTCTCAATCGGCATGAGGTGGAATTTAAAAGATTAGACAATAACAGTTTACACATAATTTTTTTTAATATTTTAACTTTTTTTAGTGAATTATAATAGGAAGGTAGCCGTACTTAAAACAGTGAACACTCTAATCATAAAGTCAACACATAAATTTTAAGTCTTAACCCTATTTGGAGACATTTTTAGAAACCCATATACTCTCAAAATTTAGAAAATAAATTAATTGAAAAAAATCAAATGCTCTCTTAACCTCATGGGCAAGTAAAGCATCACTCACAGGTTTCCTTCCATAAAGGTGCTTGATTGCTGAAAATGATAGTAGGCAAAACTTCTGCATTTTGATGGCAATAATTTTCATAATACACTTATATTTTTTAAACTTAATCTCTCTACCTATACTTTTAAGAATTTAATCTTTTATGTTTTTATTTTTTAAAATATAAAAACTCTACTAATAGTATATCAAATAATTTTTCTAACTTAAATAACATTTCTTTTAAAATTTACGAGAACAAATATAATATAATCACAATTGTATATACATATTTAATAATTACAAATTAAAATTAAGTCAATACAAAACATAATTATAAAAGAATCAAAATATAATGAAACAAAATCTTAAAAAAAAAAGCTCATTACAAAAGATTTAAATTTTAGGGCCAAACACAATTTACCTTACATTCCTTTATTGATCCAAAATATGTCAAAATACTAAAAGAATTGGCCCCCCCTGCAAACATGGTGCCAAATGTTATTCACCCAAGTATATGCCCAGAAAAGCAGCGAGAGAGTGAATGACCCGTATGGCTTAAAAGTCCAAACTCGACAAGATTCCAAACATATATAGTACAATAATTTGTCAGTTCCCAACGCTTCTTTATTATGTTTTTTCTCCGGAACACAGTTTTGGAATTTCCAAAATTCATGGTTTTTTTTTTTTTTTGCATTGAAAGTTGATATACAGGCAGAGCAGCTCCCCCCCCCCCCACCTTTTTTTTTGGATAATAATGGAAGACCAAGCACTCCTGCAATAGGAAAAACAGGGTAAAAAAAACACTGGTAAAATGTCTCAATCTTTAGCTTTTGTCTCTTTTTTATTTGGTTTTGTATGATACTTTCCAGGTTTATGATTAGGTGCTTAGTTGTTTTCATTTTCCCGTCATTTTTGTTCCTATCTACTATTTTCTACATTTTTTGTTTTGGTTTTATGCAAATTTCTCCCTTTAGAAAATGCTTAGATTCAAATAATAATTTAAAATGAAATCTAAAACCACTTGGTTCTTGTGGGTGTTCATTGACTTGTTATTTTCCATGCTTCAGATCCTGGTTTCTGTCGAATACTAATTTATTATTCCTCAGTGTCAATGACCCTTTCGTTTCATAAATATTTTAAGCCATCTCTTATATCTTTATTAATTGGAATGGGTTGAAAGGTAGGTGTTTACTCATTGCCTTCCCTGAAAATGCTATTCATACCATCAACATGTCGTATTCCATATAATTTCTTTGTTATTTCAAAGTTTTGATACATTAAATAATATAGGGTTGACCATATATATGGAAGTCAAAATGGGATTTTTTTTCCACAATAATTTGGGTAGACTAAAATTGCATTTGAATCTGTTGACATTTTTAGTCAAGGTTTTTTTTTTTGGTTGGTTGTTTGAAGTTTCTTGGAATTTTGGTTGTGGCATGCGAGGATGACCTTTTAAGATATTGTTTTTTAAAAACATTTGGAGAACTTATGAAATTTAGATTGGAAAATTTCAACATGATACTTGGAATGAACTGTGTGGTTCCTAGTGGAGATTGGTAGAATACCTTCTCCTCGAATTAATTTGGAAAAAAATCGGGTTGGAAATAAATCGGTTTGAAAACGGTGTTTTTATATAACGGAAAAATAAAATTTATTTTAAATATTTATAATAATAAATTTTTTTGAAATAATATATGTTTTTTGAGCGAGACGAATCCTTTTCATTTTTTATTTTTAATCGAATGACCTTCTTCACTATTTTCATACCACAAATTACTTCTCTCTCTTATAGAAATTAGTAGAACTTTTATTTTCGAGAATATAATTTACATCTAAAAATAAATTCCGACTATTTTATTGTTAAATAACAATATCTCAGAAGTTGTGTATAATTTATTATATTTTTAACACATCTATTTATAAGGAGAGTAAGTAAAACCTTAATTGAATTAGTAAAAATAATATTTATTTAATAGAAAAAGGTAATGTCCTAGTTGAACTAGAAGAGAGAAGCAATTAATAGGGTGGGTTTCCCTTCATATGTATTATGATAAAGATTCGAGTCTCTCTCGTATTGGGTCTAATTATATGTGTTTTTTAGACTTTTAACCCAACACTTTATAATTTAACTCAACTCAATACATCTTTTTCTGCTTCCCAAAATAAATATTATTTATTAAATTAAATTTTCCACTTAAATAATTTTTTTAATTCAATTCTAATTCCATTAAAATCATAACAACTTTACTGTAAATTTTTTTATAAAAAATATATTTAATTTCTATATTCAATGGATTCATAATGACAAATTAATTTAATTTCATTTTTAAACTTCAATTAATTAAATAATAATTTTAAAAAGTTAAATTAATTCTCAAGTCATTTCCGTACTTAGTGAATCCCACATTCATTTCTGAATGTAACTTATTTATCTAATTTTATCATTTCTATCTATTTCTATTCATTTGATTCGATATGCATTTCATTTCTAGTTTTAACAAGTTAGCGGAGAGACCGATTAGACATAAGTAATTAGGGCTCAAATATTTTATAATTAAATTTCAGCTTTTCGCCTATTAATTATAAACTCATTTAGTAACGAAGTCATTCTACTATAGTATCATGATTGAGCTCTCCTTAATAACATACCATTACGAAAGCTACTCAATCAGTGCTCGTCTAATGTGTTGGGAAATGTGCCTGTAAGGCCCAATTTTAAAACTCGGAGCTCAATAGACAGTTCCAAAGCAGTCCTAAATTTAAAAAACAAAACAGGGCCCAAAACAAAGAGGCCCAAACCTAAAAGGAGAATGAACCCTAGGTCAGCTGCTGGAAGCTCTTGCGCCGCACGTATCTCGCCAGCAAGGCCATGCCCTCACGCCGCACGGCTCCTCTCCGTGTTGTGCGCATCCACGTCGTTTATACCTGCAAAACAAATAGCCGAAAAGGGTGCCAGCATAGAGAAGAAAGTGGGTTATACTTTGTTTTAGGATTTTAGGCTATAAAAGCCAAAACAAAATTTTGTAGAAGGAAAAAGATTATTTTCACAAAGACAGAGGGGATTTTTTTTTTTACGAAAGAGGCAATACAGATTTATTTTTACACACTTTTTCGAATACACACAGGAGAATACAGAGAATATTCAGAAAAGGTCTTATTATTTTCTTTTTTTCTCACTTTTCTAAATTGTTCTTTGTTTTTTTTTAAGCTTTCCCTTTTTTTAAATACGTAAAAGTTACAATAATATACAGTATTAAAAAAGGAAGAAAAAACTCACCTTTTTCTTCCGGCGATCGTGATTCGGTCGGAAGGGGGGAAAGGCTTGAGAGGTTTTGAGAGAATTTTAGCTTCTTTTTTTTTGAGAGAATAAGGAAGAATGAAGGTTTAAAATTTTTTTTTGGCTTTTATAGTACACGCAGAACGACGCCGTTTGGAAGGCGGGGGTCAGAGGCCAAAACGGCGTCTTTTTGAGCCTCTGACCAGTGACCTGACCCGCTCCAGCAAAAGGATCCGCGCGTTTTTTTAGGGAGGGGCTAATTGCGCATTTAGCCCCTTCATTTTTTCATGGTTTTACAGTCAGGTTTTTTTATTCCCGATTTTGCCCGATAACTTTTCCCTGTTTCAATTTGGTCCGCATTCGAACGGCGCCATTTTAGAGGGTGGGGTTATTTTCTATTTTGGTCCCTCTATGTTGCGCGAGCATTACGATTTGGCCCATTCACCTTCATTTGTTTTTTGATTTTGCCCCAACCTCTTGTTTTAAATTCAATTTAGTCCCTATTTTAATTTGTTTACAAATTGATTATTTTTAAATTATACTTACCGTTTTAATATTATTATTACTTTTATTATTACTTTCATTACTATATTTACTATTATTATTCGTATTATTATTATTATTATTCCTAATTTAGTATTACTATTATCTTACCATCATAATTATTATTTTATTTTTTATTTTTTTACTATTACTATTTATTACTTTTATTATTATATTTACCATTAATGTTACTTTTATTTTCACTACTGCTATTATTTTTTTAAAAATATTATTGCTATTATTTTATTATTAATACTATTTTTATTTTACTAGTACTATTATTATAATCATATTCTTTCTATTATATTTACTATAATTATATATATTATTTTGCTTATTTTAATTTTTTTTATTGTATACTATTATTATATCTATATTTTTATTATCAATATACCTTTATTTTTTTACTACTATTTTTTATTAATACTATTATTCTAATATTATTACTATTATTTTCTTATTAATATTTTTTTATTTTTGCCTATAGTTGTTATTATTCTATTATTCTATTTATTATTTTAGTATTATATTTACTTTTTTTTTTTACTATATTCATTAGTTTCATTAGTATTATTTTATTATTACCATTTGTTTTTGTCACTATTGTTTTTTATATATACATGTTATTGTTATAATTAAAGTTATCATTCTTATTAATATTTTTATTACTTTTTTGTCCTACTATTATGATTTATTAGTTCTTGTTCCTATCATTTTATATAGATCGATGATTTTGAATCGCATTTCAACATTTTTTATTTTTTTCCTACTTTGTACCCAAACTCATAAAAAGGTTTTTTACAAAGGTAATATTTTGTGTTTGGAAGTTCAAGAATTCGTGCCCAATCGTGCTGGGTTCCGATTTTCCGTTCATCCAAATGACTAAATATCCTTTTAAGATTTTGACTGAATTTTTAAACAAGGCAATGTTTCGTGGTTAGAAGTTCGAGAAATTATGCCCAATCGTGCTGGGTTTCGATTTTCCGTTCTTCCAAATGACTGAATATCCTTTAAAGATTTTGACCGTGTTTTCTCAAAAAATGCAATATTTCATGTTTGGAAATTCGAGGAATCGTGCCCAATCGTGTTGGGTTTCGATTTTTTTAGTTTGGCCAAATAATAGAATACCCTTTTAAAATTGCAATGCATGAATTTTAGAAATCATGAAATGATCTTGATATCGAGGGTTTGAAACATCGTGTCCTATCGTGCTGGATGTGGTGTTTCATCTTTTCGGAACAAGAGAATTTTGATATCCAATTCGAGTTATCTAAACATCTTCTAAAGGATTCGTCTTTTAAAATCTTTCCCAATTTTCGACATTAGGACATTAATTAATCAATAAGGTACCAATTTTGGGAGTTGTGAGGGTGCTAATCCTTCCTCGTGCGTAACCGACTCCCGGACCTGTTTTCTTAAAATTCGTAGACCAAAATGTTTTCTACAGTGACCCAATCGCACTTCAAAAAAAGACTGGTGGCGACTCCGTTTTTCTTTTTAAAGTCGGCCCGTTTTCCAAAAAAATGGTTTCGACAGTGCCCATTTGTATTAAAAATGTAATTGTTTTCTATGTATTTGAATGATGAATAAATAGATAAAGTTAATTCACATTTCACTATTATATCTTTTGTGTTTCCGTCTTTCATGTTTTGCATATATAGCGAAATTGTGACAAGTAAATATTAGCTCATTAATTGTCTAAGTTCAAACTGATGATAAGTGGCACAAAAAGAATGTTTACATTGTAAGAAAGATAACTTACTTCAATATATAATCTAAACGAGTTTGTAATCCCGTAAAAGAATAAAAGTAAGCATTTGATTTAAATACTTAGAAGGATTATTATGTCATCTACAATTCCAATTAGGGAGATGACTAATCTTGGTTGAGCAGTTGACTCCACGAGTAGAGACATAGATATACTAATTGGAAGAATGATATATTGGACTGGATCCAAGTTGAGTTAATCTTGAATTCGTTTGTAAATTGATTCATTTGTGAAGTTTATGGTGTGACTTACCTAAATCCTGAGTTAGTAATTGACTATGTGTATGTACCTCATATGCTTTGATATAAGTGGAGGCATATGCTCTAAAGATGTTCGTCTCGATAACCAATATGTTGAGTACATGACTTGTGTATGGCATGACTTTACTAACAACAATGGTCATAGCTCGATTGAAGAGTTAATGATATCTTCTCATCGACATTGTGTGGATTGATAAATATGGAATGTGGCCACGTGATATCTTCTCATCGACATTGTGTGGATTGATAAATATGGAATGTGGCCACGTGTTACTTATTCTGGAACGAGCAATTTATCAAAATTATTAGTTGACAGTGATCATATTAATTATTAAGAAGACACAATGATGACAATGAGATAAAATAAGATTGTATTGAGGAAAAGTATTTAACTCAAAGGAATCAATGATATCATATGAGGGTATAATACATACATGACGAGGTCATCGGACAAGCCAGAGCCATGTAAAGGCCCATGGGGGGCCATGCCCCCCCCCAAAGTTTAATTTTTTTAATTTAATCCTTTGTAAATATACTATGGCCTTCCAAAAAATATAACTAGGCCCCCTAAGTTTAAGATTTTGCAATTTCTCCCTTTATATATATATTAAAGCCCTCATGAATTGTTTTCGTAAAAATATACAATAAGACGTTTTCAATCATGGTACTTCTTGTGGACTGACTCCACGATTAAGTAAATTACAAATTATTGAAGCGATACTTCTAGACGTAATTGCAATTACTCAAGCTTAATTGCATATGTTTGATTGGTCCCTCTGCTAGCTCAACAAAAGCTCGACCAGACTGCACTTGAATCAGAAGAAAATTCTACGACTTTGAAAATAATTTAATTGAGTTGATTTATTCGATAGGGAATTAAATTAGATGATCATGAGAATTTTTTAAACTAGAGATTTGATTAAAAAATTTTCTTGAAAAAATAATTTGGAAAATCTTAATGATTTTTAGAAAAATTAATTTTTATTAAGTAAAATTGAATTAAAAATTTAATTAAAATAAATATGATATTTTTTAAAATTATTTTTCAAATCAAACAATTGGCTCAATGGGTAATTGAACTTAAAAATTGGACTCGAAAATAAAAAATCAAGATTGAGACCCTAAACTAGTTGAACCGGGTTTGGCATATGAAATGGGGTCGACGGTCCAACCGGTGGCTAGACCGGATTGTTCAAGCCAACATTGGCCCGGATTGAACTAGCAAAAGCCAAATCGGCTATCCCATCAGCCAGCTAGGCATGCAAATGCCTAGTCGATGATGCCTCAACCATGATAGCAAGCTGTTCAAACAGCCTGCTAGGGGTCTCGACCAGCCCCATTAGCAACACCGGGCCAGGCATACGAACACCTAGCTGAGGGATGTTGCACTTCGTTCGGATGGTCGTGCGAATGACTGGCCTGGGTAGGCACCTGTCGATCGGGAAAAAAGGGGATATCATTTACCCATGTCTATTATTATTATATAGTAATTAAGTCATTTATCATAAAGATAAATGACATGTTGCCATGTTTACCTATATCTTGGATTATGAATTCCACTATTGTGAATGATGCTACATACTACAGAAGTCATATGTCTAATGCACCAACTTTCGATTAATTATACGATTCACACATGCATAGTCCATCATCCACTTAGGATTAAGGTATGCCACACTATGAACATCACAATTGAATAAACTCATAAATTGATTCAGGATCTATTCTACTTAGGCCTTATCCGATATATTGTTAATCTAGTCAGTCACATTTATGTCTATATCTTCTGGGAGTTATCCGCTCCGATACCCAAGAAAAAGTATCTCCCCAATTGGACTTGATAGATGACATATTAGTCTTTTAATCGATTTGCTCATTTCCGATTAGACTAATGACATGTTTAGATTCATTTACTAATATAAGTTGGCTTTTCATATTAGAGTCCGACCACATAATAATGCTTAGTATTAATTAAACATTAGACAATTAATGAGCTAATATTTGTTTCTATTTTGCTTTACATGTAAAAACCATGCAAAAATAATATACAAAGGGTATTAATATAATTAATAAATAATTTTATTAACAAATCTGGTCGAAAAAATTACTAGTATACAAACGAATATATTATACTTATTACACCAAATTCAAAAGTTAATAGTAGGAGTAAATATGTGTTGTTTTATTTGAATGACTAGAAACTTTTGAGTCAAGGTTTTCCTATGGTGCATGCATTTACATGACGCGAGACATGACGGAGGGAGTGCTCACTTGACTTATCAAAGAGGATAAAGAACTCTTATCAATTATGGAGTCAATCCCTGTAGTAGACTTCTAGATTATGCTACATTGCTACTTTTAACATTCAAGTGGCAATATGGTTTTTCCAACATGTAACAAAGAAAGATCTTATTGACAAAAAGGAATCCCTATGTTCCTTTTTAGAACATTTCATTTGGTATATTGTGCTTTTCCTTTCAAAAGAGATGGTGGCACTTCAGTTGTTTCAAATCAAACACCTCGGAAAATTTTGGATCCTTGTATGATAAAAGGCAAGTGCATCATGGAGATGAGGAAAAAGGAAAAAAAAGGAAGATACTAGGTGAAGCTGTGGAAATAGACATGTCACTCTTTGCTGAATTAATATTAAAAGATCAATGCATGCTGTAGTGCAATAACTACTATCAAAATGAATATCTCTGAATAATGACTTTTGAATAGGTCACCTCCTCGATATCCATAATAAATCCAGGCTGAGGGTGAAATATATCCTTCAATGTTAACTTTTAGTTGATTGACTATGTCTATAACAAAAATGTATAAAAATAGCTTGCTATTAGAGGTTGATTGACCTTTATATAGAAAAAAAATTTGAGACTAGACTATATATTTGGGCACCTTGTATAAGTAAAGAGCATCACGCAAATGGGGAAAAAGAAATAAAGGAGGACATTAGGTGAAGGTGTGGAATATAGACCTCTCTCTCTTTGTCCAACCACTACTACCAACAAATTAAAAGCTATGAAAATTGACATCTGGTGTGAAATGATCAATTTCACACGCGTCTTCTTCCTGGCACTGGCTTCTGCATGGGTCACTTCCTTGATGTTTATAATATATCCAGGTTGAGGGTGACATATGGCTTATTATATGAACTTTTAGTGTGTTGTTTGACTGTGGCATGGATCTATATATTTGTCAAAGCGGATGGGTTGCATTCTTACTACTCATCCCGCATAAAAGCAAGAAGGTTAAAGGAGCTTGTGTTTTTGCAAAATATCCGAAACCAAAATGAACAAGCTATCAGCTTGCAGTTCTATGGCCTCTGGAATTTCTTTGCAGCCTAAGATGGTCCTGGCCAGGTATATGTTCTTGAAACATGGATAAAATTTTCTTACATCCCTGCTATTATTTTATGCATTTCACTCTCTAAAATTGTGCCATTGTTTGTTGATTGGCATACAGTTTGAGAGTACGTAAGCAGGGAAACGGTACGTGCCATGTATTGCATTTGTCTATATCCCTCTTAACTTGTTTTTCTTTTTCATTTTCTTATTAAGGTTTCTTTAGCTACAAACTGGTTTGAACTGTATAACTTGCCTGATCGCAGGTCGTTGCACAAATGTACCCCGTAATGTAAACTTGGAAAAGCTGCAAAATAACTATTTGTTTCCTGAGGTGGTTGTTAAAATCTCATATTACATCGTTTTTTGCTCGGCTTTTAAGTCAGCTATTTTTACCATTTTAAAATTTTAGCTTCTGCATATTAGCACTTCAATATAATAGGAGGGGAGAATACTTGTAGCCCTTTTTTTGTCACTGGTGATGGACATTTTATTTATTCTCATGCCGCAGGTTTTTTTAAATGATCAAATTGATTCTTTAAGGACAAAATGTCGTTGCCTTTTCAGCTTGTTTCTTGGTTACATTCATCCTACCAAGCTCTTTACTGATTTTAAATTTACCACTGCTTGGATTTTCTCTTGGGTGTCCCAAGGTGACCCAACATTTTACCATTTGATGATTCTATTGATTCTAATTGGACTCTAACCAGATTTCAAAGCGGGAGCTGCAGCACCTGGAAAAGTACCCAAATGCAAAAGTGATTAGCCTTGGAATTGGTGATACCACAGAGCCAATTCCCGAGCAAATCAGCCTTAGCATGGCTAATGTAAGTCTTGGTCAATTCCAGTCTGTTGTAATTTGTGTTGCTACGGTCTCTATGCAACTGGCTTATGTTATCATTAACTTTCAAAATTTTCAAACGTATGGCTGTTAAACTTGATGGTTGGCAAGTTGATTGCGGTCTAATTCAGGGTTCGTCCCAGTGCAACCAAACCCATAAAATTGCAACCCTACATACGAAATGTTCTTTTTGAACCTATCCATATGTTTTGGCAGTCATCAGTCTGTTCTGAGTTTAAGCTTTAATACTTAAAGGGCTGTTCCTGATAACGAGTCCATGGGATAAGCCACCTCTTGTCCCGCTTGAAGAAAGTGTTTTGTACCTAAGGCCAGCGTTGTCAAGGTGCACGCCTAGGTGCTGCACACATAAACAAAAGCGCCTACGCCTTCTACGGCTACCTTAAATAATCCAATGTCTTTGTGACGGGAGCAAAGGAAGGTTGCTTCATTTATTGAGAGATAAATATTTTACTTCTTTGTTATTTTGCAGTATGCACATGCCCTTTCAACTGCTGACGGTTATAGGGGCTATGGAGCTGAGCAAGGGAATCAGGTATAGGTCTTTGTTTCACCTGTTCTGGTTTATTGTAAAGAAGACTTGTTTATTAGCTGATTACTCTATCGGATTCATTTCTTGAGGTTCAGCACATCTGTTACTGCCATTAGTTATGATTCTTAGACCTTTTTGTCTCTTTGTAGCCGATTCATGCCAAGTATTTGACAGTAGTATAACTTTCTCCCGTATTAGATTTGTTTTCTAAGCCTAGTTGGAAATTCAGTGGATAAATCATTTATTTATCCTGCTTCCAGTAGACGGCATTATACAGTTTTGAAACATAATGATGCTTTGTGGAAGTTTAACACTGCTCTAATATACTGAATTCCCTTCTGATGCCAAACTTGTAACTTTGCGCTTATTGTGCTTTAGTAGGAATGATTGTTTAAACAATTATTTATCAGGTAAACTTTTCAAATATTAACGTTGTATGAATAACAGGCATTGAGGAAAGCAATTGCCGAAACATTTTACAAGGATGTCACCATAAAGGACACAGAAGTTTTTGTATCAGATGGTTCTCAGTGTGATATTTCCCGCCTTCAGGTGACTCTTCATATAAGATTGTTTTTTTTCTTATGCCCGTCTTTGTTCCTTCAGCCAGCTGCCTGCATCTTATGCAAGTAATGTTACAACTGAGCTAACCTGCAGATTTCTTGTGTTAAAAGTACTAAACACTTTCCTCTGTCGATATTTGCAGCTGCTTTTAGGTTCAAAAGTGACAATAGCCGTGCAGGATCCATCTTTTCCGGTGATGTTATCATGCTTCTATTTGTTTAACCTTATGTTCCACTGCATGTTGCTTTTCTAATAGCGGAAAATATCCTCGAACAAGCTGAATATGGATATAATTTTAGTAATAAACTACCATAATTAATCAATGTCTTGCTTGTAACTTTGAAGATGTTCTATACTAATGTGGGGCACTTGCATTTGAAAATACAAAAATATCACAAAACGTGAAACTAATTTTTTCATAGAAAGAAATTAGAATTCTGCCCAAAGATTAGGTGTTACAGGAACCAAAGTAGTGTACTTTTCACAATTTAGTTGTGTCTATCGTCATCATATTTTTTGTTCTGTCTGTACCATTTTCTTAATTTAGTTTCCCAAAATTGAACTAATCTTTTAATATGATCAAAAGGGGAAAAAATAAAAAGGATATCTGATCATATTTGCCTTTTGCAACAATTTACGATGGATCCTTGAATTAGAGCTGTAATATTTAATATGGAGGATGTACTTTGTAACAGGGTTATATAGATTCAAGTGTCATAATCGGCCAGGCTGGTGATTTTCAAGACAAAACTGGGAAGTATCAAAACATTGAGTACATGCAGCTTGGCCCTCAGAATAATTTCTTCCCTGATTTAACGGTCACTCCAAGAACGGATATCATCTTCTTTTGTTCACCAAATAATCCTACAGGTCATGCAGCTACAAGGAAGCAATTACAGCAGCTTGTAGAGTTTGCAAGGGATAATGGATCAATTATTATTTTTGACTCTGCTTATGCAGCCTATATCT
Organism: Gossypium bickii; assembly: GCA_025503065.1. Classification (NCBI taxonomy): domain Eukaryota; kingdom Viridiplantae; phylum Streptophyta; class Magnoliopsida; order Malvales; family Malvaceae; genus Gossypium; species Gossypium bickii. The sequence continues at coordinate 139,275,670 of CP106710.1, forward strand.
CTGATGACAGTCCTAAATCAATCTTTGAAATTCCTGGTGCCAAAGAGGTACGTTGCTGACATGTCATCTAGCTAAGAAAAAAGGTCCTGCTTCAGTCTTCTGAATGTCAGGGTGTAATGGTTCTATAATTGAGAGCTAACCAACGCCATTTGACCCTTTTGCCTTTCAATAGATTAAGCTCTAATGAAGTGGAACTAAATCCTAGACACCAGTCAACATTTGTTCGAGTACAGTTACTTGCAAGGCTTTGGCTAATGATTTGTTATTTATGAATGGTATATAGAAAGCCTTTGAAGAAGAATCTCTTCATTTTGGGATTGTTAAATAGATTTGATAAAACTGCTTATGGCAGCTTGTAAAAACTGATTCTCACGATTTTAACAAGGATTTGCATTTTCAAAAGTATAATTGTTTCTAGAGGGTTCATGAGAACATAAATTTTATGTTTATAGATTAATGAAATACCTGGATGGAAAAGTGAATTTTAAATCAATCTCTCAGGGTCCTTGAAACATAGTATATCAATTTATGTAGTTTTGAACCTACCCTTTTGTCTTGAGACTGAAAAAGAACAGAAAATTTCCTCAGGTTGCAATAGAAATTTCCTCGTTCTCCAAATTTGCTGGGTTCACTGGAGTTCGTCTTGGTTGGACGGTGGTGCCCGAAGAACTCTTGTTTTCAGGTGGGTTTCCTGTCATACATGATTTCAACCGCATTGTATGCACCTGTTTCAATGGAGCATCCAATATAGCTCAGGCTGGTGGACTAGCATGCCTTTCTCCGGAAGGTTTCCAGGTAAGTCCAAGAAAGCCTTGCACATAAATGTTCAGCTTTTCAGTCAAATGTGTATAAGGAGTATGAGGGTGTGCTGGTATTCTGCTTGCGGGCATAGGTATGTTTGATGATAGTAATGAATCGTAATGGCCAAATTAGTTCTGTTGAAACGGCTGCAGTCGACTCTGATTTGAGCCAAACCTTTGAGGAAGAAACAATAGTTGGTGAAAGAAATATTTTGGCATGCAAGTCTAACAAAATACAATCTATACTCTTTTAACTGCTCTATGATTGAGTATTCTAGAGGACTGCTGAATTTGTATTTTTTATGATTGTCAGGCTATCTGTGCAGTGATCGACTACTACAAGGAGAATGCAAAGATATTGGTAGATACGTTTGCCTCTCTTGGGTTAGAAGTTTATGGCGGTGTCAACGCCCCGTATGTTTGGGTGCATTTTCCTGGTTCAAAATCATGGAATATATTTGCAGAAATTCTTGAAAAAACTCATATAATAACGGTACCAGGATCTGGTTTTGGCCCTGGTGGTGCAGAGTATATCAGAATCAGTGCTTTTGGGAAAAGAAAGCACATCATAGAAGCATCATGGAGGCTGGAAAAACTTTTCTCCAAGGGAAAACCCCTTTTTAACTTTCTAAAATAAAATTAAAAAAAAATGGTGTGTTTCACCGGCCATGCCATCTCATGGTATAATCATTGTGTAAAATAATAAAATAACCAGTGCCATGTAAGTTGGATCCCTTGGACTGATGATATTCAAGTGTTAAATATTGGTTGGCTATAACTTTATGTTATTTGCAGACATCCCATTTGTAACTTAAGCTATTCTACAGGAACTACAATATCCATTATCTGGTGGTTCTTTTCAATGTGTTGCATAAACTGGGCTTAATACAGGCGTATGCATAATTTCGAACTACAAAAGTGGCTAAATACGTGGGCCACTAGAAAGATCAATTGCCAAGTTACAAGAATACTGAATATTGTAGCGTCACTTAAAGGAGCCGTGAAATCAACGTAAGATAAACAACAGGCGCTTGTTTTCCAGTTCAAGAGAATTCATTTGCTTTATATTATACAAGGATACAAAAGTAAAGGTTATAACTTACATAAATGACAATTTCAATGTGCCGCTTGTAAAATCAACAGATCTAGTGAAACAAATAAGGGCAACGAAATAATTTTCGGAAAGTTGAAACTTAGATCCCTAAGTAGTCCAACAGTGGCACTAGATATTGAGTGTCTGACAACTTACTAGTTCGGAAGATCCGGTCGTCCTTGTGGCAATAACCCTCCAAAGATCCGTTTCAAATGCTGTTGCAGGTTCTGCAGACTCGGGATGTGCACCAGATGAGCTATCCAATGAAGCTGATGATAGGGAAGTAAAATGGTTTTGCACATCAGCCTGCAAGACTGAAATATTGTTGTTGGCATCTTTAGTGATCACATGAAGCTTTCCCAGTAAACCAGAAAGTAAATAGGGAAAATCTGAATCAGTAAAGTCAGGAATGGGGACCTCTCCGACTACAACTTTCCATGCATCATCTTGGTAATCATATACCTTAATCTTCACACTTTCAGGAGAATTAGATGGATCAAGTGCATACAGCTCACCATCCACAGTGACACTCAATTTTGTTCCTGCCTGTCTTGCAGGCCAACCATCACCCATGCCAGCTGGCATTTCAACCCAAGAATTTACATCGGGATCGTATACCTCCCCTCCAACATCAACAAAAAATGGCCAGCAATATAAACTTTGAGGCACAAATAACCTTCCCTTATATGAAGTCATTCCTGTGGCAATCGGTTTGAGTAGATCAGCCAGAAAGGCCGTGGGTAGAATCTGAGCTTTTGAAAAGGGCATGCTTGGAAGTTGGGACCATATACCAGTATGAGGATCAAAAACTTCAGCAGACTTAAGTGGAGTTAATCCACCATGGCCCCTGGTAACCCCTCCAACAACATATAGCTTATTATTTAAGATGCCAGTCTTACAGTAGGCTCTACCAGTTGACATTGAACTTACTTCATTCCACAAATTTAGAACTGGATTATACTGCCAAACACAGCTCAGGGCTGACGCTCTAGAGAATCCTCCTAACACGTAGAGGCAGCCATCAACAGCACCAATAGCACACCCACAAAAGGGCATTCTGTCCAATGCATCCTTCCGACCAAGCCAACCCCTAATGGCATCTGCAATTTTTATGCCAGAGTCAACCACATTCCACATCCGAAGGCTAGCTAAACGTTTCCTGGATTCAGCTTCAAAAGCAACATTGGGCATTTGAGGCAACCTCTGCCACCTTCTTGACAATGGATCCAAAGCATACCACAAAAGCTTGTCACCTTCAACCTTAGTCAATATATAGAGCCATTCTTCTGTCGTTCCTAGTTCTTTCCTTGTATTAAAAAGTTCAGTACTCATGATGGCAGCTTTCCAGGCTCGAGATACTAACCTCACATTCAAGTAATTAATCCTTGGAATTCTGGCAAGAATCTGATAAGATATCTCATCAGGAAGGCTAGGAATCAATCTTGGATTCTCTTCAGAAAGACATGATGACAACTTCTGCTTTTTGCATGTTCCATTGTGTGAAACATCTAAGGGCTCACTCATTCCAGCCCTGGAATTGTTTAGACTTAAGAATGCCCCCATCAATATCTTATTGGTTGCAATATATTAGTAAATCAATTCCAGAACAACCTTTGATGGCTAATATCTTAACCAGAAGAAAAAGTTATCCTAGATGAATCTGCTCAAAAGCACCAAGACTCTATCTAGTATCTGAGATAAGAACAGAAAAAAGCAGAGTAAAATGGAAGGTGTCAGAGTTAAATTAAAAGGCCAAAACCTTAAATTTATTTCAGTACAACCATTTACATGAAAGAAGACCATCAAAAAATAATATAATCCACCAAATTGAAAAAAAGAAGAAGCAGCATTTAACAATCAGTACCAATGGGGGGAGATACCATCCCCTCAGCCAATTGTATTAGGAGCAAAGGAATTGGAATGCCTTGTGTACAATTGGAAAGCTTGATAAGAAAAGAAATGTGAAACAAAGAGACACCGCACTTTACCATAAAGCTGAGAAATGGAATAGAACTGTTCCCAGTTAAATTAGTTTGTTCTCAATGGTGGCAAGAAGTTCTCAGCTTAATAAATATATCTCACCAATCAAAACCACACCCTCCTGATAAGAAAATATGGGAAGTGTAAGAAATATCAAAGACCCTCTCTAAAAAACATCCAGTATATGTTCAACAGGAAAGAGCATAGAGCACGAGGGTAACTTAAGAGTTACGAAAGACCGTCAAAAAATGGTATCCCTTTCTTAATTTGATCAAATAAATCAGTTTCAGAACAAATACTCGTCAAGAAATTGGGAGGTTAATTTTTTGTAAGTTTTTCCTTATTATTCAATAGATTATAATATCTTTCTTCCTATAAGGTCACCAAGATCAGGACAATGATAAAGAAAAGATTCAGAAGTTACTTTTCCTCACGTATCCTTAATTTTTCGCAGTGACCAGATAAAGTCAAATAAAAAGGTCAATGTTTTGATCACTTCCCATCCAGCAAGAACAACAACAACACTAAAATCCCCAAATTCCCAATTACAACGATTCAAAAAGGGCTCCTCACTTAAGTCATCAATTAATCAAACAAAAAAACTGCATTAATCTAAAAGCAGAGGGGGAAAAAAATTAAGTACATGTGTCTACAATCGATCTAATAGTAACACTGATGAAACAAATTGAAGAAAAAGAAATGAAAGAACCCACCTTCTATGTTCTATTCCAAGGGATAAAATTTCCAATAAAACAGCTACAAACAAAATCCTAAGCAGTAGAATCCCAGAAAACTAAGCTAAAGAGCAAAGTTTATTTCTTAAAAGAAAAGAAAAGAATTGAAACATAGAAAATTGGAGAAAAAAAGAACCTTAATCTTTACGGCAAGACGAAGAGACCCAGAAGACGAATCATTTGAGGTTTCCAAGGGATCCATTCGTAATTCACCTTTGGTACAAGGATAGAGAGTTTTCGTCTCTTCTGCGTGAACAACCTTATATTCTTTAGTTTTTTTTTTTTTTTTTTTTTTGTCTAACTATGCCTCCAGTCCCTGTACTCTTGAAAATTTGAAATTTATCTCTCTTTTTTAATTCTCGGACCTTCTATTTGTCACTTGATTGTTCTTTAAAAATAATTAGTTTCAATTGATAATAATAAAATGTTATGTATTATCATTGGATTTTATTTTGTAAATTAGATAAATGTAGAAAGAAATTAATTATAAGATTTACTTTAGAATTATTAGTTTAACAAAGTTGAAATAAAATAGAAATTATGATAATTATACATTTAAAAAATTATAATTTAAAGAAGTTGCGGTAATTAGACATTTAAAAATAATTAGGATGTACGCTATGATTATTAGTTAAAAAGAGTTGTTCTAATTTTACAATAAAATTATTATTTGAGTAGAACTCTAAGCATAAATATAGAAAATAATTGTGATTTTCATAATTATTAATTTTAATTTATTTGATGAAAAAAAAAAGTTGTGCTAATTTGTGGATGAAATAATAATCGAGAAAATGACCCAAACTATCTAGAATTGGTGAAATCTCTAGACTATATAGAGCTATTGGGATAGTCAAAGCGCTTTCATAATTCAAAATCCCATACCCAATATTGGGAATATAATTGATCTCTACTAACAACTCCATTGCAACATCCTGCTTTTTTTTTTTTTTTTTTTTTTTTGTGCTTAAACACCTCATCTCAACATCATTATTGTTAAGATTCACCTCAATGTATTTACACACTCTTCTATTGGGCCTCAAAAATGTTATATTTCATAGTTCATATTGGATATCCACTTAGTATTTTCAACCCGTCTTATGGATTCCAAATTAATCCGCTCTGAATTTTTTCTTTTGAAAAGTGGATGTAAGATAAGGTGGGGTGGATTTTTACTTTTGGATAGTGGATTTGGAGCATTTATGGTTGCTTCCCCACCACAACTCGCTCTATTATATTAAATTATTATTTTATATTTATATATATAAACTTTAAAAATGGTAAATGTAGGGCCCAAATTTTGCCCGGGCCCATTAACCAAAACCAAAAAAACAAACAAAATAAAAAACCCAAAACCAAGTCTGTTTAAAAGTCCATTACAGCATCAAGCCCAAATTAATCCTAAGCCCAATAACTAACCCAAACCCTAAAACCCAGTAACCTAAAAAATCAGTTAGCCAAACAAAAACCCTAGCCATTGTTTGCGCCGCAAGCCCGCAGCAACCCCCACATGCGCCGCAACCTCCGCGCCCGCAACGTGCGCCTCCACGATGGTTACCTGCAAACAAGGAAGCACATAGCATAGCAAATAACAGTATAGCAAAAGAATATTAGATTCTTTTTCATTTTTCGAATATTCGACTATAAAACCGAAAGAGATTTCTTCTGTAAAAGGGGGAGATTTTTTGTTTTTACAGATACACACAATCAATACATTTTACGAGAAATCAATATAAAAGATCAGCCAAGGTTTAGACATTCTTTTTTATTTTTTCTTTTCTTCGAAACTGTTCTATGTGCATAAAAGATTTTCTTTTATTTTTATTTTTTTTAGATTATATACGTATATAAATACAGTAAAAAAAAGGGAAAGAAAATACCTGTTTTTTGATCTCTGGCCACCATGTACGGCGGCGGACGGTGGCACCGGTGCCGAAATATCGCAGGGGCTTCTGCCGAAAATCGCCCAAGGGGAGAGCATTTTTGAAGGCTCCCAACCTTTTTTTTCTGATGGAGTGAAAGAAAGAAATTTCAAAAAAAAATCTAACTTTTATAGGGCCCCAAAATGACGTCGTTTTGGAGCTAGCCCTAAACACTAAAACGACGTCGCTTCGCCTCTCTGACCGGCGCGCATTTGACCCGACCCGAAGGGATCCACCTGTTTTTGAGACTTTTTGGTTATATACCCTTTTGGCCATTCCGCATTTTATTTCTTTTTAATTAGGTTTTCTATTATTTTTAATTTTGGCCCTTAAGTTTTATTTTGATTTCAATTAGGTCCCCTATGAGATGTAGCGTTTTGGAGGGAAGGGGATATTTTTCCCCTTTAGTCCCTCCATATTACTCGCGCATTTAAATAGGTCCCTTTTTTATTTCTTTTTTAAAATTTCGCCCCAAATGTTTGGTTTTATGTTCAATTTCGTCTGTTTTTATTTCTTTTATGATTTTGGGTATTTTAATTATTAATTTCATTATTATTATTATTATTATTATTAATTCTAACTCTTATTATTATTAACACTATTATTACTACTGTTATCGCTACTAATTTAGTATTACTATTATTTTACTATTATATCTATTATTTTAATTTTACCATTACTATTATCGTTTTTATTTTTTTCTTTTACTTTATTATTATTACTATATTCATTAGTATTATTTTATTATTTTATTATTACCACTATTTATATATATTATTACTATAATCATATTTTTCTATTATATTTATTATTATTACTACTTTCAACAATCCCAGTATTATTATTCCTATTTTTACTACTATTATTTTTATTTTATCACTATTATTATATATATTATTATTACTACAATTATATTTATTATTATTTTTATAATTTTTATTATTATCACTATTAATTTTAATATTATTACTATTATTTTATTATTAATACTATTTTTTTACTAGTACTATTATTACTATTTTTATTATTATTAATATTATTTTAATTTTAATTTTTTTCCATTATTATTATTACTATTTATCATTACTGTTACTATTATTTTTGTTATTACTGCTATTGTTTATTTTAAGTATTTTTTTCTATTATTTTTATTATTACTATTATTTGTTTATTAATACATTTTATTATTGTTATTATTGCATTTTTTTACTATTTTTCTTTTATTGCATATTATTTGTTTGAATTTTCATTTATTTTTGCTGTTATTATTGTAATTTATAATATCTCCCTCGTTTCTACCCTAGTATGCATGTCTACTATAATTCGTCTTTCATTCTATTACGACCATATCACATTTTATTCAAGGCATTACATTTTATCCGATTTTCAAAATAAGCAAACACTCCACGTTCTAGGGTTCGAAAGAAATCGTACCCTAACTTACTAGGTTTCGATTTTTTTCTTCGAGTCCAAAGAACCTATTACTTTCTTTTTAAAAGTTAAATAAAAACTTATTCTCGAGAATTCAAAATTGTCGTGTCCTAACTCACTGGATATGACGTTTTGTTATCTCGGGATAAGGATTTCAGAAAACAAGGAAATGTTTTGTAACAGCCCGATTTTGAGCCTCGTCGGAATAGTGGTTTCGGGACCACAAATCCGATAAAAAAAATTAAAAAATTAAAAATTAATATTCTTATATTTTTATGATCTACAATTTTATGAAATGATTTTGTAAAAATTTCGTTTGAAAATTTTGGTGTTTGAGCACTCAATTTAGTCAAAAGGACTAAATTGTAAAAAGTGCAAAACTTGAGTTCTAGAAGCTAGAGGTATCTAATTGCTATGAAATTTTAAATTGGAGGTCCTTAAAAGGTAACTAGACCATTGGTTAACTTGCTGGAAAAAAAATGGACATCAAATAGGTGAAATAGAATATTTTTAAGTTAAGGGCATTTTGGTTATTTGGTGATTAAAATGAGTTAAAAACAAAATTAAAAGCCAATTTTTGCTCATCTTCTTCAAGTAGGCCGAATTTTTCAAGGAAACACCATAGCTAGGGTTTATTCAACTTCTCAAGCTCATAGTAAGTGCATCCAAGCCCGTTTTTAATGTTCTTTACGTTTTTGGAGTCCGGTAACTTGATTTAGCTTATTCTATTAATAATTCATGCTAGGGTTCATATTTGGAAAAATACCCATAGGTGAAATGTGTTTATTTTGATGTTTTATGATAGAATATGAAGTCTAAAATTATGTTAAACAACTTTTGCTTGGTGATTTTAAGTGAAAACGAGTAAAGCGGCTTAAATCGGTAAAAATACCTAATGTTCATAAGTACAAGTTAGAGTGAGAATTTGATGTTGCCATAGAAGGTAAAATGATCAGCATGCCATAAAACATAAGAATAAGGGATAAAGTTTAATTTAGAGCTTTGGGGCAAATGTGTAAATATGTAAAAGTTTAGGGGCAAAATTGTAATTTTGCTAAAGTTAAGAATTAAGGACTGTTTTGTTGAATGTGAGTATTAAATAAGCTAAATTTTCTATTATAGATCAAGAAGAACGAAATCCGAGTTAGATCGAGGAAAGAAAAAGATAGAGGATTAAAACGATATAGTTGATCGTATTTTGTTTGAGGTAAGTTTGCGATAAATAAATGCAATATTCTATTACTTTACATTTAATGTTGTTAAATTTCAGCATTTACATATTTATTCTGTAAATTTATTATTTAAAGACTCAATTATGAATTGTGGAGAAGCAATCTCAAAAGTTAGGTTGAACCTTAGGAATGTGTAGGATACAAATGTCATGACATTAGGGTTTAAGGAAATCATGTAAGACCATGTCAAGACATGGCATTGATATGTTACTATAAGGCAAAGGTCCCATGTAAAACCATGCCAAGGCATCGCATTGGTGAGTTCATAAGTGCAACACCCCAAACCCGGCCCAAACACTACGACCGAATTTGGTGTGCCACAGAGAAAGTACTTTTGAAAATCCTTTTAAGTTGAATTATCTTTTTGGTAAAAGATAGATATTTTGTTTAAAACGTTTGAGGTGTATAAAATCATACTTAGGTTTATTTTGAAAATAATCATCAAGTCGATTATTCTGATTCAGTGTGCCCGATGGCACTTTAAAACATATCGCGATTTAATTTTTGAGGAAACATGTGCATTTAATTTAATATTAATAAAAATGGTTTTAAACAAATTCATCCAAAACAAAAATAATAAAAATATATCTAGGAGGCCTTATTACAAAATAAACCAACATTTAAAATAAATAAAATAAATCCAAGTTCATCTATTTAAAACTTCCACTGCATGGCCACCTCGAGTCCATCCGGCTCCACCTCCGCAATCTACTCATCTGCAAAATGTTAAGGGAAGGGGTGAGTCACCAAGACTCAGTGTATAAATCCCCCACCCGGAAAATACATCTCATACACAATTTATTAATAAACATGCTCATGCAACCCAACTAGCCATCCATACTCCTTTTCTACCCCGTGTGGTCAAAACCACTGATGACTTTAAGTCACAATTTAAATGATGGGGCCAACCCATCGTGTGGTCAAAACCACTGATGACCATAGGTCACAAAATATCAAAGTGTGGTCAAAACCACTGGTGGTACCAAACCACTGGGACTTAGTCGCAAATATTCAATCGTTGTGGTCAAAACCACTGATGACCATAGGTTACAATAATCTGATGGGGCCAACCCATCTTGTGGTCAAAACCACTGACGATAGTCCATAATATCATCCCCCTCCTCTCATCAATCCCACCATCTCATGCTTTTATAACAATTTTTCATAATTCATACCGTAGCATTTAATCATCATGTGATGGCATGCAAATCATATATCAAAAATTATGAGTTAGGGGACTTACCCGGAATCCATGTTTAAGCCCACAAGCATATCATAGATCACTACCAAAATTTATACTCAAGACAAGAATATAGCAAGTTTATTAATAAAGTGTGTAAAGAGCTTACACACCTGTTTTTACCGAAATTCCTAGATCCCGAAGATCCGATCTACAACACTAGATTTTTGTCCCTTGAATGGATTTGATTTCCAATCAAATCCCGAAGCCTAACTTAGTCCCTAAATCCATGGCATACGTTAGTTTCGGCATTTAATCATAGACTTTTTAATTGAAAGGCCTTTGGCCGAATGTGCTTACCGACTTTCCTTGAAAAATAATTCCCGAAAGCTTCCCTGTTCTAATCGATTGAAGAAAAAGAGCACCCTTTGCTTTGATGTTCGGCCAAAACTGCACCAAATAGGGGGAGTAGATTCACTAAGGAAAACAAGAGATGATCTTTGGAATTTTGAGAGATTTTGGGCAGTTTGTCTGGGGAGATTTTGGCAGCAAGGTGGTAGGGGTTCAAGGGGGTTTTCGGCTTGTAAAAGAAGAAGAAAAGAAGCTGGAGAATTGAGCAATTGCTTAGGGGAATTTTGGCAGTAACAAGTGAGAAAAAGAAGAGAAAAATTGAAGAACTTTTGGCCCTTCTTTGCTGTACAAAAAAAAATAATTATGGATGCCCACAAGGAGTCCAAAAGTGGCCAAATTCTCTTTATTTTGTGATAATTTTCAGCCTTGAATTATCACAAAATAAATCTAGCTTTAATCTCCTAATCCCCTCAACAATTTAATAGCAAATAAAACACTAAAATTCCCCCTCTTCCAGCTGATTATGACATAAAAATATGCCTAATTAGGAGTCCTAAATTGAACCAAATTCCCCCTTTATACGCCAGCACAAAGAAGGAAGAAAAAAAATAAATAAAAAAAAATCCAAGATCTTTCTTTGGTATTATTCGAACGGCGACTGTCCACAAAGTGAGAGAAGCAAAGACCTCTTTTTAAGCGCCCCAAACCAACTCTTCCAACCCGACTTTCATGTCAACTCCCCTCTCCATTTATTTATAAAGCCTTTATAACTGGGCCCTTTTTCCTTTCAACGCCAAAGCCTAAAAAAACAACGTCCTTGCGCCTATCATGAGTCGAACCTGAGTCCTCACTGCAGCCCTCACTCTCCAACGTCCTTTGCCACTTCTCCCCATTAAACTTTCATGCCATGAACCTTACCCAAAATTTCTTTAAGGCCTTCCTTACCTGGGCCCTTCCTTTAACGCCAAAAAAACAATTCCCCTTGCTGCTTCCACGGATCGAACCTCCTCCCTTGTAACCCTCCCTTAGACGCACCAAGCCACCACACCAAATATATTCTTGTGTCATGTTTCCCTCAATTTTTATTTAAACCCTATCTCCACCTAGCTCCCTCCTTTTAAGTACTTTAATTTAATACTTTTTTTTTAACCCAAATTCGACCTAAATCAGGGTTATTTCTAGACCCTAAATCATGCTAACTAAAATAATATTTATTTATTTCTTGAAGTCCACATGAAATTTATTTAAATCACAAATAACCCCTAATTCAGGGTGTTACAATTCTACCCCCTTAAAAATAATTTCGTCCTCGAAATTACTTACTAACGAATAGTCGTACATCTTAACTCACCGTGCTACGCTTATGCTGCGTATTCTGATCTTAATGGAACTATCTTACTTCCTAGGCACAATCTCTAAGTGCACAACCAAGGTTTCAGGCACTTTCCTAGTAAAACAAGAAAACTCTACAATAATCAAAGCAATTAAGGGTATTCCAGAAGTAAGGAACATATCCGTTGTCGCTTCTGGCACATCCTCCTCCTCGCGACGGCCAACTGCATAAACCAACCTTGGTTGCCTCGCCTCTGCACCTTCAGCACCTTGGCCATGCCCGTTACCATTTCCATTATCTCTAGCTGCACCTCGACCACTCTGTGGTGGTCCTTCATTTCTAACCTGAGCACGGTTCTGACCCTCTGGTTGATTCTTAGCTAACTTCCGCGGACAATCCCTTACACGGTGATTGAATGATCCACACTCAAAGCACCCTCGATTACCACTCCAACACTCCCCCTTGTGAAACTTGCCACACTTATCACACCGTGGCGGCCATTGAGGATTAGTAGCAGCAGCAGGCCTAGCACCTTGATCCGACCCTTCAAACCTCGTCCTATTCTGTTCATTACCCGAGAACCTTGAAGGTTCCGAGCTCCTCTTATTCCAATTTCGTTCTTGGTTCCGCTTAACTGGTGTCTTACTTCTCAAAGCAACTTTAGACTTCTCCACAAGAACAGCAAACTCTCGTTCTGTTGTGGAGCTATCATCATTCTCACTCATCTCTAAGCCCATCTTGAACGACACGGTGCTGTGCTCATGCTCGTGACGCACAATACCACGGGCATACCTACTCAACCGGAGGAACTCGGCCTCATATTCCGCCATCGACTTATTTCACTCGAACCGAGTTCAAGAAAGCCTTTCATTGTGTGTCTACATAGCTAGTTCCAATATATTTCTTTTGGTAGGCTTCCTGAAGAATTCCCAAGTAAGGTTCTCTCACACCACCGTTCAGTCCCTTTACGATGAGCCACCACTGGTAAGACTCATCCGAAGCAAAGAAATTACACCCTTTAATTTCTCCTCATTTGTAAAATCTATGTCATCCATGATACATTCGATTGCTTCCAACTAGTACTCGCAACCAGCGGGTGCCACTCCGGAAACTCCCTAAATATACGCTCTGTTGGCGAGTCGTTCAACCACTGATTACGGGCTCCTCGCACGCGCGCCAGCCTCAAAGAACTCGTTCCAATACCCGTAATCTGACTTGAGATACGACATCATTTCCACCCGTCGATCTTGAAATTCGGTTTTACGCCGCCAGATCAAGCATCTCATTTCGGACGTGGCGGACGGCGCTTTGGCTCTCGAGCAAGGTCATCCTACCCTACCACGGCCACGCGGCGGGCGCCCACGACCTCTTGAACTCATTCTAACTAACGCGCTTTTAATCGATTAAAGAATTTTTATGGATTAGTAATTTGTTCCACTTGGTTATTCGCGACGAAATTTTATGAAAAATTTAATAGGGATTCTTTCGATCAAACAAATTTTAAAGTTCGCTATCCTAGTTCACACAGAGAGGAACATCCATTCCCTAATACCTTCCATACCTACTTATTCACTCCTCGGATATTTCTGTCCTGTTTCTATCCCAAGGGTATTTTCGTCATTTTCTTACAGGGGTATTTTCGTAATAAATCGGAGAAATATTTTTTTTTTAAAACTTCCATAATTCAGAACATTTTGAAATTTCCAAAACTAGGGGGTATTTTTTTTTTTGAAAATTGTCAAATTTAAGGATATGGCAAAATTTCGGAAACCAGGGGTATTTTGGTAATTTTGTCAATCAGGGGTAATATTGTAAATTTGATAAATTAGGGATATTTTTAACAGTGGTAAAACTCTGAGGGTTCTTTTGAGAGTTTCCCTTTTTAAAACAATGGCGTTGCAAAAATTTTAGAATTCAAGGTCATTTTGGTAATTTTGCAAGTTGAGGGCATTTTCGTAATTTTTCCAAAAAAAAGTATTTTTGTTAGCTTGCATAGTAAGGTTTTTTTTTTTTGGGTATTTATAAACTAATGAAACTTTTGGGCAAAAACATTGAGTTGATATTTTATGAACCAAGGCGTTTTAGTAATTTTACCCCCTAAGGGCAATTTTGTAATTTTCACAAAATTTTCGAAAAAATGTTGTAAAGATGATTTTTCTCAAATTTTGAAGGAGAAATTTTTTTATTTTTTTTATAGATCTGAAAACTAGGGTTTTATTGTGTTCTTCTTTTTTTTTTTCCAAAAACATGGCTAGTTCCCTTTCGGGTTTTAGTCATTATGTTTAGCCTATGACCGAGCCCTCTTGGTTAGGGTGAACCGAAGCTACGCACCAGGTAGGATTCCTGCGAAGAGGAGGTGAGTCACGAGGACTGCTTAAGTACCAAGCTCTTCCGGATCCAATCCTAGACATGCGCACCAAGGTTACCACACCCTAACTCGGCGACTTGGTCCTAGGTTTGTTCAATTAGGCTCTTAAAGTCTTATGTCTTTGTTTGGGGCAACTAGTCCTAAAGTTCCGACTACTTATCATGCTATCTACGTTCCATGCTTCCTACCCTTCTATAGAAAATACATCATACAGAAGTTAGGAGTACTTACCTGGGCGGATAGGTGCCGGAGACTCGGTGCCATGCTGTTCAAAACCCAAAATCAATTCAAAAGGCCTACCAAGACATTTTTGGGCCTTGGGCCCCCACAGTCGAGCTTTGAACCTGGCTCTGATACCAATTTGTAACCCCAAACCCGGCCCAAACACTACGACCGAATTTGGTGTGCCACAGAGAAAGTACTTTTGAAAATCCTTTTAAGTTGAATTATCTTTTTGGTAAAAGATAGTTATTTTGTTTAAAACGTTTGAGGTGTATAAAATCATACTTAGGTTTATTTTGAAAATAATCATCAAGTCAGATTGTTACAGATTCAGGTGTGCCCGATGGCACTTTAAAACATATCGCGATTTAATTTTTGAGGAAACATGTGCATTTAATTTAATATTAATAAAAATGGTTTTAAACAAATTCATCCAAAACAAAAATAATAAAAATATATCTAGGAGGCCTTATTACAAAATAAACCAACATTTAAAATAAATAAAATAAATCCAAGTCCATCTATTTAAAATTTCCACTGCATGGCCACCTCGAGTCCATCCGGCTCCACCTCCGCAATCTACTCATCTGCAAAATGTTAAGGGAAGGGGTGAGTCACCAAGACTCAGTGTATAAATCCCCCACCCGGAAAATACATCTCATACACAATTTATTAATAAACATGCTCATGCAACCCAACTAGCCATCCATACTCCTTTTCTACCCCGTGTGGTCAAAACCACTGATGACTTTAAGTCACAATTTAAATGATGGGGCCAACCCATCGTGTGGTCAAAACCACTGATGACCATAGGTCACAAAATATCAAAGTGTGGTCAAAACCACTGGTGGTACCAAACCACTGGGAATTAGTCGCAAATATTCAATCGTTGTGGTCAAAACCACTGATGACCATAGGTCACAATAATCTGATGGGGCCAACCCATCTTGTGGTCAAAACCACTGACGACAGTCCATAATATCATCCCCCTCCTCTCATCAATCCCACCATTTCATGCTTTTATAACAATTTTTCATAATTCATACCGTAGCATTTAATCATCATGTGATGGCATGCAAATCATATATCAAAAATTATGAGTTAGGGGACTTACCCGGAATCCATGTTTAAGCCCACAAGCATATCATAGATCACTACCAAAATTTATACTCAAGACAAGAATATAGCAAGTTTATTAATAAAGTGTGTAAAAGAGCTTACACACTGTTTTTACCTAGAAATTCCTAGATCCCGAAGATCCGATCTACAACACTAGATTTTTGTCCCTTGAATGGATTTGATTTCCAATCAAATCCCGAAGCCTAACTTAGTCCCTAAATCCATGGCATACGTTAGTTTCGGCATTTAATCATAGACTTTTTAATTGAAAGGCCTTTGGCCGAATGTGCTCTACCGACTTTCCTTGAAAAATAATTCTCGAAAGCTTCCTGTTCTAACCGATTGAAGAAAAAGAGCACCCTTTGCTTTGATGTTCGCCAAAAGCGCACCAAATAGGGAAGTAGATTCACTAAGGAAAACAAGAGATGATGCTGGAATTTTGAGAGATTTTGGGCGCTTTGTGGGGAGATTTTGGCAGCAAGGTGGTAGGGGTTCAAGGGGTTTTCGACTTGTAAAAGAAGAAGAAAAGAAGCTGGAGAATTGAGCAATTGCTTAGGGAATTTTAGCAGTAACAAGTGAGAAAAAGAAGAGAAAAATTGAAGAACTTTTGGCCTTCTTTTTTGTGTACAAAAAAATAATTATGGACAGCCCCAAGGAGTCCCAAAAGTGGCCAAATTCTCTTTATTTTGTGATAATTTTCAGCCTTGAATTATCACAAAATAAATCTAGCTTTAATCTCCTAATCCCTCAACAATTTAATAGCAAATAAAACACTAAAATTCCCCTCTTCCATTTGATTATGACATAAAAATATGCCTAATTAGGAGTCCTAAATTGAACCAAATTCCCCCTTTATACGCCAGACAAAGAAGGAAGAAAAAATAAATAAAAAAAATCCAAGAGATCTTCTTGGTATTATTCGAACCAATGACTGTGTCACTGTGAAAGAAAAAGTGACCTCCTTTTAAGCGCCTCAAACCAACTCTTCCAACCCGACTTTCATGTCAAATCCCCTCTCCATTTATTTATAAAGCCTTTATAACTGGGCCCTTTTTCCTTTCAACGCCAAAGCCTAAAAAAACAACGTCCTTGCGCCTACCATGAGTCGAACCCGAGTCCTCACTGCAGCCCTCACTCTCCAACGTCCTTTGCCACTTCTCCCCATTAAACTTTCATGCCATGAACCTTACCCAAAATTTCTTTAAGGCCTTCCTTACCTGGGCCCTTCCTTTAACGCCAAAAAAACAATTCCCCTTGCTGCTTCCACGGATCGAACCTCCTCCCTTGTAACCCTCCCTTAGACGCACCAAGCCACTACACCAAATACATTCTTGTGTCATGTTTCCCTCAATTTTTATTTAAACCCTATCTCCACCTAGCTCCCTCCTTTTAAGTACTTTAATTTAATACTTTTTTTTTTAACCCAAATTCGACCTAAATCAAGGTTATTTCTAGACCCTAAATCATGCTAACTAAAATAATATTTATTTATTTCTTGAAGTCCACATGAAATTTATTTAAATCACAAATAACCCCTAATTCAGGGTGTTACAATAAGGCAAGGATACCACGTAAGACCATGTCAAGACATGGCAATGGTTAAGTTTCATAAGGAAAGGTACCCGCGTATCCTTAGTATTCTAAGTGGTTCAACAGGAAAATTCAAAGAATATACCAAAGTAAAGGTAAGGCAAGTCCAAGCTAAAAAGGTAAGGTAAGATAAATTTATGTTAAAAGGTAAGGCAAGTATACAAGTTTTAAGTATATTGAGTTAAAAGCTTAAGTGATCTTGATAAGAAAAACATAAGATAATTCATTAAGAATGTTGTTATCTATTTACATGTAAACTTACTAAGCTTTATGCTTATACCCATTCTTTATTTTTTTTTATAGTATTACAAGCCAACTCGGGAATCGAAAGGACGTCGGAGATCGTTACACACTATCAAAGGATTATATCGGTATTTTGTGACTCGAACGTTTTAAGTTATGGCATGTATAGGGACTTAACTATCTTGTGTGTATAAACTTATGATATGGCTTAAGATTGGCTTGTAAATGTATGGTAATGATTAGCTATTAAAATGGCTAATGAAGAGTATGTTTTGGATATTATGTAATGCCTAGCTGGTAATTATTAGAAAGAAATTATGTAAGTATATGCAGGGGAATAGTTTGTACAGCAGCAGTGACGTGATTTTGAAAAATTACCAAAAATAGTAGAAATGGAATTAGGTTGTGCATGAGATATAGAATTAAATCTTATTGAGTCTATTTTTATATGAAAGAAACTGTGTAGGAAAAAGAGTTGTATATTATGAGATAATTGATTTTTAGTGAAGAGAGGTCAGAACTGTCAAACTGTGTAACAGGGGAGACTTTAACTAATAAACTGTACTAATTGGCCGCACCAAAAATTCTGGAAAAATTATGGTAAGAAGATATATGAGTCTAGTTTCATAAAAAATTTACGGATCTTAATTTCGAGTTTCGTAACTCGAGTTATAGTCAATTTAGTGAACATGACGCAGACGGACAGTTTAAATTTTTTATGCCCAGAACTAGTAAGTTAAGTCTAGTAATGCCTGGTGCTCGACTCCGGCAACGGTCTCGGTAAGGGGTGTTACATGTTTCGTGTTTGGAAGTTCGAGAAATTGTGCCCTAACGTGCTGGGTTTCGGTTTTTCGTTCGTCCAAATAACTAAATATCTTTTTAATTTCGTGTTTTGGGAAATTAAGGGACGATCTTAGTTTTGGGGGTTAAAATGTCGCACCCTAACGTACTGGATGCGATATTTTATCCTTTTGGAACAAATGAGTCTTAATATTCCAAAACGGGTTATGCAAACATTCTTTAAAAGGAATTGTATTTTAAAATCTTTTCAAATTCTCGACATAAAGACATTAAATAATCAATTAGGTACCAATTTTGGGCGTCACGAGGGTGCTAATCCTTCCTCGTGCGTAACCGACTCCCGAACCCATTTTTCTAAATTTCGTAGACCAAAACTATCGTTTTAATAAATCAAAATGTTTTAACGATCAATCTTAAGGTGACCCGATCACATCTCAAAAAAGATTAGTGGCGACTCCATTTTCGTTTTAAAAGAAGACCCCTTTTTAAAAAAAAAAAAAAAAGGTTTTGACAGTAAAAATGTAATAACGTAATATAAAAATCCATATATTTTATGTTTAAATTTTTTTGAAGAATTATGTTTAAATATTTATTTAACTTAAAAAAATTGAAAATATTAAAAATAAGTAGCAAAATTTAAATTGAAGCGGAATGAGGATGAATGTACCCAATATCCATGGAGATAATAGCGATTTTTAAGATTATACATTCATAATTAAGCAAGACGGATAATAGAACAGAAAATACCAACTGTAGAGTGGTGATAGATTTAACAATATTTGCCCCTCCCTACTCCTTTATCATTCTTAATCATATATATATAAACAAGGTTTTAGCACATGTATAAAAACTTTAGACCATATCATGTGTCACCAATAAAAAATTGACATGTAAATATAATTAAAAATTTGATAATTATCATAGAAATTCTATTATTTACACGGAAAGTTTATAATTACACAAACATTTAAGCCAAAAACTAAGGAAAATTACATTGAATCTAAAAAAAAAAAAAATAAAGGAAAAAAATAATATGATTATATTTTTTTTTTTTGCTTAACTTACGAAAGTTAGGCACATAAGTTACGCACGCTTGAAAGGAACAAAATTAAGGAAAAATAAACAAATTAATAAAATTTTATTTGATTCGAAAAATTTGATAAAAAATTTAAAATATTAGTTAAATGGTTTGAGTTATTCGAGTTATTCAAATCAATTCGAATAAAAAAAATCAAAATTTTTTATTTAACTAGAATGAATTACACAGTCTGAGTTTTCCGCAAATTTGAATAACAAAAGGAAAATTACATCGTTTTAATAAATATTTACTTTTTCTAAAATTAAAGTTAAAACTATTAAGTTAAAAGTAAAACTACGTCATTTTGACAAATGTTTACCTATTAAGTTTAAAGGCAAAACTATTATATTGTTTATACAGTTATATAATCTTGTACTTCATCCATTAGTTAAATAATCGGTCTATGTAAATGCAACATTGAGTATAAATAATATGATTTGTTAACTCGGCCCGAATTTTTTTGATTCGATTCGAAAAAATTTAAAGTTGAGTTCAGTTGCTAAAATAGGACTCGTCAATTCGACTAACTCGAAAATTTTTTATTCGATTTGACTCGACTCGACTCAATCAAATACTCACCTATGAACAACAATATCACACAATACAAATTTAACGGTAATAGTGTTGTTTTGCTAAATAATGTATTCAATGATTAATTTTTTTCGACTTTTTCGTTTTATTTAAACAGTTCTCGTATGTTTGTGTTACACACGTAATTTTATGTGTTTATTTTATTTAAAATGTTAAGTAATTAGATAAAAATAAATTTTTATTTGAATATGAGTCAAAATTTCACATACAATCTTTTTTGGTAATGAAAATAATGCCTATTAAATAATGTTAAAATATTATTTTTCTAGTAATTTTTTAGATATTATTTTGAATGAAAATGTGTTACTAATGCATATATTTATAGTGGTAAATATTAGTTTTAATTGGTATATAATCTTAACACTAATTAAGTGAGAATTAATCTAAAATTTAATATGAACCAAATGGCTAATTAAATAATAAGTATTACATTGATAATGAAAGTATTATTAATAAATAAATAAATAAATAAATAAATTTATACATTATAAATTAGATTACCAATATATTAATATTATCTTTATATATATAATGTTAATCTCACACATTTAATTTTTATTAATTATAAAATATTGATTATAACACTATTAATTACTATTATCGTATCTAAAATAAAATTATATTTATTTAATATATTATTTTTAATTTAATTGATCTAATTAATTTAATAATTTAATGATTTAATTCACGATTTGGCTATTGAAATATACTGATTTCTCACTTTAGTATCTAAACTTTCTTTTATCTCAATTTAGTAAATAAAGTATTATTTCCATAAAGTTTTTAATAAAAAAAATTTAGCGAATAAAAATATCACATGCGACATATCCTTACTCTTGAAGTATACTCCTCTGAGTCCTCTCCATGTTTTCTTTCATCTCCTTCTACCCATCAAACTCCTCCCCCTCCATAATTTATTTTTTTCTCTTCTTTCATGTTCTTCACTGTGTACAACTCACATTGACACGCTTGCTCAACTGTTGGAGAAAAGCTTATGAGCCTCTTCATTGATAGAAAAGCTGAGCCTAAGCTATATGTTTCTTAGTTCAAGATTGCACTGTCTTTGGCTTAAGTCTCCATTGAGTTTTTGTTCTTGTACAAGAATAAATTCAAATCTCATATTTTTTTGTTTCTGTAATTAACAAAAGCCACGAGGGTAGTTGCAATAGTTACACACAACAGTTGGTATCACTATATTCTGACATTTTATTTATTATGCGATTTAAGGATCAATAAGAAATGCAAAGACTTGAACAAAAAAGGAAATGTAAGGACAATGGCAGTTCATATTAACAACAGTGACCATGAATTAAAATGGAATGGTTTCACCATTATGTTCTTGCTTTTTTTCATTAACATACAACAAAAGGAAAGAAAGATGTGATGAGTGATGACAGAGCCAAATAGGAGCGCCAGTGCGAAAACAATTCCCTTCCTGGCTGAATATAACATTACATACTTGGAAAAAAAGCACAATTCAAAACTTTCTACCATACATGAAACTCACATGTTTGGTTACAACAATCACCATAATTGTGATTTTAAAATCTTTTCTCTTCTAGAGAAATAACACACTTAAAATCCTCATGACGGAACGCTTTCTTACCTCCAACATATCTCTCATTTGTTCAGTCCACTCTTGAAGAATAGTTGAAACCAGTCCATATCAAATGTGATTTAGCACAACTTTATCAGAGAGTTTTAACGTGAGAAAAAGAGAAATATGTCATGGTTGAAGGATGTTGCCGGTGGGGACGCTCGGTGCTGTTATGGCGAGCCTTGGTGGTGAAGGAGCTGGAACAAGTTTGGAGAGTGCGCTGGTTTAGGCGTCAAACTTCATTGGATTTTTTCCACCATGTTTAAAAATCTTAACTCGAGAGATTAAGCAAACATGCAAAATCGGGCTTCCATGTTTATGCTCCTCCAAATTTCAAGCATCCGCACAACGACGACTTGCAACTCTAAGCAGTTAGTAATCTTATTTTACTTTAGTAACCCATAAAAAAAAATGAGTTAGAAGTTGAAAACGATTCGAATATAAAATGACTTTGAACAAATAAATTAAAATGATAAGAATTTAAGATAATCAAAATAAAAAATGATAAAACCCGTAAAAATTTAACTCCACAGAACTTGGAATAATAAAACCTATATTGATTTAATCCAAAACTAGTGGGAGTTAAGGTGGGGGATGGTCCTTGTTTATTTCTGACATTTTTGTAGGGTTGATTGAAATGGAAGGAACTCTTGGTGGTGGAATTTAAGAATGGTTGATGTATATAATTTAATAACTTTTGGGTCCATTTTGTTTGCTTCGCAATTATTGTATACTGCATGTTGTACGTTATTAGACCATCATTCTCTAACCATTTCTTTTAGTTTCAACTATATACTATTATATATGAATTTTGTTATTGTAATTTAATTTTTAACTTGGCATTATTTTATGTTTTTCTAATTGCCTGTCAGATTCTCTTTTTACGGAGCATCTTCGCTTCGCTTGTTTCACTTCTCCATTTAATAAGTCGGGTTGTTTCAGTCCTCTACCCTTGACGCCTGGTGATGAAATATTCCTTTTCGGACGTGTTTACATGAAAGAATGGACGACAAGAGGACGGCGCGTAGGCCTCCACGTTTGCCGGCCCCATGCTCTTAATTGGGTTACTAAAAAAGAGTTTTTTGGGGTGAGAGAGGCTCGAACTCTCGACCTCAGGATCACTCAGTAAGCTATGAGACCTACGCGCTAGCCAACTGCGCCACCACCCCGGTGTTGGTGAATCTTGTCAAATTAATTTAAAATATATATACATTCGCAAGATTTTACATACAAAGTAGTAGCATCAGGGCTTAATAGGAAAATTTATCAAAATAATACTAAAACTACAATTAATTTCAAAATTGATATATTTGTTATAATAAATTGCAGTGTCGCATCAAGTAAAACATAAAAGGAATAACTTATGTTAAAGATCATACTAAAAAGTATTATTATACCCATTTATATCTAATATTTTCTTCAACTTAATTTAATCTTAAATTAATTTAAAATAATTATTTTTTAAAATGATAAACAAACCTCTTTTCTTCTTTTTACAATTTTTTAATCAATTTTATTTTTTTCCAAATATTAATATTTTTTATTTTTTTCAACCAATTTTTTTTTAAAAATAATTTCTAAGCAGTTGATTTTTCTTTTTCCATTTTAAATTATTTTTATTTCACTTTTTTAACTTTTACTCAAATAACATTGTTTGATAATTCAATTAGTGGTGGCTATAATTTTTCAATTTCCTACTAACGTATTTTTAGTTTTTTTTTTTTTTAATTGTTGGTTTCATTTTTTTTTTCTTTATTTAAAACCATGCTCTCATATGGAACACGCACAACAGAGATGGACAGTGAGAGATTGGTCTGATTCTGACATGTTAGTTGGTTCCCAGCTCTGTGTTTTTGCAGCCCTTCACTCTTTTACCTCCCTTCATTCATTTATTGTTCTGCCTCTTTTAACTGAATATTTCCTTCTTTATTCCTTTCTCCTTCTCCACCATAATTTGCTATATCATTCTTTATTTATTGCTCAACATTTTGCCCTTTTGACTTAACCCATTCAAGATTTAACCCTGCATTGCCCCAATATACTTTACCACCTGCTACAACTCTTAATATTGAAGGTTTCAACTCCAAAATCTTTTACAAACATAAATTTAATTTGATTTCATTAATTAATATACATATAGTCGTCCACGGACAACTTTTAGAGATGTTTTTGAGTACAGTCCATCGATCTCTCAACATAAGTATGTTACCATTTGACCTATTTTTTATTTTCCATGGGAGTCGAATCTTTTAAAAGCTTTTTTATTTTCCATCAATTAAAATACTTTTTTCTGTGTTTTTTTTATAAAATTTTCAACAAGAGAAAGGATATAATTAATAATAGAGTGGGTATAATTCAACATTCTCAAACTCCACCGCACAATAATTGATCCTACGATATATATGCTTTTATATTTAAATGTGTATTCATCGTAAATATGAAGAGCGGATAAGAATAATACTATGGCTGCCCCAAGATCCCGTTAGCTAAAGTCATAAATGTGCGTATATGCATGCATATTTCCTTTTCTATTTTTATCTACACTTTCTCACATTTTTTTACTTATTAAATCCGAGCCTACTTTTGTTTTCCATATGTTAAGTAGCTCTCTCTCCTTAGCTGTTTATGTTGAAAATTCTTTCTTTTCCTCCCTACTCCTCTCATTGTTTCAAAGATGAAGAATGGGAAGATGATGAGAGGCTTCATGTGCCAATCCACGGCAGTAAACACTGCGTGCATGGCGGCCGATCCTCGCTCCGTTGTGATGCCGAGAAGGGTCGACAGACTCCGTGTAGGTGATGATGATGATGATGATAAAAGAGTAATCAACAATGCTAGGTATTCTAGGCTTGTTGGAGCTGACAAGAGGCCAATTGTCACCACTTTTGTAAGAAGGGAACAGAAGCCGAAGAAGACCCTTGAGAAACCAGTTCAACTAGCTCCATCGGAGCATGTTTTCCAGGTGGTCATCATCATGTATTCGATTATGCCAATAATATTTGCTTCAATAAAACATAGACACACATACGTATACATCATCTTCAAAAGAACCAATGTTTAACAAACAGATCTTGTAAATGGCTATATAACCCTTTTTTATGGCAGGTGGTTGTCATGCGAGTCGCCATTCATTGTCAAGGTTGTGCTGGTAAAGTGAAGAAACATTTATCCAAAATGGAAGGTATATACACATATATAGGCGAACCGATGCATGCTCTACTTAAAATTCATCATGTAATTTCAGTTAAACCTTTTTTTATCACACAACATTAAGATCATAACATGAAGCATTGGTATCTCCACCTAATATGACCTAATTTCAGTTAAACCTTAGCTTTTCATTTAAGTATAAGATAGCTTAGAAGATAACCATAACATACCTTGTGATGCTTTTTTTCTTTATTTTCTTCACCCAATATGGAGGTGAGGTTATTTATGAAGAAATGAATCTGCATTGGCCCACCACTTATTTCGTATAAAAGAGTCAAGGACAGACCTTATTATCTTTTCGTCATATCATTTTCAACTTGTTTTACAAGTTGCATGTAGCACCAACCACCAAGAGGGCATTGAATGTTACCTTGAAGCTCAAAAGCTGAGCCAGCCAACCAGTTGTAAAAAAAAAAAAAAACATATAGTTAACTAGCAATTGTTTTCACATGGATTAAACCAACAGTACATAAAGCTCCCATGATATTGGTCAACAAGCATCGATTCAGCTACCTTTTCTAAAACAATAAATACGATGAAATTTCATTTCGTGATTTGTTTCTTTTTTCTTTTGTGGATTGGAAAAGCAGGGGTTACATCATTCAGTATAGACATTGAAACCAAGAGGGTGACGGTGATGGGGCACGTATCGCCGGTGGGTGTATTGGAGAGCATTTCAAAGGTGAAAAAGGCTGAGTTCTGGCCTTGTTGAAATGCCTCTTTAGGACGAAAATGGAAAACAAAGCAAAATTCATTTTAATATTTAGTGTGTGGTAATAAAAACGAGGGGTAAGTAGGTGTGGACTTTGGAATATGTGAAAATTGTGAAGTGATGATAGGCATAGGGATGTCGACGTTCCCATGCATGGCTTGACACTGAATTTTATTATTATGGGCCGCCAATTATATAGTAAGTATTATATTATTCAAAATTCAAAAAAAAAAAGTATTATATTATTCAACTTGATATCATGAAAATTATCTGTATTTATTTATTTTAAATAATAATTGAAGTGACCTAATCTAATATTTCACTATCTACCCTATCAAATAAAAATTAGATTTATATTTTTGATGTATTAATAGTGTATTAAATAAGATGTAACATGTTAAAATAATAATTATATTTATTTTAATAATTTTTAATTTTTTATTAATTTATTGATGATATATTTTAATATGATTATTTATTTTAGTGTATTATAAATACAAATATAGAAGCTCTTATTATCGTGGTTTTTAAAGCAACAATATATCCATATCATGCGCTACACATGGTATTTGCTTAAATGCAAATATAAAATTTAGTAATAATAATAAATTTATTTTTTATTTTGATTTTAATTTTAATTTTAATTTTAATTTTTTAAAAAAATTAATTTTAGTGAAAATGCTATGTTTAGACACCAAAGTGAAAAATGATAAAAATTAAGCTAAAGTAACTATTTTTCCTAAAATCTAAATCAGGGTTATTTAACTAAATTGAGTGATTATAAATTATAACAATAAAAGGTTAAATTCTACTATCAGTATTTGCAATATGCTTGGATTTTAATTTAACCAATTTTAGTTCCTATATTTTTTGAATTGGTCAATTTTAGTTCTTATATTTTTCGAATTTTGAAATTTTAATCCTAACCCAAATAGTAGTTGTCAAATTTGTTTTTCTAAATTCAATTGCTAATCTTGTACTATAAGTACAGTAATAGATTTAGTCTATATTTTTCAATTGAATCATTCTAAGTCACAAATTTTTAAATTTTAGTCTTGATTCAAATAATAGCCGTTAATCCATTAACTGAATTTTTAGTTAGTAATATATGAAAATAACAAATTGACATGCCATTACACATATGATAATATGCTTTGTGCATCAGGTTTTGGAGAAAAAAAAAAACAAAACTTAATGATGACTGAAATTCTAAAATCTGAAAAGTACAGGGACTAAATCCGTAGCTTTCACAAAATATAGGGACTAATAGCAGCATTTAACCAAGCAAAAACGACACACATTAAAGAGGTGATAAATGGAAGGGGGAAAAAAAGCATATTACCCCAATTTCGTAGTCAACTTCCCATTTTTTCGTTATAAATTAATTTCGAGATCAATGTATTCAACCTAGGATATATATAGTATATATAATGACTAAATTAAGAAGGCATTAAATCTCGAATATAAGAAGAAAACGCAATATTTTTCTACATTTTCTTTTGACTTTGTAATTAATTTACCCAACATTTCATGCTTTGTTCACATCTCAACTGTTGTCTTTCTTAAATAGAAAATATATTGGTTTTTTCCCCCTTTTGTTTCCAGTGGCTTAGATTCCACATAAAAACTATGCAAGTGCGATGAATCTATACATCTTTTTATAAGAACTGTTCAATTACTAAATCTAGAAAAATATACATGTATTCGACACAATTCTAACAGAATGGCTAAGAATGTGAGTGATGAGCATGGCTTCCAGGGTGTGGAAACGATTAGTAGTTCGTCGTCGTGTCAGAGTTCGTCGTCGCCTCGGAGTTCGCCGTATGTTCACGAAGTGGGAGTGCCTCCGAAGCAAAACCTGTTAAAAGAAATTGCAGCAGCTGTGAAGGAAACTTTATTTGCAGATGATCCTTTCCGACATTTCAAGGATCAACCGAGCTCAAAAAAGTTTATTCTGGGCCTTCAAGCAATATTTCCTATATTAGAATGGGGAAAACACTATAATCTTTCTAAATTCAAAGGCGACTTGATTGCTGGACTTACTATTGCAAGTCTTTGCATTCCACAGGTATCCCCCAATCTGTGAAAAAAAATTAAGGGTAAACTATACTATTAGTGACTAAATTATCGGTAAATTTTTGTTTTGGTTATTTAACTAAAAAAAGTTATAATTTAGCCACTGAACTATTCAAATGTTTTTATTTAAGTTATTGGGTTGTTAAAATCAATGTTATATGGTTTTCTCTATTCGTACTACTTGCTCCAATCGAAAGCTCTTTTTCTTTCTCTTCTACAGTTAAGTTTTTTTTTTTTTTCCATAAAACAACTTTGGATGTTATAAATCTATGAACCAAAATTTAAACAATTTTTTTCTTCGATCTTTGACATTGACTGTCAAATCAATTTGGATTTAAGTTATGTTATTTTACTCGTCGAAGGATACTGATCCACCATACTAAACGTCAAATTGACATTGGAGCTTGCTAGCGGAACTTCTTTTTAAAAAAGACTTAACAGTCTAGCGACTTAAATAAAAACTTTTTTGAATAATTCAATGACTTAAATAAAAACTTTTAAATAGTTCAGTGACAAAATTGTAACATTTTTAGTTAAGTGATGAAAACTAAAAGTTGCCCATAGTTTAGTGACTAATAATATAGTTTACCCATAAATTAATGTAGTAGAAAATTTTCTCTTTTATACAACTTTTTTTTATTCAAAACAGGACATTGGATATGCAAAGCTTGCCAATTTGGAACCCCATTATGGACTATGTATGTTTCTTACAAGTTACTAAGCCAGGAACCAATCAATTAATCATTTAGTTACTGATCAAGGAACTTGATTTCAATTCCATGACAGATAGTAGCTTTGTTCCACCTCTGGTATATGCATTCATGGGAAGCTCACGGGATATCGCTATCGGACCGGTGGCAGTGGTGTCTCTTTTGCTTGGTAGTCTCCTGCAGGATGAAATCGACTCGTCTGCTAATCCGGTCGGTTACCGGCACCTTGCATTCACGGCTACTTTCTTTGCTGGCCTCACTCAGTTCATACTCGGATTTTTCAGGTATATATATATATATATATATATATATATATGAGCACATATTTTTCGGGTTACGTATATCATGCTTAATGGTTGGTATGATTGGTTATAGGTTGGGATTCTTGATGGACTTCCTATCTCATGCCGCCATAGTTGGGTTTATGGGGGGTGCTGCAGTCACCATTGCACTTCAACAACTTAAAGGTCTACTTGGAATAAAAAAATTTACAAAGGACACTGATATTGTCTCTGTCATGAGTTCAGTGTTTAGTTCAGCACGTCATGGTGTAAGTAATTTACTATTTCTGCGGTTAGACATGTTTTTATTTTGCTAATAATCGTAATGTTTAACTCTGATTCTACAGTGGAATTGGCACACTATACTAATAGGAATCTCCTTTTTGATCTTCCTCTCGGTTACAAAATACATTGTAAGATCCAATCCTTTGCTTCATCATCTATGAAGAACAGTATTAATTGTTCATCTAATATAATGATCATATAAAAATGGAAACAGGGGAAAAAACAAAAGAAATTATTTTGGGTGCCAGCCATTGCTCCATTGATCTCTGTCATCATCTCCACCGTTTCAGTGTATGCCACACGAGCCGACAAGCATGGGGTTGAGATCGTACGTATACCGTTATCTTTTTTTACAAAGCAATGAAGATTCCTATGGTTTTTTTGTGGTTTCTATAGGTTAAAAATATCAGAAAGGGGATCAATCCACCATCTGTGAAAGAAATAATTTTCTCCGGACAGTATGCTGGCAAAGGATTCAAGATCGGTGTCGTGTCGGGTATGATAGCATTGACGGTACGAAAAAACGCAGCCCCGGATTTCATTGCTTCAATTAAGACGATTCAAATCACCTTAATTTTTATATATTTACTTTCATTAGGAAGCTGTTGCAATTGGAAGAACATTTGCTTCCATGAAAGACTACCAGTTGGATGGTAACAAAGAAATGATAGCATTAGGAACCATGAACATTGTTGGTTCAATGACATCTTGCTATGTCGCCACAGGTGACAAAAACACAAACTTTTCAACACATATATATACATATAAATCATTGTAATGTTCTTTTTTCATGTATGCATGCACATTGCAGGGTCCTTCTCTCGGTCAGCAGTAAATTACATGTCTGGTTGTGAAACAGCTGTTTCTAACATAGTGATGGCCTGCGTTGTGCTGTTGACATTAGCGCTCATCACACCGCTGTTCAAGTACACCCCAAATGCAATACTTGCTTCCATTATCATATCAGCAGTGGTTGGATTAGTAGACATTGAGGCAGTGACTCTAATATGGAAGATCGATAAATTCGATTTCATTGCTTGTATGGGAGCCTTCTTTGGTGTTGTTTTCTCTTCCGTTGAGGTCGGCCTTGTAATTTCAGTGAGTGATTCGTATCAATCACGTATCTATATCAACACTCACACTTGAATCCAAATAACATGGATGTTGTTATAGGTTTCGATATCATTTGCAAAGATCCTATTACAAGTTACAAGACCTCGGACAGCAATTCTTGGAAAGGTACCAAGGACTGCTACTGTTTATAGGAACATCCAGCAATATCCAGATGCAACAAAAGTGTCAGGGATTCTCATTGTTAGAGTTGATTCTGCAATTTATTTTTCCAACTCCAACTATGTAAAAGAAAGGTAACAGTCAGCATTTCCACATTGGGATCTCCATTTTAAATGTGTTAAGTATGAACCCTTGCAGGATTTTGAGATGGCTGGCTGATGAAGAAGAACATGTGAAAGAAAATTCTCAACCCAGATTTCAGTATTTGATTATTGAAATGGGCCGTAAGCAGTCTTCCATTTTTTTTCCTTTCTCAAGTTAGCCCAATGGGAGATTTCTTTTCTTACGAAATTGAATTGTTACAGCTGTTACTGACATTGACACTAGTGGGATTCATGCCCTTGAAGAGTTGTTCAGAGCTCTTCAAAAGAGGGATATTAAGGTAAATCAACAGTTAAAAGAAAAAGCTCAAAGTTTGTGGAGTATAAATCTGAGGTCTTATTTTCTGGAATTGTAAAAATTGCAGCTGGTATTAGCAAATCCAGGGCCAGTAGTGGTTGATAAGCTCCATGCTTCAAAGTTTCAAGAGTTGATAGGTGAGGGAAGGATCTTCCTCACTGTGGCTGATGCTGTACGGATGTGTTATTCAAAAATGGAATTAGAACCCTAAATGAATGTATTCATGTTCATGTCTCTTATCATTCAATATTTGGAGGGATATATCAAAGGGTTTACATGAAAGCTTAATAGAAAGTTTTATTTAAGGCCAATAAACCCTTTAAAAAGGACTCAGACCTAGACGACAAAATGGGATGCCAATTACCTTTAGTTTTTGGCCTAAAAGTTTATAAAAGCGAGTCTTTTAAGTAATGGAAGAATACCCTTTGTTGACAAATGTGAAAACATGCACAGGCAAGCAAAGGCCAGTTCTATCATGGTGGGGACTGATCCCTTGATCTACAAACTCCCATACATCAATTTAAGCATAGAAAAATTTGACATACATTATGGGATATTAGTATAGAATACGAGTTCCAAATATCAGACTAATATATAATCTAATATGCTCACAAGGATGGTCCAAAGCTCACAAAATCAATGCCACCTACTCCACCCTCATCATCAATACAAAAGGGGAAGTAAATCAACACGAGAGGATAGCTTAGTACATAGAGGTTAACATAATTATGAAGCCTAAGATAAGAGATCCCATTGAAGCAGAAACAACTTGAGAGCCTGAGCTGCCGGGAGATGGTGCCGGTGCTGCCTCATTTGCTCCTCCTGAGAATGCTGCCGGCGCACCTGCTATTGCTGACGGTGCCATACCTACAAGTTAAATTGTTCAGTAAAAAGGGTCATCACCAAAAAGGTTCCGAGTTATATTTCTGGTATGAACAAGGATCAGATTTATCAGAAAATAATACCTGGTGCACCAGTAGGACTGAGAGACACTGCAAAAAAAAAAAGAATCATCAGTGCTGCTAAGACCCAAAATCCTGTTCCTTTCTATTCTTTTTTCTTTTACTGTTTTTCCATGTTAATGAATAAATGTATGAAATTCACCATTTTTTACACATGCAAAAGCAAAAGCTTTGCAGGGGATTTTCTCCAAAAAGATGACAACTTAGGTGAAGATTTTACAATTTTTTTCACTATTTAAAAACCCCCATGCAATTGAAGAATTCCTTCCCCAACAACATACTGAACAAACATTGATTACATTTTCAACCACAATACAGGTTGGTAATGCCAAAAAAAAAAAAAAGTTACAGAATCAAAAGGCGATTTAACTCACATGCACATTTAGTGGCAGAAGGAGCAGAGACTTTGCAAGCAGCGGGCAAAGTCATGGCCTTGGTGACATTCAAAGTGACACCCAGAGAAGCACTGCTCTTAAAAGCCTCACACAAGCATTGGGGTCCAGCTTTCAACACAGTTTTCAAGCCAGAACAACAGGTTCCTTCAGGCTTCGACGTCTTGCTCCCGCTCGACACAAAGGACAAACAATCCGCCATGTTGAGAATCAGAGAGGAGCAGTCCACGGGGGAAGAAGGAGAGGGCGCCAGAGCATGGTGTTGGGCAGCATCAACGGCCCAGATTGAGAGAATAGCAAGAGACAAAGCAAAACAGAATTTTGAGTCTACCATTGTTAGATGGGTTATGGGGCGAAGCGTCTTAGGGAGAAGATGAAAAATGGGGGATTTGTGGAAGAAATGAAAAGAAAAGGCGAGGGGAAGTGGATGGTGGAAGTGGGGGGAATTTATTAGAGGAGCGGCATGTGGGCACACTCGTCGGTACAATGAAAAGGAGAAGGGTCTAGGTGTCAAGGTTCCCTTCATCCAAGTTTCTTACCATATCGAAACCAAAAAAAAAAAAAAAAACACTTTGAATTTTGAATTTTGATTGCAAATAAAAATTGAAAATTGAAAATTTGAATTTAAATTTTATTTTATGAATACAAGATTTAAATTTATCTAATAATTTGATAAATTTAATAAAAAACCTATTTATTATATAAATGAATTTTAATTTTGTGTAATTTTACATGAAATTTCGATTTAATTTAATTTTTGTAAATTATTAACACAATTATTCATATAACATCATTTTATGTTTATATATTACATATAATTTTTTTTATATATTACATATATAAAAAAAATTTATATCTATCTAATATAAAAATAAATTTATGTATTTATTTCTTTAATATGCATGATTAAATTAAAATTAAAGTTTCAAATATACATTTGAACCACAATTAGAGTTTCACGTGTATAATTGTATCAAATTAAAGTTTATGTATACAATTACACATTAAATCAAAATTCATGTATAAATTTAAAATTTATCCCTTTGAAGGATCCTTTACTTGTTTTTCCTTTATAAAAAATAATAAACATTACATTTATTTGTTAGTTTACATAATTTATCTATCTAATGTAATAAAAGTTTATATATCATGAATTGTCAAAATATTCATTTACGATGGTGTAAAATTAACATAATTTTGAATTTTTTTAACTTTTTATTATTGATATTTTAACAATTCAATCGTTAAATTTATCAATATGATTTTACTTATTATACCATTAAGGTTTTAAATCGATCAAATAGATTATATCGATTTAAAATATTTTCCATATTAATATATATTTAATGCTTGAAATTTTTTTATATAAAATAATTAATTAAAAATAAACTATTTACATCAAACTTAATGCTTATAATTTTAGATTTTAAAATTAAATTGATTTTATTGAAATTAATATGATTTTTAAAAAGATTTTTGACTGAAATATATATTAGATTGAATAAAATTTTATGGTTGTAATTCTATAATTTCCATGAGAGTGAGAAGTGGGGAAAAAGGCTATGGTTGGACCACTCCTTTGCATAGCCAAAAATCATTTTTCTTTTTCAACAATTTTCGTTTACATTTACTTTTTGGTACTACAATTTTAGACAACTTTGGCCAAAGTGGTTTCTTACTTTCCTTCACCTAAACAAGAATCGTACAATTTTGGAGTAAAAGGAAAAAAAAAAAAAAAGAACAACATTAATTTGCCTTTTTTTATTTTTCAAATATTTTTTAATAAAGTAAACAATTTTCTTTCCTTAATTATTAAGAACTGAAATTCTGGAATTTATTTATATACAAATTTCACCTTAAATATCGTGATATTTTATAATAAAAAAATCATTTTTCACCCATGATTTTCGTTTTATTTTCCTTTTTCATTTATTTAAACTATTTCATCATTCATCTTTTATTATCCAACTAAAAATGCTAAAAATCAAGAGAAAAAAAAGTCTGATTTGTCATTTTCCTATTAATAAGGGATAGGGATGACGTGGAATCACAATTTCATATAATCCCTCATCTTTTAATAGAGGTGTTCGTATAAATATATCTATAATTCATAAAAATTAACATAAATAAACAGAATGAATTTTCGATCAATTAATTTAAACATATCCACCTGTCATGCTATTTGTAAGAATTTTTTTCTATTTAATTGAAGAGAAATATTTTTAAAATATAATTTTTTTCAAAAAAAATATAAAATAAAATTGATTTTGAAAAGGAATGAGGCAACAAGGGAATAACCTTACCAACGTTTAATTATCCTTTGAATAGATACGTTGCTTAATATGTTAATATAAGCAGAGATAGCATGGTTGCCCCAAATTCCAAAAGTTTGATGTAGGCCTGCCCAATGAGCTGTGCCTTGTTATAATTCACAATAACGAGCCATGTTCATTCATATATATTAGTTATATAATAATAAATTACATTTTTTATATTTATTTTTAGCTAAATTTGGTCATTATCCTTTCAAAAATATTCAAATCACATCCTTTTAATGGAAATATTAATTAAAATAGTAATTTTTTAACGATGTTAGTATGGCAACTCCTGTGTAAACCTGATATAAAATTTTAGGCATGTTTTCTAGGCTCGACCTGACTCGAAAAATGGATCTAAAGTTTTTTCCAAGTTCGATCCCGCCCGCCCGTATTAAAAATTTTCTATATAGAAACAAATTTTAAAAATATAATACATCAAATACACTAAAAAATATTAAAATAAATATTTCCCAACAAATTAAAAATACATTAAAAAATAACACTAAGATAGTTGCAATTTAACAAATAAATGCCTCTAAAATAGTGGTAAAATTAACAATAAAATAAAAGTTATACAGTATCTAAAAAATAACAATAAAATAGTAGTAATATAATAGCAAAATGACAGTAAAACAATAGTATACAACATCAAAACAGGAGCGAAATTTTTTTTAGCCAAATTCGGGTCAGGCCCAAATTAAAAAAATTTTACTCAAGGAAACAGATTTTTTGTCTTAACCCATTTTTTGGGCCTGTATTTTTATCAAAATCCTCTTACTTTTTGAGTAAGCCTTCGAGCCTAGGCGGGTGGTCTAGCCCATGATTAAGTCTATTCACGTGACACTCCACATCTATTTATCTTATATGGCATGTCAACAAATAATTTAAATTTTATAAAAATATTTTTAAAAAAAATCGAAATCTAAAAAAAATAATAAAATAAAATAAAGTAAATATGAATTGTGATGCAAATTATCATATTTAAAAATTTAATATTTTATTAAAAATGATTTGAATTTTTAAAAAAATTAATGATTAAATTCGATAATTTTAAAAAGTTAAAGATCAACTTTAACCAAAAAAAGAAATAAATTATATTAGGATAATAGTAAAAAGTATTGTTTTTAGGCACCAATAAAATAATGTCACGTCATTAAATTTTAATGATAACAAATTATTATTATACACTCATCTATATCTAATATTTTTTTCAACTTAATTTAACTTTAATTAAATTACTTAAAATAATTAATTTTTTTAAATTATAAACAAACATATTTTCTTCTTTTACAAATTTTAATCATTTTATTTTTTTTCCATAAGTTAACCTTTTTAATTTTTTGCAACTAATTTAAAAAAAAAACTAGTCATTTTTGTGCAATTTTTCATGTCATTGACACATAATTTTGGTAATTATTTTACCATGACCCCAAACCTAGAATGTCGAACCTTGAACTCAAACTCTAAACTTTAAACCATGAACTTTGAGATTCAGGGTTTGGATTCAGGATTTAAGGTTTAAGGTTTAGGTTTGGGTTTAAGGTTACAGATTTGGGGTTCAAGATTTGGGTTTAATGGTTTAGGGTTATAAGTTTAGATTTAGGTTTAGGGTTCAAAGGTTCGGTATTACGTGTTTGGTGTTCAAGTTTAGGATTTTGGGTTTATGGTTTGAAATTCTAGATTTAGGGTTCATAATTTTGGGTTTGGGGTTCAGGGTAAAAAAATTACCAAAATTATGTGTCAATCACATGAAAAATATTATTGAAATGTCATTAAATAATTCGAAATGGACCATAAATAATGTAATGGGAAGGGTTTATAAAATAATTTTTTATAGATGAGTGTATAATAATAATTTTATGTCTTTAAAATTTGATGACATGACAAAATTTTATTAATATCTAAAAACCTTAATTTTTAAGATCATCCTAATATAAATTATTAAAAAAATAAACATCATTTAAAGCTAAATATTCATTTAAAGTATGGTCGGAACTTGGAAGTAGAGGATTGGGTTAGTGTTTGTAGGATGCATGCCAATCGGTGATATGAAAGGATTCCAGATGCTTACAAGTTACAACCCATTTTTAAGGGGGACCGCATCCCAGAC
The DNA here is from genome assembly GCA_025503065.1 of Gossypium bickii. NCBI lineage: Eukaryota > Viridiplantae > Streptophyta > Magnoliopsida > Malvales > Malvaceae > Gossypium > Gossypium bickii. The sequence goes on from CP106710.1 coordinate 139,312,080, forward strand.
AAATGTCGTCAAAGAAATGCCCTTCCCTTCCTCTTTCTTTTATCACCTTCCATTTGAATTTAATTTTGGATTCAATTTACCTTATTCCATTTGTGCATTTTTTATTTACTTTTTTCCACTTGGGATACGCAACCTCTAAATGTAAAATAAAAATCCACTTCCCATAAAAATACCAAACTGGTGGGGTTTCTTTTTTTAAGGAAAAAAAATGAAAGTGGTGAAATTTATATCCTGTTATGATGGGTTGTAATCATAGTAGCCTTCAATTTCGAAATTTTGTAAATACTTTTTTGGTAAAGCTATCATAAAAGATTTTAGATTAAATAGTAAATTATTTTTATTAAAAATTTATCAATATTTATTATTAAAATTTAATTTATATATATTAGAATGAGGTACATGTAACACATACGTTAAATGTTAATGTCTAATTCTTCTGTCAATCACGTTAATTTTTTAATTTAATGTATAAAAATCATTAATTCTTTTATTTTTTAATAAAAAGGAATAAAATTCAATCTTGTTATAATTTTGGTTGGAAGATAGTGTTAATAAGCCTTCATTCATCCACCAATTTAGCTTTGTTGGGTAGTGGTGTGTAATGGGTAAGACTTTTAGTTCAGGTATAGGCGTTAGTTAGTTCATAATGCATTAATTTATGTTTCCAAAATTGCTTATTCCACATTTCTATTAATAATTATTCCAAAATTCAATAATTTAATTAAGGAAATCAATGAATCGGTTCTAGATTGAACTAGCAGACTTGAGTTAATGGCTCAATGCCAATATTTTATTCCTGCACCAATATTAAACGTTTCATTTTCTAACTATTTTCTTTATGCACATTTCTTCAGTTTCTCTTCAACTTCCTAGTTTGACTGACTATGGACCATCGTTCACACGTGATTACTATATTTAAATATATAAAATTTATTTCCCTAAAAAAAAAAAAAAAAACTCACTAGATTATATCCCACTCACTGTGTGAGTGAAAAAATATGTAATATATTCATAAAAAAAATTTGATATAAAAAAATTATTTTATTTTAATTAAAATGGTAAAATAAAATTTTATATGATTTTATACGAGTCTCATCAATTGTATATATTTTTAAAGATTTAACAAGATATTATTTTGTAAAAATTAATTTTTTATTATTTTATAATTAAATTAAAATCTGATTAAAAAGTGATATCAACTCAATCAAAAATTTTATTATAAATAGATTAAAAAAAAACTTGATAAAACTACAAGAAGGTCCTAAGGAATCAATCAAATATGTAAAACTCAATCAAATATGCGTGGAAGAAAGAAAATTAAGGGAAAAATATTTTTGAGGTATCAATCACTTTTCTTAAGCCTTTAATTTTACCCCTAAAATACAATAAATCATCATAATAATAATAAACAGAGCAGAGTAGTAAAAATAATACATTAAAATATGTGTCTCCTGGTACAAATTATGTTTCTAATATATATTGTATGGCACAAAGTGTGTTGTCATAACACTTTTTCAATATATTTATACATATATTATGGCACAAATTATGTTTCTTATACAAACTTCTTGGCAAAAGGTGTGTTGTGTTATTCCAATATATTTGTACATATTTTATGACACAAGGTAAAGTGAAATATTTTAGAAAAGTCATGTTGGAATTATATAAACCCAATAGGTAAACTCATTTAATTAGTGGGTTAAGTATCTAAGTCAATTATTTAGGCTATAAAAATTTTGTTATTAAAATTTCTTATACCATGTATTTCTTAACAATAGGAAATTAATAATCATGCAAACTATTAATAGATAATAGTTTTTTCTTTTTTTTCAAAGAAGTAACAAATAATGTCTTTGTAATGAACTAATTGAAATTTTAATATATTTCTATTTTATAAGTTGAAATGAGTTAATTAAATTTTTAATCTATTGGAGGATATTTAGGTAAGACGGAGAAGGTGATAAAGATGTGCGATTCATCTCGTTTGATTCAAAACGAGGAACCGTCAAATAATGTGGTCAGACTTGAGAGTAAGAAAGAAAAAAAGAATCACAAGGAATGAGATGAGTAACCTTAAGAAGAAATTCGTTGATATCCAGTTTTTACAGTTCTAATATACTTTTAGTGTCTTATCCCTAGACACTACATGACTAATTGCTATTCGCAGTGACCAAGTGGTATGATTGTACATGTCTAAGTAAAATTGATTTACCCTGTGTCATCTCAAATGGGATGTTGTGACAGGAATTTAATGTGGCAATTATCGAGCAGGGCTCACGCAATTGTTGGCCTGAGGAGTCTCCCCTGAGGGGTTTGTTTGAGCGGTTCTTCCAAGAAGATTGTCCGCACCGTTTATAGGGTGTAACATAATCAAATTCTATTGTGTTATGAGGAAAAATATAGGTTCTTAAAATACTATATTCAAGCCAGCTTTGTCCGAGTATTATTTGCTATTTTCAACTCGTTATACTACACCAATTTCAAGCTGAAATATATGATATGATCGAATGATCATAAAATAAGGTTATCAAAGGATTCAGGATAAACGGTAGGTACGAAGATATAAATAAACTTAAATCTAAATTTTATACAGCCTCCCATCCATCCCTTGTATTATTTCTCAAAGATCTCCATCTTATTCGCAGGCCAACAAGCTCTATGTCGATAATCCAAGTCAAAATATTTGCATTTACAGATGCAATTAATCCCCCATATGCCTGCATTTCATGTATCATTCAATAATTGAAGGTGCCAGGGTGTTAGGGAAGTTGTGCTGACCTTCCGAGGTGCAGTGCCAACTCAAGTTCAATTATTGTGTTATCAGCAGAAGGCTAGACGACATATATCCATGGCAGCCCATAGCCCCCAAGGAATGGCTGTCTTAGCTCCTTTGACAAGAAAGCAATTAGAGGGAATGAAAGTTAGGAAACTTATAGCTAACAATTTATTAATAAACTACATCTGGTAATATGCAAATACATGAAAACCAATCACTTCAACCACCCGCATGCTTGGCACACCTAAATGTTATGTTTACCCACACTTCACTTTTTCCCCCCTTTTGTCCTGAAGTAACTTATTCATGCATTGACACATTTGTATTACACTCCCGAGTTAGTGTAACAAACATGCATGGATGTCTTGTGTAACAAAATACATTTGGTCAGAGGCAATGCATGTGCACAGAAGGTTGTTTTATTATCTAATTAGTTCTCTAGTTGTTAGTCAAGTTGAGCTAGTGGATCCTGCATGGTCCTCCACATCCACAGATGATATATGAAGATATGAAGAGACCAAAGGTGACGGCAGTTTATTAGAAATTCACCCAAAAGGGGATAATTAATACCGAAGACATCTAAATATGCCATTTTTTAATTCAATTCCGTCAGCATAAGCTATATCTCATCATGAAAATAAGTTGAAGTATTCTATGAAAGAAAACCTTCTGGGTCACTTAAGCAAAAGAAGACATGGTGTATATCTGTCGGCCTGAAACTTTTACTTCAGGCCATGACCCAATAAGCTGCAGCAAATATGCAGCAAATTTTGTTTTCGGTCTCAGGTTCACAAATTCAAGCATTAATCACCAAACAGTTTTAGATGCCAAATTGCTATGACGACTACATCAATATCAACATAATATGGAATAGACAATCCAAACGGGTTGATAGAAATTAAGACAGCTGGTCAAGAACTTGCTTCAACAGAAAAACTTCTACCACCTTGTCACAACGACTTTTACTATAAAGAGGAACCGATAAACCGGATTAGCACTGGTCCAATATGAAGACACTTTGCCTAAGAATCAGGTCAATGAATAATTTTCACTCCTGTTGATAATTTATTTAATGAAAAGGAATGACGATAGTATTCTAAATGGACAAATAAGGGTTCACCTTTGAAAATCTTAAGCCTGCAACAGTCAGCCATATTTTTCTATGGTGATCTTTTGATGAATTTCCACATGATATTAATCAATTTTAAACTAGGGCAAAGATAACAAACTTACTGTGCATGATTACTGAATCGCCTTTTCACCAATGACACAATAACAGTAACATCATCAAGCTTGCCGCCGCTATATCCCACATACCCAGCTGCTTGCACTTCATCTGACAATGGGCTCCTCACCAATGATAACTGACCAACCTCTTGCGCTCCAGTTGCCAAGAGTTCTGCTATTTCCTGCCCATTAAATAAATGTTGGGGTTACCATGCACATAAGACTATCTTATCATGTCACACATGCACCTTATGCATTTTACTACTATATTTGGGAAAGGAGATGCAAATGGAAAAAAACAGTGATAAGCACCTGGGGCCTTAAACTCTCTTCCAATGATTTGGAGACAATTGAAACTATATCTCGCTCGTAAAGATTATCAAAAAGTCCATCAGTTGCAGTGATAATCACATCTTTTTCATACAAGTCAACTTTGTAAACCTGAACCAGCAGCCGAAAAAGATTGACCCATATTATTTTACCTCCATACAAGGAGGAAATGGGAAAGGGGGAGAAAAGAACCTTTTAACTTCACCTTCTAACATAAAGGAAACTCAATATATGTTTGGAAAAGAAGATATAGGATCATATCAGCTTTTCAAAGTGTAGGAGACAATTACAAATATATTTTTATCTTTTGTATGCAATAATAAGATTTTTTATCTTATTAGAAATGGAATTCAAACAGAATACCTCTACAAAGTCAGAGGGTTGATCTCCTCTTGCAATCCGTACAGGAAAAGCCAACTCATAAACCATCGGAGAAGACCTCTTAAACACGGCACCGTTTCTTATGATCATGAAGCCTGAATCACCAATATTTGCCACATGGAGAGCCTGCAGATTTATAGAGGCATAGTCTTCCAAGTATGAGTTGTAAAAAGGAACACCAAGTTCATTCTCAGCCTCTTCTTTTTTGAATTATAATTAAATCAAGCCATTATATCATTGAGAAAAGAAATATATTCATTCCCACAAAGTTGATTGACTAGCTAATAATTAGCATCAGTCGTCAGTTCATGCATATTTTGACAACAGTAGTTTTACTAATCATAATACACAGAAGATAAATTTCAGTGTAAGCACGAACATTATGAACTTTTGGAAATATTTTGTCTTTAGATCCAATAGCAATATGAACTACTCTATTTCAATTAGACTAGTGGAATATGAAGAATCCTTTTTGTATATGATTAGTAATATTCCTACGTCAAAAAAGCAATCTTTTGGAAAAATCATTATTCATTCAAATAAGACTCTCAATAAGAATTTGAAAATGTTTTATTAACTCATTAACCTTGTACTTTGCGCAGACAAAAAGTTCAGAGAAAAAAATTCAGAAAAGTTGAGCAATTAAGTTTTCATCAAATGACAAATCTATTTGTATATCAAGTTACCATTCCTCTAGTGAAGTTAATTAGGTTTGCTTATATTTCTCGACTCAAGGCTTGTTAGTAAAATCCTAGACTTGTTTGCAAACTGTGAGTCTTAGTTTGGTTAGGATTAGGTTGTAAGTTAATTCTATGATATAATGACTAATTGAAATTTGCATTTGAAGAAAAGCGTGTCAAGTTGAAGGACAACATACCTGATCATCAAAGTAAGCAACCAAAACCGTAGACGAACCACAAGATTGAGTATTTGCTGCAGCTCTATTAAGGATCTCAACTGGGTCAGTTATTGGAACTCCATTTCTATGAGACACAATTCTTTCACAGTTTTCCATAAGTTCTTTTGCATATATTCCAACACTAATCCCTGAAGGATAAGATAGGAAACAAATAATTCAGTCCAGACATTGCAAAACATACGATGACATTTATTATGCGTTCCGGTATGCTGCCAGGGATTCAACATATATTTAATGTAAATTTGATATATTTCCTAGCAACTCTTTCCTGGTTTGCAGTGCAAGGATAAAAATGAAACATAAACTCATACCATACAAAGAATTGGTCCTGGTGAAAACAAAAATGAGGATAATCAAAAAGAAGAATACCTTCAAATAACCACTGACCAACTCCATCAGCAACACCTAGCCAATTCTGGCAGGCAATAAAATAGGCATCCTCTCCACCTGCGAAGGCCTGGAATTATTACTATTTGAATTACTCAAACAGAATTCTCAAACTCAAGTCAAATATACATCAAAGTGCCCAAGCAACTGATATCTTTCAAAATTAAAAAATTTTAAGGTATTAATTGTTACTTTTACATCCAAAGTTCATTAAGCTACTCTCAATAACGAGAGATGCATTTTTTTGGCATTATATTGATCTGAAATGTTAAAAAGTCAAGCTAGACAAAACCTGACGGTAAATTTAACAAAGAGTTTTGATTTATTTTTATCCACTTTGACCATAATTCCAAAGTTTACATGATTCTGGCAAATTTTAACAATTAGTTGAAGAGGTAAAACTGATTATGACTATCCTAAGTACCTTAGTCGGATTTGACAACAGAGCAGCACCAGAATATAAGAAAAATCCTGCTGTTGAGATTTCCTCCCTGTTTGAACACATTCAGAGAAAAAAAAGTTGAGGATGTAAGAGAGCTTGTCAAAATGTAGAAGGGAGAAAGATCAACCAATTATTTAAAAGAGTAAATCATAGAGAACAGCAACAATCTGGCCAAAAGACAAGCATAAGTAGAAAATTTTCAACCTGAACTCGATGCAATGATCTATAAGAAATAACTGATGCAGTGATCTATAAGATAGACAGGAACCTCTTTGTGGATTCGTTTGACAATAGAGTAGTTTACCTTTCCAAAGTTCCACCAGACTGTAACTCTACACCTTTAAGCATTTTCAGCTGTCTGACTTTGTTATCACTTTGTGCATGAGCCTCAGTTATCTCTGCTTGGGAAATTGAGAAAGCCATACCCTCATCCAACTACAAACAACAAATATACATATTACTCCAGGCAATTTGATTTGAGAGCACAAATAAATTCAGATCCTCAATGAGTGAGTTCTTTGCTTGCGATGATAATGCAATAGGCTTCAAAATAAAGCATTATATAGACAAAAACCGGTGACATGCACAAGCAGGCAGCATTTGACAATTAGGACGGAAAAACCATATGAAGCCCAATCAATATTTTTTTAAGGCAGTTCTGGGTTTCTGGAACTTAATAAAGCATAAAACTCTGAAGAAAATAAAAATATTTACCAACAACTAGTCATACTCATGAGAATTCCACAATTTTAAAGACGTTTTTCAGAAAATTAAACCCAAAACATGCCCAAGTCTTGTATTGTAACTCTATATTAGATAGTTAAATCCTAAATCCACTTGTATTGCTTTGCTGATAATAACAGAACTTCTCTAGCAACTAGACAGCCAGAATATTTAGATAAAGCACATATTTTATATTTGAATCTTGGCTTAGTCACACAAAAACAGGATCCTTAAGGTGATATTCTTTAGGCCTTAGTCTTAACAGCTTTGATGGCATAAAAAAGCAATAAGGATTATTGATGATTACTTTCTATGTAAAATTATTTGACCTAGGAGAAGAGGGAAAACCATTCAATATCCCATCATCAATTTTGTTATTATTTTTAGTATTACATTTATATAATTTGACTGGGATATCCAAATTGAATAAAAACACTCAAAAGGGACAAGTTGTAGCTGCTAATATAAACAAAAATAGAGAACTAACCATTTTTGAGCTCTTGACTATGTCGTTATCAACAGATTGATTCGTTGTTGTATGGACTGTAGCCTCATTGAGAATTGACTCAACCTCAGATAAAGTGGAGTTCAACTTAATTTCACCAACTTCACCTTCAGTCGCATCCTCTATCATCACTAACATTTTTGATGCATTTATGCCTTGTTTATTGCTATGTTCTTTGGAAGGCACAGATTTTTGAGCAACTTCTTCACCAGCATCATCCTTTCCGCTTTCCTGGAACTCAAGATTATTAGGCATTTCAATATTGGAGCAGGCTCCTAAAGAAGAAGATTGAATTTCAATTTCACTTTCAATGCTATTTTCAGAATCTGCTACTTGAGCACAAACCTCTTCCACTGCTAAGTCCATCTTAGATTCCATATTCAAAGTAATACCTTCAATTTTACCAATTCTCTCACCATTTTCCCCGGCACCACTGTTATCTTCCTCCTCCAGCTTAACCCTGTGAGGAACTTCGCTTTTGGAACTAAGCTCTAAAGAAGCTAATTCAGTTCTAGTTTCACTTCCACTAGCAGGAGCTTCCAATGGAGGAGAAGCCTTTTCTAAATCAGGAACTAAAGCCATCTTAGACTCCATATTCGAAGTAGTACACTCAAATTTACCAATTCTTTCACCTTTTTCCTCACAACTAGTGTCTTCTTCCTCTTCCAACTTAACACTCTGGGGATCTTCACTTTTGGAACCGGACTCTAAAGGAGCTAATTCAGTTGTAATTTCACTTTCAATGGCAGAAGCTTCCAGTGGAGGAGAAGCCTTTTCTGTATCAGCAACTAAAGCTATCTTAGACTCCGTATTCAAAATAGTACACTCAATTTTACCAATTCCCTGACCTTCTTCCTCAGCACCAGTATTTTCTTCCTTTTCCAACTTAACACTTTGGGGAACTTTACTTTTGGAACTGGACTCTGAAGGAGCTAATTCAGTTGTAATTTCACTTTCAATAGCAAAAGCTTCCAGTGGAGGAGAAGCCTTTTCTGTATCAGGAACTAAAGCCATCTTAGACTCTGTATTCAAAATAGTACACTCAATTTTACCAGTTCCCTCACCTTTTTCCTCAGCACCAGCATTTTCATCCTCTTCCAACTTAACACTGTGGGGAACTTCACTTTTGGAACTGGACTCTGAAGGAGCTAATTCAGTTGTAATTTCACTTTCAATAGCAGAAACTTCAAGTGGAAGCGAAGCCTTTTCTGTATCAAGAACTAAAGCCATCTTAGACTCTGTATTCAAAATAGGACACTCAATTTTACCAAATCCCTCACCATTTTCCTCAGCACCAGCGTTTTCTTCTTCTTCCAACTTAACACTGTGGGGAACTTCACTTTCCAAACCAGACTCTGAAGGAGCCAATTCAGTTGTAATTTCACTTCCAACATCAGAAGCTCCCAGTGGGGGAGAAACCTTTTCCATATCAGGAGCTAAATCCATCTTTGATACCATATTCAGAGCAGTATCCTCAGTTTTACCATCATTCTCACCACTTCCTTCAGAACCACCCTTATTTGTCTCCTGTAACTTAACACCATGGGGCACTTCAAATTCGGAACCCAACTCTGGAGAACCTATTAGAGTAGTAGTTTCACCTTCAACAACAGAAGCTGTCAATGGAGTAGAAACCATTTCTACATGATGAACTAATTCCTGATCTAATGCCACATTCAATTTACTAGAACCCTCAGTTTTACTAATGCACTCACCATTTTCCTTGGGGACAACATTATTTTCTACTTTTACAACATCCCCAAGCTCATCAGGTTGATCTTTAGTATTTATATTCTTAGAAGAATCAACTGATTTTTTCTCAACCTTTCTGTCATCACTGACAACAGAGGCAGGTTTCTCTTTAACAACTTCAGTTACTTTGGTTGCATTTCGTCTTAGTTTTCTCTTAGGTTGAGATTTAACCTGAAAATTACGGCCAACTTTCTTCTTCATAGGTTCTACAGCTACAGCATCTCCATCAGAAACACCAACCGCTTTAATACTGCTCATATCTACCATGTCCAAATCTTTGCCACCAACTTTGGCAACAACCTTAGCACTTTCATCGGTTGTTTGCGTTTGATCTTCAATTATTGCCATTTCACTCGCATTTCCAAACCGGAAGATAACGCTGCCATCAGAATGCTCTGCACATTTCACCAACACTCACAATTATCCTAACAAACAAAATTTAATCTAAGCTTGTTTACTTGAAATTCACCAGTTATTAAAAATGCAACACCCTTTCAAACATCTTAAATAATGTTGTTCTTAACAATAGTTGATTCAACAAACAGTAGATTCGAATTCGATCATTCGAAAATAAACAAAAAAAAAAAAAAAGGAATTAAAGTGATCATTTTAAACGGCGTACCGGTTGCTGAAATGATATCTACATCAGCAGAAACGGAATCAGAACTTGAGCACTTGGAAACGACGAACTGGTGATTGAATTTAAGTTTGGGAGGAGAGAAGCGAAGTGTGTGAAAATGCAATGGAGGGGAGCGGAAGCGCCAGAATAGTGAGTTGTTGCAGCTGGGAAAACTCATGGAGCGAGCTTCAAGAGAGGCGAAGAAGAAAGGATCGGCAGCCATTGCAAAATTTATACTACCATTTTACAAAAGACTAAACGCAACGGTGAAAGCTTATTTTAGAATGAGTTTAAGCTTTAAAGCTGGGGAATTCATAGCTTATTCTACTGTTCTTAGCGTGATATTATGGATAAGGAGAATGATTGAAGGTGGGGATCGGCTGCTGATGACCAGGGGTTGAAATCTACAGTTTTACACGTGTCAGAAGAAGAAAATATTAGTAGGAAAAATTAACAAAAGAGAAAAAAAATTAGAGCACATATTTTTTTCCCCACATTTTCTTTTTGATGCCACAAATAGTAGTGCCTAGTTGGGGGATGTTGTTGCGATTTTGGTGATGAGGTCCCTTGTTCTCAGTAGAAATGGCAACAGTGCAGATCAAAATTTCTTTTTGAGTAAAACAGTAAGAATAAGTTAGATAATAAATTACCGGCGGTTAAAATTTTTAAGATTACACGTGTTCACATGCTTTAATCATGAATTAGTTATAAACTATCATAATTTTGAGTCACTTATATTATTTGTTTATGGTAAAGAAAAAGAAAATATTTTTGTTTATTTTGAAGAGGTTTTATTTTTTAAGAGTTTTTACTAACCTTTTAATTTCAAGTTTAAATTTTTACTAAGTATTTTTGTCTAATTATTTTAGAACATATGTGTTAAATAAATTTTTTTCTCGTGTTATTACACCAATAACCTATGTAGCACTAATATTTATATTTTTTTTCCTTAATTTAGCCTTTAATTTTTTAAGCAAAATTTGGCATTAACCTTTTAAAAAAATCAATTTTGACTATCAATATTTTAAAAAGAGTTGAAATTATTTTTTTTTTTTTTACTAAAACCTTAAAATTGTAAACCATTACAACTCACATATTAATCCACTTGTACTTCATTTTTTTTTAAATTTTTATTAGCTTTATATACATATTGAACTTTGTTGAACATTTTTATCATTTTTAAATTATTTGTCAACGTGACATATAAGATAAATAGTATCATGTCAACATGAAATACACATCAACTAGCACACGGGTTGCCACATTAACATTGTTAAAAAAATAATTTTTTAGTCAGTGTTTCCATTAAAAAAAGGGATTTGAGTTTTTTTTTTTTAAGTTAATGGTCAAATTTAGCTTAAAAAAAAAGAATAAATGCTAAATTGACAAAAGAAATAAATATTGAGGGATAAATTTATCATTGTACATTTAATTAATGAAATGTAACATTAGTTAAAAGTTTAATTTATTAAATTAGTTTTTCAACCCACGCTTCACGTTGAGTTCATTATTTTTGGGCTAAATAGTTAAAATTCAAATGTTACGATATATTCTAAGTTTTTGTACTCTCTCTATATTTGACATTTAATTCCATTTTTTATTTTTAAGAATTTTGTCTATCTATTTTTCGAATTTAAATATTCAAGTCTAATTATTAACTCCATTAAATTTATTGATGCGACATTCTAAAATTTTTAGAAAAAGTACTTACTAGATAATCATGTCGCAAAAAATGACGTCATAATGGACTTGAATTTAACAAAAAGTTTAACAATGTTAACAATTTTTTAAATTTATTTAATTAGAATAAAATATTTAGATAAACCAATGGCATTATAAACATTGAGGTACCAAATTATATAAGAAAAATTTAATTATAAAGATCAGATCTCAAATTTTAATGTAGTATAGAGACCAAAGTTGATATTTGACTTTCTTTTACATAATTAAAAAGTAAAAGGGTACCAAAATTGAAAATTTACTATTATTGTTAAAAATATAAAAAAATAAAAGTAAACAATATTCAGAGGTGATACACTTCAATAGGCTTAAATAAGAGTTAATACATTTTAATATACTTGAACTCGTATTTTCCTGTAAACAAAATTTAGTAGAAGGCTTTATCCAATAGCAAAAATTTAGCTGCAGTTGGTTGCGAGTTTCGAGCGCCCAGTTTATCTGTTATGCTCATTTGAGCTAATAAATGGAGGTCTAGTTATTTAGAAACTTCCAACATAGAATCTCAAATTCTATTTGTTAGGCAATTCATATGAAATCAAAGATACTTACATATGTTAGAAAAAAAAAAACTAAGTACAGAGATCGTTAATCAAATAAAAAAAAGAACATGATTGGTCAAATGTAGAAGAGCCGTGAGAGAGTAATTTCAGCAATGGCGAGCTAACTAGCTAAGGTGAAGAAGACAAAAGGCGAGTGAGTTCATCAGAGAGTGGAGGCCTTGAAAGTGTTGTCAAAGACAGAACAAAATCCTTTGGAACCAAACACTTTTCTTCTATGTAAAGCTTTTCTTGTACCTTTGAAGATGTTACAATTTGCATGCTTTCCTTGTCCTTGCGATTCCCTTCCTTATTTTCCTGCATTTGTAATTAAACCCCTTAATTTGCTTATTTTACCAATCATATAATGGTAAAAATATCTCTCCAATCCCTCTCAATTGGTCCCTTTAAAAAAAAGAGAGCAATTTAATCTCTGTCAATTTTAAACATGAACAACTAAAGATAATTTTCGTCAATCGTACATAATTTTGATTGGTATAACAGCACATTTAGCCCTTGATGTTTACATGTTTTGTCAATTTGATCTTGGTTCTAAAAGATTCAACAAATTTAGGCTCAACATTTGCACATATACACAAATGTTATAAGCTAAATTTGTCAAGTCGGGATCACATTGACAAAATGTCTAAATTTTGAGAGCTAAATTTGTTATTATAGCAATCAAAATTGCGTACAATTGATGAAAAACATTAATGTCTGGATTAGTACTGTTCTTTAATTGCTCACTTTTGAAATTAACAAAAATTAAATACTCTAATTTAAAAAAAAAACAATTAGAAGAAAATCTAGGTTTCTATATACCTGGGGTAGAGGAAACTGAATTTTTCCTTTTTCCCTTTTTTAAAAAAAAAATAAAAGATGACAGTAATCTAATTACAAAAATAAAATAAAATAAAATAAAAGCAAAAAAATGTAAGAAATAGCCGAGAAAATTACTGGAAAGGAGTTCATAAGTTGAAGGATTCCAAGTTGAGCTTGTAAATACTTGACATATTTAAAAGCAGCTTGAAGCATTTCAGCAGTGTTCATCTTAGTCCCACCAGGTACAAGCTTCCCAAGTTCTTGAGTCTTCTTAGTTATCTTCCTCCTCCGCTCTCTCGCCGCAATGCTTTGTACCGACACACACTTTTCATCGCTAATTTTCTTACAGTTTCCCACTGTGTGTGTTCCTTCCAAGTTATAAACACCATTCATGCTTTGAGGGCATGAATTTAGAGCAACCCCATCAAAGAAACTCGGCATCAAACAATGATCTTCGATGAGTTTGTGGCGTTTTGGGCATGGATAAGAGCTGAAGTTATCGTATGCGGTGATTAAAGGGTCGTAAGGGAGTAAAGGGGCACTGTAGTAGTTTTCAGGGTGAAGGAAATTGTTGTTTAGGTCAATGCAAGGATCGAGAAAAGTTAAAGGGAGCTCAAATGGTGGATCACAGTAATACTGAAGATGCTGTTGTTGTTGTTCATGATGATCATCAGCTTGAACTGCTTTTGTAATTTGATGAGTTGGTTCCGAGTTAAAATTCTGAACATTGGTTTCGCAGTTGGAGTAATATGAACTTAAAACCATGGTAGTTGTTGAAAAGGAAAACAAGCAAAACCAGAAATGCAAACGGGAAAACAATTACAAGGAAACTTAGAAAGGGATTTCAAGGATGGAAAATTGTCAAAAGTTTCAGTGGTTCTTGACCTGTCGAGACTGGAGACACAAAGAGATTTTTTATTTTTTAGAAGACACTTGATAAAATCACGAGAAAAAATGAAAAAAAAAAAAAAAAACTGAATGTGAGAGAAAGAGAGTGGTAGGTTGAGATAAAATAGGAAAGATGGGTTAAGGTAGTTAACTGTCTCCTAAAAACGCTAGGGTTCTTTTTCCCCTTCCTATTAAAGAAACTGAAAAACAAAGATCCTTTTCCGCGCTTTGGTGGCGGCTGCCATGCATACTCGTTGGATTCATTTATTGGATTAATGTAGCTTTGATACTTGAACTTACTTGAGATTTTTTAAAATTTGGCTTCAATATTTAATTTGATACCCAAATCAAATAGAATCATGTAACTAAAAAATATTTAGCACGTGTGCTCTAGTAAAAAGATATAAGTATTAGGACAAAAAAATTAAGTACCAAATTAAGTGTTGAAACTAAACGTAAGTACTTAATTGAAGCAAAAAATAATTCAAGAATCAATTTTTTTTTAAAAAAAAAACTTAGGTACTCAAATAGTGCGTAAGTTTTAGATTTAGTTCTTTTACTTTAATTTTGTAAATTTTAGTTCATGTACTTTTCGAATTGGTCAATTTTAGTTTGTATTATTTTCAAAATTTGAAATTTCAATACTGACCCAAATAGTAGTAGTTAAATTTGGTTAAATTATTATATCAATTATGTACCAAGCATAAAGTTGTTCAAGTAGTTCATGTTTTTCAATTGCATCATTTTTAATTCATATGCTTTTCGAATTTTAGCCTTAACACAAATGAAACAGTTAAATTCATTAATTAAATTTCTTTTTAGTAATATGTAGAAATAAAAAAATACATTTTATTACATATAATAATATGTTTGTGGAATCATTTTTTTGAAAATAAAAAAAAACTTAACAAATTTAATATTTATCATTTAGTTAGTATTAAAATACCAAATTTAAAAAAAATATAAAAATTAAAAATGAAGAAATGAAAATAAAGAGAATAAACTCATAAAAAAAGGAAAGCACAATTTAACTTTGATTTTATTGATCAATCCAGTCCTTTTTTTATAACCATCGTAAATACTTGGAGCCCTTTGTAGCTTCACCACGGCAGTGTTGTAGTTGGTTTTTTTTTTTTTTATTTGAACTTAATAATTAGATCTATTTTGATATTTAAATTTGAAGTTTGTCAAAATTCGATGATGTGATCAGTGTTATTGAAACAAGAATAGATTGGACGAATAAAAAATTGATTGATATAATGTTTGAACAAAGGGGTTGAACCAATTGATTGGAAAACTACTTAAAATTGATAAAAATCGAAAACTAAAATAAATATAAACAGTTGAACAAGTTGAATCGATTTATTAATTTTTTTATATTTTTATGAATTTTTATTATTTATTTAATTGTTCTTAGTTTGGCGGTTGAACAAATTGACCTAGTTGAATTGGGAACATGTTTGTCTTTATTAATTGAATGTGACATTCTGAGATTGCACTATATCATCATTTGAAAATTTAATAAGTATAGGTACCAAAGTGTACCTAGTTGCCAAGTTAAGAGACCAAAAATTATATTATCTCTTGCTAAAAGTAGTGTATGAATTTATATTATAAAACTGTTTGATATATATTTAGTAAAAATTAAGCATGAATATAATTATTTTGTTTGATAATAGTAAATCTTGGATTTTTAAAATTTATTTATTTTATTATTTTAATCTTATTAATATAATATTATTTATTTTATTTTGAATTTTATTTTGAATATTTTAATTTTTAATAAAATGAGGATTTAATTTATTTCAAAAATAATATTCTTAATATTTTCCAGGTTAAGTCATAAGCAGTTATCAAACACAATTAAAAAAATATTCTTAAAATTTTAATATGGTTATCAAACACAATTAAAAAATTTATTGTTGAAATTTTTAATAGTTTGTTAGACATACTCTATGTTAAAATATGCCATAGGTCCTTGTACTTTTCACAAATTTGAAATTTAGTCTCTGTACTTTTATTTCAAGAAAACTTTACTTTTTAGATCTCAAAATTTAGGTTTAACTATTAACAATTCATTTATTTTTGGTTAAATTTATTGGTGTAACATTTTAGAATAAGAAAAATACTTACTTGATACTCATGTAATTAAAAAAATGACATTGTAATAAACTTAAATTTAATTAAATAATTTTAGCAGAATTAACAATTTAACCTTAATTTTGAAATATAAAAAATATAAAAACTAAATCCCTAATTTATAAAAAAATGTAAAAACTTGCCGCATATTTTAAACACAGAATTAAATTATTTGAAATTTCCCATTTTATATTTTTATTTTTTGGGGTTTACCATGAAAAAACCAGTCATTGAGAATGTATTTTAGAGAAATAGGGATTAAACTGACATGCAATTTTTTTTTTTGAAAATAACTGACTTGCAAGTTTTATTTATGAGGACAATGACCAAAGACTTCATAAATTCAAAGCATCCAAGAAAAGAAAAGAAAAAATCAAAATGATCCATATATGCGATATTTAATATATAGACAATGAATATCACATATTAAAAAATAATTATTTGCTCAAAAAAAATGTTTATATTAAATAGTTATGAAAACAGTCAACACCCAATGGCAAATTGATTTATGATACTCTTACATGTTATATTTTTATATAAATTTGATAAAAAATAATGTACAAACATGAGAGCTTAGACCTTATATCTTAAATTTGAGATCGTGAATTATTATTTTAATTATAATTAATGATATTAAATTATATTTAAATAAAATTATTAATATTTATTTATAATTTTTTACAATTTTATTTAATGATGATATGTTTTGTGACTGCATTAAATATTTGCTGGTATAAATAATTATTAATAAATGATAAGACAGTCACCTATTAAAAAATAATTATATGTATTTTTAATAAATTTAAAATTGTCATTACTTTATTACCATATGTTATAACATAATTCACTCAATAATATATAAATTACAATATATTAAATACAAACATATATTTTTGTAATTACTATTATTGTAGGGGGAAGGTTAATTATCATATGGAGGAAAACAGGACCCACAAGGGTGAATCATATCCAGGAATCAAAGGATCAAAAACAAGAAGAGGCCAATACAGGTTCCACGTGTTTGGGAGCAACATAGAGATGTAGATTGACCTTAACTCCCCATTGGTCCGAAATCTATCCTCCTTACTCCCTTAGATTTCCTCTTTAGATTTCATCATCCTACTTGTCTTTCTACAAATCCTTTGATTCCCACCATTTTCCACCACAAGCGTGTCCAGAAGGTTCAGAGATTTTAGAGAGAACAAAAAACAATGGCTGCTACATCTGGGGCTGTACTAAATGGATTAGGCTCTTCATTTCTTTGTGGGGGAAAGAGGAGCCAAGCCCTTTTGGGTGCTAGCATTGGGGCCAAAGGCTCGCCCTCCCCTGCTGCTGGAACTAGAAAGTTGATCGTTGTGGCAGCCGCCGCACCTAAAAAGTCTTGGATCCCTGCTGTTAAAGGTGGTGGCAACTTCATTGACCCTGAGTGGCTCGATGGATCGTATGTGTTCTTTTTCCCTTTAAATCTCCCCTTCCCCTTGTTATAGTCTTTGTGGTTTGCAGTTCTTAGTATAAAGTTTGCTTTTTCAGGCTCCCTGGAGACTACGGATTTGACCCACTAGGTCTTGGAAAAGACCCAGCATTCCTCAAATGGTACCGAGAAGCTGAGCTGATCCATGGACGTTGGGCCATGGCTGCTGTCGTCGGCATCTTCGTCGGCCAAGCTTGGAGTGGCATTCCATGGTTCGAGGCAGGAGCTGACCCAGGTGCGATAGCTCCATTCTCTTTCGGCTCACTTCTTGGTACTCAGCTCATCCTTATGGGTTGGGTTGAAAGCAAGCGGTGGGTTGATTTCTTCAACCCCCAATCACAATCAGTGGAATGGGCAACTCCATGGTCTAAGACCGCTGAGAACTTCGCCAACGCCACAGGTGAGCAAGGGTACCCAGGAGGCAAGTTCTTTGACCCACTGGGCCTAGCAGGAACCATCCAGAATGGGGTCTACGTCCCTGATTTTGACAAGCTCGAGAGACTTAAGCTTGCTGAGATTAAGCATGCTAGAATTGCGATGTTAGCCATGTTGATTTTCTACTTTGAGGCTGGCCAAGGAAAGACACCCCTTGGTGCTCTTGGATTGTAAAAGAAAACTTTAAGGATCTGTTTGGATGTAGATAACTGAGTTATGTCTTGGACGTAAGGAGAGTTGAGCAAGAAAAAAACTGGAAATGATGTTTGTTGAGCTGATGAGTTCCCTCAATAGTTCAAAATTCTAAAGTAAAATGTCTAATGTTCATTGATTAAATACAGATTCTGTCTACTGATGTAGTATACTATCATTTCCATGGAATTTCTCAGACATAATGAAAGGTGAATTTGCTAAAAATTAAAGAGAACAATTCAGGAACCATCTGGTAATAATATTCATGGAAAAAAAAAAAAGGACATATTTGTTAGTTTCTCATGGAAATTACTAATTTATATGTTCCAATTGATCTAACATAAAAATCTTAAAATTTTGGCAGAAAAAAAAAAAAAAAAAAACCCTTAAAAATGAAAATGTGTGCCAACATGCTATCCGTCTAATTATAAAATGGTTCTTCTGATTGTTAGATCCAAAACTGATAACTGCAAATAGAAACTTGGTAATGACTAACTGCTTCAAGCTCGAATATAGAATAAAGCAGAAAAAAAATCAACACTAGATATGTTTAAGCAATTTTGTTTTTAACATATGTGTAGTTTTACATAGAGAGATAACTCACTATCTTAACGTCTTGTACAACGAATGATTATAAGCATTAACACTCGTTAGGTTAGCAACCTCACTTTTGCGCCTAATATCTAAATATTCTAAGTTTTCACCTGAAAACTTTAAGATATCAACCAATTGACTCGCTTGATTACTTACACTATACACTTTAAAAAACAAATTCTAAATAACAAAATAAATGCTAAAATTCTCCACAAGCCTTTCAATGTATAAGATTTTAAGGCTTGTTAAGATAAAAATTAATTACAATCAAATTCTCATTAAAATAATAAGATAATCAGCATAAATAATATCTTCAATATGACTAGAATAAGTCTTCAAATCTTCAGAATAGGTTACAAAGTTACCCGGGTCAATCAAAGTTGGTTTGCTTGGTTTAATCCAAATCAATCTTCAAAATATATTGCTATGAATAATTTGAATACCAAATATGGGCTAAAAACATCCAAAGTAACAACTAAAATAAAAACACAAAGATTTTTGTTGCCAAAATTTGTTAAATTAAACATGGTAAATTTTTTGAGCAAGTATAGTCTAAACTAATTGACACTGGTCAAAGCATTGCTCAAAAACTACCTCAACAATCTCTCTCTTTGGCAAAATTTTGAACAAAATCATCATAAGAGAACATATTAAACACCAAATAAAAATGCCCTCTTAAGAAACTTTCCTTTAATCAAACAAACTTAACAATCTGATGCACCCTGACATGCATGCACTGGGGCTTAGAATGAACACTAAAACACCCCAGACTTCCTCATCTTTTATTTGTATTTTAAAATACAAAAATCTTGGTCAAAGGTCAAACTTCCTTTTTATATGTTTGTTTCAAAGGCTTAAAATCATCTCATCACCACCCATTCTCTATTAAACTATAAAAAAATGTGTCAAATGATGGGCAGAATGATAATTTTCACCCCTTGAGTCCAAAACTTGAAAAATGACTTAAAAATGTGATCACCTGACCTTCCTAGGATTTAAATCCTAATAATTTCAAATAAATCAAATTTCTCATATAGCATTTCAGATAGATATTCAAAGAAATTTGGAATGTTAGAGGAAAATTATTAGAAGGAAAGATTTGATTAATTCCTAGCTTTGTACTGATTGGGAGTTATTAATGTACAGGGTAGTGATTTGTTGTACATGAAAGTCGTAATGTAGCACAACTTTGCTTCTGGATAGTGAAAGAAAACATTTACAGAAAAAAAAAGGAGTAAAATTAAGATTGGCAAAAAAAAAAAAAAAAAATCTTTTGCAATGAGGAGGGAAAATATGAACATGTTTTCAACATGCATTTTGCCCCATTATTTTTAGTAATGATTTTTCTTTTTGGACAAATTTGCCTAATTAGTTAATTGGCTGGCCAAGAGAGACCACCAACTCCACTTGTAGCCATTTTTTTTTTAATTCAACAAGGCTTAATATAAACATAGATGACTATAAATATCAATCCAATTTGTAAAAATATATTATGCTATGAAATTAGGAGGATTCACTTTAAAATTTTAAAAGATTTATGATGTCCTAATAAATAAAAAATAATTAATAACTCTTATAAAGTATTTTTTGAAAAATAATTTTTTATATAAAACCTTTAAGTTTTTTTTTTCACTATTTAAAATATAAAATATTTTTATATTATAAAAAATTAAAATTAATTATAAATTAAATAAGCAATAGAATTCCATTGGGTTTGAGTATTTTTTAAATTTAAATTGGTTTTTAATTTCTCAATTATTTTTTACTCAGCCTAAAAAAATATTAATTCTCAACCCCATTTCAGATATAATCTTTCACTTATATTAATTTACGTCATTATTGTTTTCAACCTTACTTTCACAATTTCACATTGCCTTGTTAAAATATGAACTTAAGCATCGAAAATCTAATTAAAGTATGAATTCCTACATTGACTATCTTTATCTTTTAAAGAATCCCCACCTATCACATCTAGGCATCAACAACAACTTATGTGATAAAAATCATTAAATCAATGAAGGCGTAGCAGATTTTTGTTGTAGTGAGTCTTTCATCGTCATACTTACATTCACGGCATAAATTTTTATTTTAGTTAAACTGACGTATTTTTCATATTCATTTTATATGTACGATAATTAAATTTTTAGAAATTCATACTATATTTTTTATCTTTAGAATTTGAACTTAAATTCTTTTTTTAAGAGAATAATGTATTTTTTTATAAAAAAATTTTTGCTTTATCAAGAAATTATTAATGATTAATAAAATAACCTGAAATATTTTGCATTGGTTAAAAGTGCTTATAGAATTAATTTCTTTACGTTGGAGTAGAAATATGGAGACGATAGCAGCCAGGCAGAGAGCCATGTTGAGAATTTTCTCGACAATTACATGCGTTGCATGTTTTATGGATACCCATCGAATTAATTAACATAGACAAAATCCATAGCTTTTCAAAACAAAAGGTCAGCAATTCCAGCTACGAACAAATTAGGCTGCTTTTAAGCAATCTCACTTAATAAATTGATATAGACACACGCATATCTGATTGTATAAATCAAGTGCTTCCCTTCGATCAGTCACTTGCGTATCTATCCATAAACACATATCTGATTGTATTATTTTGAATGAAGAGCTTTTACTTTTTACCAGCTTACGCTGATAAAAACATCAAATTATGTTTGGTTTAATTAACTTTAGAACAAACTTTGCGGATTTCACCCACAGTGCCTGCCTTCACTTCAATGTTACTCATCTTCACCATCGACCTTCCAAATTCAATGTTAAAGGTCAATCCAAGTAAGCCTCTAATGCCCAAGAATCGTTGGACAAAGGTCTTGGTGGAAGCATCAGTCCATAACCTTTGATCAGATTCCAGTATTCCCTTCCCATCTCTCAAGTTGGCAAAGAAAGAGTTATCAAATCTGTTAACGCTGCCTGTGTCCAATCCAATCCTCCTTGACCCATCACCGTTCTGCGGACACAGCGCTTGAAGCTGGGAAACGAATGCGGCGGTGATAGAAGGGTCGGCTCCGTTTCCGGTCGTGGTGAAGTTGTAAAGCCTGTATCTGAAGAATTGGCAGGCTGTAGTACCGATCGTGTGGCCTCCTGGAGTACATAAAATGCATTGAATTTCATCAGTTACAGTGTGAAAATTTTAATTAAGGGTTAAATTCGAATGAGATAGAAATCTAAATGCTTACCAACAAGGGTGACAAGATCTTGAGTATTGAGACCCTTTGCTGCAAATTTTTGCTTCTGCACATCGACCGAGTCACGGAAGCCTGGCAAATTGGCCGCATCAGATGCCTGTGAAACCGTTCCATCTCGGCGGCCTGTCGGCACTGCCCAGCTGGCTCCACTGGTCTGCAATATACATTATTAACCAATAATTAGACTACATATAATCCTTATTAATTCTTTCATCCGAAACGAAGATCAAAGGAACATATAGTTACCAGAACTACAGAATCACGAGCAGCGAGGGCTAGAATATCAGCACACGAAACAACTCCAGGGCATGCAGCTTCAAGCTGAGTCTTGGCATCATCAATGACTTCGTAACCTCTCAACAAAAGGTTCGGTGGGGCGGTTTTCTCAGTGCCAGGTCCATCAATAAGGATGGAAGCATCGCATCCATGGACAAAGCAGTCATGGAAATGCATACGGAGCAAACCAGGAGCAATAGTGGGATCAGACCCGAAATGGGATTGAACCGTCGACCTCACGATGGACTCAACTCGAGGACATGAAGTTGAGTAGAACCCAACTCTGGTGCCCTGGCTTTCCACCAAGCTGACAGCTATGGCAAGCAATAGGGTAACTAAAAGGACATTTTGGCTGAAACAACTAACCTCCATTGTTGTAAGACACGATATACTTGTCTAAGAACTTATAAAAAACCTTGATTAAGATAGTGTTTGAGAGATGAGGCTTTTGATTCAGGATTGACAATTGAGAAGTACTTATAGGCAAAAGAAAGTCAGCTATACTTTTACTGTGTATACGAGAGAGAGATTCAAAATGGATCAGCTAAGACTTTGGGTTTTGGGGTACATGCCAAATGTAAAGCCAAAAGAAGCTTACTTTCTCTCGCATTATCAACTTGCATGCATGTGAGTCCCATGTCATTATTTTTCCTACCTAGTGACAAAGTCGTCGATAACGAATGGGATTTTTTGAGTAGTGTTTATCTAATTTATTTGCCTTTGACTTGGACTGCTTTGCAGATAGGCAATGAATCATTTAAATGGTTAATTAGTAAAAACAATACTTTGCAAGAGTAAGTGACCAAAGTTATATTAATTAAATGGTTAAATGATATCATTTAAAAACTTTGAAGTGGATTCCACTATATGGTGCTTACGTGTTGGTTTTTAAATAGTTTCTTCGTCCAAGAAAGGAATAGGGCCATGAAGACCAAAATGAGCTACTCGAAAGAGAGATGAAATGACAAACTACTCTCTTGCACCTTTTATCAATTAGGGTTCCATCTTTTTATCTTTTTATTTTATTTTATGATTTTAGCTGATTAAGTTAAAAGTATTGTTAGAGTGTGATACAAATTCTTATTAAAATAAAATATATGTGGTAAGATGGGGGATCCACAAGAGCGAAGGTCGAGGGCTGGAGTTTGCACAAGATGGGTGAAGCACTTATTCGTTGAGAATTCGTGTCAAGATGGTACGATACAAGCTGCACAAGAAGAATCTGTTCCTTTATTTGATATTGATTTAAATAAGGTGTTTTAACATTATTGTATTATTTCTATTAGATGTTGATTAGAATAATGTTCTCTAAACCTATAAATAGATGCACTCTATGTTCTTTATAATTATTTGAATTCGACATAGTAATTTTTTTTTCTGTCGTCTGTATTTTTTTCGAAAGAATTTTTACGTAAAATTTATATTTTTTTCTTTATAATACATTGTTATTATCCACATTCTATTTTGTGAAAGTATGCCATTAAACATTTCAGATGTAATTCACTTATTGCAATTGTTTTATAAGATATAGCGTTCAATAATGTATTTAAAATAGTCAACTTTTTTGTATATTATATATAATTTTAGTTGTCTTCGGCTTTTAGCTAATTATATGTTAAAGTGGGATTAAGTAGAGTTGGTGAGATATGATAAAACCCAAGCGGCAAAACGCGTGACAGAATGATGATGACGAAGTTTAATTTGTCTTGGCCTTCTGATTTACTTACTAATTAGGGTGGCATTGTCTTGAAATGGTTTCTCTCGCTCGAACGCGTTTCATGCACTACATGGAATCAACATGTTCATACTATTAAGTGTTTTTTTTTTCTTTTAATTATTATGAAAGAAACTATGAAGGTGGATTTCAACCTAAAATATATTGACGTGAATCAAATATTAATCTAATTAAAAAATAATTAAAATCTTTTGAGATAAATAAATATTATTATGAGGTGATTTTCATTCTTTATATAAAATTTATATAATATTTTAAATTTTGATATCTGGAGTTTCCTTTTGTATATTATATGGATGATTCGATCCGCAAGGACCATGATTGGGAATTGTTTGATCGTCTTTCTTCGAGTAAGAGGCGAAACATAATTAACTTAAACTTGAGACAGCTATTCGAAATCTTAGTGAGAGGCTGGATCTGTTATCTCATGTTTGCTTTTCGTGAAAAAATACCAATTGAAGTGGAGGGTTTCTTCAAACAACAAGGAGCTGGGTCAACTATTCAATCAAATGATATTGAGCATGTTTCCCATCTCTTCTCGAGAGACAAGTGGGCTATTTCTTTGCAAAATTGTGCTCTATTTCATATGTGACAATTCCGCCAAGATCTCTTTGTTAGTTGGGGGAAGAATCCACACAAATTGGATATTATGGGGAACATATCGAGAGAGAATTGGATTTGGTTAGACAATGTATAGTTGGTAAACATGGATCGATTTTTTAGCAAGGTACGGAATGTATCGTCAAATATTCAATATGATTCCACAAGATCTAGTTTCGTTCAAGTAACAGATTCTCACCAATCTAATTTGTTTCGTTATTCTAAGTGGTTATTCTATTTTGGGGAATGAAGAACTTCTTATTCTTAACTCTTGGGTTCAAGAATTCCTATATAATTTAAGCAACACAATAAAAGCTTTTTCTATTCTTTTATTAACAGATTTATGTAGGATTTCATTCGCCTGACGGTTGAGAACTAATGATTGGCTCCATCTACAAAGATTTTGGATTTGCTTATAATGATCAAATTATATCTGGCCTTGTTTCTACCTTTCCAGTCATTCTAGATACAATTTTTAAATACTGGATCTTTCGTTATTTAAATTGTGTATCTTTGTCACTTGTTGTTATTTATCATTCAATGAATGACTGAAAAAGGATTCACAGATTCAATTAAAATCTTTCTTACTTTGGATATAAGCAAAGCATGCAAAGGCGTACTTATTTTACTCTTTCTATCCATCAGGAGAATACAATTTCTCCTCTATTTCAGTCATCTTTAGTTTTAGTTTTCAGTAAAAGTAAATAGCAGAATCGTGGCTAGAGAACTATACTTGTGACCTACCTAATTTTATTGTAGAAATTTTAGGATTAATGATTGGACCATTTAAACTAGAAATACAAAGAATTAATATTTAAATTTATAGAAATACTTAAACTTATAAATAGCGGTGTATTCACCTGTTATAGATAGAGGGAAAGTAGACTTGATTATAAGTCGGGTCATTCACTTATGCCCAAAGGTCCGTTTGGAAAGTGGGAGGGTTTGGACAAAAATATAAGTTTGGACAAAAAATAAGGCCCGTTTTCTAAATTGGTCGGACCTCGGGTAAGATTTTTTTAGTTCGACCCCACCCGAATCTGCCTAAATTTTTTTCCTGTTGTTGTTTGCTATTGTTTTGTGGCTGTTTTGCTATTATGTTACTACTATTTTGTTATTATTTGGATATTGTATAACTCTTATTTTATTATTAATTTTTCTACTATTTTAGAGGCATCTGCTTTGCTAAGTTGCAACTATTATTTAAGTATAAAGACTTTTTTAATGTATTTTCAATTTATTTGGAAACATTTATTTTAATTTTTTAGTATATTTGATATATTATATTAATTAAATTTGTTTTTATATAAAAATAATATAAAAAATTTAATACGACCGGGTCGGGTTTAACATTTTTATCTAGGTCGGGCTTAGACAAAAATTTAGGCCCATTTTTTTTGGCTCAAGCCCAAAAACAAGCCTAAATTTTTGCATCGACTTGGCACCATCTGGTCCATGATCAAGTCTAGGTCGAAGCCAGAAATTTTTTTTGGAGGGGCCGAAATTAAATTTTATATTCTTACGATAGTAAAAAAGCAATTTTACCATTTTAATAGCCTATATCTTTATAATTTTTAAATGATTAAATCAAATTTTTATCATTTTGCAAGGCCAAACTACAATTTTACAATTATTAATTTAAAATTTTATAAATTATAAATAGGCCTAAACACACAAAAATTCATTTTAGGGGGGCCCTGCCAACCCCTAGCACTGCCACTGGTTATAGATATTGGGGGCAGGTTAAACTATTTGATAAGTCCTACCATAATAGATTTGTTTAAGGGTTGTGTTATTTGTCCAAACTCAAAGAGTTTGGTTCAATATTTGAAAAAGTTTGGATACAAATATTAGGCCCACAAAATGAGCTTTGACAAGAAAACTAGGCATGTTGCAAATAGAGATCGGGTTTGGACTCCAACATCCATAGCCCGAGCTTTTCCCAACTAGTTTTTAATATTGTCATATGTTATTATTTTTATATATTATATAATATACATCACATGAAATTAAATCTATAATATCATAAAATGCTATAATGTAAGCATAAAAAATATGTTAAGTTATTGATTACTAAAATTTTAATAAAAGAAAAAACATATAAAAATATTACATATTAAATTAAAAATAATATAAATTATTTTTATATGTCAGACCTAAAACAGACTTAGATTAATTATTTATTAATATGGATGACTTTAATCAAAATCTAAGATCCATATTTTAAGTCAAGTTAGGCTTGAGCAATCATATTAATTAAATACATATAAACTTATAATATGTTGAAATTGTTAAATAAATTTTATTTTTAAAAATTATTTTTTTAGAAAATGAAATATTCAAGTTATCATATTTTAATTTTATCAAATAATATAATTATATTTGTAATTAATCTTTACTATTTTATAAAAAAATTGAAAAAAAAAAAAGCTTTTTTATATGAAAAAAAAAGTTTACAAAAGAAATAACATGTATATTTTTCTATATAGTGTTTTCCTTTTGACAAAATGTGAGTGACTTAAATAGTATATCGTGTTCTTGAGAAAAAGTATTTCATTTAAAAAGATGATTTTTTTTTTTTTTTTTTTTACAAGTTAGGCTAATGTGATCTATATTAACAATGCTATCAAGAAATCGTAACTCGAGTTGGTGACTAACTTTTAATTAATTTATTCTTAACTGCAGACATAGAGTTTAATATAAAATTTAATAATAGATCGGTGAAAATTCATACAATGTGTCGAGAGTTGTCTAAGGTAATTTTGGAGGTTTAAGAGGAGTATAGAAAGTTTTTTTTTTTTTTTTGTCTAAATAGCATACAGAATTTATATGCTCTCATATGGATGGCTTAAAATAGGTGTTTTGCTAAGAAGAATAGGTACTTTATTCATGGTGGTCTTCCAAACATAGATGTGATAGGGAAATTCGTTGTTCTATATAAAGGTCATCAAATGAATCTGATATGATTTGGTGAGTACACACATGCTAAGCTTACAGGAACATGTGTTGATGAACAACGTAGATTAGATTAGGATGAGTATTCGGTCGAGTCGAGTCGAATTGAGTCAAAAAATTTCGAGTTAATCGAGTTGACGAATTCTATTTTAGCCACTGAACTCAATTTGAATTTTTTTTAATCTAGCTGAATCAAGTCAAAAAATTTTGAGTTGAGTCGAGTTAACGAATCTTATTATTTATACTTAATGTTGCATTTACATGGACCGATTATTTAACTAGTAGACGAAATATAAGTTTTTAAATTAATTTTGAGTAAAGGAAAAAGGGAAAGTGGGGCGATTCGGGAAGGTAAGTAAGACTACCGGGTAAACTTTTATCAAAACAACGTAGTTTTACCTTTTAATTTGATAGTTTTGACTTTTAACTTTAAATAAGATAAACATTTATTAAAACGACGTAGTTTTGTCTTTTCTAATTTGGATTTTCGAATAACTCGAATTAAGTGTGAGCGTTTGGTCGAACCGAATGAAATTGTTCGAGTTAAATTAGAAAAATTAATAATGTCAAATTAAAATTTTGTTACAATATAACTATTTCCATGTTAGAGTACATAAATTTGAAACCATATATAATTGAAATTTTTTTTAAAGCATAATAATAATAAGATATTTTAGTATGATAAACTTAAATCATTAATCACTTATTTAGATTCCAAAATTATTATTTTATAAAATTTTTAAAATTTTAAAATTTTAAATGTTCAACTTTTTTTATATATTTTTTAGATTTAAAAAAATTATAATTTTTTTAAAATACAAATTTTAAAATTTTTATAAACATTTTGAATTTTAAAAATTATTTGGAATTTTGAAAATTATTTTGATTTTTTTTGTAATTTTTGTTAAGAGAGAGACCAATTTGCTCATTTTCAAAATTAATAGGGACCAAAAGGGTATTTATACTAATCTGTTATTTGAATTATTCGAATTGTAAAAATTCAACTCGAAATCTGAAATTTCTTATTCGAGTTGATTCGAATAACTCGATTCGATTAACTCGAAATTTAATTTTTTTTCAATTTTTTCGAATCGAATTGAATTTTGCTCACTAACTTAAATGTGATGGTGCGATGTACGGTGAAGTGATTTATCTGTACAAGGTAACCTCTTGACTATAAGCAGGGCGAGCTTATCCTTATCCTCTTCTATCATAACATAGCAAAATTACAATTGTTAAAACTGAAACAATATAGCTAAAAAATAAAAATCATTTTAATTTTTTTATACATTATAAAAAAAAATACTCATAACCTTTCTTCAATCTTTTAAAATATAAAACCATAATTTAATTTTTAACACCGAAGACAGCATATATAATGTGGTGAATTTTTTTTGGCCCACTCATATTAATTTTTTTATAAAAAAATTAATACATAAAAAACACTAAAAGAATGAAATAAGAGTTATACAATATTTAAACAATAACAATAAAATAGTAACAATATAATAGTAAAAAAACAACAAAATAGTGAGAAAATAAAAAAAAAATAGTGACAAAACATGGGCAAAAACAATAACTAAACAATATATATATATTTGCAAATTTAAATCAAGCCAAATTTAGGCTAAAAAATTTTATTTGAGGTCCGGTCTATTTTTTAAATGAGCTTTAGTCTTTTTGTCTAAAACCATTCTTCGAATTTATATTTATATTTTTCTAAAAATAAAGTGGTATTTACTTCTTACTTCTGTTGATGCTACTAGGGGTATTCAATCAGTTAACCGATCCGAACTATCATTAACTAAATTAACCGACCTTTTTAAACTCTTAACCGTTAACTGAATCGAAATTTTTTTTAAAAAAATTAACCGAACCGAACTTTTTCGGTTAATTCGGTCAGTTAACCAAATTAACCAAAAATTATATATATTTTTTATTTTTAGTCAAAACAAGTATAAAATATATAAAAAAATTAACCAACTTAACCGACCGATTAATTTATATTTCCTAAAAATTAACCGAACCGACCGAATAATTGTATATTATAATATTATTTATTAAATTCGGTTAATTCGATTAACCGACCTATTTCGAACCGAATTAACCGTTAACCAAACTGTCAAAATATCATTAACTCAGTTAACTGACCAATTAATCGAATTCGGTCGGTTAACCGAATTAATTCGATTATCCGAAATTTGCACACTCTAGATGCTATACGGAAATGAAGCTAAGGAATAGAAAAGTAGAGCAGGTTTTTTCATGTCTTTCAACAAAGGTATTTGCATGGAATCCAATGCAAGCGTTAACGAAATTTGACATTTTGGGTTGTTTTATGTTATAAATTCGGAAAACACTGTATATATTAAATAGAGAATCGCGAACAGTTTTAATCATTATTTACTACAAAAATTAATTACTTACTTTATTTATCCCATTAAAACAAACACTTGCAATTTAATAAGATTACAACCATTCCTTTTTCATAGATTACAAAGACTTCTAGATATAGTGGCTTTTTAGGGTCCTCATTATATTTATTTTTTATTGAATCATACAATAAATAGATGAGATCTACATGAATATATATAATTTATATTTGATGTTATTTGATATAGTGATAATGTATAATTTTTTTTATATTATTCATAAAGTCATTTAGATTTAATTTTAAAAACATTTGATGAGATGTAGAGTTTATGCTGATCAACGCAACAAACAAGTTTATGTTAAAAGAAAAAAAAAATTAAGGCATCCCAATATATTTCCCTAAAATTAATAGAGTTATAGTTTGCTTCCCAATTTATGCGACAAATTTGGCGTAGATGAGTTGTTAATTATTTGATAAGATTTCTTCAAAATATATAAAAATTAGTTGGTAAGATAATGTCTTGTCTTATTCGTTGGATTTAAGAATTATATAAAATTAACGAGTCTTAATCAAGTGAAAATCTTGCGACGAGTCTCAACATGTATGATACAAGATCATGATTATAACAAAAAGGAATGAAAATGGGAGACTCTTTGGAGATTTGACTAAGCCTGCACTTAGCTGTCACCTTCAAATTAGCCAGTTGGCAAGTTCAAATGAGTCGTACATATCTAATTACATATACATTTTTTCTAATATACATAAAATAATAATAATTTTATATCAGTGTAAATAAATAGATGATGTTAGAAAAAAATACTAGGTCTTCACGTGAAGACAGCTCGCCATTGCAATTTGCTTTTCGTTTCCACTATGCTTAAGCAGAAGCAGGCAAGCAGCTACATGCTAATTGTCTACCAACTCATCATTGCTCCATTATTGTTATTTTGAATTAGCCCATTTTTCCCTTTTCAATGGCGGTTCCTTATAGCCGGCTTTCTTTACTTTTTCTCTATGTTGACTAAATTTTTGGCCTATAAATAAACCCCCACCTCTGTTCTGCTCTCCCATCCCACAAACTCACAATCATTTACATCCACTGGACACACACACCATATCTTTCTCTTAGCTCTTTATCCTTAATTATAATCCCAGTCTACTAACTACGATAATGAAGGGTGCTTACACCAACCCACGTTTCTTCCTTGCAATGACTGCCATGCTTGCCATGGCTGCTGCATTGGTGCAAGCTCAGGGAACTCGAGTTGGGTTCTATGCAAGAACATGCCCTCGAGCTGAATCCATTGTTAGGTCAACAGTTCAGTCCCATTTCCGTTCTAATCCTAACATTGCACCTGGCTTGCTGAGGATGCACTTCCATGACTGCTTTGTTCAGGGATGTGACGCCTCCATCCTCATTGATGGCCCTAATACGGAGAAAACCGCCCCTCCAAACAGATTGTTGAGAGGGTATGAAGTTATTGACGATGCAAAAACTCAGCTCGAAGCTGCATGTCCTGGTGTCGTCTCATGCGCTGATATTCTAACTCTTGCAGCTCGTGACTCCGTCTTTCTGGTAAACATTACTACGTTTTCTTAATCATATACTACTAAAAGCTCTGTCAATGAATGGCTGATTATGTTTTTCTTGCATATATGAAATGCAGACGAGAGGAATAAACTGGGCGGTCCCTACTGGACGCAGAGATGGGAGGGTTTCATTGGCATCGGATACCACCATTTTGCCTGGATTTAGAGAGTCCATTGATTCTCAAAAGCAAAAGTTCGCCGCCTTTGGTCTCAATACTCAAGACCTTGTTGCTCTCGTTGGTAAGTAATTTTACTTCAATAAGGTTCCAAAGCTTTTATCTGATTAATATCGGGTCTGGTTGACTTAACATTTGTTCCTTGTTGTTGCAGGAGGACACACCATAGGGACTTCAGCTTGCCAGCTTTTTAGCTACAGATTATACAACTTCACCAACGGTGGTCCAGACCCCACAATCAACTCAGCATTCGTGCCTCAACTGCAAGCACTTTGCCCACAAAACGGTGACGGCTCAAGGCGCATTGATTTGGACACCGGTAGTGGAAACAGGTTCGACACCTCCTTCTTCGCCAACTTGAGGAATGGTCGGGGAATACTAGAGTCCGATCAAAAATTGTGGACTGATCCCTCCACCAGGACTTTTGTGCAGCGCTTCTTGGGTGAGAGAGGCTCTCGGCCTTTGAACTTTAACGTGGAATTTGCAAGGTCCATGGTGAAGATGAGCAACATTGGTGTGAAGACGGGCACTAATGGCGAAATTCGAAGAATTTGCTCTGCCATTAACTAATTTAACTGCAGTTTTATGCAGTTAATCCGGGGGGGGGGGGTGATGGTTATTTTCTCAATTAGCGTAAGCTGATTAAAAAAGCGAAAAAATGTTTTAAGCAATTTAAAAAAAAAAAAATAGTACACATGTTTTTTTTTCCCTATATATTTATGCAATGTTAGTATTCTTGTTAATTGTATCATTATATTTTTCAATGGATTTAATATTTGAACTTTTTTGTAATATCTTACTTACAGTTTAAGATTTTAGCTTTTAGTTATAATAATTGCTCCATTAGTTATCCATTTGTGGTTTGACTTATTTCACAATAATTACTTAATAATCATTTCCCCCTTCATTATTGATAGAGTAGTGATAACATATTTCTACATACGTGATTTGCTGAAGAAAACAAGGCTTTATTAACCATGTATACTAGTTTCAAAATCTATTTTGCAAATTAGTTGGGTATAGAAATTATTTAGGGACATAGTTGAAGTCAACACCCTGAGAGGCCGACTTTAGTATTCATATTAGGGTAAGGCAACCAGTCAATGTTAGGGTTAGACTATGGCAACCTATCAAATGTTAGGGCTCACATGAAGGCAATCAATTAATTCAGGGTTCACATAAGACTGAAGTAATATAGTTTTGTTGCACATGCATGCATAGTTGGGATGATAGGAGCCTAGCATGATGGAACTAGAGGCTTTTGACTGAGTAGATGGAAGACTGAGATGATAAAACAAGTCTCTAGATGATTTGACGGAAGCCTGATGATAGAACAAGGCACTAAACGCTTTTGGTTGAGTAGATGGAAGATTGAGACAATACAACAAGTTTGTGGATGAGTTGATGGAAACTTGATGATGGAACAAGGCTTGCGGTTTAGTAAAGAGTTAATTGAAATAATAATGACAAAGGTGTGGAGGCTGAAGATTATATATAAACATAATGACAAAGGTGTGGAGGCTGAAGATTATATATAAACACCGTCACAGTAGTTAAAGGGGAGAAGTAAGTTTTTTCAACTTCTTTCCTTGAGCATTGTTATCTTCTTCTTGGTATTATCTTTTAAATAAGTTGCAATCTTTATCTACCTTCTATAATCTACAAAATGAGCAACATGTTTTATGATGTGGTGAACTATAATGGTCGGATTTGAGATATGAATATCGATATAATATTCGAGCGTGAAAGTCCGATTAACATGATGTTTAGAAAGGACATCAAGTTAGTGGATATGAGATGCAAAATTGGTCAAAAAATTGGAGCTCCGATAGGCTTGTTGAGGTATAAATTTATTACTTGTGACAATCTAGTGAGATATTTTGCAATTAATCATGTAGCAGATGATGATGATCTAGAAACAATTATTGCACTTCATGAGTCTAATGGTATTGGAAGAGTGGAGTTGTATGTTGAGCTTGACAACATTGACAAAGAATATGGGGGTTGATATTCGAAGCTCAACTAAGAACCCTTTAATGGATTCGCAAATTGGAACACCAGACTCGACATGCAGGTTGATTAATAGTTCCATAACGTTGTTGGAAACTCCTTATATCTCTGATGAATACACTTAGATGGGGATGCAATCATGATATTTTGCGTCATAGTTTCCACATAAAACCAGGCTTTACAATTTAGTCCTTTTTAAAACTAAGCTTAATTTCTATCAATTTAACATCTAAAACTTTCGATTTTCAACAATGGCATCTCATCAAAACTTTAATAATTGCTCAAATTAATCCTTGGGTTAGCTTAATCAAGTTTTCAAGATATTAAAATCTATAAAAATGGCTAGGGATTTACTTGAATAAATGACCAAAAGAGTCCAAAACACAAAAATGGCGTAAAGCCCTTTCTTTTGTTCTTGTGGCCGGTTGGAAGAGATGAAGTTATCTTTCTTTCCACCAATTTTTTATTCTTTTATACATAGGTTAAGTTGTAATTAAAAAATAAATCGTGTTTTATGTTAATTAAATCAAATTTACTTAGTTAATCAATTATTAACACTACCGTCCATGACTTTATATTTAAACATGGTTTAATTGTTCTTTTGAATCTTTGGTTAATTGCAATTTAAGTCCCCAAGCAATTTTCTAATTAAAAATCTATAGTGATTAGAATTTACAATTTAGTCCCTAAACCTTAATTAATCACAATTTTGGCTAAATTGACTACCCAAATTTCATTTCACCTATATAATAATTTCATAAATATATCTATTTAATATTTACAAGCTCAGTTTACGGAAATAGAGTTCCAAAATTGTCGTTTTTGACACAACTAAAAATCAGGTCGTTACAAAATGTCAGCTACTTGCTCATTTGTATTACAATATTGCAACTTGATCACCGATTTCCTACAAGTTCACGAATAAAGTGAACTTGAATGTCAATATGCTATGTTCTTCCATGATATGTTAGATTTTTGGACATAACAATTTACGCTTTGTTGTCACAGTAAATATCAATTGCTCTATTTTGTTATTGACCAAGATCAACGAAATTCTTCTCAGCCATTTTCCTTGACATGCTGATGTTGTTGCTGCTGTATACTCAACTTATAATGAAGACAAGGCTATTGTAGCTTATTTAAACTCCAAAAAATAGTAGTCGATCTAAGATTGAATATGTAACCTGAAGTGTTTCTTCTATCTTCCAAACAACTAGTCAAATCACTGTTCTAAACCCACCCAACTTGAAATCTGGAACTTTTTCATACCATAACCCAAAATCAATAGTTTCATCCCCATAGAGCAAAACTCATTTTGCTGCCCCAAGATGACACTTTGAAGGCTCGTGCATAAATCTTGAAATTACCCTAACTAGAAAGGCTATGTCAAGCCTTGTTTGAGTCGAATAGATCAAGCCATCAACCATGGTTCTAAAGTGACTTATATTAGCTTTTTTAGTCCCATCATCTATATACAATTTCTTGTTCAAGTTCATTGGGGTCGTTGCAATTTTGCAATTTAGCATGTTGAATATTTTAAGTAAATCAGTTGTATATTTCCCTTGTTACACAAAAATTTCATCTTTAACTTGCTTCACTTCTAACCCAAGAAAATAAAACAATAGACCCAAGTCTGACATCTCAAACTTTCTTTCCCTACACAATTTAAACTCATTAATGAGAGAAACCTATGTAAAGAGTAGGTTCATTCTTACTTTTCTCGAAGCCATTAAAAAGAAAGTATAAGTTAATTTTGTTGTACTACGCCCGCAGAGCTTTCTTTAGGCCATAAAAAGAAGGTATGGGTAGGTTTGTTCTTACTTTTTTTTTCTTACGAACAACAAAACCTTCTGACTGAGAAACATATACTTCCTCTTCGAGTTCTCCATTTAAAAATGCTGACTTCACATGAAATTAGTAAATGGGCCAATTTAATTGAGCTTGTAAGGCAATTAGAAATTCTCATTGTTTCAAACCGAGCAACGGGAGGAAATGTGTCATCATAATCTAAATCTTGTTGTGAATAGCCTTTCACCACTGATCTGCTGTAATTTAATATGTCAAATTAGGCTCCCCAGTACAGTTAATGAGCTTGCTTTTGAGATATTTATATGTTTTTGTGATGTTTTTACTTAATTTCCTTCTTAGCTTTAATAAGTGAATTAGTATGTTTTTGATTACTTTTGAGACCCAAAATGGCCAAATATGCCATTGAGGACCTAATAATTGATTGAGTGTTGTAGGCAGTTATTTGAGGTCCGAACATGAGCAAAAACATCACCTAGAATGGGGTATTGTGATACCGAAGCTTGGAAGTCGTGATACCCCTAACACTACTGAATTAAAGAGGATCGAGGCCACCCCTAGTGGTATTGCGATACCAGTTATGGGTATCATGATATCGCGATACCCCTGACGAGAATAGACAAAAATGACTGCAGGGGTAAACTTGTCCAACTCCAACACCAATCAAAAACACACATTAAGTGGTATTTTGAGCATAAGAAGTAGGGTTAAAACACTGCTAAAAGAAGCCAAAATTGGCTGAGAGACACACATTAGATATAAGCCATAGTTTTGTTTTGTTTTCTTATGTTTTCTCTTTATCTTTTAGTGTTTTAGTTTTATCTTCTCTTATCCATAGCTTAGGTTTTATTTTTCTTGCACATTTTCTTTTCTTTTCTTAGTTTCATAGTTGGTAGTTAAGTTAGTTATCATTGCAGATAGAGTTTATTTGCTTAGTTAAACCTTCAACCTCTTTTGTTTACATTTTAATCGCATGTTAATTTTATTCAGCTTTCTTTAATTTCCTTGGTTAAAAATCATTTCTTTGGTGTTTTTGTTTATTTTTCTTGCCTCCATTGTTATGCTAGTCAATTTTTTGCAAGAAAGCTTGGGTTTTTATTGATTTACTTAAGGTTTAAGTTAATGATACTTTCATTTAATTTCTTGTTGTTATTGGGTTTGAATATGAACATGAGTAGCTAAATTATAGGTGGTTGGTTGATGGAAATGTGGGGAAGGTGATTTTTGGATTAAGGGACTAAATCAAATAGACTTCAAAAATTAGGACTAATGCCCCTAAGAGAAAATTAAGATAAGTGAGACCGAGAGGAGATCTTACCGGGCACCAATTTGATAGCCTCGGGTTAGTTCGATGAGGTCAATAATCAAACTAATTTGTCTAAATCGATAAAATTGAGACTGAGAGGTAAAATTGAACCAATTTAGGAGAATTAGCAATTTAGATCCCTAATTTAAAGGTTAACCAACTACATAGAAATCAACCAATCTCTGTCTGTTATCGTATTTGTTTGAATTTGCTAGTTTCATATTTTGTTTCATTTACAATTTAGTCCTTTGTTGTTTTTAGGTAATTAATTAGAGTAATTAAACTTGTGAATGGCCTGTGGTAATATAGTACCTAGTGAGTAGCTATCTAGACTCATTTAATTGCATGTTTATAGTTTAATAATTACTTAATTATCGGCTCCTTTAAGTTGACCCCTTAGAATACTCTGAATGTTCCATTGGACACTATAAATATTACAACTAACATTTTCCGCTTACAATCAAAACCGCACTTTTAAAATTGTTTGTTTTTTTGTGCATGCGATCAAGTTATTGGTGTCGTTGTCGGGTAGCCAGTGTTAGATTAAGTGATTTTTAACATTATTGCATACTGTTTAAGGAGATAATTGGCAAAAGCTAGGGTAATAGATACAACTTTTCTTTGTGTTTATTTGTTATTTTTGTTTGGAAAATATTTGTTGATTGATTTGAATTTCTTTTGCTTGTAGGAGGTAGTGTATGATTCGAACTAGTAACGGGGTCGTACTATTTGAATCGGAGCTGAAACAAATCTTGACACACATTAGAAGTGACCAACTTCCTAGAGGAGCCCAAGCCCTACCGATAGACCCACTGATTGTCAGGCAGGCGATCGATGATCAGAGAGTCAAAAAACATCCACCCCCATTTCACCAAAGACCGATGGTAGAACGAACGTTAAGAGACTACGCCATGCCCGATCTGCAAGCAATCCATAGAAGCATTAATCGTCCTGCGATTAATGCTAACAACTTCGAGATCAAATCGAAGATGATCCAGATGATACAAGGGAATCTTCAATGCTGAGGATCAATGAACAAATACCTGAATCAACCCTTTATAATACTTTTAAATACAATGGGGTAATCTGTGATGCCATATGTCTTCCATTATTCCCTTTCTCTTTAACTGATGATGCTTTCATGTGGTTAGATTCGCAGCCCATTGAATTGATCAATATATGGGATGAGCTAACCAAAAAATTCCTCGCCAAATATTTTCCCCCGAGAAAGACTATGAAACTTGATGACGTCACGAACTAACTAAAATACGACAAAGGCTAGCACACCTATCGAATGGTAGTATAGTTATGGTGAGTCCGGAATATCGTATCCACAAGGACTAAAAGTACTAGTAATAACTATCTTTTTATTATTTAGCCTAATAATTAAGGGGATTGTTTTTAATCTAAACTAAACTAATTAACTGTGAACTCGACAGAGAGTGAAAAAAGTAATCGAATAAACCAATGACAAAGACAATACCCAAGGAAGAATCCACCTAGACTTCACTTATTATTTATGACTCTAAATTAAATGATTTATTCACTTGTCTGGATCCGTAGAAATCCTTAAATTATGTTAATATCTCTTTCGAGACTAAGAACAACTGACTCTAGGTTGATTAATTGAAATCTCTTTCTAATTAAAACTCTTATTGTCGCATTAACTCGATCTATGGATTCCCTTATTAGATTTGACTCTAATCCGGTAGATTTATGTCGTCTTATTTCTAGGATTGCAATCAACTCTGCTCAATTATGCTAGATCTACTCTTAAGCAAGGGCTTTTGCTCCACTGATTAAGTACATCAAACTTGGATTAATATCCTGAAAATATTAAGGCAAGGATTAAGAACACATAATTAAGAACAAGAACAAGTATTTATCATGTAATTCAGATAATTAAATAATAATCCGTCATAGGTTTCATCCTCCCTAGGTATTTTAGGGAGTTTAGTTCATAATGTAAAAGGAAAACATCTCAAAATAAGGAAAACAACAAGACATAAAGAACCCAAAAGATTCTAAGGAAATTTGATGGAGATCTTCAATCTTGAATGAGATCTTGCTTCTGAATTGATTCTGACGTCTTCCTTCGAGTAATTTCTTCGTTCTACTCTGCGTGACCCCTTAGGTCCTCTTTTAGTGTGTATTTATAGACTTTAGAATGCTCAAAAACCCTAAAAATTGGGTTTTTCCGCATTATAGGGATGCAGGGTGCGAAATCCATACGGGCTGGCACATGGGCGTATGGCCAGCCCATGTGGCTCACATGGGCGTGTGCCCAGCCCGTGTGGATCCTAAAAACTCCTATTTTGGCCCCCTTTTTCGCTCATTTTTCTCCCAAATCCTCTTCTAAGTATAGAAACATGAATTTAATGGATTAGGAGCATCAAATTCACTAATTCTCATCATAAATCATCCAAAAATATGCCAAGCATGAAATTAAAATATGTTACATTTATGGTTTATCAAAACTTCAGATAGATTTCATAAATTTCCGTCAGCTCAAGGGAGAGTTTCTTTACAAAGCGTGGGAACGCTTCAAATTAATGATACGTAAGTGCCCTTATCAACCACCAGTACGTACCTTTCACCACCAAGTGTGCCTTGCGGCTACAACAACTTCGAGACTACGCCATGCCCGATTTACAGGCAATCCATGGAAGCATTATTCGTCCTGTGATTAATGCTAACAACTTCGAGATCAAATCGACGATGATCCAAATGATACAAGGAAATCTTCAATGCTGAGGATAAATGAACAAAGACCCGAATCAACACCTTAAGTGATTTCTAACCCTTTGTGATACTTTTAAATATAATGGGGTAATCGGTGAAGCCATATGTCTTCCATTATTCCTTTTCTGTAACAGCCCGATTTTGGCCCTAATCGGAACAGTAGTTTTGGGACCATGAATCAGAGTTAAAAAGTATTTTTATATTATATTTGATGTATATGATATATGTTTGAGCATGTGTTAAAATATCATGGGCAAATTTGTCTGTTTGTGTGCTCAATTTAAGAAAAAGGACTAAATCGCTTAAGTGGTAAAAGTAGCCTTTTATTAAATTGTGTGGTTTAATTGACTTGTTTTCTTTTATATGTGGACTTAGATTGTAAATTAACCAACATCATGTGGGTGGACGGCATTTTGCTTTTATAATGCATTTTATAATTATTTTTATAAGTAAAGTTATATTAATATATGTATTATATATTATGAACTTATTATAATAAAGAAAACATAAAAGAATAAGTTACATGTCCATCTTTTATCTTTCTTCATTACCGAAACTTAAAGAAAGAAGAAAGAAACTAAAGCTTTCAACCATTCAGCCTCTTGCATGTTTGATTAAAGTTAGTAATTGAGTTCGATTTTTAATAATTTTTACGTTTTTGAGATCGTTGCTTCAAATACTATCCGACCCATGTTAGAATTTCTAATTTTGATTCATGTATGGTGTTCGGCCATTGATGAAAGCTTGTGTTTTGTGATGTTTGATGATTTTATATCAAAGATATGTTTTAGATTAACATGTTTTATATTGGAAATTTTGATAATTTTGAGTAAATAGGACTAAATTGTGAAATTTGTAAATTGAAGGGTCAAAATGTGAAATAAATGACATGTATGAGTTTGTATAAGAGCTATGAATATACGGCTCTTAAGGAATATGTTCAAATTTTGTGTATTTTGTGTTTTGTGCAACAGGGACTAAATTGTAAAAATTGTAAATGTCAGGGGTAAAATGGTAATTTGTATAATTATGTGTTTTTGGATAAAATTGAATGAAAATATATTTGAATGAGCTTAATTTGAAATTATTTAGATCAAGAACATAAAGAATCTGGATTGGATCGGGGAAAAGCAAAGGTTAACGAATAGCCGAAAAACCTTAATTCGACAATTTCCGAGGTAAGTTATAAGCAATTGGATTAATTGAATTTTAATCTATATTATTATGCATACGTTAAATGGAAGAAAATTATGTTTAACCTTATTGGCCGAATATGATGTTGTTATATATGAACATTTAAGCTTGATTATTTGAGATGAATAAACATATGTATATATGTATTAAGGGATAGTATAAGTGAGAAATGAAAAGGGAATGATGGTTGTATTGGAACAGGTAGATAGGTATGTATAATGTGTGTTAGCCGAATGTGTTGGTATTTGAAAAGAGAAATGAGTTGTTTTTGAACATGTTTATATATATGTGTATTTATATGAATGAAAATAATATCATATGAATTTTATGAATGAGGAAAGGATCGATTGATGTGCACTATATGTGCGAGCTTAAATACCGAGCACTGTGTGTGCGAAATCGGTTGATTGGCACTAAGTGTACAGGAAAAATAAGTAATGGCACTAAGTGTGCGATACATTACAAGTAAATGGCACTATGTGAGCACTTTATCAAAGTAACGACACTAAGTGTGCAATACGTTACATGTATTGCACTGTGTGTGTGGGTTTACGAATTCTTCGAAGTTTTTAACTAGTGAATTTGGATATACGAATTGAGATAACAGGTATGTGGATCGAGGTAGTTGGGGAAGTTAATACTATTAGGGTAAGTTACATTGGCTTATGGTGCTAAGGTAATGAAAAGTGATTATTAGTGTTTG
This sequence comes from Gossypium bickii, assembly GCA_025503065.1. NCBI lineage: Eukaryota > Viridiplantae > Streptophyta > Magnoliopsida > Malvales > Malvaceae > Gossypium > Gossypium bickii. Next base: position 139,353,637 of record CP106710.1, read on the forward strand.
AGTATATTTGAGATGAATAAATAATGCTTGGTATCGAATGAAATTTAATATGGTATGCATGAATATTCGGTTGTAAGACTACTAGGTATGGTAGTTATGGTACGGTTATGTGATGCATATTTATAGTTATGAATTCGTTGATGATCATAATAGATTGACTTGATTTGTAGAATGTTTAATTGTATATTTCACCATTGCTTTTAACTTACTAAGCTATATTAGCTTACTGTATGTGTTTATTTGACTATTTTATAGATTTTGAAGTCTAAGCTAAAGCTCGGGGATCATCGTCAAAGTCAATCACACTATCATCTATCTTGGTACCTTTTTATAAGTTAAACTTTTGAAATTATGGCATGTATAGGCTATATTACTCCTTAAGTCATTTTGAAATATGATGTATATAAATGCCATGCGAAAATGGCTTTACTTTTATATTCGGAGTTCGTTTTGGCTATAAATATTTTGGTTAGGACGATAGTGTTTGCGTATGTTTGGTCTTTTTGTAAGTTTGTTTCGGAAGTATATTCCTTGTTTCTTAAAATATGTCTTATATGAATGCAAGAACATGATTTTGAGAAAAGCATAGAGTATATCTAGGTAGTTGGATGAGCTTATGAATGATTATATGTATGTACTGCATGTTAAGTTTTGAAATGGCTATGTCTTGCTCTGTATGAATGACTATTAGATGCGAAATGAATGATTTAATTGTGGCATATATTTGTGAATTTGTAAGTATGATTACAAAATAGGATACAAATGATATTATGAGCTATGTTCATAATTTGTGCATATTCGTATATAACATGTATGAATTTTTGAATGGAGATTGATAATATAAGATATTGGTCATGTATTTGAAATGTATGGTCTTGAGTAATTTAGTTGAGTTGTTTATAAGAAATTAAGTGCGAATGTAATTGAAAGTTTCAGCGACTAATTTTGTAATTGATCTATGTTTGAATTGGTTTAGTTTGAAAGTATATGTTTAATCGTGGTAGTATAGATTGATTATGCATCAATTAAGGTAATAATAGTTATAAGAGAGTATTGATTGTGGTTGGACTAGTAATGCCCCGTAACCCTAATCCGGCGACGGATACGAGTTAGGGGTGTTACATTTTCTCTTTAACTGATAATGCTTTCATGTGGTTAGATTCATAGCCCGTTGAATCGATCAATATATGGGATAAACTGACCAGCAGATTCCTCGCCAAATATTTTCCCCCGAGAAAGACTATGAAACTTCAGATGGATATCATAAATTTCCGTCAGCTCGAGGGAGAGTCTATTTACAAAGCGTGGGAACGCTTCAAATTAATGCTACGTAAGTGCCCTTATCAACCACCAGCTGTCCTTTCACCACCAATAAATAGTATAGCTATAGTGAGTAGAGATATCGTATCCACGGGGATTAAAAGTATTAGTAATTACTATTTTCCTATTATTTAGTTGATAAATTGGAGTGATTGGTTTTAAACTAAATTTACTAAATTAATCTAACTAAGAATTCAACAGAAAATAAATCAGAAAAATAACCGAATAATAACCAATGAGAGAGACAATACCCAGGAAAGAATCCACCTAGACTTCACCTATTATTATAAATTTGAATTAAACAATTTTTCACTTGGTATTTTGATCCATAGAAATCCCTAAATTATGCTAATATCTCTTTCGAGAGTAGGAGCAACTGACTTTAGGTTGATTAATTGAAATATCTTTCTAATTAAAACCCCCATCGTCGCATTAACTCGATCTATGGATTCCCCTATTAGATTTGACTCTAATCCGGTAGATTTATGTCGTCCTATTTCTAGGATTGCATGCAACTCCACTCAATTATGCTAGATCTACTCTTAAACAGTGACTTTTCCTCCTCTAATTTAAGCACATTAAATATGAATTAATATCCCAAAAATATTAAAACAAGAAATAAGCACACATAACTGAGAACAAAAGTCAAGTATTTATCGCATAAAATAGAAATTAAATAATAGAATTCATCATAGGTTTCATCTTCCCTAGGTATCTAGGAAATTAGTTCATAATTCTGAATAAAAATATCTCAAAGTCAGAATAACCACAAGAAATAAAGAAACTCATAAAAACTTCAAAAGAAATTAAAATGAGGTCTTTAATCTTGATGGAAATCTACTTCAGAGTTGGCTCTAGTGGTGTTATTCGAGTTGTTTTCTTCAATATTCTCTGATGGCTCCCTTCTCCCTTCTTCTATTTGGTATTTATAGACTTTAGAATGCTCAGAAAGCCTAAAAAAATACATTTTCCCATGTGTTTGGAAGCAAGTTGCAAAATCATCACGGTCTGGCACATGACCATGTGTCCAGCCCGTGTGGCTCACACGGCCGTGTGTCCAACTCGTGTGGGAAGGCCCAGCCGTTGTGGCTCCTAAAATCTGTTCTTTTTGTTCGATTTTCGCTCGTTTCTCGCTTCTTTTGCTCCCATATGCTCACCTAAGTATAGAAACATGAATTCAAAGGATTAGCAGCATAAAATTCACCAATTTGCATAAATAATTATAAAAAATCGCATTAAAAATGGGATTAGAATATGCTACTTTTATCGTTTATCACAATATTTACCTGATTCATGTTAAAAAAATTTGTAACCATTAAAATAAATAAAAAAATTAATTGAAAAACAAAATTATTTTAATCCCCTATCTTATTTTTCTTAAATACAATACAATAAGTTTAATATTTAATACCCAACACATCATGTACATAATTGGGTGAAATCTAAAGTTGAGTCGTCCATGGCATATTTGGATTAATCATAATATGACGGCGGATATGATGGCTAAGGATGCCAAGCTGTACTCGATTAGTCTTTACATTTTTGATCGACCTCCTCAGTCTGCTGACCTCGCTTCATGCAAGTTGATTAAACCATAGACAAACAGTTAAGTCAACCTTAAAAAACACAGGAAGGATAAAGGATAAAGGTTGAATATATTAAAAAAAAGTCTATATGTGATGCACTGTCAAAAATTATATATTTATTTGTTTTACCATCAAGCATCCAAAATAAAATGATATCAGATTTTAAAAATAAAACCAATAATTTAATAAGATGGTATGATTTGATTTATTAATATTCAACTGTATTAAAAATGAACTCACATTATTATTGAATTAAATGTTAATTAAGATAGACATGCAAAAGGAGACTTCTGTCGTGCGATATGACTTTTGTCACATTTATCAAAATGTCAACGATATTTTGTTTTCCTTGAAGAAAAGAAGAACAATTAACAAATTATCTGTTTTTTTTTTTGGATAATTAATGTCAATGCTAATTAGGTTTGAATTATTAAAATAGTCATTTCCATATATTCACCACCACAATTAAGAATAATGTGATATTTATTTCTGTTGACTCGGAAATAGAAAAAGTAAACCACGCTTTTTCAGAAAGGGATTTGCTTCGGAAAACACTGTATCTATTAAACCGAGAATCACGAACAGTTTTAATCATTATTCACTACAAAAACTAATTACTTACTTTATTTATCCCATTAAAACAAACGCTTGCAATTTAATAAGATTACAATGATCCCTTTTTCATAGTGGCTTTTCATCAAGGTCCTCAATATTTTTTTACCTACACTTTTATTGAATCAAACAATAATTAGATGAGATGGACATGAATATATAATTTATATTTGATGTAGTGATTTTCATATACAAGAGTCAAAGGTTATTTGATGTAAGAATTGAATATGATGAGAGATTATTAAACATAAAGCGATTTGAATTTAATTTTAAAAAATTTGATGAGATGTTATCGTATAATGGTAATCAGATAATTATTTATTTAATTTTCTAATTTAAAAAATATTTTAATCTTCTAATTAATCTTTTTACTTTTTTTAGCTTTTAAATTTATATTTTTTTTGTCAAATAACTCCAAAATAGATGAAAAAGTTATTGTCCTTTTAACTTTGTTGATGTGAAATACACATGTATTGCCATGTGAATAAAATGTCAACATTTAATTAATTTTTTTAAATTTTAAAAAAAATTTAAAAATTATTTTTAAAAATTAAAAATTATTAAAATTATTATAAAATTATAAAAAGTAAATTTAATATTTTTAAAATTTTAAAAAATTAATTAAATACTGGCTGGCATGTCATCCATGTGTATTTCATGTCAAAAGAGTTAACAAATGCTACATTTTCTATCCATTTTGGAAGTGATTTGATAAAAAGACGAAAAATTAAATGATGTGCTAAAATATTTCTTTTACAAAATTAAAGGATAAACAAATTATTATACCAATGATAATAGATACAGAATTTATGCGTTATCAATGCATCAAACATAAATCAAGTTTAAATTAAAAAAAAAAAAAGCATCCCAATTATATTTCCCTTAAATTAATAGAGATATAGTTTGCTTTGTGACAAATTTGGTATAAATGAGTTTTTAAATATTTGATAAGATTTCTTGAATATATATATATATATAAATTAGTTGGTAAAATCATGTTTTGTGTTATTCGTTGAATTTAAAGTTGAATTATATAAAGCTAACGATAATCTTAATGAAATTAAAATCTTACAAATTATGTACCCATTAATTATAACGTTATCATGTATGATACAAAATTATGATTATTATACACAAAAGAATGAAGATGAGAGCCTTGAAGATTTGACTAAGTTTAGTAAACTAAATTCGGTCTAAAATCTTAATACGTTGCATGCTAGCGGTAAGCTGCTACTTTCAAATTAGCCGGTGGCCAAGTTAAATTGATAATAAATATTTTTATATCAGTGTAAATAAATAGATGATGTTAGAAAAAAATACTAGGTCTTCACGTGAAGACAGCTCGCCATTGCAATTTGCTTTTCGTTTCCACTATGCTTAAGCAGAAGCAGGCAAGCAGCTACATGCTAATTGTCTACCAACTCATCATTGCTCCATTATTGTTATTTTGAATTAGCCCATTTTTCCCTTTTCAATGGCGGTTCCTTATAGCCGGCTTTCTTTACTTTTTCTCTATGTTGACTAAATTTTTGGCCTATAAATAAACCGCCACCTCTGTTCTGCTCTCCCATCCCACAAACTCAAAATCAATTACATCCACTGGACACACACACCATATCTTTCTCTTAGCTCTGTATCCTTAATTATAATCCCAGTCTACTAACTACGATAATGAAGGGTGCTTACACCAACCCACGTTTCTTCCTTGCAATGACTGTCATGCTTGCCATGGCTGCTGCATTGGTGCAAGCTCAGGGAACTCGAGTTGGGTTCTATGCAAGAACATGCCCTCGAGCTGAATCCATTGTTAGGTCAGCAGTTCAGTCCCATTTCCGTTCTAATCCTAACATTGCACCTGGCTTGCTGAGGATGCACTTCCATGACTGCTTTGTTCAGGGATGTGACGCCTCCATCCTCATTGATGGCCCTAATACGGAGAAAACCGCCCCTCCAAACAGATTGTTGAGAGGGTATGAAGTTATTGACGATGCAAAAACTCAGCTCGAAGCTGCATGTCCTGGTGTCGTCTCATGCGCTGATATTCTAACTCTTGCAGCTCGTGACTCCGTCTTTCTGGTAAACATTACTACGTTTTCTTAATCATATACTACTAAAAGCTCTGTCAATGAATGGCTGATTATGTTTTTCTTGCATATATGAAATGCAGACGAGAGGAATAAACTGGGCGGTCCCTACTGGACGCAGAGATGGGAGGGTTTCATTGGCATCGGATACCACCATTTTGCCTGGATTTAGAGAGTCCATTGATTCTCAAAAGCAAAAGTTCGCCGCCTTTGGTCTCAACACTCAAGACCTTGTTGCTCTCGTTGGTAAGTAATTTTACTTCTATAACGTTCCAAAGTTTCTATCTGATTAATATCGAGTCTGGTTGACTTAACATTTGTTCCTTGTTGTTGCAGGAGGACACACCATAGGGACTTCAGCTTGCCAGCTTTTTAGCTACAGATTATACAACTTCACCAACGGTGGTCCAGACCCCACAATCAATCTAGCATTCGTGCCTCAACTGCAAGCACTTTGCCCACAAAACGGTGACGGTTCAAGGCGCATTGATTTGGACACCGGTAGTGGAAACAGGTTCGACACCTCCTTCTTCGCTAACTTGAGGAATGGTCGGGGAATACTCGAGTCCGATCAAAAATTGTGGACTGATCCCTCCACCAGGACTTTTGTGCAGCGCTTCTTGGGTGAGAGAGGCTCGCGGCCTTTGAACTTCAACGTGGAATTTGCAAGGTCCATGGTGAAGATGAGCAACATTGGTGTGAAGACGGGCACTAATGGCGAAATTCGAAGAATTTGCTCTGCCATTAACTAATTTAACTGCAGTTTTATGCAGTTAATCAGGGAGGGTGATGGTTCTTTTATCAATTAGCGTAAGCTGATGAAATAATCTAGAAAGTGTTTTAAGCAATTTTTTTTAAAACATTACACATGATTTTTTCCCTATGTTAGTATTTTTGTTTAATTGTATCATTACATTTTTCAATGGAATTAATATTTGAATTGTGTTTTATATCTTCCTTGCACATGAAGATTTCAGCTTTTAGTTATAATAGTTGCTCCATTATATCCATTTGTAGTTTGACTTATTTCACAACAATTGCTTAATAATTGTTTCTCTCCATTATTTATTGATAGGGTCCTGTTAACAGATTTCTACAAACGTTGATTATTAGGAGAAATTAACAGAAATTATTTAACATAAACGTTGTTGAAGAAAACATTTCAAGTAAAGAAATCATTTCACTAATTATTATTGTGTATTTGTCTCCTGATGTGCCAACAAACTTTCTATTTAGAGGACGGAAAACTCAACTATACGCGTACCATGATGCAATCAAATTAAATAAATTCCAAGACAACAGATAAAAGGGATGTTACATGGAGAATATTTAATGTATGGTATGATACATTAGTAAATAATAATAAGGTAAGTTATTATTAAGAAAAGAGATAATATAAATTTTGGTTTTTGAACTTGAGAACTAGGTCCACTTTAGCATCTGTACTTTTTTTATTCACTTTGGTACTTGAACTTGGCAATTAGATCTATTTTGTTCTTTGAACTTGAATTCTTTAAAGATTTGATGATGTGATAATATAAATTTTGACAACTAGATTTGATAATATAAATTTTGGTCCTTGAACTTGGGAACTGGGTCCACTTTACGTAAATTTTTTTATTCACTTTAGTACTTGAACTTAGCAATTAAATCTATTTTGTTTTATGAACTTGGATTCTTTCCAGATTTGATGATGTAATTAGTATTTTTAGAACATAATTGATTGGTCAGTCAAAGAAGACAACTTGTGAAGATCTCACTAATAAAAGTTGAGATTAAATCTTTTACATTTTTAAAGGAAATATTGGCCCGTTTATACAGCAAGTGGATATTTCAGAAGAATAGTAATATAAATATTGTAAAATGATCATCTCCCCTATCTTTTTCATACATTAGGATGGAAAATGATCATTTTCATATAATTATGTTCTATAAATATATACTTTGAAAAACATTGTAAATATTCCTATTAATTAATAAAATACATCATTCTCTTTCTTCTCCTATTTTTCTTGTTCTTTTTAATTCCTTTCCAATGGCGATTCCTTATAGCCGGCTTTCTTTACTCCTCCTCAGTATTGACTAAATCTTTGGCTTATAAATAAACCCCACTTCTGCTCTGCTCTCCTATCCCACAATATCAAAATCAAATACAACCATTTGACATACACACTCCTTAATTATAATCCCAGTTTACTATCACAATGAAGGATGCTTACACCAACCCTAGATTCTTCCTTGTAAAGACTGTCATGCTTGCCATGGCTGCTACAGTGGTGCAAGCTCAGGGAACTCGAGTTGGGTTCTATGCAAAAACATGGCCTCGAACTGAATAATTCAGTCTCAATTCCATTCTAATCCTACTATTGAACCCGGCTTGCTCAGGATGCATTTCCATGACTGCTTTGTTGTGACGCCTCCATCCTCATTGATGGCCCTAATACGAAGAAAACCGCTGTAACACCCCTTACTCGTTTCTAACGCCGAGACAGGATACGAGGTATTACCAGACTTAAACATAAATATTTATACAAAATCGGGCTATAAAATTTCATTCAATTTAAAATCATTCATTCACATACAAATCGTCCCTTATATGGGCCCACGAGGCCCAAAATAATCATTGGGAACTGTTCGGGACTAAACCGAGATCTTAGGAAACTTTAAGAAGACTTATAAATTTTTTTATCAAAACAGGGGTCACAAGCCCGTGTGGCTTGGGACACGCCCGTGTGGGTAGGTCGTATGGTCACACACGCCCATGTCCTCAGCCCGTGTAACTCTCTATTTATGACGTCATCAACAAAATAGGGTCACACGGCCAAGTCACACGCCCGTGTACTTAGGCCGTGTGGCGAATTAAATTTCGAAAAATAAATGCAGACTTCACACGCCCTGAGCACACGCCCATGTCCCGGGACTGTGTCCTCCACACGGCTGAGACACACGCCCGTGTCTCTGCCCGTGTGGCCAAGAAAATGGCTATTTATCAAACCATTTGGCGCCCTCATTTGCACATACTTAAACACAACCTCAATGGCCTCTTTCATGGCATAATTGAGCACTTAAACATCATCAAACAAGTCACGATCATAGTAGATTCATATAATCTTATTCATGCATAAGACACCATACTTTGCCTAGCTTAAACTTATCAAATTTTCATGTCATGATTATCATCAACACACCCTAAATCCATCCATACCAAACACACATAACCACATCACATGAAACCTTTAGTATAAGCACACACATATAAATAGGCATTACAACTCATTAACCAATATGAGCCACATCTCATGGCCATATACAAAATGAATCATATTACCATTATAAACCAACACATTTGGCCAAATCAAATGACACATACACAATTGACTAAGTCCCTATACATGCCATAAACTTAAGAGGTCTGTATTCACTTTTACCCCATGATGATAGCTTGACAGCGTGATAACATCTCCGGCGATCTCCAACTCGAGCTAACATAAAGCCCTATAAGATTTGAGAAAGGAAGGGGAGTAAGCTACATCGCTTAGTAAGTTCGTATGAAAATAATAAGCAACTTATTAACATGTTTTTCACCAATTCTCACAATATGTTCTCTAGGTAATATAATCATAATTGCATAAAATTTCACAATTCATTTATGTTCATCTTGAAAGTGTCTACTCGAAAGTTCTGATCACTAAATTATTTTTATCCGGAGCTACAAAACTCCAAATTAAGATCCGCTAATTTTCCTTGAAACTAGACTCACATATATTCTTATCATAAAATTTCCAGAATTTTTGGTTCAGCCAATCAGTACCTGTCCGACAGTTCTGACCCCTCTTCACTAAAAATTTATTTTCTCATGGTACAGAACTCGAATGATGTTCCTATTTGTTTCTCTTGAAAAGAGACTCATTAAGAAATTAAAGAATATAAACTTTATCCCTTTATTTTTTTTTACAATTTTTGATGAATTTCCCAATTCAGAACAGGGGATTCCAAAATAATTCTGACCCTGTCTCACTAAAATTCAAATATCTCATCATATGAAATTCTTTTCCTTATTCTGTCTCTTTTATACAAAAATAGACTCAATAAGATTTAATTTCATATCTTATTCAACTTCTAATTCAATTTCCATAATTTTTGGTGAATTTTCAAAGTGATACAACTACTGCTGTTCAAACTATTTTGTTGCTAATTTTACTCTATCATGTTTTCTTTGTATTAATTCTCATTTACACACATATAACACTAAAGTATATCCATAGTTAGCGATGCCAATAGCTAGTCATTATCAAATATTTACAAGCCATTCATTGGCCAATTTAACCTATACATCTACAACAAAGACTTGAACATTTCATTTCTCAATTTAATTTGGCTTAAAAGCCTCACACATGATCATCAATCACAATTCCCATTTATTCATACATTGTAACGATCCAAAATCCGTGGGCACTAGAAAAGTGTGTTATCGGGCCTCCGTCTTAGTAAACCGAGTTAGTAAATAATTATTAGGAGTAATTATGAGTCTAATAGTGTGTTTAATTAGATTTTTATTTAGTGAATTTAGCTTAATTTAAAGAAATTAGGAAAAATGATCAAATTGAATAAAAAGTAAAAGTCTAATTATAGATTAAAAGAAAGTAAAAAGGGCTAAAATGGCAATTAAGCCATTTAGCATAGTTGAGGCGGCATAAAAGGAATAAAATCTAAGATTTTATTTGTTTTAATTATATAATTAATGATATTTAAATATAATTTATATCATATGAATTTATGATAATTAAATTATAATGATATTATATTATTAAATAAATCAAAATATGCCAATTGTATGGATATGATAAAATACATGTGTAATATATGTATTTGTACATGTGTAATATAATTGTATATTTTCTTAAATTTTAAGTATAAGATATTTATTAATTAAATTATTATTATTAATTGATATTATATTAAATAAACTAAATAGATAACAAACGTATGGTAAAGATTAAAGACAAGTGTAATAGTAATAATTATATAGGTACACTTGTAATAAAAAAAACATATGCTTAAATAATAAGTAAAAGATTTTTTTATTATAATATATTACTATTATTATTAGTTAAAATAAAAGAAAAAAGGAAACAAAAGAAGAACAGAAAAGAAGCAGAGAACGGAACGAAAACAGAGGAAGAGAAAAGGAAAGAAAAGAAAAGGGAAAAATTGGGATTTTAAAGCTTCAAGTTTAATTGGTAAGCTAAATTTAGCCATTTTCTCTTAATTTTGATATTTTAGAAGCTTTAAAACAAATTTTTTTTGAAATTAAGTGGAGGTTATGAAAGTTCATAGGTTTTTGAATATGATTTATGTTGAACAAAAAGAAGAATTAGGGATTTAATTGAATGAATTTTAAGTTAGAATTGAAAAAGGGATTGAATTGTAAACTAAACTATAAGTTTTGAGTTTTAGGGATTAAATTGAAATAAATTCGAAATTATGAAAATATGATAAAAATTAGATAGTTAAATGTGAGTTTGGAAAGAAATTGAGTAGCAAAAAGGTATGAATTGAGAAAGAAAAATATATAGGTTTAGTTAGGATTAAATTGGAATTAAAGTAAAAGTTAGATAAAAATTTCAGCAATTAAATTGTGTTGTGCTAATGATTGTGAAATTATTTTAATTGGTCGTAGCTAATACCGAGCCTGAAGTATCGACCGAAAAAGGAAAAGAAAAGATCATCGAGGATTAAATCCGAAGAAAATTCTGGTTTGTATCACTATAATTCAAGTTATTTATTATTAAATAATAATTTTAAATTTATTTATTTTATGTTAAATAAATATTGAGGTAAGTGACTTTATTGAATTGAATTTAGAAAATTGAATTGGATGAGAAATATGTGCTAGTATTGAATTGTATTTTGATTAGTGAATGGAAAAGTGAATTTGATATTGAAAGTAAATTTTGAAATGAAAGTGAATTTGAATTGAGAATTGAAAACCCTATTAACTAGTCGGGCTGAGTCGGATATAGTTGGCATGCCATAGGATATGGAAGAGTATGGGTTTTTTCCGGCTTGCTGATCAGGCACTTATGTGCCGACTACTGTTACTGTTATCGATTCGACACTTTGTGTGTCATATACTGTTACCGTTACTGTTACAGATTCAACACTTTGTGTGTTGAATACTGTTACTGTTACCGATTCGACACTTTGTGTGTCGATATCGTTATCATATCTTTATTCTGATTCAGCACTTTGTGTGTTGAATATCATTATCGTTATTCATTCATCGCTATCATTCATCGACATCGTTTAGGTAATGTGTACCGTTAAGGCGCAATGTGCCGTACTGGTGTGTTGGTTGGAATCCGTGTATTCGTCCAAGTCCGAGTCAAGTTAATATGGACAAAAGAAATAAATTTACTGATAAAACTAAATTTGAATGACATAGCATATGTGAAAGTTGAAAATTGAAATAAAGAAATAAGAATAGTATGTTTATATAATTAAATGATAACATAAAAAGATTGAATTGTTCATTAAGTGATGATAATTATAATGTAAAAGTATATGTGTGATTTAATGTATTTAATTATAAATTGAATTATAGTGATACCACTGAGTATATGCCTACTCAAATGCACGGTTGTTTCCGTGTGCGGAGTTGTAGAATCAAATCGAACCAAAGATCCAAAGCCGGACCGGCTTGATGAAACTTTTGGTGATGTATATTTTCTTTTGGTAATGTGGCATGTACATAAGATGTGTATAAAGGTTATTATGTTTTGAATATAAATAGTTAAAAATGTTAGTTTTACAAGTCTAAGAATTATAATGAAAGAAGTTTATCCATTTCAATTTAATTAGTACATTGATAAATTTAAATTGATATTATATTGATTGAGTTTGATTAGAAAGTATTTAGAATAGAAAATGAATTGGTTGAATTGGTTATGTTTGAAATGAATACGGTTTTAATTGCAAGGGGTTTTATGTGAAAATAAGCAGAAATACTGTCGAAATTTATAAAAAAAATTTTGAAATACTTAAACGAGTCCCGTTTCTCTTTTAATACATACTTTAGACTTCGAGAGTTTATTATAGGGACTTAGTTATTAAATATACTATGAATATTATTTTATTTGTGAATTATTCATAAGTTGTCTGATATGTCCGGTAATGCCTCGTAACCCTGTTCCGACGACGGTTCGGGGTTAGGGGGTGTTACATACATCATAAGCATGATTTTACAATCACAAGGTCATACTCATAGGTATAACTTACTCGATTACCTTATTACCAAAATTCGATCACATCCCAAGCACATTGCTTATTAGTGTATACATACATATAATTGCACTTAATCATCACATATCACAAATCGGGCTCATCTCTCGTGAGTTTTTCATATGTATTTGTATCACTTCATCACATAACTTTAACACTTTTTCCTTCTTGAACATAAACTTAGCTCTTTACCATTGACTACTCGGAATATCGAAGGATATTCAATCTCATCATACATGTATTACGATGCCAATGCCATATCACATATATGGTCTTACACGGGATTTCATATCTTGATGTCGATGCCATATCATACGTATGATCTTATATGGGACCTTCCTTATCTCATGTTGTGACACTGGTATCCTTGCTATTCCGAATGTTCAACCGGGACTTCATCTTAACATATTTTCATCATACTCTCATCGAGGCATCATTAGTCGATTTCATAGGAATAATATACATTTCACGAAATGTCAAAAATTTAAAAGCATAATAACATGATGCTGAATTATTACACACAAACTTACCTCGACTTAAAATGGCGAAAATGACCGAGTTGTCCAATATTCGTCTTTCCCCCGTTCTAAATCTGAAACTCGTTTTCTTTATCTAAAATATCACATTTGACTTATTAAGTTATTATACTATTCAATTCAGTCCAAAAATCATATTATGAAAAAATTAAATTTTTGCCCTAAATTTTATCATATTTACACTTTTGCCCCTAGGCTCGTAAAATGATTTTTGTTCAATTTCCTTGTATTTTAGGCCTAGCCAAACCCTTTTCATAACTATAGCAGTCCAAAATTTGCATTCATTTACACATTTTCATACATTTTTCAACTTTATACAAACTAGTCATTTTATGCAATTTCATCGAAAATCACTTAGTAAAAGTCATTTACTACACACCGAGCATTCATATTCTACCATTAGACATCAAAGCACATGCATTTCATCCATGGGTAAATTTTTAAACACAAACCCTAGCTCAAAAAACATTAAAAACAGGGCTTGGATGCACTTACTATTGAGCTTGAAAGCTTGAAAACCTTAGCCATGGCTTCCCCCATGCTAAATTAGGCCAAGAAAGAAGATAGAAAAGGGTTTTTGGCTATTATTTTGTCTTTTAGTCCATTTAATTACCAAATTACCAAAATGCCCCTAACTTAAAAATATCCTATTTCACTTTTCTCATGTCCATTTTTGTCAAAAAATTTAACCAATGGTCTAATTACCATTTAAGGACCTCCAATTCAAAATTTCATAGAAATTAAACATTTCTAACATGTGGAACTCAACTTTTGCACTATTTACAATTTAGTCCTTTTGACTAAATAGAGGGCCCAAACGTCGAAATTTTCGAACAAAATTTTCACAAAATCTTTCTATGAAATCATAGACCATAAAAATAAGATTTTCCACACCGGATTTGTGGCCCTAAAACCACTATTCCGACTAGGCCCAAAATCGGGCTGTTACAACCGCCCATCCCAACATCATGTTGAGAGGCTATGAAGTTATTACGGTCCCAAAACTCAGCTCGAAGCTGCAGGTCTTGGTGTCGTCTCATGTGCTGATATTCTAACACTTGCAGCTCGAGACTCTGTGTTTCTGGTAAACATATTACTGTATTTTTTAATCATATACTACTAAAAGTCTTCTCAATTAATGCAACGGTTGATTATGTCTTTCATACATATATGAAATGCAGAAGAGAGGAATAAAATAGGCCATTTTGCCTGGATTTGAAGAGTCAATTGATTCTCAAAAGTAAAAGTTCGCCGCCTTTGGTCTCAGCACTTAAGACCTTGTTGCCCTCGTTGGTAAGTAATTTTACTTTAATAATGTTCCAAAGCTTTTATCTGATTAATATTGCTTCTGGTTAAGGTTGGCTTAACATATGTTTGTTGTTGTCACAAGAGGACGCACCATAAGAACTTCAGCTCGCCTGCTTTCTAACCACAGATTATACAACTTCACCAAAAGTGGTCCAGATCCCACAATCAACCCAGCATTTGTGCCTCAACTGCAAGCACTTTGCCCACAAAATAGTGACGGCACAAGGAGCATTGATTTGGACACTGGTAGTGGAAACAAGTTTGACACCTCCTTTTTTCTTAACTTGAGGAATGGTAAGGAAATACTCGAGTGCGATAAAAAATTATGGACCGATTCCTCCACCAAGACCTTTGTGCAGCGTTTCTTGGGTGAGAGAGGCTCACCGTTATTGAATTGTAACGCGGAATTCACAAGGTCTATGGTTAAGATGAGTAACATTGGTGTGAATAAAGGTACAAATGGTGATATTCGAAGAATTTGCTCTGCCATTAACTAATTTAACTACAACTTTATGGAGTTAATCAGGGTGATGGTTCTTTTCTTAATTAGTGCAGGCTGATGGAAAAAATCTAAAAAGTGCTTTATGCAAAAAAAATTTAGAAAATATTACACATGATAATTTTTTCTATGTATTTATGTGATGTTAATATTTTGTATAATTGTATATTATATTTTCAATGGAATTAATATTTGGATTTTGTTTTACAATCTTCCTTTTCTATAATAAGGTCCTCTTAACATACTTCTACAAACGTTGGTTTATTAGGAAAAATTAACACAAAATTATACCATTAAATTTATTATATCTTTTTTTGTGTATTTGTCTCAATTATACAAGCATTATTACCCATCCTTTCACTTTTCCACCCAACCAAACAGGGGCGAAGCCAAAACAATTTTTTAAGGGGCCAGATGATATTTTAATTTTTTATTGTCTATATATTTATAAATTGTAAAGGATTAAATCGAATTTTTATAATTTTAATGGGGTCAAAGTGCAATTTTACTTTTACTAATTTTAAACTTTAAAAAAATTTTAAGGGGTTAAATAACAATTTTACATTTTAGGGGTGATCGGGGCCCCTGTTAGCCTCTCAAGCTTCGCCTCTACAACCAAACACATCGGTCTATTCTACAAGTAGGTTTAGGGTGTCGCAAGTGTCTTATAGAGTTTAGTAAAAAAAAATTTAAAATTTAAAAATACAAATATATGTGACTTGTCTCACCCAATTATATGTGTCAGTTATTATTTATTTATGGTACATGAACCTCATGCGATGAGGGTGCATCAAATATTATTTCTTATAATAAATTTATGCTATCTCATTTTTTTTTAAGTATATAAACTTCTATATATTTCAAGACTTGTATAGATTTTGGATGAGAATATATTGAGAGCATTTTATTTGTTTATTAAGGAACTATTTGTGTGAGTGTAATTGAAGTGTAAACCTTTAGTGTTTATAGTCTAAATTCTCAAGGAGAGGATCTAGAGATCAGTGTTCTAGTCTTTAAGTACAAAGTTGATATCCCTATACTTGGAGAGTGATAGAGTATGATTCACTTGTTGTATTTTGAACTAAAAATAGTGGAATTACTCATTGAGCTAGACTCAACATACGCAGGAAAATCGAACTACGTAACAAATCTTGGTGTTCTTTGTTATTTTGTTTATACAATTTTCACAATGCCAAGCTGTACTGGCCATTATAGTCAAGCACTTCTATTCAACTTAGGCAGTTCAAGCGATTAACAACTTTAGGTCTCAACAACCTGCACAAGTCATACAACTCAATTGTATAATGAAAGCTGTGAAAAAGAGAGATCAATCAATGTGAGAATACTTAGTTAAGGTGCAGTTGATTTTGTGATAATTTGGTGAGTTGCAGGCATACTGTATCAAAGATCATACATATTTCTACTATATTGTTTGGCCTTCCAATTGAATACGTATAACACCCAAAATTTTTGATGTCATAAATTATGTCATACTAAGACTCAACTGGTTAAACTTCTGAGAATGAGTATTGTATCTTTTAAGTTTTCATTAAATGTAACACTAAGAAAGCATCAGAATTGAACAGTAAAACAAATAATAAAAGTGACTTATGGACTAAATTATAGAGGATAAAGAACTATATTATGTTTAATGTAAGGGGGATATGGGTATCAGTACCCAACAGCCAAGTTTCGATACCTTATAGCAGCCAAGTCTCGGTACCTCACTTAAAGGTATCGATATTTCATAGACCTTTTTTAAAGCATAGTTAGATAGTATAATAGGTCAGAGTCACCATTTAATAACATAGATTATCCATATGGAGACACTTGAATAGCGTCACCACTAGAAAGACACCGGTAATCAACTATATCACTAGAGGTTCCTTCAGGCATCAAATGTGACGACATCTATCAAACCGTAGCTGACTTGAGTTAAGGGTGTCATAATATGAGTTTGTTTTACAAAGATAATTTCAAGTCAACATCCTTATGGATTACAAAGTGTTTACAGTGTTTTACTTAACCTTTAGGCATGCCAAAAGGACTTATTTTCTCAATTATATATGACTACTAACATTGTTGTACAACAAACTAATGCAACTTCTTCATACCAACATTTAGGCTATGCTTCAAAACCACCATTTGGGCCTCCTTATCAAACTTTCTGGGCAGAGGTCGAGCACCTTCCGGGGGTTGGAGACAAAAATGTCAAATGCGCGATCACATTGTTATCACCGATTTGACCAATCAAATGTTGGAATTTCAAGTACTCCTTTAGTTCCAAGAACCGCCAATCATTGTACCTTTGAGTCTGGGTTCTCACACAACTATAGCTACAGTAGAGTTGCATCAGATCCCTCTCATACAACTGAATTTCCTTTTGTAACTACGGGTTCTCTAGTTCCAATGGTCTCACACTCACAACCCGAGCCTACTCCTCAAATTCACTCCGTTGTTGCAACTCCAAAAATGATCCATGATAGCGCTTAGTATCCGAATTCCAGAGCCACGAATCATTTCACCAATAATGTTAATTTGACCAACTCTTCTCTATATCATGGTTCGAGTAAAATTTTGTTAAGGAATGGATGTAGTTTGCCTATTGCTAATGTTGGTCAATCATCGTTACTTATAAGAACTAGACTTTTATCTCTAAAGCATTCGTTTCATTTCCCTAACATTGCAAACAACTTGTTTTCATCTAAGTTCACTAAAGATAACCAGGTTTTCTTTTAATTTCACCCAAAATTTTGCATGGTAAAGGATTTGGAAACTAAGAAAGTACTTTTGCATGGACTTGAAATTAGGGGACTTTACAATTAGGCTTCGATTGACTCGTGTGGCTCATCAACTATATCTACTAGTATATTCATTAAGACTCAAGACAATGAAAATCTTTGTTATCTATCATCTTAATAAGATTCCCTTATAACATGGCACCGAAAATTGGTCATCCTTCTTTTGAAGCTTTGTCATATGTTCTAAGAGATTGTAATGTGTCTTTTCCTAGAAATAAAAAATTGAACTTTTGTATAGCTTGTAGACTTGAAATTCATTAATATTGTTTGTTTTAAATGAAAATTCTTACAAAAAGTGTTCATAAATATAAATTGAAGGCTTTACGGCAAATATCAAATAATAGAGAAAATGAATATAGCTATGAAGTTTAATAGATCAAACTCGTCAAATGTTGACTATTCTACTCTAATCTATACATGGGTGAAGTGTACGCATAATTCTAATAATCACTAATGGCCTTCCCTTATGACCCCAGTAACCCATTTGTCAAATGTTGACTCAATAATTCCTTAGACCACTGACGCTTCCTACCAAGATCTCACCAATGAAAATTGATTAATCATTTAATTTTTTAAATACAATATTTAATAGCAATTATGAATAATAAAAATTCAAATACATTTTATATAATAAAACCGATAAATAAGATATTACAAATTGATGCAGAAATATTATATCTATAGAATAATTTCAAAAGAGAAAGATAAATAAACAGTAATCGCAACACCGACCGGGATAATTTAGAAACAAACTAGAGATGTATCACATTGATTAAACCACTGAAAATTACATCTTACCCCTGTCATCATCTGACCAACTTGACGATGAACTCCAGTCAACCAAGAAAATCTTGCCAAGAGCCCAAAGTGACCTATTGTATTAGTGACACACAAAAGGTCAAGTCTCAAATGGCCTATCATCTTCCTTATTTCGAATTCCAACTTTGCAAACACCATCGCTTCTCTATCATGATAAAATCTTTCGAAAATAGTCCACAATAGATTTGATAACATTCTTACCTTGACAAATCTCATATATATGTCAAAATTTGACTAAAAATTTAAAACTAAAACAACCATTGCTTTAAAAGAAAACAGAGTGGATAAAACAAAATTTACGAAAGTTAAGATAAACTATAATGATGTAAATTAAAATTAAAAACAAAATAAAAATCAAATAACATGATTGAAGAAATTACTACCATCAATTAACCCAGAAATTGCCTCCTCGACCAACAAAATAAATATTTGATTTGAAAAAGATGAGGAAGGTTAGTTTTTTTTCCTATGAATAAAAGGAGGGCTAAAGATTTTTTTTTTACTATTTTAATTGTAAACTTAGTATTATTATAAAGGAAAGGTTACATATTTACATATAAAATGGTTATTGACCACTATATATTTACCATCTTTTGATGTGTTGTATTCATATACGTATATATATATATATCCAAAATTTCAGAATAACTACCTAAATTACTGCATATCTATTGTTGTACAGGAATTTTAAGAATAGTTTTAAAAGGATGTGTAAATTTTTGAAGAGTGAAACTTTAAAGAGAAAAAAATTATCGACTAAATATTTATATTGAGATGTGTTGATATTTAGTATCAATAGAGGTCAAAATGGAAAAAGAAATAGTGTTCCGGTTTAAAAAATAGAGTTGAAGCCCTCCAAATGGAGTGTTTGGGATGACTTAAACCATGAGTATTTCGGGTTGAATAATTGGGCCGTATTATTGTATATTTTATTATAATTGTATAACAATCTGTCCCCTATTTTGTTGATACCCAGTTTTAACGGAGGTTAAGATGAAGAGAGAAATAATGTTCTAATTTAAAAAATAAATTTGAAACCCCACGAATGAAATATCTGAATTATCTAAATCATAAATATTTTGAATCAAATAATCGAGTTGAATTTGAATAGAATTATTGTATGTTTTATTATGATTGTACAACAAGATGCAATTGTCTTCGTGGCGTGTGATTTGTGATGATAAATCTTGCGGTATACTTCATATATAAAATTCCAGGTGAAAATTAAAAGCAAATTTTTGCTCAGATTTAGCTAATATGCAAAACACCGAAGAAACTAGATTCCCACGGAAACTTGCAAAAGTGTCGATTTAATTCAATTTAAAACTTGCAATCATGAACCATCCCACTTTTATTATCTCAATAAACTTCTGTCAGAAAAATAAAGGATACAGAGATGACGTGTGCTTATTTATTATACAACCTTAATATCACAAGTTAGGGTAAGAGTACAGTAGAATTTATATAATAAAAGTTAGATTGTGTTTTATTTTTTATTAAAATAATATATAAATTAATTTATGTATATTAAATAAAAAATAAATTGATATTGATATATATGGATTAATGTTTAATAGAAAAATTGGATGAAATTTTTAATATAAAAATTAATTTACTCTTTAATTTAGTATATAAGAATTAATTTATTCATTTTTAATAAAAAGACCAAAATATAATATCACTCTTAATATAAAAAACTCCATAAATACTTTTACCCGCATGTTAACTACCTATATAAATTGCCTTGAACGCAAAATTTTAGAAAGCTATAAACAAATCTATATATATAAATGCTTTCTCTTTTCTGCTTTTGTTTCTTCACAGTGATGGAGGGTAATTACTCCAAAAACAAGTTCTTTTTAGTGCTTGCTTTGTTGAACATGGCTGCCACATTGGTAAAAGGTCAAGGCACCCGTGTTGGGTTCTATTCAACCTCATGTCCTTTAGTTGAATCCATTGTTAGTTCCACGGTTCAGTCCCATTTACAGTCTGATCCTTCACTTGGTCCAGCCATACTAAGGATGCACTTCCATGACTGCTTCGTCCATGGCTGCGATGCTTCGATCCTCATCAATGGCCCCGACACGGAGAAAACTGCTCCCCCGAACCTTGGAGTGAGAGGATATGAAGTTATTGATGATGCCAAAGCACAAGTTGAAGCCACTTGTCCGGGAGTTGTCTCGTGCGCAGATATCCTGGCCCTTGCTGCCCGTGATGCTGTTTTTCTGGTAACCAATTAACCCATCATTCAATAAGCCTCTAAATATTTTTGCTGACACACATATATATATTCATGCAGGCAAAAGGACAGAAGTGGGATGTGCCTACGGGACGAAGAGATGGAAAGGTTTCCCTGGCTTCTGATGCTGACAATTTGCCTGCCTTCACGGACTCCATCGAAGAAACTCAAGCGAAAGTTCGCTGCATTTGGTCTAAACGCTCGTGATCTCGTCACCCTTGTTGGTAAGTGGTAACCATTATTTCGATTTCCGTATATACCAGGGACCAGGGACTGGGCTAAGGGTCCGCAGGGACTTTACTCTTCAAATGGTAAATTTTCTTTATAGTCCCTTTAAATTTAAAATCATGTTAATGCAATAATAAAATTGCAGTTTAGCCCTCTCCAGATAGTAAATTCAGTTTAATCCCATTAAAAATTCTTTAATACAATAATAAAATTATAATTTAATTTCCTTAAATATATATAATTTAATCTTTACCCTCCTAAAATAAATTTCTTGGCTCCGTCCTAGGTATATACGCATATATGTATGTATGCATGTATTAATGTGCAGCTAATATATAAAAGGTAAAAACACTTCTCTAATTCTTCTCAATTTTGATATTGAATGAATTAGTACCTCTTAAAAAAAAGAAACAATTTAATTTTTGTCAAATTTAAAAGTTAGCAACTAAGGACAAATAATTATGGCATTAATGTTTTCCATTAATTGTACATAAGTTTGATTTATAATAATAAATTTAGCCCTTGATGTTTATATATTTTGGGTAAATGTTGACAGAATATATAAATATTGCGAGATAAATTTGTTAAATCAAGACAATGAATAGAATGTGTAAACTTTAATGGCTAAATTTGTTATTATACTAATAAAATATATGTACAATTGACTAAAAACATTAATAGTGTGACTAATTGTCCTTAGTTACTTACTTTCAAAATTGACATGATTTAAATTGCTTTGATTTTTTTTAAAGGAACCAATTTGCTCAATATCAAATTGCGAAGAACCATAGAGTTCTTTATACCTATTTGAAATGTGTTGAATTGCTTTTTTTGTTAACAGGGGCGCACACCATTGGAACCACGGCTTGCGAATTTTTCAGCTATAGATTATTCAACTTCAGTGCAACCGGCAACGGCGTAGACCCATCGATCAACCCTGACTTTGTCTCTCAACTCCGAACACTTTGTCCGTCGAATGGGGATGGCATGAGACAAGTTGCTTTAGACACGGATAGTGTGGATTCTTCGATGCATCTCTCTTTCATAATTTGAGGAAAGGCCGAGGCATACTAGCGTCTGATCAAATGTTATGGACGGATGGTTGTACGAGATCCATAGTTGAAAGCTACTTGGGTGTTAGAGGCTTGCCATCATTGAAATTCAACGTGCAATTTGGTAAGTCAATGGTGAAGATGAGCAACATTGAAGTGAAAACAGGGACCAATGGTGAAATACGCAAAATTTTGTTCTGCAATAAATGAAGTATAACCTTAATAAATGAAGTATAACCTTTCTCATTGGAGTTGAGAATACAACTGTATCATATCTTATATTATGACCTTTTAGCCTAAGCTGTCTATAATGCTTGCATGCAAAGAGAAACAATAAAATTGACAAACTCGGATTTCCTTGCTTTATCTTACATGTTATACTTTACATATGGAATATGATTAATTCTAAGGTGTCATCTCTTTATCTAAATTAGATTAATATTAAATACGAATAAAGAAAAGGAAAATAAATATTTTATTACCAAAAAATAAATTATTTAAGACAATTACCTTGTAATATTGTAATGATATATATGCCTTACCTTGAACAGATTTCCTCTACTTTCTTATTATGATTAGGGGTGATTAAAATTTGATTTAATTTGAAAAAAATTGAATTTCGGGTTAATCAAATTGAGTTGTTCTAGTTAACTTGAATAAATAATTCGAATTTTGGGTTCGAGTCGAATTGAATTTTACAATTCGAATAATTTGAATAACAGATTGGTGTAAATACCTCTTTGATCATTGTAAATTTGAAAATTAGAAAATTGGTCTCTCTCAATAAAAATCACAAAAAAAATATATAAAAATTCCAAAATTTTTATATTTTTTAAAAATTTAAAAATCTAAACAATATAAGAGAAAGTTAAAATTTTAAAAATTTTCTAAAATAATAATTTTTTAGGTCCTCGAATTAACTTATTTTAGAAAAATTTTAAACTTCTTTATATATTCTTTAGATTTTTAAATATATATATATCTATACATTTTTAAATTTTTATAAATATTTTGAATTTTAAAAATTATTTTATAATTTTTATTGAGAGAGACCAATTTGTTCATTTTTAAAATTGACAGGGACCGAAGGGCTATTTATACTATTATGTTATTCAAATTATTCGAGTTATTTGAATTGAAAAATTCAACTCAGCTTGAAGTCGAAACTCGAATTACTTATTCACTCGAAAAAATTAAATAATTCAATTCGATTAACCCAAAATTTAAATTTTTTTTATTCGAATAGAGTTTTACTCACCCTTAAATATTGTATTGATTGTTTTGATTCAATAAACTATTTTTTATTTATCTATTTGAGAAAAAAGGGTGTAAAATAAATAAAAGTTCTATTAAATAAACAAAATATATTTCAAAAAAATAAAATTAAGTTAAAGGTGGAGTAGGGGTAGAGGAAATCTATTCGCCTTATCCCCTACACCTTATTTTGTTGGAATCCCCTTAAGTGTCCATCTTATAAAAATTCATTAATTTATTAATAGTAAAGATAATTATATCTCATTTGCCACTTGTAAGATTGGTCGACTCATTATCATGACACGTGGCACAAGGAATACGCATCAGTAAATGTGTTGATGGGGGCACATAATTGATAGATGCTAGAAAAATACCTTAGCAGGAGTATGTATATATGAGTTCCAACACATCAGAAAAAAATCTAATAACTCTTTAAACTATTAAGACTCTCAGCACAATGCGGTGTGAACCTCGTACCACTCGGCAAGCTTCATCTTCTTCCTTCAATTTACCTCTTCACTTCCTCCTTCATTCACACCCTTTCTCCTCATTGACTCACCTCCATCCACATCCAGCATCAACAAGCAAGATCGATTTTCCTGTTAGGAAGCTGGGGTTTCTCTTTGTATTTTGTCCGTCACCATTGTTGAAGCCAGGTGTAACCTTCATATTTGTTTTCTTACAATGATATTAGCAATGTTTATAGGCTTTTCATAATGCTTTCAGCCTTGTTTATTAAAAAAAAACTGTGATCTTTTTTAATATAATAATACATCATTATAGAAGTGATTAGAACTGTTTATGAGTTTTATATATCTTATTTAAGTCCGGACCAAACCAATAAAAAACTATCTATTTAAACAGTATAAAATATATTTTTATAATTTTCTATACTAGTATTTTATATTTTTATTATGCTTTTGATTCAATATTAAAATGATTTCTTTTACTTTTCCCAAAAAAGAACGGATAGTCCGATCTTTGGATATCTATAAGGGAGGATGTTTTTTTAAATATATCTGGTAATGAGCTGGAAGAACAAGGACATATAGCATTGAACTTAGCTTGGGAAAGGCTTATAAGAAATTATAAATAGAATATCCACAAGAAAATGTGTTTAATTCTCTTGGAAAATCCGAAAGCTGGTGTTGGAAATAAGGCAATTGGACCCCAAGGATGTTGCACTCAATTTAAGTAATATGTATAATTAAGATTTTGAAAATTCAATAAAAAAATTTTGAGGTTGAGAGATTAATATAAAATTTGGGTTATAATTTAAAAACTTCTAGTGCAATTAACCCTATATAATCATAAGAGATCACGTCGTCAGCAATAAATTCCAAAAGGAAACAAGTTGAGACATTGTCCTCGTTTTTGCCTTCTTCAACAAAGATTACCGATAGCTGTAATGGAATTTTCCCGAGAATATTTTGATGTTTATGATGCAACCGCGCGCATACATTAATTTTTCCACCTCAACAGAGGAGAAGCAAACTCAATTGTCACTCAGTTACTGAGTCATGGAGTCGCCTCAGTTTCCCAAATATCTTCTTTTCGTCATCCTTTTTTCACTCTACAATACTTCTATCGCTCAATATGAAGAGGAAAGAGATGCTCTATATGCTCTCAAGAACACTTTCAATGATCCATTCTTAAATGATAACTGGAATGGCCTTCAATGCTATGAAAACACCTCTTTCTGGTATGGTATTCAGTGCACAAATGGCCGTGTCACTGCAATATTATTGGAAAGTAAGGGCTTATCAGGCAAAATAAATGCCGATGCATTTGTTTTGCTTTCTGAATTGGTTACCCTTAGCTTCAAGAACAATTCATTGTCAGGGAACATAATGGATTTCTCATCCAATCCCAAGTTGAAGGATATCGACCTGTCGAAAAACATCTTTGATGGGCCAATTTCAAGTTCACTTCTTAGTCTTAACTTGTTGGAATCATTGCAGCTTCAAGATAATCATTTAACAGGTCCAATCCTAGGATTCGACCAAACCAGTTTGACATCATTCAATGTCTCCAACAACAGTATAACCGGTCCGATTCCGGGAACACACACACTGAGATCGTTCAGCTCTGCTTCGTACTCCAGCAATGGCCCCTATATGTGTGATGATTCATCGAATTCCAGTAGCGGTTGTTATTTTAGTGAAAACGACACAGCGGGAGGAGGAGGCTCCAAAAAGGAATCTGTTTCCACTATAGTTATAGTTTTCGATGTGCTTGGCTTACTCGCTGGGATTTTGCTTCTATTTCTTTACTGTAAAAAGTCCAGGCAGCTAAAGAAGCTGATTCAAAAATACCAGCTTGAAGAAAAAGATGAAGACGATTTAGAGATGGAAAGGGTGAGTAATTTTCATTACAATGAAAGCAAAGATGAAAGCGTTATTATTCCTGCAGAAGTGAATAATATATCTGTTACAAATGAAGAGAAGGGGAAACTTATATTCATGGGGGACGAAGACCAAGCAGGTTTTGATTTGAACGACCTGTTGAGAGCTTCTGCTGAAGGATTGGGTAAAGGGCTTTTCGGCAATAGTTATAAAGCTACATTGGATGGCAGACCGTCTGTTGTGGTAAAACGCTTGAGGGATTTAAAACCATTGAGCTACGATGAGTTCACGAAGGTGATACAGATAATTACAGACCAAAAGCATTCCAATTTGCTTCCTTTGCTCGCTTACTATTATTCCAATGATGAGAAGCTGTTCCTTTACAGATATGCCATGAATGGAAACCTCTTCAACCGCCTTCATGGTGAGATAATTAAATACTGTTGTAAGTTGCAACTTATTTTTGTTGTTTTTTTTATGGTTTTTTATGAAAAATTGCAGGAGGGAGAGGAACAAGAGACCGGATTCCATTGAGATGGAACTCGAGATTAGCCATTGCTCGAGGGGTGGCTCGAGCAATGGAATATCTTCACCTCAATCCCAACTCCTCCAAATGTATTGTTCCTCACGGGAACCTGAAACCGTCCAACATTCTCCTCGACGAAAACGACAACGTTCTCGTCTCCGATTACGGTCTGGCTTCACTCGTAGCCGTTCCCATCGCAGCACAACGACTGGTGGCATTCAAGTCACCGGAATACCAGCACTCGAAACGCATTTCAATGAAATCCGACGTGTGGAGTTACGGTTGCTTTCTTCTGGAATTACTAACAGGAAGACTATCAGCTCACTCAGCACCACCAGGGATCAATGGGGTGGATCTTTGCAGTTGGGTTCATCGAGCTGTTAGAGAAGAATGGACAGCTGAAATATTCGATATTGAGATATCGGTGCAACGAAGTGCGGCTCCCGGAATGCTGAAGCTGCTGCAGATTGCGATACGTTGTTGCGATAAGATACCGGAGAAACGGCCGGAAATGACGGAAATTGTGAGGGAAATAGATAGCATCAAAGCCGTTGATTCAGAGGATTCGGATGAATTATCTGCGGATCAATCATTAACAGATGAATCTTTCTCGGCTAATGCTTGACAGTACTTGTGGTTGGCGATGGAAGAAGCTGGTAAGATTTTGAAACTGTGGGGGCTTCAAAGTTTGCAAGAATCTGTCGTTATGAATCAGAGAATCCAATCATGGTATCGGAAAATCGAGCTTTCAAAGTCTCCTTTTTGGCAATTTTCTATGTTTGCATGTTGCTTCTTTTCGGATTTTCTTTTGCTGTAATAAAATTATTAGAGTTGATGTATCCTGTAATATTTAGGTTAAATTCTATTATTGGTCCTGTAATTTGCAAGATTTATGGATTTTATTCTTCTACTTTAATTTAGTCATTTTTAATTCTTGTACTTTTAAATTTTTAAAATTTTAGTCATCACCAAACTATAACTATTAAATTCATTAAGTCAAATTCTATTATTTCCAAAATATGATGTGCCAAACTTATTATCGTATGTCCAAACTCCATATTAGTTTGTTATTTCCGCATATTTTGCTCACTAAAAATGTTGGGGATCGACTCGATTAAACAACAAGTAAAAAATAGTGGAATAAACTGAGAAATTGAACACACAAATTTAACGTGAAAAAACCCCTCCAAAGAGGATAAAAAACCACGAGTAAAGATAATTTTATTATAATGGCCAAAGAACAAAGAGTACAAAAGATGGAGATAAAAACTAAAACCCCGAAAACCCGAAAACAAAGAACCCTCAAAACGTAAACACAAAATTCTCTAAATGTGTTGAGTCCTAATCTCTAATGGGTGTATTTTCTAAGGATGTAAAAGAGCCTATTTATAGGCTAAATTCATAGGTCAAATAATAATAAAATAATCTAGACTGATCAGAGTTTGATTGAAACAAATTATTTCTCAAATTTGACTGAAATAGGAGTCATATTTAACAAATCTCCACCTTGACTCATATTTCCACAACGCCATCTTTGCCAAAGCCCGCCATGGGCCTATCTTGAACTATGCAGGGAATTAACTGAGTCAAATATGTGCTTAGAAACTGGAAGACTTCTAGCCTTCGACTTGTACACTACCAAACTAAAACTAACCAGGGTCTGATTTGTAACACCCCTTACCCGTATTCAACGCTGGAATAGGGTACGAGGCATTACTGGAATTACAAATTTATTTATCAGACATTTTATTTTAATTCAATATTTATATTTGAAACCAATCAAAATCAAACATATGGCCCCTTAAAGATATTCATTTTTCTCGTCATGTCTTACTTGAATTTATTACTCGTTTCATCATACTTAATTACCTTGTATTAACATATTAAAGATAATCACATATTTTCATGTCATGATAAATATCATTCACTTGTCGTTTCTTCATAAACATAAAACAGTTAATTTATCATATCAATATTTCACGTACCATCAACTCATATTTTCTTATATCATATAATTAAGTTACACGAACTTACCTGGCTAAATCAAATCTGTAGAAATATCAAGATTCAGGGTCATTTTGGTAATTTTCTATTTTCATCGATTTTTTCAATCGATCTTAATCTAAATTACTAATTTCATTCAAATTTGCAATTTTAAATAATAAAATAATCTATTTCATGCAAATTGGACATTTCTACATTTTTACAAAATTAATCATAAAGTTTTACTTTTATTCAATTTAGTCCTTGAGTCTAAAACATTTCAAATTAGCCATACTACCTAAATATTCATACATATTTTCCTCCTCCTCCTCTCCATTCCACATCCTTAATGTATATAACATGCTATAAGTAACATTGTCAATAATTTCATTAATTACTCATAAGTATATTCAAAACTGTCCATTTGAGTTATAGTCACTAAATTATTTATTTCTGGAGCTACAGAACTCCAAATGAAGCACCGTTAATTTTTACTGAAACTAGACTCACATATATTCATACCATAAAATTTCCAGAATTTTTAGCCTAGCCAATTAGTACAGTTTATTCATCAAAGTCACCCTTGTTCTGCTGTCTGGCAGTTCTGACCCTTCTTCACTAAAAATTAATTATCTCCTCATACACAATTCATATGATATTCTCGTTTATTTCTATTGAAAATAGACTCATTCAGAATCCTAGACATATAAACTTAAGCCCCTAATTATTTTTCTCTAATTTTTTATGATTTTCCAAAGTCAGAACAGGGGATTCCAAAATCCCTTTAAACCAGTCTTACAAAAATATAAATATCTCAAATTACAGAATTCCTTTGCTTTCCCTGTTTCTTTCATATGAAAGTAGACTCAATAAGATTTAATTTCATATATCATTCAACTTCTATTTCAACTTCTACGATTTTTGGTGATTTTTCAAAGTTACTCTACTGCTGCTGTCCAAAACAGTTTTGTTATAGCTTATTTTACAATTAAATCCTTTACCCAATTCTAACTTCAAATTCTTTCAATTAAACCACTAATTCATCTTTTTGTTCATCATATGCTATATTCAACAGCTTTAAAACTTCAAAAACTTCAACTTAAATTCATCAAAACTTTGTTCTAAAACTTATAAAGCATCAAAATTAAAAGAGAAGGACTAAATTAACTTACCAATTAAACTTCCAAGCTTCAAACCATCAATTTCTCCTTTTTCTTTCTTTCCCCTTTTTCTTCCCTTGCTTTCGTCTTGTTCTCTGTTTCTTTTCTGGTATTCTCCCTTTTTTTTTTGTTTTTGTTTGTATATATATATAATATTATAATAATATAATAATATAATAATATAATATAATATTAATATATAATATAATAACATACTTTAAAAAATCTTAGATTTTTCATACTTAACCGCCTCAATTTTACAAAATGGTATAATTACCATTTTAGTCCTTCATAATTTCTTTTAATCTATAATTCAACTTTTACACCTTTTTCAATTTAGTCCTTTTCATTTAATTACATATCCAAACGTTAAAATTTCTCAACTAAACTTTAATAATAACTTAATGACACTGCATAAATATTTTTAGAAATATTTATGGCTCACTTTATGAATTCGAGCTCTCAATACCTTGTTTTTGGCCCAATTTTTCTAATTAATTCTTTTAGTTCACAAAATTCACTAATTTTAAAATATTTCCAAAATCACACTTAACTTATAATTATCGATTAACAAAGTTTTCTAACTTTTTCGTCAGATTTAGAAATCTCAAATCACTGTTCCGACACTATTGAAATTGGGCTGTTACATGATTTTTACGAATACAGTGCCCTAACTTTTCAAAACCTACATCCAAAAGAGAATCTCTCTTCAACGAAATGGTCTTACATTTTTCCCTCCTATGACCAGTTGCCTCCGCTACAAACGAGTTGACTTCGACTTCGTAACAGACGAGAGACGTCCGATTTCACCCGTCACTGTAGAACCTTCCAGAATATAAAAACTACAGATTATTTTACCTTTTAACAAAACGAGAGCTCCACGAAATACTTTAATGTCGCTCAACTCGATGTTGATGCTGCATCCTTTCAAATCTAAAATACTCAAGGAGATGAGATTCTTTCGTAAATCAGGTACATACCTGACATCTGAGAGTGTCCTAATCGTCCCATCGTGTATCCTAATTTTAACAGTACCAATACCAATTACCTTACTAGATGAATCGTTTGTCATTCACACAACTTCTCCTTCAACCGAACTGTATGTGGAGAACCATTTTCTATTGGGACACATGTGGAAAGAACACCCAAATCTAGGATCCACTCGAACATAAGCTTGGAGTTATCGCTCGTTGACACTAATAAGAAATCATCACCGCTTTCATCGGCCAAATTAGCACCATAGTTACATCTTCCTCGTTACTCTCAGAAACTCTTTTATTTTGCAGTTTATAACAATCTGCTTTGACGTGACCTAACTTTTCAACAAATGACACTTCACATATTCGAACGAGAGTTTATCTCTGCCATAAATCAGGGTCTCCTTGAAAGACTTGTATGAAGGGGTAAAGAGCACAATAATAGCATAGCCTGATCTTCATCGTCAATCTAAACCTCAACATTCTTTAAATCATTTAAAAGAGTAATGAATTGACTGATGTGATCTCTAAGAAGCTCACCTTCATTCATGCGAAACGTAAATAGACGTTGTTTCAACACTAAACGGTTAGCCAAAGACTTAGTCACATAAAGAGTTTTTAACCTTTTCCACAATGCGGATGAGGTCTTTTCCATCAATACACCCTACAATACTGTATTCGCGAGGCACAACTGGATTGCAGACAAGGCCTTTTCATCAAGCTCTTCTCATTCTATTTGATTTAGATTCTTAGACTCTTTCCCAATAACAACCTTTTTCTAGCCGGTTTGAACTAGAATTGCCATCATCCGAACTTGCCACAGATTGAAATTTGTCTCACCATCTAACTTCTCAATTTCAAACCTTATTGCTGCCATCTCTAAACGGGTTGATTTATGAAAATTGAACTAGCTCTGATACCACTTGTTGGGGATCAACTCGATTAAACAACAAGTAAAAAATAGCAAAATAAATTGAGAAATTGAACACACAAATTTAAAGTGGAAAAACCCTCCAAAGAGGATAAAAAATCACGGGTAAAGATAATTTTACTATAATGGTAAAAGAACGAAGAGTACAAAAGATGAAGATAAAAACTAAACCCCAAAAATAAAGAATCCTCAAAACGTAAACACAAAATTCTCTAAATGTGTTATGAGTTCTAATCTCTAATGGGTGTATTTTCTAATGATGTAAAAGAGACTATTTATAGGCTAAATTCATAGGTCAAATAATAATAAAATAATCTAGACTAATCAGAGTTTGATTGAAACAAATAAACAGAGTTTAACTAGAATATTATTTCTTAAATTTGACTGAAACAGGAGTCATACTTAACAAAAAATCTAGTTATTAGATTAATGGTTGTTATTTGCATCGAGACTAAAATTTCAAATTTTTAAAAGTATAGGGATTTGGAATGATCCAATAGAATATGTACAAAATTTGCAATTTTACGCATAGTACAGGACTAGTAAGAACTTAACCAAATGGATTTAACTGTTACTATTTTAGTCAAGACTAAAATTTTAATTTTGAAAAGTAAAATGTAGAAACAAGGGGTTACTTGTTTTGCAAACAAAAATTGTGGCTAAATAGTGCTTGGAACTATGGCCATAGTTTCTACCATGAAATCAAAAGTGCGAAAATGTAAACATGAACACCAAGATAATTTACGCAGTTTGACCTTAATCTACATCTGTGAAGCCTTGCCCAGAGCAATAATCTATTAGTTTCTTATAATACAACCAATAATTTAAGTCCTAGCATAGGTTTAACTTTCACCAAATTAGCGATCTCACCATTGTACAAAGACTAGATCACTCTCCCACTAAGCTTCTGATCAAGAATGCGACAAATGAATGCGGAAGTGGATCTTAAAGTTTGTCAAAGTTAAATAAAAACATATTTATAATAATCTAATACATATAAAACTACATTTTTAAGAATAAATAATGTATTATACAATATAAATAATTTTAGATAAA
The DNA here is from genome assembly GCA_025503065.1 of Gossypium bickii. Classification (NCBI taxonomy): domain Eukaryota; kingdom Viridiplantae; phylum Streptophyta; class Magnoliopsida; order Malvales; family Malvaceae; genus Gossypium; species Gossypium bickii. The sequence goes on from CP106710.1 coordinate 139,386,234, forward strand.
ATAATTTTTTTAAAAAAAATAATATAGGATATAATACTATATAATATACAAAATTTTAAAAATATATAATATAATAATTAATATATAAGTCTAAAAATAATATGTAATAAAAATAATTAAATCGAATAAAATAATAAATAATAATAGTTTAAAATATATAAGGATAATACATAATAAAAATATATACAAGTTTTATACTATTAATAAATTAATATACAAATAATAAGAGTAATATTTTAACATGATAAAATAATTAAATATAGTATTAGAATAAAATAAAATAAAATAAAAATAATAAATAAAGAAAGGAGGGTTAAATAGCAAATAAATATAAATATAAAAGGATTAAATAGAAAATGCCCGTCATACCGTAGGGACTAAAATGGCAATTATGCCAAATTTTTAAAACGATGTGGTTCCTATTTTGGCCTTTAAAAAAAAGCTCAAGGATCAAATTGCAACAGAATATGAGCTTTAGAGCTAAATTGAAAATAAAGAAAAATATTGTTCGGGCATGATTGTGAATTTGCAAAAATGCAGAAGGGCCTATAAAGCAATTAAACCATTTAATAAAAACGCGCGGATCCTCCCCCGGTCGGGTCAACGTGTGGATCTTCAACCTTAAAACGACGTCGTTTTTAGCTTTAAGGGCAGCCCACAAAACGGCGCCGTATGGATCAACTATATAAACCAAAACTTAGCCCAAAGTTTCATTTCAGAAACCCTTTTAAAAAAAATTCAAAAAATGCTCTCAACCCTCCTCTCCTCTGGTTTGGGCTGGTCACCGGACCTTCGGGCTCCTTCCCCTACGCGCGCCACGCACCGTCGTCAGCGTAGCCCAATACGGTGGTCGGAGTTTAAAAACTCAACTTTTCAGCGCAAATCAACAGGTATTTTTTAAAACCTCTTTTTTATTTGCACTATTTTTGTAAAAAAAATATCAATGAAGAATAATAAAAGGAAAACAAAAATTAAAAATCCGAAAATCACCTCTGTATTCTCTATTTTATTTTTTGTATATTTCTTGTTTGTGTTGTATCTATATCCTCCCTGTTTACAGGTTTATTCTGGGTTTTTATAACCCAAAAAAAAAACGAAAGGAAAAAGGAAATACATTTTGTCCAGATTTGTTTCCTTCATTTTGCTGCATTTTCCTTGTTTGCAAATCGGTGACGAGGATTCTGGCGATGACTAGGCGTGACTTGCGGCGCGATTAGGGGCCGATTGAAGCCTGCAGCGTTAGGCGATTGTGGCACCTAGGGTTTCCTGGAAACCCTAGGTTTCTGAAACCACTTTAGTGTTGGGCCCTTTTGGGCCATTTCTGCTTTGGGCTGTAATAATTGGGTCTGTTGGGTTAGTGTTTTGTAATTGAGTGTCTGGGGTGTAAATGGGCTACGAGTATTGCTTGGGCTATAAAAGGACTGTAATTGGACATTGGGTTTTATTATTGTTTTTATTTTTTTGGTTTTTTTCTCTGTTTTACACGGGCCCGGGCACAAACGGGCCTCTACAGACACGATACCTAAAACTACCAATAGCTCCTTCTCAACCCATAAATAGGAAGATAATGTGCTTCAACGCTCAAACTCATGTCCTCTTACATTGACAATGATATTCATACCAATCAAACTAAGACTATAATCACTAATCCTAGCTTGGAATAGTGCATTGAACAAAAAAAAAAAATCCTAGCTGAGAATAGTTGTGGATCAATGTTGGGGTTTAAACAATACAACGGTAGGCCCAAACCCAAAACCATGGGGTGGTTCCGTTCTCCGTTCTGAGAGGTTTGTTTAAAATTCTCACGTAGGTGTACAAGCCCAAAATTATCCGGGCCCATTAAACCCAGCCCAGAGTTCAAGCCCAAAATAAATCCCAACAGTCCCTAAAAGACCAAAATAGCCCTAAACCCCAACCCAATACCAGACCCAATCTGGTGATCGGCCCGAAAGGCCCAACATGAAAAATTTTTCAGGAAAACCTAGGGTTCCAAGAACCCTAGGCGCCGCTCCCCTCTCTCACGCCTGGTGCGCCGCAAGCCCCACTAGCCTCCACTACCGAGTGCGCCGTTCCTCCATATGCTCTGCCTCCACTAATACCTGCAAATGGCAGAGAGTTTTGTTTTTATTTTTATTATTCGGCTATAAAGCCTTTGAAAAAGAATGTATCAAGATCCTTTTTTTGGCAATCAAATACGAGTACAATAGTCTCAAAGCGCAATAGTAACAGATCTCAAACAAACAAAAAAAAACAAAACACTCAAAATACAAAAAAGTCAGATCCAAACTTTCGAAGGTATTTTTTGTTTTATTTTATTTTACTTTTTTGTTTGCAAATATACACATATATAAATATTTTTAAAAAAAAAGAGAGAGGGGCTCGAACATGCAAAAAAAAAGGGAGAGGAAGAACTTTTTTTTTTAGAAACAGCACAAATATTAAAAAAAAAAAAGAGGAGAAGGTGCTTTTATACAGGATCAAAACGGCGCCGTTTTGAGGTTGGGAGCCTAGGCGCCAAAACGACGCCGTTTAGGCCCCAACCAGCTGTAGCGACCGACCCCGGCCGGAGGGTCCGTGGCGTTCTATTGATTGGGTTATTTACCCGTTTGGTCCTCCCGCATTTATTATTGTTTCAATCTGGTTTTTTCCTTTTCTTTCACATTTACCACATAAGTTTTATGATTAATTTCAATTTAGCCCACGTCAATGATGCGCGTTTTGAGGGACAGGGATATTTTTCCCTTCAGTCCCTCCCCTTTCTTCGCGCATTACATTAGGACCCCGATCCACCTTTTCCCTTTTAAATATGGACCTTTAATTCTATCTTTCTCCTAATTTAGTCCTTTTGGTTTTCTTAATTACTACTTCCTATTATTATTATTATTATTATCATTATGTTTACTATTATTATTATATTGTATATATCTTGTATTATTATTACTTCACTATTATTACTATACTAATTATTAATATTATTATTATTACTATATTATTATGTTGTATATATTTTGTATCACTTTCATTTTTATTATTATCACGATATTACTATTATTATTATTATTATTATTATTATTATTAATAGTACTTATATTATGATGTTTATTATCCTCATTGTTACTAATCCTATCATTTGTGACATTGTTTTGTTTTTTAAAATTTTCCGCTTTATTTTTAATATTTTTATTTTATTTCTTTGTTTTTTGGTTCGATATTTTATGATATTTTCGTTTGTGTCATGTTATGTAAATCGATAGTTTTGAGATGGTCTTGGATTCAAGGATTTAAAATATTGTGTCCTAAAGTATTGGATGTGATATTTTATTCTTTTGGAACAAGAAATTTTGATTTTCAATTCAAAAAAAACTGTGGGATGATCTCCGATTCGAGGATTTAAATTATCGTGCCCTAAAGTATTGGGTGTGATATTTTAATCCCTTGGAAACGAGAAAGTCTTGATTTGCAATTTCGAAAAGCTGTGAGATGATCTTATGATCGAAGATTTAAGCTATCGTGTCCTAAAGTATTGGATGTGATATTTTATTCCTTCGAAACGAGAAAATCTTGATTGAATTAAAAAAAAAACTCAAATATTTCCAAAAGAGGTCGGATTTTTAAATTCCTTTAAAATTTTCAACTTTCGACATGATGACATTAATTGATCAAATCGGTACCAATTTTGGGCGTGACGAGGGTGCTAACCCTTCCGCACACGTAACCGACTCCCGAACCCGTTTTCTGACTTTTCGTAGACCAAAATTGTTGTTTTGACAAATCAAATGGTTTATCTAAAACGACCACTTTTTTGAGGTGACCCGATCACACCTAGCAAAAAGGATCGGTGGCGACTCCCGTGTTTCGTTTTCATTTTCAAAACCCAAGTTCGATGTCCGCCTTTTCCAAAAAAAAGGACGGTCTCGACAGCTTGGCGACTCCGCTGGGGACTTTTTAGAGAGTCAGACCGTAAATTGATTATTTTATGTCCTTTATCGAAAGTTTGAAAAATTTGATTTGAAAATTACTACCTGTTTTGTTGCCTTTGATTGTGTCTTTGCATACGATTCCTATTTTTTTGTGCACGTTGCATTGCATGACCGTTGTGGTCGCACCCTTAAGTGGGAGTGAGAAGCTACTCTTTCGTGAGGTTTTCACCTCCGTGCAAGATAGTGGATCACTTTCGGAATACATCCGTACCTATGTCTTCGTGAGATTTTCATCTCCGTGCAGCCATAGGGAAATGTATTCCCCTGAACCGAACTCGTTCCGTATGAGCCTATAATGGGTGAGGATCGATGAATCTGCTGGTTTGGGTACCTCTCTTTAGAACCGAACCCCATATAGTGAGCCTTCAAGAACCACCCCTAGTTAGGACCACGCCAGACCTTGGCGGTTACCCGAATAAACATCTGATTATTTCTTGCTTACCTTGAGATTTTGTACACGGTACTAACCCATGGTATTTTGTTGTAATCGCATGGCATCTCATCATAGAAAGGTGTTGATTTACATTCGGTTACTAGGTAGAAAAACTTAACATGGAAAAAGGATTTCTTGATAGAGTGGAGGATAATGCGGCCGTTCGAACATGGTCCGAGAAGATGCAATGGGAGAAAGGAGATGGTCTGACTGTGGGATACGAATCAGAGTTGTGGGACTTCACCCGTATCAGCGTGACTCAGAATGGCTTGCAAGAACTGAAGGAGATATGGGATTCATGGGGCAATGATATGAAACAACTGTGTTACTGTAGCTATGGTGATCTACCCTATTTACTGGACATCAAGGTGGATGAGCACCTATTCCGGGCTATCACTCAATTTTGGAACCCCGCCTATAGTTGCTTTACTTTCGGGAAAGTAGATATGGTGCCTACCATAGAAGAATACACGGCTTTACTCCGGTGCCCAAGTACCCAAGCAGGCAAGGCTTATTCAAGGGCTGTTAACGTACCGACGTTCACAAAAAAGCTGATGAACATTACAGGGATGAGTGAGCAGTGGATTACCACTCGAATCAAGCAAAAAGGGGATTGTAAATGTATCCCTTGAAGGCATTTACGGGACTTAATCTCGACGCATCTTGATATGAAAAGAAGGTCGACATTTTTGCCTTAAGCGTCGTGGTTTGGTTGTCTTCCCAAGGCATTAGGATATGTGGAGGAAGGCATCTCGGACCTATTTGATAAGCTGGATAAAGGAGTTACACTGTCCCTCGTAATCTTGGCCGAAACATTCCGATCATTAAGCGCTAATCGAAGAGTAGGGGAAGGGAGATTCATAGGGTGCGCGCAGCTTTTGCTATCATGGTTTCATAGCCACTTTTGGAAGGTGGAAAAAGTCTCATGTAAAGTCTTCTCCAAGGACTACTCTCCTTTGGAGGAATTAGCAACCACGCCAAGGCAGGACGACCTTTCTGAAGATAAATGGATGGCAATTCTCCAAAATTTACAAGTAGAATACGTTGAATGGAGAGCTCCGTGGATGATCCCTGGCGAGATTTTGTATCGATGTGAAGAGTTTGATTGGGTTCCTCTACTCGGGATATGGGGAGCTGTTGGGTACGCTCCACTACTCGTAGCAAGACAGTATCGATCAAGACAATTTATACCTGCAACGCACGGGCTAGCCCAGAGTGAGTTTTCATATAAAGACGATGGTTATAAGAAGAGGATTCGTGAGATAACGAGTGCGTGGATCCAAACCCGACGAATGAAGGGTCTCGCCGTAGGGCCAATGACAACCCCCGAATATGACGAGTGGAGGAATACAAGAATCAACGACAATGTTCCGACACCAATCCAGGGGGATGTTTTACCCACAGAAGAGCACTTACGAGTGGTCCCATCTGAATTAGAGATCATCAAAGGAGATTTTGAGAACAAGTGTCGGGAATTGGGAAGGAAAATAGAGCAGCTAGAGGAGGAAAAGATGCAGTTAGGACTGGACATCGACATCTACAAGTTAGAAGCTGGAAAGTTAAGGAAAGAAAAAAACAAGGTTGAAGAAGATCTGGAGAGCTTAAAAACAGATTACAAGAAACTACGTGCGTCAATCAGGACCGTTGGTTTGGGTAAGACGTCAGAACAATGGCGACAAAAGATTCGAGAAGAAAAGACTAGGGCGGACCAATGGGAAAGGAAGTGCCGAAATGCACGAGTACGTGAAGATGTTCTGAAAAAGAGCCTATTGGAAAGTCAAGATGAGAAAGAACAGTCACGGATCCGAACTACGGAATTAGAAAGATCACTGCTCCTGTATCAAAATCGTAACACGGTAAGTGAATTAAGAGCCAGCCAATGCAAGGTCGATGAGTTGAAAGGAAAGATAGAAGAGCTCGAAACCGCGTTACAAAATGGTGAACATCAGGTGGAGCTCCTCAATGAACATTGGAAGAAGCAGCTCCACCATTCTCAGGAACAAATCAGGAATAGAGATTATACAATGGGCGAAGCTGTGATTCAGATCCGAGAAGTGGCTGCTCATTTGCGAACTTTGGCAGTTCAAGCTGATGTATTGAGTCTAATGTATGAGTCAGGGTCAGATCGAGGTCAAAGTCTAGCTTGGTTTCTTAGAGAAGTCAAGGACCTAGGTGATAAGGCAAAGTAAATGCGTATAAATTGTCCGCTCTATGTAAAGAACTTTGTTTTCCAGTGAAGTTGATCTAATAGAACTGAATCAAATCAACACCTTTCGGTCTTTTGCATTCATTTCATACATTTGCATTTCATACACTCGCATCACATCGCATCACATCCCATGAATAGAGAGAATCTGACTAATTAGAATTATACAACAGAAGAAAGAGAGAAAAAGGGGAAACCTGGAAGCTGAACATCCGTACGGCACCCGAACTAAGATAAAGAAAATGGATCAAAGACTAGAACAATTCCAAAAGGAGATGCATGACCAAATGGAAGCTCAGATGCAAGAGCATTTAGCCAAGATCCAGCAAGAAATGGCGGAATCCCAGAGGGACATGAGGTCTCAGATAGCTCAAATGACCCAACTGTTGAACAGGTTCATGGAGAAAGGAAAAAGCCCCATGGCCATCACTGGAGGGGAGAATGAAGATATTCCTTCAGAGTCTACCCTGCCGCAAGTGCCTCTACAGCACGAGGAACATCCTCGGAGGCCGCCTGTCACAATCAGGCCTCAACAAGGGCAAGCTAACGTTGGATCCCCCATAAATTTCCAAGTAGGCTCAGGATCAAACCCGGGAGATGACCCTATTAACCCTATGGTACCAGATTTTGATGAAATAGAGAGGGAAAGAGTGAAAGCTGAACCCTCAACGCAGATGGAAGAACGCTACAAATGGCTGGAAGAAAGAGTCAAAGCAATAGAAAAGACTGATACTCGTTATGGGATTGATATCAAAGAGCTAAGTCTGGTCCCAAACTTAGTACTTCCACCAAAGTTTAAAACTCCCGACTTTGAAAAATACAATGGGACCAGCTACCCCGGAGCACATCTAAAGATGTTCGGTCGCCGAATGGCGGGACACGCTGATGATGAAAAATTATTAATACATTGCTTTCAGGATAGCCTGACCGGGTCTGCGGCCAAATGGTACGATCGACTCAGTAGTACCCAAATCAAAACTTGGAGGGACTTAGTCCAGGCCTTCATGAAACACTACGGCCACATAGCAGACATAGCTCCTGATAGGGTCACCCTCCAAACTATGGAGAAAAGGCCAAGCGAAAACTTTAGGCAGTACGCCCAACGATGGAGAGAGGTAGCCACGCAGGTCCAGCCGCCTCTTATAGAAGAAGAAGCAGCCACACTCTTCATCCACACCTTAAAAGCTCCTTTCATCAACCACATGTTGGGGAGTTCTATGACAGATTTTTCAGAAATTGTAAGGTGTGGAGAAAGGATAGAACACGCGGTTAGGTGTGGCAAGATAGAAGCAGGAGAAGGTCCCAGAAAGACTGCTCAGAAGAAAAGAGAGGGTGACGTAAACAACGTGAGCCCCCATAATAAGTCAGTCACCCTGAATCAACCCGGTACCACGGGTACAGACCGTCCAAAATCATATAGACAAGAATCCAATGCAAAGCCGAATGTGGAGAAACTCCAATTCACTCCAATCTACATGATGTATGGGCAACTGTACCAGAAGTTATATGACACACATGTTGTTGCCCCCCATTATTTATTCTGAAATTTCTCCAGCCTCCATACCTAAATGGTATGGCGCAAATGCACAATGCGAATACCATGCGGGGTTGTTGGACATTCAATAGAAAAGCGCCGCTTCAAAAAACTGGTAGAAAAGCTCATTCAAATGGGTGTTGTGAAGGTCAATGATACTGAACACCCGTTACCCAATCACGCCAATAATGGGGTGAACATGATGGGGGAAAAAGAAGGAAAGAGAGTGAAAATGAACATCGATGAGGTAAAAACCCCGCTAAAATGGGTTTGAGAGCAGATGGTAAACAAAGGCTTAATCACGCGACAGCCGAGAGGAGAGATTGAAGGAGCGGAAAGATATTGCGAGTTTCATGCCGAAATGGGTCATAATATCCAAGAATACCTCAAGTTCAAAGCTATCGTTCAAGATCTCATGGACAACAAGGAGATGGAATTCTACGAAGAGATTGGAGAGCCAGAAGAAGGAGAAGTCTATGCGTTAGAAGAAGGATCATCTAAGAGAGTCTATGGGGGCAACCACCCTGCGGTAATTATATCACGACCTAGAATGGTTAAAATCACACCAGAAAGAGAGATTCACACGCCGGAAGAAGGATCACCTAGGAGAATCTACGGGGGCAATCGCCCTGCGGTGATTATATCACGGCCAAAGATGGGTGAAACCGGAATGCCAATCACACCGAAGGTCATAATTCAAAAACCTGCGGCTTCCCCTTATAGGGATAATAAAAAGGTTCCGTGGAGTTACGATTGTAAGGTAGTAATCCCGGGAAAAGAGAGTCCAGTCAATGCTACAGAAGAAGACAGAGACGGGGGTTTCTTTACACGTAGTGGAAGGCGTTACACCTCAAACATGAATATGAAAGCAGCCAAAGGGAAAGCGGTGGCGACTGAGCGAAGGGAAGAAAGAACAATCGAATCTGAGGCACTTGTCAATGAGCCTGTAACAGAGAATGAGGCTAAGGAGTTCTTAAAATTCCTTAAGCACAGCGAGTATAGTGTCGTGGAGCAACTACACAAACAGTCAGCTCGCATATCGGTACTAACCTTGCTCATGAGTTCAGAAACTCATCGAAACGCGTTGATGAAGGTACTAAACGAAACATACGTAGCGGGTGATATATCCGTCAACAAACTGGATCGTCTAGTGGGGAATCTAAGCACCGACAACTTCATTTTCTTCAATGATGATGAGATACCTCCGGGGGGTATGGGATCCACCAAGGCCCTACACATAACCACGCACTGCAAAGGATATATATTGCCCGGGGCGTTGGTCGATAACGGGTCGGCACTGAACGTATTACCTTTATTCATATTGAACAGGTTGCCTGTGGATAGCTCCCACATGAAAACATGCCACAATGTTGTGAAAGCATTCGATGGTACGGAGAGGAGAGTCATCGGGAGAATCGATATACCTCTTCGGATCGGCCCAAATACGTACGAGGTAGACTTCTTGGTGATGGACATCAAACCTTCCTACAATTGCCTGTTAGGAAGACCCTGGATCCATTCGGCAGGAGCTGTGCCATCATCACTGCATCAGAAGTTGAAATTAGTAGCGGAAGGAAGATTGGTCACAATCAATGTGGAAGAGGATATCATAGCATCCGTTACTAGTAATGCTCTGTACATTGAGGTGGACGAGGAAGCGATGGAATGTTCTTTCCGATCACTAGAATTTATCAATGCAACCTTCATTGCCGAGGGTAGCAAAATCCCCATACCCAGAATGTCTAAGACTACAAAGATGTGCCTCCAGATGACAGTTGAGAAGGGAGCCTTACCAGGGAAAGGGCTCGGAAAGTACCTTCAAGGAAAGACTGAAGTGCCAATACGACGAGAAAAACGAGACCACTTTGGCTTAGGATTCAAGCCAAATGCAGAACAAAGAACGAGAGAGGAAGAAAAGAGAAGGGAAAGAAGAAGGGCGCGCCTAGGCGAAAAAGAGATCAAACGGGAACCAATGACCTTTCCTCATTTATCCAGAACATTTGTCTCATGGGGGATCCTATACCCTGATCAAAGTATGGTAATGAGAGAAGAAGCAGAAGAAATGTTGGGAAACTTGAGCATCAACGCCATATCCGAAGGAAAGCCTGAAGAAAGGGATTTATCTGGGATTCGCCCTTGTGCTCCTGGATATGTTCTGAATAATTGGACCGTAGAAGAGATTCCCGTAACTTTTAGAATCAATTCAGAGTAATGGTCAAAGCACACCTATTGCTCTAAGCCTAGGAGTAATAGGGAACCCTTTGTTGAATAGGTATATGTCCAAGCATCTTTATTTTAATAAAATGCATCTTTTGAGCAAATGTTCTTACCCTTTTTCAGTTCATTCATTCACACTACAATGGTCATTCTTAGATTATTTCAGTTTTGCATTTTTCTTTGTCCTTCAGGTCCCCAGATATCAATGGCATGAGTAACACTGTTGTTGACTCAGAATCTCCTTTTGAACAAGATACGAGTATGGAGGATTCCCAAGATTTTAAAGATGACCAAAACAGTAGTATATCTCTTGAATTGTTAAGAATAGTAGAGCAAGAGGGGAAACAAATCTCACCTCACAAGGAGTCAGTGGAAATTGTGAACTTGGGAGAAGGGAAAGAGTTGAAAATCGGGACCAACATTGCTGCGGGGACAAGACAGGACCTCATCAAACTGCTCCAAGAGTTCAAGGACGTCTTCGCTTGGTCATACCAGGACATGCCCGGATTGGACACAAATGGCAGAGAGTTTTGTTTTTATTTTTATTATTCGGCTATAAAGCCTTTGAAAAAGAATGTATCAAGATCCTTTTTTTGGCAATCAAATACGAGTACAATAGTCTCAAAGCGCAATAGTAATAGATCTCAAACAAACAAAAAAAAACAAAACACTCAAAATACAAAAAAGTCAGATCCAAACTTTCGAAGGTATTTTTTGTTTTATTTTATTTTACTTTTTTGTTTGCGAATATACACATATATAAATATTTAAAAAAAAAAGAGAGAGGGGCATTACCTTTTCCGCCATGTAGTGTGTGCTGGTGGCCGCTGTAAGCTGGGCGGCAGCAGCTGACTGCAGACCGAGTCCCCACCGGCGCTCGAACATGCAAAAAAAAAAAGGGAGAGGAAGAACTTTTTTTTAGAAACAGCACAAATATAAAAAAAAAAGGAGGAGAAGGTGCTTTTATACCGGATCAAAACGGCGCCGTTTTGAGGTCGGGAGCCTAGGCGCCAAAGCAGCGCCGTTTAGGCCCAAACCACACACACGCGACCGACCCGGCCGGAGGGGTCGCGCGCGTTCTGATTGATTGGGTTATTTACCCGTTTGGTCCTCCCGCATTTATTATTGTTTCAATCTGGTTTTTTCCTTTTCTTTCACATTTACCACATAAGTTTTATGATTAATTTCAATTTAGCCCACGTCAATGATGCGCGTTTTGAGGGACAGGGATATTTTTCCCTCCAGTCCCTCCCCTTTCTTCGCGCATTACATTAGGACCCCGATCCACCTTTTCCCTTTTAAATATGGACCTTTAATTCTATCTTTCTCCTAATTTAGTCCTTTTGGTTCTCTTAATTACTACTTCCTATTATTATTATTATTATTATTATTATAATCATTATGTTTACTATTATTATATTGTATATATCTTGTATTATTATTACTTCACTATTATTACTATACTAATTAATATTATTATTACTATATTATTATGTTGTATATATTTTGTATCACTTTTATTTTTATTATTATCACGATATTACTATTATTATTATTATTATTATTATTATTATTATTATTATTATTATTATTATTATTAGCATTATTATTATTAATAGTACTTATATTATGATGTTTATTATCCTCATTGTTACTAATCCTATCATTTGTGACATTGTTTTGTTTTTTTAAATTTTCCGCTTTATTTTTAATATTTTTATTTTATTTCTTTGTTTTTTGGTTCGATATTTTATGATATTTTCATTTGTGTCATGTTATGTAAATCGATAGTTTTGAGATGGTCTTGGATTCAAGGATTTAAAATATCGTGTCCTAAAGTATTGGATGTGATATTTTATTCTTTTGGAACAAGAAATTTTGATTTTCAATTCAAAAAAAACTGTGGGATGATCTCCGATTCGAGGATTTAAATTATCGTGCCCTAAAGTATTGGGTGTGATATTTTAATCCCTTGGAAACGAGAAAGTCTTGATTTGCAATTTCGAAAAGCTGTGAGATGATCTTATGATCGAAGATTTAAGCTATCGTGTCCTAAAGTATTGGATGTGATATTTTATTCCTTCGAAACGAGAAAATCTTGATTGAATTAAAAAAAAACTCAAATAATTCCAAAAGAGGTCGGATTTTTAAATTCCTTTAAAATTTTCAACTTTCGACATGAGGACATTAATTGATCAAATCGGTACCAATTTTGGGCGTGACGAGGGTGCTAACCCTTCCTCGCACGTAACCGACTCCCGAACCCGTTTTCTGACTTTTCGTAGACCAAAATTGTTGTTTTGACAAATCAAATGGTTTATCTAAAACGACCACTTTTTTGAGGTGACCCGATCACACCTAGCAAAAAGGATCGGTGGCGACTCTCGTGTTTCATTTTCATTTTCAAAACCCAAGTTCGATGTCCGCCTTTTCCAAAAAAAAGGACGGTCTCGACAGTAAGAATTTCATTTTGTGGGATAATAATGGCAGCTGTTTGTTTCAATTAGAGAAATTACCGTGCAATTTCCTCCTCCTATCAATGGTTTGTGGGAAAACATTTGATTATTTTGAAAAATAATTAATTTGGGAAATTATTTTGAAGAGTTTGAATATATCAAGATTTTACTGATTAGCCTATATAAAGAAGATGGCATCTTCCTTTAAGACATTTGGAACATATTAAGAATTTATTTTTGTGGGATAAAGTTTTTATTCTTAGGTAGAGTTGATTGAGTGGAGAGTGAGTTCATAAAAGATTGTATCGTGGTTGTTTGCATGGTAAATTTATTCTCTGAATATGACTCGCGAAGGTATGTTATTAATCTAAACTATGTAGACAATATGGTGCCTTCTTTTTTTGTTTTATCTTGTTTATTATATAAGTACAATTGCAACTAGACTTGTGCAATTTTAAAAATGAACTTTTTGATTTTTATCATTTTTCCTTCGACCATAAATCTTGATTATGTTTATGTTGATATAAAATTTGAAGATAGAAGTTTAATACAATTTATACATGTACAAAGAGTTATTTTAGATATTTCAATGATCTAGGAAAGTAATATAAGGTTCTCTTTTATAGTTTTGACAGTGTATAAGGTAAAAAAAATGTCTTAGAATCTAGTCTATGGAAAGATTATATAAACTAATATGGGATATCTAAGTTACGGTGAATTTCTTACATTGGTGTTTGGATGTGATTAGAGCTTGTTGTGCAATATCAAGATGATCTTCCTATATGTTATAAGATAGCTTCTTTGCCATGCGTCGGGCGAGCTTCTCCTTTTATTCCATGATCAAGTGTGATTGGCTTGGCGAGAGGGTTACATATAACAGTTTATGAAGAAACCCTTTATCACGAATGTAACATCAAAACATTCTTTCAATTAAAAGTCGAAAAGAAATTTGAAATATCCAAGTATTTAAGGACAATGGTGACAAATATTCTTTCTTTATGTTTTCCCGATAGAAAATATACGTGCATTTGTTGTATGGAGGAACAAATGACACCTTCTCCATTTGTGTGTTGTTGGTGAAAGTTTGTAATAATGTATTGTGAAGCTAAAGTTTCTTTTAGAAAAATGTTGGTACGCGGGGATAAAACGAATTTATGATAAATTAATGAAGATTTCAAGGCAAGTATCAATGTTACTTTTTTTAAGGTTCTATTCGCCTCTATTTATATTTTGGTGTGCAAATGAGTTACTGGCAAATGAATCTCAAGGACACAATGAAGCCTAATGATTGTCTACGTTTTACACTAACAAGAATAGTCTACTGAGTATTGACCGGAGCATAGAGATAATATCAATTTCCATGAAAAAAAAACTTCTATAGTAATTCCTAAAAAAACAATCTAAGAATATTAGAAGATGGAGAAGAATAAAAAGAAATTTTTGATATGTTTATAGTGTACCAAATAAATGAATTTTGAGCAGCATTTATGTCTCTTCACAGAGAGCTAACTATCCTAATTGATAGTTATATCTTTTAGCAATAAACATAATTATTCAATAGATATCTACAAGACACATAGCTTATTATTATGAATAGTGAAAACTGTTTATTAATGAGCAAATAATATAACTTTTGATATTCAAAAAGCATAACTTATTACTATAAACAGTGATAACTTCTGGTTACTTGCAACACTTCATTTACAACTGTTAAAGCATTATATAAATTGTGAAAATGTTACAAAAAAACCAATAAAATTGATGGAATAGACTTTGGTCGTTGTTTATTGAAGCGTATGCAATGACGTGGTCAGCAAAAAAATGGGTACTGTTTGGGAGACAATGGTTATTAATAATCTTTTACCACTCATTCTCAAAGAAACTTATTGATGAGTTTTGATTCAATTTATGAGTGACCACTGCCTTGTGCTATTTACATGGAGCCACTGTTTATATTTGACTAAAGAACCAACACAGTCTACATCTACAGTTGTTGGTTCTAACTTTTCTTTTTCTCTTTGCTTTGACCACAAATACCAAGAAAATGATTGAGCTTACAATACACTCTGGGGTTCTAGATTATGATTATTTTTCTTTAACCTGTCTGCTTTATACCTCTTAAATTGATTTAAGTGTAACTGTTTAAATATTATAAAGGTTTTTGTATTAAAAGTTTGATTGTTTTTTAATTCATTTGTTTAAAAATTTTAGTAAATTAATCTTTACACGTTAGATGTTAAAGATTGGTCCATGTTAAAGATTGGTCCATGTATAGTATGAGGTTATTATCTAATTTTTCTGTAACACCCCTTACCCGTGTTCGACGCCAGAACAGAGTATGAGGCATTACCGAAGAGTACGAAACACTTACAGATTATTTAAACCATTTATCGCTTAAATATTAAAATTTATTATAAAAGTTTCATTTATCAGACCCTTAAAGTTCAAATCATGCATTGGGATTGGGTCAGGACTAAATCAAAATCGTATAAAATTTTTCGCAAAATCCTTAAGTTTATCTCATTTACAAGGTTCCCACGCCCGTGTGGCTCACATGGCCGAGCCTCTAGGGCGTATAACTCTCTGACTTGCATCTGTGGAGAAACTTGGGTCACACGGCCTTAGTACACGCCCGTGTTGCTTGGCCGTGTGGTAAAGTTAATTTTCACAAATTATGCTATTTTTCAAGCCATATTTCTCACTCATTTGATCCTTATTCTTCACCACATTTAATACATATAAAAACTAATTTAAGATATTCAACTGAGCCTTATACTTAATACGATTTGTTAGTCGTACACTTCATATAAATAACAAGAAACGTATATGGGCTCAATTCTCATTAAATTTCTCTTGTACTTGTACTTTTTCATCCTATGTATTCATATAGCTTATAACAATCGCACTCTTTTTCATATACATTTTTTTATAACAATTTGTCTTGGTTTCAAACTACTTCATATTTGAGTTTTACTTACCCAATCATTTGAAACATCATCTTTATACATATAGTGCACTTGAGATGCAAAAATTCTATAATTATGAATAAACACATTTATCAACACATTCCATGTTTTTATATATTATAGTCTCATATTTCCATGTATCATTTACCATCATTTCCTCATATTTTTGACAAATACGTGTAACAACTCATAATCATGCAATTCACTAACTCTTCGTGCCAATTACAATTTAAATTGGCAACTCACTTATTGAGCCCAATTTCAATGTTCTCTAAAATCCATTAGGATGTATGTATCCATCAATAAATTCCATGTACAGATATCATCACCTCATATTTTCACATACATTTACTTTCCATATTATGAACTCAAATAACATACACAAGACATACCAATACATTCCAAGTACATTTTCATAATATTTCATTTGAATTTAGATTATGTCATTTTAGAACTCTTCTCATTAACTCATTCGGAATACCATTTCATACGGATAATACACTCAAGGGTGTACAAATATATAATCACAAATGAGCTCATTCATCAACCAAGTTCTATATTCATTTATCATCAACTCATATTTCCTTATATCACATAATTCTATATAACACTTACCAACTTCGTCAATTTAGTGAGCGTCTTATTTAAATTGTTCTCGCATCGGTATGCCTTGAATGTCATCGATAATCATTGATGCCATATCCCAGATATGGTCTTACACGGAAATCCCTTGTCACTTGTAGCCGAAGCTACCACTATTCACTGATCAGGTAGCCGAGGCTACCACTTTTCACTGATCAGGTAGCCAAAACTACCACTTTTCACTGATCAGGTAGCTAGAGCTACCACTTTTCATCGATCGTAGGCGAGCTACCACTTTTCATCGATCGGTAGCTAGAGCTACCACTTTTCATCGATCGTAGCCGAGCTACCACTTTTCATCGATCGGTGGCGGGAGCTACCACTTTTCATCGATCGGCAGCGGAGCTACCACTTTTCACTTGATCGCAGCCGAGCTACCACTTTTCACCGATCGTAGCCGAAACTACCACTTTTCATCGGTCGTCATTTGGAGCTACCACTTTTCATCGGTCGTAGTTTGGAGCTACCACTTTTTCACCGATCGGTAGTCGAAACTACCACTTTTCATCGATCGGTAGCGGAGCTACCACTTTTCATCGATCGGTAGCGGAGCTACCACTTTTCACTTTCACTTGTCTTTGATCGGATAAGTGTAACGAAGCTATCACTTATCACTTGTTGCCATGGTTCAACCATTGTATTTTCTGTCAATTCATGTTGTCACCGAAATGAAATGCTCAATTTGATCATCAATACATATGAAATAACACATAATGAAATTCATAAAATTAACAAATGATCACTAAAATTTAGCCATATAAACTCACAACTTCAATTTTTTGTATTATAACGATAATCATAATTTCATAATAAATATTCCAAATAAAACATTATATCAATTATAATTGAGCATGTAATCAATTTATACACAAGTCATTCATATATTATTTTCCCTCCTCCTCCTCTCCATCCACATCCTTAGTATAAACAATACACTTGTAAGTAACATTTTCTATAATTTTCACTATTTACTCATGTGAATATTCAAGCTGTCCATCCGTGTCATAGTCACTAAATTATTTTTATCTTGAGCTACAGAACTCCAAATTAAGATCCGTTAATTTTATTTGAAACTAGACTCACATATATTCTTACCATAATTTTTCCAGAATTTTTGGTGTGGCCAATTAGTACAGTTTATTCATCAAAGTCACCCCTGTTCTGCTGTCTGGCAGTTCTGACCCTTCTTCACTAAAAATTAATTATCTCTTTATACAAGATTCAGATGATGTTCACGTTTATTTCTATTAAAAATAGACTCATTCAGGGTTCTAAACATATAAATTATAACTCATAATTCTTTTTGTACAATTTTTAGTGAATTTTTAAAGTAAGAACAGGGGATCACGAAGTTATTCTAAACCAGTCTTGCAAAACTTTAAATATCTCAAAATGTAGACTTCCTTTGCTTGCTATGTTTCTTTTATATGAAAATAGACTCAACAAGCTTTAATTCCATATCTATCTCAACTTCTAATTCAATTTCTACAATTTTTGGTGATTTTTCAAAGTTAGACAACTGCTGTTGTCTAAAACTGCTTTAGTGTAACATGTTGATTTCTATTTTGTCCCTAATTCCACAATTCATACAATTTAGTCCTTGCTGAATTAACCCCTAAATTGAGTTAATTTTCTCATTTAATACTTTTCTCTATCATTTTAAACTACTTCATAACCTTTGAAATCAGAATTTTAACACTAGGCCATAATTTTAGCTAATTCACAATTAGGTCCTAAAACCAATTTTCATCAATTTCACTTGATAATATCATCATATAACAAAATTAAAAACTCCAAATCAATATTTATTCATCATATTCTTCCAGTAATAATCCACATCAACTTTAAAAATTAGCTATAGAATCAAAAACTAATGACATAGCAAGTTGGATCCAATTGTAAAAGTCCAAAAACATAGAAATTTCAAGGAGAAAGCAAGAATTAAACTTACATGAAGCTTGAGTATGAAAACCAGCTTGAAGCTCTCTCCCATGGCTGTTTTTCAGCTGAAGAAAATGAAGAGAAATCAAGAGAAATCTAGATATTCTAATTTGATCCCCTTTTATTTAGCTAATTTGTAAATTTTCCAATTTTGCTCCTTTTCTCTCTTTCTCTCTCTCTTCTTCTTTCTTTCCTTCCCTGCTCTCTGCTTCGTTTTGGGTTTCTGTTTCTATTCTATCTCCTTTTTTTTTTTTTGTAATAATATAATAATATAATATAATAATATAATAATATATATTAAACATAAAAAATCTCAGATTTTCTTCACAATAAACCGCCTCAACTAAACAAAATGGCTTAATTGCCATTTTGGTCCTTTATACTTTCTTTAATCTATAATGAAACTTTTACACCTTTTTCAATTTAGTCTTTTTCATTTAATTGCATATCCAAACGTTAAAATTTTCTAACGGAATTTTAATACTACCTTATTGACATTCCGTAAACATTCATAAAAATATTTATGACTCGGTTTATAACACCGAGATCTCGATACCTCTTTTTCTCGATTTCCTGACCAAATAAATCTTTATAAAACATAATTTACTATTTTAAAAATATTTTAAAAGCTACATTTGGCTCGTAAATATTAAATAATATAGCCTACAAGTTCATTTGTCAGATTTGGTGATCTCGAACCATTAATTTTGACATCACCAAATTTGGGCTATTACAACTCTCTCCCTCTTTAAGAATTTTCGTCCTCGAAAATTCCTTGATGGAGAAATTCAAATATTTTCACCACTTATACCTTTTCCAATATCAATTCCTTATACGTAAATTAGAGAAACCGGATACTAGAATCACCACGTTTCTATGATCAAACCAAAAACATAATCATAATGAGATATAGTATTCACAAGCTAAAGAACACACTTTAAAGATAAGCCATGATTAACAATTTACGAAGTATGAATAATAGGAAAACCAAGATACAATACCATACCGAAAATTCGAGAACGTAACTTATAAAAATAATAATAAGGATATCGATGATTTCTCGGATAAAGCCGTAAGAAAACGCCGCTTGCTCGACTCTGGACTTCCATCATAAAGCAACACTGGTAAGGAGGTGGGGTTGTAAAGCCTCTAACTTGACTCTCATAAAAACACACATATGACTCAGCATTCATCA
The DNA here is from genome assembly GCA_025503065.1 of Gossypium bickii. NCBI lineage: Eukaryota > Viridiplantae > Streptophyta > Magnoliopsida > Malvales > Malvaceae > Gossypium > Gossypium bickii. The sequence goes on from CP106710.1 coordinate 139,405,804, forward strand.
TCAACGTAATATCATCATAATCACATAATTCACTCTAAACAAATTTTCATACTTAGTCATGTTACACGAACTTTTCGATTATCTTGTTCAAACAAGTGTACCTAAACATATATTCCATGAATTTTGAGTAAATTTACTCATAACACTCACTTAATCAAGCATGTTAGGTACATAATATCATATGAATACCAACTACATGGATGAGCTTATCACAACATAGACTTCCGTTTCATTTCACTTTCCTACATTTCCCAACTTATTGTTATCTCATTAAGCACATTAACACATGCATATCATGAACTTCTATTAATACCTTTCCACATTCCAATACATCGTAAGCACATTTCAATAATCTCAATATCATTTTAGTATTATCGACAATAGTTCGGTTGGAAGTCATTTCTGTCTTAACAAAATAATTTCGTTAGAGCCGGAAGATATCACACTATCACAGTTCACATATGGCATGTATAGCTAGACTCTTGCACACGCTATGTTAGTCCGAGAATCGACTAAACCATAGCTCTGATACCACTAAATGTAACACCCCTTACCCGTGTTCGACGCTGTAACGCAGTATGAGGCATTACCGAAAAAGTACTAAACACTTACAGATTATTTAAACCATTTATCGCTTAAATATTAAAATTTATTATAAAAGTTTCATTTATCAGACCCTTAAAGTTCAAATCATGCATTGGGATTGGGTCAGGACTAAATCAAAATCGTATAAAATTTTTCGCAAAATCCTTAAGTTTATCTCATTTACAAGGTTCCCACGCCCGTGTGGCTCACATGGCCGAGCCTCTAGGGCGTATAACTCTCGACTTGCATCCGTGGAGAAACTTGGGTCACACGGCCTTAGTACACGCCCGTGTTGCTTGGCCGTGTGGTAAAGTTAATTTTCACAAATTATGCTATTTTTCAAGCCATATTTCTCACTCATTTGATCCTTATTCTTCACCACATTTAATACATATAAAAACTAATTTAAGATATTCAATGAGCCTTATACTTAATACGATTTGTTAGTCGTACACTTCATATAAATAACAAGAAACGTATATGGGCTCAATTCTCATTAAATTTCTCTTGTACTTGTACTTTTTCATCCTATGTATTCATATAGCTTATAACAATCGCACCTCTGCTTTTTCATATACATTTTTTTATAACAATTTGTCTTGGTTTCAAACTACTTCATATTTGAGTTTTACTTACCCAATCATTTGAAACATCATCTTTATACATATAGTGCACTTGAGATGCAAAAATTCTATAATTATGAATAAACACATTTATCAACACATTCCATGTTTTTATATATTATAGTCTCATATTTCCATGTATCATTTACCATCATTTCCTCATATTTTTGACAAATACGTGTAACAACTCATAATCATGCAATTCACTAACTCTTCGTGCCAATTACAATTTAAATTGGCAACTCACTTATTGAGCCCAATTTCAATGTTCTCTAAAATCCATTAGGATGTATGTATCCATCAATAAATTCCATGTATGATATATCATCACCTCATATTTTCACATACATTTACTTTCCATATTATGAACTCAAATAACATACACAAGACATACCAATACATTCCAAGTACATTTTCATAATATTTCATTTCGAATTTAGATTATGTCATTTTAGAACTCTTCTCATTAACTCATTCGGAATACCATTTCATACGGATAATACACTCAAGGGTGTACAAATATATAATCACAAATGAGCTCATTCATCAACCAAGTTCTATATTCATTTATCATCAACTCATATTTCCTTATATCACATAATTCTATATAACACTTACCAACTTCGTCAATTTAGTGAACGTCTTTAAATTGTTCTTCGCATCGGTATGCCTTGAATGTCGCGATAATCACTGATGCCATATCCCAGATATGGTCTTACACGGAAATCCCTTGTCACTTGTAGCCGAAGCTACCACTATTCACTGATCAGGTAGCCGAGGCTACCACTTTTCACTGATCAGGTAGCCAAAACTACCACTTTTCACTGATCAGGTAGCTAGAGCTACCACTTTTCACTGATCAGGTAGCCGGAGCTACCACTTTTCACTGATCAGGTAGCTAGAGCTACCACTTTTCATCGATCGTAGCCGAGCTACCACTTTTCATCGATCGGTAGCGGAGCTACCACTTTTCATCGATCGTAGCGGGAGCTACCACTTTTCACTTGATCGTGGCCGAGCTACCACTTTTCACCGATCGTAGCCGAAACTACCACTTTTCATCGGTCGGTAGCCGAGCTACCACTTTTCATCGTCGGTCGTTTGGAGCTACCACTTTTCACTGATCAGGTAGTCGAAACTACCACTTTTCACTGATCAGGTAGCAGGAGCTACCACTTTTCACTGATCAGGTAGCCGGAGCTACCACTTTTCACTTTCACTTGTCTTTGATCAGATAAGTGTAACCGAAGCTATCACTTATCACTTGTTGCCATGGTTCAACCATTGTATTTTCTGTCAATTCATGTTGTCACTTTGAAATGAAATGCTCAATTTGATCATCAATACATATGAAATAACACATAATGAAATTCATAAAATTAACAAATGATCACTAAAATTTAGCCATATAAACTCACAACTTCAATTTTTTGTATTATAACGATAATCATAATTTCATAATAAATATTCCAAATAAAACATTATATCAATTATAATTGAGCATGTAATCAATTTATACACAAGTCATTCATATATTATTTTCCCTCCTCCTCCTCTCCATCCACATCCTTAGTATAAACAATACACTTGTAAGTAACATTTTCTATAATTTTCACTATTTACTCATGTGAATATTCAAGCTGTCCATCCGTGTCATAGTCACTAAATTATTTTTATCTTGAGCTACAGAACTCCAAATTAAGATCCGTTAATTTTATTTGAAACTAGACTCACATATATTCTTACCATAATTTTTCCAGAATTTTTGGTGTGGCCAATTAGTACAGTTTATTCATCAAAGTCACCCCTGTTCTGCTGTCTGGCAGTTCTGACCCTTCTTCACTAAAAATTAATTATCTCTTTATACAAGATTCAGATGATGTTCACGTTTATTTCTATTAAAAATAGACTCATTCAGGGTTCTAAACATATAAATTATAACTCATAATTCTTTTTGTACAATTTTTAGTGAATTTTTAAAGTAAGAACAGGGGATCACGAAGTTATTCTAAACCAGTCTTGCAAAACTTTAAATATCTCAAAATGTAGACTTCCTTTGCTTGCTATGTTTCTTTTATATGAAAATAGACTCAACAAGCTTTAATTCCATATCTATCTCAACTTCTAATTCAATTTCTACAATTTTTGGTGATTTTTCAAAGTTAGACAACTGCTGTTGTCTAAAACTGCTTTAGTGTAACATGTTGATTTCTATTTTGTCCCTAATTCCACAATTCATACAATTTAGTCCTTGCTGAATTAACCCCTAAATTGAGTTAATTTTCTCATTTAATACTTTTCTCTATCATTTTAAACTACTTCATAACCTTTGAAATCAGAATTTTAACACTAGGCCATAATTTTAGCTAATTCACAATTAGGTCCTAAAACCAATTTTCATCAATTTCACTTGATAATATCATCATATAACAAAATTAAAAACTCCAAATCAATATTTATTCATCATATTCTTCCAGTAATAATCCACATCAACTTTAAAAATTAGCTATAGAATCAAAAACTAATGACATAGCAAGTTGGATCCAATTGTAAAAGTCCAAAAACATAGAAATTTCAAGGAGAAAGCAAGAATTAAACTTACATGAAGCTTGAGTATGAAAACCAGCTTGAAGCTCTCTCCCATGGCTGTTTTTCAGCTGAAGAAAATGAAGAGAAATCAAGAGAAATCTAGATATTCTAATTTGATCCCCTTTTTATTTAGCTAATTTGTAAATTTTCCAATTTTGCTCCTTTTCTTCTTTCTCTTCTCTTCTTCTTTCTTTCCTTCCCCTGCTCTCTGCTTCGTTTTGGGTTTCTGTTTCTATTCTATCTCCTTTTTTTTTTTTTTTGTAATAATATAATAATATAATATAATAATATAATAATATATATTAAACATAAAAAAATCTCAGATTTTCTTCACAATAAACCGCCTCAACTAAACAAAATGGCTTAATTGCCATTTTGGTCCTTTATACTTTCTTTAATCTATAATGAAACTTTTACACCTTTTTCAATTTAGTCTTTTTCATTTAATTGCATATCCAAACGTTAAAATTTTCTAACGGAATTTTAATACTACCTTATTGACATTCCGTAAACATTCATAAAAATATTTATGACTCGGTTTATAACACCGAGATCTCGATACCTCTTTTTCGATTTCGACCAAATAAATCTTTATAAAACATAATTTACTATTTTAAAAATATTTTAAAAGCTACATTTGGCTCGTAAATATTAAATAATATAGCCTACAAGTTCATTTGTCAGATTTGGTGATCTCGAACCATTAATTTTGACATCACTGAAATTTGGGCTATTACATTTTCTGTCAATCACGCTAATTTTAAACAATATAAAAGATAAAATTTTTAACAAAAATAATCAATTTATTATTTAATCTAATGTACAATAATTAATTTATCTATTTTTTAAATATAAAAAATAAAATATAATTTAATTCCTAATGCAAAAGCACTTCTACCACTATAACTAATATATTGGATGTAAAGAGCTTATGCCAATATATAAAATGAATCTGTTAATGGCTTCAATGTCATTTTCTTCTTTGTCAAGGTTTGTCTATTTGATAACAAATGCAACCCAACTCAACTTATGGTGAAATTCAGCTATTACTCCTTATACTATGGGTAAGTTGTTTGATAAGGCTTGTCTATTTGGTACCAGATGCAACCCAACTCAACTTTAAATCATATAATCATGATAACATTTTTCTATTACTCTTTGTATTATGAGTAAGTTGTATTAAAATTATAAAACTTCAAGTGTAGACTTGATGCACATGGTCTCACTCCATCTCGTCTTCAATTATTTTTAAAAATATATCTAATTGTGCATCCTATTATCGTGTTAATTCATTATATATAAATGAAATCAACAATGTAAAGTAGTTGGCAACACTGTGAATTGTTCCTTTTTTATCTTTTGTAGCCAAAGAACATTGTCAAAGTGTACTTTTTGGGATACTTTCTTAAGCTTGCTGGTTGAAAGAGCATGATGCATAAAGGATGGTGATAAAAGAAAACTGTAACATATATTTTTCTTTGGATAATCTACTATATACTATTCCATCTCAAGAAACTTTTCTTGGGAGGAGGATGGGTTGAAGGTTGATAGAGATTGGGGTTTACAAAATAAAGAGAACTATGTGGATGTTGAAGCTTGTTTTTAACAGGTTTTGATGGCAATCTCAATTATAATTTGTTCCATCATTTTCCTTATATTATAATGTTTTTGATAGGTTAGAAAAATACAAAAATCAAGTCGGTTCCTCTTAATTTCGTAATTAAGTAAATTGGTCCCTCTCAAAAAAATTAAAGCAATTTAATATTTGTTAATTTCGAAAGTGATCAACTAAGAACAATTAATTACGATGTTAATGTTTTATATCAATTGTACATATGAAATAAAGAAAGATACTCAGAAAAGACTTTTGCTTGCATTAATCATTGCAAAGTGCAAGTCAGCAGGCAAGAGAAAGTGAACTGCTGTAAAAAGAGATGAGCATGGTTGATATTGGAATTGAGGATATGTTCTTTTTTTTCTTATTCCTCCACTTTGGACGTTCTTATTGTTTCCCCCCGTTGCCCCATCGCTTTCTTTCTTTATGTACCCCCCCAAACTTAAATTTATTCCTTGGCAAAACCAAACCAACCCCCCCCCCCACCATATAAATGGTACCAATTGGCGTCTTGTTCAATTGCATTGCATATATACACTTGGAAACTTAAAATAAAACGATCTCTTTCTCCAGGAAACTTTGAGATGGCCACTAGTTTCATTCGAACCCCTAGACAGTATGAGCAAGATTGCCATATCCTTCACTCTTACTACTCTGGTATTTCAACTTTTCGTTTTCTGCTTCTTTTTTATCAAGTTTTCGAAATAATCGGTAACTTAATTTAACAGGCAATGTTGGGGCAATCAGCAATAAAGAAGTCGTCGGAATATTTGTCAATCGAGACTCAAATGCGCTCAAGCTCATTCGCCAAACTTACAGTCATTGGTACGGCCAAGATCTTCTTCAGTTTGTGTCGAATGTTCAGAGGAATAACTCGTTTGCGGTAAGTAAACAAATCTAGAGTTAATTACATGGAATTTACTTGGTTTAGATATGCTGATATGAGCACATTATATGCCATTAATGTAGAGGATAGCTTATCTCCGCATGGTTGAACCTTACGAACGTGATGCTCAGCTAATGAGGCATTCATTGTTTGGGGGAAGTCTAAACCTCAATACTCTAACAGAAGTAGCTTGTACCAGACCATCTTTGGAGCTGTTACAGATCAAACATTGCTATCAAACTCAATATAAATCCGACCTCGAAAAGGATTTAACTATGAAAATCAATGGCGGATTCAAAGAGGTAATCTGCTATTTGCTAATGTTAGCTATCTCAACTTGAAGTCTTGACTCGTTTTACTTATTTTAATCTTTTTGCAAAAGATTCTGGTGGCTGTTCTGAGATCTTGTCGGAATTACGGTAGCAAAGTAGACATGAGCTTAGCAATGTGCGATGCGAAGACTCTGTATGAAGCACTGGAAAGTGGGAAAAGCATAGATCAGAGGACGATAATTTCGGTTTTGAGCCGAAGGAACAATGGCCAAGTAAGAGCCATACTAAGCTCATACAAGCAACTTTATGGCCATGAATTGAGCAAGTCTGTCAAGAGAAGCAAGTGTGGTCAATTCGGGAAGGAGCTTCAGGTCGTGATCCGATGCATACAACATCCAGAGAAATTTTTCGCAAAACAACTGAGGATGAAAAATGCAGATGGACGAGAGATTTTGATTCGAACGGTGGTTACCAGATCGAGAATAGACATCAAAGGGATAAACAAAGCTTTTGCAACTAAAACAGGCAGCTCTTTAGAAAAGCTTGTGGTACGAGAATTCGGCAGCAGTAAGAACAAGAATAACGACATTGTGGTCGGTATCTTGGTCGGGCTAATCAAAGGTGGCTAAAGACACAATTTAGTGGAATATGGTTCAGGATCAAGGCAGATTTGGTGCATAAATGAATTGTCTTGTTTATATGTTTCTAAATTAACAGCTCCTTGTAATTATCAACAAAGATCCCTGTCCGAACATATCTTTTTGGGTACATATGTAAGAATAAGATAAGAAAAGATATGTAAGAACTGCAATATTTGGTGCATTTAGAATAACGGCTCACTCCGCCATCGGTCTCCATTAAAAAAAATCTCATCATTCATAACAGATCGGCATGAAATCCGTGAAGCAGATCAGATTTTGCCATCCCTAGTCCTAACTAATTTGCATGCTAATACTTCAGAAAATTATTACTAGGAACAAGTATACCCTTTAAAAAACATGTGAAAGCGAATCTGATTGGTTTCACTTTTACTAGGAGCAAAATGGGAATATAGTAGAGCGAAAAATCATTTTATAAGTGATTTACTTGTATGTTCCACATCAGGAAAAACATTGGAACAACATACAGTTCAGTTCACATAATATAGTCGACTGCATTAATGTTGTAACTTGTAAATCTTGACTAAGATCAAAACATCTTTAACAAGCTTTATTCATGGGAACAATTGAAAATTACTCATTACCTGTCGAGGTATTAGAATAACTATCAATAGTCCTCACAAGTTTAGAAGATTAGCAGCAGTTTCTCATTCGTTGGTGGTTTCATCCTCCGGTTGAGCACTCCCTCCAACTATATAATAGCATGATGAATTGAATTGATTAAAGCACCGTTTTGTCACCAAAAAAGAAAATGCCAATGCACAAAAAAAACCATTCATCGACAAAAGTTTGCCATGTCAAATTGTCAATAACTCGGCATACCTTCACCATCAGATGGGGCACAAGGAGACTTCCTGTATCGTGTTTGTTGTTGTGTGGGCTGAAGACAAAAGGCAGAAACAACGTAATCATAAGCATCATAAGATTACTAAAGAACCATTTCTAGACCATATGATAAGATGCTAATTATTAGCTCGATCAAAATCAGAAAAAGCTTAGCAGACTTCAAAAACACATTTAAGAGAAATATTGTACGGGAGAACAAGGTGAACTGCAGATGAACAGATCATCCTCAAACCCGAATTTTTCTATTGATAAAGTAAAGGGTAGAAATCACAAACATGAACTGCAAAAAATCCTCATTACATCATGATTCGTGATACATCATGTATCAGAACCATCAATTTTGCTCTTCATAAAACCATCACACAGATACTCACCATGAGATATAAGTCAAATTAATTATGCAAAAGAAACAACCAATGGCATCATGTTAAAACAATACCAAAATTATCCACCTGATCAGAGTAGCCACTGTATGCATAATATCAAGCAAGTATATCAGGAAACCCCAACCAAATTTCTGCATGGGCTGTCTTCCAACTCATTTTAATAAAAAGTTCACACCTAACATTCACTCCAGTAGTTAAATGCCTTAGGGAATCTACAAATTCTAATCCCTTTCGCTCCTCCAGACATGAAAAAGTTCTAGCAAAGCCGGTTCACTATTTTGAACCAATTAACAGGCCTATTTGTTACCAAATTAAAGAATCTTAATTAGTAGACAAAGTGATCTAAACTTTGGACCAATTAGAGAATCCCATTAAAGTGGACCAGATCGATTTAAGCTTTCTTTAAACAGTCACATCCTGCAGCATTAGCAAAGGACTACCTACTCTGTTTCTATCACTAATCATGGTAATTTAAGACAATTCTTAGACACACAAGAAGGGAATATTAAATTAAATATTTTTATAAGCATTGGATTAATACCTGCAATTTGGGCCGGAGGGCTTCAAGTGGTCCTTTGGGCTTCTCAACACCTTGCTGTTGGTATCCAAGAACATAAAAAAAAAAAAATATCAGAAACTTCAGCTTAATCCGGATTCATTAGCATTACCAAACTACAATAATAAAACTAAAGGGGAAGAAAAAAAAGGATTAGTTGGAGTATGGAGAATCTTTAAAGTACCTTTCCAAGTGCCCAATCAGCAGAGTCAAAGTATGCACGTTCGTGGTCCTGACATAAACTTAGATGAGAAACAGCCCAAACCAAAAACCAAAAACTTACAATTTCACCACAGAGATTACCTTAGAAATGAGTGGTGGTTTCTTAGGCTTAATCCCACCATATTTTTTCCTTATAGCTGCATCCTACATATAGACAAGAAATAATAAATAAATCACTGCAATTTGTAAAACTCCTTAGAAAAATCATTTAATGGGGCACACAGCTAAGATAAGAACACACCTCCTCTTCAGATGACGGCATGGATTTTTCAGACTCCTGTGCATCTATTTGTTCTTGCTCCTTGTCATTCTCCATGCCTGAGATCAGTTCCTTGCAACCACCCAACTAATAGCAGCTATGATAGCACACAAATTATTTGCATAAATCTTCAGAAATGCTAAAACTTTTATAGATCATAGAGACCAAAAAAGAAGTTTCACTTATCCCCATCTAATAATAAGGTTGGCAATGTAGAATAAAAATATAAAATCTTAGACTCTTAGTATATTAAGAGGAAAAACATCAGCCAAAAGGCTATGACACAGTTGTTTACAGCTTTCAATGAATGCATACCATACTCTCTAAATAATCAAAAAGCACTTGATGACAAATTAACTAGTTCACTAAACATTCATATTAAAAGCATATTAAAAAAAAAAAAAATCAAAAGAAAAAAGCTTTGAGAGACAACCGTATTCATTCAATAAATTACAACTTTCCAGGCTTAAAAGTTCAGTATCCCTGCACATTTATTATTGATGCATGTCCTTCACATGAAAACCAATAACACAATTGCAATAACAAATGAAATCCCAAACATCATATATTTTAAAATATATAAATAATGATAACAAAAACTAACCATTAAATTAATTTAATTTGGCAGAAAAGAAATGAGATCCTTGAGCTAGAAAATTGAATTAAGAACATATGCACCTAACTTAAACAATTTATAATACATACCGAAAATTCCAAAGTAAAAAAGCATTAAATTAAAATCCATGAATATACAATAAAAACGGAGCATTAAATATAATTCATTTGACAGAAAAGAAACGAGATTCTTAAACTATAAATTTGAATTAAAAAGATATGCAGATCCCCACCTAAGTGGCTATCAAACCATAATAAAATAGCCTACATGAATTTTAAAAAGAAAACCCTAGGTGCTGGTTAAATGTAAAGGAGAAGGGAAAGAAAAGGGGAAATGAGAAAGAAAGGGGTACCTGAATGCTAAGCACTCTGCGGAGATCGGAAATTCAGAGGGAAGGTATCTCCAATGGCGTTGGATAAATATATATATTTTATTAATAATAAAACTTGTTGCGTTGTTGAAATCTTTCGGTGGAGTTGGTTTGTTTATAGGAAATTATGGTAAAGGCATGCATTTTTTAGATTCTTCTATTTTTGGCATCCTTACTTTTTCAAATTACATGATAACATAATATCCTTTGTTTTTGGCTGGCTACTCAATATTATTACATGATTACGTAAAATTTTAAAAACAAAATCAATAATGAGATAATCACATGAATGGGGTTTGAATTCTAACAAATATTTCAATGTAAGAGATGCGATATATCTTTTTAATTATAACGTTACATGTTAGGAGAAAAAATTTAATTTTGAAAAAAAAGAAGTATTAGGATCGAGACTGCTGTTAATGATGGTCTTCCTATTGTTGTAATTAATATAAAAGATGGGTTAAGGCAAAGTTGTCCTTAACAATTTCTCACTTCGTTACAATCTTATTAAGTTGAAATGTTAAGGGTATAGGTCAACCTTTAACATCCTATCATTTTAGGTACTTCACCCAAAAATTTAATATCAAAAATGTCTATTAGTATGTAAAAAAGTGGCGGCAAAGTGAGTTTTTTCTTTTGTGACAGAGATTGATTGTGTTAAGAAATGTAGAACGACAATTTTAATGTGAAATGATTAATTATTTTTTAAAATTGTTTACTTAAATAATATTTTATTTACGTATGTAAAGATACCTTTTTGGATTACCTATATTTATAGTCCCCCAATACTTGGTGGCTTTCTGAGTTAGCAAATACATTTATAGGAAAGGAGGAATGGATTGTAGTTGGAGACTTGGACTAAGTTCTCTTGCACAAAGATAAATTATCCTTTTCCAACAAGGGAACACATGGTGTGGATAACCTCTTTAATTGTATCAACAAGTGTAGTCTGGTTGAAGTACCAACTAAAAGGTAGAAGAAGGAACTTGTTCGGGAAAGGTTGGATAGAGCTTTTTTCTAATTGATAAATGCTCCCCACATCATGAATACTTAAGCAGCTCGTAATTTGCCTTTATTTTGTTTGTATCACGGGATCTAAAATTGTCAATGAGTCAAGTCGGGCCGGTTCAGGTTAAGTAAAAAATTTAGGGCCACTTTTAAGTTTAAGTTCATATTAAGCCCCTAATTTTCAAAAAAAATTAATTAAACTCCTAAAATTTTTAAAAATTTTAAATAGACCCCTCAAAACTCAATGACATGATATGCGACAGGTCGTATTAAGGATAAACTCCTCACACTCAATCTCCCAAGACTCTCTCAGTATCATGTGGATACCCTTGATGATCTTTCTCTGAAAGTGAGGTAAGACAAGCTATTTTTATAACTGGTCCTCTTAAGTCCTTAGGAATTGATGGAAATCCAACAATTTTCTATCAAGCTTTCTGAGATATTGTCGGCCCTCTTACCACTAAGGCCACATTTCTGCGCTCGGGACATTTGCTAAAAGAACTTAACAAGATGATTATTGCACTCATACCAAAAGCATTTGGACTTTCGTACCATTAACCTTTGCAATGTGGCTTACAAGATACACTTCAAAAGTATACAGACTTAAAAGAAGTCTTAAATGATCTTGACTTCCCTTTTCAAAATGCTATCATACAAAGAAGGTTAATAACTAACGACATCTTGTTGGTTAGGGAACTCCTGAACACCATTAAAGCAAAGAAAACAGGTACAGATTGTTTGGTGGCATTGAAAATTAATATGAGCAAGATATATGGTAGAATTAGTTGGAATTTCATTTCAGGCAATCTTTGAGCTAGCGAGCTTCGGACAAAACTGGTTATCTAAATATGTTACCGTTGTGTAATTATAAACAATTACACCCAAATTTAATTAATAGGTGACGTTCTAAACACTACTTACATGTCAAATCTTTTTATTGTGTTAATTAAATAATTTAACCATTACGTGGTGTTATGTATCAATTCGAGTCATTCCCTTGCAAAAAATATGATATAAGATGGATATACGAAAATGTCAAAATCTCGGGGATTATTTAATTTATCAAAATTGCATATCTCACCAGCTTCTGCCCTATTGATTATTCTCAATGCATATTTCTCCGGGTTTTTTGGAAATGGAGATATAGAAAATTCTAAGAAGGTTAGTCTTTGAAAACGAAAAATTAAATTGCTTGAGATTGACCCCCGTTTGGATCATTGTCTATACCCCCAAACATTTTTATATGAAGAAATCAAAGTCATTTTAAGCTCAAATCGTGCTTGCTATTCGTGGTCTCGTATTCAACTTTTGGATATCTATTCCATATTCAGATATTTCATGGAATCATAGAGCAACATCTAAGGCAACCAAAATGATTGTATTTTGCTTATATTTATGCAGTAAAGTCAACGTAACAAACCCCCTACAAGTAAGAAATTTTGAGCCATGGGAAGAACATAAGATAAAGCAAACATGTTTTCAGTTTTCAAATGTGAAGTTTAAGGACCCATATATGTTTCTTGCTTTTGCTATGCCACTACACTTTGCTAGAAAACCATGATGATTTCTTCATTTTGATGAGTCAACTTTTTGTTATGCTGGAAATAACAATTATATCAGCACCACTGTTAATTATCACGCAAACTTTTGGCCATATGGTGAAAACTTTTTAACAACTCTACCGGCCAATTTTCCAATGGGCATCTTATGCCAGAATTTATTGGTAAAGGACTTCAAAGAAAAGGGTTCCTTTTTCCTAGATCAACTTCGATGTAAGACTACTTATTCTCAAAGAAAGGGGTTACCTTCAATTGCACCATACTACCTGGTAACCATAAATTTGTTGACGGGGCGAACTTTGTTTTGACCAGATCTGGTGTTTTGGCTGAAACTCGTCAAGGATTTGTATATTATGTTTGTTCATTAGCTCGTTCATCTGTGGTTCAAGTCATTTCAGATAACACACCCTCGGTCATACATGGTGATTTTTGTCATATTCTAGCAGTTCTTTTTCCACTACTTATATTCTAGCAGTTACCTCCCTCCCTTTTACCGAACAAAATAAGAAATGCAAACAAGAAACAGTATAATAACTTTATAATGGTTAGATTTCAAAGGAAGAAAACAATATGGAGCTTACTGTATGAAACCGACTTAGGATGCCAATTTCACACATCAAATTTTACAGCCTGTACAACATCCTCAACAACAGCAGTAACTCCCATGCTCTCAATTTGTAGCAGATGCAACCTCCGTAACTTTATCATATGTGCCAGTTGACTCATTAAAGGAATACCTATATAGGGAGATATAGATGGATAAGATTCTAAGCAGCAAATGCTTGCAACATTTATCCAGATAATTTGGAAAAGCTCAAGCCTTAATGCTTGAAACACTCCCTCACACGGACATATCTTAAGCACAGCCTTTAAAAATCAAGCTGTATAAGTAACAGATAAAATCCCAAAACAGCAGGTTCTATCAACTCTCTGGCTAGACAACAAAAATCAAGAATCACACAAATAAATATGAATAATCAAAATCTTAAAAGCTGAAACAATAAAGCATTAGAATCCCCCCCCCCCCCAAAAGCATTACATCTAGAAAGATGAAAATGGTGGGTTCGTGGATCTTTGATTCAGGTCTTTAAATTTACTTTCAGTGTTCAGGCTATTGACATGAGCAAGGACTCACAAGGTCCTCTAAACAAAATCATAAACTTATAAGCATCCACAATATAGACTGATCTAAGGAGTTAGGACTATGAATGAACCAGCATAGATGCATTCAAGTGCTAATAATCAGAGTCCAGAAAGGGATGCATAAGACATTACCATTGCCCTGATGCTGCTGTGCAGTATAGTCCTGTAGATGGATCATAATAACACCCCAGAGTGCTACTGTAGTAGTACCTGAATGAAAAGATTATTGTGAGTAAGATCAGAAAACCCCCTCTATACTAGTCTTATTTGTCTGCTAAAAATTTGGAGGTCACAGAAAAGTGATTGTTATCCACTTATAAACATTTGAGATTTAAAATATTCAAGTCTATTTAATTTTCAAATTAAAAATTTATAATATATTAATAATATTAATTAGTGAAATTTAAATCAAATCTTTAATAAAATTCACAAATGTAATTTCATTTATTAAAGATCATTTAATATAATATGATAAATAGATTTTTTGTAAAATTTGAACATTTTATTGAAATAATATCTTAACTAAAATTTATGATTTTTATTTCACTTAGGAATAAAACTAATTTTACTAAAATTAGAGACAAGAAGCTATTATAGAAATTTAATTTAGTAAAGAGTGTACTTCATAGTTTATGGTTGTTGTTATTGATGAAAAGTTGTTATAAAGGATACAAATAAAACATAAAAATAGGTTCTACAACAAATTTGGCTGTTATAATGAAATGTTATTATAGAAGGTTGCCAAACACCAATATACATACATACATGCATATATACTTGGAAACAGTTCTCTCTTCAAAATCCACTGCCTCATTAGTCACAATTAACTCCAAGAACTGAAAATCCTAAACAGAAGTGTGTGTGTGTGTGTGTGTGTGTGTGTGTGTGTGTGTGTGTGTGTGTGTGTGTGGAGGTAGGTAAGGATAAAAGAGGGTACCCTGAAGATTCATCATAGATGTAATCATTTAGCACATCTCCAGCTGAAAATCAAGAAAACGTGAAAATTAGATCTGTAGGTCAAGTAGCAAATGTACTCTAATTTTATCCAAAACACTAACATTCACAACCAAAATAACAGTGACAATACATACTCTCAGAAAATGTGTTCACAGCATTTGATGATGATTGAATGAATGCATTAGAATTAGCCTCAGATGACTGCTTAAGATTTTCATCATCCTCATCATCTGCAAACATATCATAACCATCGGCAGCATCGCCTGAAACTTCTGCAGCAGTTAGACTTGAATTTGAAGTACCCACAGCTGGGTCAGGGAGTAAGGAAGCAGTTCCAGGATTATTAATATCAGTGAGCATGTCACTTCCCAAGTTAGGATCAGAATTTTCCAGCCCAACATTTGCAGATTTGCTCTTT
Source organism: Gossypium bickii (assembly GCA_025503065.1). Lineage (NCBI taxonomy): Eukaryota > Viridiplantae > Streptophyta > Magnoliopsida > Malvales > Malvaceae > Gossypium > Gossypium bickii. The sequence goes on from CP106710.1 coordinate 139,421,373, forward strand.
CCCCTGGCTAGAGCTAACTTCTCATATCCCTCTGAAAAAATATATATATCAAGAGCTTGGTTAATAAAGGTTATTCGATATATACACCTGCCCTTACAAAATCACATGTGAATATGAGCATAATGGAGAGATATGCAAAAAGCAGACCCAATTATGCCCATTGCTAATCCTAAATGGAATGTAACGATGTAGGGGTCCATATGTAAACATGGTATCTATTTGGATAAGCTCGAATGACCCCTTCTCATAATGAGAATGTATATAACCCTATTCAAATCTGGTCCGGTATGGAATGAACTCAAAATCGTGGAATTGAGTTGATCATCAGATTATAGATTATAAGTTCATAGCCCCAGCCCATTCCCATTTTGAGCTTAAAAGATTTACTAATTCTTTGGTTCCAGTTAGTAAAGGGGGGCCTTGAACTAAGAAATGGAATTCTCTTCAGAAACAATCAATATGAATAAAACAATACACAGACACAAACACACTAAAACATTGCACTTACCTGCCTCACGCTGGAAAACTTCCTGCTTCTCATGGTACACATCTGCAGAACAAAATTTAAACCAATAAGCATATACTAGGGCCAAAGATATATACCTAAACCTTCACCTACTTTTATAATTATCACAAGCAGGAAAATATCAGCAAAAGCTGATTTTCTTCATTGGAGTAAACGGCAATTGGTGGCCAAGAAAGCCATAAATCTCAACTAAGTTAAGACTCATATAAACAAGTATAGATATGCTCAAAAAATCCTTCTCAATTGAAGTGACCACAACCATTAGCAAGCACCAATAATCTTAAAGGTCAAGGTGACACTTAAGGCTAGAAACATTTCAATGACACTTTGCCTCAAAGTGTGCAACAGCTTTAAATACATTAGTAGTCATTTTTTTGGGTTATAGAAGGTAGTGGCATAAAGCTAGAATATTCAAGGTAACTTCTCAACCCTAGTGAACTAGAAGCACAAGAAAGTAACAAACTTAACTGTAGTCACCATTCTCCATCAACTTCACGGCATCCTCAGTTAGCTGGTCAAATACACGCTTTGTCTCAGCTGACATTTTCTCCTTTCTGTTATTTGAAGGTCCTTTCAACCCTCTCAAAGCTTGCAAAACCTGTCAAAAGGTAAATTAAAAGTAGCTTCAAACTTTCCCCTTGTAACTGTTTATTTACCTAATAAAGAAATGGATTTAACATCAGCACATAAGGATAGAGCTTAGAACTGAAAATAACAAGGGCAAAAAATATTGTATATCTAACATTCTAATGCAACCGAGAACAATGCTGTCAAAGGGCCAAGGCATATGCAACACGCTAAGACCCCTACATCGCTTGAGGCACAAAAAGCAAAAATTCTTAGGTTAGACTATATTACCTTTTTTATTATTTATGAAGACTAGATAATGGGTATTTTTTCTTTTTACCTCTTAAGTAAAAGCTAATAATTTCTTTTTTTAAAGGTAGAAACCCAAGTTGCATTTTATTTAGGTGTGCCTTTTTGGGGCATTAAATTTCAGAAAAAAAAAATCCCTCGCCTCATTTGGAACCTCTTTGAGGCACGAACTGGTACATGAGCTGTGCCTTAGCAATTAGGCTCTTGCCCTGACAACATCACTTGTGACTTTGACCTAAAAAAGAAAAACTATCTAGAAGAAATAATCTATACTGTTTGACAGCTTTGTGGAATCCATGCCTGGGTGAGCAATGATCATTTTTACAAAAAGAAAAACTAACCTCGATCTGACTCCCCTCAAAAGAGTAAACATGGATGTTGAAATAATCATTATGGTAAAAATATATATATACACATAACAGATAAGATCCATATGCCTGTAACAATATGATAATCTACTCTAACACCAGGTATTCAATATTCATTTCATATATAATGTATTCATAACATGAAAACTAAAGCAACATGCAAATTTTAAACAAATATGTAAGACAATTGTCATGTAAGATTACCGTTTCTCTCAGAATCAAAGAAAAAAAAAAAGATTACCGTTTCTCCAGGCTCAAGCACATTGGCAATACGTCTCTTTATTATCCCAATGTCTTGGGCAGAAAGATCCTGTGCAACATCTTCATTATCTTCACCATTTGCTGTAGCAAATGCTTTTCCTGTATATTGTACATCAGCTTCAACACTATCAAGCCACGCGTCCTACAATAAATCCAAGGGGCTGTCAATAGAAGTGCTGATATTCTATAGAGAAACTCCAGGTCAATGCAATGCTTTACCTTGATTCCATTGTTATTGACATATTCAACAAAGTTTCCATCTGCATCAAAGTATCCTTCTTCTCTTTCTTTGTCTAGATTGAAAGGCTCTATTTGAATTCCATCGTCGATGAAGTTCTCATTATCCTACCAAAAGAAATTCCCATCATTGCCTATCTTTTCCCCTGAACCAATAAATGAGGAATCTGGCAGTCATCTTGACTGCAGAAAGGCTGCCAGTTCAGGAAAGAAGCATCCTAAAGTTATAAACTCACTCAATAACAGAATCACAACTGCTGTATCAAAGCTCAGAGTGGCACTGAAGATTGTAAAAGCCAACAACACACCAAAACTCCAGCAAAATGAAATGATAAACTGGATTTTTGCATTAGAAATGAAATAAAACTACCTATGTTCTCTTCCATTACATGGTTGGCTATTTTGGATAGGCTAAGCACAATTTGCATGGATCAGCGTATAAGCCAAGCCATTTTGAGTTTAATTATATTTGGCTGCAATCCCTTATTGTCATTCCAAGTGACAGATTAGTTTTGAATCTTCAAATTTTTGGAATAAATTTTCAATTATCCAAAAAGAAAAAAACGAAACACCCTTTTAGAATTTATTAGTGCGGACACATTAGGTAGAAAAGAAACTATAGTACCTAATTGGCAGAAGGACCAATCATAAAACTGGATGAGAATGCAAAGAAGCATCTATTTGGAAGCTAAAACGTATAAGATATGCGCACATCATCTGCTTCTTGACTTCAGACATTTAGTGTAAATTAGCATTAATTCACAAAAGACTGACTGCAGAATTAACATCATACTGTCAAGTCATACATAGAAGCTAAGACAGACTAACAGCATGGGAAATTAACCTCATATGCAACTTCAGCTAAGGTGATATCATTAAGCATTCCACGTCCATCTTCGGTGAATAATTCAGTAGTAATTTGATTGCGGCGCTTGGAACGCTCCTTAGCAGCGAGACGGGGATCTTGCAAGTTATGAGAACCGTCTTCAACATCAACTCGGTTCACTGCGTCTTCTCCAGGCTTTACCTTCTTTCCCTTGGGAAACCTAATCCTCTTCTGCCTGCAAATAAAAAAATGATTTAACTCTAAAATTAAAACAATAGACATAATTCTTGAAAAAGTACAGAATTGCATTTGATCCTAACTTTCTCAAAAGGAGATGAATTTATTAAACCATCAAGACTTAACTTTTCCAAAGTAAATATATATATTTATAGAGAGAGAGATAAATAGCAGACATAAAAGAGAAAAAAAAAAATTATAGAATTAAGGAGCTGAAACAATTGCATCAATACTTTGAGATATAAAATATATTCGTTTTCAAGGTAAAAGAGAGAGGGCGAAGCAGAGAAGTACGCGGGAGGTTTGTTGGAATCGTCATCATCGAAGAAAGGGCGCTTGAGATGAGAGCGCGGTGGTTTTTCTTCCATCTTTGCAAATTCTCAGCTCCTACCTTCAACTGAAAATGAAAATTTTGATTTCTAATGAGAAATCTGTCGACAATGGCAATGGAAAACTAGACACAAGAGGAGGAGACGTTGAAGCGAATAATGAAATGTGGAGTGGAACGGATCAAGCCTTTGTGGTTTAGCCCAATTAATGGCTCAAGGTTGCTTGGTTCAAGAAATCTCCTAGTGGAAGGTTTCAAAATGACATTATTAAAAATAGTATATCAAGATTTTATTATCACTTTCTTTTTCTTTAGGGAATATTACTTTCATATCAAATTTAATTTTATCATTTTATCCTTATATTATACATTTATCTCCTTAATTGATATATGCAATGCAATTCTTTTAAAAGTTTATTTCTTTAATTAATACTAGATTATGACACAATAAAAAAACATAAGTGAAAATATATTTATAAAATATTTGATACTAAAATTAATTGAGATTTTGGTCCACATGGTTATATTAAAATTTAAAGGCAACAATGTGTAGTAGGGTCAAACCCTAACCTAATCTCATATGATTACCACAATTTTATTTATTATTAATTTAGGAAAAAAAATTGTTGATTGTATTGCATTTTGTCAATTATATAATTATTATAAGATTTTTCATTATTTTTTTATACAATAATGATTCTAGCAAACAATTCTTGGCGGTCTTTTTGTATGTTTATAATTTTCACTCTCCATTTATTCGATTTAGTGAAATATTCTCTTCAATAATTTTCAAACTTTATTTATAATTAAAGACAATTTTAACAAGATAAACTCTTAAATAATTTTACATTCAATGCACAAGACAACAAACATGTGAGACTTTATTCATAATTAAAGACAATTTAACAAGAGAAACTCCTAAATAATTTTACATTCAATGAAAAAGACAACAGATAAAAGCTCATATTCCAATCAAACGAATAAGGTTATCTAAAATCCCTAATTTTTTATAAAAATTTGCTGTTCTTTCCTTACCGAAGGTTTGTGCTTGACGATTTATAGCAAATTTCTTGCTTATTGAATATTTCCGGATCCCAAGGTAGTTATCGGTGCTTACTATTAGGGCCCTTGCAATGGTGTGGACTCCCCGGTTTCAGGCGGGCATATTGGCAATGGTGAGATAACATTATTGGGTTGTGGTGCCTATCTCGATTTTTTTGTTTAATTGTTTTTCTGGACCCCAGCATTATGAATTGCATTTACTTTGCAATGTTTTCATCCCTTCTCTTCCATTAGAACAAAGAAAATGGTTATTTGTCCATTTCCGGACTCTAGTCATGGTCTACCTTCACATATGTATCATTATCATTTGGCCAAGTGCCAAAATAAGACGGTGTATGATTTTTAATATGCACAAGCAAATGCTGGATGGAAATCAGGGTAGTGTCAGATCCGAAAGCATCCAGAAATGCAGCAGAGCAAAGTACCATATCACAATCACCAGGAAGGAACATCTGATGGGCGAAAATTTACTCATCCACTGAAATCTATTTTGTCTTCAATTCCGTCCCCACATAGAAAATGTCTGCTATTTCATTCAATGACAAACAAAAATTCATATGCACACCAACATAACACAAAGTATAAGTTCGAGCCAGAACCCTCAGCTAAAACAGGGCAACCACAAGTTAAAATTCAAAACTACTTGAGCACTTAATACTGTGGAAGTCAACTCAATGCCATGCCAAGAGCAAATTAAGTAGTCAGGAGTCACAATATTGCAAGGCCATCGAAAAATTTCTCAGAAATGAACAGGGAGATCCAAGAAAGTAAAACACAGATCAGAGCAATCAAAATTTTCATTGGAATATAAGTAGATGATACATGCAACAGATAACAGCAGTGATCAAAGGAAATAACATAGCGTGAGGTATCAGCACAAAACTGCAATGGCATCCAGTCTATTCAGCTTTCAACATGCTTAGCCACCAAGGTATGCATGCCTAAAATTTTCAGTTCTTTCATCTTTAAGCATCAAAAGCAAACTCAGAGCACAAAAGCGAACTTGTAGTCATACGAGTAAAATTAGAAGTTAGAATGAATAGTGATCTGTTCTAGATAAGAAGGAAATCACTATAATAGCAAAGGAACTTTAAACAGGGAAAGATAATAAAATTTGACCAAACATGTGATAAGGGGGCAGCATATCATATCCATTTCAAAACCGAGGTATTAAAACTGACACGATCCTGCAGGAAGTGCAGCAACAGCCCGCTACAAGCAAACAAGGTGGAAAGCTAGCAACAGCTAAAACCATTTTCAACATGATCCAACAAGGCAGCAACAGTCTGGTACAGGTTATTAATTTGTACTCAGTGGTTATCCACAAGCCATGTGTGTATCATACAACAGAATTGGCACAGCAACCACTTCCCAGCTACAATCACGGTCAAAGTTGCTACAACTCAAAACATTAAGGAAGAGGGAGTGGTTAACATGATTAATGGAATACAACAATCAAACAATTAAATAGGAACAAGTTATTTTGTTCAATTAATGCAACTATAAGGTTAGACCAGACATTACATTTTTATTTTTAGCAACCACATCAGGTCTAATGCCAGAGAGCTCATCAAACACAGCATTCCACAGGTCAAAAAATCATCTTGGGTCCTTTAATATCATCACAGCAACTAAACCTCAGAGCCAGTATTTAGAAATCAGAAGACCCAAGGATAATCAGATGCAAAAATCAGGAACGACTGGAAACCAAGACATGACTATAGCTCTTACCAATCACCATATCTTTTCAGTTAAAAATAGTTAACAAACAGTCCCTGCAATCAGCATACTGCTATAACCCAGCATCACAATCACGACCATTCATCTATAGATAAAAACAGCACGAACAGCAACATCAACATCAACATCAACATCATGTCCATTTGCCCAACTCACTCTTTCCCCGAACATTGCTATAAAAGCAAACAGGCGATTGGATATGAATCAGCATTTTTAGAAAATAAAATAAAAAATAAAAGAATTTTAAAAACCATTGCATAATGGGGCCCCAGCAGTTAATCAGAGAAAAAAATACCACAAAAAACCAGAGCAAAATATAACATCTAAAGATAGGAGCAAAGTACGATGACAGACTTGCGTCACAGAATCTTTGATGAGTACTGAAACATCAAACTACAAACTACACAACTTAACTAATTGAGACAAAAGGTTCAGGCAGTCAATAAAACAACAAAAAACCCAGTCCTACCAACACTAGAAAACAAATGATATTTGAATGTCCTCAACATTAACAAAATAGCGACAGGAACCATGCTAAGTCAAGTCTCCAGGAATTCCAATGCCATCAGCAAGATCATTCCTACAAAATACAAAAACAAACACAAAATCAAAGAGTCAAAATCACTGGTTGTATGAAGAAATTTACCCAAAAAATAAAGATTGAAAAGCAAACAAAAAAAAGACAAATGAGACTAAATGAGATGGGGGAAAAACTCACATTGATCTATGAGTTTCAAGAAGATGGGCTCCGTGAATCAGCAGGGCGGCCTTGCGGTGAAACACTCCGAGGACTTGGAGACCGTCCATCACGGCTTCGTCTACCAGGACTTTCACCCCTAGGGGGAGATGTCTTACGTGGGGAAGGACTCTTCTGAGGACTAGGGCTACGCCGAGCAGGAGAAGCACTGAAATACAGAAGTATCAGAATGAGGTAACTAAAGAATGGGAGGAAAATAGAAGAAACTGAACATCATGAATTGCAAAGCATAAACCTCATTGATCGACTTCTACTTCGCCTATCATCATCATAACGACCTCTTCCTCGGCCTTTAGAATGGACAGGACTAGCACTACGGCTCCTGCTTCGACGCCGAGAATCTTTGTCTTTCCCACGATATCGATCACGTTCATATCTGTCATAACTTCTACTTCGACTTCTTCTTCTATAATCCCTATCTTTATAATGGTCATCCCGGTGCCTGAATATATCAAATGCAGCAAACATCACATGTCCACAAAACCATAAAAAGATAAAATCAACCCATATAGTTTTGACCTTAAACAAGCTTAAAAGGCATCACATTTCCAACCAAGGCAGTACTGGAGTTACTCTGACAAATCAAATAGGATAAAGAAATCTAATATCGAATTGTCAAGAAATAAATAACCAATAAACCACAATTACTGCATTCAGATACTCATGTGGGAACAGGCAGCTAACCATCAACTTATCTTAAAAGTACTACCGCATAGCACCATCATCTTCATGCCACTATTAATCTCAAGTGCTTCCGTTGGTAAGGAAAGGAAAAAGCATTCGTGAAAAATCCACATGGTTATCCCTTCATTTATAACTCTCGCAATTTATATCTCAAGAAAAATGAGTGCAAACAAAAGTCGTCGAAGAAGAAAAAGAATGCACATAACAACTTACCTTCTTCGAGGACTGCGGCTTCTTGACCTTGGAAATGATTCAATAATCCTTCCTTTCTGACTGCAAGGGAAATCAGTGAAATACATGAAACTCACTACACAATTAAAGACCCAAAGATAAAATACTAGGGATATGAAAATATGCAAGGATAATGAGATATCCACACAAAAGAACTTAAATAAAAAAAACCAGATATAGCCGCAAATTATAAATCAGCATGCCAAACAAGCCTTTCAAACTTCCATTGTAGATACTAATTTGTTGATCGCCAATACAAATTACTTAAGCAAGTGGACATTTTCCCTGTTAAAGCAAAACAATAAGGCGTTTTCCTTTGTAAAATACTAAATAATTTCTTACACTGCATACATCTTCTCTATCATTATACTTAAAATATGTTCCAGTGAAAGAAAAAATATATATGAATGACAACTAGCACACAACTTACATTCTCTCTGCATTAGGCCCATATTTTGCAAACTGAACAGTTATCTCCCGACCATCAACAACTCTCCCTAAAAGAAGAGTAAATGTCATAATATATCAAATGAGTTACCTACGTAATTAATACAACACCGCATTTAATACATATAAAAGAGCTAATATAAGAGACAGACAGACAGACAGAGAGTAAACGAGTAGAATAAATGTACCATCGAGCCTATCTACAGCTTTCTGAGCCTCATCGGCATACTTGTAGCGCACAAATGCAAATCCTCGAGAATCACCAGTCCTACCATCAAGCGAACAAAAATATTATTCTATAAATTCACAACAACCAAAAGGAACGAAAAAGAAAGAGAACAGGAGAAAAAGAACCTTCGATCTTTGGGAATGAAGATGTCGACGACCTTCCCGTACTTGTCGAAGAGCGGAAACAAATCATCAGCAGTCGTGCCTAAACAAATTCAAACCAAATTAAAGGTTTTAGTCACAGTAAGATTAACCGCCAGCAGTCGTGCCTAAATAAATTGAAACGAAAGGATGAGAGACGGGGAGAGAAAGAAGCTTACGGAAGGTAATGTTGAGGACGAGAAGGGAGTAGGTGTCGGTGATGTCGGGCGGGCCTGACCTTCCGAAGTGAGACATTATCGCGATTGAGAGGAAAAAAGAGATGAAGAGTGGAGAGAAAAGAAAGTTTAGGGTTAGGGTTTGCTTGTGGAAGCTAAAATCAAGAGGCGAAGAGAAAAAGGATAACGATATAACGTTGTGGGTATTATTGACTTTTGCGCTGTGAACAACGCTCTTGCTGTAAATAATTACAATTATACGACCTATTTTCTAATTTATGCTTTGATTTGGCGGTTAAATTCTGGTTTTGGTCCCTTTATGATGCTCGAAATTAGACTTTAGCCCATATATTTTAATTGTTCCATTATTTTCGCCACTTTAACTAATCACGTTAACATGAAAATTTATCTCATTGAAGAAATGTTTTCAAGAAAAATCTACATCTTCATTTTAACTAGTTAAATCACCTTAGATATTTTGAATAATTCATAAGATTATAAAAAAATTAAATTATGTCAAATTAAAGTGTGTAGGGCCCAAATTTATGCCCGAGGCCCAAAACCAAAACCAGAAAAATAAAAGGCTGTTACAACAGTCCAAAATTCGATGGCCTAAAACTCAGCCCAATATTTGCAAGGCCCAAACGGCCTAAATCCTTTTAGCAAACGGGAATCCTAGCAGAGTCCTCAAGCGCCGCCAGCAACATCCTGATGCAGCACGTTCCTTCTCCGCAACATGCGCCTTCACGCCTCCGGGGTGTACCTACAAAACAGGAGGCAGTAAAACAGTAGGATTGTAGTGGTGTTAGGGTTTGATTATATTCTATTTTTAGAGGGGTTTTTTAGGCTATAAAAAGAGAGAATCAAATCTGTAAAAAAGGGGGGAGAACGATTTTTGTACGGAGACTATACATTTTTCTATAGCAAAGAATCAAAGAAAACAGAGCAAATGTCCTTTTTTTATTCTTTCTCCCCTTAAATCTGTTTGTTTTCTTCGTTTTTTTTCTTTTTTCTTTGTTTTAAAAAATACAAAAGCTTAAGCATATGAAGGTTTTCTTTAACTAAAAGAAGAGATATCGAGAGAGATTCACCGGACTCCCTTGACCATCGCCGTCGATGCGCACATGGGGGCTCCTCGTTTTGTTGCAAAATAGAAAAAGGGATCAAAGAAAGGGGGGAAGGGTTCGGCCATTGTTGAAGCAAAAATAGGGGAATGAAAATGTTGGGTTTTTAGATTTAAAAACAAAGCAAATGGGTGCTGTGAAAAGGGGGTGCCTTGAGCATGCGCCATTTTAGCCTGAATGGGTAAATTATGCAGTAGGCCCCTTTCCTTTGACCCCAGTTTTAATCGTGTCCCCCCTCCATTTTTTTAATTTGCCCCAAACTATTGTTTTATGTTTAATTCAGTTTTTTTTTACCTATTTTATTTTATTTCCAAATTAGTTATCTTTAATATATATTATTACTTATTATTTTATTGTTACCGTCATTGTTTTTATATATATGGTATTATTATGATTTTATATTCCTTATTTTTTTTTGTATTATCGTTTTTTATATTTTCATTTATTATTCTATTGTTTCTTTTTCCAATACTATATATTTTTACCATCACTTTATTATTTTCATTTACCATTAATTTTTTTATTTTTACTACCGCTATGTCATGTATATATATTACTGTTACTATATTTATATTTATATTTATTATTATATTTATTATTATATTTATTATATTTATTATTATTATTTTGTATTATTATTTTCAATATTACCACTGCTATTCTTTTCTATATTATTACTATAGTTGTTTTTATAATTTTATTACCACTATTTTTTTAATATGTATATTGTTGTTATATTTCTATTATATTTACTATTGTTATATATATATATCCTTGTTTGCTTTAACTTTCTTTTATATTATGATTATATCCATTATTTTATTGTGATTAAATACTTTGACTTTCTTTTATTACTACTAATTTAGTATATTGTTTTTTTATTATTGTTTGTTTTTCTTTTCCCTTTTTTGTATTTATTATTATCCCTTAATATTATCATGTTTACATTTTAACATTCTTAGTTTTGTTTTTTTTCAAAATCTATAAAAAAGAGTTCCGTAAAGGTAATATTTCGTGGCTGAATGTTCGAAGAATTGTGCCCAATCGCGCTGGGCTTCGATTTTTCGTTCGTCTAGATCACTAAATATCCTTTAAAGATTTTGATCGTGTTTGTTGAAAATAAGGCAATGTTTCGTGTTTGGAAGTTCGAGAGATTCGTGCCCAATCGTGCTGGGTCTCGATTTTCTATTCGTCCAAATGACCAAACATCCTTCGGAGATTTTGACCGAATTCTATGAAATAAAGGTAATATTTCACGATTGGAAATTCAAGGAATCGTGCCCAATCGTGCTGGGTTTCGATTTTTAGTTTGGCCAAATAGTGAAATACCCTTTTCAAATTATAACACGGGAATTTTGGAAATTATGAAATGATCTTGGTGTCGAGGGTTTGAAACATCGTATATCTATCGTCTTTGGATGTGGTATTTGACTTTTCTGAACAAGAGAGTTTGTGATATCAAGTCGAGTTATCCAAATATTTTTTAAGATTCATATTTTAAAATATTTTTTTAATTTTCGATATTAAGGACATTAATCAATCAATACGGTACCAATTTTGGGCGTTGCGAGGTGCTAATCCTTCCTCAAATGCATGAATCGACTCCGAGCCCGTTTTCTTAAAATTTGTAGACCAAAACATTTTCTAAGTGGCCCAATCGCACTTCAAAAAGATTGGTTGCGACTCCATGTTCTTAAAGTCTACTGTTTTCCAAACAAAAAAATGATTCGAGCGACTTTGGCGACTCCACTGGGGAACAATAAGAGAGTCAAGCCGTAAAATTGGTTGATTATTGTCCTTTTTATCGAAAATAAATTTTTTATTTACATTTGCATGAGTTTGTGTTGCGTCATATATATCTGCTTTGGTTTGAGACACATAGAATATTTTTGTATTCATATTGCATGACCGTTGTGGTTACACCCTTAAGTGGGAGCGAGAAGCTACGCCTTCGTGAGGTTTTCACCTCCGCATGGGCTAGGACCGCTTCACGGAGTACATCTGCACCTATGGTTCCGTGAGGTTTTCACCTCGCATGGCCATAGGAAATGTATTCCACGAACCGAACTCGATCCGTATGAGCCTATAATGGGGGAGGATTGAGAAATCTGCTAGTTCGGGTACTCTTCCTTTAGAACTAAACCACATAAAGTGAACTTTACGAGCCCACCCTAGGTAGAGCCATGCTAAACCTTAGTGGCTACCTATGTAGTGGTTTGACATTTTTTTACTTGCTTTGGTTACTTTTATGCGATACTAACTTGTTTTATTTTGGTCATGTTTGCATGTCATTTCATACTTAAAAGCGTCGATTCTGTTTTAATTACTAAGTTAGAAGACTTGTTATGAGAACAGATTCCTTGATAAAGTAGAGGATAATGCTACGTGCGTATATGGTCAGAGAAGACACAGCTTGAGAAGGGGGATAGTCTAACCGAGGGGTATACATCAGAATTATTTGACTTCACTCGCATCAGTGTGACACAGAATGAGCTTCAAGAGTTAAGAGATATATGGGCCTATTGGGATGAAGCAACCAAAGACTTTTCTACCTTAATTATGGTGATCTACCCTACTTCATTGGACATCGAGTTGACAAACACTTATTTCAAAGCTATGACTCAGTATTGGAATTCCGCTTATAGCTGTTTCACATTTGGGGAAGTGGATTTGGTGCCTACAGTGGAAGAATACACGGCTTTGCTTCGTAGCCAAAGGGTTCAGGTTGACAAAGTTTATTTCAAGGCCGCTAATGCACCAACTTTTGTAAAGAAGGCGATGAGTATCACTAGGATGAGTGAGCAGTGGGTCGCGACACGAATTCAACAAAAGGTGAAGGGAAATGCATTCTTGGGGAGCTTGAGAGAGAGGCGATTGTGGCACATCCGGATGCAAGAGGAAAGTTGACATGTTCGCCCTAAGTATCTCTACGGCAGTAATTTCCCCAAAGCTCGAGACATATAGATGAAGGCGGTTCTTGACTTGTTCGATCGACTTGACAAGGGGGTTACGCCAGTACCAGCTATTCTTGCCGAAATGTTTAGATCTTTGAACTCGTGCCGGAGAGCAGGTGAGGGTAGATTTATAGGCTGCGCGCAACTATTGTTGGTGTGGTTCCATAGCCATTTCTGGAAAGTAGATAGAGCTTCTTGTCGGGTTTTTTTTGCGAAGTACTCTCCATTAAAGGAGTTGGCAGCCGCACCCAGGAGAGATGACATATCAGAAGAGAACTGGATCGCGCTTCTTCAGAATCTTCAGGAAAATGATGTGGAATGGAGAGCTTCTTGGTTCGTTCCTGATGAAATTCTCTACCGGTGTGGGAGTTATGATTGGGTTCATCTGTTAGGAATCTGGGGAGCCGTTGGGTATGCTCCTTTACTCGTGCTAAGGTAATACCAATCGAGACAGTTTATACCGGTAACGCATGGGCTAGCTCAATTTGAATTATCGTATAGTAGGAATAATTATAAGAAAAGAGTTCGAGAAATTTCTGATGCGTGGAAGCAGATTCACCGAATGAAAAGAGTTGCAATGGGTCCAATGGCAACCCTCGAATATAATACATGGCAGAGTAGGAGATTAAACGATAATATCCCCGGTCGAATTACGGGATCTTTGCTTTCGATCGATAGAGGAATACTTGCAAGTAGTCCCTTCTGAGTTAGAGATCATGAAGCATGACTTTGAAAGTAAAAATTCAGAGTTAGGGAAAAAGATAGAACAACTGGAAGAGGAAAAAATGAATTTGAGGTTAGATATTGATATCCAAAAATTAGAGGCTAAGAAGCTGAGGAAAGGAAAAAGGAAGGCCGAAGAAGATTTGGATGGCTTGAAGACCGATTACAAAAAGTTGCACCTATCTCTCGAGGATCTTCTGTGGTGGTAAAACCTCGGAACAATGGCGTCAAAGAAGTTCGGAGAGGAGAAGGCCAAGGTTGATCAGTGGAAGAAGAGGTTCCATGAGGCTCCGCACAAAAGAATACTCTGAGAAGGACTGTGGGTGAGAGCCAAAGCGAGAATGAGATGTTAAGAGCTCGAGTAGCAGAACTAGAAAGGGCATTGTGTCGAAGTCGTAGCTCTACGGTGAAATTGGAATCCAGCCTAAATTAGATTGAAGAGTTGAAAGGAAAGGTGGTAACGCTTGAAATGGCGTTGCAAAATAGGGAGCTCCAGATCCAACTATTGGAGACAAACAATGAGAAAATAGAAAGAACAACTTCAACGTTCTCAGAACCAAGTTAGAGAAAGAGACTACCTTATGGGCGAGGCCGTGATTCAGATACGAGAAGTGGGTGAACATTTACAAACCTTAGCTGTTCAGGCTGATGTGTTAAGTGTAATATATGAGTCAGAGTCAAATAGGGGCCGAGAGTTAGCCTCACTTCTTAAGAAAGTTAAAACTTTGGGTATAAGGGCTAGGTCGTATATATGACTCTGTTTTGAGAAAAGGATTTTGTTTTTAAATAAGTTTTCTATAAGAAATTGAACCAGAATTGACGTCTTTTTGCATTCATTCATTTACATTGCATTTCATGCATTGGCATTGCATCGCATCATGAGCATTAAAATATCACAAAAGAGCCCTATTAACTAAACATCATATTATAGTTATCCTGGAACACCATTACTACACACGAAAGAAAATAAAAACCATGGATCAAAGGTTGGAAAAGTTGGAGCAAATGCAGAAAGAGATGCAAGACCAGTTGCAGACTCAGATGCAAGAGCAGTTGGCCAAAATCTAACAAGACGTGAGGGATTAAATGCTGGAATCCCAGAGAAGATGATGAGCCGATTAATCATCATTGTTGACCGGAGCACGGGATAAAGGAAAAGGCCACATGGTCGTCGCTGGGGATAAAAATAAAAATTATGCTTATCCGCCGTGCCTAGCCGTAAATTCTTAAGCGCTGACCCTCGAGAGTGTGCATTAATATCGGACTCGATATCAAGCCCCGGTGCCTCGGTGGCGGTAAACTTCCGACTGAGCTCGAGCTCTAACCTTGGAGACAATTTGCCAAAGATCATAGTCCCTGATTTCGACGATGCAGTAGAGGGGGAGAAAGCGAAGGCGGAGTTCCCAATGGAGTTTGAGGATCGCTGCAAATGGCTGGAGGAGAAATTTAAAGCATTGGAAAGTGCTGATTACCAATGCGAGGTGGATGCTAGGAAGCTAAGTCTAGTCCCAAATTTGGTACTTCCTCCGAAGTTCAAGATGCCGGAATTTGAAAAGTACAACGGGACCAGTTGCCCTGAGGCCCATATTACCATGTTCTGTCGGAGAATGATGGGATATGTCAACAATGACCAGTTGTTGGTTCACTGTTTCCAGGATAGTTTGACTGGGGCTGCAGAAAAATAGTACAACCAGCTGAATTCTACGCAAATCAAATCGTGGAAGGACTTAGCACAGGCCTTCATGAAGCATTATGGCCACATAACTGATATAGCGTCTGATAGAATCACGCTGCAAAATATGGAAAAGAAGCCAGGCGAGAGTTTTAAGAAATATGCCCAGAGGTGGAGGGAAGTCGCCACACAAGTCCAACCATCGTTGCTGGAGAAGGAAATGACCATGCTGTTTGTTAATACCCTAAGAGCACTTTTTATCAACCATATGTTGGGGAGTGCCACCAAGAGCTTCGCCGACATAGTGATGTCCGATGAAATGATAGAGAACACCATAAGGTGTGGGAAAATTGAAGCTGGAGAGAGCATGAGAAAAACGGTAAAAAGGAGAATGAAGTGGGTAGTGTAAGCTCAAATTATCCCAAACCCATTACTATTAATCAACCAAGAGCGGTGACCGTGAGCCAGCAGGTCCCACCAAGACAAGAGCCTGACACGAGGCAGAAGATCGAGAAGTTGCAGTTTACTCCCACACTTGTGACGTATAGGGAGTTGTATAATACTTTATTTGATGCGCACGCCGTAGCCCCATTCTACTTGAAGCCGTTGCAACCTCCATATCACAAGTGGTATGATGCAAACGCTCAATGTGAATACCATGCGGATGTAGTAGGTCACTCGATAGAAAATTGTACTTCATTCAAAAGGCTAGTTGAAAGACTTATCAAGGCGGGAGTGGTAGAGTTTAATGACGCTCCTGGGGGAGAAAATCCGTTACCCAATCATACAGATAAGGGGGTAAACACTGTAGTTGAGAATAGGGGGAGGAGAACCAAGCAGGAAGTTGCTGAGGTGAGAACCCCATTGTGGGAAGTTTGGAAAGCAATGTAGAAAATGGGGTTAGTTCTGCAAGAGAATGTGAACAAATCTCGAGATGCAAGGAACTACTGTGAGTTCCATGACAAGGAAGGCCATGAGATCCAGCAGTGCAACGAATTCAGAGCCCTAGTACAGGGGTTAATGGATAATAAAGAGCTGGAGTTCTTTGACTTAGCGGAAGGAGAGGACGTATGTTCCACAGAGGGAGGGTCTGCAGAAAAGATCCCTAAAGTCAATCACCCAATAGTGATTATCACACGGCCAAGGGTCGACGAGGCCGGAGTGAAAATAGCGTCGAAGGTCGAAATTAAAAAACCCGTGACTTCTCCTTATAAAGATACACCGAGGGTTGTAATCAGAAAACCCGTAACTTCTCCTTATAGGGATACACCGAGGATTGTAATTCAAAAACCTGTGACTTTTCCTTATAAAGATGATAAGAGGGTACCGTGGAACTATAATTGCACCTTTGTGATGATTTAGGGAAAGTGAGTTCGACCAAGACACCCGACCTAAAAAGTGAGTCCTCTATGATGAGAAGAGGGGCGAGAAGGCGAGGATCACCGTTAATGAACCGAGAATGCAGGATGAGGCCGGGAGTTTTTGAAGTTCACGAAACACGTGTGAAGTACTGAGTGTTGTGGAACGATTACACAGCAGCCGTGACGCACATCCGGTATTGGCCTATCGCTAAACTCGAAGGACAGTAGTGAGTGCGCTAATGAAAGCGTTGAACGGATTTATGTTCTTGATGACATTTCATTAAATAAAATTTGGATCGTCTTGTAAATAACATAAGCGCTGATAATTTCATCTCGTTCAGTAATGATGAAATACCACTGGGAGGCATGGATCTACCAAGGCTTTGCACATTACTACCCGATGCAAAGGGTATACACTGCCAGGGGTATTAATTGACAACGGATCTAAGATCGAACGTTTTGCCCCTATCTACACTGGACGGAGTTACCTATAGATAGCTCTCACATGAAAACATGCCAAAATATAGTGAGAGCCTTCGATGGCACTGAGAGAAAAGTAATAGGGAGGATCGAGACACCCCTTCTAATTGGGCCAAACACGTACGAGGTAGATTTCCTCGTGATGGACATCAAGCCTTCTTATAATTGCTTATTGGGGAGGCCGTGGATCCACTCAATGGGTCGTATACCATCGTCATTGCACCAAAAGTTGAAGTTGGTGACAGAGGGCCGGTTGATAACTATAAACGCAAAGGAGGATATTATCGCGTCTGTTACTAGTAATGCACCGTACATAGAGAATGATACGGAGACTATAGAGTGCTCTTTCAGGTCATTAGAGTTTATAAATGCGACTTTCATCAGTGAAGGTGGCAAGGTCCCGGTGCCAAAAATCTCTGAAGCCACAAGGATGGGCCTACGGCTGACGGTAAGAAAAGTAGCATTACCTAGAAGGGGACTCGGAAAATACCTTCAGGGCCCGGTTAGAGTGCCAGGATTGGTTGACAAACATGATCGGTTTGGTGCGGGTATAGGCGATATATGCAGAGAAAGGAGGAGCTGGAAAGAAGCGTGAGAGACGGAGGCACGATTGAATGGTCTTTGAGATCAAATGGGGTTCGATGACTTTTCCCCATATATCTAATACATTCGTGTCTGGAGAAATTATTCATTTAGGGTTAGAGATTGTGAATAGAGAAACGGCTGAAGACATGATGAAAACTTTGAACATCAATGCTGTGTCTGAAGGGAGTTCGAGGAGAGGAAACTTGGCGGGTATTCGCCCCTACGAGCATGGAAGTGTTCTGGACAACTGGACTGCGGAAGAAATTCCTGTAGTTTTTAGGACTAAAACAGAGTAATGTTCAAAACACACTTGTTGTTTCAAGCCTAGGTAACAACGAGAATCTTTTGTGAAATAGGCTCATGTTTAAGCATCTTTACTTTCAATAAAAATACATTTTCCTTTCATAACGTGCAGTTATTCTTTTTTTCTCTTCTTTCCATTCATAATCATAACGCATAAATAAGTCAGTCTTAAATTCATTTTCATTGAATACTCTTTCATGCCTACCATAGGTCCTCAGATATCGATGTCATGAACAACGCTGTTACGGACCTAGAATTTCCTGACAAGCAAGACATGTGCCTAGAAGAACCTTAGGACTTTACGGATGACGGAGATTGTAGTATATCCCCAGATCTGTTAAAGATGGTGGAGCGGGAAGAAAAGCTGATTCTGCCTCACAAAGAGACAATTGAGAATGTGACTCTAGAGGAAGGGAAAGAGGTGAAAATTGGAACCCTCATCACTAGGGAAACAAGGCAGGACCTCATCAGACTTCTATTAGAGTTCAAAGATGTCTTTGCGTGGTCGTATCAGGACATGCCTGGGTTGAGCCCTGATATTGCGGTACACTGTATCCCCATAATGGAAGATTGTAAGCTGGTTTAACAGAAGCTCCGAAGGATGAGACCCGATGTCGCGGTAAAAATACGAGAAGAAGTCAAAAAGTAATTTGATGCTGGGTTTTTACGAGTGGTAAATTACTCAGAATGGGTAGCCAACGTTGTCCCTGTCCCTAAGAAGGATGGAAAAGTACGAATGTACGTCGATTATAGGGACCTAAACAAGGCCAGCCCGAAAGACAACTCCCACTGCCTCACATCGACACCTTGGCAGATAACACAGCGGGGTATTCATTTTTCTCTTTCATAGATGGTTTCTCGGGATACAATCAAATAAAGATGCATCCTGAAGATATGGTAAAGACCACCTTCATAACCTTATGGGGTACCTTTTGTTACCAAGTAATGCCATTCGGGTTAAAGAATGCGGGGGCAACGTATCAAAGGGCTATGGTAACCTTGTTTCATGACATGATGCACAAGGAGATCGAGGTCTACGTCGACGACATGATCTTAAAGTCTCAAACGGATGGGGAGCATGTGCAAGTTTTGAGAAAACTATTCTTGAGGTTAAGGAAATTTCGGTTGAAACTCAATCCGACCAAATGTACTTTGGGCTCGATCGGGGAAGCTACTTGGTTTCGTAAGTCGATGAAAAGGAATTGAAGTAGATCCAGATAAAGTCAAGGCCGTACAAAAATTGCCTCCGCCGAGCAATCAGAAGGAAGTCCGAGGTTTTCTTGGAAAATTGAATTACATCGCTCGGTTTATTGCGCAATTGACTGAGAAGTGTGATCCAATATTCCGTCTTCTTAAGAAACACAATCCAGGCATTTGGGACGATGAATGCCAGAGGGCATTTGATAAGATTAAAAAAAATCTGTCCAATACCCCAGTGTTAATGCCTCCCAGTCCTGATAGACCATTGATTTTGTATTTGTCGGTGTTCGATGATTCAATGGGATGTGTACTCGGCCAGCACGATGAGACCGGAAAAAAAGAAAAGGCGATATACTACCTCAGCAAGAAATTCACCGAGTGTGAAATGAGATACTCGCCAATTGAGAAACTATGTTGTGCATTGGTCTGGACAACTCGGAGGTTAAGGCAATATATGTTACACCATACGACTTGGTTAATCTCCAAGCTAGACCCGCTTAAGTTCATGATGGAGTCAACCGCCCTAAACGGAAGAATGACCCGATGGCAAATTTTGCTCTCTGAGTTCGACATAATTTATGTGAACCAAAAAGCGGTAAAATGGAGTGCAATAGCAGATTTCTTAGCCAGCAGGGTGCTAGATGATTACGATCCTCTTAATTTCGATTTTCCTAATGAAGACCTGATGTTTGTAGCGGCGACTGAGGAAGATACCCTAGAAGATCATCCTTAGAAGTTGAACTTCGATAGGGCATCAAATGCCTTAGGTAATGGAGTTGGGGCAGTCTTGGTATCACCAAATGGAGAGCATTATCCGTTCACTTGCAAGTTGGACTTCGATTGTACGAACAATATGGCAAAATATGAAGCATGCGTCATGGGAATCCGAGCAGCCATAGACCGCAAGGTTAAGGTGTTAGAGGTATATGGAGACTCTGCGAGACTCTGCACTGGTGATATATCAACTCAAAGAAGAATGGGAAACAAGAGATCCCAAATTAATCAGCTACCGGAAGTTAGTTCTGGAACTAATTGAGGAGTTTGATGATATCACATTCTTTTACCTCTCGCATAATGAAAACCAGATGGCTGATGTCTTGGCCACCCTAGCTTCTATGATCAGAGTAAACGAGCAAGAGGGTATGAAGCCCATCCAAATGAGTATTTATGGGGCTTCGGCTCACTGCTGCAATATCTGTGAAGAAGAGGAGAGAGATGATCATCCTTGGTATCAGGATATTCTGCGATATGTAAGAAGTCGTGAATATCCTGATCAAGCAACAGAAAATGGCAGGAGAACAGAAGACTTGCCAATGACTATGTCTTAGACGGGGAGATCCTGTATAAAAAGAGGAAAGATCAGGTGTTGTTAAGATGTGTCGATGCTGTTGAAGCTAGGAAAATCCTAGAAGAAGTCAATGAAGGTGTCTGTGGGATGTATGCCAACGAGTTTACAATGGCCAGACAAATCATGAGATTTGGGTATTACTGGTCCACGATGGAAGGAGATTGTATTCGTTACGCCAAGAAATGCCACAAGTGCCAGATTTATGGAGATAATATACATGTGCCTCCTTCACCTCTTCATGTTATGACTTCCCCATGGCCTTTCTCAATGTGAGGCATGGACGTCATTGGACCAATCTCACTGAAGGCTTCTAATGGACATCGACTCATCTTCGTGGTCATTGATTACTTCACCAAATGGGTAGAGGCAGCTTCATATGCTAATGTCACGAAGATGGCAGTTAGCAAGTTTTTGAAGAAAGAGATCATATGTCGCTACGGTATGCCAGAAAGGATCGTGTCTGACAATGCACTTAACTTGAACAACAGTGCGATAGCGGAAGTCTGCAGTCAGTTCAACATTAAGTACCATAACTCGTCCCTATATCGTCCGAAAATGAATGGAGCAGTTGAGGCGGTTAATAAAATTATCAAGAAAATTGTGGGGAAAATGGCTAAGACTTACAAGGATTGGCATGAAAAGTTACCGCTTGCCCTCTACACCTATCGAACATCGGTTAGAACTTCTACCGGGGCAACTCCTTTCTCGTTGGTTTATGGGATGGAGGCAGTCTTGCCTATTGAAGTTGAAATCCCTTTACTTCGGGTTTTGTCAGAGCTGAAGTTGGACGAAGCAGAATGGGTTCAATCTCGATATGATCAACTAAATCTAATTGAGAAAAAGAGGCTAAAAGCCATTCGCCATGGTCAATTGTACCAGAGGCGGATGATGCGGGCTTACAATAAGAAGGTCCGCCCCAGAGTATTCCATGAAGGAGATTTTGTGTTGAAACAGATCCTCCCTATGCAAAAAGACTTTAGGGGAAATTGGACGCCTAATTGGGAAGGACCTTATGTTCTAAAGAAGGCCTTTTTCTAGAGGAGCTTTAATACTAGCCGAGATAGACGGTAAAAGTCTGCCAAATCCAATCAATGCAGACTCAGTCAAGAAGTACTTCGCATGAAAATGGGCCTCGGCGAAAACCCGCAAAAGGCGTCTTGAGTTCTAAAAAAAAAAAGAGAGGCCAAGGCGAAAACTCGTAAAGGGCGCTTTGAGACCAAAGGGGCTTTGAGTCGAAAACTCAAAAAGGGTAGCTCAGATTATGACTAACTCGTGATGGGGCACACAGTAGTTTCGCCACGCCGGAATTAACAGTGAGGAGGTATGTTATATTTTGGGGCATCGACAGAGTACCACGATTCTCCTAGACGTATGTTGAGCTTAGAATGGTCTTCAAGAAGTACGTGCAGAGAAGCTCGGGCTATGATATCTGGGGCATCAATTCCACTCTTACTCATTTTTTACCTTAGCGAAATTTACTGCCTTTGTTCAATTCATTCTTCACGGGTTTTGTCCCGAATAAATTCCAGTTTCGTTCATCTCTACAATCTTTTTCCAAACATTTCATATTGAAGTAATGATTACTGAACTAATAATGCTTTCACAAAGGAAGTTTTAAGTATTACTCTGAAAGTCTCTAAATAATACAAGAATCAGAAACAGGACAGTTATTTAAAACTAACCATGCTTAAAGGGTTCAGAGCACTTAAGATAAGGGTCTAAGCAGTGACGACGTCTTCAGATTCTCTATTAGAAGTATCAGTTGAACACACGTCAGGGATCACCTTAATAAGTAGCAAGCAATGATAGCCCAAGTGTTAAAAATGGATCATTCTCATGCATTTTGCATCCATTCATAACATTCATGATACATATGGTTAGGAGCATTTTTCATGACATCCTAATCATTTGACATAAGCATAGACACCATGAAATCAATTTTATAGGTAGGTTCCCCAGAGGACAATGTAGCAAAGTTGATGGGAGTTACAGAAGACAACAGATCTTATCTCTACTGAGCAGGAGTGGAGCAGGCTAAAGATAGTAGATCCTATCTCCACTGAGCAGGAGTGGAGCAGATCGAATATTACAGATCTTATCTCTACTGAGCAGGAGTAGAGCAGATCGAAAAATTGAAGCCTTATCTCCGGCGGCGAGGAGTGGAGCAAGCTAAAGATAGCGAGATCTTATCTCCACCACTGGCGAGGAGTGGAGCGGATCAAAGACAACAGATCTTATCTCCACTGAGCATGAGTGGAGCAGATCGAAGATTATAGCCTTATCTTCACTGAGTAGGAGTGGAACAGGTTAAAGATATAGATCCTATCTCTCCTGAGCAGGAGTGGAGCGGATTGAAGACAACGAGATCTTATCTCTACCGAGTAGAGTAGAGTAGATCGAGCCCGAAGCCTTATCTCTCTCGCGAGCGGGAGTAGAAGAAGGCTAAAGATAGTAGATCCTATCTCCGGCTGGCGAGTGAGTGGAGCGGATCGAAGACAACAGATCTTATCTCCGCTTTGAGCAGAGTGGGGCGGATCGAAGATAATGAGCCGTATCTCCACCTGCGAGAGAGGGAGCAGAGCCAAATATCTGAGATCTTATCTCTGCGAGCAGAGTAGAGTAAGCGGTCGAAATCGGCAGATCTTATCTCTGGCGAAAGAGGAGTGGGAGCGGATCGAAGTGCATAGCCTTATCTCCAGCTGGCGGGAGTGG
Source organism: Gossypium bickii (assembly GCA_025503065.1). Taxonomy (NCBI): domain Eukaryota; kingdom Viridiplantae; phylum Streptophyta; class Magnoliopsida; order Malvales; family Malvaceae; genus Gossypium; species Gossypium bickii. The sequence continues at coordinate 139,444,960 of CP106710.1, forward strand.
AAGCGGTGAAAGACAAACAGATCTTATCTCTGCGGCGGGAGTAGAAGCGGTCGAAAAAACGAGATCCTATCTCCGGCTGAAAGAGTGGAGCGGATCGAAGACAGCGAATCTTATCTTCATGTATCTAAGCAATGGAGCGATTCAAACCTCTAGCCCGATCCCCCTAGCGGTTGGATAGCAGGCTAAAAATAGCGAGATCTTATCTCTCTGCGGCGAAAGCAGAATAGAAGCGATCGAAATTAGCGAGATATTATCTCCATTGAGCAGGAGTGGAGCAGATCGAAGATCATAGCTTTATCTCCATTGAGCAGTAGTGGAATAGGTCGAAACAAAACTCCTATACCCCTGAAGATGCAGTGGATGGAATGAAGCTACCAAGATCCAATTGGGCCGGGCAAAATTCGCCCTTTGTAAAGTCTTTGCTCTGTTCTCGTTTTACGAAAACAAGCAAGAGAGGCGGGTAGCAGGCCCAAATTTATGCCCGAGGCCCAATACCAAAACCAGAAAAATAAAAGGCTGTTACAACAGTCCAAAATCCGATGGCCTAAAACTCAGCCCAATGTTTGCAAGGCCCAAACGGCCCAAGTCCTTTTAGCAAACAGGAACCCTAGCAGTGTCCTCAAGCGCCGCCAGTAACATCCTGATGTAGCACGTTCCTTCTCCGCAACATGCGCCTTCACGCCTCCGGGGGTGTACCTACAAAACAGGAGGCAGTAAAACAGTAGGATTGTAGTGGAGTTGGGGTTTGATTATATTCTATTTTTATAGGGGTTTTTTAGGCTATAAAAAGAGAGAATCAAATCTGTAAAAAATGGGGGAGAACGATTTTTATACGGAGACTATACATTTTTCTATAGCAAAGAATCAAAGAAAACAGAGCAAAGGTCCTTTTTTTATTCTTTCTCCTCTTAAATCTGTTTGTTTTCTTCGTTTTTTTTTCCTTTTTTCTTTGTTTTAAAAAATACAAAAGCTTAAGTATATAAAGGTTTTCTTTAACTAAAAGAAGAGATATCGAGAGAGACTCACTGGGCTCCCTTGACCATCGCCGTCGATGCGCACATGGGGCCTCCTCGTTTTGTTGCAAAATAGAAAAAGGGGTCAAAGAAAGGGGGGAAGGGTTCGGCCATTGTTGAAGCAGAGATAGGGGAATGAAAATGTTGGGTTTTTAGATTTAAAAACAAAGCAAAGGGTGCTGTGAAAAGGGGGGTGCCTTGCGCATGCGCCATTTTACCCTGAATGGGTAAATTGCGTGATGAGCCCCTTTCCTTTGACCCCAGTTTTAATCGTGTCCGCCCTCCATTTTTTTAATTTGCCCCAAACTATTGTTTTATGTTTAATTCAGTTTTTTTTTTTACCTATTTTGTTTTATTTCCAAATTAGTTATCTTTAATATATATTATTACTTATTATTTTATTGTTACCGTCATTGTTTTTATATATATGGTGTTATTATTATGATTTTATATTCCTTTTTTTTTTGTATTATCGTTTTTTATATTTTCATTTATTATTCTATTGTTTCTTTTTCCAATACTATATTTTTTTACCATCACTTTATTATTTTCATTTATCATTAATTTTTTTATTTTTACTACCGCTATGTCATGTATATATATTACTGTTACTATATTTATATTTATATTTATTATTATATTTATTATTATATTTATTATATTTATTATTATTTTTTATTATTATTTTCAATATTACCACTGCTATTCTTTTCTATATTATTACTATAGTTGTTTTTATTATTTTATTACCACTATTTTTTTAATATGTATATTGTTGTTATATTTCTATTATATTTACTATTGTTATATATATATCCTTGTTTGCTTTAACTTTCTTTTATATTATGATTATATCCATTATTTTATTGTGATCAAATACTTTGACTTTCTTTTATTACTACTAATTTAGTATATTGTTTTTTTATTATTGTTTGTTTTTCTTTTCCCTTTTTTGTATTTATTATTATCCCTTATTATTATCATGTTTACATTTTAACATTCTTAGTTTTGTTTTTTTTCAAAATCTATAAAAAAAAGTTCCGTAAAGGTAATATTTCGTGGCTGAATGTTCGAAGAATTGTGCCCAATCGCGCTAGGCTTCGATTTTTCGTTCGTTTAGATCACTAAATATCCTTTAAAGATTTTGATCGTGTTTGTTGAAAATAAGGCAATGTTTCGTGTTTGGAAGTTCGAGAGATTCGTGCCCAATCGTCTTTGGGTCTCGATTTTCTATTCGCGTCAAATGACCAAACATCCTTCGGAGATTTTGACCGAATTCTATGAAATAAAGGCAATATTTCACAATTGGAAATTCAAGGAATCGTGCCCAATCGTGCTGAGTTTCGATTTTTAGTTTGGCCAAATAGTGAAATACCCTTTTCAAATTATAACACGGGAATTTTGGAAATTATGAAATGATCTTAGTGTCGAGGGTTTGAAACATCGTATCCTATCGTGCTGGATGTGGTATTTCAGCTTTTCGGAACAAGAGAGTTTCGGTATCCAAGTCGAGTTATCCAAATATTTTTTTTAAGATTCATATTTTAAAATATTTTTTTAATTTTCGATATTAAGGACATTAATCAATCAATACGGTACCAATTTTGGGCGTTGCGAGGGTGCTAATCCTTCCTCGTGCGTAACCGACTCCCGAGCCCGTTTTCTTAAAATTCGTAGACCAAAACATTTTCTAAGTGGCCCAATCGACTTCAAAAAAGATTGGTGGCGACTCCATGTTCTTAAAGTCGGCCTGTTTTCCAAACAAAAAAATGGTTCCGACAAAGTGTATATATTAAATTATATTAAAATAAACTTGAAATTATGTATTTCAATTTAGTCTATTTTTCTCTCTTGAGCTTGTGAGTCTTTGGGTATACTAATTTCTAATGCATATGCGTCGCATGTGATTTTAAGCAATTAATTCTTAATTAAATTTTAAATAACGTATTATTAATTAGGGTTACCTATCATTGATAATGATAATTAATTTTAGTTTTTAAAACTATACAAATTTGAAAATATATAAGAAAGTAAACTAGCAAAGAAACATGCAACAATTTTAATAATAATTCATGATAGATACAAAGAATATTTACAATTAAAATAATGTTCGATAAAAATTATATATAAATTACAAATAAAATTATACATAAAAATATATACAGATTCATTAGAAAAAAACATACATAATCATATACATAAAAATATCCATAAAAGTGTACATAAAAATACATATCACAATATACAAATAATGTTAGTAAATAATACATAATAATATACATATGGTCATGCAAAAATGTATAAAAAAAATACATAAATATATGCATAAAATAATATTAGCCTCAAGACATTCATAAAAATATACATAAAATTATCATGTTTATTATCCTACTTGGGAAAACTGGTACTGCTCATTCCATGTCTTGTTATAACAAAATTGTTTCTCTACAAAAGTCATCGAATTGGGTTGTGAATAGGTTTTGTTTGTGCTGAGTTAAATCCACTTGAGTGTGATACACTTGACAAAACACGAAGCATGGTTCAACTAGGATTTTAAAGACTCTTAGTCAAATTGCTTGAGGTGATTGGATAAGCACGAAAGTCTTATTAGCTCTGGATAATTAAAATATTGTTTTAGTGATAAATATCAGGTTTATTCAATGGAGTTTTTTAGGACTTTTCATCTCTTTAACCGGTCATATTAAAAAGTTTAAAGTGAAGACAATGTTTATCTTTTGAGAGAATTTTAGATTTATGATGATTTATAGTTGATAAATACTCAGGATCATTAATGGGATAACTTCATTTTTTTACTTGGGTGAATGATTTGTGACAACTAGTATCGATATTAGAGTTGCAATTCCTTATTTATGTCAGGGTGAATTGAGCTTAAGCCAACACTCTGCAAATATAAAACATTTGTGTTTGAATTGCATTAACAAATAACGGTTGTGTCGGGTCTTTTTTGCTCTTATTTTTACATTATATGCTTTCGTTCTAATTGTTGATTTATCATATTTGTAGGAACTAAAAAGATTTTAAAAGTAATATAGTACATTCATAGATAACACTCATCTTTTAACCCGTATCAAACACAAAATAAGAAAAGCAATAAATATCACAATTTTTTACAACTAAACACCTTTATATGATAACATCTATCTTCCATCTATCTTTTTAATGCTTAAGTAATTTAATACAACAATCCTTTTTTACATTCATTGTACCAAATGAGGCGTAAGGGCTTATGGTCTTATAAAGATGAAGGTGAAGATTGGGGTGATATTGGTTTGGTTCAATCGAGTTTTAGGGATTTTTTGAGCCAACCATCCTAATTCGGTTTGGCTTGATTCAGTTCTGAATTTTTCATATTAATTTTTTATTTTGAATTTTTAGTCTTATTTTACAAAAAAAAATGTTTTATAGCTTTTAGATTTTATTTAACAAAAATTTAAAGTATTTTTTTATAAATATTTTTAAAAATAATGATTTTCAAGAAGTTTTAAATTATTTTTACTATTTTAAATATAAAATATTTATTTGTATATAATAAAAAACTAAAATTAATATATATTAAATAAAAAATAAATTTGTAACCTCAATTTTAAAGCTTACATTCCATAAATCATATAAATATACAAATTCAGATCGATTTTTAATTTTTTAAAATTTCTTACTTAACCTGGTTACTATCACTAACTTAAAAAAACACATGATTAATGAAATCTCCTAATCTCTCTTCTAAGGGCGGAGCCAAAAAAATTTGAGGGGATAAAGTTGTATATATATATTTATAACAAAAGTGAAATTTTATCATTTTAATAGTCTATATTTTTATAATTTTTAGATGATTAAATAAAAAATTCTCATTCTTGAGACGGTCAAAGTGTAATTTCACTATATTAATTTAAATTTTTTAAAATTATAAAAAGACTAAAGATGAAAATTTTTATTTTAGGGATGCCCTGCCAACCCCGTTTGCTCTGCCCTTGCTCTCTTCACATATTTATTATAGAATTAAGCTCAACAAATCCTATAAGGTGGTAGCACAGTTCCCAAAATATGCTAGCAAACAACAACTAAGTTCTTAATGAACCTTTGGGGGGTAAGGAATACCACCAAGATCGTACCACTCTCCTCAAAAAAGTAATGGAATATGGCATTGTAAGGCATCTTTGATGCCGAATATACCATGGAAATACCTAAAATGATTCAAGTGATCTGCAAGACTATTACAAGTTTCTGAATAAGGTTTTATCTTGGTGGTATTGGGACCTATCAAACAACCATGGACAATGGGTTGTTTTATACATCTAACCACTCGTAATCATCCTTAAATGATTGTTTCAATTCCTTAAACTTTTGCTTTAGGATTGCTACTTGTTTGACTAAAACAGTACCAACACATGGGAACTGTTAATCATGCTAGTAGTGTTCAACATTCTAGTGGCGCATCATGCGAGTCTATTGTCTGTTGTGATTTCTAGATTCAAAAAGATGTTGTTTTCAGAACTGGAGCTCTGAGCATGCTGTGGTGGAGGAGGTAGAGTCTTTCCATGGTCGAGGAAGTGCCTGGTTTTGTCTTTGTTGTCAGGGAGTTGGTCGATTTATTATTGTTTTTTGTTTATGGTTTGTTGTTGTGAGGCCTACGTGATGAATAGGAATCGTATTCAGGTCTGGTCTCGGGAGTGGAAAATTCGCTGTTATTGAGCTGATGTAGAGGGAAAGGTGGTATAGTCGTAGGGGCCATAAAAGAAGACTTGGGAATGGGCAAAAGGACTAAAAGTGCCTGGAGTCATGTCCTTGAAATTTTAGAAAATGTCAATTTCACTCCCTTAGATGCAAGCAAGCCAATTCCACTTCAAATTTTTGGTTAAAATATGCAATAAGTCCCTATATTATTTGTAAATTTGAAATCTAGTCCATATACTTTTATTTCCAAGAATTTAATCTATTTACCTTTAATATTTCAAAATTCAAAAAAAAAAAAAAACACTTAATAGCAAAGTAATTGAAAAATTGACTTTATGATAAATATGAATTTAACAAAATAATTTTAACAATATTAACAATTGAACTAAACTTTAAAATCTGAAAACCAAATAACTTAAATTTTTAAAAATAAAAATATAAAAACTAAAATTTAAATTTACGAAAAATATTAAAATTTATGCCATATTTTGAACATTTTTTTTTCAAAATTTTAAAATGTTAGTACATGCAGATCCCACATTCATTTTCGTACGCAATTGTATTTATTTTTTTACACCTAATTTCAAGGTGTTAGGTTGAACTTGAACGTGATAGTTTTTTTTTTCTTTTCCCTTTTATCAAATATCGTGATTTTATTTTAAATTAATCTACATTTTGTATTATTATGTAAATGATTTTTAGCTGTTTAGCACTTAGTATGTACTTTAGGGTAAATTGCACCATACATCCCCAAACTATATAATATATTATAAATTAATCTTTAAATTTTAAAACAAATTAATTAATTCTTAAAAGTATTAATATCATTTCAATTAATCCATTCTGCCAATACAATTATCAGCTTAAGTATTGGAAGTTGACTTAGATATGACATAAAATATATTTAAAATACATGTAATTAAATATTAATTATGTGTAATTATTGCGTAAATAACTTAAGTTTGATGTGTATGAGATATGATGTAAAGCATACTTAAAATACATAGATGAAATTTTAGATACATGTACTTATTATATGAATAGTTTGAATTTGATGGTTTGAAAAATAGAAAATATTATTAAAATTTAAGAGTTTAGATTGAAACTGTTAGGGGTTGTTTGGTTTTCCGAGTCTTATATTATGTTCTATAATGGGATTACGGAAATGTAATATTATGGGTGGAATATGAGATTATATTGCTTGGTTGATTTGATTGGAATGTAATATTGATGTGTTTGGTTGATGTAATGTAAGATTACTTCGAAGCACGTTTTATTCAATTGTCCTTGTTATGATTTTTTTTTAACAAATTTAATTCCTTTAATATATTTTAGACTCAAATTCCATAAAAGTATGATAAATTATTACAAGTCTTACATTTTATTACAATTTATATATTAATAAGTAAATCTCTTTTGTTGAAATAAATTTATAATCATAATTATATATTAATAATATTAATATCCACCGAGTTAAAATTCAATCAGATTTATGAAATATATATATTTTAAAATAAAATCATATTCATTTAAAAAAATGAAAAGATTGGAAGAACAAAACAAAGTGAAAACAACTCGGGACACAACTATACCCAAACCTACAAGCTTACTCCATGCACTTTTGCTTAAACCCCCTAGTTTTCACCCAAATGCTCCAATCTAGCAGCATGAACAATACCAACAACAGAAGAAGGATAACTAATACAATCAAAGTAGTTCGCTTTCAATAAAGTTGTCATTGCTAATGTAGAAACTGCTTTATTAGCGTCACTACCAATACACTGAACATATAGAGTGAAAACCTGTAATAATATCCCATAATCAAAAACACATCCAAAGCATTGAAAGAGAGAACTTCCCACAATATTTGATTGTCAATTTCAAGAATAATATCATCCATATAAAAATTAAGATAAAACTTTACGAAGGATCAAAATTTCCATAATAAGTGGAGATACACCGCACAAAATTTCCCCTCCTTATTATGCACAAATGCGCCCCATTCCATATACCCACTGTCAACAAAAATGGCACCATCAAAACTGTATTTAATACTCAATCCGCATTTATGAAAATTTTTTATTTATTTTAAGGCTTCCTTTGGATGACCAGTGAGCTCCATTTCAGTACGTTTAAACCACTTTTTTAACTCAATCTCACCGATGGGGTGTTTGGATAATACCTCCGGTTGCTCAATGGACCTGATTCCCACCGTCTTTGCACCTCCAGGTTGCTCGCGATGGTTTTGCTTGATGCACTCACCACAACCATTTTTCCAATTTTACCCATGGCCAAAATCTTCTTCATTTTCGACTTTAAGCAAGCACCCTTTACTGAAACTCGTTGTTATGATCCCAAAGGCAACCAACCCGGAAAATCCAAATGTTAGAGACATTCCCGGGATGAAAAAAACTAGAACCCAAGGCGGCGATGGCGGTGAGAAAAGAAAGAGAAGGAAGTCTAGAGGTTTTGAGGGTCATGAATTGAAAAAATAAATGTGGGGTGGAGGGGATTGATATGGAGACAGATTCTATTTTTTTCTTTCCCTTTTAATGTGTCAAGAAATCGATTTCGGTTTATCCAAGGAAAGAAAATACTTGTGCGATTTAATAGCAAGAGAAATGCTTTATAAAAGAGAGGAGTTTTACGAGAGGGAGAGATTGCAGATTCCATTGGCATGACAGATGGAGCAGATTGAGCGAGAGATTTTTAGGCGAGAAGGAAGAAGAAAGTCCGGAAGCGATTTGAAATGCTAGTGAAGAAGAAACGTCCTTTGAAGTAAAAGAAGAAATTTGAAAATGGAAGAAGAGTAAAAGAGTCGATGAAAAGAAAGAAATAAAGAAGATGGGTTGAAGAAGAGTCAAAGAGTCGATAAAAGAAAGAAATAAAGAAGATGGGTTATAGGATTAGGTTAATTTATTTGTTACGTCCTTTCATTTCTTTTTCAGATTTTTATGGGGCATTTGATTTAAATTCATTTATTTGTTAAGTTTTTATTTATAGGATAATAAGTGAATAACAATTGAGGTATTTTAATATTATAATTATCATTTAAATAAATACAAATATAATTATTTATAGGATAATAAATAAAATATTAAAAAATATATTTTAATATTTTATTAAATAAATTTATAAATTCACATATTTTAATAATTTTATAAAAGTAAAATAATTTAAAAAAACTATTATATATCAATTCTAATATGATGTCCTTAATGGTCATTTTTATCTCCACTCACCGCATTCAATTTGTAGCTTTGAATCCAAACACATACTCTATCGCTGTTTTTAATCTCACTGCTACAGTGTCTAATCTCACCGCTACAGTAACTAATCTCACCGCCACCATTATTTTTAACCTCACCGGAGGTAAACACACCGCCCATCTAAACTAGCCCTAAGTTAGTTTAATAATATATTGCATTTGTAAATATTATAAAAATATATTTTATACCGTAGAGAAGCTGAAATAAAAATTTAAATCGTTTATATTGAGTTTGACGTGCAGCCGCGGGATATTGTACTGAAAAGAAAAAAAGATAGGGGCCTCAAATGCCTTGGACTTTCATGAGATAGTTTCTTCTCTATGCTGCAACTCCAATCTTGACATGGAGTCAGCACTTTCAGTTACAGTGCCCACATTGGCTCTCTTCTCCATCCCCAGAGCCTTAAACCGTCATTTCTACTACAACAATTCCTCTCTCATCGCTCGATGCATCCGTTCTCGTCTCTTTCCTCAGGGCCGAGGAGTTACTCTTCTTGCTTCCCGTTCTTATTCGTCTCCACTTAGGAGCTTGTGCGCTGCTCCAGTTCCCCAACGTTTACACCGCCGTTTGGAGTGCGTCGCGAGTTCCGCAGCTTATTTTGGGGCTGCTGGCGGCGGCGGCGTTTATGGTGGCGGCGATGGAAGTGGTAGCGGTGGCGGAGGTGGAGATGGTGGGGAAGGAACGGGCGACGGGGACTTGAAGGCGAAATTGGGAGCGGGAGCCGTTGACGAGCCATCTGCTTTATCTCCCGATATTATTATTCTTGATGTTGGGGTATGGTTTCCCTTTTTTTTACTCCGTATTTTATTCATAAATTTAGAAAGAAAAGAAATAGCGTCAGGTTACTCATTCTTTCCCTTAATTTCTCCGGGCTTAGGGAATGACTTGCGGCGGGTGTGCTGCGATTGTGAAGAGGATACTAGAAAATCAAGTAAGTTGTCTCAATTTTTTCTTTCTTCTTTTGTAAATCGAATTAGTTATTCCTATCTCATTGTATCACTGATTTGAAATGCAGCCCCAAGTGTCCTCTGCTAGTGTCAATCTCACAACAGAAACAGCAATAGTGTGGCCGGTTTCCGAAGCCAAGGTTGTGCCAAATTGGCAAAAGGAGTTAGGGGAGGCGTTAGCTAGACAGTTGACTAGCTGTGGCTTTAATTCTAACCTTCGAGGTACTAAGTATTTTCATCGTCTTGGTCGTCCAACTTTTTGTTGTTTGAATATGCTTTGCATGTTTCTTTTCACCTATTTCTAGCAAATGTGCTCGATTAGAAAACTTCATCAATTCTGTGTAAAGCAAACTGTTTGTGCTTCATTTGGTAAGTGCTTTTTTTGTATTTAATTTGAATTATTGTTGCTTTTTTCCACTTCTATTCTCTTTTTTTTGGCTAAAAAAGTGGAAGTGTTTACCAAAGGGGGCCTTGATAGTTGATAAGACCATAAAAAGTGTTGCTAAAATTTCATCATGGTAGTAATGTGCTTATTTAAGGATTAATCAAGATTTGAGTTAGTATGCATTTAGATGGCATGGTAGAGCTATGTACTTAAGGGCCCCTTTCTAAAATTTTGGTGTCATGCACAAGGCTCTCGGAGATCATGAGTTGTATTGTTCATTGAAGTGTTAGTCATAGATTTGAACTTCCTCTGTACTAGTAGCTTGAAGTATAATCTATCATCTCTCATGTAAGATTATCAATTATGAAATGTTGGACGGGCCAAAATGTTTATGGTCTTGAATAATAAATATTATAGCTTCTCTTGTGAATGATGATCCATTAAGCTCCTCTAACTTTAGATGAGAGAGTCATAACACATGTTGACATTCTTTTTTCATATGATTCATGTATGTTTGGTGGGTTTAGTGATAGGTCAGAGAGCTACTGAAGGAGATGTCTTACTATAATAATGAAAAAGGTTTTGTTGAAGAGCAACCATAATTCCTTATGGTATGTCTCTGAAACTCAAGACTCTCATCTATATATAGATGCAACAATACAAGCATTGAAGTCATAGATATAATTAATTTACCATTTCTCCTTTCAATAGGTCAGCTGCGGCGGCCACTTGGATAAAATGGTTGGAGGATTTTCTGGTCGTGCGGAACTCTAATCTTTTGAAGAATTAGTCGTGTCCATTCTATAGTAACTATAACAAGAGTCCTCGTTCTATGTTAATTTACAGCAAAGTTGTTGTATTGTAGTTGAAGACTGAAGGAATACTAACAACCTTAATTTTGGTTTGGAGGTTCTTTTCGGTGAATCTCTTGCGAGTGACCTGTATGCATTAAAAGGGGGCTATCTAATAACAGTTAACCCTATCTAATAACAGTTTGTTAAATAAGACATCATTGCTTCAGCTTCATATTATGGCCGTGTATCTCTTAATTTCCTATAATTTTCCTCCCAATTTTTTTAAACTTATTAATTATTAATTTGTTTCCCCATATTTTAACCCATACCATATGGTATTTGCCATTGTTTGAGAGCATGGATTGATATGGCCATAAATAGATTGTCATGGTGGGATCTTATCTATGTAGCCATCTCCAGTGTAAAAAAAAGGCTCTCTTGTTGTTTTGCTTTGAGATAAATTTCTAGAAAAGATTGTGCTGCCAGTCAGTCAAATATAATTTAACTAGGAAACTTTTCTATTTATTCTTATTGTTCGTGGCCAAGTTTAGCCTTTCCAATCTATATTCTTGACAGACTCCCTTGGTTTGCTTCCTGATATGACTTGTGTTCTGCAGAGTTGTAAATTATTCCATAAGTTCCTCCTACTAATCTACATTATGGATTGATTGCTTGGCTTATTTCTTCCATATAGATTCAGGTCGAGATAATTTCTTCAAAGTTTTTGAACGGAAGATGGATGAAAAGCGTAGCCGCTTAAAAGAAAGTGGTAGGTACCTTTTCACATTCTTTTTACTTTTCAGTAGATAAAGTTGTAGATACCTTTTCATATTTCTTTTGCTTTTCAGTAGATTGTTAATAGTATGCTAATGGTTGTCTTCCTAAGTAATTCAGGTTTAATTGCTTACACTGTTATAGGTCGCGAGCTTGCTGTCTCCTGGGCTTTATGTGCTGTGTGCCTCATTGGCCATGTCGCCCATTTTTTAGGAGCTAAGGCTTCATGGATGCATGCATTTCACTCAACAGGGTTCCATTTGTCATTGTCTTTGTTTACATTGCTTGGTCCTGGGCGTCAACTTATCTTTGAGGGTGTGAAAAATCTTTTTAAGGGAGCTCCAAACATGAACACTTTGGTTGGTCTTGGGGCTTTATCCTCTTTTGCTGTTAGTTCTCTAGCTCTGTTAATACCAAAATTGGTAAGTCTTGATACTTATTCCTACTTGTGTAGTCTATGGATATCCACCTTTGTGTATGTAGACATACGTACATATGAAATGCAGTAAAATAACTTACGTTTTGAAATCTATGTTGTTTATAGCATGTTTATGACTTAAAAATTTTGAATGTCATGTTATGACTTCTCTTTATCCTATTAACAAAGCCATGTCTTGTTGTAAGCATACTTTGACTTCTCATTGTAAATAAACTTCTAGGTTATTGATTCCTTTTTCGGTACTTAGTGTCAGCTTCTCATATTTCATTTCAATTAGTTTCACCACTGAGAGTAATTTTGTGTTTAGGGTCAGCATATATGATATTCAGATTATTATTTATACATTCTAGAGTAGTTTCAGTTCAGGGTTTCCTTGACTTGTTGACTCTCTTGTTATTCTTTTTGCCTTCCTTCTTTCAGTTATTGTATTTGAACTGAAATACACCTTGTATGAGTTGACAAATACCAAAAGTTGCATGCCACGATGTATTAAGGCCGGTTAGCATGAAAAACCAAATAGCATCCACATATTGGAATTTAGAATAGGTAGAAGAAAAGCCAATCACAAATATTCTCAGTTTACCGTCACTTGTTAACTACTAAATTTTATTATGGAATTGTTGCCAATCTCAACTTTTGTGGTTCATTCTGACTTCTCACTATCATAGCTGTTGAGTGATTGTATGGTCAAAAGAACATAAAGATGTTTTAAGCAAATAAATTGGCCTTTATCATCTATTTGAATCTTGTATAGTATATATGGGGATACTTCTCAAGCAGGCATAGTAAGAGGATAAAAATGGAACCTAGGGGGTGTAAAAAACCTGGATATCTTATCAGAAATGATGAAGAGTTTTATAAGACCAACATGGCTGCTAAGATTTGTATGCTTAGGTCTTCCATATATATATGCTATTTATCTGAGAGATGTGACTGTTCATTATCTGTTAAGTAAATAAGAAAGAAACATGGTAAATTTGACTATTTAGGATTGCATGGTACAGAATTTGACTATTTAGGATTGAATAGTTGGGAGTCCTCACAAATATTTTGTTTCTTTCTTTGGGTAAGACAGCTTTTTCTTTAGTTAGATTCTGGTTTATTCCAGTTTTATAATATTTTATTGGTTCTTGCATGGAGTTCTATCTCAGGTTATTCTTACTAACTTGTAAAATTCTTCAAATAATTCGAAAGTAGAAGTTTCTATCATATGGTTTGAGTTGCAATTTGATTTGCAAGTGTATTTGCAATGATTGGTCTGGTTTTCAGATTCTGTTGCATGATTAAAGTGGGGGTGTAGACTGTAGAGAGCATGTGAAGGGGACATTCAGGTTAGACATCAGTCCTTTTTAATTGATATCGTGTTTGCAGGGTTGGAGGGCATTCTTTGAGGAACCAGTCATGTTAATAGCCTTTGTCTTGTTAGGAAGGAATCTTGAACAGAGAGCAAAAATCAAAGCAAGCAGTGATATGACTGGACTTCTTAGTAGTTTGCCCTCACAAGCTCGTCTTATGGTTGATGATTCAATTGTTGAAGTTCCTTGTAGCAGTCTCTCTGTTGGAGACCAAATTGTTGTACTGCCAGGAGTAAGTAAATTAGACTCGTGCTTTAATCTGTTATCATCTCGAATCTTAGTGCTTTCCTGTTTGGTGTGTCTGATGTTTACTGTTTATAATTTTGTTATCATGTTCAATGTTTATTACTTCTATTAGCAAAGAGTGTTGTTCCTTCTTAGGACATCTGAGATATGTTGCTGCTTTCTTTACTTTCTAAACTTAGGATGCTATATTACTATTACTGATTTTCATTGTGATCCATTTAATATATTGAAGTGCTAAACAGTTTCGTGAATTTTCTTTTATTGTAGAAGACTTTGTTATTTCTTGACAAATATTCTTGTTTTCTTCTAGGACCGTGTTCCTGCAGATGGAATAGTCAGAGCCGGTAGAAGCACCATTGATGAGTCAAGTTTTACTGGGGAGCCAATGCCAGTAACCAAAGAACCAGGGGTATTGCTCTTCAGTTGTAACTGTTCTTATTTTTTGTAGATCCAGATGATATCTATAACCATGTTCAGCACGTGTATGGTTTTAAATTTGCCATCTTCATTCCCTCCTCACGGCAGAAAATTTCCTTCTCTATCTCTTCCTCCTCTTTCTACCTGATTCAGTTTTCATCTTTGAATTGCGTCATCTAATGTCAATCACTAGTCCCTAGTATTAATACTGGCCTCCTTTCATCATATTATACCAAATTGAAACTTATGTTTGTGCTAGAGTCAAGTTGCAGCTGGAAGCATCAACCTTAATGGAACTCTTACAATTGAAGTACGGAGACCTGGTGGTGAGACTGCAATGGGAGACATTGTTCGTTTGGTGGAAGAAGCACAGAGCAGGGAAGCTCCAGTGCAGAGGTTGGCCGACAAGGTTCTTCAATTTGTTCCCTATATTTTTTGCAGAACTTATTTCATCTTCAGTGGGATAAAGGGATCTTTTGGTAGACACATTAAAAATACAGGGAATATTATCAGAGAACTTGTTTGGAATCACTATTCACATGGTTAACATGGATTGCTTAGTGGTGGAAAATAGGGCACTAGTCTTATCCGCTTTGCAGTGCCACCTCAGATACTAAATGGTTTTAGAACACCACCTCCCCCCAGGTTGAATAACTCTGTTAGGCTACTTTTTACTTACGCGCATGGCAATCTATATTCTATTCAACATGATTTTCTTCAGCCTTTCAGCTCCAAACTAAAGAAGTAATTCCGGAAAGCATATCATGTCTGGATAAAATTTTGAATGATGCATATTTGAAGTTTATAATGGAACAGTAAAATATTTATTTTTCCTGCATCAGTTTCACATGACCTTTATTCTTGCATGCATGAAGCTTTATACATGGTTGAAAAATTCTGGTTGATTCTGATCTCCATGGTTTAAAAGTTAAAAAACTCTGTTGAAGTGAGGAGCTGTTGCTGTGAAAGGTGGCTTAATTCCTCTGCCTCACCCCCCCTCCTTTTCTTTTTTCCTTTTCCTAGCTCAATACGAAGAAATGAAATAATCAATCAACATAATAGAGTTGTATCCTTGTATCGTGTTCTTAATTAATGGGTGTAACAAGAAAGAAAAAGAACCATGGCATGTGTTATTTACTTTTGGTGGAAAGGCAATTTAACTTTCTTCAGAAAAAAAATTGGAATTCCAGGTGGCTGGACACTTCACTTATGGAGTTATGGCTCTCTCTGCTGCTACCTTTATGTTCTGGAATCTGTTTGGTGCACGAATTATTCCAGCTTCTATTTATCAAGGAAGTGCAGTTTCACTTGCCCTGCAGCTTTCCTGTAGTGTTCTGGTATGATACATGGAAATCTACATCCATATTGAACGATCTTTGTGTGTGCATTATATAACTAGAAAGTGAAAAAAATAAAAGAAAAAGAAAAAAAAGAACAGTTCACATATTATCTGATTTAGAAAAAAATATGATGAATTGGTTGATATTGCTTCTTCAAAGTGCCTTCTAGTTGTTGCTTTACTTCATAATCTGATGTAAATGTGGATATTTTGGCATCCATTTTGATATACTCTAGAATTAATTAGTAACTTCCATTTTGTTTTCTTTCTTAACTTTTTAGTCAGTTTCATTGAACCTTTATCTGTTGACATAGGTTGTTGCATGTCCATGTGCCCTGGGTTTAGCCACCCCTACAGCTATGCTGGTAATCCTTGTTTCGCCATTTTACACCATGTTAGACTAGTGACATAGTTGAAGTTATAGTTAATATTGTTTTATGTCCTATATTTGGTATTTTCAGGTCGGAACTTCATTAGGGGCAACAAGAGGATTGCTTTTGCGTGGTGGAAATGTTTTAGAGAAATTTTCTATGGTGAATGTAATTATATTTGACAAAACGGGAACCCTTACTATTGGCAGACCTGTTGTGACAAAGGTTGTAACTCCAAGTCGCATGGATCATGGTGATTCCAGGTTGAGTGGTTTCTGAAACTTTAACATTAAATGGCTCATATTGAACTTTCTGGAGTGGAACTATTAGTGATCTAGTGTATTTAATCTAAAATTATCTTTACGTAAATTTTTGTCTCTTTTTTCTTCATGAACTGCCTATGTTGCTATCCAAAGATATATTTTCTTGTGGACTGATTCTTATTCTGTCCATGTTTTTCATGTTTGATGATGAACAATTTAGGAGATCAATAAAACTTGAGTCTTCATTCAGCCGTCAGTTTTGCTGTTTTTTTGCAAAAGGAAAAACAAAACATATTAAAGCAAAAGATAAATTTTAGGGAGTTTAAAATTTAAAACTGACTTTTATGATGAGAAAAGGCTTGGTTTTACTTCTATGTGGAACTATTTTATTTATATTGGTTTATATTTTGCTTTTTAACTATTCATTATATTATGATTTTTCTATTTGCACTTGCCTTATAGCAAAATATGAGAAACAATAAAAAAAAGTGTGAAGGATATGTAGCCTAAATAAGATGGTACAGTCCTAGCTCATAAAACTTTTGCATATGTGCCGTCCTGGCTCTATACTGTTATAAGTTATTCAGTCTGGAAGTGTAATATTTGCTAAAAGACCAGTTTATGAATCCATGATATGAAATTAATTGAGAAAGGATAATTTTGATGGTTCATCTACACTATGGCTGGATAGAAATCCTTGGTGCAAGTCCCAGTTTAAAGTTGCCAAGTATTATGCTAGCAAAAATGTGTGCAGCTTTTGCCAGGTTATACATTTTTTATGATGATAAAATGTGTGCTTTGGTGCAGACAACATTTCGATGGTAGTTGGTCTGAAGATGATGTTCTTAAGTTAGCTGCCGCTGTAGAATCAAATACCATTCACCCAGTTGGTAAAGCAATCGTGGAAGCTGCCCAGGCTGTGAAAAGTCCAAACATAAAGGTGCTTAACTTTTTTTCCCCCCTATCTTTGTTATAGGCTTCTGTTTAGGTATAAATTTAATCCTTCCTTTGATACACAAATATGCAATAAGAAACGCAAAAATTTATACTAAAGAACAAATAACTGTGACTTAGCTTTCAATATTACTGCTCTTTCCTGTCATTTTCAATCAGCAATGAAATTTCCTTTTCTTCATTTTGAGCTTTCAAGCTCAACTTACAGTGACAGTTCTTCAGTTTTCCGGAAACATCCATGTTCATTACATCTGTCTGGACAGTGATGATGTCCTTTCCATTTATCTATTGGCTGTGATTTTCATGCAAAGGGCTTTCTTGCAGGTGGTGGATGGAACATTTGTTGAGGAAGCTGGATCCGGCGCTGTAGCTGTCATTGTTGATAAAACAGTGTCAGTTGGGACATTAGAGTGGGTTCAGAGGTAGTGTATTCTCGGTGTGTGTGTTTTCAGTTATTATATAGTATACTAGTAAATGTGATCTTTAAGAGCAATTTTCATTTAGCAGAAATTCATCTTTTTATTTTTAAAAAAATTGAGGGAACGATTAGGTAATTTCTGACATAGGGATCATCAGGTAATTTCTGTCTGACGTAGGAGTTTATTTTCTGCAGGCATGGTGTTGGCGATAGTTTGCTTTTGGAAACAGATGAGGAGCTTAGGAATAAATCTGTGGTTTATGTTGGAGTGAATAATAAGCTCGCTGGTCTTATTTATTTTGAGGATCAGATCAGAGAAGATGCCAGGCACGTTGTTGATTCTTTGCATAGGCAAGGAATCAGTGTGTACATGCTATCTGGGGACAAAAGGAGCACTGCTGAGTATGTTGCATCAATTGTTGGAATCCCAAAGGATAAGGTAAGTTTTTTCCCGATGATTGAACACATTATCCATATAGGTTAGCATTTGTTGTGAAATATTACTTGCCTTTACGTCCCTGCTTACGCATGGGGATCTATAATTTTTAATATATTCTAAATTTTTTAATTATGAAAATTAATTTATGATAATAATTTAAGGTTGATTAATTTTTTTAAACTTATTTCTGAGGCATGTTTGGGATAATCATTTTAAATATGGGTTAACTTTGGATATTAAATGAAACTCTAGATAAACTTACAAAATAACTATTTTTAATATTTTAAAAAAAGTTTTAGAAAAATTACCAACAATTTATGTATGGATTAAATATACGACCATTAATAATATTATTTTTGTTTTTGCTAAAATTAAATTTATGATAATTTATAAAGATATTTGTTTTGAATATTTATTTTAATTTTTAAATTTTTTTTGGATTGAGTAATGGTCAAATACTAATAACTTTAAATACATTATTTAAATTTTATTTTTGTAAGGATTTATTTCAGTTTTTTTTTTAATTTTTTTAATTTTTGCTTGTAGAATTAAAATGTTTAAGTGGAAATTGATAGGATAATAATCCTAGAAACATAAATAAAACAATTTGCAAGCAAATCAAATATGGATTTAAATCAACTTGAAAGTAGATGCATGAAGAAAAACATTTCTATACTTTATTCAAAATTAAAATAAAAAATAAGTAGTTAAATATTTGTTTACTTGACACATATGCTAATTTTAAATCAATCCGCGGTTCAACATCTAAACTAATAGTTTTTAATGCATTATTTCACAATAAAATAAAGATGTCATTTTCATATAAATTCATAATAATAAATATATAATATTTTAGAAAAGAAACATGAACATGAATATATAATTCTCTCTCTCTCTCTCTCTCTCTCTCTCTCTCTCTCACTCTTTAGTTTAATTATGTCCCCTATCTCCGTACTCTTTCAAAATTTTGAAATTTAGTCTTCTACTTTAATTTTAGGAATTTAACCCCTCTACTTGACTGATTTAAAAATTAAAATCAAATTTGACAACAGTTTTATTAGACTTCTATTAATTTTGAATATGTGGCATTTTAATATTCAAAAGTTTGTTTTAAAAAATAAAGTTTAAGTGATCATAAACATATTCAAATTTAATAGATATCAATTAACAATGTTGTCAATAACTTTATTTTTTAAATCAAAAAAGTAGATGGACTACATTCTTGGAATTAGAAGCAAGTAAAAAGACTAAATTCTTAAAATTAAAAGTAAAGAGACTAAATTTTAGAAGTTTAAAAAGTGTAAGGATTGACAGGTAATTATACCTTTTTTCTCTAAGGATTGACAGGTAATTATACCTTTTTTCTCTCTTTCTTTCCCTCCCAACTCCAACCAAAACCAACAAAAAAAAGCTCCTAATGTGTCATCATTTGGGACCTACACTTCTACAGTACTCCAATGTTTCTTCTTTTTATATATAGTTATAGATGTTAGTTTTTGAGCTCTGCATGAGAAAGAGATGGTTAGAGCTACTTGGGTTGTATCAGCTTTAAGAAATCATTGTTGAAATTAAACGTATCCTGACTGGTATTAAGAATTACTGTTTAACATATTTGTAAACTACTAACCATTATGAATGCTAACCAATCTATCATAGGTCCAACACTCTATAAACAAGCTAAAGCTTTAGATTTATGGACTATATTTACTATCAGAAGAAATTTGCTTTGTTTAGTCCAGGAAGAGAAAGAATCAAGAAAAGAGGTGGGAGGTGGTTGGGGTTTATGTTGGTAGCATTAGTTGACAGAATTTTATAGAAGAATAACAGGATAAAAAGCAGATGCAACTTAAGAATCCATGCTTGGTGAAGGATTAGAAAACTTTCTCAATCTGCAATATTTTGTTGCTAGCCTATAAGAAAAAAGAGGCAATATGTTATATGAACATTATCCCTACTTTCCCTTTTTACAGAATTTATAGTGATCATCTAGAGCATTCAGACACTAAATTGAGCTTGATTAAATATTAAAGATGGTGCTATATGGTTTCCAGGTGCTCTCTCAAGTTAAACCAGATGAAAAGAGGAAGTTTGTAAGTGAACTTCAGGAGAATCAAAATGTGGTAGCTATGGTTGGTGATGGAATCAATGATGCTGCTGCCTTGGCTTCAGCGCATATTGGAGTTGCCATCGGTGGTGGTGTTGGTGCTGCAAGTGAAGTATCTTCTATTGTACTGATGGGCAATCGACTGTCACAGGTATCGTCTTAAACTAAATTTTGTGTACCAAATGGTCGAAATAATTTTTTTTCTTCTTATTTTAATAGTTAAATCCGTTGAATTCCTTTTATGTTAATGAATTAAATTTTTATTTAGGGTGAACACATGCGTACAAAAAGGTCAATTTTATTTTGTCAAACATATTCTTTCTATATGCAACTTGGTGCAAGCATTTCAAGCATATTGGCTATGTCTATCACAATTCTGGCAGGCCTTAAAAATCGGGAATGAACGCAGTAGTATATGATGAAATATATTTTGTGAATTCAGTTGCCTTTTCTCCTATCAACTCCATATTCCACATTGCCAAATGTATAACATAAATAGACTCGATTTATCTTCATGCAGTTGCTTGATGCCTTGGCGCTAAGCCAGTTAACAATGAAAACTGTGAAGCAAAATCTTTGGTGGGCTTTTGCATACAACATTGTAAGTTTTCATCTGTTTTTTTTTTTTTTTTTCTTCTCTTCGATTTGCTTATGGCTCTCTTTCTTGCAAAGCAAGCAAGTAATAAACTTCAATAACAAGAAGCAATTTCATACCAACCCTTTATATCTTACAACTTCTTCTCTGTAGAAGTTATCTGTAAATATTGGGTGTGCCTGAGCCTGACTGAAAGGCAAAATCCAGTTTGTTCCTTCTAATAATTCACTTTGATTTTACTTCTTTATGTGAACATCTGATACTGCTTTGGTTTTTACTAATATAGGTTGGAATTCCAATTGCCGCTGGAACATTACTGCCCCTTACGGGGACAATGCTAACGCCATCAATTGCTGGAGCCCTTATGGGTCTGAGTTCTATTGGTGTGGTAACAAATTCGCTGCTCTTAAGATTCAGATTTTCCTTACAACAGCAGCAAGCTTACAGATCATCACTGCAACCGCCGCCGCCACCGCCACCCTATGCTGCCGTTGATGTCAACAATGATCTTGCGAAGGATCATTCAAAAGTAAAATTGAAGAAGCCTGATTCTATAACATAGCTAAGAATATATTCTGCCTCTTATAGATGGAATGAGCTACAACTGCAGAAATGTTAGAAATTAAGGGACCCAACCCTTTTTCCTCACTTACATTCAAATAAGTTAAAACCTTTTCGGCTGATAATCTGTAAACAACTCAATGATCCCTTGATTTTTTTTTTATAGTGTATTTTCATCTTGCTGGTGATTGAATTTTTTAATTTAATTTTTTGTTTATAATTTGAATATCACTGTTTAAAATCAAATGTAGGCTATTTTACTAAAATAACCTAAAAAAATTTAATATTTACAAAAATGACCCAAGTTTAAAAGCAATCACCAAAATGACCTGAAATGAACAATAGATAGGGGTTTTGGCCTGTCAATGGTCGGCACCACCTAGTATTTTAAACTCATGATTGCCTGTTATTGTGTCAGACTTAAAAAATTAATTTTTTTTGTTCTGGCTTGTCAATGGCCGACATCAGGGTATTTTTGTTTTTAAATCGTATCATATTGGTATACAAAAATTTAAAAAAAAAAAAATATTTGGTACTGACCTGTCAATGGTTGGCACCAAAATTTTTTTTTTCGAGTACTGTGGTGTTGGCCATTGACAGGCTAGCACTAAAAAAAAAAAAAATTTGTTTTTCAGGTATAGTGGTGCTGGCATTGACAGGTTAGTACCCAAATTTTTTTTTTTTCTGTTACAGTGGTGCTGGCCATTGACAAGCCAACACCAAAATTATTTTTTTTTTCAAAATTTTTTTTTTCTTTTTAAAATTTTTATATACCAGTATGATATGATTTAAAAAGAAATACTCTGGTGCTGGCCATTGACAGACCAGAACTAAAAAAATTAATTTTTTTAAGTATGACATAATAATCAGACAATCATGGGTTCAAAATACCAAGTGATGCCGGCCATTGACAGGCCAAAACTCCTATCTACGGTTCATTTCAGGTCATTTTGGTGATTGTTTTTAAACTTGGGTTATTTTTATAAATATTAAATTTTTTAGGTTATTTTAGTAAAATAGCCTCAAATGTAATATTATTCTAATTTGGTAACTATTCAAATTTTAATAGTAAAGATTTGGTTAAAAACCTAAAAGAAAGTAGTTTTTACATATTGAATCCGGATATGTAGGGATACAAATCTTTTGAAAAAATGTATGAATGATAGATTAGCCCGTTATTGTAATGAACCGATAACTGTAAATTTTATTTAAATAGTATATTTTCAATCAATAGAGAATTCTAACATTAACAAAAAAAAGAAAAAAAAATAATGGGATCAATCTTAGAATGATGTTCCTTCCTTTCAGTCTTATGTTCCTGTAAACTGTTAATGGCACTACAAGAAATAATAGAAAATTGTGAATTCTGCTGTGATTAATACATTGGTTGGGTGGGTTGTAAGCCGGTGTGCGTGGATGTAAGGGACATATGAGTGGTATTTTGATTGTGTATTGACAGGATCCATGCTCTACTTGCACCAAGAGGTAAGGGTCTAAACTCTACTCTCAAAAAAAATTTCGTACCGTACGCACCATAGGATCTCGATCGCACCCCTTGAGTTTCAATGATGACAAGGGGAGATAGAACATGCTAGGTTTCATCGGCTATTTCACTTCATTCTCATAATATTCTCTAACCATAATATATTTCATATATCCAGACTGAGATTAAGAGGTTTTTGCAGTCCTTGTATGGCCTGGAAAATAGAAAAGGTAAAGACACAAAACATGGAGGGAAAGAGAAGAGGAAGCCACTTGATTGCTACACCAAGTTACAGCAAGGCCTAATGCTTTCACTGAAGAAGAACCCATTTCTCCTTGCTTCTTATCCCTGTTAGTGCTAATCCAATACAAGTTAATATCTACAGCTGACAGGTGTAACTAATCACAATTGTTTGCTTTCTTTTCCTTTGTTTTCGTTTTAGTAAGGGTTTCCCACATAGGAGTATGTGCCTACCCAAAATAAAGCAGACAATCTACCGAAGCCAAAGGCGATCTTTGCGGATAGGCAATCACAAAGGGTATGAAAGTTGGCAGGAGGATCATACCAGATCAAGACAATGCTGCCAATTACGCACATGGCAGTACGCCATTGCCAAAATAATATATAGTTACCTGGATTAAAAAAATTCAATGGGTCTGGGTGGTGTAGTTGGTTATCACGCTAGTCTCACACACTAGAGGTCCCCGGTTCGAACCCGGGCTCAGACAGAATTTACATTTTTCAACCATTTTCTCAGTTTTGCAATTTATGAAACCAAAGAGAAGAAAGATATACGGTAGCTGAGAAAATGCCAACAGTGTAAGCCATCTCTGCAATTATTGTCGTTAATACAATTCATCGTGGTCCTCAAATTATACAAAAACATAGATAAATATAATTCAAGTTTGCATCGAGCACGAACCTTTTAAAGAATCTTCAAGATCCACAACATGAAGTCTTAATGGTAACCAAGAGGAGCAGGCACGTCTTTCAATTCCTTTCCCGCAAAATGAATATCCTGCTTATCACAACATTGAAACCACCCCACATATATCACAATCAAGTCCCCAAAAACAATGTATGAAACTGTTAGAGGCAAATATGATTGGCAAGAAGCATTGATATATAGTGAGGGAAAGTAATACGTACAGAAGCGAAATGGTTTACGTCCCTATGGTGAGCTTCATCAGCACGAATTACAGTTATAACCTCCTTCAACCTAGCATCTTTAGGCAATCTCCAATAATCTATTGCAATGGCAGGGGCTGCAACATTTTCTATTGCACCACTTTCAATGTCCTTCAAGTACTCTGTATACGAGTGAATGGCTTCCTCCTCCAAATACCCAACAATTGTATGTGCCAATTTGGGTGAAAGCATATACAGAACAAAGAAAGCATTGAAGAAGACTCCCTGCACAGTTAGAACAAGGAGCCTTTCATACCACTTGGGTTTCACAAGCTCCACCATTGTCATTAAATGCATCCTCTCGGTCTCTGCTTCTTCAAGCAACGCTTTTGATCCAACCACCACTTTGTTGGAACTTACGGAGAGATTTCAAATGTCCGAAGCATCCCTCCAACCATGCCAGGGACGGCCGCTACTGTTTCCAGCATCATAGCTCGAGAGCCGTATCGTCTCTGCGTTTCAAGAAAGCCATATATCAAGTCCATTGTCAACGTTATTGTTGGAACAATATGTAAGTCGTGAGTTCGAGCATGCCACTACGAATAGTTCGGGATTTGTATAAGAAATATCAAAATAATTAGAAAAAGGTCAAAAAAATAAAAAATAAAAGAGGAAAACCTGGAAGAAGATATCTGTAGGAAGGCGAAGGAGTTTGACAGTCCTGAAAGCGACTTTATCAACGAAGTTCTCTGGGACATGAGGCTTTTTCAAGTCAATTGACAGCTCTGCGCTGTAAGTTTCCCATGGCTACATTAGGAGTCCAAACAAACAGACGTCAAAGCTAATGAGTAATGGAAATTACTCAAACGAATCTCTAAATCTTTCAGATCAGCTTTAGATGAAATAATAATAATTTAAAATGCTTTAACAGAACATAATAAGGAGTTCATTTCTCAATTCTGCAACATGTAAATGTTTAAGTAAAGCCGAATTACTCTTTGACTAACACGAAGTTATTCATTTTAAATCTTTAAATTATCTGCTAATAATTTTTAAAAAACTGTAAAGAACAGAGCAACTATACATTGTTACACAACAAGAATAAATCAAGTTTAATGTAAATGGAGAAGACGGTAAAATAGAACAGAAGAAGATAATAAACCGCAAATTATCATGAAACGAGATTTGAAGTTTAAACTATGGAAAAAAGATAAAATGGTACCATGAAACAATTCCAGGGCCAGTCGGTGCCCCCAATAACTTAACGCGGACGAATCCTTTCCCTTCGTCTCTTCCGTCACCGAGTTCTCCATTTTCTCTTCCCTTCCAGACGCCGCATTTTCCACAGAAGCATGAGTAGAGCTCATCATCCTTCTCCATTCAAATCTTACAAGCGTCACACAGCGTTATGTTGTCCGCTCAACTCCAAGCTTCTCCCAACTATGGCGGAGCTGCAAACGTGACCGTTGCTGATGCTTCGGCCATGCTCAGGTGGCTCTGCATCACCGACCTAACTATAAAACGATTCATTTTCTTCTCTGTCCTTTATCGTTTCGTTTTATTATGATGATGAATTTGTGGAAATCGAATAAAAGCGTGGAGGTTATTTAATATGGAGCAAAGGAGGGGAAATAGTTGATGCTAGTGAGCTTCATACGCAGATCAGATATTTGAAAAAGCGTCAACATATTATGACGTTCATGTACACCACATTTTTAGCGAGCTGCCAAATTGTTGTCGAGAAACAATAATTGCCGCCAAATAAGCCTCAATTAAATTTTTAAGCGGAGCTGCTACTACTAGGCACCGATATAAAATTAAATAAAATAAGCATAATTTAATTAGTAAATATGCACAAAATTTGACCAAAAAAAATTAGAAATGTTAAACAAAGAGTTCATGCACATGCCAAATTCCAGCAAAGTTGAGTGTGATACATACTTTCACATTACTTGATTTAAATTATTTATATTTTATAAATGAACAATTCCAATTCATCTAAATTTATATTTTCTTTTATTGTTCTTCTATTCGATCTTTTAACACTTTAAATTTTTTTGTTAAGTCTAATTAATATTTTTTTTACTATTAAAAAATACAAATAAATTAGTATTATTTTACTCGGGATTAAAGATGTATATGGATTGGGTCGAATTTGGGTTGAGTCCAATTAAAATTTTAGGCTAAGGTCCAGACCTAACCCGAAAAATAGACCTAAAATTTTATCTAAGCCCTATTCGAATAAGAATGCTAAAACTTAGCCCGACCCGATTGTATTAAATTTTTTATATATATTTTTTAAAAATATAATACATAAAAAATACTAAAACATTAAAATAAATGTTTCCCAACACATTGAAAATAAATTTTAAAAAGATATGTATACTTAAATAACACTAAAATAAATACAACTTAATAAGTAAATACCTTTAAAATAATATCAAAATTAACAATAAAACAAGAGTTATACAATATTCAAATAATAACAACAATATAATAACAATATAATAATAAAATAATAATAAAATAGTGAGAAAATAATAACAAAACATAAGAAAACAGCAAAAAAAAATTTTATTTTTTGGGTCTATATTTTTAATCAAACACTCCTATTTTTTAAATGAATCTATCCGGCCCGACAAGTCTACTTGCTATATAAATGTTGTGATTGATGAAACAAATTGAATGCTTCATTCGTCATCATCAGAACCGTTGCGAGTTACTGGTGGGGTAATAATATGTCGGCCATGATGTTTTAGTCTCAAGGCTAATATCGTTTAAATTCTTCAGTCTGAATCTGGTAAACCAAAATGGGTTCAATTTGCACGAAAATTAACGATATCGGCGCTATTGTCTGTTTTAGCATAAGTCCATTCACGCCTTCACTGTACATTGCACGTCTAATGCATCGCCTGTTACCACCACTGGTACCAGCGCAAAGGCTGCTTCATCAATGCTGAATCTGTTTCTTCAAATCGTCATTGTCCGTAACATCTCTGCCTTGGTCAGCTTTACCGATGTAAAATAATATATCCCATTTTAACAACATCTGTCTGGGTGGTGTAGTTGGTTATCACGCTAGTCTCACACACTAGAGGTCCCCGGTTCGAACCCGGGCTCAGACAATGTTTTTTTTTTTTATTTCAATTTTCATAAGAAACACCAGAGAAGAGCAGAAAGATACGGTGGTTTTTTTCTTCATTGAAGATACGGTGTTAAGATAATGTCAAACACTCTTCAATTATAATGGTCACTCAATATTGGAAAATTTATCATATTAATCGTGGTCCAATCGTCCATACATCAATATACAAAATGTAACGTAATTCAAGTATGCATCAAGCAAGAATCTCGGACAGATTCTACACGATCCAATATCAGTCTCAATGATAACCAAGAGGAGCAGGCGCCTCTCTCAATTCCTTTCCCTGGAAATGAATATCCTGCACAACATTGAACCCAGCGCAAATAAGCATTAACATCATAATCCAATCCAAAAAATATTATTAAATAACAGATAATGAGAAAGAGGGAAAATAATACGTACAGAAGCAAAATGATTTACATCCCTATGATGTGCTTCATCAGCACGAATCACAGTTATAACATCCTTCAACGTGGCATCTTTAGGTAACCTCCAGTAATCTATTGCAATGGCAGGGGCTGGTACATTCTCAATCGCACCACTATCAATGTCCTTCAAATACTCTGTATATGAGTGAATGGCTTCCTCCTCCAAATACCCAACAATTCTATGCGCCAATTTGGGTGAAAGCATATATAAAACAAAGAAGGCATTAAAGAAGACTCCCTGCACGGTTAGAACAAGGAGCCTTTCGTACCACTTGGGTTTAACAAGCTCCACCATTGTCATTAAATGCATCCTCTCGTTCTCTGCTTCTTCAAGCAAGGCTTTGATCCAACCACCACTTTGCTGAAATTTACGGAGAGATTTCAGGTGCAGAAGCATGCCCCCAACCATACCAGGGACGGCCGCCACTGTTTCCAGCATCATAGCTCGACAGCCATATCGTCTCTGCATTTCAAGAAAACCATACATCAAATACCAAAATAGTTAAACCAAAGCTTTCAAAATCATGTCAAGACAACTATGGATCTAAGCAAGTGTTGGCGTATACACATGTAAATGTCAAATGCGAGAAGAACGCATGAAAGTTGAATTGAACCAATTACAGAACAATGTAATCATGAAACGGAAACGGTAGAAGGAAAACCTGGAAGAAGATATCTGTAGGAACGCGAAGGAGTTTGACCGTCCGGTAAGCGAATTTATCCGTGAAATTCTTTGGCTTATGGTGCTTGTTCAAATCAATTGACAGGTCTGCTTTGTAAGTTTCCCATGGCTACATGAGTACAAACAAACAGAACAAATTATCATCAGTCAAACTACATAGTAATGGAAATTTCTCAAATCCTTAGAACTCTTTCAGATCAGTTTTATATGAAAAGAATAATAATAAGAAGTTCAAAATCCTTCAAAAAAATTAAATAATGAGTTTATTTCCGCTACATGTAGATGTTTCTTTCAAGTTGACTCTTCGATTAAACGAATTTATTCATCTTTAATTTTTAATTTTATCCGCTAAAAAAAACAAAGAACAGAGGAATCGTACTTTCGTTTTCTATAACATCCAAACACGACCTTAGATTTCGATCTACAGTTACAAGTCAATCAGACCCAAGAAGGAAAAGAAAAAATAATGCAAAAAAAGGCTAAATAAATAAGATCATTATACCTTTCAGAAAATTATTAAAAACAACCAAATAAAAGTCAAGTTTAACGAAATGGAAAATGCATCAAAAAGGAACGGATGATAATTAAACGCTCATATCCTGTAAAAATAAAATGAATTTTGAAGTTTAAAGTTTAAACTAAAGAGGAGGATAATATGGTACCATGAAACAATTCCAAGGCCAGTCGGTGCCATCCTCTCTGGTGATCTTAGGCCTTGAAATTCCCCAATAACTTACCGCAGTAACCTCCTTTCCCTTCGTATCTTCCTTCACCGAGTTCTCCGTTTTGTCTTCCTTCTCAGATGTCGCGTTTTCCACAGAAGCAGGAGAAGAGCTCATCATCCTCCTCCATTCAAATCCACCAAACGCCACACCGTTACGTTGGCCGCTCAACTCCAAGCTTCTTCCAACTATGGCGGACCTGTAGATTTGCCCGTTGCCGATGCAGATGTTGTTACTGCAATAACTTCGGCCATTGATCAGGCCCCGAATCACCGACCTTACTACAAAACGATTCATTTTCTTCATTTGCGCTCTTACTGTTAAAATGCAACAAAAGCATGGAGGGGTAGCGGTTATATATAATAGGGGAAAGAAGCTAAAGAAGGATCAAGAAGGGTGGGAGAAGGAGGAAAACAGTTTATGATTCGCTGTTTCGCGGTGTATCTTTTGATTTACTGGCGTCTTAATCTGCCGTTCCTTGGGGGGCAAGAAATTTTATGATAAGCTCAGATTTGAAGAGGGTCAAATATGATGTGACTTTTGCACTACCGAATTGTTACCCCGCGAATATCGCTGGAGTGTGGCGGCTACATTCGGATCTGAATTCTCTACGGGTGAAAACATAGTTATTTATTGAAGATATTTTTTATTAATAATCAACGGCTATAATTGGAATCCTACAAATCAGAAGGATGAGATCTAATCAAATATGTATTCTTTATTTAATTTATGAAACGCTTCATAGTAGCTCACACTTATTATACCCTTGATTTTTCTCAAAATTTACGTCCCTGCCACTAGATTTTCCTATCTTATGGGAATTTAATTTAGTACAATTATTACGGCCACGAGTCTCTTCAACGAGCCGCTTGTATTGTTTTGACGTCGCGGCTCAGCATTTTAGTGACACGCGTCAGATTTATAGGCATATATTTGAAAATTATGTCAACCCGACCTGAAGTTTGCTGTCCAGAAAAATAATTGCTGCAAAATAACTGAAAATTAGATGGTTTAAAAAAGGCTTCATAACTTTTATGGGTTAATATCACGGTTAACCCCTGAATCTTATTGAAACGTGTAATATAATACTTACAAATTGCAATTTAGTGCCTGCACTATAATGACTGTATGGGCCCAAATTTGCCCGGGCCCATTAACCAGGCTAAAAACCAAATAATAAAATTATTAAAAGTCCAATTGAAAGTCCAATAGATAATCCACTTAACAGTTTTTTTACAAGGCCCAATTGAGGCCCAAAATTCTACCCTAAGCCCTACTAGCCCACTACCTGAACCAAACCGCAGCCCCATACGCATGCCTCCAGCGCCGCAACAGCTCCGTACCGCCACGTCCTCCTCCGTACGGTGGCCATACCTGTGAAAGGAGACAAACAACGACAGCAAATAACAGCAGAGGAAACAAATAAGAAAAGAGTTGTATTTCATTTTATTTTTATTTTTATTTTCGATTTCAGCCTTTAAAAGCCGGAGCAAGCCATTGTACTTTTTTTTTTATGAATACACGAACGTGAAATACAAAAAGAAAAATCAAAACAGTAAGGTGATTCCTTTTGATTTTTTTCGCGATTTCAATAGTCATCTTGGCCTTTTTGAATTTCGATTTCCTTTCGATGTTTTGAAAAATGGATAAGAGAGGAGCCTTACCTTGTCGTCGTCGACGAAGTCGGAACGCCCGAGGCCCAAATGGGTTCGATGACAACCTAAGAGGGCAACAGAGGGTCGTTTTCCTCCGTGTAGTGTTCCTATTTTTAAAAAAAAAAAAAACCAGATTCGAAAGTCTTTTTTAAGAGTAGAGGAAAAGGGGAAAGTTTTAAAAAAAGGGACAAAAAAACGCCTTATTTTTACGCAGTTCCGGCCATCGTCGGTGGTGGAGTCCACGGCGGCGGCGCGGTGGACCAGAACCGAACCCCATCGCCGGAGCACGGGCCCGAAAGAGAGAATGAGGGGAGAAAGTTTGCGTTTTTTGAAGAAGAAAAGAAAAAAATGATTTTTTTTAAAAAAAAATTGACTTATATAGGGTCAGTAAAACGACGCCGTTTCACTTTGGGCAACTAAGCATCAAAACGGTGCCGTTTTTAAAAGAGAGAAATGAAAAATGCGTCCAGCTGAGCGAGTTTTCTACATAGGTGTCAAGAAAGCGCGTCTAACTAGATGTCTTTTCTGAAAAGCTCGTCCAATTAGACGCGCTTTTACTTTCTATCTTCTAACAAGACTTATTTCTCAAATTAAATTTAAAACCAGCCTAAAAATCTAATTTTAAGAAAAATTACATATTCTCCTTATTTAACCCATAGTTGTTTATTTTGTTCTTACTTTTCCTCATTATTCATGAATTATAAAAACGTTTATTTTGTCCTTACTTTCTATCATTATTTGTGCTTTAATGTCTGCGAATTAAAATAATATATTTTTAGAATATTATTACTTTTTTAAAAATCATTTAGCCTCATTATGCAATTATAAACATATATATATATATATATATATATATATATATATTTACAAAGTTACTTTTTTATATGCAATGTATAGCCGCCACACTCCAGCGATATTGAACCAAAGATTATTATTTATAATTCGCAGACATTAAAGCACAAATAATGATAGAAAGTAAGGACAAAATAAACGTTTTTATAATTCATGAATAATGAGGAAAAGTAAGAACAAAATAAACAAAGAATAATGTAATTATAATTCACATATTACAACAAATACTTTCATCTTTAATAGACATAAATTATTCAACTAAAAAGTTTAATCCGATTCCACCCCAACCAAGTAAAACACAAGAAAGAATATTCAAGTGACTAAACCACATGCACTCATTATCACCACCAGCGGCGGAGCGAGGGTGTCATGTCCTTAAAATGAAAAATTTATCTTTTAAGTTTTTTATAATTTTATAAAATTTTAAATTAGTAATGGTAAAATTACACTTTGGCCTCCTAAAAATAATGAAAATTTGATTTAATCCTTGGAAAATTATAATTATATAGACTATTAAAATAGTAAAATTATATTTTTATTGTCGTAAAAATATACAATTTAATTCCGCCACTAATTATCACTAAGGAAAATATAATTCTTTCATCACAGCTGCTTTTCGAATAGGTAAACAATTAATTATAAAATATGTGTAAACAATTAATTATAAAATATGTTTCATTCCT
The DNA here is from genome assembly GCA_025503065.1 of Gossypium bickii. Classification (NCBI taxonomy): domain Eukaryota; kingdom Viridiplantae; phylum Streptophyta; class Magnoliopsida; order Malvales; family Malvaceae; genus Gossypium; species Gossypium bickii. The sequence goes on from CP106710.1 coordinate 139,477,113, forward strand.
ATGAATAAGGATTAAACTTCCAATCACGTGATTAAAGAATGAATCAGAGTAACCACCCCATCACATCTTATGATTATAATTATTTACTGTTAGTGTTGGATTTTACTCGTCAATCTAAATATCATATCACCCCAATATAACATCAAAGTACTTGTAGGGTACAACCTTAGCTAATCTCGTTGCTAGTCTACTCGTATCTTCCCCTCGCATATGAATCTTTATTCTCACTTCTTCTAAGTACATTCAAATATAAATACTCCATTCACGGTCTCGATTTTGAAAATTTAAAATATGCTTTAAATTTTTATACTATTCGCACATTTAAAAGTTAAAATTTTCTATTTTTATTAACAAGAATTTAGTCATTACCTTTGAGATTTTAAATCTCAAGTTCAATTGTTAACTCCAACTAATATCTTTTGTTAAATTTATTGATGTGATATTTTGAAATTAAATAAAAGTACTCATTCGGTATTCATATAACAAAAAATAGTAATGTAATGAACCTAAATTTAATAAAAAGATATCAGTGATAAGAGGGGATTAAATTTTAAATTTACAAAAAAAATATATAGAGGGATCTAGAGCATATTTTTCCAAATTGAAAACATGGCTTTTTAAAGTTTTGGCATATTGCTAGAAAAAACAAATTTGATTTGGGATTTGAACATAAAAAATCTATTGTGATTTAGGAATTCAGGTCCCAAAAACATAATTTGATTTGGGAATAAAATATGCTAATTGGAGTTCCAAAACCTAATTTAGGGTTTATAATCCCTAGTTTTTTAGTTCAATTATTATCCAAATTGAGTATTTGAAATTGCAAATAAGTATATTTGGATCAATTTGGGCCTTTGGGGCTTTGCAAAAAAAAAAAAAAAAGAGGAAAAAACTATTTTGGGTTCAATCTTACTATTGGATTTCGATTTGGGTCATTCATATATGAAATTGTTTTAGGGATTTACTACTTTTTTTTTTTTTTTTTTTTTTTTTTCCAATTACTAGAGTTTCTAGCGATTCAGAATATATTTGGAATTTTACGTTCCCTGCTACTGATTTCCGATTGTGTTTCATCTTTTTATTATGCTTAAATTTGGTATTTAACCACTTCACTTTAATTTCTAATTTCTAATGTAATTTAATCTTTGTAATTTTTTAATGTTATTATAAGCATTCCAAATAATTAATATCATTAATTTTTTAATTAAAAATGACGTGATTTTAATAATTTGAATACCACAAGAGTTTTAGAGACTAATACATAGTTTTTATTTCTTTTAGATTTTCCTTGCTTCTTTTTTTTATAGTATAAAACAATGATCAAACTTCAGTTTTAGCCCTTATACTATGTTGAAACTTAGTATTTATTCTATTTACCTTATTTTTTTACATAAATTGATCCTTCTATTTTTATAATATCATTAGTTAGTTTGAATATTTAATATTGTTAACTATTTCAATCAAAATGTTGACGTCAATTTTTCTTAAGAATATTATTCCATTAAAAAATATATTTTAAAACAAGTTCGAATGAATCTTTTTAAGAAAAAAAATCTATATAACCCATCACGAAACATGGGAGTCATACTATTTCCAAAATTGAAATTTTTTTTGAAAATTTTAATTTGTTAATAATTTTTTTGAAATATTGTTGGAATTTAAAAATAAAATGTTATTATTAATCTATTGTGAAGAAAATATGAAAAGGTCTTCTAGAAATGGTTTTTTTGACCCTTTTTTCAAAAACTAAGCTTTCAGCTTTTCCAAATCCATTTAATTCAAACACAACTTAAAGATAAAAAGCGTTGAACTCAATTGGTTGATAGCGCGTGCAAATATTAAAAAAAAAAAAAAACAAAGTCATTTTCATTATTAACAGCTATGGGTTAAATAAGGAGAATATGCAAATTTTTTTTAAAAAAAATTAGACTTTTAGGCTGGTTTAAATTTAATTTGAGAAATAGGTCGTTGTTAGAAGATAGAAAGTAAAAGCGCGTCTAATTAGATGAGCTTTTCAGAAAAGACATTTAGTTAGACACGCTTTCCTAACACCTATATAGAAAACTCGCTCAATTGAACGCGTTTTTCATTTCTCTTTTCTAAAATTGACCTATTTCATTAATTAATTTTAAAATCGGCCTAAAGGCCTAGTTAATTAAAAAACTATCTTTAGGCCTAATTTAGCCTTAACTATGGGCATAATAACCTTTAATATTTATATTTTTTATTAATTTGATCCTTATGTTTTTTTTTTAAAGTTAAATTATACTCTCGACCTTTTAAAAATAGTCGAATTTAACCATCAATTTTTCATAAAGAGTTGAATTGTTGGTTTTTTAATTGAAATATTGATTAAAATGCTAAATTTTTAAACGTGGCAACTTATAATGCAATCCATAAGTATTTCATACTATCTTTTTTAGTTTTTATGAACTTTTTATATTTTTTAAATATTTTTATAATTTTTAAATTATTTGTCGACATATAAGATAAATAGTATCATGTGAGCACGAATTACACATGGATTATCATACAGGTTGTCAACCCAATATCATTAAAAAAATTAATAATTTAATCTCGTTAAAAAATAATTTGACTCTTTTTAAAATATTATTTCGGGCTCCGTAGCAAGAAATGATATATTCTGTTAAAGACAGTCCTTCGCGTAAATTGCTTTGAATGGGTAAATCGATCATTTGTCCTTGGGGATCCGACATTAATCCTCTCATACCTACTAATTGGTGCACTTGAGATGCATTTCCTCTAGCTCCTGAAAAAGACATTATATGGACTGGGTTAAACGGGTCAGTCAACTCATTTTCTATCTAAAATATTTTTTTTCTGGCTCGGCTATTCCACCCAGCCGAGCCATTACCTTTTATTAATATAATTAAATTTAACCCAAAATCCAAAGACGAAATTGGTGAAAATATAAATATTTAAAACTAAAATCATGAATTTTTTCTTAAATTATTCATTAGCGTATTCTATAAATTAACTTTATTAATGATTTTTTAGAGAAAAAGAACTTTTGCGATGATTACTAATGACAGTTTCAAATTATACTTTTTTTTTCTAATTTGAAAATTTTTTAGTGCATTTTTCATTTTAAAGGATTTTGGACCATTTGGTGTCATTAGTCAAAAATAAAACTTTATTAAAATTTATTATTAACCGACCAACTGAATAAAAATTAAAATTCAACACAACTGTATGTCTTTAGTCAAAATTAAAACTTTATTAAAATTTATTATCAATCCACCAACTAAATAAAATTAAAATTCTACACAATTGTATTTAAGGTAAATTACGCTCACTCGATTACGTTTAAGTTTTTTGAACCAGTCAAACATCCACATTTACAAATGAGTGAATGAAAATAAAACAATCGATTGAGTTTTAGTTCTATTGGTACAAGTATTATTATCAATGTAAGAGGACGCGTGTTTAAGTACATTGAAATGTATTATCTTTCTACTTATGGGTTAGGAGGGATTATGGATAGTTTTAAGCATTGTCTAAAAAAGAACGAATATGATCAAAACATATAATATATGAATCACTTAATTTCGAGTAACATAAAATTAGCCTTAAACAATCATCTTGGTATAGTTGTTTAGGCTTTATGTTAATTTGGCAAAATTGCATTCATTTTATAAAAATGTAGGTATAGTTTCAATTTTTTTCCATTGGTCGTGGATATCTAGAATGAAAAATCACTACATTTCGAAGATTAAGGGGGTGTTTATTATTGAGGTTGAAAATCACAATTTAAATATTTTAATGATTAAATCATTAAATTTATCAATATAATTATACTTGTCATTCATATAGATTTTAAAATTGATCCGATATCTCTATCATATCGATCTAAAATACTCTGTATATTAATATATATTCAACTATTGAAATTTCTTTTACATAAAACAAATAGTTAGAAGTTTAAAATTTATATTAAATTTTATGTACATGATTTATATGAATAAAGCATAAAATGTAATGGTTGGATTTTTAAAATATTAATCATATAAAATTACAGGAATGTATAAAACTACTTTAATTTTTATACTCCGTAAGTGAATTCCTCCTTTATTTTAATATTTTAATAAATGAAATTCATCTGAAATACTACTACATACTCTTTCGTCTTTTTCAACCTCACATGTCCCTAAATCAATTTACTACGAATAAATGATATTTTTTTAGTTATATTTAAAGTAGGTTTCATTTTTAAATTAAGTTTAAATAACAAATGATTTTAATTAATAAATACAATAACGTAAATATTATTAATTTATATTTGCTTTTTTAACAATCAAATATATTATTTACCATATTTTATCTAGGAATAAAATAATGGTGTAATTTTTGGTCAAAAAAGATTTTATTATACCTTTATTTCATTTTAATAATATTAAGAAAATTAATTTTATATTATTATCAACATTTTTTATAATTAATTTTAAATAAAAATATCTTAAAAATTATTTAGTTGAATTTCAGGTGGGCCAAAGGCAAAAAATTAATTAATAAATGTTTAGTATACTTCACTTTTAATTTTTTTATATTTACTTTAATTAAACCAATCAAATTTACAATTTTAATTATTTGATATATTTATATTCACTTTTAATATAATTTCATATTTACTTTAATTAAATTGAATTAATCAAATTATATTTTTTATAATTGATTTTAAATAAAAATATCTTAAAAATTATTTAGTTGAATTTCAGGTGGGCCAAAGGCAAAAAATTAATTAATAAATGTTTAGTATACTTCACTTTTAATTTTTTTTATATTTACTTTAATTAAACCAATCAAATTTACAATTTTAATTATTTGATATATTTATATTCACTTTTAATATAATTTCATATTTACTTTAATTAAATTGAATCAATCAAATTATAAACACTTTATCTATTTAATATTACAATATTACTTTTGAAATTTTTTTATGAACATAGAAATTTATATTTATTTATTTAAATAAATTATCTCTTTGTTTTAAGATTTTACTTAATTGAATATTAAAATAATGAATAAATTATTAAGTTTAAAATATAAATTTTTTTAAAAAGATGCATATTAATAACATTTGTTAAATTAAATTTATATTTTTTTTAAATATAATAAGCGTTAATTACATTTATTAATCAAAGTAGAGTAAAGATAAATATAAAATTACAAAAAAATCAAATAATAATAAATTTAAAAATTAAATAACATTAATATAACCTATTTTTAGCCAAATATTTCAAAAATATTTTTAATTATATTAATTTTGTAATTTATTGATGATTCTTTTAAGAAATTCATTGAAACTTTTAAACAAAAACTATAAAAAATAATATAAATTTTAATATACGCAAGTATCATATGAGAATACAAATTAATTAAAAACTAAATTAACATAATATATTAATTTCCCAAATAAAAGGTTACCAAACATTTTTTCCTTACCAACTTAATAAAAATGGACAAAAAGACAAACTTGAAAATGCGAGTCATCATTTTATCATTTTTTTTTATATTTAAGTGTTTAAAATTAAAATAGGTAGTTGAATGACGATAAAATCACTGTCTTTTATTTACATTTAATAAAAGATAGGAGAGTGCAAATAGTTATTAATTTTTCAAAATTTGAATAATATTAAAAAAATATAATATCTCATTTGATACTTGTACTTTTTTAAATGTTTAATGTGGCACTTGTATTTTAAAAATGTCTAATATGATTGAATTGTTAATATGAGTTTTATTATGGTGTTTGTACTTTCATAAAATGTCAATGTGATACCTGAATTATCAATATATATTTTATTATGGTACCTGGTGTTATATTGTTTGTGAATTTTCTTTTCCAAATCATCAAGTTTACGTGAATAATACAACACTATGTGAAATAACAATTTTTTATTAATTTTTAAATAATATTTTTAATGTCTATAAAATTTGAAAGTTAGCAACTAAGAACAATTAATCACAATTTTAATGTTTTTCACCAATTGTACATATTTTTTTATTGGTATAATAACAAATTTAACCATTGATATTTATATATTTTATGTAAATGTTGTCAGGATGTATAAATATTTCGAGTTAAATTTGTTAAATCAATATTAAATTGATAGAATTTATAAATTTTACGAGCTAAATTTATTAAATTAAAACCAATTTGACAAAATGAGTAAACTTTGAAGACTAAATTTGTTATTGTATCAATAGAAAAACATGTATAAATTGTCGAAAAACATTAATGCTATGATTAATTGTCATAGTTGCTCACTTTTGAAATTGATAATGGTTAAATTGCTCTAATTTATTTGAGAGTGACTAATTTACTCAACATCAAAATTGTGAATAACAAAAAGAAGTCTTTTTATTTTAAAAACCACATTATTTATGGCTTTTCTACATTTAAAAACATTTAAGAGAGGGATTTTAAAGCCAAATTGGTACTTTTTTAGGTAGTTGACTACCACCATTAAAATACGCTAACATGACATTGATGACCAATAGCATGGCGATATGTAGTAGCTTTACATTTTGACGTGTGGCAAAAATAAAAAATAAAAAATTATAATTTATTATTTATTTGACATTTGTCAAAACATGAGGCTCTCACATGAAACTATATTATTAGTCGTTAGCGCCATGTCAGTATATTTTAATAGTGTTAGTCAGTTATCTATAAAAAGTACCAAGTTAGCTTACGGTTTTTAAATTTAAGTACCAATTAGGTAAAAAAAAAAAAAGAAGCTTAGGTGCCAAGTTTAGGTACCTTTGTATATATTAACCTTTCTCTAACAAAAATACATTATCAAAGAAAAAATTATTCCCTTTGGATTATTGCACTATTTGGGCATTGAAGTTGACAAGTGTTCTCGCTATATAGTTTGAACTCTTTTTACAGATTAAGTTAGTCATTGAACTTGACAATTATTAGGACATTAAGAGGGGCCTCAGTCCCTCTAAAATGAAAAAATTTTCATTTAGGTCATTTTAAAATTTATAAAAATTTAAATTAGTAAGGATAAAATTATACTTTGACCTCCTTAGAAATGATAAAAAATTTGAGTCCTTTAAAATTATAAAGATATAATATTAAAATGGTGAAATTACATTTTTACTATTATAAACATATACAATTTAATTTCGACCTCCACTAATAAAAATTTCTAGCTTCGCCCTTGGACATTAACTTTTTTCTATCTATGTTAATTCTTGAACTTAACAATTATTTGAAATATTTTTGTCCAATTTTTTTTTGTCAAAAAAATATGAAGGAATAATTGGGAAATAAAGTTTCAAGGACTAACCCATTTGTTTTACTTCGCCTAACTTCCCTTCCTTTTGAACCAATCATAACATGCTTTTATAAAAAAAAAAAAAAAAGAGTAAAACCGAAAAAGAAGTGAAGTAAAAGCGGTACTAAAAAGAGTAGTTTCAGATCCGCCGCTAAGAATTTGAACGCCGCCACGTGTCGCCCATTAATTGGTAAACATTAACTTCCTACTATTCAACAACCTGAACCTTCCTTGGTCTTTCGACTTTCACACAGGAAAATCCTTTTCACATTTTCCTTATTCAGAAAAGTCTTCTCAGCTCCCAGGAATAAAAAGGGAAAAGAAAATATTAACAGTCAAAATAGAAGAAATTATCTCATCTCAGCTTTCGTGTATCCTTTGCTTATCTCCAAAATCAAACAATAAATTCAAATAATTCAAATCCATCAATCTTTTCGTCTTCTCATGGCGGATCGAGCCTCGTATAGTTTGGCTCCCCGATTAGGTCAGCTTTCTGTCGGTCTTTTTCATCAAATTTTTTTTTAATTTGATATATTGTTGTTTAGATTTGCTTACACTTTTAACGCGTTTTTAATCTGAATTTGCGTGTCTTCTATTGATTATTATTTTTATATTGATACCTGGGATAATTGTGTTTGTTTTAGTGGGAATTTACGGGGCTTTTTCTTGAGAAAATAGAGTTTGGTCCAAGGTATATGGATTGATTCTATAAGTGAGACTCTGTGGGAGGAATTGATGAATTGATAGAATTTAAGAACTCAAATTGTTTGCTAAAATTCCATTAATTAGGGTTTGATTGTCCAATGATTGAATGAACAGTGATTTTAGCTTTCTTCTGCTTGCTTAGTGGACTGGAAAGTAGCTATAAAGTTGTTTTGAAGTAAGATCACTTTGTATAAACTTTAAAGACATTGAAGAGATAAATAATACTGAATAGTTCTTTCAAATAGGCATAATGAATACGAGAATGTGGCAGCGATATCATTTCTGATATATATATCAATTGGAAGTGCAATTTGATGCTTGATAATCTGCTATAAAAGCAGAAAATTAAGTTTGCGTCCTAGGTTATGCAAAGCAGATAATGGAATTGGTGCATGATTTGAGTTTGATAATTCTTTTCATTCATTATCAGACCTCAAGTTTTTTAAGCGAAATATGGGTCACAAAATGAATGATGGCATCAATGAAGCTTCTTCCAGACACTTGTGAACTCTGGACTTATGAATTGATTTTGCTTTTTATGTTTTCTAGATTCAGGGTTTTATTACTCCATTTTTACATGTCTGCTTGTGGCAATATGTATTCTATTAATTATATCTTTTTCCTGATTGCAGATATTGACCAGATATTACTGGAAGCCCAGCATAGATGGTTGCGACCTGCTGAGATCTGTGAAATTCTTCGTAATTATCAAAAGTTTCATATTTCATCAGAGCCTCCTACCGGACCCCCAAGTATGATTGTTGAAAAACATTTCAGAGATGGATAAAATTTATGACAGTGTTTTCTTTAATGTGGATAGACATAGTTATCATGACCACCAAGCACTTGATAAAAAGCATGTAGATATAATTCTTTTGGAAGTAGATTAATCTCGTTCTGTTGTTATATATTACATTCCTAAAAAATTGCTTAATTTAATCATTAAGTTGAACGAGTGCTTTAAGTAAAACATGCAAATTGGTCTTATGATTGTGAAAGATTATTTTATTAAGTTATTGTTGATTTTATGGTTAGAAAACCAAGTGGATTGATGTGAACTTTAAACCTGCCAGGTGGTTCACTTTTTCTTTTTGATCGGAAGGTTTTAAGATACTTCAGGAAGGATGGGCATAATTGGAGGAAGAAGAAGGATGGAAAGACTGTGAAGGAAGCTCATGAGAAGCTGAAGGTAAGCAATGCATCTATAGAAGATGAAGTTTTTATCTTCTTGTAATATAATTTTACCAATTCAGAAGTCTTTATTTAGTGACTCACACTCCTGAATTGGAAAATTTGCCTAAGAGTAACTTCCTTTAAGCAATTTTTAGGTTGGAAGCATTGATGTGTTGCATTGCTACTATGCCCATGGAGAAGAGAATGAAAACTTTCAAAGGCGCAGCTATTGGATGCTTGAACAGTATGGATTGATATGTATACGTATCTTTTTTGCTTTTGCAATTAGTTAAAGGCATTCCAGGACGTCATGCTTACCTAAAATTAATTACTTTTATAGTTTACTCTGAAACTGTTTGCTAATGCTGGAATGCTTAGTAAGGTACCTTTATGCATTCCAGCAATGAGGGTATAAAGTAGTGTTTCAGATAACAGTGTTCAAATATTTGTTTATGGTTTTGCCTCATGGACCATATAATACATGTGTGCTTCTTAAGAGGCCTCTACTGGTTGGTAACAGTAGGAGCTTGTGAAGTATAGTTATGGCATGATCCATCTTCTTTAGAGTTTCAGTTACGAGAGTATATCATCTTCTCTTACATAGACTTGTAAAGCAAGGTGAGAACTTTTAGGGTTGCACGCTGAGCATTTTTAGGGCTGAAAAGTTTATATCAGTAATTTGCAAATAATGTAACAATATTATGTGTTCTGTAAGCTTCATGGGTCTATGGCATCATTTGGGATCTGCTTTGTTGAGAATTTCATGTTTCTGGTTTTGTGAAGTATTTTGTAATTATATACTTAATTTCTTGTTTATAAGCTTTGTTACTTTTGGTTTGAATGATTTTGTTAATATCGTAGGGATTTGACGCATATAGTTTTTGTGCACTACTTGGAAGTCAAGGTACTGCTCACTTCTTTAAATCCCTAATTTTTATTTTATTTTAAGAAAGGCTTGATGATTGATTGTTTGGAAGAATTATTGTACTGTAACATACGGTCTCTAATATGCGGTATTCTTACCCAACAACTTTATATAAGAAATGAACAAAGAACATTGGTTGGTACATCCTTTGTTTTTTTATTGGAACTTTAAGAAATTTAAGAGATGTAATCAGCATGGATAAGGACTCGGGTGGACTAGTTTCTTTGGCACCCTAAATCCATGTCTGGTAGTTCATTAATAAATTAAGAACTATTGCTTGACTGGTTTAAGGGGAGGGCAGGGATTGTGGGGGATATTTGTGAGGGGAGGGCAGTTAAGGTTGAACCCGATAGATATTGCGCTGTTCCTTGTTGTATTGTGCTCAAGACTAAAATTTTCAATTTACTATTGCTGTCATAAGTATCAATGTTAATCAATTGAATATTCAGAAATTAATGATTTTAAATTTAAATTTAATTTTTAAACTATTCTGTTTCCTGCCTAGGTTATTGATTATTTGACAGTTCGACTTTGACTAGGCCACCATTTAGGTTTTTTGAATTGTTAATTACTCCACATGTTAAATTTTTTCTTATTTCAGACCATGTTGTTTTCTTTTCCTTCAGGGTAGGACAATTGGAGGCATAAGTCATGTATCAAATTCACAAACAAGCAGTCCTTCAACTTCTAGCTACCCTGATAGTCATACGAAAGCACCTTCTGGAAATGCGGATTCGGCAAGCCCTACCAGCACTTTAACATCCTTATGTGAAGATGCTGATTCTGGTATTTGTTTCCCCTTTATTTTTTGTTCAAATTCATTTGTATAGTGTAATTGTGGTCAAGTTACTTTTTTCTTCTCCCTCATTGTGCATACAACTTTTGAATGTAACTTATATGAGATTCAATACAGAAGATAGTCACCAAGCAAGTTCTAGATTCTGTACATTGCCCCAACAAGGAAATGCTTCTGTGATGGACAAGATAGATTCTGGTTTCTTGAACCATTATTCTCCGCATCAGTATCCAGGTAAGCATTATCTTACGATTTTGTTTTCATCAACAGCTTCTGTTAATATCTTTTTGCTTTATGCTTTGCATGATTTTGCATTTGAACCATATGGAAACCTGAAACTGTTACAATATGATCATGAAGGTTGGTCGTCAATTCCTGGAGTAAATGAAGTTTCACATCTTCATGGAGATAGACCTAGGGATATTGATTATGGAACTTGCACGACTGAAGCTCGAAGAACACCTGATTTGCCATCTTGGGAACAAGACTTGGGGCAATATTTGCCTGTATGTGCTGCTGCATCTTCTCATACTTCAACGACTTCCACTCAACCTAATACTATGAGTATCAGCCTGCAACAACAAAACATGATGAAAGGAAAGTTATTAACTGTCGAGAGTGCTAGCGCGGAGTTTGGGAATCCTCTGTCAACTGAATCAAATTGGCAGGTATTCACGGTGACTGCATTTTGTGGCTTAGTTATAAATCATTTAGTTTGCATTTCATGGTCAAGCTTCTGAGATTGAGACATGAAAACTGATATTTACACTTACACGATTGTCTGTAATTGAGTTTTTTTATTTAAATTTTTATGATGTATCATATAATGTAGAATTTTGTGAATCTTTTAATGTTTTAGTGTGGTTTCTTGACCTCATTAGTAATGCAAAATATTTTATATAGTGCTTTAATGCTAGAAGGTAGTATTATTTTTGCTTTCCATCCTTGCATACAGTATGGAACGGTGTCATAAGTTGATCAAAAGACGGTTAAGGTGAACTGTCAGGTTTCAGTTTTTTTTTCAGTGGCTTATGTAATGCCCAAAGGATTTGTACTTTTTATCTTCAAATCTATCTGAATCTTTTCTCAAATCCATTCTCATATATAGATCTTCTAACTCCAGTACTTATTTCAGATTCCTTCGGCTGACAATGCATTGGAGTTGCCCAAATGGTTGATGGATTCATCATCAAATTTCGAATTGCCATATGATACTAGGTTTTTTGAGCAAAAGACTCATGATTTTCAGTTACCGAATACTCTTGAGGAAATTACCAGTCATGATGTTCTAAAAGATGATGATTCTGATTCTGTCATCAAAACATATCCTGAGAATGATATATATTTGGATGGAAACGTCAACTATGCTCTGTCTCTGAAAAAATCATTACTTAATGGAGAAGAAAACTTGAAGAAAGTTGACAGTTTTTCACGATGGATTACTAAAGAACTTGGAGAAGTAGATGATCTTCAGATGCAGTCCTCATCTGGTCTTGCCTGGAGCACTGTTGAGTGTGGAAATGTATCTGATGATGCCTCTTTGAGCCCCTCTCTCTCCCAAGACCAACTTTTCAGCATAGTTGATTTTTCGCCGAAGTGGGCTTACGTAGACCTAGAAACTGAGGTATTAAAGTTTTTGTGCTTCTGAAGTTAAGTTTCTGCAGCAACTAGAAGGATGAAGATTTAATTATATACTTGCTTATTCACTTAACTCTGCTTGGTATGAAGGATGGAAAATTTGTTAATCCAATGGTTAATCTAGAAAGTAGGAACGTGGATATGAATGTTAACCATTAGATTAACCAATTCTTCATCTTTGCTCATTTCCATCCTCCATGCCAAGCAAAGCCACAGCCTTTTCTATCTCCAGCTTTCTTGTTGGAAAAGAGATAACTATCATGCTTTATTGTTCCTTTTTTGCTTTTATCTTATTGATGTTATATATGTCACTGCACATTTTCCTCTCCCCCCCTGCTGTATGTGTTGCTCAAGTTCATGTAACCACTCCTCCTCCCTTTAGATGTCTATCTGGTTTTCACTTTCTTGTGATGTCTTCTTATTTGATAGATGCCAAGTTAGTTAAAGTGGGTTTCCCCCTTCTCATTTTCTGTATCATGAAACAGGTGTTGATTATTGGAACATTTTTGAAGAGTCAAGAGGAAGTAGCAAAATATAACTGGTCATGCATGTTTGGCGAAGTGGAGGTTCCGGCTGAGGTTATTGCTGATGGCATTCTTTCCTGTTATGCTCCACCTCACAATGTTGGGCAGATCCCATTTTATGTCACATGTTCCAACAGGGTAGCTTGTAGTGAAGTCCGAGAATTTGACTATCGAGCTGGGGTCACTAAAGACATAAATGTTTTTGATATATATGGTCTTACTTCAAGAGAAATGCTGCTGCGACTTAAAACACTACTTTCTCTGAAATCTTTCAGTCCTTGTAATCATCATTGTCAAGGTGTTGTGGAGAAACGAGAATTAATTGCTAAAATTATATCAATGAAAGAGGAAGAGGAATGTCACCAGTTTGTAGACCTCTCATCTGACCAGGATTTGTCTGAATATGAAGAAAAGGAGCGCCTACTTCAGAGATTGATAAAAGAGAAGCTATACTCATGGCTTCTTCACAAAATAATGGAAGATGGTAAAGGGCCGAATATATTAGATGAGAAGGGGCAAGGTGTGCTACACTTAGCAGCTGCACTTGGTTATGATTGGGCAATAAATCCTACTGTTTCTGCTGGAGTGAGCATAAATTTTCGTGATGTGAATGGATGGACTGCACTTCACTGGGCTGCTTTTTGTGGCAGGCAAGGACCTCCAAACTTACTCTTGTTTGTGTTATGTGCACACTTTGCACCTTGGGCCTTCAATTTATATTCTGACTGATATTACACTGTTTTTGCAGTAATCTCATTATGTACTCTTTGGTTATGAATCATTGATGACATCTCAGATTTGTGTTCTTTTTTTTTTTTTTTTCGAAATTCAGAGAGCGAACCGTTGCAATTCTAGTCTCTGTGGGAGCAGCTCCTGGAGCTCTTACAGACCCATCTCCAGAATTTCCTTTGGGCAGAACTCCTGCTGACTTGGCTTCTGCTAATGGACACAAAGGAATCTCTGGTTTCCTTGCAGAATCTTCCTTGACCAGTTACCTTTCTTCACTCACGATGGATGATCAGAAGGAAGCTGTACAAACAGTTTCTGATCGAATAGCAACTTCTGTCAGTTATAGTGATGCGCAAGACATACTGTCACTGAAGGACTCAATTACTGCTGTATGTAATGCTACACAAGCTGCTGATCGAATACATCAAATGTTCAGGATGCAATCCTTCCAGTGGAAACAGTTGAGAGAGTCCAGTGGTGGTCTGTCTGATGAACATGTTATTTCACTTCTAACTACTAAGACACGCAGGCCATTTCAAAGTGATGGGGTAGCTCATGCTGCTGCAACACAAATCCAGAAAAAATTTCGTGGTTGGAAGAAAAGAAAAGAATTCTTATTGATCCGGCAAAGAATTGTCAAAATTCAGGTTCATTGCTGCTCTTTTCTTTTTCTTTCTTTTCCATCTTTTCCTTGGCAAGGGGTTATGTCATAATCCGGTTGTCTCTATGTGCCTGCCTTACGGTGAAGAATACTTCATCCTGTCATGAAAACCTTAAGTGGTGGCTTTTTGATATAGTGATGTTTTCATAGGCAATTTTTCTCATTGATTGTTTTTATCTTAAATGTAAAATTTAACACTTTAGTTTCAGGATCTGTTGATCTATTATTTACCTCAAGAAATTCGAATTTATTGAGTTCTAATTTTATGGTGTGAAGGCCCATGTCAGAGGACACCAGGTGCGGAAACAGTATAAAACTTTTGTCTGGTCAGTGGGAATTCTGGAGAAAGTTATTTTACGGTGGAGACGTAAAGGGAGTGGTTTGCGAGGATTTCGTCGGGATGCAATTATCAAACCTGACCCACAGTGCACACCCCCAGAAGAGGACGAATATGATTTTCTCAAGGAGGGAAGAAAACAAACTGAAGAAAGGTTTCAGAAGGCACTTACTAGGGTAAAGTCCATGGCTCAGAATCCTGAAGGACGAGGTCAATATCGTAGATTGCTGACATTGGTTCAAGGGATTCAAGAAAATAAGGTATGTGTTGTTTTGATGTAAATTTCTCTTTTAGTAAAGTTCCAATTCAGAAGGCTTCAATGATGTTTAGATATCCATGATCATTCAAACAATCGAGGATACTTTGTTTTGATTGTGAAAACATGTATAAAGAACTGAATTGTTTCAAGATAATCCTTCTACAGGCTTGCAACATGGTTTTAAACAGTACAGAAGAAGTGGCTGTTGCTGATGAAGACTTTCTCGACGTCGACTCTCTTTTGGATGACGACACTTTCATGTCTATTGCATTTGAATAACCTGGCTGGATGTCGAACGTTGTACATAGACAGGCAACTTCGTTGCGCATTTTGGAAGGTGTTTAACTTCATTCTGTCTGTAAATACAATATATCTAACACCTTTAGGTTCTAATGTACTCAGCACTATCTCCTTGTTTCTAGGTAACGTAAAAGAGCAGCCCATTTCTGTTATTCAGGTTAATATATAGTTTTAATATCATAAATTCTCAGTTCAAGGGTTAGAGTAGTATTTATTGGTTGCGAGAGTATTTTGCAAAATCTGTTGAGGGGAATGATGGGCTTTGCTTTGTTAATGGGGCTGGCTAATTATTGTGGAGTTCTGATATTTCATGTAATACGAACATATACTGATTCCTTGTGTGTTTTACTTCGTCCAGATGTGACTTATTACACTCAACCTATATAAAGAGGAGGCTTAGAAAATTCCGGTCAGAGATTTCGTAACGGTTCAATTTTAATCAATTTTGGAAAAATATTAGTATTTTGATTTTTTAAAAAGCAAACCAAATGTCGTAAGTTATCTAACTAAATTGATTTTTACCGGTTTGGATTTGTTCATCGGTTTTTAAAATTTACCGTTCTGAATTTTACTGTTACCATATCCGCATTGTTAAATCTACTGAATTTTATCTGTTCAAATAGATTTCAAGTTTTTTCACCATTTTCAAAACTGTGTTGGGAACTGTATTGGTTCAAAATGAGAAATTAGACATGAACATGTACAAATCGATTGAATCAGATTAAAAAATCAATTAAACTAATTTCCTATTTTTAATATATATTTTTTATTTTTAGAATTTTTTAAATAATTTATTCAATTAAATTCTACAAATTAATTGGATTGATCAGACGATTATCTAATCGGTTCATAGATCTAATTTTGAACATCAGCCTTAATTGAATAAATTTGGAAGAGAAAAATAACACTTTTTGCCCCATTTACTGTAGAAAGAAACAAAGTTCCCCTGCATTGCTAAATTCTCTTTGCCACTTCCGAAATTTTAGTAGCAAAGAAGTTCATGAAATGGATTTACATTGAGAAAAGGAAGTAAAAACAAATTAGTGAATGAATATATATGAATCAAGTCCCTGTGACAGGAAATTTTAGACTATGGATTAAGCATACAGAGTGCAAATGAATGGTTCGACTTTAGTTTTTGTTCATTCATCGGACGAAATAAATGATTTTTGTTTGTTTTTTTTCATTCATCGAACTAAATAAATGATCATGAATAAGATTATGGTTATATTTTCCCGGAGAATATAATCTTTGGAGTTGCAGGTATAATACAAATGCTTTCAGCTCTTCATCTTATTGGGTGGTACTGTTCAGAGACCCGCTTCGGAGGCAATTTTCGAAGAATGAACAGCACCAAAGCTGATGGAAGAATTTCTACGAACTGTCACACCCACAAGAAGGAAAATTAGAAAAAGAAAAAGAATGGGAAAATAGGGTAAGTATTCCTTGAATAAACTGGAAAATATTCATAAAAACTTCACAATATGCTATAAGCTTTCTAGTTTATTCATATCTAGATTTACTATGATCCTAACCTGTGCTTCTATGGACCTAACGTGCTTGTTACAGAAGAGAAATGACACTGATATCTCAGCTCCAAAATAAAGGTTAGATGTTATATTTCTTCTTCTTGGTTGTTTAAGATGATGTTAATGAATAAATGAGTCTTTAAGCAAATAAACTGGTCTAAGATGATTAGAAATCCTTCTAATTGTTGCATGAATAAATGAGTAGCACACCATAAAAATAAAATGTACCATGTAATAGACAAGATTTAGGATTGGATGATCTAGAACATTAAGACCAGCATTCATGTCGGCCGAGAGTGTGGACTGCAAAATAAAACCAAGAGAAGCCATTTTTGTTACATATATGCAAGTTGAATGTAGTATTTACTTCTAAATCGAATAGGGCTCACCACAATGCATCTTATCAAGAAACAAGTACAGCATATTCCTGTTACAAAGCCGACCTGTCATAGAAATAAGGCACTGTTATTGCTAACTTTCAATGCACAAGTCATCTTTAAACAAATGATAAATTCTTTAATGATACAAATTAACATACCTCGAACAGCTTTCTTTGACGACCTCTTGATTCGATAGGGAACCGTCTCAACATGAAGAACAACCTACCGACGAATGAAAAGTGAATAGGTAAGGAACAGAAACTAAAACCCGTCAGAGGGTTGATATCGATTCTTACCTTCCACCATATATCATGAACCCCAATGCAGCACAGAATGATATTACTGCAAAAACAAAAATGAAATGACCAGACATGTCCATTACTTCGGTTCGGTTCTTGTCAGTTTAATGCAAATTAATGGTTTATTGACTCCAATAGCTGATAAAATATAAAGAACTTACCTGAAATGAAGAGTCTACTAAGTTCCACTGCAAGATTGCTTTGACTTAATCTTACTGATATCCATAGGCATGCCTGGTAGCATAGGAAACAAAATAGGCAACCTAAGATGGATTTTCTAGTTAATAGCTCTGATAAGTGATTACATTTTTACTTTTACCTGAGCAAAGTATATAAATCCGTTGATGCTATAGTATGCAGGCCGAAGTTTATTAATGGGAAGACTTCTTGCCTAAACAATAAAAAGAAAAGAAGAATCCCTGAGCGTCCATCCGTAAAGTGATAGTGATTACTTATGTCGAATTACTTTGTAGAAAGGGATATGGTTGTCTACCTGGTGATATATCTCGGCCCAGAAAAGGACAAGCAATGTATATGTTGAGAAAAATAAAAGACCGGGAAGATCCAGAAGCACCATTTCAAGTGCCTGTACAATGGAGCAAATTATAAGCAGGGGTCTAATTCCGAAGAGATAACACATGCTTAAACGATGGAGCAAATCATAATACGGTTCCAACGTACCGCAAACTAATAGGTACGGAGTTATCTATTGTCTCTAATATACTTCAATGATCAACTAGTCTAGTTTCCTATTATTGTAGTGGACTTAAACAATATGAACTCTTAGACATCATATATGTACGTATGCGTGCATGCATGTATCTGTCTATGTATGTATGTACGGATATATGCATTTTTTATTTACGTATAATATGACAGGCTATTCGCGTAATGAACCAGAAATCAGAAATGAGTCCCGGAATAAAAACCGGAGCACAGGTACATTGACTGTAAACAATGATGCATACCTTAGATTTAACGAGAAACACGCTCTTGTAGAAACCGAATAGAACAGCCCTCACTGTTAATATGCAGCAGAAAGTTATTAGCAAAGTAATAAAACAGCTGCTGGCACAACTATGGCAGAAAAAAAACACAACCCTTACGTCCATTCACAATAAAGTTCATCAAGTGGAAAACCTTTTGTGTTGTCCACCCATACTCTGGCACTCTCAATTGAATGCGACATAGTTGTACCTATAAATTGAAGCATTAAGCATTAATCCGTATTGTGCACTCATTACATAGGGCAAGAAACATGAAAGTCGAGCGAAAATAGCAGTGATGGGATTCACATGAATCTCACTAGCATATTATAGATCCAAACATGACAACAATCCATAAGATTATAATTGCAAACAACATAAAGACTAACACTACAGTCCCTAGGAGTTATTGAATCCCTCTTCATTTTTTGAATTAATTCTCAGAAGTTACTCAAATTCTTTATTTTCACTAAAGTATCCGACACTTTACGACACTCCAAATATATGAAAAAACCTTAATAAAATTGCGAGTAAGATGAATCAAACACATATCCATACCAAGCATCCATCTCAAATCCATGTAACATAATTTCCCCCTACAAGGCTAAAGAAGAGGCACCTAAGCACTTGTTGCCTATAGGAAACGATAGCGAAAAAAGTTAAATTTTCAGGGTAATGCAATGAGCTAACATACAAATAGGTACCTTAATGTGATCCCAGAATCACCAATCAATATAATTATAATTTCAACAATTATATATTTGATTTGATTGAAGATTCAAGATTACAAAAAATATTACATGCATGCATGCATGCATGATAAAAGAAATACACCCACAATAATGGCTTTTTAAAGTTCCATTTTAAATCACATTATTTTTCCTTCCAATTCCAGTTCTTTATCTGCAAAATAGACATGAAAATGAAGCTAAGTAAAAACAGAATATTACCAGGGCAACAATGGAAACCACAGCATAGGAAGCAGATAATAAATGGAAAATGAATCTCTGCCATTCCTTAGATTCATCAATCTCATCCCACCAATCAAACATTATTCTTCCATCTTTAAACAAGAGTTTGTCAGTTAAAACAAAACCCTTTACTCTCACCATTTGAGCTCTGCAAAACAACGAGAGATCAATGGACACAAAAAACAGCAAAAAGAAAAAAAAAAGGATCAAAAAGAGAGAAAAGAACCCAATAGAAAAAAGTTTATAGAAAGGGAGAGAAAGATCAATGAGAAAATGGGGGGGAGGGGGACACGTGGAGAGAAATGAAGGAAAAGAAAACACAGAGAAATAATGGAAGATGGGCAACGTGTGGAAAAAAAAAGGACAACGGCCGAAACATAGTTGGTGGCATATTCGTTGATTTCGCAACAGACAATGCTTTGCTTTTGCTTTGGTAATGGCTACAAAAACTTATAAACTGTGATTAAATCGATGCTAAAGCTAAAGCTAACCAGATATCGTTGTTTTTCTGCTTGACTTTTCTTTTTATACATTCCCTTTTTTTTCAAACTTAAGATGGCAGCCATGGCCATAACCTTAACCCTTTATAGAGTTTTTTTCTTTTCATATAAAAATGGGGTTTCTTTCATGAAAACCTTTGGGTTTTTCTTTCTTAGCTGCAAACATGAAGAAAGTCTGTGATTAAGTTCGTTTAAATTGAATTTATTGTTGGGGTAGTGATAAGGAATAGTACACTATGATAAAAAAAACAATAAAATAATATAAAAATATTAAAAAAAAACATGTTAAAATGGTGGATCGTGCAGGGATGAGACAGGTTTTATGGTACTAACAGAGAAAGAAGTAAAAGGCGACATGGGAATCTTTTGAAGTTGTGCCTCAGGATTTTATACATCAAATCGATGTTGTTTTAGCAAGGGAATAAATATTGGAGAGGGGAATGAAGTTATGTGAGATCAAACCCAAGCATTTGTAATAATAATATCCTTTTGTTTTGTTGTACTTCTATTTTGTTAAATTACTTCGTTGGTATGTTGCAGGCTAATTTAATTGGTTAGAACTGCTACGAAGGCCACTTCATGAGCAGTGTTTTTTTTTTTTTTTGGTTTGTAGGTGATGTTTGTGTGATCCGAAATTTCTGTAGGGGAAAGAGTATATGAATATGGAATGACTGAGTAAATGTCTTTTCATTGTCGGGTCAAGTTTTTTTAGTTCGTGTTTAAATATAATATTAATATATTTTATATTGATTTAAATTTAGATAAATTTAAATTATAAACTAAAAATATTTTTTAAATTCACTCATATTTGTAAGTGTTTAATTTAAAATCATTTTCAACTCTTCCATATTATTTTTAAAAAAATATATTTATATTACTTTTAGTTTAATGTTTATTAAATTTATATGCATTTTCATTTACTAATATTTTATATAAATATAATTTAATATTTTCTAATATATATATATATAATACAAACTTAAAAAGTGGGTTAGGTTGGACTAAGCCTAAACCTAACCCATATTTTAAACGAGCTTTTTTTTTTAGCCTAAACTTATTTTTCAAGTTTAATATTTTTGTTCAAACCATTGCAAATTTCAAGCCAACCTTTAGGCTTGGACAGATAGCTCAACTCATAAATATGTCTATATGTAACTGGATAAAGAAAATTACTACATGTTTATTTAATATTCCTTTTATGATTTTTGCATGAAAGGCAAATTGTAAAAACAAATATTAACTTTGTGATTTAGGTTTAACTAATGATAAGTTGCATTATATGGTTGAGTTATAATGCTATAAGACAACTTATATTAATTTGCAATCTAAACTATTGATCATAGACATCAAATTGAGCAAATGATTCATGTTAAGACTATTATGTTATCTATAAGTCTAATTAAGGAGATAACTTGTCTTGACTATTAGAGTTGGATTGACTCCCAAAATAGATATATAGATGTGATTGTCTAAACTAGTAATACATTACTATAAGATACTACTTGTATTGTTTATGGTGTAACTTACCTAAATCATGAATAAGTAAATAATCACGCGTGTAACTTTTGTATTTTGATATTTGAAAACATTTACTCTCATGGTAATGGGTCAAAAATTGATATGTTGAGTTTAAGGCTCATGCATGACATAACTTCATTCACAATAATGGAATCATAGCTCGAGTTAAAAAAGTTAATATGAATTATTTGGAGTATTTTTAAAAATTAAGATCAAACTGTAAACACTTTTGTACCTATTATATGAAGGATTTGGCTTTGATATGTTAAAAAAAAAGCACAATGTCATTAAAATTTATGAGGATTTATTTAAAATGTCAAATTTTAAGCAATTCAAACAATAGACATACACGTATTTATAATTTGACCCATATATTTTAAATATATTTCACACCAAATTTGAAATGATATTCAACGACAAAGCTAGTGGAGATGTTTATATAAGGATTTGGTTATAGGATATCGATACTTTGAGGAATTTGATTAAAACTTTTTGAAGCCTAGGGATCGATTTCAAACTTGGATCATAGTTCGAGGACATAACTCAAAAAACAAACAAAGTCTATAAAATCAATTTAATTTTATATTAATATAAAAATTTTGATGCATAGACAATCTACGCTATCAATAAATCAAATGAAGATACATTATCGTAAATTTTTAAAACTAAATTTTCTAATTTTATTTTTAAAGTTGTGTCATCAACTTATTCATGGACGATGCATAAAAATATAAATCATCAATGTTTCACTCCTATAAAGTCTACTATCATCTTTTGTTTCCGTAGAGGTATGGCTCTCACTTTTACCTTCTTTAATCACATCTGCCCAGAATAATAAGAAAAATGAGAAGATAAATAGTACCCGTTTTCCAAAATGCGGTTTTTATAGTACACTGTTCATCAGTGGATAGGCAATTAGGTGAAGCCAGAGCCGGCCCTGGGCCAGGGCAGGTGGGGCCCCTGACCAGGGCCCAACAGAATTTATTAAATTTTATTAAAAAATTCAGTTGAGGGCCTTTTTTCCAGAAGAAGAAGAAATGGGGCCCATTTTTTTAAAAAAATTTATTAAATTGTAAGGATTAAATTTGCAATTATACAAATTGCATTTAGAGTGGACGGCATCATGCTTCCCTATGTATTATTAAATTGAATTTTTTTTAGTTAGTGGAAGGAATAATATCATAAAAAAATAAAAAATCATAGTGATTGATAGGTTTTTATTATATTTTAATATTTATGTATTATAATTAATTGATATAAAAATAAAATGAGAAAAAGATGAGAAGTGTTCATCTTCTTTTCCCCAAATGACCGAAACACAGCCAAAGAAAAAAAGAAAGGAAAGGTTAGTTTCATTCGGCCACATTTGAGCTTGATTAAGGTAAAATTTAGCTTGATTTTTGATAATTCTTACATTTTTGAGATAGTTGTGGTGAGCTTTATTTAGCCCATGTTGTAATTTGTAATTTGGTTATGGTTTCATGAGATGCCATTGAAGGAAACTTGATGTTCTTGTTGATTAAGGATGAAATATTGATGACAGATGATAGTTTAGTAAATTTTGTTCTTGAACCTTTGATGAAATTAAGTGAATTAAAATATGATGTTAAAATAAATAGTTGAAAGGACTAAATAACAAGAAAAATGGAAGAAATGAGTTGATATAGGGACTAGGGATATTCGGCCATTAATAGGTGTTGTGAAATTCTTAATATTTTGCGTGATAATATTTTTGAAAATATTTTTGGATTTTTAATTGACTCAACAAGGTTGAAGTCTTTAGAAAGTAATAGATTAAGAGATTGTTGCAATAACTTCAAAGATACATTTTTTCATAATAATTTGTCAGATGTTGATGCTGATGACCTTTATTCTTAAATGAAGTGTTACAAATGACTTTACCAAATGAGTCAATGACAGCAATTGATATTCTTGAATTTGTCAAAAATGCAGATTGTTATCCTAACGTTTCCATTGTATATCGAATCCCATTGACGATGCCTGTGACAGTAGCTTCCGCAAAAAGAAGTTTTTCGAAGTTGAAATTATTGAAAAATTACTTGAGAGCAACAATATCGCAGGAGAGATTAAATGGTCTAGCAATCTTATCTATTGAGAGAAACATGTTAGATAAAATTGATGTAGATATGATCATAAATGACTTTGCATCAAGAAATGCTCGAAGGAAATGCTTTTTATAAGTATAATATGTATCTTTCATATACATTTTTTAAATTTATGTGGGATGTAACAAATTTTTATATCTTTTTATATGACTTAGTATTTCAAAGAAGTGCTTTAGGGCCCTTTTTTTCACTTCGCCCCGGGCCAAAGAAAATTCAGGAACCGTCCTGGGTGAAGCTGATGTCACCTTTTCTTCAGGAAGAGAAGTTTCAGCATTTTGGTCAGCATGGTTGCTGGATGAAGTTGTCTGATCCAAAACTGGGGTGGACTTGTCCTCCTTGAGGCTTTTGTTTTCTGAATTTTCGACATTCTAGCATCCTGATGACCGGCATCATTGACAACACTGCCAAACTCTTAACTCACATCAGATATAAGAGCCACAAAGTGGCAAGGAGATATAAGCTTGAAAAAAGGTTTACATACCTCTCAGAACCAGTTTGTTCCTTCTTCTCAACCGGTGGATCTTCCAAAATAAAGCAGTTCCTTGCAGCCAGTTGAATGTTGGGAGAACTACCTTTCGGCTTTCAGTGAAGTCTGCGCTGAAAACACAGTCGGATGAGAAGCAGAAGATGCCATATAAATTCATTTTTTAAAGGTAGAATTCCCTCTTGCTCTCTTAGGAACATAAAACTGAATATAACATGCATACGTAGATACAGAATGCATATATCAATTCCACCCCAACAGATATAATTGGTGCAGTTATTCTCTTTCATAGTGCACTCAATATTTTGAGGTTAAGACTTATTAGTCAAGTCACAATTAACGAACCAATACTTCCTGCCTTGCATCCAAGTCGCCAACTTCAATATCTGGCAGATCTTTCGACTCAATTTGTACACTCGGATTTGCATGAAATTTCTTCATAATCTTATTACGTCTCCAAGTACACATCAGGGCATTTTTAATAGTAAAATTTGACCTTTGAATTATGGAAAAAAAACCCCTACAGCTATACGATGGTTGAATGAACAAACTCCAGTTGTAACAGGTGAAAGTATAAACTACATTTATGTTATTTCATAATTTCAAACAGTAAAAAGTCTCGGTTCTATATAACATATTATTAAGCAAATCCCGGCCCTAATCGAGAAGTAGCCATATTTGCATTTGATTATGTATGTAATGTATCATTTTCTTATTAATTATTAATATGTAATTCATTCATTATAATAATATTTTCGATGACATTGCTTTTATGTCTCTAAACAAAAGAGACTAATGAGAGCAAAATGTTTCATCCTATGGTTTGAACTAGTCCTTATAACGTTAGGGGAGGCAGCAACATTTAGTTTGTCTTGTTCCACTTAGATTCAAAAATATTCTCACTCTTGAGCTTCATAAAATATTGAAGTGTGAGAAGACTGTTCGACTCGGCTTGATAACTTGATCCGGTAATACGAGCCACGTTTAATGTTTGAGCTATTTTCTCTAACTCGCCTAGCAGCCCAAAAACTTGAAGGTGTGCTTGAGGTCGAAAACGTTGTAGCCGAAGAAATAACCCAATTGATCCACGAATGAGTGAAGATGCAAAGGCAGTCCACTTTGAGTAAGAATCTTTATCATAAATCCGAAGTCATAAGCACCGTGAAAAGTAATCCAAGTAATACTTTTCAGATCATAGCAATTGAAAACTAAGCCGTAATCCCAAAGCTTCTTTGCAGAATCTTTAGAATCAATCCCCTTCTCTTCATTCTTCTCAAAATCTATCCCTTGACATTTGAGCAGCTCAATCGAATTGCTAGCATAGCGGTCTCGGTTAATATCGAAATCTCTGAAATTAAATTCCCAAATGTAAGAAAAGGGAGAATCAAAGTCCAGTAAATTACTCCGAGCATCTGAAAGACTCAAGCCGAGCTGAATAATTTGAAGCGCGTCAACATTTGACTTCTTATAGTGACAATTGGTAACCAGATTGCCTTCACGGATCACTTGTTTATTGGGTTGAAATATCGTCCCCGGAAATTCAATATCTCTAGATACAAAAGAATACCTCAAAATTGCTGCCTTAATCAATGAAAATTCACTGTCCAAATCTTCAGCAAAAACCCGTCTCACAACGGTTGACTTATTGCCAAAAATCGACATCGTTGGTCACAATAATCTCTTCTTTCTCTGTTTTGTAGTGTTTCGTTATTGTCTCTGCTGAGTGCAGACTTTAAGAACTTTTTTGTGCGGACTTTAAGAATTGTTCTAAAGCTTGTTTATTGAATATGTATAATTTCACTCAATTGAGTTAAGATTGTATATAAGCCCAGAGTTAATCCCACTTCAATTAGTATTTATATAAAATTTTCTTTTTAATATTTCATTTAATCCCACCTCAAATAGGATTTATCTTTTAGTTTTTCATTTAATCCACCTCAATCAGGATTTATCTTTTTATTATTTCATTTAATCCCGCCTCAAAATTTAGTATCTCAATAATTAATGCCATTTACAGTTTTTGCTGCAACTCAGATGTTGGTAGCCGGAGGCAAGGGCTCCCAGGTTTCTAATTATTAATTCATCAGTAGCCATAGTTGCAAGGAATGTCAAATGTGATGTCTTTTCTCCTTTTCTTTTCTTGTCTTCCTTTCAAACATTCTTTTGTGATGAGCTTCAAAGAGATACTTGCAATTGGGGGTTGGCAATTACACCTCTCATCATATTTATAACCTTGAATTACTCTATAATTTAAATATTTTCCATAAAATATTACATGTGAATGTAACATTTTAAAATAAAAAATAATATTTTAATTAACTTGAATTTGATATAAATTTAACTGTGTTGATAATTAAACTTAAAATGTAGGACTAAATTTTTTAAAATAAAAATAAAGAGACTAAATTCTAAATATAAAGAATAAAAATATTCACAATTTAAAAGAAAATATTTTCAAATATGGATGTCTTAAATGATAGTTAGTTATTCCCGATCGAATTCTGATGGGGGCAGAAGAAGAGTTTATCGATATGTTGGTGAAGGGAGGAAAAGGGAGAGAGGAGTTGGAGGTTCTGGCAAAGGATCTCCCACTAGGGGAGAATGCATCCGTTAGCACCTGCTCACATGTTGCTTTGATAAACAAATATTTGTTATCTATTTTAGGCTCTTATTCACTCGTATTTGCATTGTTATGAGTAATTTTTAATTAGTTTTAAATCTCTTAGATTGTTGTAAAATGAATCTTTGCTAATTTTTAATGTTTTAAAGTTATTTTTAGTACTTGGATTACAGTAACTCGTTGGAGATTTATTTAATGTTAAGTTGATTTAGTTTTATTTATTTCTCTTTCATTATGCTTATTCTCATATATTTTATGCTAAGCTAAATTGTTTATATATATATATGGTCGAGAGATTCATAGATTGATAGTTTAATAATTGAAATACAATTAAAATCTGATATGGTTACGGTTAGTTTTCTTAATTTATGTAAATATTGTTAATTTTAAACGACAAATAGTTTAGTGGAAGTTCAAGAAAAAATGAGTTTTCAAATCAAAGGTTAACCAAGATTGGACGACCATGATAGTCAAATTCAAAGTTGATAATTGTAGTATACCACTTGGGGGAGATTAAGAAGGTGCGCGGTAGAGATATTTGTGATTTTTAAGCACTTGGCTTAAATTTGGAGATGCATTCGTGTCATAAATTCTAAATTAAGATTAGTTCAACATAGATCGTTAATTAACTACTACATTCATAGAAGGTGTTTATTGTTCTATTTATTTTTTACCTTGTATTAATAACAGTTGAGTTAATTAGTTCAAGTCAGCTGCTCACTTTTCTATAGATTTAATTCTTAAAATACTTTCTTAATGAATTTACTTCGTTGTAATTATTATTACACAATAATATTGTGCACTTACCGTTATTATATAAGTATGAATTACACATAATTAAATTAGTATAATTTAAACATGTTGGATACATAATTTGACCATTAAATTCAACTTGAGAACCTAATTCCTAACAAAATTCCATAGACTTTTGTTTGGAAAGGAAATTATGGTTGCAAGACACCTGGAATCTAAGGCCAAAAACAATCTTCTTCTTCTTCTTTTTCTAAATTAGAAAAGTGACACAAAATACTATATTATCCTGAGTTATCTTCTTTTCCTTTCCAAACATTCATAACCAACATATTTCAACATGCATATATTATATAATCATTTTAATATATTTTCATATTCTATACTTTTATTGGAATCTTGAATATTATAATTTATAAATATTATAATATACTCTTGAGACGTAGATAAGAAAATTCCTGTTTATGGTAAAAAAAAACTAACATTATGTTTGGTTCGCTGTAATAGAATAGAGATGTAATTAATTGATTATAATTGATCTTTTTGACATAATATGAATAACTACTTATAACCCTTCTCTAACTCATAAATAGGAGGATAATGCGCTTCATCGCACTCAAACACACGTCTTCTGTAATCGAACAAAGATTCAATCAACAACAAATCTTACATTATACAATAAATGAAATAATAAAAGAAAGTTTATTTCTCTATATTAGAATCTCATTTTGTGGAAGTTGGATAAGATTTTAATTTAGATTTAATTTTTATATATTTTTAAATTATTTAATCTGATCTTATTTTGTAATATTGATTTTGATTGTCATTATTTAAATATATTAATTTTTGTAATTGTACTTATCATCTCTTATAAAAATATTCCTTCGGAAATAGTTATTAAAATAAGTAACAAGAATTCAAGTATTTAATAGATAATATTATTAGGGTTAGTCAAGATTAGCCCAAAAATGGATATTTGATACCCTCGAAGTAATGGTCCTTACTTTGAATATCGCCTGTTATCATTGTTGGATATTTAATGTATAATTATAATTGTTGACAAAAACATATACCCAATACATTAAATATTTAAAAATTTTAGAAACGACCATAAATTTCGAAATTTTAATTTTCATGAATGAAAAAAAAAACCAGTTCTTTCATGTACATTTCACGAAATTCAGTGCAAGAAGCTTACATGCGACCATTATCCAGTCTGGTTCTATATGAACCAAGTTGATTTGACTAGAAATCTAGCAGACCACGACAAATCTTATCTACAAACAGGATCCAAGATATTTATTCCACCGAAGGAAAACAAAACAAAAAAAAAACTGAATCTGGTTCTGCACTAAAAATTTTCTTGCAGGGATCGAATAAATGATGAGACTTATAATTTTAGCTTACCCATCAATTCTTTTTACTGTTTCCCTTCCACCTTTAAATAAAGCCTTGAAAATTCTTCATTTTTATTAGACACATACACATCGACCCATTTTAGCAGTATATCCATTCCACCCACAATGGCGAGAAGAGAACGATGCAATGGATGTAAGCTATATCTGATGGTTCCACCAGAAGCACAGTCCATTCGTTGTGCTGTGTGCCATACCATTACCAATACCAACAACGCAGCCATTGCTCGTTGGGGTCATGTCCATGACTCGTTGATAGGGCCAAGGCGGACCAGGTTTACTTGTTTTTTATCAGTCTTTTTACATTTTATGTTGTTGCTGTTCGGTATGTGTTTTTTTTCTTTTTTGACAGTTTTTTTTTTGTTATGAAAAGCCCTCATGGATCAGGGACGCATGCATTTCCCTACGTATATGGTCCTCATCAGCGACCTCCGCAACCAAGGCCTCCATTATCGCCTGTTTCGGTGCATGGGAGGAAAAGAGCATTGCTTTGCGGATTGAATTACTATGGCAAACCTTATGGACTTAAAGGAAGCATCAATGATGTCAAGTGTATGAGGTATCTTCTTGTTGAGAAACTGGGGTTTCCTATTGACTCCATTCTCATGCTTACAGGTGCTGTGTATATATATATTTTTCACCTTGTAAATCACTTTAAACTCGAAGTTTAGTTCGGTTGATTTAGATGATATACATCAAGTTCGAATTTTAGTCTCTGTCGGAACCTTTTATTTATGTTATCTTTGCTTCAATTGATCTGCAGAAGATGAGAAAGACCCTTACAAGATCCCAACAAAACAGAACATCAGGAAAGGCCTGAAATGGCTGGTCTATGGCTGCCAGCCAGGGGACTCGTTAGTGTTTCACTTCTCTGGCCATGGTGATCGGCAAATTGATTATGACAACGACGAGGTCGATGGATTTGACGAAGCCTTATGTCCTCTAGATCACGACACCGAAGGGAAAATCATCGATGATGAAATCAATGCCACCATTGTTAGGCCACTGCCTCGAGGAGCCATGTTGCATGCCATCATCGATGCCTGCCACAGCGGAACCATTCTCGATCTGCCTTTCGTTTGCAGGATGAATAAGTCAGTCCATTAGTCTTCTTTTTTTTTTTTTTTTTTTTTTTACATTGATACCATTAGTCATTTCAATGAATCTTTAATTGTCTCCCATCATTTTTTGTTTTGAATTATGCAGGGAAGGGTTCTATATATGGGAAGATCAAAGAAAACCTTCCTTTTACAAGGGTACAAGTGGAGGATTAGCCTACTGTTTTAGTGCTTGTGATGATAATCAAGTTTCTGCAGATACCACTGTGAGTATAATGATTTTGAGGTTATGCCTTGATGCATCAACATAAACCAATAACATTAGATAATTTGAATTGGTTTCTCTGTAGGCTTTCACCAAAACCAGTACCAGGACCGGTGCCATGACGTTTAGCTTCATCCAAGCTGTGGAAAACGAGCCTGGATTGACGTACGGCCGCTTGCTTAATGCGATGCGCAATGCAATTCGCGATGCTAAAGCCGGTTTACGCCTATCTGGTCCTATTGCAACTCTGGTTAACAAAGTTTTCTTTGGATCAACATCACAGGAGCCACAGCTATCTTCATCATATACATTTGACATTTACTCAAAGCGGTTTGTGCTCTAGTAGCTTCCCTTCTTCCAAAATTGCCTACAACAACGATTTGGCTTTACGGTCATCGTCTGTATATTCGTGTTCATGTTATAACCGTGTTTAAGATAAATATATGTATGTATTTTCTCAGACTATAAACTTATTTTGTACAAATAGTGTTGTGTATATTTATGAACTTTTCTTAGACGCTGTTGCTATATGCTTCCCTTGTATAATGAAACCTGTTGCAATAGAGGACTACATGAACTTGCTGAGCCTTTTCCAAATTTTTCTTTATGAATATATTCGGATAATGACTAAAATAATAGACTTATACTAGGAACAATTGTTTAAATGTTCATATCCGTATAGGCAACCAACTTAATGTATTGTATTACACAAGAAATTCTTTCTGGTGAATATATCTTCAATGGAGTATCAAGAGTTTCCGAGAATTGGTACACCAGCGGCAATACAAGGCATGAAGGTTGGGCCAGTCGGAGGATGAGCAATATGCGAAGTGGTGGAGCCACAGGCTGAGTACTTGCTCTTGCTCCTTGTGGTCTAGTAGTTCTATGGTCTCTTCCAAGACCTTCTCTAGCTCAGCTTTTTCGTTTATGCTGAGCACTGGCATGTCGGTGCCATTGCTACCCCTGCAAAGCAATGGCAACCATGACGTTAGCATCTTCATCTTTGTTTGCCTGCGGCTCTCTTCATAGAATTCTTCAGTCTCATCCAGTGCCATCTCCATATCCCTAGCTTGTTTGAACAAGAATGCTGCATTTTTTTAATAATTAAGCAATAAGTAAGAATATCAATCTTGTATTTTCAACAATTAGTATATATATGGATAAATCCAAGAGAATCGTTTAATACTGAAACATGTTTCTGTTGAACATAAATGACAGGCAATTAGAGACTTTCTTTTGAGTCCTTATCCTTTTGAAGAAAGATTAGAATGGAAACTCTGCAAATGGGCGGATCAAAGATCTTTACTGTCATTATTTAACTAATGAGTAGAATTGGCATCAGTTGCAGATGTTTTGAAACATAGTGAAAAGGAGAAACTTTCTATTAAACATGATTGCTCACGAGACTACATATTCAACAATTTTTCTTATAAAAATAGAAAAGGTTTGGTTATAAAGGCAAATACTAACCAAAGTCCTAATGAACAGTCTGTCAAACCTCATTTGCAACATCATTGCACTATAAGCAATAACAGAACTCAGGAGACTATAAGCAAGCCACATTAATTGCTGGTTTAAGACCTTAAATGTTATATTTCCTTGATAATAATTTGTATTGATCTTACTATATAGGCTTAAAAGTTAAGGATAGGCAGTGTCATCTCCACCTTGGGACGGACTCGCAAATGTGAAATTCCATACCTAACAAGTGAAATCACAACAATCATAAATTACTCTAATTTCTATGTTAAGAATGAAAGATACTTTGATACAGTACTGCAAACTCCTAGGAACGAGAATGTCATTCAAAAAAGGAACGTGTAGGGAAAAGACGAGAACGTAAGTTCCAACAGATGAGAAAAAAGTGGAGCATTGCAACTCAAAGAAATTGTGGGAAGAGCTAATTAGGACAAACGAAAGATTGTTGAAACGAAAACAACATTAACAGGGTTCTAACTTGGCACAAAAAAAAAAAAAAAAAAAAAACCCAACGCCAGAAAGAATTAAGTCCCTTCTTGAATAATAATACCTCTTCAACCCTAAGCACTTTTCAGCCAACAAAAGAAGTTAAAAAAAAAAAACTAAGAATTGATTAATTAGGCTAAAGGACTAGAGTTTTTAGAAGTATTTCATCACCATTTTTGGCAACCATTTTTTTAAATCTATCTTTATAAACAGATAAAACTTCAGCAACAAAAATCCTCAAAGCTGCAGTTCATACAGAATCAGGCAATCACTTGAAGTTGAAGTTAAAAGCCGAATTTCATGAATTAAAGGCTAAACATTTTTGTTAATTGGCATTCTTATTCAAATCTACATAAAAATGGGAGTTATTAAATAGATTATAAATTAATGGTTTCTCATATCAAGGATTGTATGAAATCGACCCGAATTTAACTCCCTATAATAAAATGGCAAACCCCCTTTGAAACTTCAGCACAAATCAATAACGAAAGATACCCAATTCAACAGTAGTATATAAGAAGGGGAAAAAAAACCCTAATTCACCAATTTGAGAAAAAGTTAACGATTTAACAAAGGAAGAAGAAAGGGGAAACATACTCGAAACCTTAACCAGGGAACCTTGAAGGCGTGCCCCAGCCAAAAGAGAAAGCGAAGCCAGATTTGAAGCCGATGCCCACCTCTCAACAGCCTCTTCCCCAAACCCACAATCAACCAACTTCTGCGCCAACCAAAGAAGCTCAGCAGCCAGCTTCTCAGCCGAATTCCCTGACCGGTTCACATCCTCCCTCACACCTCCACTCCCTTCCCTAGCCCAAACCCCATCCCCAACAGACCGAACCACCCGTAAAGCCCTTTTCACCCAATACTGAACCGGAGCAGGTCCAGCACCATCATGACCGATCCTATCTTGCCCCAACTCAACCATAGCAGCCTCAAGATAAGAAAGAGTCCTCGAAAAAGCCGAAGACAAAACCGCCCGGTTCACTTCACGTAAACCCTCAGCATCTTCCCTACGGTTCTCTTCTATAAGTCCTTCAGCTAAAGACCGAACGATGGCGTACTTCCTCGAACTAACAGGAATGTCATTAACAATCGATAGTACCTGCGAAAGGGCCCGAGCTATCTCGGAATCGCTGACCCCAGAACCAATCAAATAGCGATCGTTGCTTTTGGGAGGATTAAACGTATAAACATGCGACTGGGATTTAGGGGGTAAATCGGAAAGGAAAAGAAAAGAAAGTAAACGAAGAAAGAAGAGAAAGGAAGTGATGAGAACATAACGAATGATTTCAAAGGGCTTGAATTTCTCAGCTAAGTTGATGAACAATTTGTCAGCATAAATAAAAACAGAAGAAGCCATCGACCGGAGGAGTAATGGGGATATGGTAGATGGCAAGTTCTCCATCATGTCCATCTCCACCTCCATGATCGCTTAATTTTATCTTTTTCCTTTGAATTTCTTTTTGGGATTGAGTTTTTGAATAAATGGAAAGAATTTCCAGAGGAAGAAGGAACAAACAAATAGAGAGGGGTCTGAAGTTTTGGGTTTTTGTTTTTTGTTCGAAAAATGCGTTAATTAGTATGGGATCTTTTGGTGCCGTGGGAACCGAAAACAGATGGTTTTCTTCAGTTTTGGTCGCTACTTTTCATGGGTTAACGGCTTTATCACGAACCCAATTTTGTTTCAAGTTACCAACACTGTTATTTTTCTAAAGGTTAAAATATACGATAGATTCCTCTGTTCTTCATAAATTTAGAATTTAACCTTATACTTTTATTTTTAACAATTTAATCTTTTTATTTTTTAAATTTCAGTATTTAGATCCAATTTTTAAATTCTTTTGTTAGATTAGTTGGTGTGACATTTTAAAATTTAAAAAGTAATACTCACTTTGTAGTAATAAAATTAAAAAAAATAACGTTATATTAGACCTAAATTTAATAAAATAATTTTTATAATGTTAATAATTAAACTCTATAAAGTAAGACTACATTTTTATAATAAAAAAAATTAAATTCTAAAATTACGAAAAATAGAAAGTTTGAGTATTTTTCAACTTTTTCTAAAATATATATTTAGAAAAATTAAAATAAAAGGAGAAAATAATTTTTAAAAAATAACAACATCATTGCAAAGATGGAAAGAGTTGGAATGAGACAATCTCCATCCACCCCACTTGCATAGCACGTTCTACATTTAAGGAGTTCAACGAATCTTGTATGTAAGATTATAACTTTGGAAAACCCGACTCTGGACATCCCAATTAAGTGATAATTTAAACTATTAAGATTCTCCTCCATCCATCACCATCTCAATAAAACCTTACATTCACAGAAAATATTCATAATTCCTCAAAATCAAACAGATATTAATAATTAATATAATGCTTAATATATTATTTTATACTTGAGTTTAACACTTTCTTTAAGGTATTTTAAAATTAACTTTGTTAATACCGATAAATATGTATTTTTCATGGTTTTGATCCGATTGATGATTTTTAATTTAGGTTTAAGATTGATTTAATAAAATTAATTAATTATATATTTCATCAAATCAAATTTAGAAATCCAAATTAGGTACCCAAATGACAAAAAATAACATAGATGCCAAATTCTGTATTAAGTTTTAATATTATTAAATTTAAAAGAAAAAAACGAAATTAAATGGCTGTAAAGGAGCTTTCAAGTTCCTCCTTTGCTTTGCAAACAATTCGTATTTCTTAATTTTAATCTCTAAATTCAAAAGAAATGCCATTTTTTTCTACGGTGCAATTTTTGCGGTTCTTGTGAAGCACAAATTAAGAAAAAAAAAAACCAATAAATCGAACTTTTACTATTTGAAAATCGATTTTCTGAAGGGAAAAAAAGAAAAAGAATTCTCCTTGATCTCTAAACTTTTGGTATTCTAAATATATTTTATAATATTTGATTTTTCACACTTTTTTCCAACAATTACTAAACAATCAAAAACTATTAACTAGCATTATTTTTCACCATATAAGAAACTTTTTAACCCCCACTTTTTTTTCCTTTTTCCTATTCAACATAAATGCTAAACTGGCAGTTGAATAACTTTTAATTGTATTGGTGTCTCAACAAGATTGCATAGGTCGAACATATACTGATTACACACAAACAATGTGTCGAAGGAAAAGAAATTGCGGCCAAAAACTGCACCAGCAGCACCCTCTAACCAACATGCTTTTACTTTGATTTTCAGTTTACCGAAGGTTCGGGTAAATTGCACAAAGATTGCGCCTATCTTCGATCAACCTTGTTTCGTATTTGTTAGACAAGAAGCGAAGCAGTGAAGAGCAGTATCAACTAACCAGTTTTCGTAGTCTTTTTTCTGCGAGGTTGGCTACTTTATTTTGAGGCTCTAGAACCAATGCGTGTTTGAAATCTGCAAATGCCAAACCAAGAAACCACTCAAGAGTTTAGCAAAATCGAAACTGCTTAAGATGAGCGGTATGATGCATAGTGTTGAATTTGTAAACTTTTAAAATACAAATAGATCATGCTGGGGGTAAAGGAAAATTATTGTTCTAAGATCGAGGGGGCGATAGGATTACAGAGTGAAACATGCATCAACTATTAAACTATTTCATCTCTCTCACACTTATGACAGATTTGAACACTGTATTCATCTTCAAGGGCCTTCAACTATTAAACTATTTCATCAATTATTGAAGTATTCTCACCTTCAAGGGCCTCTTTATAACAGAGTAGTGAGTCTCTGGCTGTCCCACGTCTCAGATATGCCTTCACATTCTGCAGAGAAGTATTAGTTGACTAATAGTATCACTCGAGTACAACAGCTTTGTTCTCATGTGTGCATACGTATTCCAAAGTTCCAACATTTCAACTTTAAAAAAAAAAAATTGATATTTCATTACCTTTTTGTCAAGTGATATTGCCTTATTGCAGTCCTCTTCAGCTTGCTGAAAGCTGCATTTTCAAAAGTCAGATCCCTTCGGAAGTATGTGAATGTGAAACAATGCAATGAAATTGGTAGCAACAACTATTAGAGACAGCATACCATCCTAGTTCCAAGTAAGCTGCTGCCCGGTTGTTATAGTATGTCGCATTTGTCCCATTTAACTTAATAGCTTCAGTGTAATAATTAACTGCCTTGTTCCATTGCTTTCCCTTAAAAGCAGCATTTCCCTGAAATGGAACTTGTCATTAAAAGCCTTATAACGGCAGACCTTTCTGTGAATTATAACTCACAGCAAACCAAACATACTACTTTAAATTATAACAAGTACTAACGTTGCAGACACTGAAACTAAAAATAATGTTCACTAGCATTTAACAGAGAAAATACTACTTTTGATCCTGATCACACTCGCTCTTAATGACTTTAAGAACAAAATGGCATACCATATAAACATGAGGGGCTTGGATGCTACATTACTTAGAAATGTTGCAACATAAAGAAGCAGAAGTTGAGCAAATAATTAAGAGAGAATAGCAGTTATCCATCGTTCTTTACAGGTATAATAACTTAGCCATCTAAATAACAAGCATTCTTCCCACTTTTCTTGTCAAGATGATTGTAAGAACTCATCAATTAACATGCCATTTAATAAACAACTTATAATCTAACAAGGTGCAAACTTACTCCCAACAATAATAAACCCCGTGGCATCATTCACATTTGCAGAAATTTCATTAGGCAAATCAAACCATTCAGATATCGGGAGATGTAAGAGGAGGGAAAACCTTTTCCTTCAACAGTTCAGAAGCATCCATATTACCATTGAGATCAGGCAATGGTGCCGAATTGGATGCTATGCTGACTTGTTCTTGCAGAGAAGCATACATGTCCAAAACTGTATCAAGAAGAAATTTGTCTGCTCCATGGTATGTGACAAATGAAACAGAAATAGGACAACCATCATGCTCTCCTAATGGAACAGAAACCTGGGAGGAGATGTAAGGTTAAATAAATGTCTGATATCCAGGTTACAAACAACATACAAGATTGAAAACTTAAGCCTTGTGACAGCAAAAGCCACCTGACAGCACCCTGACATGCTAGCAACACTCAATAAAGCACATGCTCTATCATGAAACTCGGTGGAACTCCCTTTCTTAAGCTTTAGTGGAGGATCTGCAATCGTGGGAATAACTAATATCCCATCATCCTGAAACAAATAGGACAACTTAATTAACTGACATCATCCAATTCCAGGCCATCCCTATCATCCAAGGCCATACCATTTCAAGAGAAGCAACAGAAATCTGAAAGCCATTTGGAGACCATGAAAGTAAACCCAAATTGAACAGTGTTATGATAATGGCATACATCAGACATTTAATATATATACATATTTAATTTGATCAATTCTAGCTATCTCTCATACTATATTCTTCCGATCAATTCTATCATTTCATCTATTGCAACAAGCTCCCAAATATCAAATTTTAAGTTTAAATTGTCACTAAGATGCAAATTGTTCCCATTTCTTATTAGAAAAAGAGAAAACTACGTTTTTATTTATAATTACAAGGCAAGAGCATTCTACGAAGTTGTCATAGTACCAAAACTATCCTGGCAATAAATGGGACACAACTCATTTGTATTACTGTCTATAGTACTCACTCTTGTCAAAAATGGTAACAGTAATTAACCATAACAAAGGCCAAGAAAATTAACACCTTAGCAGTGTGAACAAAATAGACACAGAAAGAAAGCGGATGTAGGAAAAGAATCTGCCACACCTTTAGAAGACTTTGCATTGCAGCCCGCATCTCAGTCCTGACTTTGTACAAACTTTTTACATTCTCGTATGTATTGTTGATTGCAGCCAGAACACAACGAGAAACTTCAGGTCCTAGTCTTGGTTTAATGTCTTTAAGCCATTCTTCATGGTTTGTTTTAAATTCATATCTAAAAAGTATAAGTACTAGACATTAGGTAAATAGGTCGACTACAAAGCCAGAAACAAAATTCTGCACAACAATGATGATCATTATATCCCGATTGAAGGGTTGCAACAACTGAAGCAGGTGCAAGAGGTATATGGTCCTGCATGTAATGACAAAGTATTCTCAGATACCTTTGTAATGACACCATTGCAGATGAAAGGGCTTGCAAAGCAGAAATTCCATTTTGCAGGTTTGTGGAATGTTGACAAAAACCCTTTAGACTGGGTACATTCGAAGCAATGAACTGACAAAAGTTGACATGCTTTTGCAGCTGATCTGTGCAATTAGCAAGAGGTTGACACATCAAGAAGCAAGATTCACATCATTGTGACAGAAGAGGTAGCAGTAGACCATAATTAAGATTTTCAGACCAGAAAATATGCAACTGATATGAATAAAATTGAAGGCCATACAACTTACAGCCAGAAAGCTTCTCAACTGCTTTGCTAATAACATGCACTGTCTTTTGCTTGGGAACCTTTGAAAGCTGGAATAAGTCATCAGCAAAGACAAGGTGCCTTCCCCTTCTGGGTTCCACTGCTTTTAGTTGCAATAAAACATTCCCAACACGATGTAGAATAGATGGATCACGAGCAAACCATCCTTAGATATAATAATTTGACAAAATCAGTAAAAAGAAACAAAGGAACTCTAGAAAACAGCAATGTGAACTCTCCAGAATTTTAATGCTAAGCAAGAAATTAGAATATTAAATGCCTACTAAATATATGAAACTGGGCATTCTTATAACAAAACAACACATATGCTACAAAAACCTAGAGGGGAACTGCTCTGTTTATCGGAGCAGTATCCATCCATTAATATACCGTGAACAGTTACGCCACACTTTAGTAAAAAGAGAAAGTAGGTCAAGGCAAAGCAAGTTGGCATAATCATAATTCATACTAGCTAAAGATATCAACACCTATAATCTGCAGGGAAAGGCAAAAAAATATTACAAACAAAAATGCCACAATACAATACCAATAGCATCCAAACTTTGTGAATTTGGAAGAACTCCAATCGTAGATACAGCTCCATGAGATGGACGGAACCCAAGAATACCACAAAATGATGCAGGAACTCTCACACAACCAATTGTATCAGTACCTACAAGGTCATCAAAATAGTGTTATATGTTTACAGATAACACTAGGAAGAAAACAACCTGTATATCAACAAGATTCAGCAGCAAAAGTTACCTAGAGCAAAGTCCACAAGTTCAGCAGCAACTGCAACAGCAGAACCACTTGAAGAACCTCCTGGAACATTTGACGGCATGTTTGGATTTGTAGGTGTCCCATAATGCTTATTTTCCCCAGTTATTCTATTAACATTAACAAAAAGAAAAACATTACATTATACTAGATACATTCTTCCTAGAAAGAAATGGGAAATACCAAAGGACGAAATAAAAGGTTACCCGAAAGCCAGTTCGTCCATAACTGTCTTGCCAACACATTTAGCCCCGTTTTTCAACAAAGCAGTTACCACAACCGCCGTCTTGTCAGCAACCTCGTGTGTTCTTTGCCAATCGGGATTCCCAAACCCCGTCGCGAGACCCTTCACATCAAATCTGTTACGATCATTAAAAATTAAATAAATAAACGATTAAAAAAACATGATAGAAAGTATTAACTAAGGGGGAAAGACATAGTGATGGAATTACGAACATGTCCTTGATGGCAAACGTAAGGCCCGATAGTGGAAGTTTGGCGGCGGGCGGTGGAGGCTGAGGAAAAGGAATCAATTCGAAGCGTTCCATGAAAGCGCCAAAATCTTCTCTTTTGATGATCATCGCTTTTTTCCTCCTTCTACGGGTCTCCGCCACCACTATAATTCCGGCCACCGCTATTCCCGCCACAATCCATACCTTGGGGTTGGAAGCGTTGGTTTTTATTAGATTCAGCGTTTTTGACATGATCGGATTCGGAAAAAAAATGAAGGTAAATAAGAATGGCGGAGCAGCTAAAAGGGTTTTGGGAGGGTTTTAACCAAGGATTTTTTATTTGATCAAAGAGGAATGAAATTTGCTACAGTAAGGCGTAAGCAGGGATTAATGGTTAAGCAGCGCGTAAATTTACGTGCCGGGCTTGGGGCTTTGGTAGGTATGGGAATTTTGCCTGCCGTATTGCTGATGTTTATTTTGTTGACTGATCCGAATTTCTTAGTTTTGACCTTTACTAATTAAAATTTGGGTAAACTACCTACTTAGTCAATCAACTTTTAGAAAGCTTTCATTTTGGTCACCCAAAATGAAATCCTTGCAATTTGGTCACCTAACTTTTAGGAAAATTTCATTTTAGTCACCTATGCATTGAATCTCCAACGGTAGTTAATTGTACAAAT
This sequence comes from Gossypium bickii, assembly GCA_025503065.1. Taxonomy (NCBI): domain Eukaryota; kingdom Viridiplantae; phylum Streptophyta; class Magnoliopsida; order Malvales; family Malvaceae; genus Gossypium; species Gossypium bickii. The sequence continues at coordinate 139,517,625 of CP106710.1, forward strand.
CACATCATTTTTGTACTTTCGTTTTGATCACCCAACTTTAGGTCGTTTTCATTTTGGTCACCAAAAACCTAGCTTTTTTAAGTCTTGATTGGAGTAAAAAATTAACAATGATTGAAGTGAAAAACGGTAGAAACTAAAATAATATACAAAATTGTCAACTTGTACCTATTTATCACATTCCTAAAAATTTTAAATTTGGGTTTTAAAATACAAATTTTTAAATATTAAGATTCAAAATTATAGTAGCAAACCAGTAGGCATTATCAATGGATAAAAAAATCTCAACAACTTATTTAATTTTATTTTAATATTTTAAAATTATTTTAAAAAATTATCAATGAAAGTATTGTCTTTAATAGTTATCTAGGAAACTCAAATTTTTTTTTATTATATGATCTTTTGAATCTTCCATACTAAAATAAAAGCAAAAAAAATAAAAAAATCCTTACAAGTAATTAACTTAATTAATTTTATCTTCCATTCCAAATAAATTTTGTTTCATCGCTTCTTTACCCAAACGACAATACAAGCAGATAATTTAATTAATTGCAAATATTTTTCCTTTACTTTTAGCTTAGTATGAAATATTTGATATTATATAATCAAAAGAAATTTAAGTTTTGTAGACAATTATTAAATATAAGTTATTTTAATTGATTCCATTAATGATTAACTGAAAACATAAAATTAAAATTTTAAATTAAATTTAATATTATAGTAAAAAATCATTTGGCATTATTTTATTATATTTTGATATTTTGAAATATAAAATTTCAATATAAAAAAAATAGAATTTCAGCAATGGGATAAAAAAGTACAATGTGACAATTTTTATATATTATTTTAGTTTCTATCTCTTTTTCACTTTAATTCTTAATTTTTTTTTACTCCAATCAATACTTAAAAAATATTTTTAAGTGACTAAAATAAAAACAAAAATATAAATATAATGTGACATGTACAATTAAATGTTATTAGAAATTTAACTTTTTATAGTGCCGCGGAATAGTAAGAGCAATTACTCTCAATGAGATTTTTTTTTTTTTCGGTAATAAATAAGAGCAATTGCTCTCATGTTAAAGAGAGTTATTTTCTCTAAGACAAAAAGCATGGGCGAAACTTCAATGTCATGGACGAAATCCTTTTTATTAGAGAAAGAAAAATATTTTAAGAAGTACATGACTTGGAAAGGTCAACTTTGAAAAGTTAATTGGCTAAGAAGGTAAAGTATTATAAAAAATACGTGATATGGAAAGTAATTTTGGAAAGATCAACACCAAATGAGGAAATGTGTATCTTAAAAGGTATGTGACCTGAAAATATCAAAAGGTATGCAACCTGAAAAGATCAATAGCTTTGAAAAAATCAACACCTGATAAGCTGAGATGTATATTAAGAGATACAACACCTTAAGAGATATACAACATGAAAAAGATCAAGAGCTCTAGAAAGATTGGCACTTGATGGGATAAGGTATATTTTAAGAGATATGATACCTTAAGAGGTACATGACCTAAAAAGCCAACGGCTTCAGATAGCTCGACGCCTAATGAGGTGAGATGTATCTTAAAGTATAAGATACCTTAAGAGGTATGCGACCTGAAAAGATCAAGAGTTTTGGAAAGCTCAACACTAGATGAAGCGATGTGTATCTTAAAATACCATGCTCACTACACCAACAATTAATACAGGCTTTAGATTGAGGGTTTAAAAATGATTCACCCTGAAAAGGAGGAGAGTCATAAAGACGAATGATCTCGAAAGGATGGTGAAAAAAAAAGGGAGAGAAGCTACACTTGATGAAATATCTAAAATGGGGTTCTGATGTGAGAGAAGGTGAGGGAAATGGGAGAGAGTTCTCAGTTTTCTTTTGTCCTTTGAGGGTATGTATAAAGGGCTTTTTTGTGAGACCCGCACAATAATACCTACTATGAATAGGATGGTTATAAAGGGTGTGATAAATGAAATCTAAAAGATATTTATATATTACAAAGTTCAATTGATAACACTGTTAATGAATTTTCGTTAAATTTGACCATATAATATTTAAGTCTCTGATTAAAAAATTTAAAATTCAATTTATAAAACATATTTAAATTTAACAGAAATTAGTTATCAATGTATCAACCAAGTAGACGGACTAAATTGCAAAAATCTGAAAAGTATAAGGACTGGAGACATAATTAGACTTCAAAAAATCTGAAGAGCTGAAGCTATTTCAACAGATTTGAGCTTTTCCATCTTCAATGCCTTAAGAGGTCCAATGCAAAATTATACATAAAATTATGGAAATGAATCTACAATGAAGAATTCAACCAAATACCAAAGCCGGCAAGCCGCCGCTTGCCGCCACAAACACTAACACTCAGTTTGGTAAGGAGGAAAAGTAAAGGAAAATTGAAAGGAACACGTCTAATCTAATGACTCGACCAAGAACATATAGCATACATTGATATTATCATATGCATGAATTTCAACCATTAGATTATTACTCTTTTACTTTCTTTCCTATCAAATGGGTACCTTAACGATATTGAAATCTACTACAAACTTTCAGCATTATGCATTTTTAATGAGATTGCTAGTTGGTGTTTACCCTTTTGAATCGTATCTCATTTGATCGAGGAACTGTTCTTCCACTGCATTTTTGGTTTTGCAATTAACCCTTGAAACGAACTACAATACAGGAGATATCATCCTTACTGTCTCGGTTCAGTGACTCGGTTATTAGCCTTTTAGCTGCTCGAAGCGGGTCCTTGGTCTTTTTGGCAATATCAACGGCTTCTTGATTGGACATGACCTGGATTAAATTTGCATACAAAAATGAGAACAAAATAAACTATAAATTAGACATTGTTGGTCTTCACAGAGAGAGACATGGATCACCTTCCATAGTCCATCACTTGCAAGGATGAGAAGTTCGGTATCCGAGTCAATATCGACAGTTTTCATGTCAGGATCGGATCGGAGGTGTGACTTAAGATTCTTGTCTCCAAATGCACGAGAAACAGCAAGTTGGCCATTCACTCTTGCCACATCCCCTGGGGAAAAATATGCCCCAACAAGATTGATTATCAACAAATAACAGTACAAGACATCATCATACAAAATTTTAGTGCTGATTAATTTGCATTCGAATGCAATAACTAAACCGATATAGTGCGATAGATTTGCAATCTCAATCAATAAGCTTTCTATGAAGTTTAGAGAACTTATTTACTTTCAATCTGTAAACAAATTTTCCTTAAAACAGAAAATCATACATATGCACGGGGGAGATGTGAAATAATAACCTGGCATGTTTGAGACAAAGCCACCTCTGTTCTCAATGCTGCCACGCTCTGTGTTCGGCTCATGATCGATACTCATCTGTATCGCCTGCCCTTTCTTTGAGAGAACAGCACGTGAATCTCCAATATTGGCAACCCATAATTTCCGCCCATCTATCAAAATTGCAGTGACAGCAGTGGATCCCCCTCGACCCAAGTCGGGAGTGTGTGTGAGAATCGCTTGGTCTGTCTGCTCATAAGCTTTAGAGATAGACCCGCTGGGATTGGTCCAAAACTCCTCCTGCAAGTTATTACATAACACAAGGACATACTTTAACAGCCAATAAATGCAGCCGGGGAGTTGGGGCTATAACAATAAGAATCAAAGCACCATCATTTCAACTCCAATTAAAAAATTTATAGCTTTGCCTTTCATTTTCGAAGATAATTTTAAACAGCAATCACCATTGCTAGATCAATAAAGACACTCTTTTTCGAGTGTAGCATTTAACTGACAAGAATTATTCTGTTTGACTGTGGTATCTGATGCCCCTAAGCCCTAATGAATTATTCATATTGGATTAATCAAGAACTCACATCCTTCAAGATATTGGAAAACAAATGCTTTTGCAGATAGGCTGGTACGCTATCTCCCAAATGGCCATCATATATGGCAAAAAGTCCGAGCTCATGTCCCCGATGCTGAGCAAACTTTGCAACATGATAATCCTCCATGGGATGATTTGCTTTTCCTTTCACCAAGGTGAAGCCATACTTGACAAGCCCCTGATGGCTTCTACCCTTTCCAGAACTACACGAAGAACGTCCTCCCTAAAAGATAAAAACTTTTATGATATTACATAATAGACTGCAGCCAAAAACAAATTGAAAGAAAGCAAAGGAGAAGAAGAAACAGCAACCAAGCCCTATCTAGGTATCATCTTTCTAATTACCAACAAAACGTAACAGTGAAAAGTTTCATAGGATCGTGTTTCCACATGGGCAACATCAAATTCAAAACTGAATAGTATATAAGAGAACTTTTTTAACTGATTCCTGAAAACTAAGAACCAGGGAGATCATGATGACCACTTTCGCAGGGTAAAACCATTGCCTCGATTCCTCTAGTTGTTAACCAAACAACAGAACAGAGAATCTATCCTGAAGCTTTCAAAAAGACTAAGAAAAACACCGAGTAAAGCTAAAACGAAGATATGTTTATTAGTATACAAGCAAAAAACTAGCGATATTCTTCAATGCTTTCAAGATCCAACACAAACTATAAAAGGAATACAAATGCAGATATCAACAACCCTAAATGAATCATAAATAGAAAAACCAGTACGGTATATCTTCCGCATTTCGCATATAACATCAGAATAAATCAAAACACCACAGATTAAATGCATTAAAACTGTTTCAAACTTATTTTTCAGTGTCCTCACTAAAACAAAGGTATCCTGTTTTATTGAAATAACTCAATTTCAGGATTCTAGTGCTCTGGAATCATCTAAGCCCCAAATATTCCCATAATTTAAAGGTAGCATTTCAAATCTCAAAAAGTACTTTCATGTTTCATTTGTTTCTTTTGAAACCCCAAAAAAAAAAAAAAAAAAAAACACCAAAATAAAGCTTTGGCACTGAGCTACAATAGCCTATGCACTCAAAGTGAATGAAACATAGAATCTGGCACAAAGTCAAAGCTACCACTAAACTAGATCATGGCCTTACAAGAATCTAATTGAAATCACCAACCAAATATATACAGGTATATACATAAACATATGGTGAGAACAACTAGGAAACTGATATATAGACTTGATAATTCAAATATTCAAAGTTAAATCGAAAAGATTGAACTGAATATATGCTGACCTGAGAATAGACTGAGTTGAAGCAACATAGATTATCCATAAAATTCAATTCCCCCTCCACACTTCTCACTTCTTTATCTATTATCACTCAACATCTAAAAGAAAACAATTTCCCCCCCAAGAATTTTTCAACCTGCATAATCAAAGAACATTAAACAGGCAAAAACAAAAAACCCAGCAACAAAAACAAATTTAAACACCCCCAGGCCTAAATTTTCCTATATAAACAGAAAATCAAAACAAAATCATGAAATGGGCATGTTAGAATTTTCCTTACCGATCCACCAAAACACCCAATTCACAAGAAGAATAAAAATACTAAGAACAAACAAACCACAGCTGTACAAGACTTGAATTTCCCCAATTGTTGACTATCCTTCCCTTGTTCTCAATGGAGAAAAGTGACAAATATATGTACAAGAATTAAATGCTTACAAAATAAGGACAAAAAACCTTAGAATAGTATATTGACTGATAAAGAAACGCAAAATAAATAAAGTCTTTGGAGGGGCAAAAGGAAAAAGAAAGAAAATAAATAGGGTACACTTATTGACTTTTCTCTATGTCTGGGTTTGGTTTTTTTCATTGTTTACTGAGTGCTAAGAAAGGTAATATTTTTACCATTTTTTTCTTTTTCTTTTTCATTATTTTATCAATCTCCATTAATTAGTGCTTGAGAAACTGGAAATTGGGAATTCTTGGATCATTCACCAAAGGAAGTGGAAGTCTCTTTAAAGTCAGCTCATTTGTTTAATCTTCAAGTGCCAACTGGCAAACCATCTTTATTTATTCCTTTTTTTTGGTTATATATTTATTATTTAATTTTAATTGATTATTATAATTGATGTTTGCGTAGGGATAAATTATTTTATAATCCTTTTTCATCGTATTATTCATTGGTCTTTTTAATTATTTATTGATATGTTAGTAAATTTATTTATTTTATTGATATATAATTTTAGTTATTTTTTTACATTAAACCTTAAATTTGGACCATTCGAGATTCTGGTTTAGGGGTCAGGGTTCAAGATTTGAGATTCAGAGTATAAAATTTAGTAAAATTATGTATAAATGACATAGAAAAAATTGTAATTGGAAAGGGAAGATGGATGATATGTTGGGAAAAAATAATTTCTCTGGTGTATGTAGTTATATAGTCTTTCATAAATTCTAAATTTTATAGGATAAAATACTTAATTGGTCACCTAACTTTTTAAGGTACTTTCATTTTAGTCACTCAATTATTAAATCTCTAACAACGGTTAACTGAACATGCAATATCATGTTTGTACTTTTATTTTGGTCAGTCAATTTTTAGGTCACTTTCATTTTAGTCCCCGAAAAAATAATTTTTTAAGTATTAATTGAGGTAAAAAATCAAGTATTAAAGTGAAAAAGCGATAGAAATTAAAATAATTTAAAAAAATTGTCAATTTGTACTTTTTTATCCTAAAATCAAAATTTTTTTAAAAAAATAACATTAAAATTTTAAATTTTAAAACATCAAAATAGATTGAATAAATTGTTGAAATTCTTTTTTATTAATTGATAATATCAACCGATTTGTTTCTATAATATTAAAATTAATTATTTTTTAAAAAATTTAAAATTTATTTTGTGTTTCCGGATTATTTCTAATGAAATAAACTCAAAAAACTCAAATTTAATAATTGACTATGGAACTTAAATTTCTTTTGATTATATAATCTCGAATCTTTCTATGCTAAGCTAAAAGTAAAGGGAAAAAAACATACTTGCAATTAATTAAATTATTGCTTATTTTTGATCGGGTAAAGAAGTGATGAAAAATTATGAGTTTTGTTTAGAATGAAAGATAAAATTACTGAATTCAATTAATTAAAAGGATTTTTCTTTGTTTTTATTTTAATATGGAAAATTCAAGACCATATCATCAAATGAAATTTGAGTTTTGCAAACAACTATTAAAAAACATACTTTTCAATAATAATTTTTGAAAATAATTTCAAAACATTAAAATAAATTATGAAAAAAATTTATCCATTGAAAATATCTATTGATTTGCCACTATAATTTTGAATCTTAATATTCAAAAAATTTTATTTCAAAATCGAAAGTTAGAATTTTAGAAATGGGATAAATAACTACAAGACAAGTTTTGTGTATTATTTAATTTTTACTGTCTTTTCAATTTAATCCTTGATTTTTTAAACATGATTTATACTAACTTGTTTGTTTTTAAACATGTTTGTCTCTGGTTCATATTCATTAATAATTTCAAAATTGCGTTCGTCTTTGCTTAAAGTCATTTGTGTTTGATGTTCATTTATTTAAGTTATATTAATTTATTAGAAAATATTAAACAAGTAACGTGTTTAACAAAACATATAATTGAACATGTTCACAAAAAATGTTTATAAATAATAAGCAAACAAACAATCAATAAATTTATATTATTTCTTAGACATGAAATAATCAAAAAAATATATTATAAATGAATAAAATATAGGATTATTATCATGTACACAATTAGAGGTGTTCATGGGCCGGGTCGGGACGGGTTCAGGTCGAGCCTAAGCATAATATTAACATATTTTATTTTGCCCAAGTCCAACCCAAAATATGAGCTTAAAATTTTGTTCAAACCTACCCACTTGTAAAAGATTAACCCAAGCTCATTTTAGGCCTATCCATACTATTTTTAATTTTTTAAAAATATTTATATTATATTATTTTAATATTTAATAATTTTATACATTTTTCATTTATTGATTTTTTTTATAACATTATTTTAATATTTACATTAGAGTAATATTATATATTTTGTATAAGTTTATTTTTTTAATGTGTTCTAAATTACATAGTATATATAAAAATAAAATAATATAAAGTATTATAAACTTAAAAACGGGTCGGGTCGGGCTCAGAAATTAAATGCTCAAGCCCAAGCTCGGACCATATTTTAAACAGATCTAATTTTTTTGCCCAAGCCCATTTTTTGGGCCTAAATTTTTTACCCAAACTCTCCCAATATTTTAGGCGGGCCTTCGAGGCTGGGCAAATAACACCATCAATAGATAACACCATCAATAGAGTAAAAAAATTCCACAAGTAGGTTTAAGATGATATCACTTTTTAATGCGTAGTAAAAGAATAATAAAATAGTTAAAAGTGACACTTAATGTCATTCTAGACCAGCTTGTGGAGCTTTTCTTGTCCCATAGCAATGAACAGAATAATTACCCAATAAAATAAGGACACAAATAATAGTTATTATTATAAACTCCACAAGCAGAGTTTAGTAAATTATATGTATCTATTTTGATTTCTTTTTTTGTTAATATTCCCTAAAGACACATGCCAAGATTTCGGAGAGTTTTAACTCAACCGACAGTGCCCCAAATTTTTTTTCCACAAACAATAATAATATTATTACTTATATATAATTAAACAATAAACAACTTGTATAAGAGCTTCAATAAAATTTAAATAAGTTTGTTTATTAACACAAATAAATAAAACAAACTTTGTTTGTATTTAATTTGTTTAAATTGTATATGAACTATTTTATCAAACGCTCTTTTCTGATATTATCATTTAGCGAACTTAATTTATAATATTATTTTACATAAATAAAAATATGTTATTTAATAAATTAAAAATAATCACATAAATCAAATATAAAAATATATAATATTAAGAATTGGGTAAATAAAAGAGGAAAATTCCTTGATAATTATGAAAGGAAAATATCCTTAGATTTTTTCATGATTTAATCTCATTCAATAAGATGGATTATATAACACTATATAATGTGCACTTTGGATTGGATATCCACCATAAATATCTAACAAGTGCCATTACATAATTTATACTACAATGTATTAAATACTTTGTAAGTTTAGAGTTATTTTATTTTAATTGTTTCTACTATATAATTTTTAATTAATTTTCATTAACAACATATAAACCATATTTAGAATAAAAATTAATAATTTAATAAATAAAATTAAAAATGTTTGATCACATCACTATAGTGCAAATTATATGTTAGTGTGAGTCTACAAGTCAATCGTAATTCGTTTGTAAAGATTAAATAATATTTAATTGTATTGATATTATTATAGTTTTATAATAATAAATTGAAGTATTTTTTTTATCCATGAGTAAAGTATATGATATTTAATGCTTGTATAGATAAAGCTCATGGAAAACATTAGGCTATACAAGAAAATTACAAGGAATTATAATTATGAGATCTCTATACATTAAAGTCATTATTCCTAAATTGATTTTCCCTGTTGTATTCTCGAGATAGGACATTGATACTGCTCAAAGGTCAACACATGTTAAGACTTCATGCACACAATGCATGCAACTAATTTCATAAGTTGAAATATAGGATACTTGAGGATAACATGTAGGTGCTTGTTATAAGAACAAATACATTGAACATGACTTGTTATAGTAGTTCCATTTGGTATTTCACTCACGTGTCTATAGAAATACTCTCATGTCTCATCTTGTACATTGAGCGTCATACTTTGATTCATCACGAAATGTGTCCCTATCGACAAATGCTTAAGGTAGTTTTGGGTATGACATAAGGCATACGAAGGTGGTGGAGTGGTCCAGAGATGATCTATCACTCCAACTAATATGAGGGGACATATCCTATATGCTTTTGACTTGTACTAGCCACCGGTCTTTGGCCAAGACAATTACTTAGAGTTAATATGAGTTGTAGACTAACATGAATAAGCAAAGGTAGACACTGTGCCATGACTTTTAGCTTATTTGGGATATATGATGAAATGTTCAAATTACATATAAATATCGAACACTAAAAGACTTTATCGAAAATATCTTTTGACTTTTCCAATAATTAGGGGTCATTATGGGTTGCTAGATATCGCTCATGAATCTACAAATATAATTATTTATAGATTGAAATAAATTATATTTCTTGCCAACATAATTGGAAGCCTAATGGGTCGCACACGATAATTGAATTTAAAAATTAAAATGAAAAAAAATTAAATTGAATAATTCAACAAAATTCAAGGATTAAAATACAATTAATCAAAAGTTGATTAAAACCCTAGCCACATATCTCTGGTAGTTTTTTTTCTCCTTTTTTTTTCAGAATAAACAAAAAGAAAATAGACCAAAATTATTCTTTAAATTTATGTTTTTAGTTTTCTTTTCGGTATTGAGATTGAAATCGGAAAGGGTGTGGATCCGCGTAATTAGATTACTAATACTATATTGACAAAGTGAATTTCAACCTTATAAAGGTTTTCTAAAATTTTTAGTGTAGATTACTCATAGTGGCTATACGTTTAGACGGCTACAGGTTCTTGATAACCGAACCTAGTATTCGTACTAAAACGAAGAAAGAATTAAACGAGGATGACAATCACCTTTATTCAAGGTATAAATTTTTCTACTTTATTTCGAATATGATGACATGATAAAATTATTCAAACTAATTCTAAATGGAATCCGATTCGTTGTATATTTTAATTTCTACTAAGTTCCTGTTGATGATTGTTTGGATTTTATAATGAGATTAAATAAGATATGTTTCAACCCAACAGACAACATTAAAGCATTTATTATTAATTTGGAAGAATTGTACATTGTACATTGTTCATCATACAAAGAGAATCCACACGGTGCAATAATAAAAATGTTTTAGGTACACACCAGAGATCACCTAATGACGATGATCTAACCTTTTTATTGATTTTGGGTAATAACGATCTTTGTTCGGTCAACATCTCACAGCTATGAATCAATCAGCGATATAAATATATACATACATATATATACATATATAATGTTGCAGCAATATAATTTGTTTACAGGAACAAGTGCTTTTTGTAAACGTCGAACTCTGCCGAAGACGAAAGAAGTGGTGTCTACATACTCCCAATAAGAAATCAAAAACAAGGAATTAAGACATGCATATTTAAATGTAATGTTAAACAAGAAATGGATTAAGTGTATAGTAAATGACCTGTGAGAAATTGGAGTTGAAGAGTCTCCTCAAGAATCTTGTATTAGCAAGGCAACTAGATTGGTTAACGTTATCAAGGGTTTCATTAATTAAATCGAATAAGTCTCCATACGTCGGGCCTGGTAATTTCTTCAGAATCTCCGCCAATATGTAGGTCAGTGCACCGTTCATCTTGCCGGGGGTAAAGGCCTGCACCAGTATTCATGTGTTGTAAATTCATTATGAGAATTTAAGTTCTATATTCATCATCATCATCATCCATGGATAGTTAATATTTGAAAAATGAAAAAAAAATTTAAACTTACAGAGGTATCGACAGCGGCTTGGTGATCAAGACAAGCACTAATAGAAATAGCTAATCCACCATTTGTACGTTTCTCCGCACCCGACGGAGGACTGCAGTTTACCCATTTTCTCCTGTTTAATGAGGACGATGATAAAGTAAGGGTATAATGAACAGGTTGTTTGAGTAGTGCCTCTGACTTTCAAATTGAAAAAAAAAGTTCAGTTCGTTGAACTTAGAGAATAAAACATCTGTTTATCTGATATTCTTACTTATCATAGAAAGGCAAAAAAAATTCTTTGGGAATATGAGAAGCTTACTCTTCACTCATATAAACTTTGGGAAGATCTAAAATGGTTCCGCTATGGCAAGCGTCAACAATGGCATGAAGCGTAACGCCAGGGGTGAGTGGCCGAACGATGAGGGTATTAAGATCATTATCCACTATCATCCCTGCTTCTTGGAAATCAACCGGACATATAGATTCATCGAACCCATCATCCTTATCTTTGTTAAAATCCCGTTGCCGTGACCCATGACCGGAGTAGAAAAACAGTAACGAATCTCCCTGCCGGCTGTCACTCACCAACCACCTCAATGAATCCTCGATGTTTTTCCTCGTCGGTATAAACCGTGGGTCCGCCTCCTCTTCTGCAGTTTTTCTTTTTCCATTAATCATCACAACGAAAATGGTAAAACATTAAACAAATATAACTGAAGAACATACCGGTGAGAACCCGAATGAAATGTCCAGGGTACCCGAAATTATTAATCAACAAATCTCTCATGTTTCTGACGTCGTTAATGCTTCCTTTAAGCCTACCCTGCTTGCTGTTGTTGTAAGTGATTCCGCAAAGCACTGCTCGCTTGCTTGGTCTCTTCATCGAGTTGAAAGCCAAGCGGTCGGGATTTAAGGAAGGAGTTACCGTACTTTGATGCACTTTTCCTCTGATTTGGCTATAAAAGCATCTCATTCGGCTGCGTAGCCCATAGTGCTGCTGCTGGCTCAAAGAATATTGTTCATCGGCTGGAATGGGATGATAGTTAGGATTGCATGAAAGGCATTCAACATCTGCACCTTTGGTCACTGGTTTCGCCATAAATCTTTGCCTGCATCGTGAGCAAGGTGTGCTTCTTCGCATATCCATGCTTGCCGATGGATGCTTTCTCAGATCTTGGCGAGAAGAAAAAAGAGGGTTTTACAAATTGTTACTTATAACTAATTAATTTTGTAATCCACGGATTATGAGGCGACTGATCTTTGGGTTTTATAAGCATCGATGATGAAGATTAGTGTAAAGAAATGGTGATATTATCTACATATTACTCACTAAAATTTTACTTAATGGACTAACAACAATATAGGGATTAAAATGATCTAATTAAAAAATATGGACAAAATCTACAACCATATACATAATACATGAATAGTTGAATTTAACCAAAATTTCAAAATTTTAAAAAATTAAATAATTTAAAAAAATAAAAAAAGAAAATTAATCAAATTAAAATATAAAAATTAAATCTACAACTTTCACAAAAATATAAAAACTAATAATAAATTTTAACTTTAAGGTCAAATTCGAGTCTTGTCAAAAAAAATTAATTGAAACTACTGTGATTTCACAATCAAAACAATAATGCCTAAAAGGAAGATTTATGGTAGGTAACATACTAATGCCTATAAGGAATCTAAGCTAAAAATGATTAAATTAATTTTAAAAAAAATTAAATAAACACCTTCTATATAATAAGTAGGGACGAGATAAAATTATAATTCGACGTCATTTCTATCACTTTTCAATATGAGAATCACAAATAATCTTTTTCCCATTAATTATCTTTTATTTTTTGATAATGTCTCAAAATAAAATTCTAAACATTTTTTTAAAATTAATTTTAATTTTTTTCATATATAAATTATTACACATAATTGAAAACTTTGAATTACTAATATTACAATATTTTTTGAACATTAATTTTATTATAAGTTCTTTTTCTTAACATTTAAATTAGAGAATAATGCGTTTCAGTGTAGTTGAATCTACGTCCTCCTATATTGATAATAATATTGATACTAATCAAGTTAAAACTTAATTAACTATTACAACAACTTTAAAGATAGCAGTGATTGCACATTGAAGGAAAAAAATGAAAGCCTTTCTTTTTTCTAGAAGTTTTGGCTTCTTTTTTTCCCTCTGAATTAAAGCTTAGTCGTACTTTCGTAGTGGAGAAACTTTAATAGGTGAAGGTATATATGCTTCGCATTAAGCGGCTTTTAAGAGTAGGGGGAAGAAAATTTGCTATTAATTTTCGTAAATTTGAATTTGGATTTTACTTTTAGGAATTTATCCGTTCTAACTTCTAACTATTCTCATGAACATTATTTCAATTTGGTCAGCATTCCAAGTCAACTTAGATTTTTTATGGAGCTTCAGTGAAGACATGGTATTTTATTGTCCTCATTTTCGTAAAAGTTGTCTAGGTCATTTGCCTCACGATGCATATGTTTAATACGAACAAATTATTTCCACTTCAACATATATTGTATTGAACGGATTATCGTGTTTGATGAAAGCTCTTTGTTTACTTTCTCAATGAAATTAATAGCTGTCAAGCTGTCCATTTTGAGGATCAAATTTTTAGTCTCCAAAGTTCCATATTTAGACTATCATATCCAAATATAAATTTAATATAAAAAATTTAATGATGTTAATAAATTAAAATAATATGTTTAAATTCAATAAGTAGAAGACTATTATGGATTTTTTACATGAATAATATAAAATAAATTAATATATACGAAAATAGGATAACAGGAATAATATTTACGAGAATAGGCAAAATACACAGTAAAAAATAGGTGCCGCTTAACCAATCGGCGACACCACTTTATTTTTAATAAAAAAATTCATTTTTTTGGGTGCAGACGGATCAATCGGCAGCACCCGTATTTTGTATGATAAATACGTGTTTTTTTTTTGAAATAAATATTTGATTTTCATTGAACTTAGTCCCAAACAATGTCCAAAAACATAGAACAAAAGAAACCAAACAAAAGTCCAACAAATAAGAAAGAAAATGAGCAAAATGGAAACAAACAACAAAATAGAACCAAGCAACTAAACCGAAGAGCGTAATCGATGTGGTGCTATTGGGAAATGCTTCCCAGCTGTTATCCATCCTATACCCCCATCTTGGAAACCGATCTTCTGATAGGAAATTCATCAGATAACATTTATTACTCCCATCATTTCCAATACCGTCTCTGAGAAGCCAAACCAGATTTCTCAATACCATTTCCCCATGGAAAAGCACACCGACTTCATGGGACTGTACTCCTCCATCCCTTTCTTCCTCCTCACTAGCAACGCCGACTACTCGCCTCCTCGCGCATATTACGTCCAAGTGCGATCCTCCGTCACCGCATCCGCAGCACTAGGAGAAACTCTCTGAACCAGATAAGTGTTCTCTCACTTCTTAATGCCCTCAGTAACAATTAAATGTGCGACCTTATTAGCTTCCCTTTTGAGAAAGAGAAAATTACAGTATCTGAAAAGGAGACCCATTCTCTTTGTATCTTCAATATACGCAGAAATTTTAGATCTATCTTCTTTCTTCTCTTGCAGTTTCCATATCACCGTTCTTGAATCTCCTTCAATTTCCACATCCCTAAGGCCAGGTTGGACTCCCAGATCAAGTGCTTGATAACATGCCAACGCCTCGGCTGCAAATGCAGACGGTATGTTCTTATTTAATATAGCTTTTGAGCAAATGATTTCTGCTTTCCCATTTCTGACCACTAACCCAGAACATGATTCTCTTTTTTGACTATTGAAAGCCACATCAAAGTTTATCCTCAATCGTATCCCTACTGGGGCCGTCCATCTAGTCGTGTGATTACTTCTAGCTGGTAAGATTTGTTTCGTCCCATCTAATTCTTTCAAATAATTTGTAGTAAAATCTGCGATTTGGGCTCCTGATTGAATTTCTCCCTCATTAATAAGTTTGTTTCTTGATGTCCAAATTCCCCATAACACGCACACAAATCTTCTGCACACAACCAGAGAGTTGTTTTCGAAAACACATTTAACCCATTCAGTGAACTCCGTGGTTTCTTTAGAGACAGGCCAAGCAATTTCTAATCTCTCACATGTTTCCTTTGCAACAGGGCAGTTTCTAAACAAGTGCTCCCTCGTCTCCGTTTCGGCTTGACATCTTCGACAATTAGCAGGCCCCATTATCCTCCTATAATGTAAATTTCTAAAATTAGGCAAATAGTTGCGCATGCTACGCCAAACTGTAATCTTTATTTTTGAGGGTAGTTCTAAGCTCCATAGTCGTTTGTAAAATTTCTTTAGACTGTCATGTATTTGAGTCTGTCCAACATGTGCAAGAACTCTGTGTCCACTACGAACCGAATACTCTTCAGTTGCCTCTTCACGCCAGATGACATAGTCCTCGTGTGATCTCAACGACAAGGGAATACATAAAATTCTTTCAGCATCTCTCTCTGTAAAGGTATGAAGAACCAACTCCTCATTCCATCTCCTTGTGCTAGTATCAATCAACTCTGCAACTTTGACTAGACTTGAGTTTTGAATTGAATTCTGACAATTAAGCATTTCATCTCCAGGAACCCACTTGTCTTCCCATATAGAAACTTTCTGACCATCACCAATTCTCCATCCTAGACCTTTCAGAAGAAGGCCTTTTACTGCCCACAGGCTCTTCCAGGTAAATGAAAGTAAATTACCCAACTTGGATTTTATGAAATTGGACTCCTTATAATATTTCGCCTTCAACATACGCGCTAGTAATGAATTAGGATTACGTAAAAACGCCAACCCTATTTGGCCAATAATGCAGTATTAAAAAAAATTCAAATCGTGAAACCCTAACCCCCCTTCTTCCTTGCTTGCACTTAAAGACTTCTAATCACACCAATACATGCCTCTCTTTCCTTTGGTTTTATTCCACCAAAAGGAGTTCATTATATTTTCTATTTCCAAACACAATGATGTTGGCAAAAGAAAACACGTCATCAAATACGTAGGGATTGCTTGCAAAACAGCTTTTATAAAAACTTCTCTGCCTCCTTGTGAAATATGTCTAATACTCCAGCTATTAATTCCCTGCTTCAATCGATCTTTTAAACCTTGAAAAGCCAACTTCCTTTTTCGTCCTACCATGCTTGGTAGTCCTAGATATTTATTCGGATCATTCGAACATTGAATATTAAGGGCCTAACACACCAAGTTCCTCTCTTGATCGTTAACATTTGAGCTGAAAAACACAGTTGATTTTTTGAAATTAACACAATGTCCGAGCAAACTTCATATTCTTTTAGAATCTCCTTAAGCACACTTATTCCTCTATTGAAACATCCCCAGAAAAAGAATACAATCATCTGCAAACATAAGGTGGGTGATTGACGGAGCATCTCGACACACCTTAGCACCCTTAATCTTTCTCTCTTGATAAGCCAGTCTCATTAACGCGGACAAACCTTCTCCACAAAATAGGAATAAATAGGGACTTAGTGGATCTCCTTGACGTAAACCCCCTGTAGATTTGAAGCTCAAGCCTTCTTCACCATTACTTAGAATAGAGTATTGAACAGAACTAAGGCATCGAAAAATAAGTTCAATGAAACTATCTTCAAAACCCAACTTAGACATTATACCTTTGATAAAAGGCCACTCCACTCAATCATAAGCCCTGCTCATATCTAGTTTTAAGGCCATAAATTCTTTTTGCCCTGTTCTTTTATTCTTTAGAGTATGAAGTACCTCATATACCAACAACACATTATCTGTAATAAGCCTGTCAGGAACAAATGCGCTTTGAGAGTCGTCAATATAATCATTTAGCACCTTTTGTAGATGGTTAGCAATGGCCTTTGCAATAATCTTATAGATCACTGTACATAGGCTGATAGGACGAAAATTCTTCAGATTAGTAGGAGCCACAATTTTTGGAATCAATACCGGTGAGGTTTCATTAATATCTTCCATTGAGTGTCCATGATTCAAAGACATTCAAACAAAAATCCCTAGTATCCTTTCCAATGATATGCCAAAATTTTGATAAAAAATTACCAGAAAACCATTAGAACTGGAGGCTTTTATAGGTCCCATTCTATCCAAAGCCTCAATAATTTTCGCCTCTGTGTAAGGATTCATCAGAGTTTGATTCATACTATCAGATATACATGCTTTGATCCACGACGATTATGTGCTCCATATCACCTACTCCTTTTGACTCAAATAAAGTAGAAAAATATGCCCTAGTAATCTCCTCAATCTCTCTCTTATTTGTTGCAAGTGACCTATCAAACCTCTGTAGCCCCCAAATTCTATTAATACGTCTTCTCTGCGAAGCATACTTGTGAAAAAATGAAGTGTTCTTATTTTTCATTTGTAGCCAGTTAACCCTTGCTCGTTGTTCCTAATATCTCTCCTCTTTATCCATTTCCATATTCAAGTGAAGTTTTACCTCCATAAGCTCTACCAAAGTCCCCTCTGATATCTCTTCGTCGTTCAGTTCTTCAATTCTTCTATTCAAATATTGTATCTTGCCTTTATGTTTGAACTGTATTTTGCCAGCCCATGCTTTCAACCCTTGTGCAAGAGCTGTTATGCGACTAAGATACGGTCCAGAACTTTCCTCCCAAAGCTTCTTAATTTTTTTCTGACACGATTCCTCAAGAACCTACTAGGATTCGAAATAAAAACGATACGGATTACTCCTTTTCCTTTCATCATCCGTTTCAGCGAGCAAAGGGCAATGATCAGAGAAAGAATATGGGAGATGCCTCAGAGAATAAATTGGGAAGGTTTGAAACCAAAAACCCATAGCAACATATCTGTCAATTCTTTCTCTAATGTTTCACTCGAGAGTTCGACCTCTTTCCCAAGTAAAACCACTGGAAAAAGAAAATATCTTCTAAAAGACAATCCTCCAACGTTCTTCGAAAAGCCTCCATTCTAGCATCTTCCCTTAGAAGACCTCCTTTTTTTCATGTGCATATAAAATGTCATTAAAAATCACCACCAACCAACTAAGGTAACAAATTGTTCCCTCCCAACCGTCAAAGTAAGTCCCATGTTTCCGCTTTATTTCTAACCTCTGGTGCCCCATAGAAGCCCATAAACCTCCATCGAGATTTTTCTTCATCTTCTTGAATTTCTACATCAATGTGATTTTTTGGTAGGCTCTTTAAATTAACTAGATGTCCCCCATTCCACCCTAAACTCAATCCTCCTCGAGAACCTTCAGCTGGAACATCAATACCATTAAAAAACCCACACCGTCTTTTGACTCGTTCTATCCTATTAGTATTCAATTTAGTCTCCATGAAGAAAACAATTTGGGGATGATAAATTTTTAGCATGTGCTAAAGTCTTCTAACTGCTCGCAGACTCCCTAATCTGCGAACATTCCAAAAAACTATTTTCATTGCTTCTGGTCGGCTTGCCCTCTGCCATCGCCGATATTTGTTGGTTGTGAACAATCGACCCACCGTATACCTCCAACGAATCCTGAACATTAGAAACCTTAGAGATAAAAGAATCAGACCTTTGTTGTGAAGAATCAGATCTTTGTCTTCTTTTTTTCCTTCCTCATTACTTAAAGGGTCTTCTTCTTGATCACATTCCATATTTGACATCTCCACTCCAGTCAATAGCCCCTTTCTCCCCATGACCTGTCTTGAATCCTTGCCGTTTAAAGTAGGTCCTTCATTTGGATTTTCCCATATCCCACATTCTCCCCCACTATATGACAACATCCCATTCCTTCCTGTTTAACATTCATCTTGTCTACATGTCTGGATCCTTCCAAGTTTATTCCAAGGATATTATTAAAATTCTTCCACAATTCACGATCATGAGTTTGACTTGAACTGTGTTTATATTCTTCATCACCCTATCATTTCCAAAGCGACTACTATCTCCCTCATACCTCAGCCAGATACTATTAACCGTTGATGCTTTCCTCTCTTGAGCCCTTAGTGATAAGTCCCATCCAAACTCTATTTTCTGTACTCTGATACGTAATTTCATTGGACAAAAGTTTTCACCATGTCCCAAACACCTACATAAAAAACAAAACAATGTTAATTTTTCGTACTTAAAATTCGCATATAAGAACTTTAACTCAGAAATTATGACTTTTTTCTTTCGTTTCAAGGGTTTTCGCACATCCATATGCACCCAATATGCATGAAGTTCTTATAACCACTAAGAATCTGCTTTGTATCATATTCTAAAAACCTGCCAATAAAATTTCCAACTTGATTGCCATTGAATCTCTAAAGAAGCCTGGAGGCAAGTTATGGATTTGAACCCACCAATTTGCATAAACCAGTAGGATAACCATTGGGTCTTCATTCTCCTGAATCCAATGGAAAATCAATAGGTGGTTATTAAAAGTCCAAGGAGCACCTGTAATGACCTTAGAGATATCAATCTGTTGAAAAATTTGAAAAGGAATCGTCTTTCGCCTAGCTCTGTGATTTGTACCCTTTCCAATGGATGTCAAATGTTTGCCAAAGTATTCCTCATGGCTGGAAAATGTACCACACTTGCTGATCGTATGTCTGTCGAGTTTTAAAATTTATAAAAAGAATGATCAAACCTGGAAACTAACTCTGACAATGATTAAAGGCAAGTGTACCTATCGAATAGTAGTATAGCTTAGGCAAGACTGGATTATCGAACCCAAAGGAACTAAAAGTACTAGTACTAACTTTCTTTTTATTATTTAGCCTAAATAAATGAAGTTGCTTTAATATATTCTAAACTAATTACTAAGTTAAAGACACAAAGACAAAAAGGACGAACTGGAGGAATAACTTTAGGAAAAACTCAGTTGATTAAGACGATACCCTTAGGAAGAATCCACCTAGATTTCACTTGTTATTAAACCCTGAACCATATGATTTATTTACTTAGTTTGATCCGTAAGACTTCCTAACGTATATTAAACCCTCTCTCGAGGCGAATAACGTCCAACCCTAGGTTAATTAGTGGAAATCTCTTTCTCTTATAATAACCCCATAGGATAGCAGTAAATCGATCTACGGACTCCCATATTAGGTTTCACCCTAATCCGGCAAAATCTCGTCACCCTATCTCTAGGCGTGTGATTAATTCCGCTTAATTATGCTAGATCTTCTCTTAAGCAGGGTCTATTCCTCCTCCACCTAAGCACATCAAATTGGGATTAAGCTTGCATAATTAAGAACAAACTAAGTATTTATCATATAATTTAGAAAATAATTACAAGATCCATCATAGGTTTCATCCCCTTTAGGTATCTGAGGGGTTTAGTTCATAATAAAAGAAAACATCTCAAGAGAAAAGATAAAACAAAACATAAGAAATCCCTAAAACTCCCTGAAAGAATTGAAGGAGAAATTCGCCGTCTTGAGTAGAATTCCGGCTTCTTGGGATGGATCAACTGGCTTATCTTCGAATGATTCCCACAAATCTGACCTTTCCGGCTTGGCTCCTTGGCCTAGCTAACCGCCCATTTCAAAGGTGGTACTTAGGGGATATATATAGGCTATTGGAATGCGATTTTTTCTCCCTAAGTATCCTTTTCCGACTGAAATTGCTCTTTCCAGCTACAGGGGTACGGCCATGTCACACGCCCGTGTGACTAGTCTTTGGGCCGTGTTCGGAATTCTTAATGGGAAGAGGTCGTGTTCTAGATGCTCAACAAGGCACGACCGTGTGGGTTCAAGTCCAGGCCATGTCGATTTCCACCTTGGCCCAAATTACTCCGTTTTGGGCCCGTTTTATGTGCTTTTCATCCTCGGGTGCTTTTCTGAGTATAAGACATGAAAAGAAAGGATTAAGAACACCTTTTTATATAAATCGAGGCTTAAATCATCCAAAAGCATACTAAATGTGAGATTAAAATATGTTACTTTTATGGTTTATCACTTGCTGTAAGGAAACAACCCACTAAACATAATTTATATGCAGAGTTTGGTTCTTCAATATCTTCCGGAAAGGAAAAAGGCTCCTCCTCCCCATCTTCCAGATTCAAATCCGCTAAGCTACTTTCCATCACTTCACTTAGAATTTTGTCCCTCTCCACTACACAAACCAGGGGTAAAGATTCACAATAGAGGAAGTAGGATGCCTCGGAATGAAAAACTTTTTAACAAAACCCTAAAATTGTGCCAAAAGCGGTAGAGAGAAAAATGTGCCAAAACGGCAGAATTATTTTTTCTTTAACAAAAGTTTTAAATACGAGTTTTTTTAGTATATAGAAAAAAAGTAAAAAAATCTATTCAGTGCCGCCGATGTGTCAGACGGCACCTATAAACATTAAAAAAATTAGCTAACAAAATAACTCATGCTTTAATTTTTTTCGGTATTAAAAATACAAACTCATGATCGAATGATCACTATTATTCTAGAAAAATAAATAAGTAGAATAGCGCAAATTTTTATGAAGAATAAAAAACTTTAATTTTAACAAAAAAAAGTAGAGAAGAATTTATATTTTAATTTAATATTTTTGTACTATGAAAAAAAAGAGGCTATTTTCCATTTTAGAAAATGCAAAAAATATTGGGAAATTTACCTAAAAAATACCTTTTTTACCTTATTTACGGAAATTGACCAATTTTTTAATTATTTACTGGAATGGGCCAATTTTCCTGAAAAAGTGTCCACGTCAGCGCGATATCAGGGGACGTGCCAGCAAAACGGGTCCCTGGGGAGCGTTTTGCCCGTGTTTCCTCAATTGCTATTTTTTTGACCGTTTGGCCTCCAATGATCAAAAAAGAAAATCTATAAAAGCCCCCTTTCATTTTTTTCACACAAAAGTCCTCTCAAATTTCTCTCAAATTCCTCTCAAATTTCACAAAAAGTTTTTTAATTTTTACAAAAAAGCCCTGTTTAAAATTTTTTTAATTAGTTTTTTTAAATTAAAAAATATTTGATCGTGTTAGTAATGGCTGGAGAATTAATTCATCTCGATAATACACACATCTCCGTCGATCAAGTGACAATGGTAAGTTATAATTTTAATTTTTCAATACTATTTAATATTTTTTTCATTTATGCAATTTTAATTAATTTTTATTTTATAATTTTTTATAACAGTCTGTAGATCGGGTGTTGCAATGTTATATTTGTAATATGCAGTCCGCCATCGCCGTTGATAGAGAATTACCTACGGGGAGCGGGTTTATGGCACGTGGCCACAATAGGCTGGGGGGTGCAAGTTGGACCCGAAACTAATCAGTGCATTGATAGAGAGGTGGAGACCCGAGACGCACAGTTTCCATCTTCCATGCGGAAAGTGTACTATCACTTTAGAAGACGTGCAGAGTTGCAATTAAGATTGCTGATGGATGGGTACGTAGTCACCGGGTCGCAACTTTTCTTTGATTGGGAGTCGTAAGCTACGAGCTTTTGGGTGCTATTCGGATAATATTAACGAGAGGTCGATCAAGATAGGCTAGTTACGAGACACATTCCCGAAGCCGGATAATGATTCGACTGAATTAGAAAGAATACGATATGCTCAGACATACATTCTTGAGATAATTTGGAGGCTATTTGATGCCGGACTTGTCACGAAACCTCGTACATCTGAGATGGCTACTGAAACTCGTTGATCTTAGAGCAGCCAGTGAATTTAGTTGGGGGTCTGCCGTGTTAGCAAAATTGTACCAGGAGATGTGCGAGGCGACGCGACCGAATAAAGCCAAAATCGGAGGTTGCCTATCACTACTGCAATCATGGGCACGGTTTCACTTTCCATTTTTACGTCCTCGAGTGGACCACCCATATACATTCTCACTCATAACGAGGTAAATTTTATATTAGATTTTACAATTATTACGTAAATGTAAAATATAATTCTATGCTAAAAATTTATTTAATTAGGTGGAACTATTCGACAAGTTTTGTTAGAATACCTACCTCTCTTGAAGATATACGACTTCTATTAGACCAATGGTCGGAAGCACAAGTAAGTATTAAATAAAATATATATACATAATAAAATAGTCGTTTCGTATTTAGTATTTAGTATTTAGTATTTAGTATTTAGTATTATGTATATAACTAATATTTTTATCATGTTCATATAGTTTTAATGGACACCATACGAGGATTCGACAATTCAGGCAGTAATTTCGGATGAATCTTTCAAAATCTGAATATTTGGAATGTGAAGGTCCCATTGGTCAACTATGCCACTGTGGAGATGCACCAGCCAGATAGAGTATTATAATAATTTGGATTCCGACAATTTATTCCTGTGACACCTGAGGTGCTCGATGATGAGCACAAAGTCGACTTACGGTAGTTGCATATGGATTGGCCGAGATTTTGGTCAGCATATATCAAAATGTGGGAAAATCGGTGTGATTATATACCTACTCAGGAACCGATCATTATTCCTGAGTTAGCGTGCGTGCCAGAATACATTGCATGGTTTAGGATCCATGGCAAGCCATACTTATTGTCGGAAGAGGAGAAGCGACGGAAAATTCGTGTACAAAGAGAACGACGGGGCCCTTTAAATCCAAAGAAAATAGATGATGGGACGGGCTCATCAACAGTTTCGACACAATCACCGGGCCCATCTACAGTGCCCACACAGTCACCGGGACCAACACTTCAATCGACGATACCCATATTACAGCCTTTTCAGATTATACCTTGTGCGTATCCTAGCCCTTATATGTATCTAACCATTATATGTTTCCTTTTCCCAATCTTATGGCAGGTTGGAATGCATGGCCCGATTCATCTCTGTTCCCGATTACTCCGAGTGGACCTTCGATCTATAGGTTATCATTGCATGAGGGATCGCAGGAGTCGTTGTCGGGGAGCTCTTCTTTTTACCAATCTCCATCACCTTATGGGATTCAAACACCTCCGCCATGGGTGATGCAAACACCTCCGCAGTTATTATTCTATCAAGGTGGGTCATCCTCCCAACACCCACAACCAGATCCCTTGCCGGAGGATCCACAATCCTTGCCGGAAGCTGAACCAAGGAAGAATCCAGCGCGTAACCGTCAACCACCCTATGTCGCACTGATTCCGACCGGCACCAACATTGATTAGCGTTAATATATTTGTACAAACTTTTTTATATTGTTTCATTTAATAAAATAAAAGTTATTTTTAATATTTTAATTGTAATTTACTTTTTATATTTTTAATAAAATAAAATTTCTTTTGAATTGGCTAAAATTTTTAATATGTTAATATTTTTAATAAAATATAAATACTGCAATATGATTTTATTACAACAAACTATCAACTATTCTGATTTGGACATGATCGAGTTCTATGGCCTGGATTCCTACACCATTCGCACAACTTCTGTTGGTTGGCAGTTTCTCGAATATCCATATTGTTACGAATTCTAGTCGAGTAAGATCGACCCTTTGGTTTGCGACGAAGTTCTCTATCCGGTAACAGCTTAAATGGAGCAACCGATACAGACTGCCACTTAGGTTCATCTAGGACTGATGGGAATACATGTCTCCACACATTGTACATGTATTCTATTTTGTACACTTTGTCGACATAGCTCATGGGATCTAGACGGAGATTCTAACAAGCTGCAATTACATAAGTGCATAGATAACGAAGTGCGTCAAATATCCCACAGTCGCAAGTCCTATTTCTCAAGTGTACACGATATTTCCCACCAATAATACCTTAGTTTAGTTTGTCAAACTCCGTCACATGAAACCACAGGTTGTCACGATCGTGACACACTGTGTACATGGTGTTGGCTCGTGCCTTCGCATTGTTAATTTTTTGCAATACCTTCGCGCACCATACATGGCCTCGCTGCATTTAGCCTTTATAACTCGTTGCTTGTTTTGGAAATAGTGCCGCTAAACAAAAATATATCTATCGCACAACCGATGTTATCAGCAAATGACGCGTTCCTTTTAGAACAGAATTTATGCATTTAGCAAGGTTTAAGGTCATAGGACCATATCGTAGGCTGCCGTCGTATGCTTGTGTCCACTATTCGAAAGGTATGTTGCAAAGGTAGTGTAACACCCCTAACTAGTATCCGTCGCCAGACTAGGATTACGAAGCATTACCAGATAAGACACAACTCAGAACAGGCATATATATATTTAAATAAACATATCATGTACATTCAAGAGTAAAAATAATCAATACATAACATATTATATTCACATACTTAACATTCAGATCAAAGAAACATACTTAACATTCAAATAAAAGCCAGCGTTTATGTATTGAATCATCCAAACAGAATGAGGTTTCACATTTTCTATTTAAATCAAACCATACTAATCTTTATAAATTCAAACATATTTATCATCTTATACTTACCAAACAATAGGACATTCATTATTTCAATTTCATTTATTAACAAATATCAAACTCATCTTATGCTTAATCATTTTAACACATATCATTAATCAAATAAACCACATGTTTAGTCACTCATTCCATGTACTATTCGAATATCATGCTAAACAACTTGAATAATTTATTATACATATCAACCATTTAAACAGGTAAATGATATACCTAATTATGTTACCTTTCAAAATTAATACACCCATGTTCTTATATAACATATTAATCACTTTTCTATAATCTCACAAATATCCCATGAAGAACAATTGATTAACAACCATCAAATATTTCAACCAAGTATAGCCGAATACCTATATAAATACATACATAATTTCCTAGTCAAATTCTTAGGCCGAATGCATATACACCTACCTACTTGATTTTTCTATTCGAATTTTTGTCACATTATATATCCAAATTGATTATGAAACATATCCATTATTTCTCACATAACCAAAATTAAAACCAAAACTTACCATTTACTAATATAAATTTTCAAAATCTAATTACAAAACTAAATCCATTATCATCACATTCAAACATCTATCACAAATTCATTCCATAGCCGAATGTATCTAATTAACACCATCAATACAAACAAATTTATTCATAACTTATTGACTAAACCCAACCTTATAACTATTTATCCAATCCAACTCTTTATATCAAAAACCAAATTACATCATATAAGTACATACACTTACTAAAACTTAATACACATAAATTACACTTAACCACAACCAAAATGTCTACATGTATGCATTCGGTTTAGTCCACTTCTTAATAAGTCATTCAATCATACAAAACATATCAAATATACATATATTAATCACATAACCAAGTTCAACATATCTAACTTAAAAACATATCACATACTTACCTATCATGAACATATACCATAATCAAATATGCATAAATATAAACTCATTTTCAATGACCATCATCAACCATAAGCATGGAAACTAAATCAATCAAAAGAAGATAAGCCATTTTTGCATGGCTATTAATTACATACAAAAGCACTTAATTCATATTCAACCTTTTACTATACTATACAAGCCATATATTCGAAATTCAACTTAGTAAAATACCAAAGAAAACTGTCGATAGTGTGAATAGTCTTGCTGACGATCCCCGAACTCGTAATGCATTCAAAATCTATAAAACAAAGGTAAACAGAAAAACACAAAATAAGCTATTTAAGCTTAGAAAGTCATAAGCAAGTTATTATCAACCAATTTAGCAAAACCAATTATACAAGTTATGAATACAATTTAACATTAAATCCTTTATATACAAATCAAATAGATAACTTATACACATTCACATAAACACACACAAAACTCAATATAAATTTCACATAGGTTACTCTTTGGCCGAATACATCAAATTACAAACTTGTACCTAGTTCACATACTCTTTAGATTTTATACAATGAATTAAGCATTCAACTTATCTCACTTTTCATAACACAGTTTATATACGTACCTGAGTCCTTTTAATTCAATTTTCACATTGGCTTTCACTTACACTTGGCCGTTGAACCATTCGGAATTCAAAAGGATACGCGGATAACCGGAAGCTCGTACAATGCCAACATCCCAGACGTGGTCTTACATGTAATCACATATCGATGCCACTGCCGTAGACAGGGTCTTACACGAATCAAATACGATGCCAATGTCCCGACATGGTCTTTACACGTAAACACGAGTCGATGCCAACGTCCCAGACGTGGTCTTACACGATAACACATATCGGATATCTTATGTCATGGCATATGTATCCTATCTATTCCTAAGGTTCGTACGGGGCTTACGGACGTCAAAACTCGATCGAATCAAGCTAGGAATATAGCCAAATAACCACCATTACATTCGGCCATAGCCATTAAAAATTTAAATAATTTAAATCATTTCATAACAAATATATATTCATAGACATATCATCGTTTAAATGCTTATTGACTTACCTCGGACGTCGACGACTGTGAAATAGGCTAATTGACTACTTTTGTCTTTCCCCGATCCAAATCCAATTTCTTTGGTTCTTGATCTAAACATATTCAAATTAAGCTTATTTAAATATTATTCTATTCAATTTACTCTAAAAACATATAAATGGGCAAATTAAAATTTTTCCCTTAACATTTCACACTTTTTACAATTTAGTCCCTTTTGTTTTGCACAAAACACAAAATACACAAAATTTGACTACACCACACAAAGGCCGAATATTCCTAGTCCTCATACAAGCCCACATATTTCATTATTTCACATTTTATTCCCTCAAAAATTTATTTTTGCAATTTAATCCAAATTACTCAAATTCATCAAAAATTCAAAGACAAAACTTGTTAATCTAACACATATATTTCATATTTCATCATCAAACAACAAAAATCACAAGCTATCATCAATGACAAAACACAAAATCATCATCAAAATCAAAAATTAAAACATGGGTTTTGTACATCTCTTAGCAACAATCTCAAAAACGTAAAAATTATCGAGAACCGAACAAAAACCAACCTTCAATCACAATGTTCTTCTTGGCCGAATGCTTGAAGTTCATAAACTCATTTTCTTTGTTTAGTTTTGGTGGTATAAAGATGAGAATGGCTTTGTTTTGTTATAATATTAACATATATTAAGTTATTATTAAATTACTTTATTAACCTTTAACATTAAAATCATAATTTTCAAGGTCATTATTGACCATAACCGTCCACTATGGTTTAAAATGGGCTATTTTCCCTTTAAGGACCTCACATTAAAAAGCCATTAACAAATTAGCACTTTACACTTTATTTTGTAACTTTTACATTTTACGTGATCAAGTCTTTTTATTTAATCGGACACCTAAACGACAAAATTAAGACACGAAAATTTAACACAAACAAATTCACACCTAATAAACACGGAAAATAATTTTAAAATATTTTTTGGACTCGGGTTTGTGGTCCCGAAATCACTATTCCGATTAGGGTCAAAATCGGGCTATTATAGGTAGTTTGCGCCTTCTTCGTTAACTGAACTCAAAATTGCCAACATCTCATGAAAACAATCCTTATGGATCTTGTACCCTACCAATATAAGTTGATAGCGAATACTACATACCACTCTTCCAAAAAGAAAAAATTGAATATTACAAATGAAATTATATTAATAGAGATTACATACTCATGTTGGTCACTTGCTGTCGTTCACTTGTAGATCGATGTTGCCCGTAGTAGTTGGACGTAACATGCCTTAGGCAATACCAATGGTGTGCGATGTCATAGGCTTCCCTGTTGCTCAATTATGGCTAGTATTATAGGGCCCCGATCCGATATAACGCATATATCAGGTTGAGGACAGACATGCCTCCTTAACCTAGATAGAAAGAAATCCAGTCATCAGCTGACTCCCCCCGATGTTATTGCAAACCCAATTAGAAGGATTCTCCCTCTTCTATCCTGTGCCACAACTAGCAATAGCTGATGGTTATATCTACCATGCATAAAGGTACCGTCAATTTGTACCAATGGCTTACAGTATAGAAATGCGTCTCGGCAGTGCTTAAAGGTCCAAAACAGACGTTTGAACACTTGGCATCCACGGAGCAATCGGTCATTGTAGTACGCAGGTGCCGTTTCAAGGTCTGTTATGTAGCCTAGGACATATCTTTCTAGCACCTGACACCACTGCCACACTTCATTATATGAAGCGTCCCACTGACCATGCAACTTTTCCAAAGCCTTCTACTTAGCTATCCAAGTCTTGCGGTAAGAGGGCGTGTACCCCAATTGGCTACGAATAATGGTAATTAAGACCGACACTGAAGTCTTGGAATTCGCCTTCATCGTCTATAGTATTAAGCTAGCTAACATATTTGAATCCATCTTGGGATGATCTTGTGAAACACCTGTCAACGAAGTACGTTAAATAATGTAACATTACGTAATAACAGTATTATTCAAAAACCCTAAACACCTAGTGATACTGTATTGACAACACATGTATATGGACCTTTGTACTTTTTTATATCTCACAAGCCTGTCCATTTCCTTAACGAGGCCACGATTTTCCATGAACATGTACCATCTTGCACTGCACATTTGGCCTTATACTTATTGAGTTTGGATTTAATCACGCTGTAGTTAACCCCATTCTTGATGCTATGCTGTTTCAATGCTCCAAGAAAACTATTCTTATTGGAAAACTCTTTACCAACTTCCAATTTACCCCAATCCAACGACGAACTTGTTCGGTCACGCATTCTGTATGGTATATCTAGAAACTCCAAAGCATCATCTTAAGATAAATCGACATTATGCATATGGCCTGGAAGCGAGTACGCCCTGAATTGCGGATCTTCTTCTTTTTCATCTGAACCTCCTTCAACATCTTCAGGTATGGTTGGAGCAGGCTACAGTTCAGAAAATAATTAACTTCTGCATCACCGGGGTCAGGCTCTCGAGGTGGATTCACATCGGACTCATCATCCGACCCACTATCATCTACAACGAACGAGGTCCCCTCGCCAGTGGATGTCGTAGAGAGTACATTATCCCTTTTTAAACAAGTTTCGTAACGTCCCCAATCATATATGGATTGCCAACCACTAGAAGTTGATGTCGTTCCCCAATATGTATTTTTAGTATAGAACATCGACCCACCGATATGCATGTCCCATCCACCAACAAAGTGTTGTGTAGGGGTTGTGTTTTCCATACTGCCACCAAACACGGATGCTTCTGTATTCTGCCTCCCATTAACAAAGTGTCAGCTTGGGGTCATGTATTCCTCTCGAAAAACAGTAGATGTTGAATTCAAAAATTCATCATTTGGCGATAAAAATTGTACATATACCTCAAGATAGGGTGATCCACTAGCAAGATGAGTCTGTACCGTTGCCTCCAAGCTATGAGGACCTTTGATGTCTAATGAGTCATATCTCACGGGATCAACCGAAGCACAAAATCTATACTTAATAGACAAAACTTTCATTGGCATCATTTCAAAGATTTTACGCCTAATTCTTTTACGAAGTTTTGTCAAATCTATGTTCTGGTTAAAAACCAGTCGTGCTGTGTTCTCCGATAAAAAAACAATACCTTTCTCGATGTCACAGACCTCACAATCATAGTAAATAATAGCACTAATACGTTCACTCATTTGCCTTAATTTCTTTTGCTGTAACTTATGCAACCCGAGAATGAAATTTAGCTCATTTATAGTCTAAGGCCAAATAGGAACTACTATAGAAAAAGAGCGTCCACGTGGGAGCATCTTTCAGTAATCTTGCTGACAGCGTTTCCTGTTTGAAGCATTTTGGACACTATTTGTTCAGAAACGTCTTCTCAAAATTTTCTTTTCAGATACTACTGTAGAAAAAAAACGTCCACGTGGGAGCTTTTTTCAGTAATCTTGCTGACAGTGCATCCTGCTTGAAGCATTTTGGTAACTATTTATTCAGAAACGTCTTCTCAAAATTATATTTTCAGATACTACTGTAGAAAAAGAGCGTCCACGTGGGAGCTTTTTTCAGTAATCTTGCTGACAGTGAATCCTACTTGAAGCGTTTTGGACATTATTTCTTTAGAAAAGTCTTCTCAAAATTATTTTATCAGATACTACTGTAAAAAAAATAAATTTTTTTATATTGCTAATATATTTTTTCCAAAATCCTAAACACAAAATTATTTTAAAAAAACCCTAACCCTAATTTAATTAACTAACCTTAAAACCCTAAACCCTAATTTAATTAATTAACCTTAAACCCTAATTTCATTATTTTTTTCTTAAAAAACCTTAACCCTAACCCTAAAAAAAAAGCTAAAAACCCTAACGTAAAAGATGGGCAAAACACGTCCCTGGGGGAGCATTTTGTCCACATTAGCACAAAGCGCACCCTCAAGGAAGCGCTTTGTACTGACAAGGACAAAACGTTACCCAGGGACAGTTTTGCTGGCACGTCCCCTGACATCGCGCTGACATAGGGAAATCGGCCCATTCCAGTAAATAATTAAAAATTCGGTCCATTTTCGTAAATAAGGTGAAAAAAAGAGTATTTTTGGTAAAATGGCCAAAAAGATTTACTTACCAAAAAATACTCTCGAACTAGTATAGTAAGTTTTTATGTTTTCTAATTAAATAAATCCAGTAAAAGTATCACAAAACTTCTTGTATTATATTATAGATTGTATTTTAATTTTTTTATTGAAAAAAAGGGGGACAAATTAACCCTTGCATGTCTGATGAGTGAGCAAAATAACCTCTTCGTTAAAATTGCACGGTTAAATGTTTATTTTGGTGTTTATAAGGTATAATAGCAAATTTAACCCTCAACTTTTACACATTTATTCAATTTGACCCCTACTCTTTTATTGGATCAGTATTGTTATTTTTAATAAAAAAATTTATAACTTCTTAAATAAATTTTTTTATATTTTTATGATTTTTTATATAATTTTTAAATTTTAAAATGGCTTAATTGATTTTTTTTCGATTTGTTACTAAGATCTTTTTGACCTTTTAGCCTTATTAGTTTCAAAAATTTCTAGTTTATAAAGTCAAATTAAATAAATGTGTAAAGATTGAATGCTAAATTTGTTATTATATCTTATATATAAACACCGAATTTTAACAAAGGGATTGTTTCGCTCACTCATACAAGGGCTAATTTGTCCAATTTTTTCAATAAAAAAGCTAAAATACAATCTATAAAATATAGCATAAAAGGTTTTATGATGCTTTTTTTTTTTCACTGTTTAAGCCAAATTTTTAGATTTTTTTTTCATTTCCACATTCTTTCCAAAAAAAAAAAAAACCTCTGAACTCTCTCTCACTCTCCCCTAGTTCGGTGAGAAATTTAGCCATCGATCATGGTGATTTCGACGTCGGCAGACACCAGATATCGTCGACGTCGCGAGATTCAAGCTAAAGCTCCAAAAATGGGCTTTTTTTATCTTTTCGACTCCCTGAACTCTGATCTGGGGGTATTTTTTGTCGAAACTCGGCCGAAAATGGTAAAGTCCGAAGGAAACCCTTCAGCTTCCCCATCAACACATCGGAAAGGGCCGTCTATAATCAGGGACGGCGTCCTCTTCCCCACTCGCGGCAGTGGACTTCGAAACAAAATCGGTAAGTTTTTTATTTATATTTTATGCCTTTTTTTTAAAAACCAAATGATAAAAAAACGAAATTAAATAGCAGGTAAAACCAAAATAAATCACCTTTTGCAAGTCCTTTTTTTTATTTTTACTATTAGTTTTTTTGTATTTCGATTCTCTATATTTGATGGGGTGTCTCTGTAAAAAAATATTACATCTTGAGTTTGGCCTTTATAGCCGATTTACACATTTCTTTTATATTATATCTACTGTTTTGTTGTCCTTGTTACTGTTCTTTCGTGTTCTGTTTCTGCTTCTTTTTTGCACTTATTTGCAGGTCTTGGCGAGTCAATGAAGGGCAGACCTTGTGTTTTGGTGAAACGGCAGCAAAGGCACCCCAAGGGGGAAGTCAGGCCTCGGGACGAGGTGCGGGTGGTACGCCCGAGGAGGGAGCAGCGGCGCATCTAGGGGTATTAGGGTTAGGGTTTTCTAAAAATGTTTAAACATTTTGGCCACTGGGCCTTGTTGTAAGTGGACTTTTGTTCTGGGCTTGTAATTGGACTGTTAGTTTTATTTTGGACTTTATTTTGGTTTTTTTTATTTGTTTTGTGGGCCGGGCAAAATGGGCTGATTACAAATTGAAAGGATTTTTCTTTGTTTTTATTTTAATATGGAAGATTCAAGACCATATCATCAAATGAAATTTGAGTTTTGCAAACAATTATTAAAGATGATACTTTTCAATAATAATTTTTGAAAATAATTTCAAAACATTAAAATAAATTATGAAAAAAAAATTATCCATTGAAAATATCTATTGATTTGCCACTATAATTTTGAATCTTAATATTTAAAAAATTTTATTTCAAAATCGAAAGTTAGAATTTTAGCGAGGCAAGTTTTGTATATTATTTAATTTTTACTGTCTTTTCAATTTAATACTTAATTTTTTAAACATGATTTATACTAACTTGTTTGTTTTTAAACATGTTTGTCTCTGGTTCATATTTATTAATAATTTCAAAATTGCATTCGTCTTTGTTTAAAGTCATTTGTGTTGATGTTCATTTATTTAAGTTATATTAATTTATTAGAGAACATTAAACAAGTATGCTCTTAAAAATTAAACGAACATGTTTAACAAAACATATAATTGAACATGTTCACAAAAAATGTTTATAAATAATAAGCAAACAAACAATCAATAAATATATATTATTTCTTAGACATGAAATAATCAAATAAATATATTATAAATGAATAAAATATAGGATTATTATCATGTACACCATTAGAGGTGTTCATGGGCCGGGTTCAAGTCGAGCCTAAGCATAATATTAACATTTTTATTTTGCCCAAGCCCAACCCAAAATATAAGCTTAAAATTTTGTTCAAACCTACCCATATTTGTAAAAAAACTAACCCAATCCCATCCATACTATTTTTAATTTTTTAAAAATATTTATATTATATTATATTATTTTAATATTTAATAATTTTATACATTTTTCATTTATTGAATTTTTTTATAACATTATTTTAATGTTTACATTAGAGTAATATTATATATTTTGTATAAGTTTATTTTTTTAATGTATTCTAAATTACATAGTATATATAAAAATAAAATAATATAAAGTATTATAAACTTAAAAACGGGTCGGGTTGGGCTCAGACATTGAATGCTCAAGCCCAAGCTAGGACCATATTTTAAACAGATCTAATTTTTTTGCCCAAGCCTATTTTTTGGGCCTAAATTTTTTACTCAAACTCTCCCAATATTTTAGGCGGGCCTTCGAGTCTGGGCGAATAATACCATCAATAGAGTAAAAAAATTCCACAAGTATGTTTAAGATGATATCACTTTTTAATGAGTAGTAAAAGAATAAAAAAATAATTAAAAGTGACACTTGATGTCATTCTAGAAGCTTTTCTTGTCCCACTAGCAATGAACAGAATAATTAACCAATAAAATAATGACACAAATAAGAGTTATTATTATAAACTCCACAAGCAAGTTTAGTAAATGATATGTATTTGTTTTAACTTTTTTTTGTTAATATTCCCTAAAGACACATGCCAAGATTTCGGAGAGTTTTAACTCCACTGACAATGCCCCAAAATTTTTTCCACAAACAATAATAATAATATTATTTATATATAATTAAACAATAAACAACTTGTATAAGAGCTTCAATAAAATTTAAATAAGTTTGTTTATTAACACAAATAAACAAAACAAACTTTGTTTGTATTTAATTCGTTTAAATTACATATGAATTATTTTATCGAATGCTTTTTCTTGATATTATCATTTAGCTTAACTTAATTTATAATATTATTTTACATAAATAAAAATATGTTATAAATTAAAAATAATCACATAAACCAAATATAAAAATATATAATATTAAGAATTGGGTAAAGAAAAGAGGAAAATTCCTTGGTAATTATGAAAGGAAAATATCCTTAGATTTTTTCATGATTTAATATCATTTAATAAGATGGATTAGATAACACTATATAATGTGCACTTTGGATTGGATATCCACCATATATATCTAACAAGTGCCATTACATGATTTATACTACATTGTATTAAATACTTTGTAAGTTTAGAGTTATTTTATTTTAATTGTTTCTACCATATAATTTTTAATTAATTTTCATTAACAACATATAAACCATATTTAGAATAAAAATTAATAATTTAATAAATAAAATAAAAAAATGTTTGATCACACCACTAGAGTGCAAATTATATGTTAGTGTGAGCCTACAAGTCAATCGTAATTCGTTTATAAAGATTAAACAATATTTAGTTGTATTGATATTATTATAGTTTTATAATAATAAAATGAAGTATGTTTTTATCCATGAGTAAAGTATATGATATTCAACACTTGTATAGATAAAGCTCATGGAACACATTAGGCTATATAAGAAAATTATAAGGAATTATAATTATACTACACCAAAACAGACTTTTAGGGGCGTTTTTAGTGGCGTTTTAAAAGAAAACGCCGCTAATATTACACATTAGCGGCGTTTGAAGGAAAACGCCGCAAAAAAATGAGCAATAGCGGCGTTTATTTTGAAAACGCCGCTAAAAAGGATAAATAGTGGCGTTTTTTAGTAAAACGCCACTAAAAGTCGGAGCTTTAGCGGCGCTTTTGGAAAAACGCCGCTAAAAGTCTGAGCTGTAGTGTCGCTTTTGGAAAAACGCCGCTAAAAGTCTGATCTTTAGCGGCGCTTTTGGAGAACCGCCGCTAAAAGTCTGAGATTTAGCGGCGCTTTTGGACAAACGCCGCTAAAAGTCTGAGATTTAGCGGCGCTTTTGGACAAACGCCGCTAAAAGTCTGAGCTTTAGCGGCGCTTTTGGAAAAACGCCGCAAATAATTTTAAAGTTTTTTTGGATATATATGAATGATTGTTTTTAAATTTATATATTACATAATTTCTTATATAATTGTAAAAGAGATAACATTAATTTTAATACATTAAAATTATGATTCTAGTTTAAATTATTTAAGAGAAAAATATTTGTTAAAAATATTTGTGGTTTAAGGTTTAAGGGGGACGTGTTAGGGTTTAATGGGTTTAAATGTAAATGGTTAAGGGTTTGGGGTTTGGGATTAGGGTTTTATAGTTTATGATTTAAGGTTTATGGGATAGAGATAGGAGGATTTAGGTTAAATTAGTGTATTTTAATTTATATATTAAATAATTTCTTATATAATCGTAAAATAGATAGTTTGGATGTAAAAATATTGAATTAATTCTCATGATAATTCGGGGTTTATGGTTTAATTTAGGGCATATAGTTTATGGATTAATCTTTATAGTTTATGGTCTAGAGTTTATGTTTTAGGGTTTGAGGTTTAAGATCTAAAATTAAGGGTTAGGGTAGGGTTTAAATTTGGGTTTATAGTTTAGTTTTTATTATTTTAGAGTTATAGGGTTTTGGATTTAGTGCTTAAACCATATCGAATAATAACTATTTATTTTCTTTATTGTAACTTCATATTGCTATAGTAAATGTATAACTAATTTGTATACCCATATGACATACAGGCTAATAGTGTTTGTCATTTTGTAATTAAGTAGCGTCTATGATTCATGGCTTATATATGGTTTAAGGTTTGTAGTTTAGTGTTCGGGGTTTGGATTTAGGGGTTGAGATTTGGGGTTTGGGGTTTAAGGTTTAATTTTTAGGGTTTAGGGATAAATATAGTAAACTACTTATGTATCTTGGATTTTTTTATAATACAAATCGAAATAAGATAAATATAAATTATTATTTTAAAAAATATAAATCAAAATGGGTTAAATCCCAAAAGCATACATGATCAACAATAGTTTAATATGCAATTGATCTAGTTCATGTAAATTATTAACACAATTATTGATATAACATCATTTTATATTTATATATTGCATAATATTTATATTTATTCAACATATAAATATATATGATGTATTTACTTTTTAAAATTGTGTATGATTAAATCAAAATTAAAAAGTTTCAACTATACATTTAAACCAGAATAGAATTTCATGTCTACAATTACACATTAAACCGAAATTCATATATATATAATTCTGAGATGTATCGCTATCAAAATTTAGGTGTATACATATAATTAAATATTATTTTTTATATGTTAATTTAAAAATTATAAAAATTTTGAAAAAATTTTAAAATGTTAAAAATAAAAAATTATAAAATTTAAAACTTAAAACTTTAAATTTTAATATTTTAGTCAATATTTCAGTTAAAAAGATTAATATTCAAAATTTAAAAAAATTCCAAAAAATATTTTTAAAAAGAAAAAATATATTAAAAAAGGAAAAAAAATTGAAATTGAGAAACAATGGCGTTTTTGTAAAATATTTCCACCAAATTAGTGGCGTTTTTATTAAAATGCCGCAAAAAATATGCTATAGTGGCGTTTTTTGTAAAAAACGCCACAAATATATTTCAAACTGTATTCAAACGTCGACGTTTTAAGATATTTTTTTTTGCTCTGCTAGTGGCGCTGCTAATAAACGCCACAAATTGAACTAGCCACTGCCCCTTTCTTTTCTTTCCCTCCTCAACCGACTCACCCGTTTCTAATCCCTAACTCCTCATTTCTAATCCCCGATTTCTTCCGCCATTGTCACCCTGTTCTCCCACTCCTCCCCATTTTACTCCGGATGATTTCTCTCAATTCCCTCTTCCCCATTTTACTCTCGCTCCTCCCTTACCAAATCCTACCTCTAATCCTAATTTCCATCCAATCCCAACCCTAAACCCGAATGCCGCTCCTCCTCTCAATGCTCATCTATTTTCCTTTCCAACCCCCAAAAAACGATTTACACGACCGACCTCAACGCAGTGGATCTGTGCTTCACTCTTGCTCTTCTCCTTCATCTTCCTTCTTTCTTTTCTTCATGAACTCTTGATTCCTCTTTCTCAGCCTTCTGAGGTGAGTTCTTACGGGGTTTTGATTTAGTTTTTACTCTTTATTTCTCGCTTGCTTTAATACTGCTTTCTTTTAGCATCTTCGGTTGTTGTTTAGTTGGTGCATGGAGCATCTTACGGGGTTCAACGTTGATTTCATTGATTTGTTGTTGTCGTTCATGGTGCAGTGAGCTTTGATTATGTTTTTAATTTCTGGGTTTTTTTTGTGATAATTGGTCCCCTTTTGATATTTGATGTAGAAAGAAATGGAATTACCGATTTACGTTTTCCATTTGTAGGTTCATTTGGGCATTTTCGGGCAAGCAAATCTGGGGTTCATAAAGGGGATTGAATCAACCTCTTGTCAATTTGGTTTCGTTGCAACTCGAATTTTGTAAGATATGGCGATTGAAGTTTTTAAGTATATAGAAAAACATTCCATTTGAATTTTGTTTTGGTTTATGCAATCCATTGATTTGCTTATGAATAAAAATCGAATACTAAGCAAAACTCAGAATTGAAGTCGCACTTAGTTCATTTGTAGCACTTGCAGTGATCTTACTGATTATTGAGGAAAATAAACCCCTTTTCGCATTTGGTACTTAATGTTTTTCGGTTTCTTTCCAGTCACGACTCTTAATCTTGAAATTGTTCGAGCACTAGCCGAGGTATCAATCTCTAATTTGTTAAGACTAATGAGATGTAGTGACAATATTCATTCAATGTGCTAGATCTATTTGTGTTCCGTGTTCCGCTTCAATTGTGAGATTAGCCTTGATTATTTCTAATTTTCAAAATAGAACTTATTGCAATGCGTTCGAGTTTACACATATAGAATGTTAGATTTTGTCTTAAGAATACCAGAATTGCAGGAAACACAGACTGTTAATTTGTTCAAGTTATCATTTGTTATTGTGCAACTTTTGTTGAATATTCGATGCGTACGGGGATCATCATCGTAGAGAATAGACAAATGTATATAGACTAAAATATTCAACAAACTTCTATGTTAGTTTTTGTATCACACTTCTTTTGTGAGCTGAAATTTCTGCCTTTGAATGCTTGCAATTTTCTGCTTTTTTGGCCTCATTTTCTGCACTCTGTTGATAGAGCAGGTTCAATATCTGACAATGCAGCATCTATCGAATTATGACCTTGTTGTACGTTTCCTATAAATTGTCTAATATCGTTTTATTTTATTATGTTTTTATAGGTTTTACACGGAGATGCAGTACTTGATGACCGTCTGGTATGTTATCGTGTTTCTGTGCTTCTATCACACCATGAGCTTCTTTTTCCTCGTTAGATTATATATATATTGCTGCATTGCCTGTGTCATGCTGTGCTCAGTTTTAGTTACTAACAAATGCTGATATTGTATTGATTTAAATCACATATATCTTTTATCTCTTTGGGATATAATAAAACTATTCCTATGCGCATGTGAATAAAAAATTTCCACAGAGAAACAAGGGAAAAAGGAACATGATTCCCATTAATTTAACTATTACTAAATTCGATTAAGCACAAGTTGTAATAAAATCTGCACATAAAGAATGGTATTCCCTTGCTTTTTGATAAATTCATCCAATGCTAGTAACACATGATGTTGCTTTAGGTATCACTTCTAGCCGTGGCTTCAACCATAACTGTAGCAATAACATAATTGTGGATAATTCTTTAATTTACACCAATTTTAGATTTATTTTTTATTGAAAAGATCCAGTTATATTTATATATGCTTTTATAATTTTTTTTATGTGATTAAGATTTTAATCCACCCAATTCAACTTTGGCAATTTTTTTTATTTAGTTAGAAATGATTTTTAATTATAATTATAACAATATTAATTTAATTTTTTAAATATATTTCAGGGTAAATTACATAGATAGTCGCCCAAGTACAAAAAAAAATAATCATTTTAGGCACTCACAATAGAAGGTTTACAATTTAAGCACCAAAACAGTACACAAACGTGACAATTAAAAAAGCGGTATAATAATAAATTTAACCATCAAATTTTACATATTATATCAATTTAGTCATAATTTTTAAAAAATTAACCCTTAAAATTTATAAATATTTTTAATTTTATCTTTAACTTTAAAAAAATTAACTCCATCCATGTGTCCTTCATCGTTAATTTTCATTTATCGTGCAATAGTTGATGTGCGTATCTCTATTATTCAAAGAATAGAGTTCGATTTTTTATTTATTTATTTTTAGCATTAGTTTGCAGTTGTTCTAAAATTCTTTTGCATGGAACTCTTAAATCTGTTGTTTGCATTGATAAATAGAATGCAGTATTAGAAAATTGGTTATAGTGTCTTACCTGCTTGTATATTATGCAAATTGGTTTCTTTTGAAATTACTAGCTTTGCTTAATGTATCTTTTGAATTTGTGATAGATTTCAAAAGTGGGAATTTATTGATATTCTTTGTTACTTACTTGTGTATCTTGGCTGTTGGTACATTTTTTAATTTGTAATAAAATTTCGGTGGGAAAATTTTGCAGATGTTTATCACATGCTTGTGTATCCACACCCTTCTTATAAGAATTTGTTGGATTTTCGGCTCTTTCTTTAGAGATTAATAGTGTTGCAGTCAGAGCAGATCCATGGCCTTTGAGCGATATTATGGTTGATTATTTGTTGAATTGCCTTGTGTAATTTGATAAAACTAAAATTGCCTTGTAATCTAGCTGAACCTTTTACACACTAAAAGGTAATGACACTTATATTATAATTGGGTTTATGATTGAATTGGTTTATATTAACACATGTAATTGGATCTTTTTCTTTTTCCAAATGAAAAGCTAGTTAAAGAAGTTATATTCCTTTTATAACAAGTTTTTTGGGTCTGTTTATGCAAATGCTTTGTGGCAGAGAGCTAATGCTATAAGATATATATTTTGTTTAAATTTCTTTAGTGTTGATTGATTCAAATTAGGTGACTGCTGTGTTTTGGGCTTGGTTCTATCTTTTAATCTCTTTCCAAACCCTAATAGGAATGGGTGATGATGAGCTGTTTGCATTTGGATGTCACACTGTACTTCATAATTTTTATTTTCTTTATTTAGCTATGTGTTCTTTGTTGTTAACTACTCATTTTTAATTAATTTGTAATTTAGCTTTGAAATCATTATCATTTTAATTTATGCATTATAGGATAAATCGGTCAATTCTCTCAAGTCTCTACCAAACAATTTTCTTTTTGGTTCTGCCCTTTCCATTATATTTTGCCTCTGGATATAGTTTCTATCTGCTAAAAGAGCTCTCATCCCGGAACATGCCAAATTGCTTAGGTTTTTTTTCTTTTATTTCCAGTTTTAATTTTACTTGTAAACTTCAGATTCATCAGAAACCATAATTGATACTTATCACAAATTGTGCTCTTTGTTGCAGTTTGACCAGAGACAGAAGGCCATGGGCCTTCCAACCAGTGATGAGCTTCAGAAGTAGGAAATTCTAAAGAAATTCATGTCCGAGGTAAACTATTATCTTCCAAAACTCGTTCATCCAAGATACACTATGGGTTACTCTTTTTTTCTTCCTCCCAACTTTTTTGATCCCCATATGGAGCTTTAGCTGATAATAATAAAATTTGCTGCTATTCATAAATTTTCTCCTAAAGAAGAATATGGACTCCAAATTAACCTGCCCTTCTGTTATTCATTAATTATTTATTGATCTTGTTTTGAGCTGTGATTTTGAAGGTTTTAGAATCTTTGTTACTTAAACGGAATAGGATAAATACAAATACAATTGGAGCTAAACTTAGAGATTTTACGAGAAGTGATAGAATAATTGGGGATACTGGCTTTTTCTTCTCCATTTCCCCGATATTTTGCGGTTTACCTAGTATATTATCCTGTTATAATGGGAGAAAAGATATTTCTCTTCGTAAATATAAAATAAAAATTAAAGTACAGAACTTGATTGGATAAAAATGAAGCATAATGACATTTGCAGCGTGCATTTTTTGAATTTAAGCGCCATCCTGTAGATGTATCATTAGTTAATCTGTTTGCTATGATGCTAATCTACATGACTTTTTTTTTTTCCTTCGCATTCACTTTATCTTGCCTATTCTCTTATGTCAGCGTGCATTTTATGAAATTGCCTATTCTCTGGTGGATTTCTGATTTCTAAACTATAAAATTGGTGCGCAGGAGGTCAATGGAATCAAGGTTCTTCAATCGAAACTGCAATTGTGCAAACAATTAGGGTATAAAATTGTATTAATTATGGTTATGATGTATTAAAATGTAAAAGATCTGTCTAACCATGTGTTTTTCTTATGTGATTAAGTTCTTTGATCATGCTGTTGGTATCAACGTACCTCGATCGCGATTCCTTATATGTCTTGTTCATGAATTTCCATTTTAATAGAAATTGTTCGTGAATTTTTATTTTAATATATTTTCAAATTAAATTAAATATTTTTAAATTAGATTTGTGGCGCTTTTATAATTTTTTATTTTTTTTATTTTTAGGAATTTTAGCGGCGTTTTTGGTAAAAGCGCCGCTAAAAGTATAATATTTTAATTTTTTTATGTTCATGATTTTTAGCGGCGTTTTTAGAAAAGCGCCGCTAAAGACCATGATTTTTAGCGGAGTTTCTTGGAAAAGCGCCGCTAAAAACCATGAATTTTAGCGGCGTTTGTGATAAAAGCGCCGCTAAAGACCATGACTTTTAGCGGCGTTTGTGATAAAAACGCCGCTAAAAGTCATGATCTTTAGCGGCGTTTTTTCAACATAAACGCCGCAAAATTTTGCGGCGGTTGTAATAGCGGCGTTTTTTGTGGCGCTTACAAAAGCGCCGCAAACACTTTTAGTGGCGCTTATAAACGCCGCTAAAGGCAAAAAAAAAAACGCCGCTAAAAGTCTGTTTTGCTGTATGAGATCTCTATACATTAAAGTCATTATTCCTAAATTGATTTTATCTGTTGTATTCTCGAGATAGGACATTCATAATGCTCAAAGGGCAACACATGTTAAGACTTCATGCACACAATGCATGCAACTAATTTCATAAGTTGAAATATAGGATATTTGAGGATAACATGTAGGTGCTTGTTATAAGAACAAATACATTGAGCATGACTTCTTATAAGAGTTCCATTTGGTATTTCACTCACATGTCTATGGAAATACTCTCATGTGTCGATAGTGTAAATAATGCTTAGACTTGTGGCACTGACTCATCTTGTACGTTGAGTGTCATACTTAGATTCATCACGAAATGGGTCCCTATTGACAAATGCTTAAGGTAATTTTGGGTATGACATAAGGCATACAAAGGTGGTAGAGTGGTCCAGAGATGATCTATCCTTCCAACTAATATGAGGGGACATATCCTATATGCTTTTGACTTGTACTAGCCACAAGTCTTTGGCTATAACAATTACTTAGAGTTAATATGAGTTGTAGACTAACATGAATAAGCAAATGTAGTCACTGGGCCATGACTTTTAGCTTATTTGGGATATATGATGAAATGTTCAAATTACATATAAATACTAAACACTAAAAGACTTTGTCGAAAATATATTTTGACTATTCCAATAATTAGGGTCATTATGGGTTACTAGATATCGCTCATGAATCTACAAATATAATTATTTATAGATTGAAATAAATTATATTTCTTGCCAACATAATTGGAAGCTTAATGGGTCGCACACGATAATTGAATTTAAAAATTAAAATGAAAAAAAAAATTGAATAATTCATCAAAATTCAAGGATTAAAATACAATTAATCAAAAGTTGATTAAAACCCTAGCGACATATATCTGGTAGTTTTTTTCTCTTTTTTTTTTTCCAGAATAAACAAAAAGAAAATAGACCAAAATTATACTTTAAATTTATGTTTTTAGTTTTCTTTTGATATTGAGATTGAAACCGGAAAGGGTGTAGATCCGCGTAATTAGATTGCTAATACTATATTGACAAAGTGAATCTCGACCTTATAAAGGTTTTCTAAATTTTTAGTGTAGATTACTCATAGTGGTCAGACGCTTAGACGGCTACTGGGTTTTTGATAACCGAACCTAGTATTCGTACTAAAACGAAGAAAGAATTAAACGAGGATGACAATCACCTTTATTCAAGGTATAAATTCTTTTACTTTATTTCGAATATGATGACATGATAAAATTATTCAAACTAATTCTAAATGGAATCTGATTCGTTGCATATTTTAATTTCTACTAAGATCCTTTTGATGATTGTTTGG
Organism: Gossypium bickii; assembly: GCA_025503065.1. Lineage (NCBI taxonomy): Eukaryota > Viridiplantae > Streptophyta > Magnoliopsida > Malvales > Malvaceae > Gossypium > Gossypium bickii. The sequence continues at coordinate 139,562,230 of CP106710.1, forward strand.
ATTTTGTAACGAGATTAAATAAGATATGTTTCAACCCAACAGACAACATTAAAGCATTTATTATTAATTTGGAAGAATTGTACATCGTACATTGTTCATCATACAAAGAGAATCCACACAGTGCAATAATAAAAATGTTTTAGGTACACACCAGAGATCACCTAATGACGATGATCCAACCTTTTATTTTTCTTCAACCTTTTTATTGATTTTGGGTAATAACGATCTTTGTTCAGTATACATATATAATGTTGCAGCAATATAATTTGTTTACAGGAACAAGTGCTTTTTGTAAACGTCGAACTCTGCCGAAGACGAAAGAAGTGGTGTCTACATACTCCCAATAAGAAATCAAAAACAAGGAATTAAGCCATGCATATTGAAATGTAATGTTAAACAAGAAATGGATTAAGTGTATAGTAAATGACCTGTGAGAAATTGGAGTTGAAGAGTCTCCTCAAGAATCTTGTATTAGCAAGGCAACTAGATTGGTTAACGTTATTAAGGGTTTCATTAATTAAATCGAATAAGTCTCCATACGTCGGGCCTGGTAATTTCTTCAGAATCTCCGCCAATATGTAGGTCAGTGCACCGTTCATCTTGCCGGGGGTAAAGGCCTGCACCAGTATTCATGTGTTGTAAATTCATTATGAGAATTTAAGTTCTATATTCATCATCATCATCATCCATGGATAGTTAATATTTGAAAAATGAAAAAAAAATTTAAACTTACAGAGGTATCGACAGCGGCTTGGTGATCAAGACAAGCACTAATAGAAATAGCTAATCCACCATTTGTACGTTTCTCCGCACCCGACGGAGGACTGCAGTTTACCCATTTTCTCCTGTTTAATGAGGACGATGATAAAGTAAGGGTATAATGAACAGGTTGTTTGAGTAGTGCCTCTGACTTTCAAATTGAAAAAGTTCAGTTCGTTGAACTTAGAGAATAAAACATCTGTTTATCTGATATTCTTACTTATCATAGAAAGGCAAAAAAAAATTCTTTGGGAATATGAGAAGCTTACTCTTCACTCATATAAACTTTGGGAAGATCTAAAATGGTTCCGCTATGGCAAGCGTCAACAATGGCATGAAGCGTAACGCCAGGGGTGAGTGGCCGAACGATGAGGGTATTAAGATCATTATCCACTATCATCCCTGCTTCTTGAAATCAACCGGACATATAGATTCATCGAACCCATCATCCTTATCTTTGTTAAAATCCCGTTGCCGTGACCCATGACCGGAGTAGAAAAACAGTAACGAATCTCCCTGCCGGCTGTCACTCACCAACCACCTCAATGAATCCTCGATGTTTTTCCTCGTCGGTATAAACCGTGGGTCCGCCTCCTCTTCTGCAGTTTTTCTTTTTCCATTAATCATCACAACGAAAATGGTAAAACATTAAACAAATATAACTGAAGAACATACCGGTGAGAACCCGAATGAAATGTCCAGGGTACCCGAAATTATTAATCAACAAATCTCTCATGTTTCTGACGTCGTTAATGCTTCCTTTAAGCCTACCCTGCTTGCTGTTGTTGTAAGTGATTCCGCAAAGCACTGCTCGCTTGCTTGGTCTCTTCATCGAGTTGAAAGCCAAGCGGTCGGGATTTAAGGAAGGAGTTACCGTACTTTGATGCACTTTTCCTCTGATTTGGCTATAAAAGCATCTCATTCGGCTGCGTAGCCCATAGTGCTGCTGCTGGCTCAAAGAATATTGTTCATCGGCTGGAATGGGATGATAGTTAGGATTGCATGAAAGGCATTCAACATCTGCACCTTTGGTCACTGGTTTCGCCATAAATCTTTGCCTGCATCGTGAGCAAGGTGTGCTTCTTCGCATATCCATGCTTGCCGATGGATGCTTTCTCAGATCTTGGCGAGAAGAAAAAAGAGGGTTTTACAAATTGTTACTTATAACTAATTAATTTTGTAATCCACGGATTATGAGGCGACTGATCTTTGGGTTTTATAAGCATCGATGATGAAGATTAGTGTAAAGAAATGGTGATATTATCTACATATTACTCACTAAAATTTTACTTAATGGACTAACAACAATATAGGGATTAAAATGATCTAATTAAAAATATGGACAAAATCTACAAACCATATACATAATACATGAATAGTTGAATTTAACCAAAATTTCAAAATTTTAAAAAATTAAATAATTTAAAAAAATAAAAAAAGAAAATTAATCAAATTAAAATATAAAAATTAAATCTACAACTTTCACAAAAATATAAAAACTAATAATAAATTTTAACTTTAAGGTCAAATTCGAGTCTTGTCAAAAAAAATTAATTGAAACTACTGTGATTTCACAATCAAAACAATAATGCCTAAAAGGAAGATTTATGGTAGGTAACATACTAATGCCTATAAGGAATCTAAGCTAAAAATGATTAAATTAATTTTAAAAAAAATTAAATAAACACCTTCTATATAATAAGTAGGGACGAGATAAAATTATAATTCGACGTCATTTCTATCACTTTTCAATATGAGAATCACAAATAATCTTTTTTCCCATTAATTATCTTTTATTTTTTGATAATGTCTCAAAATAAAATTCTAAACATTTTTTTAAAATTAATTTTAATTTTTTTCATATATAAATTATTACACATAATTGAAAACTTTGAATTACTAATATTACAATATTTTTTGAACATTAATTTTATTATAAGTTCTTTTTCTTAACATTTAAATTAGAGAATAATGCGTTTCAGTGTAGTTGAATCTACGTCCTCCTATATTGATAATAATATTGATACTAATCAAGTTAAAACTCAATTAACTATTACAACAACTTTAAAGATAGCAGTGATTGCACATTGAAGGAAAAAAATGAAAGCCTTTCTTTTTTCTAGAAGTTTTGGCTTCTTTTTTTCCCTCTGAATTAAAGCTTAGTCGTACTTTCGTAGTGGAGAAACTTTAATAGGTGAAGGTATATATGCTTCGCATTAAGCGGCTTTTAAGAGTAGGGGGAAGAAAATTTGCTATTAATTTTCGTAAATTTGAATTTGGATTTTACTTTTAGGAATTTATCCGTTCTAACTTCTAACTATTCTCATGAACATTATTTCAATTTGGTCAGCATTCCAAGTCAACTTAGATTTTTTATGGAGCTTCAGTGAAGACATGGTATTTTATTGTCCTCATTTTCGTAAAAGTTGTCTAGGTCATTTGCCTCACGATGCATATGTTTAATACGAACAAATTATTTCCACTTCAACATATATTGTATTGAACGGATTATCGTGTTTGATGAAAGCTCTTTGTTTACTTTCTCAATGAAATTAATAGCTGTCAAGCTGTCCATTTTGAGGATCAAATTTTTAGTCTCCAAAGTTCCATATTTAGACTATCATATCCAAATATAAATTTAATATAAAAAATTTAATGATGTTAATAAATTAAAATAATATGTTTAAATTCAATAAGTAGAAGACTATTATGGATTTTTTACATGAATAATATAAAATAAATTAATATATACGAAAATAGGATAACAGGAATAATATTTACGAGAATAGGCAAAATACACAGTAAAAAATAGGTGCCGCTTAACCAATCGGCGACACCACTTTATTTTTAATAAAAAAATTCATTTTTTTGGGTGCAGACGGATCAATCGGCAGCACCCGTATTTTGTATGATAAATACGTGTTTTTTTTTTGAAATAAATATTTGATTTTCATTGAACTTAGTCCCAAACAATGTCCAAAAACATAGAACAAAAGAAACCAAACAAAAGTCCAACAAATAAGAAAGAAAATGAGCAAAATGGAAACAGCAACAAAATAGAACCAAGCAACTAAACCAGTAGCAGAATCGACAGGGTGCTATTGGGAAATGCTTCCCAGCTGTTATCCATCCTATACCCCCATCTTGGAAACCGATCTTCTGATAGGAAATTCATCAGATAACATTTATTACTCCCATCATTTCCAATACCGTCTCTGAGAAGCCAAACCAGATTTCTCAATACCATTTCCCCATGGAAAAGCACACTGACTTGCGGACCTGTACTCCTCCATCCCTTTCTTCCTCCTCACTAGCAACGCCGACTACTCGCCTCCTGCGCATATTCTGTCCAAGTGCGATCCTCCGTCACCGCATCCGCAGCACTAGGAGAAACTCTCTGAACCAGATAAGTGTTCTCTCACTTCTTAATGCCCTCAGTAACAATTAAATGTGCGACCTTATTAGCTTCCCTTTTGAGAAAGAGAAAATTACAGTATCTGAAAAGGAGACCCATTCTCTTTGTATCTTCAATATACGCAGAAATTTTAGATCTATCTTCTTTCTTCTCTTGCAGTTTCCGTATCACCGTTCTTGAATCTCCTTCAATTTCCACATCCCTAAGGCCAAGTTGGACTCCCAGATCAAGTGCTTGATAACATGCCAACGCCTCGGCTGCAAATGCAGACGGTATGTTCTTATTTAATATAGCTTTTGAGCAAATGATTTCTGCTTTCCCATTTCTGACCACTAACCCAGAACATGATTCTCTTTTTTGACTATTGAAAGCCACATCAAAGTTTATCCTCAATCGTATCCCTGATTGGGGCCGTCCATCTAGTCGTGTGATTACTTCTAGCTGGTAAGATTTGTTTCGTCCCATCTAATTCTTTCAAATAATTTGTAGTAAAATCTGCGATTTGGGCTCCTGATTGAATTTCTCCCTCATGAATAAGTTTGTTTCTTGATGTCCAAATTCCCCATAACACGCACACAAATCTTCTGCACACAATCAGAGAGTTGTTTTCGAAAACACATTTAACCCATTCAGTGAACTCCGTGGTTTCTTTAGAGACAGGCCAAGCAATTTCTAATCTCTCACATGTTTCCTTTGCAACAGGGCAGTTTCTAAACAAGTGCTCCCTCGTCTCCGTTTCGGCTTGACATCTTCGACAATTAGCAGGCCCCATTATCCTCCTATAATGTAAATTTCTAAAATTAGGCAAATAGTTGCGCATGCTACGCCAAACTGTAATCTTTATTTTTGAGGGTAGTTCTAAGCTCCATAGTCGTTTGTAAAATTTCTTTAGACTGTCATGTATTTGAGTCTGTCCAACATGTGCAAGAACTCTGTGTCCACTACGAACCGAATACTCTTCAGTTGCCTCTTCACGCCGAGATGACATAGTCCTCGTGTGATCTCAACGACAAGGGAATACATAAAATTCTTTCAGCATCTCTCTCTGTAAAGGTATGAAGAACCAACTCCTCATTCCATCTCCTTGTGCTAGTATCAATCAACTCTGCAACTTTGACTAGACTTGAGTTTTGAATTGAATTCTGACAATTAAGCATTTCATCTCCAGAACCCACTTGTCTTCCCATATAGAAACTTTTCGACCATCACCAATTCTCCATCCTAGACCTTTCTGGAAGAAGGCCTTTATCGCCCATGAGCTCTTCCGGAGTAAATGAAAGTAAATTACCCAACTTGGATTTTATGAAATTGGACTCTTATAATATTTCGCCTTCAACATACGCGCTAGTAATGAATTAGGATTACGTAAAAACGCCAACCCTATTTGGCCAATAATGCGATATTAAAAAAATTCAAATCGTGAAACCCTAACCCCCCTTCTTCCTTGCTTGCGCTTAAAGACTTCTAATCACACCAATACATGCCTCTCTTTCCTTTGGTTTTATTCCACCAAAAGGAGTTCATTATATTTTCTATTTCCAAACACAATGATGTTGGCAAAAGAAAACACGTCATCGAATACGTAGGGATTGCTTGCAAAACAGCTTTTATAAAAACTTCTCTGCCTCCTTGTGAAATATGTCTAATACTCCAGCTATTAATTCCCTGCTTCAATCGATCTTTTAAACCTTGAAAAGCCAACTTCCTTTTTCGTCCTAAGATGCTTGGTAGTCCTAGATATTTATTCGGATCATTCGAACATTGAATATTAAGGGCCTAACACACCAAGTTCCTCTCTTGATCGTTAACATTTGAGCTGAAAAACACAGTTGATTTTTTGAAATTAACACAATGTCCAGAGCAAACTTCATATTCTTTTAGAATCTCCTTAAGCACACTTATTCCTCTATTCGAAACATCCCCGAAAAGAATACAATCATCTGCAAACATAAGGTGGGTGATTGACGGAGCATCTCGACACACCTTAGCACCCCTAATCTTTCTCTCTTGACAAGCCAGTCTCATTAACGCGGACAAACCTTCTCCACAAAATAGGAATAAATAGGGACTTAGTGGATCTCCTTGACGTAAACCCCCTGTAGATTTGAAGCTCAAGCCTTCTTCACCATTACTTAGAATAGAGTATTGAACAGAACTAAGGCATCGAAAAATAAGTTCAATGAAACTATCTTCAAAACCCAACTTAGACATTATACCTTTGATAAAAGGCCACTCCACTCAATCATAAGCCCTGCTCATATCTAGTTTTAAGGCCATAAATTCTTTTTGCCCTGTTCTTTTATTCTTTAGAGTATGAAGTACCTCATATACCAACAACACATTATCTGTAATAAGCCTGTCAGGAACAAATGCGCTTTGAGAGTCGTCAATATAATCATTTAGCACCTTTTGTAGATGGTTAGCAATGGCCTTTGCAATAATCTTATAGATCACTGTACATAGGCTGATAGGACGAAAATTCTTCAGATTAGTAGGAGCCACAATTTTTGGAATCAATACCAGTAGGGTTCTGTTAATATCTTCCATTGAGTGTCCATGATTCAGCACATTCAAACAAAAATCCCTAGTATCCTTTCCAATGATATGCCAAAATTTTGATAAAAAATTACCAGAAAACCATTAGAACTGGAGGCTTTTATAGGTCCCATTCTATCCAAAGCCTCAATAATTTTCGCCTCTGTGTAAGGATTCATCAGAGTTTGATTCATACTATCAGATATACATGCTTTGATCCCTGACAGTATGTGCTCCATATCACCTACTCCTTTTGACTCAAATAAAGTAGAAAAATATGCCCTAGTAATCTTCTCAATCTCTCTCTTATTTGTTGCAAGTGACCTATCAAACCTCTGTAGCCCCCAAATTCTATTAATACGTCTTCTCTGCGAAGCATACTTGTGAAAAAATGAAGTGTTCTTATTTTTCATTTGTAGCCAGTTAACCCTTGCTCGTTGTTCCTAATATCTCTCCTATTTATCCATTTCCATATTCAAGTGAAGTTTTACCTCCATAAGCTCTACCAAAGTCCCCTCTGATATCTCTTCGTCGTTCAGTTCTTCAATTCTTCTATTCAAATATTGTATCTTGCCTTTATGTTTGAACTGTATTTTGCCAGCCCATACTTTCAACCCTTGTGCAAGAGCTGTTATGCGACTAAGATACGGTCCAGAACTTTCCTCCCAAAGCTTCTTAATTTTTTTCTGACACGATTCCTCAAGAACCTACTAGGATTCAAAATAAAAACGATACGGATTACTCCTTTTCCTTTCATCATCCGTTTCAGCGAGCAAAGGGCAATAATCAGAGAAAGAATGTGGGAGATGCCTCAGAGAATAAATTGGGAAGGTTTGAAACCAAAAACCCATAGCAACATATCTGTCAATTCTTTCTCTAATGTTTCACTCGAGAGTTCGACCTCTTTCCCAAGTAAACCACGGACCTGAAAAGCCAATATCTTCCAAAAGACAATCCTCCAACGTTCTTCAAAAAGCCTCCATTCTAGCATCTTCCCTTAGAAGACCTCCTTTTTTTCATGTGCATATAAAATGTCATTAAAAATCACCACCAACCAACTAAGGTAACAAATTGTTCCCTCCTAACCGTCAAAGTAAGTCCCATGTTTCCGCTTTATTTCTAACCTCTGGTGCCCCATAGAAGCCCATAAACCTCCATCGAGATTTTTCTTCATCTTCTTGAATTTCTACATCAATGTGATTTCTTGGTAGGCTCTTTAAATTAACTAGATGTCCCCCATTCCACCCTAAACTCAATCCTCCTCGAGAACCTTCAGCTGGAACATCAATACCATTAAAAAAACCACACCGTCTTCTGACTCGTTCTATCCTATTAGTATTCAATTTAGTCTCCATGAAGAAAACAATTTGGGGATGATAAATTTTTAGCATGTGCTAAAGTCTTCTAACTGCTCGCAGACTCCCTAATCTGCGAACATTCCAAAAAATTATTTTCATTGCTTCTGGTCGGCTTGCCCTCTGGCCATCGCCGATATTTGTTGGTTGTGAGCAATCGACCCACCGTATACCTCCAACGAATCCTGAACATTAGAAACCTTAGAGATAAAAGAATCAGACCTTTGTTGTGAAGAATCAGATCTTTGTCTTCTTTTTTTCCTTCCTCATTACTTAAAGGGTCTTCTTCTTGATCACATTCCATATTTGACATCTCCACTCCAGTCAATAGCCCCTTTCTCCCCATGACCTGTCTTAAATCCTTGTCGTTTAAAGTAGGTCCTTCATTTGGATTTTCCCATATCCCACATTCTCCCCCACTATATGACAACATCCCATTCCTTCCTGTTTAACATTCATCTTGTCTACATGTCTGGATCCTTCCAAGTTTATTCCAAGGATATTATTAAAATTCTTCCACAATTTACGATCATGAGTTTGACTTGAACTGTGTTTATATTGCTGTCCAGCCCTATCATTTCCAAAGCGACTACTATCTCCCTCATCCCTCAGCCAGATACTATTAACCGTTGATGCTTTCCTCTCTTGAGCCCTTAGTGATAAGTCCCATCCAAACTCTATTTTCTGTACTCTGATACGTAATTTCATTGGACAAAAGTTTTCACCATGTCCCAAACACCTACATAAAAAACAAAACAATGTTAATTTTTCGTACTTAAAATTCGCATATAAGAACTTTAACTCAGAAATTATGACTTTTTTCTTTCGTTTCAAGGGTTTTCGCACATCCATATGCACCCGAATATGCATGAAGTTCTTATAACCACTAAGAATCTGCTTTGTATCATATTCTAAAAACCTGCCAATAAAATTTCCAACTTGATTGCCATTGAATCTCTAAAGAAGCCTGGAGGCAAGTTATGGATTTGAACCCACCAATTTGCATAAACCAGTGGGATAACCATTGGGTCTTCATTCTCCTGAATCCAATGGAAAATCAATAGGTGGTTATTAAAAGTCCAAGGAGCACCTGTAATGACCTTAGAGATATCAATCTGTTGAAAAATTTGAAAAGGAATCGTCTTTCGCCTAGCTCTGTGATTTGTACCCTTTCCAATGGATGTCAAATGTTTGCCAAAGTATTCCTCATGGCTGGAAAATGTACCACACTTGCTGATCGTATGTCCGCATCGAGTTTTAAAATTTATAAAAGAATGATCAAACACGAAACTAACTCGACAATGATTAAAGGCAAGTGTACCTATCGAACAGTAATATAGCTTAGGCAAGACTGGATTATCGAACCCAAAGGAACTAAAAGTACTAGTACTAACTTTCTTTTTATTATTTAGCCTAAATAAATGAAGTTGCTTTAATATATTCTAAACTAATTACTAAGTTAAAGACAAAAAGACAAAAAGGATGAATGGAGGAATAACTTTAGGAAAAACTCGGTTGATTAAGACGATACCCTTAGGAAGAATCCACCTAGATTTCACTTGTTATTAAACCCTGAACCATATGATTTATTTACTTAGTTTGATCCGTAAGACTTCCTAACGTATATTAAACCCTCCTCGAGGCGAATAACGTCCAACCCTAGGTTAATTAGTGGAAATCTCTTTCTCTTATAATAACCCCATAGGATAGCAGTAAATCGATCTACGGACTCCCATATTAGGTTTCACCCTAATCCGGCAAAATCTCGTCACCCTATCTCTAGGCGTGTGATTAATTTCGCTTAATTATGCTAGATCTTCTCTTAAGCAGGATCTATTCCTCCTCCACCTAAGCACATCAAATTGGGATTAAGCTTGCATAATAAGAACAAACTAAGTATTTATCATATAATTTAGAAAATAATTACAAGATCCATCATAGGTTTCATCCCCTTTAGGTATCTGAGGGGTTTAGTTCATAATAAAAGAAAACATCTCAAGAGAAAAGATAAAACAAAACATAAGAAATCCCTAAAACTCCTGAAAGAATTGAAGGAGAAATTCGCCGTCTTGAGTAGAATTCGCTTCTTTGGGATGGATCAAGCGGCTTATCTTGAATGATTCCCACAAATCGACCTTTTCCGGCTTGGCTCCTTGGCCTAGCTAACCGCCCATTTCAAAGGTGGTACTTAGGGGATATATATAGGCTATTGGAATGCGATTTTTCTCCCTAAGTATCTTTTTCCGATGAAATTGCTCTTTCCGGCCTCTGAGTGCGGCCATGTCACACACGCCCGTGTGACTAGTCTTTGGGCCGTGTTCGAATTCTTAATGGGAAGAAGTCGTGTTCTAGATGCTCAACAAGGCACGTAGTGTGGGTTGAAGTCAGAGCCATGTCGATTTCCACCTTGGCCCAAATTACTCCGTTTTGGGCCCGTTTTATGTGCTTTTCATCCTCGGGTGCTTTTTCGAGTATAAGACATGAAAAGAAAGGATTAAGAACACCTTTTATATAAATCGAGGATTAAATCATCCAAAAGCATACTAAATGTGAGATTAAAATATGTTACTTTTATGGTTTATCACTTCTGTCAAAGGAAACAACCCACTAAACATAATTTATATGCAGAGTTTGGTTCTTCAATATCTTAGGAAAGGAAAAAGGCTCCTCCTCCCCATCTTCCAGATTCAAATCCGCTAAGCTACTTTCCATCACTTCACTTAGAATTTTGTCCCTCTCCACTACACAAACCAGGGGTAAAGATTCACAATAGAGGAAGTAGGATGCCTCGGAATGAAAAACTTTTTAACAAAACCCTAAAATCGTGCCAAAAGCGGTAGAGAGAAAAATGTGCCAAAACGGCAGAATTATTTTTCTTTAACAAAAGTTTTAAATACGAGTTTTTTTTCAGTATATATAAAAAAAAAAAAAATCTATTCGAGTCACACTGGATGATGTGTCAGACGGCACCTATAAACATTAAAAAAATTAGCTAACAAAATAACTCATGTTTTAATTTTTTTCGGTATTAAAAATACAAACTCATGATCGAATGATCACTATTATTCTAGAAAAATAAATAAGTAGAATAGCGCAAATTTTTATGAAGAATAAAAAACTTTAATTTTAACAAAAAAAAGTAGAGAGAATTTATATTTTAATTTAATATTTTTGTACTATGAAAAAAGAGAGACTATTTTCCATTTTAGAAAATGCAAAAAATATTGGGAAATTTACCTAAAAAATACCCGTTTTACCTTATTTACGGAAATTGACCAATTTTTTAATTATTTACTGGAATGGGCCAATTTTCCTGAAAAAGTGTCCACGTCAGCGCGATATCAGGGGACGTGCCAGCAAAACGGGTCCCTGGGGAGCGTTTTGCCCGTGTTTCCTCAATTGCTATTTTTTTGACCGTTTGGCCTCCAATGATCAAAAAAGAAAATCTATAAAAGCCCACTTTCATTTTTTTCACACAAAAGTCCTCTCAAATTTCTCTCAAATTCCTCTCAAATTTCACAAAAAGTTTTTTAATTTTTACAAAAAAGCCCTGTTTAAAATTTTTTTAATTAGTTTTTTTAAATTAAAAAATATTTGATCGTGTTAGTAATGGCCGGAGAATTAATTCATCTCGATAATACACATCTCCGTCGATCAAGTGACAATGGTAAGTTATAATTTTAATTTTTCAATACTATTTAATATTTTTTTCATTTATGCAATTTTAATTAATTTTTATTTTATAATTTTTTATAACAGTCTGTAGATCGGGTGTTGCAATGTTATATTTGTAATATGCCTGGTCTGCCATCGCCGTTGATAGAGAATTACCTACGGGGAGCGGGTTTATGGCACGTGGCCACAATAGGCTGGGGGTGCAAGTTGGACCCGAAACTAATCAGTGCATTGATAGAGAGGTGGAGACCCGAGACGCACAGTTTCCATCTTCCATGCGGAAAGTGTACTATCACTTTAGAAGACGTGCAGTTGCAATTAAGATTGCCGATGGATGGGTACGTAGTCACCGGGTCTGCAACTTTTGCTGATTGGGGAGTCGTATGCTACGAGCTTTTGGGTGCTATTCTGGATAATATTAACGGAGGTCAGATCAAGATAGGCTAGTTACGAGACACATTCCCGAAGCCGGATAATGATTCGACTGAATTAGAAAGAATACGATATGCTCAGACATACATTCTTGAGATAATTTGAAGGCTATTTGATGCCGGACTTGTCACGAAACCTCGTACATCTGAGATGGCTACTGAAACTCGTTGATCTTAGAGCAGCCAGTGAATTTAGTTGGGGGTCTGCCGTGTTAGCAAAATTGTACCAGGAGATGTGCGAGGCGACGCGACCGAATAAAGCCAAAATCGGAGGTTGCCTATCACCACTGCAATCATGGGCACGGTTTTGCTTTCCATTTTTACGTCCTCGAGTGGACCACCCATATACATTCTCACTCATAACGAGGTAAATTTTATATTAGATTTTACAATTATTACGTAAATGTAAAATATAATTCTATGCTAAAAATTTATTTAATTAGGTGGAACTATTCGACAAGTTTTGTTAGAATACCTACCTCTCTTGAAGATATACGACTTCTATTAGACCAATGGTCGGAAGCACAAGTAAGTATTAAATAAAATATATATACATAATAAAATAGTCGTTTCGTATTTAGTATTTAGTATTTAGTATTATGTATATAACTAATATTTTTATCATGTTCATATAGTTTTAATGGACACCATACGAGGATTCGACAATTCAGGCAGTAATTTCGGATGAATCTTTCAAAATCTGAATATTTGGAATGTGAAGGTCCCATTGGTCAACTATGCCACTGTGGAGATGCACCAGCCAGATAGAGTATTATAATAATTTGGATTCCGACAATTGATTCCTGTGACACCTGAGGTGCTCGATGATGAGCACAAAGTCGACTTACGGTAGTTGCATATGGATTGGCCGAGATTTTGGTCAGCATATATCAAAATGTGGGAAAATCGGTATGATTATATACCTACTCAGGAACCGATCATTATTCCTGAGTTAGCGTGCGTGCCAGAATACATTGCATGGTTTAGGATCCATGGCAAGCCATACTTATTGTCGGAAGAGGAGAAGCGACGGAAAATTCGTGTACAAAGAGAACGACGGGGCCCTTTAAATCCAAAGAAAATAGATGATGGGACGGGCTCATCAACAGTTTCGACACAATCACCGGGCCCATCTACAGATTGCCCACACAGTCCGGGACCAACACTTCAATCGACGATACCCATATTACAGCCTTTTCAGATTATACCTTGTGCGTATCCTAGCCCTTATATGTATCTAACCATTATATGTTTCCTTTTCCCAATCTTATGGCGGGTTGGAATGCATGGCCCGATTCATCTCTGTTCCCGATTACTCCGAGTGGACCTTCGATCTATAGGTTATCATTGCATGAGGGATCGCACGAGTCGTTGTCGGGGAGCTCTTCTTTTTACCAATCTCCATCACCTTATGGGATTCAAACACCTCCGCCATGGGTGATGCAAACACCTCCGCAGTTATTATTCTATCAAGGTGGGTCATCCTCCCAACACCCACAACCAGATCCCCTGCCGGAGGAACCACAATCCTCGCCGGAGTAACCACAACCCCCGCCGGAAGCTGAACCAAGGAAGAATCCAGTACAGAATCAGTCAACCACCCTATGTCGACCGATTAAATGGCACCAACATTGATTAAGCGTTAATATATTTGTACAAACTTTTTATATTGTTTCATTTAATAAAATAAAAGTTATTTTTAATATTTTAATTGTAATTTACTTTTTATATTTTTAATAAAATAAAATTTCTTTTGAATTGGCTAAAATTTTTAATATGTTAATATTTTTAATAAAATATAAATCTTCGCAATATGATTTTATTACAACAAACTATCAACTATTCTGATTTGGACATGATCGAGTTCTATGGCCTGGATTCCTACACCATTCGCACAACTTCTGTTGGTTGGCAGTTTCTCGAATATCCATATTGTTACGAATTCTAGTCGAGTAAGATCGACCCTTTGGTTTGCGACGAAGTTCTCTATCCGGTAACAGCTTAAATGGAGCAACCGATACAGACTGCCACTTACGTTCATCTAGGACTGATGGGAATACATGTCTCTACACGTTGTACATGTATTCTATTTTGTACACTTTGTCGACATAGCTCATGGGATCCAGACGGAGATTCTAACAAGCTGCAATTACATAAGTGCATAGATAACGAAGTGCGTCAAATATCCCACAGTCGCAAGTCCTATTTCTCAAGTGTACACGATATTTCCCACCAATAATACCTTAGTTCAGTTTGTCAAACTCCGTCACATGAAACCACAGGTTGTCACGATCGTGACACACTGTGTACATGGTGTTGGCTCGTGCCTTCGCATTGTTAATTTTTTGCAATACCTTCGCGCACCATACATGGCCTCGCTGCATTTAGCCTTTATAACTCGTTGCTTGTTTTGGAAATAGTGCCGCTAAACAAAAATATATCTATCGCACAACCGATGTTATCAGCAAATGACGCGTTCCTTTTTAAATGTAATTTATGCATTTAGCAAGGTTTAAGGTCATAGGACCATATCGTAGGCTGCCGTCGTATGCTTGTGTCCACTATTCGAAAGGTATGTTGCAAAGGTAGTGTAACACCCCTAACTAGTATCCGTCGCCAGACTAGGATTACGAAGCATTACCAGATAAGACACAACTCAGAACAGGCATATATATATTTAAATAAACATATCATGTACATTCAAGAGTAAAAATAATCAATACATAACATATTATATTCACATACTTAACATTCAGATCAAAGAAACATACTTAACATTCAAATAAAAGCCAGCGTTTATGTATTGAATCATCCAAACAGAATGAGGTTTCACATTTTCTATTTAAATCAAACCATACTAATCTTTATAAATTCAAACATATTTATCATCTTATACTTACCAAACAATAGGACATTCATTATTTCAATTTCATTTATTAACAAATATCAAACTCATCTTATGCTTAATCATTTTAACACATATCATTAATCAAATAAACCACATGTTTAGTCACTCATTCCATGTACTATTCGAATATCATGCTAAACAACTTGAATAATTTATTATACATATCAACCATTTAAACAGGTAAATGATATACCTAATTATGTTACCTTTCAAAATTAATACACCCATGTTCTTATATAACATATTAATCACTTTTCTATAATCTCACAAATATCCCATGAAGAACAATTGATTAACAACCATCAAATATTTCAACCAAGTATAGCCGAATACCTATATAAATACATACATAATTTCCTAGTCAAATTCTTAGGCCGAATGCATATACACCTACCTACTTGATTTTTCTATTCGAATTTTTGTCACATTATATATCCAAATTGATTATGAAACATATCCATTATTTCTCACATAACCAAAATTAAAATCAAAACTTACCATTTACTAATATAAATTTTCAAAATCTAATTACAAAACTAAATCCATTATCATCACATTCAAACATCTATCACAAATTCATTCCATAGCCGAATGTATCTAATTAACACCATCAATACAAACAAATTTATTCATAACTTATTGACTAAACCCAACCTTATAACTATTTATCCAATCCAACTCTTTATATCAAAAACCAAATTACATCATATAAGTACATACACTTACTAAAACTTAATACACATAAATTACACTTAACCACAACCAAAATGTCTACATGTATACATTCGGTTTAGTCCACTTCTTAATAAGTCATTCAATCATACAAAACATATCAAATATACATATATTAATCACATAACCAAGTTCAACATATCTAACTTAAAAACATATCACATACTTACCTATCATGAACATATACCATAATCAAATATGCATAAATATAAACTCATTTTCAATGACCATCATCAACCATAAGCATGGAAACTAAATCAATCAAAAGAAGATAAGCCATTTTTGCATGGCTATTAATTGCATACAAAAGCACTTAATTCATATTCAACCTTTTACTATACTATACAAGCCATATATTCGAAATTCAACTTAGTAAAATACCAAAGAAAACTGTCGATAGTGTTAATAGTCTTGCTGACGATTCCCGAACTCGTAATGCATTCAAAATCTATAAAACAAAGGTAAACAGAAAAACACAAAATAAGCTATTTAAGCTTAGAAAGTCATAAGCAAGTTATTATCAACCAATTTAGCAAAACCAATTATACAAGTTATGAATACAATTTAACATTAAATCCTTTATATACAAATCAAATAGATAACTTATACACATTCACAAAAACACACACAAAACTCAATATAAATTTCACATAGGTTACTCTTTGGCCGAATACATCAAATTACAAACTTGTACCTAGTTCACATACTCTTTAGTTTTTATACAATGAATTAAGCATTCAACTTACCTCACTTTTCATAACACAGTTTATATACGTACCTGAGTCCTTTTAATTCAATTTTCACATTGGCTTTCACTTACACTTGCCCGTTGAACCATTCGGAATTCAAAAGGATACGCGGATAACCGGAAGCTCGTACAATGCCAACATCCCAGACGTGGTCTTACATGTAATCACATATCGATGCCACTGCCGTAGACAGGGTCTTACACGAATCAAATACGATGCCAATGTCCCGACATGGTCTTTACACGTAAACACGAGTCGATGCCAACGTCCCAGACGTGGTCTTACATGATAACACATATCGGATATCCTATGTCATGGCATATGTATCCTATCTATTCCTAAGGTTCGTACGGGGCTTACGGACGTCAAAACTCGATCGAATCAAGCTAGGAATATAGCCAAATAACCACCATTACATTCGGCCATAGCCATTAAAAATTTAAATAATTTAAATCATTTCATAACAAATATATATTCATAGACATATCATCGTTTAAATGCTTATTGACTTACCTCGGACGTCGACGACTGTGAAATAGGCTAATTGACTACTTTTGTCTTTCCCCGATCCAAATCCAATTTCTTTGGTTCTTGATCTAAACATATTCAAATTAAGCTTATTTAAATATTATTCTATTCGATTTACTCTAAAAACATATAAATGGGCAAATTAAAATTTTTCCCTTAACATTTCACACTTTTTACAATTTAGTCCCTTTTGTTTTGCACAAAACACAAAACACACAAAATTTGACTACACCACACAAAGGCCGAATATTCCTAGTCCTCATACAAGCCCACATATTTCATTATTTCACATTTTATTCCCTCAAAAATTTATTTTTGCAATGTAATCCAAATTACTCAAATTCATCAAAAATTCAAAGACAAAACTTGTTAATCTAACACATATATTTCATATTTCATCATCAAACAACAAAAATCACAAGCTATCATCAATGACAAAACACAAAATCATCATCAAAATCAAAAATTAAAACATGGGTTTTGTACATCTCTTAGCAACAATCTCAAAAACGTAAAAATTATCGAGAACCGAACAAAAACCAACCTTCAATCACAATGTTCTTCTTGGCCGAATGCTTGAAGTTCATAAACTCATTTTCTTTGTTTAGTTTTCGGTGGTATAAAGATGAGAATGGCTTTGTTTTGTTATAATATTAACATATATTAAGTTATTATTAAATTACTTTATTAACCTTTAACATTAAAATCATAATTTTCAAGGTCATTATTGACCATAACCGTCCACTATGGTTTAAAATGGGCTATTTTCCCTTTAAGGACCTCACATTAAAAAGCCATTAACAAATTAGCACTTTACACTTTATTTTGTAACTTTTACATTTTACGTGATCAAGTCCTTTTATTTAATCGGACACCTAAACGACAAAATTAAGACACGAAAATTTAACACAAACAAATTCACACCTAATAAACACGGAAAATAATTTTAAAATATTTTTTGGACTGGGGTTTGTGGTCCCGAAATCACTATTCCGATTAGGGTCAAAATCGGGCTATTATAGGTAGTTTGCGCCTTCTTCGTTAACTGAACTCAAAATTGCCAACATCTCATGAAAATAATCCTTATTGATCTCGTACCCTACCAATATAAGTTGATAGCGAATACTACATACCACTCTTCCAAAAAGAAAAAATTGAATATTACAAATGAAATTATATTAATAGAGATTACATACTCATGTTGGTCACTTGCTGTCGTTCACTTGTAGATCGATGTTGCCCGTAGTAGTTGGACGTAACATGCCTTAGGCAATACCAATGGTGTGCGATGTCATAGGCTTCCCTGTTGCTCAATTATGGCTAGTATTATAGGGCTCCGATCCGATATAACGCATATATCAGGTTGAGGACAGACATGCCTCCTTAACCTAGATAGAAAGAAATCCAGTCATCAGCTGACTCCCCCCGATGTTATTGCAAACCCAATTAGAAGGATTCTCCCTCTTCTATCCTGTGCCACAACTAGCAATAGCTGATGGTTATATCTACCATGCATAAAGGTACCGTCAATTTGTACCAATGGCTTACAGTATAGAAATGCGTCTCGGCAATGCTTAAAGGTCCAAAACAGACGTTTGAACACTTGGCATCCACGGAGCAATCGGTCATTGTAGTACGCAGGTGCCGTTTCAAGGTCTGTTATGTAGCCTAGGACATATCTTTCTAGCACCTGACACCACTGCCACACTTCATTATATGAAGCGTCCCACTGACCATGTAACTTTTCCAAAGCCTTCTACTTAGCTATCCAAGTCTTGCGGTAAGAGGGCGTGTACCCCAATTGGCTACGAATAATGGTAATTAAGACCGACACTGAAGTCTTGGAATTCGCCTTCATCGTCTATAGTATTAAGCTAGCTAACATATTTGAATCCATCCTGGGATGATCTTGTGAAACACCTGTCAACGAAGTACGTTAAATAATGTAACATTACGTAATAACAGTATTATTCAAAAACCCTAAACACCTAGTGATACTGTATTGACAACACATGTATATGGACCTTTGTACTTTTTTATCTCTCACAAGCCTGTCCATTTCCTTAACGAGGCCACGATTTTCCATGAACATGTACCATCTTGCACTGCACATTTGGCCTTATACTTATTGAGTTTGGATTTAATCACGCTGTAGTTAACCCCATTCTTGATGCTATGCTGTTTCAATGCTCCAAGAAAACTATTCTTATTGGAAAACTCTTTACCAACTTCCAATTTACCCCAATCCAATGACGAACTTGTTCGGTCACGCATTCTGTATGGTATATCTAGAAACTCCAAAGCATCATCTTAAGATAAATCGACATTATGCATATGAAATTTGGAAGCGAGCACGCCTCGAATTGCGGATCTTCTTCTTTTTCATCCGAACCTCCTTCAACATCTTGGTATGGTTGGAGCAAAGCTACGCTCGAGAAAATAATTAACTCGCATCACCGGTCGGGCTCGAGGTGGATTCACATCGGACTCATCATCCGACCCACTATCATCTACAACGAACGAGGTCCCCTCGCCAGTGGATGTCGTAGAGAGTACATTATCCCTTTTTAAACAAGTTTCGTAACGTCCCCAATCATATATGGATTGCCAACCACTAGAAGTTGATGTCTTTCCCCAATATGTATTTTTAGTATCGAACATCGACCCACCGATATGCATGTCCCATCCACCAACCAAGTGTTGTGTAGGGGTTGTGTTTTCCATACTGCCACCAAACACGGATGCTTCTGTATTCTGCCTCCCATTAACAAAGTGTCAGCTTGGGGTCGTGTATTCCTCTCGAAAAACAGTAGATGTTGAATTCAAAAATTCATTATTTGGCGATAAAAATTGTACATATACCTCAAGATAGGGTGATCCACTAGCAAGATGAGTCTGTACCGTTGCCTCCAAGCTATGAGGACCTTTGATGTCTAATGAGTCATATCTCACGGGATCAACCGAAGCACAAAATCTATACTTAATAGACAAAACTTTCATTGGCGTCATTTCAAAGATTTTACGCCTAATTCTTTTACGAAGTTTTGTCAAATCTATGTTCTGGTTAAAAACCAGTCGTGCTGTGTTCTCCGATAAAAAAACAATACCTTTCTCGATGTCACAGACCTCACAATCATAGTAAATAATAGCACTAATACATTCACTCATCTTCAGTTTCTATCTTACTTTTGCCTTAATTTCTTTTGCTGTAACTTATGCAACCCGAGAATGAAATTTAGCTCATTTATAGTCTAAGGCCAAATAGGAACTACTATAGAAAAAGAGCGTCCACATGGGAGCATCTTTCAGTAATCTTGCTGACAGCGTTTCCTGTTTGAAGCATTTTGGACACTATTTGTTCAGAAACGTCTTCTCAAAATTTTCTTTTCAGATACTACTGTAGAAAAAAAGCATCCACGTGGGAGCTTTTTTCAGTAATCTTGCTGACAGTGCATCCTGCTTGAAGCATTTTGGTAACTATTTATTCAGAAACGTCTTCTCAAAATTATATTTTCAGATACTACTGTAGAAAAAGAGCGCCCACGTGGGAGCTTTTTTCAGTAATCTTGCTGACAGTGAATCCTACTTGAAGCGTTTTGGACATTATTTCTTTAGAAAAGTCTTCTCAAAATTATTTTATCAGATACTACTGTAAAAAAAATAAATTTTTTTATATTGCTAATATATTTTTTCCAAAATCCTAAACACAAAATTATTTTAAAAAAACCCTAACCCTAATTTAATTAACTAACCTTAAAACCCTAAACCCTAATTTAATTAATTAACCTTAAACCCTAATTTCATTATTTTTTTCTTAAAAAACCTTAACCCTAACCCTAAAAAAAAAGCTAAAAACCCTAGCGTAAAAGACGGGCAAAACACGTCCCTGGGGGAGCATTTTGTCCACATTAGCACAAAGCGCACCCTCAAGGAAGCGCTTTGTACTGACAAGGACAAAACGCTACCCAGGGACAGTTTTGCTGGCACGTCCCCTGACATCGCGCTGACGTAGGGAAATCGGCCAATTCCAGTAAATAATTAAAAATTCGGTCCATTTTCGTAAATAAGGTGAAAAAAAGAGTATTTTTGGTAAAATGGCCAAAAAGATTTACTTACCAAAAAATACTCTCGAACTAGTATAGTAAGTTTTTATGTTTTCTAATTAAATAAATCCAGTAAAAGTATCACAAAACTTCTTGTATTATATTATAGATTGTATTTTAATTTTTTTATTGAAAAAAAGGGGACAAATTAACCCTTCTATGTCTGATGAGTGAGCAAAATAACCTCTTCGTTAAAATTGCACGGTTAAATGTTTATTTTGGTGTTTATAAGGTATAATAGCAAATTTAACCCTCAACTTTTACACATTTATTCAATTTGACCCCTACTCTTTTATTGGATCAGTATTGTTATTTTTAATAAAAAAATTTATAACTTCTTAAATAAATTTTTTTATATTTTTATGATTTTTTATATAATTTTTAAATTTTAAAATGGCTTAATTGATTTTTTTTTCGATTTGTTACTAAGATCTTTTTGACCTTTTAGCCTTATTAGTTTCAAAAATTTCTAGTTTATAAAGTCAAATTAAATAAATGTGTAAAGATTGAATGCTAAATTTGTTATTATATCTTATATATAAACACCGAATTTTAACAAAGGGATTGTTTCGCTCACTCATACAAGGGCTAATTTGTCCAATTTTTTCAATAAAAAAGCTAAAATACAATCTATAAAATATAGCATAAAAGGTTTTATGATGCTTTTTTTTTTCACTGTTTAAGCCAAATTTTTAGATTTTTTTTTCATTTCCACATTCTTTCCAAAAAAAAAAAAAAAAAACCTCTGAACTCTCTCTCACTCTCCCCTAGTTCGGTGAGAAATTTAGCCATCAGTCGCCGGCTGATTGCCGACGTCGGCACCGCCGTATACATCGGCGTCGCCGTATACGGCGGCTAAAGCTCCAAAAAATGGGCTTTTTTTTATCTTTTCGACTCCCTGAACTCTGATCTGGGGGTATTTTTTGTCGAAACTCGGCCGAAAATGGTAAAGTCCGAAGGAAACCCTTCAGCTTCCCCATCAACACATCGGAAAGGGCCGTCTATAATCAGGGACGGCGTCCTCTTCCCCACTCGCGGCAATGGACTTCGAAACAAAATCGGTAAGTTTTTTATTTATATTTTATGCCTTTTTTTTAAAAACCAAATGATAAAAAAACGAAATTAAATAGCAGGTAAAACCAAAATAAATCACCTTTTGCAAGTCCTTTTTTTTATTTTTACTATTAGTTTTTTTGTATTTCGATTCTCTATATTTGATGGGGTGTCTCTGTAAAAAAATATTACATCTTGAGTTCGGCCTTTATAGCCGATTTACACATTTCTTTTATATTATATCTCTTTGTTTTGTTGTCCTTGTTATTGTTCTTTCGTGTTCATTTTCGCTTCTTTTTGCACTTATTTGCGTGTCTTGGCGAGTCAATGAAGGGCAGACCTTGTGTTTTGGTGAAACGGCAGCAAAGGCACCCCAAGGGGGAAGTCAGGCCTCGGGACGAGGTGCGGGTGGTACGCCCGAGGAGGGAGCAGCGGCGCATCTAGGGGTATTAGGGTTAGGGTTTTCTAAAAATGTTTAAACATTTTGGCCACTGGGCCTTGTTGTAAGTGGACTTTTGTTCTGGGCTTGTAATTGGACTGTTAGTTTTATTTTGGACTTTATTTTGGTTTTTTTATTTGTTTTGTGGGCCGGGCAAAATGGGCTGATTACAAATTGAAAGGATTTTTCTTTGTTTTTATTTTAATGGAAGATTCAAGACCATATCATCAAATGAAATTTGAGTTTTGCAAACAATTATTAAAGATGATACTTTTCAATTTTTGAAAATAATTTCAAAACATTAAAATAAATTATGAAAAAAAAATTATCCATTGAAAATATCTATTGATTTGCCACTATAATTTTGAATCTTAATATTTAAAAAATTTTATTTCAAAATCGAAAGTTAGAATTTTAGCAAGGCAAGTTTTGTATATTATTTAATTTTTACTGTCTTTTCAATTTAATACTTAATTTTTTAAACATGATTTATACTAACTTGTTTGTTTTTAAACATGTTTGTCTCTGGTTCATATTTATTAATAATTTCAAAATTGCATTCGTCTTTGTTTAAAGTCATTTGTGTTGATGTTCATTTATTTAAGTTATATTAATTTATTAGAGAACATTAAACAAGTATGCTGTTAAAAATTAAACGAACATGTTTAACAAAACATATAATTGAACATGTTCACAAAAAATGTTTATAAATAATAAGCAAACAAACAATCAATAAATATATATTATTTCTTAGACATGAAATAATCAAATAAATATATTATAAATGAATAAAATATAGGATTATTATCATGTACACCATTAGAGGTGTTCATGGGCCGGGTTCAAGTCGAGCCTAAGCATAATATTAACATTTTTATTTTGCCCAAGCCCAACCCAAAATATAAGCTTAAAATTTTGTTCAAACCTACCCATATTTGTAAAAAAACTTCAAACCTACCCATATTTGTAAAAAAACTAACCCAATCCCATCCATACTATTTTTAATTTTTTAAAAATATTTATATTATATTATATTATTTTAATATTTAATAATTTTATACATTTTTCATTTATTGAATTTTTTTATAACATTATTTTAATGTTTACATTAGAGTAATATTATATATTTTGTATAAGTTTATTTTTTTAATGTATTCTAAATTACATAGTATATATAAAAATAAAATAATATAAAGTATTATAAACTTAAAAACGGGTCGGGTCGGGCTCAGACATTGAATGCTCAAGCCCAAGCTAGGACCATATTTTAAACAGATCTAATTTTTTTGCCCAAGCCTATTTTTTGGGCCTAAATTTTTTACTCAAACTCTCCCAATATTTTAGGCGGGCCTTCGAGTCTGGGCGAATAACACCATCAATAGAGTAAAAAAATTCCACAAGTATGTTTAAGATGATATCACTTTTTAATGAGTAGTAAAAGAATAAAAAAATAATTAAAAGTGACACTTGATGTCATTCTAGAAGCTTTTCTTGTCCCACTAGCAATGAACAGAATAATTAACCAATAAAATAATGACACAAATAAGAGTTATTATTATAAACTCCACAAGCAAGTTTAGTAAATGATATGTATTTGTTTTAACTTTTTTTTGTTAATATTCCCTAAAGACACATGCCAAGATTTCGGAGAGTTTTAACTCCACTGACAATGCCCCAAAATTTTTTCCACAAACAATAATAATAATATTATTTATATATAATTAAACAATAAACAACTTGTATAAGAGCTTCAATAAAATTTAAATTAGTTTGTTTATTAACACAAATAAACAAAACAAACTTTGTTTGTATTTAATTCGTTTAAATTACATATGAATTATTTTATCGAATGCTTTTTCTTGATATTATCATTTAGCGAACTTAATTTATAATATTATTTTACATAAATAAAAATATGTTATAAATTAAAAATAATCACATAAACCAAATATAAAAATATATAATATTAAGAATTGGGTAAAGAAAAGAGGAAAATTCCTTGGTAATTATGAAAGGAAAATATCCTTAGATTTTTTCATGATTTAATATCATTTAATAAGATGGATTAGATAACACTATATAATGTGCACTTTGGATTGGATATCCACCATATATATCTAACAAGTGCCATTACATGATTTATACTACATTGTATTAAATACTTTGTAAGTTTAGAGTTATTTTATTTTAATTGTTTCTACCATATAATTTTTAATTAATTTTCATTAACAACATATAAACCATATTTAGAATAAAAATTAATAATTTAATAAATAAAATAAAAAAATGTTTGATCACACCACTAGAGTGCAAATTATATGTTAGTGTGAGCCTACAAGTCAATCGTAATTCGTTTATAAAGATTAAACAATATTTAGTTGTATTGATATTATTATAGTTTTATAATAATAAAATGAAGTATGTTTTTATCCATGAGTAAAGTATATGATATTTAACACTTGTATAGATAAAGCTCATGGAACACATTAGGCTATATAAGAAAATTATAAGGAATTATAATTATGAGATCTCTATACATTAAAGTCATTATTCCTAAATTGATTTTATCTGTTGTATTCTCGAGATAGGACATTCATAATGCTCAAAGGGCAACACATGTTAAGACTTCATGCACACAATGCATGCAACTAATTTCATAAGTTGAAATATAGGATATTTGAGGATAACATGTAGGTGCTTGTTATAAGAACAAATACATTGAGCATGACTTCTTATAAGAGTTCCATTTGGTATTTCACTCACATGTCTATGGAAATACTCTCATGTGTCGATAGTGTAAATAATGCTTAGACTTGTGGCACTGACTCATCTTGTACGTTGAGTGTCATACTTAGATTCATCACGAAATGGGTCCCTATTGACAAATGCTTAAGGTAATTTTGGGTATGACATAAGGCATACAAAGGTGGTAGAGTGGTCCAGAGATGATCTATCCCTCCAACTAATATGAGGGGACATATCCTATATGCTTTTGACTTGTACTAGCCACAAGTCTTTGGCCATAACAATTACTTAGGCTTAGTTTGGATGGGCGGTGTGTTTAACTCCGGTGAGGTTAAAAACAGCGGTGGCGGTGAGATTAATTACTGTAGCGGTGAGATTGGATACTGTAGCGGTGAGATTAAAAACAGCGGTGGAGTGTGTGTTTGGATTCAAACGCAGCTGTAGCGGTGATGTGGGAATATAAAATGACTATTAAGGACATTAGAGTAGAAATTATATATAATAGAAGTTTTTAAAATTATTTAATAAAATATTAATTTAAAAAAAATTGAATGGAGCCGGTGTAAGTATTGAATTTTACTTCTTATACCAAAACATGTATAGTAATAATCATTGTATTATTTATATATTTGTAATTTATCCTTAATAAATTTTTGAGAATTTAAAATTGTACTTTTTAGTTTTCAAATTTTGTATATTTATTAATATTATTAAAATTCTATTTAATTTGTCGTGAACTAGATTTGTCCAAGGGTTCAATAATGCATTGATCGACTTGTCCAAACCGACCCAAACTCAATTTAAATAATAAAAAATAGTTTAAAATTTAATTAACATAAAATATAAACAAAAATTTTTTTATAATCTTTAAACAAGATAACAAATATTAACTACTAAATTCCATTCTTTAATCCGAAATTTTAAAGGCCCAAATTGAAACAGTAATGATTCTTAACCATTTTGTCAAAGCGAGTTTCTTTTCATCATTCTAGTTGAGGCCAAGATTAAAAAGGAAAAAAAATGGAAATTTGACATTCATGGAAAGTTCATTTGAAATGCAAAACAAAAACTTTTCAATGTCTCAAAAATTCATGATTTCCAGCATCAAATAACATAATTTTTGTAACATTCTCAATTAAAAAAATGATTTCACTCCATGCATAACTCAAAAGATCCTGTTTGAAGGTCCCATGGTACTCTTCAAGTAAAGGCACCTCACCTGCAAATCAACACATTTAATCCCAGTGAAAATGATCCCAAAAATCCCTCATATAACATACCATCAATGAAATCGACAAAAGTAGACGTAACTCACATTTTGCCAGTTTTTCTTCAACAATGAAACAAGGAAATTGACGCTCATCTGCACGTTTTGGAAGATCTGCTTCTCCTCCATTGCTACATTCCTAACGGCGACTCCCATGCAAAGAACTTTCTTCAATTGGAACTTCACCATTGCCTTTTGTCTCATTCACTTTGGACTCCAAAGATTCCTGGTGAGTAACAAGGGTTGGGAATTTCCCTACATTCGTGCAAAAATATTAGCTGCGTAATCTAAAATCACAACCGAGGTAGACCAGTCTAGTATGAACTGAACTTAAAAACCAATCACATAAACCCAAAGCAAACTCAATCCAGTTTGACCGTGAAAAGTTAACCCAAACTCATCGATCCACGAATGCAAGTGACACAAACCTAAATAGCCTGGACACAAAAAGACTGAACCTAAAATGACCCAAACAAGTAACTCGAAATGATTCAAATCTGAAAATGACCAAAACTTGAAATGATCCATAACCATCATGACCGGACCTAAAAATCAAGCCTCAAACCCGAATTTGAAAAGATTTAACATACAATGGCTCAAATCCAAAATTGAAACCGAACTAAAACCATCCCAACTGACAGGTCTATATATAAGTAGTACCCTTGCAAATGCCTAATAATGTACAACATAAAATTGTTGAAAATTGGTGCAACATTGGTACTCGTGATATAAAACTTACTCGCTTTTGTTGAGACCAGGACCCAAGAGACCGGGCATCTGCTTGATGACAGATTCAGAGGCCAAAAATGCATGATATTTCTTAGCAAGCTTCTTGACCAACTTCTTGTTCTTGTTTAGCTTCTTCAATGCTTCAACATCCATATAATCCAAACCAATCTTCTCAGCCTGCAATGCAAATCAAAAAATTCAACAAAACACTCAAGCATTACAAGAACATTCTTCCTATGTTTCTGGATTCTTTTTTTTTTTTTTTGAAGTACCCATGTCGGCACTCATACCGACACATGGATAGGGGATATGACCTCAAAAATCCTCTACATACATAAAAAAATTAAAATCCTAATCATCTTTTGTGTCAAGTATATTCTTGTATCCAACACTCACACCCAATCTGATTTAACATGAACCAAGAAACAAAATATTCTTAAAAGCAAAGCAAGCAAGCAAGTTTCACCTAAGGAAGGCTGCAAAATTACCTCTTCAACATGTTGAGCATCTCCAAGCATGCAAATCTTCATCTTGGGACGAGGAATGTGTGGCGACTTCACGGAACCACCAAACGCTTGTCTTTTTGGGGGTCATAGTTTTTCAGCCCAACTGGAGTTCAATGGTCTCGGTGAACTTGCGATTTTTCTCCATGGAATTAGCCACAATGGTTGAAATAGCTTCTCTAAGGGCATCACTCTGAAGCTACTGCAAATAAAAACCAAAATCCTTTTAAGAAAACTATAAATGAGTAGATAAGAAACAATCACATGATTCATACACTACCATAATGAAATATCAATCCATAATCATCACAACACAAGCACCAAAAGCCAAATCATAATTTGACTCAGTGAGTCAAAGGGCAAGACCACATCAACCTGATATCTGTAACAAACAATTACACGACACAAATGGAAATCAAATTCACAACTTAAAGATTTACACTCTTTAAGTTCAAATTTTACAAACATATAAGAATCTAGTTTCACAAACCGGACCAATCAATGAACCCAATATATTAAGTGGATAATCACATTAAAAAAAAAAAAACAGAGAATTAAATTACCTCATCTTGAATCTCGTTCTTAAACGAAAGAAACTACCAAGAATTTACTCAGAAACAAAATTTTCAAGTCAATGATTGAATGTTAGATCTCGTAAGAAAACAAGAGTTTAAGGAAAGAAAAAGCGAAAATTAACAGTAGTTGTGGTGGTAGCCATCGAATAGCTTGCATCCGCATGCATCACACATCGCTCATTTGCTACTTCATCATTTCATGGTAGGAACAGAGAATCCGTATGGAAGCCAAAAATTCTGTTTGCATTTTGAGTTGGAAAATGGGGACAAAAAGTATGGGTATTTTTGTCTAAGGAAAACACCAACTGCTCACTGACCTTTAATTGTTGCTTTCACTCCCAGTTGATTTTCGGCTCTCCAGTGCGGTGGAGATAAATTTTCACCGAACCTCGCCGGTGAACCAACGCAGCTGCAGCAAAGTCTGGTGAGCAGCAATTTTTGACGCCAATCTCACCACACTGGAGGCAAACGGTGAACCAAAGGGGCCCTTAGAGTTAATATGAGTTGTAGACTAACATGAATAAGCAAATGTAGTCACTGGGCCATGACTTTTAGCTTATTTGGGATATATGATGAAATGTTCAAATTACATATAAATACTAAACACTAAAAGACTTTGTCGAAAATATATTTTGACTATTCCAATAATTAGGGTCATTATGGGTTACTAGATATCGCTCATGAATCTACAAATATAATTATTTATAGATTGAAATAAATTATATTTCTTGCCAACATAATTGGAAGCTTAATGGGTCGCTTTACGATAATTGAATTTAAAAATTAAAATGAAAAAAAAATTGAATAATTCATCAAAATTCAAGGATTAAAATACAATTAATCAAAAGTTGATTAAAACCCTAGCGACATATATCTGGTAGTTTTTTTCTCTTTTTTTTTTTCCAGAATAAACAAAAAGAAAATAGACCAAAATTATACTTTAAATTTATGTTTTTAGTTTTCTTTTGATATTGAGATTGAAACCGGAAAGGGTGTAGATCCGCGTAATTAGATTGCTAATACTATATTGACAAAGTGAATCTCGACCTTATAAAGGTTTTCTAAATTTTTAGTGTAGATTACTCATAGTGGCTGTACGTTTAGACGGCTACAGGTTTTTGATAACCGAACCTAGTATTCGTACTAAAACGAAGAAAGAATTAAACGAGGATGACAATCACCTTTATTCAAGGTATAAATTCTTTTACTTTATTTCGAATATGATGACATGATAAAATTATTCAAACTAATTCTAAATGGAATCTGATTCGTTGCATATTTTAATTTCTACTAAGATCCTTTTGATGATTGTTTGGATTTTGTAACGAGATTAAATAAGATATGTTTCAACCCAACAGACAACATTAAAGCATTTATTATTAATTTGGAAGAATTGTACATCGTACATTGTTCATCATACAAAGAGAATCCACACAGTGCAATAATAAAAATGTTTTAGGTACACACCAGAGATCACCTAATGACGATGATCCAACCTTTTATTTTTCTTCAACCTTTTTATTGATTTTGGGTAATAACGATCTTTGTTCAGTATACATATATAATGTTGCAGCAATATAATTTGTTTACAGGAACAAGTGCTTTTTGTAAACGTCGAACTCTGCCGAAGACGAAAGAAGTGGTGTCTACATACTCCCAATAAGAAATCAAAAACAAGGAATTAAGCCATGCATATTGAAATGTAATGTTAAACAAGAAATGGATTAAGTGTATAGTAAATGACCTGTGAGAAATTGGAGTTGAAGAGTCTCCTCAAGAATCTTGTATTAGCAAGGCAACTAGATTGGTTAACGTTATTAAGGGTTTCATTAATTAAATCGAATAAGTCTCCATACGTCGGGCCTGGTAATTTCTTCAGAATCTCCGCCAATATGTAGGTCAGTGCACCGTTCATCTTGCCGGTAAAGGCCTGCACCAGTATTCATGTGTTGTAAATTCATTATGAGAATTTAAGATCTATATTCATCATCATCATCCATGGATAGTTGATATTTGAAAAATGAAAAAAAAATTTCACTTACAGAGGTATCGACAGCGGCTTGGTGATCGAGACAAGCACTAATAGATATAGCTAATCCACCATTTGTACGTTTCTCCGCACCCGACGGAGGACTACAGTTTACCCATTTTCTCCTGTTTAATGAGGACGATGATAAAGTAAGGGTATAATGAACAGGTTGTTTGAGTAGTGCCTCTGACTTTCAAATGGGAAAAAAAGTTCAGTTCGTTGAACTTAGAGAATAGAGCATCTGTTTATCTGATATTCTTACTTATCATAGAAAGGCAAAAAAAAAATTCTTTGGGAATATGAGAAGCTTACTCTTCACTCATATAAACTTTGGGAAGATCTAAAATGGTTCCGCTATGGCAAGCGTCAACAATGGCATGAAGCGTAACGCCAGGGGTGAGTGGCCGAACGATGAGGGTATTAAGATCATTATCCACTATCATCCCTGCTTCTTGGAAATCAACCGGACATATAGTTTCATCGAACCCATCATCCTCATCGTTGTTAAAATCCAGTTGCCGTAACCCATGACCGGAGTAGAAAAACACTAACGAATCTCCCTGCCGGCTGTCACTCACCAACCATCTCAATGAATCCTCGATGTTTTTCCTCGTCGGTATAAACCGTGGATCCGCCTCCTCTTCTGCAGTTTTTCTTTTTCCATTAATCATCACAACGAAAATGGTAAAACATTAAACAAATATAACTGAAGAACATACCGGTGAGAACCCGAATGAAATGTCCAGGGTACCCGAAATTATTAATCAACAAATCTCTCATGTTTCTGACGTCGTTAATGGTTCCTTTAAGCCTATACTGCTTCCAGTTTCTGTAAGTGATTCCGCAAAGCACTGCTCGCTTGCTTGGTCTCTTCATCGAGTTGATAGCCGAGGGGTCGGGATTTAAGGAAGGAGTTACCGTACTTTGATGCACTTTTCCTCTGATTTGGCTATAAAAGCATCTCATTCGGCTGCGTAGCCCATAGTGCTGCTGCTGGCTCGAAGAATATTGTTCATCGGCTGGAATGGGAAGATAGTTAGGTTTGCATGAAAGGCATTCAACATCTGCACCTTTGGTCACTGATTTCGCCATAAATCTTTGCCTGCATCGTGAGCAAGGTGTGCTTCTTCGCATATCCATGCTTGCTGATGGATGCTTTCTCAGATCTTGGCGAGAAGAAAAAAGAGGGTTTTACAAATTGTTACTTATAACTAATTAATTTTGTAATCCACGGATTATGAGGCGACAGATCTTTGGGTTTTATAAGCATCGATGATGAAGATTAGGGTAAAGAAATGGTGAAATTATCTACATATTACTCACTAAAATTTTACTTAATAGACTAATAATAGTATAAAGATTAAAATAATCTAATTGAAAAATATGGACAAAATCTATAACCATATACATAATACATGGGTAATTGAATTTAACCAAAATTTCTAAATTCAAAAAGTTCAAGAACTAAAATTAAATAATTTAAAAAAAATACAAAGACTAAAATTAATCAAATTACAACTTTCACAAGATATAAAAACTAATAATAAATTTTATCTTTAAAGTCTAATTCGAGTCTTGTAAAAAAAAATTTAATTAGAACTACTGTGATTTGACAATAAAAAGAATAATGCCTAAAAGGAAGATTTACGGTAGGTACCATACTAATGCCTAAAAGGAATCTAAGTTAAAAATGATTAAATTAATTTTAAAAAGAAAAATTAAATAACACCATCTATATAATAAATAGTGATGGGATAAAACTGTGATTCTACGTTATTTTTATCCCTTTCTAATATGAAAATCACAAATAATATTTTCTCCCATATAATTACCTTTTATTTTTTGATAGTGTCCCAAAATAAAATTCTAAACATTTTTTAAAAATTAATTTTAATTTTTTTTCAAATATAAATTATTACACATAATTGAAAACTTTAAATTACTAATATTACAATATTTTTTTAACATTAATTTCATTATAAGTTCTTTTTCTTAACATTTAAATTAGAGGGTAATGCATTTCGGTATAGTTGAATCTACGTCCTCTTATATTGATAACAATACCGATACCAATCGAGTTAAGACTCAATCGACTATTATAACAATTTTAAAGATAGTAGATATTGCACATTTAAGAAAAAAAAATATGGAAGCCTTTCTTTTTTACTTATTTTTTTTCTCTGAAATTAAGCTTTGTCGTTCTTTAGTAGTGGAGAAGCTTTAATAGGCGAAGGTATATATGCTTCGCATTAAGCGGCTTTTAAGAGTAGGGGGAAGAAAATTTGCCATTAATTTTCGTAAATTTGATTTTGGATTTTATTTTTAGGAATTTATCATTGTCTACTTTGTCAATAAAATTAATAGCTGTCAAGCTGTCCATCTTGACGATCAAATTTTTAGTCTCCAAAGTTCCATATTTAGACTATCATATCTAAATATAAATTTAATATAAAAAATTTAATGATGTTAATAAATTAAAATAATATGTTTAAATTCAAAAAGTAGAAGATTATTATGGGTTTTTAACATGAATAATATAAAATAAATTAATATATACGAAAATAGGATAACAGGAATAATATTTACGAGAATAGGCAGAATACACAGTAAAATCTTAACCAATCGGCGCCACCACTTTATTTCTAATAAAAAAAAATTTTTGGATGCAGACGGATCAATCGGCGGCACCCGTAATTTGTATGATAAATACGAATTTTTTTCAGTATACAAAAAAAGAGTAAAAAAAATTAGCTAAAAAAAAGAACTCGTGTTTTTATTTTTTTCAATATTAAAAACACGAACTCATGATGGAATGATGACTATTATTCTAGAAAAATAAATAAGTAGAATAGCGCAAATTTTTATGAAAAATAAAAAACTTCAATTTTAACAAAAAAAAAATAGAGAGCATTTATATTTTAATTTAATATTTTTGTACTATGAAAAAAAAAAAGTTATTTTCCACTTTAGAAAATGCAAAAAGATTTACTTACCAAAAAATACTCTCAAACTAGTATAGTAAGTTTTTATATTTTTATATTAAATAAATCCAGTAAAAGTATAATAAAATTTCTTGTATTATATTATAGATTGTATTTTAATCTTCTTATTGAAAAAAAGGGACAAATTAACCTTTGTATGTTTGATGGGTGAGCAAAACAACCTCTTCATTAAAATTGCACGGTTAAATGTTTATTCTGGTGTTTATAAAGTATAATAACAAATTTAACCTTCAATATTTACACATTTATTCAATTTGACCCCTACTTTTTTATTGGATTGGTATTGTTATTTTTAATAAAAAATTTTATAAATTTTTAAGTAAATTTTGTTTATATTTTTATGATTTTTTAATAATTTTTAAATTTTAAAATCGCTTAATTGATTTTTTTTCGATTTGTTACTAAGACCTTTTTGACCTTTTAGCCTTATTAGTTTCAAGAATTTCTAGTTTATAGAGTCAAATTAAATAAATGTGTAAAGATTGAAGGCTAAATTTGTTATTATATCTTATATATAAACACCAAATTTTAACAAAGGGATTATTTTGCTCACTCATACAAGGGCTAATTTATCCAATTTTTTCAATAAAAATGCTAAAATACAATATATAAAATACAGCACAAAAGATTTTATGATGCTTTTACCGATAAATCCTTTTCATGAAAATACTTAATTTTCTTTACTTTTATTTTTTTTAAAACATCTTTGGACAAACACATTTTAAAGAAACTATTATTTGAATCAATCAAAAAAAAATACTGAAATTAAATAGGTTAAGTTATATTACTAGTCCCTTTACTATGTATAATTTATAGATTTAATTTTTTTTTTTTTTTACTTTAATTTGGTCATTTGTACACCTTATACTTTAGTTAAATTTTTTAGGTCAAATTATGTTATTAATCTTGTAGTATGCATAAGTTGTGAATTTAGTCCACAATCTTTAGCTTGATCAAATTTAATCCCTATGCTATACTTTTCAAATCTTAAAATTTGAATTATAACACAAATAGTAGCTGTTAAATATATTAACTAAAATGATGTGCTTTATTTTTGTGTGAATATGATGTGAAAAATAGGAAGTTAACATGGTATTGCATATGTGATAATATATTTGTCGCATAAAATTTTGAAAATAGTATAATTTAAATTATGAATCTAACGACTACTATACTATCAGGACTGGAATTTCAAAACTAAAAACTACATAGATTAAAATTAATTAAATTAAAATATAAGGACTAAATTCACAAAATATACATAAAATATAATGATATCAGTATCATTTCTCAAAAACATTAAATTTTGAGTATCGGATTTCTCCCAAAAGTATTTGTACTTTTAGTTCAATCAAGGGCTTTAATTAACCAAAAATCAAAGAATGGTGTTCATTTAATTAATAAAACACTAAATTTTAGTTAAATAGTGTGTTTTGAATTAACACCCATCTCAAATTCGATATTTCAATAATTTTTATCCTGGTAAATCTCAAAATTATACGTGAATTTTAATTTAAAATTGATGTTATATCAATAATTATATTAATAATTTACAAGAATCGGATCAAATCAAAATTTCATATATACAACTGTAACTTAAACCATAGTTCATGTATAGTTTTAATATTTATCCTTAAAAAAAATTGTACAAATCTAATAATATAAAAGTAATA
The DNA here is from genome assembly GCA_025503065.1 of Gossypium bickii. Lineage (NCBI taxonomy): Eukaryota > Viridiplantae > Streptophyta > Magnoliopsida > Malvales > Malvaceae > Gossypium > Gossypium bickii. The sequence goes on from CP106710.1 coordinate 139,597,435, forward strand.
CGTAAGTTCTAGCCTCGTGACACTGATAGATACACTGTATATATATAATATAAGGATAAATAAAAACACATTATTGTCATAAAATAATTAATAAGTTAAAAGTAGCATTAAAGTTTATGATTTATTCAATAATAAAAGTAAATAAATAAGTCTAGAGACTATATTCCATGTAGGCTTGTAGCACTGAAAATCCATTTAAAAGGTGAAATTACTTTGCCACTCCTCCATATAATTGATACCTTACAATTTTGTATCTGATCCGATTCTTTATAATCTTTATGTACTAATATTTTTACAATTATAATTTCAAATTTTATGTACGAATCCAATAGCAACATTTTATGTTAACGTATCATATACATGATTAATTATATTTATTCAATATAAAAATAAATTTATGTATTTATTTAAACGTGTATGTTTAAATAAAAATCAGTATTTTATGTATACATTTGAGCCACAATTTAAATTCCATGTGTATAATGATACCAAATCATTTATATACCAAATTACACATTAAATCAAAATTCGTGTATATTTTTAAAATTTATTTTTTCATTTTATACTTACTTCTAAAATAAATTTATTATATGTTTTGATTATATCTATTTTTTTACACAATATCTAGAACTACCCATATTTTCACCCGAACCCATAAATAGGAGGATAATGTTTTTCAGCGGATTCGAATCTATGTCCTTCTACATTGACAACAATACTCATACCAATCTAGTTAAGACTCGATCGACATTTTTTACTCATTTTTAAGAAACTATCACTTAAAATTATTACACATTTTCATATTCTGTTTTTGTATTTTCAAAATTGTGTAGAGTTCTAGTAAAGTTTTCTTTTTTTTAATGTATTTTTCTTTTTTCATTTTTCTAGTACAGATAATATGTATGTATATATATATGTATATAGTTTATGCTTTCATTTTGAACCATTCCTTTATGCAAAGGACAAAGCTGTAGCATCTTCTGGGATTTTCACTTTTTCTTTTTGCCAAAATCTTCAAATCAATTTGCTATACATAAGATTGTGTGTGAGTCATGGTGCACCTGTCTTAAAAGTTTTTGGCTTCTCAATCTTGTCCTATTAATTAATATAGATTTTACATATGTTCCTCAATAAATTAAGTTGGACCGTATAACACATTCATCATGAGTATATATATATATTAGTTTGCTGAGTGATTAAGCTACGTATTTTATTTTATTTTTTGCTTAGAAAGAAAAGATAAGTTGACTGTGGATTGATTCTTAATTTGATTGGCATGAGCATTGCTGTCAGTATAGAAGGACGTGGGCTCGAGTGTACTGAAGCGCATTATCCTCCTATTTAAGATATTATGTTTAAAAAAAACAGATATGATCAGAACCTATAATGAGATTGTTCAAAAAAACAAACCTGAAGAGCGAATCTCCTCCCCTGCAGGGAGACTTGTTGATATACAATCTATGATAACCATCTCGAATTATTTTATGCAATTTTAAATGCTATTTAGTTGGGTTCTTAATCAATTTAACCAAATGAATGGAGATTTTCTCTTGAGTGAGAGAGATGATGGAAACTCATTAATGGGAAGGATACTTTGTGAGCTAAGACTTTGCTACCAAAATATGTTCAGGATCCTAGAAACCTTTAAGCAATAGGTAATACTTCAATGACTTGAAAGTCACTCAAGAAAATAAGTCATATCATTGCATGAGGCCTTAGATAGGTGATAAGGGATGGACAAAAAGTGAATTCTGGCACAAAAACTGGTTTGAATTGGGTGCATTCAAAGATATTCTCCAGGAAGACTTTCGAGGGATGAAGGCTTTAGGATCTTCCACTAAGTTAGAGAAAATTGGGAAGTGTTAGGACACCCAAGTATTTCGGTCCAACTACTTCAAGAACTTTTAGAGGCTTTCCTGAGTACACCTATTATTAATTCCCCCAATGGTAATGATATTTTATGCCAGGGTCTCTCGAGCAATGGTTGCTTTACTATTTTAAGTGCATATTTTCTCGTTGCAAGCAAAAATTCATGTGGAGCTCATGGAGAAATTGAACTATGGAGATTTATCTAGGAAGCTAAAATTCCTTCCAAATTAAAAATCTTGCGGAAATGTGGTCATAAGGCTATCCCTAGTAAGGCTTTTCTCCTACTCAAGAAATCTAAATGTGGAGGCTCTTTGTCCTTTCTACTCTAGTTCCCAAGAAGACATCGATCATCTCTTTAGAGAATTCTGTGTCACAAAACGTCTCTAGGGGAATCTATCCAAGTTTGATTGCATTCAATTCATACTTTCGACCTCTCTCAGTTGGGAAGATTGGATATTTATGAATCTTTCGTCTAATACTTGGATTTACAAGCCAAAGTTATCCCGGAACACCATATTTGTATTTGTTCTATGGGAAATTTGGTTGGTTAGGAATGCCTGTATATTTAGTAATTCTCGTCCTATAGAGAGTTTCATTACTAGGGTCCTTTCAACTATAGGGGAATAAAAATCTAAACAAATCCGCTTTAGGGTCTTTAAAAGTAGTTTCTAAAAAACCAGAACGTTTTCAACATAATCTTAAAGAACACATGGCTGCCACTAGGTCTTTTTGGACTAAACACCAACAGTGTCGCTACATTTCTGGGTTCTTAATTTTAGTGTTCTTATATGTTTTCTTTCTTAAGAGGGAAGTCTCCATAGTGGAATTATAGAATTTCTTTACGTTTAGAGGAATGGTAAAGAAAATGTTATTAACTGGCACCAAGTAACCCAGAGCTCTCAAACCCAAGCTAGAATTAGGATTATTGGTTGCCATTTTTCTTTCCCAACTAGGATTTTTAAATGTAAAAGATTAAATTTATTGAAATATTTAGAATTATTAGAATTAGGGTTGATTTGATAAAATGTTTAAATGTTGATGACTAATATGTTATTATACACCACCTCACTATTTCTATTAGGGTGATCAAAACAAAAATGAACGATTTGAAATTGAAAGTTTTTGTAATTCAATGACCCAAAACAAAACAAACTAATAGTTGAGTGTCGTATATTTTACTCAAAATCTAAATAAAAGAAAAATCAAGTGATGACATGACACTCTCAAAGTGCCACATCATCGTATCCTACCTAATCCAAATTCAGAGACCAGATAAAAAAAACCCGTCAAGTTCTAAGACTACTATGGACCAAAAAAAAATTTTCAAATATCCAAAATTAGGGATTAAATGTTATTTTATCCCTCAAATTAAAGGGAGCCGTCTATTATATAATAGCAACAACAAAGCACTGGCAGTTACATCGAGGTGAAACCTGAACAATATTACTTTTATCTATGACAACCTGGTCCAAGGTAGCAAGGTTAGATGTGGTACACAAGAAAATGGCAAATTACGTTACGTGAACTCGGTAGGAATCTACTACGACCACATTATATATAAGACAATCTTTTACATCAATTTTGAAAGATCAAAGTGTCAGTCCTACGTATTCTGGATGGCATAAAGCACTAATCTAGCATAAGAAGATAATATTCCAATATATGCTACTATAGAGGAAAAGATATATCAAGCACCACATAAGCCATAGGAAAAAATTTACTAGGATTAAAAAATAATAACAGAGGTAGGCTCTGCAATAGACTAATATAAATTTAATTTAAGTTACCAACATTAAGGGGTTCTAGCTCTGTAACTTTGTATATGAAAGGCTTACCAAAGGTGGAGATCATTCATAGCTGAATCACTGTTGTTTTTATCCTTTTATACATGGCAAATGAACTGCATGATTATTGTAGTGAGTTGCCTAGAAATTTGGCCTTGCAGGTTGGACACATATAACCAACTGAATCTGATTGTATTTCAGAATCGACTGCCTCCTGGTTGAACTCCGTCCCACACCATACACACAGAGTTGTAAGCTGAGGCTTGCCAGCCATATTTAACAAGCCTTCTGATCCAAACTGAACCGACGAAGTGTAATCACCTTCTATAGCCGGATTGTTAGCCAACTCTACTGGAACCTCTGGCAACGAGGAAGATACTTGCACACCGCCAATGCTCAAATTGATGGCCTCTGTTTCAACCAACTTCGGCTCATCAAATCCTGTAACATTGTCAAGCCTCTCGTTGATGCTGCATAAACCATCTTCTCCCTGCTGTTACACATAGAGAACATGAATATTAAAGTAATTTCTTCAATGAAACCACTTCTCCTCGATGACCTAACATTGGTAAGAAAACTATGACATCTAACCCCACCCCCACCCCCAAATGCCAGGATATACAGGCAAATGATATAGCATATTAAGTAAACCATCAATAGGTCACATTGCACAATCTTTCTTCTGTGCACAAAGAAGAATTTAACATAAAATAAAAAGTTAATAACCTTATTTCGATTCTATGGATGTAAACATTTCTGTTTAGTTGAGAAAGTTGTAAAAATTCTGATACTACTCATAAAGGAAGAAATGAGGAACCATCTAAACTTTTTTTTGATGAACCAGGCCAAACAATGTAAGCAAGCAAAGAGGAAAGCTTACTGATGGCAACTATACAACTAAACTGAGGCAAAGTGCACTCCAAAAGAAAAAAATGAATGATAACATCGATAAATGGAGAGGAACAATGATACAAGAGCTCTAGTAAGCAGAACAATAACCTCAAACTGTTTACATCACATTGTACTGATAAAGCAACAAAAATCAGAACAGTGGCTTTATACCTTGTCCAAGATAGAATTTGCAACCAATGGACCATCGACTGCTAACAATAGGGGCATTGATGATTCAGGGACTTCAGCCTGAAGTACATTTTCTCCAGATGTTTGACGTATAGTCTCTGGTGAAACATCTTTAGCTGGCTCACAACTATTCTCTAAACCCACAACTAACTCAGAATTGGTACTGATATCCACTTCTTCAGGTTTAGGATTCTCCTTTGTACCCGCACCAACTAAATTGACTTCATTCTCAACATCACAGACACCCTGATCAGTGGAAGGAACAAGTAAGTTTCTTTCAGGACCTCTATGTTGCTCAATGCCAGACTTGTCAGCTTCTTCAGCATGAATTGTTAAGCCATCTTTTCTGACTACAATTTCAGATGTACTACCATTTTGCTCGTCCATACAATCAGAAATTGTAGCATCAAAAAGAGAATCCATATTTGCAACACTGATAGCTTCATCAATCTTCTTCATCTTCTCATCAATGACCATAGGCTCACTGGTTTGTTGACATAAATCTTGATCTAGCGTTCTATCAGTCACTTCATCCTCTGTTCCAGAATCACTTGAAGGTGAGTCAGAATTCATTTCATGATCAGAAGTAGAAGCAGGAATATCTGGAATTGGAACTGCATTCAATTTATCAGGACTCGATCCATCATTGAGTTCATATCTAGGCACAGCAGTACTAGTTTCAAGAATAGAATTCTGCGCAATTTCAATTAAAGCATCCATTTTGGAAATCCTCGCGGGCAACTCTTGCTTAGTTGCAACCTCAGTTCTCCTGGGAAGCGTCAGTAAACCAGGTGAATCTTCAATTCCTCTCACAAAGTTCCTAACATGGATCCCTACATGACCATTGTACCTACGCCGTTCATGAAATACCTTATGGCAGAATTGGCATTCAAATTTCCCATCTCTAAGTATCACACCATCTCCAACAGAAGAACCAAGCCTGTACCTCCTTGTAGTCCTTTGGTGAAATGATAAAAGATGTTGTAAATATGCATCCTTCTCATCAAAAGTCATATTGCATTTATGACATTCGAAAAGATCATGTATTTGAACTTCTGCCAGGTTATCCATTCCCAATAAGTTGACTTCCTTCTCACGTTCATTCCGCCTTTGATCATCCCCTTTCTGGATTGCACCTTCCTGCCATTTCATGAACATAAACACTGTTAAGTATTTCTTCTTCTTTCACGAGTTAAATAAATGTTCCCCGCAAACATCACTTACATTTTCAGAAGCCATTTGATAAATATGCTGAGCAATGTCGCCATCATTATCCATTGTCAAGGGTGCATCATGGAGACCAAAGCAGGATTGCAAATATGCAGCGACTTCTTTACATGATATAAAATGCCGCCCACCGGGACTGAAAACAAAAAGAAATAATGATGATGTCTATGATATATACATACAAGGGAAAATTACTGTTAAGAATAAAGTGTCTTTGATTAACTAAAATATAACCCAAATTCAGAAAAACTATAAAATTATGATTTGTTCTTTTGCACTCGCAATAAAACTACAAGAATCTACAAATAAACTAACGAAGAAATCACCTAATATATCTCCGGCAATATACAGAAGCACGACCTTCCTTCCTCTTTAACCCTAACAAAAGCTTCCACCCTATCGGCAAGACATCTCCGAAGATGCTAGCATCAACAATCTTCCTCTTCCTTCTCCTGCTACACCATTGCCCACCCAAATCCCTCATAAACCCTAGCAAAGCCTCCTCACTTCCCGCCATTCCCTCGGTCCTCCTTTTCAATTCCTCCGCATAAGGATCCTCCAAACCGCCCAATGCGATCAAATCGACGGCAACTCCATTTTTGTTCACAATCTCTAAACCCCGCTCTCTCTCTTCCTCGGAATTAACAGCCTGCACATTGGGCTTCCTCCCTCTCTTCCTCTTCCCAAGGCTGATCATTGCATCTTTAATCTCAAAATCCACCATGGTATCCCTCATCCCGTAACTTACAATGGCGTCCCTAGGGGAGGAAGGAGGGGTAGTGAAATCGAGATGCTGGAATTCGGGGTGGGATTTGAGGGAGACCTTGAGGGAAGATATTATGGATCGGTTCTCTAGGGCTTCGGGGTCATGTAGAGGAGGGAAAGGAGGGGCTGGTTTGGGGGCCGGGAGGAGGCCGGGGATGCGGTGGCGGAGAGGGTGGTGATGGGAGGAATGATGGTTGTTAGGGGAAAGACGGGCGAATGTCTGGCGACGGGAGCCGGCGGATTCATTGAAGCTGGAACGGTCGATGGAAGGGATTACGAGGTTGTCGGAGCAGTGAAGGTCGAAGGCGGTTGGGGAACAAAGGGAGAGGGAGAGGAGCTCGGATTGGGTTAGGGTAGTTAAGTCTACGGAAGGGAGAGAATCCAGGGTTAGTGGCTGGTCGGCGGTGAGAGTGGCCATTGCGGTGGTTCAAATGGCGGCGGTCACCTAAGATGATTTGGATGATTAACTAGTGCCTAATGCCCTAAAACCTGAATGCAGCATTTCGGTACAAATTGAACTGAATTGGGGCTTAGTGCTTACCTATTCGTGCTAACAAAGGAAATAGTAAATAATAATAATAATGGTAAATTACAGCAACAGTAACCGGGTAGCTTACAAAATAGTTATCTCGGTTTCATTTCAGTTATTCAACTTTCGAAAAGTTACAAAACAGTCATTTTTGCCTTTTTCTGTCACAGACGTCACGACAAAGTGTCATGGCAGGTGACGGCGTCGTTGGTGTCAAAAAATCGTCCAGCTGGCCGGTTACTCTCAACAACACAGCCCTACCAATAGCATTTTAAGGTTAGAGAAAAAAAAAAGAAGAAAAAGAAGAGGAGAAGAAGAGGAAAAATGGCAAGATCTAATAATTTTATATATAATACCATTCGCCTCATAAAATTTTATGCTATTTATTCGATTGTTTGATTCTTACAATATCTGATCCTCAATTGAGAGGTTGAAAGGTTGATACATAATCAAAATTACCTACTGTTCTTTTTCTGGCATATCTTTGAATGTCGGAGCAAAATAAATTAAAGGAACAAAATTTATTAGCTATACATTGGTAAAGATAATTTCAGCTTGAAGGTAAAAACTAATTAGCTGATTATTGAACAAGAATAAAAGGGTAAAAACAAATGAGTATCTGGTTTAATTAAATACAAGCCAGTAATAGAGAAAAAATTGCCTTGGACAGGTCACCTCGATTCATCTTGAAGCAGCTTTTTTGTCATTTTGCAGACATCAAGCACTAGTGTTGTTATTTCTGGTGCTTTGGATGAAATAAGCTGATTTATTTGACAAAATTCATGATGTTGTGGAGAATATGAGCAAACTAGATGATTTTGCTTCAAAACAGAGTTTCAAAAAAGGGTTAGCTTACCGGAGAAAAGGGATATTTGGTCTCACGCATGCGCTTCAATGGATGTACTTTTCTTGATTGAGAACCATTTTCTTTTCCAAACCTGGTGGAACATTCTTCGTTTGTTGAAGAACTGGAAACTGGTGGCCCAGATGTCCATGGAACCACTTGATTTTCTTCGTCACCGCTGCTATCTCCACCATCGTCTTCACTACTGTCATTTTCGCCGTCGTCCTCATCGTCATCATTTTTTTCATGGTGTCTGGTTTCATCTTCTTTTCTCCCCAAACAAAATAGACAATCTCACCCTAAACCCTTATACTATGTTAACCGATTATTGAATCGATTTTAACCCTAAACCTTCTTAATCGATTCCCAAATCAGTTTCAACCTTAAAAGAACCCCAAATCACAACTGAAATTTCCCCAAATCGATTTTATTTTTTTTCCCAAACCCCTTAAATTCTAATCTGTTTCTAACCCTAAAACATTAAGCATAACCCTTCATTTTTTTTCCCTAAAACTGCCCCAAACCAAGCACCCATCAGCTGCTTCGCCAACGTGGAAAGTTAACTTGCCACGTCAGCTGGTTAACTTGCCACGTCAGTAATTCTGTTAACACCCTAACGGTAACTGTTAATCAATGACTGTTTTGTAACTTTTTTATAACGTTGGCGACTGTTTTGTAACTTTTCAAAAGTTGAGTGACTGAAATGAAATCTAGGTGACTGTTTTGTCAGCTACCCCAAAGTTGGGTGACTGTTGGTGTAATTTACCCTAATAATAATGGTAAACTATTAAAATAGTCATTTTTGTTTATCTCGGGTTAAATTTTAGTCATTTATGTTTGAAATATTACGTTTTAATCACTTTTATTATCATGTTGTAACATTTTAGTCACTGAGTATTAATTATCGTTAACAGTGTAACGTTAAGTTGATTAGCACATTAAATCATCATTTCAAATGAAAATTATAAGTTAAATTATACAATTGGTCCCTACATCTTTTTCGTTTTGAGCAATTTAATTTTTTTCTTTAGGTTCTTTGAAGTTTCCTTTCCTTTTCTTTATTTTCCATTCCTCTTCTCCTTCTTTCTCTATTTTTCTCCCTTCTCCATTTCTTTTAATGTAGTTTTTCTATATTTTCCATTTGTTATTTGTTAAAATTAGTCCCTATACTTTTATTTTTTTGAACAATTTAATTTTTCTTTTTATTTCTTTATTTTCCTTTTCTTTTTCCCCTTTATTTTTCTCTCTTCTCATATTCTTCATTGCATAAACATAATTTTTGCCCACTAAATAGACCAAGTCATTGTTTCTTTTACATGATTCCTAAATTGAATTTCATTGAAAACCAAATATCAATCATTCTTAATCAAATCTTGATTTGAATATAACCTATTTTTGAAACTAAAATTGAATCTAACTAATCAATATAAACAATCATATCCTTAATCAAATCTAAACATAAATTGAATTATTTATATTCAAAACAAATTTTTCCATTTCCAAACTTTTACAGAATCATTAGGTTATTCCTTTCCTTTTCTTTTATTTTTTGACGAATAAAATTAAGCAAACGATAAAATTTGTAATAGCCCAAATTTCAACGATGTCGGAAATAGTGGTTTTAGACCACCAAATCTGACAAATCAACTCGTATATTATATTATTTAATATTTACGAGCCAAATATAGCTTTTAAACGATTTTTGAAATAGTAAATTGTGTTTCATAAAGATTTATTTGGCTAAGAAATTGAGAAAAAAGAGGTATCGAGATCTCGGTGTTATAAACAGAGTCATAAATATTTTTATAAATATTTAAGGAATGTCAATTAGGTAGTATTAAAATTTCGTTAGAAAATTTTGACGTTTGGGTGGTTAATTAAATAAAAAAGGACTAAATTGAAAAAGGTGTAAAAGTTGCTAGAAGGATTAAATAGCTTAATTGTCAAATGAGAAAGGACCTAAAGTGAAAATAAGAACAAAGGAGATATTTTGGGCGGCAATAGCTGAGAAAAATAAGGAAATGGGTGAAATAAGGCCAAAATTAGAAAATTGCCAAAATTAGCTAAATAAAAATGGGATCAAATTGGAATATCTAGAATTCTCTTCATTTTCATCAGCTGAAAAACAACCATGGAAGAGGGTTTAAGCTGGTTTTTATACTCTAGCTTCATGTAAGTTTAATTCTTGCTTTCTCCTTAAAATTTTTATGTTTTTGGACTTTTACAATTGAGTCCAACTTACTATGTCATTGGGTTTTTATTCTATGGGTAATTTTTAAAGTTGCTTTGGATGAGTGCTGGAAGAATATGATGAATAAATATAGAATTGAAGCTTTAATTTTGACATATGATGATTTTATCAAGTAAATTTGATGGAAATTGGTTTTAAGACCTAATTGTAAAAGAGTTTGGAATTAAGGTCTAATGCTAAAGTTATGATTTTCAAGAGTTATGAAGTAGTTTAAAATGATATAATAAAATATTAATTGAGAAAAATTAGCCCAATTGAGGGGTTAATCGGATAAGGACTGACTTGTATGAACTGTGAAATTTGGGGCAAAATGGAAATCAACACTTTGCGCTAAAACAGTTTTGAACAACAGCAGTAGTCTAAATTTGAAAAATCACAAAAAAATTCATAAATCAAATTATAGGATGAATAAAATATGGAATTAAAGCTTATTGAGTCTAGTTTCTTATAGAAGAAACGGTGTAAGCAATGGAATTGTAAATCATGAGATATAGTAGGTTTTATGAGACAAGGTCAGAATGATTTCGGGTTCCCCTATTCTGACTTTGGAAAATCATAAAAAATTAGAGAAAAATAATATGAGCTTAAATTTATATGTTTAAAATCCTGAATAGGTCTATTTTCAAGAGAAATAAACGAAAACATCATTAGAATCTCGTATGAGGAGATAATTATTTTTTAGTGAAGAAGGGTCGGAGCTGTCAGACAGCAGAACAGGGGTGACTTTAAAGAATAAACTGTACTTATTGGCTAAACCAAAAATTCTGAAAATTTTATGTTAAGAAGATACGTGAGTCTAGTTTCAAGAAAAATTAGCGTCTTAATTTGGAGTTCTGTATCTCAAGATAAAAATTATTTAGTGACTATGACACGGTTGAACAGCTTGAATATTCACATAAATAAATAGAAAAAATTATAGATAATGTTACTTACAAATGTGTTATTTATACTAAGGATGTCGAATGGAGAGAAGGAGGAGGAAAATATATGAATGACTTATGCATAAATTGATCACATGCCCGATTATAATCGATAAACGTTGAATTAGAAATAATATAATGTTTTATTTCAAATATTTATTATGAAACTAAGATTATCGTTATGGTATAAAAATCGAATTGTAAGTTCGTGTAACTTGAATTATATTCTTAAATGCTTGAAACATATTTTTGTTGATGTGAATATGATTTGGATGTTTATTGTATGATAATTGATGAAGTATTGATATTCTTGATGAAAATGGAAAATAAATCCCGATTGAATGAAAGGAAAATCCGATGGATCTCTGAAAAGGAGTTGACAGTAAAAAGGATCTAGCCCAGACTGATGATCCTGATATAAGCCCTCCTGAAGAATATGTGTGAAAAGGATCTAGCCCGGAAGGGTGATCCACGATATAGCCCTCCAAGAAGAATATGTGGAAAATGGATTTAGCTTGGACCAGGTAATCGAATTAAGTGCAATTTGCTTTGGACTAGTAATTAAGATCCAAGCTCATTAGAGTAATTGTCATTCCAGGATTTAGCTTTGGGTGGTAATCCCGACAATACTCTATGAGTTTATATTACAGGGGATTTAGCTCGACCGTAATCCCCTATAAGAAGTGAGGTTCGCGAGTGTGCTCTCTACTGTGGGATTTAGCCTAGATCGATAATCCCATTGTAAGAAATGAGGTTCGTGAGTGTGCTCTCTTCTGTGGGATTTAGCTTGGTGGTAATCTCTTTGTAAGAAATGAGGTTCGCAGGAGTGTGTTCTCTGAAAAGGACTTATGTATAATGAGATAAATATGGAAAACGGTAAATACATGGAATTATGAAATTGGTGAGCGTATTCACAAGAATTTGTCATTTGAAATTGTGATTGACAGGAAGAAATAGTGAATTGCATGCTTATGTATGGTTACAAGTATTTATCTGAAATACAAGAAAATGATGGTTATTGATATATGGAGACACGAGACTATGATATATGAGCATGAAATATGATTGATAAATATGTTCATTCATAATTATGGAATTATGTACCTCATGTTACTATTTGCATAAAGATGATATTCCAAATACTTTGATGAGTAAAGCTCACATATAAAATAGTATGAAATCAAGACAAGTTGTTATGAATTAAAATACTAAGATATGGTTGCTATACCTTATATGATTACATAATGTGAAATTGTCTATATATATGAGAAATTTAATGAGAATTGAGCTCATATATGTTTCTTATTATTTATATGAAGTTTATGACTAACAAATGGTATTAAGTATAAGGCTCAGTTGAATATCTTAAATTGGTTTTTGTATGTATTAAATGTGGGTGAAGAATAAGGATCAAATGAGTGAGAAATATGGTTTGAAAAATAGCCTTATTTGTGAAAATTACTTTACCACACGGCCTAGCAACACGGGCGTGTACTAAGGCCCTGTGACCCGAGTTCCTTCATAGATGCAAGTCAGAGAGTTACACGCTTTAGAGGCACGACCATGTGAGCCACACGGGAGTGTCCCTAGTCACACGGGCGTGGGACCCTTATAAATGAAATAAATTTTGGGATTTTACAAAAAAAAAAAATTCATACAATTCTATTTTAGATTTAGTCCCGACCCGATCCTAATGCATGATTTAGACCTCGAGAGTCCGTTAAAGAAACTTTTATAATCAATTTCGGTATTTAAGCGATAAATGGTTTAAATTATCTGTAAGTGTTTCATACTCCTCGGTAATGCCTCGTACTTTATTCCGGCAACGGATACGGGTAGGGGGTGTTACAAAATTAATCTAAACCTTCTTGGATATTCCCAAGCAATCTTGATTAGAAGACGTGCATGGATGAATCGAAAAGAGAAAGGGAGCATGGAACCAAACTAGTTTGGGTAAAGTTGAGGGTAAGTTTCGTATGGTGATCGTTTTAGTCATTGAGAGTGTAGAGTTTGTTTGAAGAATCCACGAAACAACGTAGTTTCAAAAGGGTAAGAATGTTGTAGGTAAGATAGATAAGGTGGTTGTAAGGGTTGGTTAGGAGGTTAAGGTAACAGGTTCGAGAAACTTTGTTGAGGGTGGACTGCCATAAGTCACGACTGGCGAGGTCTTTTAACGAGCTTGTGGACTAGGTCATTGAGAGATCCAAATTGGTTCGTTAAAAGAATGATTGACGATGATGGTTTATAATTATGGGGTGAGAATATGCGAAGCAAATTTTATTTTGGTTTCAGCTTTTTCTGAGATTGAGAAAGTTTGGTTTGGATCTTTTTTGAGTTTGAGAATTAGAATGTTTGATAGTGTGGGGGATTAGGATTTTTTTAAGATAAAAGTAAAGCATTATGAGATTAAGAATTGATTGTTGAGATTAAGAATAAAGAGATGTGCTTTGCCAGATGAAAGTTATTTCCAATTTTATTTACATTCAAAAAGTTCTATATCAATGCAGGAGGATGTGGGTTCGAGTGTGTTGAAGCGTATTATTATCGTTTTAAACCTCTTTTATGGATAGTTCTAAACATTGTGTCAGAAAGAATAGATATGATCAGAATTTATAATAAGTGTAACACCCCAAACCCAACCTAGACGTTATGGCTGAATCTTGGCGATGTCACATGGTAGTGTTTTGGAAATAAATGAGTTGTCGTAAAAACCTCTTTTCGAATTAGCCTCATTACAAAATCTTATGTTAATTCTAGGATGCGTCGTTCATTTTCAAAACGTAGTTCATTATCACAAAAGTATTCTCTTTCAAAACGATATTAATTTTTAAACGTCACTTATCGCGGAAGCTTTTTAAATCAGTTTGAGTATTTGAGTGTATTTTGTTAAAACATTTTATTCATTTTGAAAAACTCGATTAACCCTACTACTAGCAGTTGTAAATCAAAATAATAGAAATTTCAAATTAACCATGAAAATCCAAAAAGGTCATTATTACAGTAAAATGCCCTAAAATAAAATTGAAATTATAATTAAGTACTAAAATAGAATGAAATGGGTCACGTGGCCACCGCTGAGTCCTCTGCCGCACTGATCCACCTATGTTTGAGGATTACCTATACAGTTAAAATAGAAGGGTGAGTTTGCGAAAACTCAGTGTGTAATCCCAAATAGCACAAGCAGACAGATAGAAGGCAATCACAGTCTGGGCCTAAGCCCTATTCAGAATTAGTGATAGTATTAGTTTGGGCTTTAGCCCATCTCAGTATAGATGCAGTCGTGCATTTGGGCCTTGGCCTATTATAGTATCAGTATCACAATATGCAGTATACAAGTCCTACCCAGCTAGCCTCTACACCCAATCTCCGTCCAATCCTACACTCCATGTAGGGATATAATCAACCCACCCATCTCTACACTCCAAGTAGTACCGGTTGCAGCACCTAGACAGTAGTTTGCAGCTGAGCTGCCAGTAAGTTAGGCTTGAAGCCTTTTAGTACACTTCCTCTGATCCATATAGACCCATCCCCATGCAATGCATCATACAATCATGTCATGCCAAATCATGGTATCATATATGTATTCAAGATGCAGTTTTAATAAAGATGCTCACAATATCGTACATACATGTATATATATAAAGTACATGGATATAATAGTCACTCAGTCAATTAGAGATCTAGGTAATCTTACCGACCTTCTGAAGAGTCCTGATCGAACAAGACGGCAACCGTGCAACCTTAGCAGTCAAAACAGTAAAAATAGGCCCACAAGCCTATGTGGGCCCACACTCCCGTGTGGCCCACAAGTGTAACAGTCCGGTTTAGACCCTAGTTAAAATAGTGGTTTTGGGACCACAAATCCGAGTTAGAAAAATATTTTAATATTATTTTCTATGTCTATGATATATGAATTAGCATGTGTGAAATTTCTGTGAAATAATTTGTCTGTTTGTGTACTTAATTTGAGCAAATGACTAAATTGTGTAAAGTGTAATAGTAGCATTCTATTTGATTAAGGGCCAAATTGTTGTGGCTTTTAAATATGGAGCCTTTAAAAGGCAATTTGTCCACTAATAGAGTGAGTGGACTACTATGGTTAAGAATGACCTTGAATTACATTTTTTTACATTTAGTATTAAGGTTAAAAATGTAAAATAAAAATTTATTCATTATATCATAAAACATAAAAGAATAGACCATGTTCTCCATCTTTTTATCACCGAAAGTTAGATGGAAAGGAAAGGGTTTGAGCTTGTTATATTCGGCCATGGTTCAAGCATAAATCGGGTATGTGTTTTTGATCAGTTTTTGATAATTTCTAAGTTTTTGCAATCGTTGCTTCGTATACTATAATACCCATGTTTTAATTTTGAGAATTGATGATGTTTTTGAGATGAGCCTTTGATGAACTCATGTGTTTTATGATGTTTGATGGTAAATTATGAAAGCTGTATGCTTGATTATCAAAGTTTGTCTTTGGAGTTTTGTTGAATTTGAATAATTTGGTTGTAATTGAGAAAATGACATTTTGAAGGACTAAATTGTGAAATAAATGAAATGTATGGATTGATATGATCATAGTGAATATTCGGCCAAGCATGAGTATAAGCAAATTTGGTGTATTTTGTGATTTTGTGAAACAGGGACTAAAATGTTAAAATGTGAAAATGTAAGGGCTAAATTGCAAATTGCCCTAAATATGTGTTCTTGGATTGAATTGAATGTTTTGGTGAATAAAAGGGTTAAATTTGAATATGTATAGATCAAGAATCGAAGAAAACAGAATTAGATCGCGGGAAATCGAAGGTGATCGAATAGTAGAGTTCGTTCATTAATCCGAATCCGAGGTAAGTCGATATACAAATAAATGTATTTGAATTGAACTATTTGTGTATATATGAAAGTTGAATTCCTATGAATTTCCATTGAGATGGAATGTATGTGAAATCCGAGTTTATGAATAAGTCGACAAGTTGTTAAAGTCCGAGAAGTCCCGTATGAGCCTAGGAATAGATAGGATTGCGTATGTTATGACATAGGTGTCCGTTATGTGATATCATGTAAGACCACATCTGGTATGTTAGCGTTGATTCGAGATTTCGTGTAAGACCACGTCTGGGACATTGGCATCGATATGAGATTTACATGTAAGACCGTGTTTGGGACATTGGTATCGTATTTGATTCGTGTAAGACCTTGTCTGGGATAGTGGCATCGATATTTGAGTACATGTAAGACCTCGTCTGGGACGTTGGCATTGTACGACTATTTCGAGCTTTCTGAGTATCCTATTAGATTCTGAGTGGTTCAACGGGCAAGTCTGAGAAATGAACGACTATGGGATTTGTATATCCGTTTCAGGTACGTTTAATATGTACACTATGTGTGTATGAATGGTAAGTTTCTACATGAACTTTCTAAGGTGAATATGTGTATTAAAATGATGAGATAATATGTGAATATATGCTTGAATGAGCTATGTGTATATGTGAATTTAAGTTGAGGAATGTGGCAAGTTATGGCTAAGCAAATGAGCCAAAGAACATGTGATGAATTTGCAATGAGAACCATAAATGTCAATGTGTCAATATGGTTATGTATATTTTATGCTAAGTTTATTTGTATATGGTTTACTAAGCTTTTGAAAGCTTACTTTGTGTGTGTTTGTTCTATTTTATAGATTGTTAAAGCTATGAAAGGCTCGGGGACAGTCGAGGATCGTCATCACACTACTCAAACTCATTTTGGTACTTTTAGATGTGTATATAGCTAAATATGGCATGTATAGGCTTGTCATTTGTATATGTTTGAGATGTAAATAGCCATGTGATCTGGCTAGTTAAATGTTGTTAATATGTATGAGTGAATATGGTATATGATGCATGTTTTGATATGGCTTGATGGCAATGAAATGGCCTTATGAATGATAAGCTTATTGATGGATTGATCCCACAGTAATTTAGTGAAGTTGTGGATGAATTATGCTTGGATTTATATGTGAATTGATTATGCAAATTAGCATGTTTAGAAATGAGATTGAATGTGAAGATTTGTTGATTATTTGACATGTCTTTGGTTGTCAATTGTGCATGAAATGAATTGGTATATTACTTGTAGGGATGACCCTTGTGTGGGTGGCAATTTGGCATTGAAAATGGCCTATATTTGCCCACACGATTGAGCATACGGACGTGTGGCTCGACCGTGCCCCTCGAGGTTGAAATTCAAATCAAGTCAGGATCAACCACGAGCTGGACACACGGGCATGTGACTGGCCGTATGGTGCAAGTCAGGATCGACCACGGGTGAGGTGCACGGGCGTGTCCACGACCGTATGAACAAGTCAGTATGTATGCCCTGTTTTGACACTGCTTAGACACACGGACGTGTTGAGGCCGT
Source organism: Gossypium bickii (assembly GCA_025503065.1). Classification (NCBI taxonomy): domain Eukaryota; kingdom Viridiplantae; phylum Streptophyta; class Magnoliopsida; order Malvales; family Malvaceae; genus Gossypium; species Gossypium bickii. The sequence continues at coordinate 139,615,106 of CP106710.1, forward strand.
GGGAGGCACACGGCCTGCCCACACGGGCGTGTGACCTCTGCAGCTTTGAAAAAGTTTTAAATTTCTGAGAAATTCCAAATGTGTTCGGTTTAGTCCCGACCCTATTCTAAAGCATGATTAAGGTCTTGTTGACCTATAAAAGGGACACTTTGATTGCGTTTGATGAATTGTATTATGAAATGTCCGTAAAAGTTTCTGATTGCCCGGTAATGCCTCTTAACCCTATTCCAGCGACGGATATGGGTTAGGGGTTTACAATAGGGCCCAAAATGGCCTTAGCCGTGTGGATCACACGGCCTGGCCCAATAATCCCACATGTCCATGGGGCACACGCCTGTGGGCCCACATGGCCCAATTCAGCCCAGCCCATGAATCGCACATGGCCTGCCTCGTCGGTCACACGCCTGTGTCCGATCACACGGCCTACCACACGGGTGGCCACACGCCCGTGTAGTGTCGACAGTCTCACTTTTCGACTTTTCACCGATTTTTGTTTGCAGAGTTGTGTTTACACACATGGGTCGTTCTCGATGCTTAAGCACTTCCTTACCTTCTGGAACCTACAAACAGAGTACCCAATCTCGAATTTAACAACTAAAACACAATCTAATCAACACCAAAACGAGCCAAATGCACTCGCTTACCGCAATCACCCCTGACTACTCGCAATAATCAATTCATTGGGAAGAAAAACAACTTCGCGTTCGTCCCCTATGCACAAACAACAGAATCAAAATCTTCCAAAACCAAAACTAAAAGAACACAACAACACTACTTACTATTGTCGCACGGAAACAAAAGCCGAGGAGCAAGATAGACTGAAACGAAAGATAAGGGGAAACACCTGAAATTTTGGCAACAAAAAGAGAGAATTGGAGGGGGGAAACGACAGCAATGGGGGTTTTCGACTGAAAACAAAAGAAAAAGAAAAGGTGGAGAGGGAAAAAATTGGCAGGTAGAGAGAAAGCACTCAAAATCTCGGCAGCAACACAGGGAGATTGAAGTCAATAGAAAACGAAAAGGGGGTGGGGTAGAAAGGGACAGAATTCGGCTATGAAGGTAGAGAAAAATAAAATAAAAATGAAAGATGGTAGAGGAGAATTCTGCAAAGATTTTCGGAATCAAAGGATAACTCCCCAATCTCCTTGATTTACTCCACTAAGACACATCCATTCTAACCACTCTCAAATGCCTCCACTCCTTACTTTTCTCCCCAAATCCCTTATTTCCCTTCCAAGCCGTCCAACACACTCCCACTGCTCTCAAACTCTCAGAATTTCGGTCAAACTAGAACACACACACTGGACAAGTAGCAAAATAAAACACTCTCTCGCGCATACCAGGACTCAAACTCAAGACCACAAGCGTTTTGCCACTCTACTTAACCACCAGACCAATAGACCCATTCTGACATGTTTTTCCAATAGTTATTTATAAGCCTACTAGCTAAAGATAAGGGTTTACTCAATTAAAAACAAAATTTTGCTCAAGCTAAAGCTTAAACCCAAGACTTCTCAAACACTCCCAGAACACTTAACCACTAAAGCAGATACAAATTTGTGTCACAAACATACGAGAATAATTATAAGGGATTTTTGGGGCGTTACAATAAGATTATTAAAAAAAAGTAATAATCTACGTTGTTGGATTTTAGGAAAAGAAACTGAGAGAGGAAGACCATCCAAAATTACTATATCTATTACATAAATGTTCACTTTTACTGGACTATATATTATATATTTTCTATCATGCACCATACCATTATTACTATTCTTTAACTTTTTAAAGGGATAATGTCACATTTGGTACTTATACTTTCATAAAATGTCTAATATGTATTTTATTATAATACATGTACTTTCATAAAATGTCCAATGTGGTACCTCAACTTTGAAAATGTCTACTGTTGTACCTAAACTATCAATATGTGCTTTTTTATTATAGTACATGTTGTTAACACTGTTAGAAAATTGTTAAACTAGTCAATGAAAATTCGAAGCATCTTGTTAATAAAGAAGTAAAGACTAAACTTACATGAAAATACTTGTACTTTCATGGATAACATAAAAATTATTTAAAAATCAATTAAAAATATTATTTTAAATGGAAAGTGTCGAAACCATTTTTTGTGTTTGGAAAACGGGGTCGACTTTTAAAACGAAAATGGAGTCGCCACCAAGCTTTTTTGAGGTGTGATCGGGTCACCTTAAGATTGATCGTTAAAACATTTTGATTTACTAAAACGATAGTTTTGGTCTACGAAATTTAGAAAAATGGGTTCGGGAGTCAGTTATGCACGAGAAAGGATTAGCACCATCGCAACGCCCAAAATTGGTACCTTATTGATTGATTAATGTCCTAATATCAAAAATTGGAAGAGATTTTAAAATACGAATCCTTTAGAAAATGTTTGGATAATTCGAATTGGATATCGAAATTCTCTTGTTCTGAAAGAATGAAATATCACATCTAGCACGTTAGGATACGATGTTTCAAACCCTTGACACCAAGATCATTTCATGATTTCCAAAATTCATGGATTGCAATTTTAAAAAGGGTATTCCGTTATTTGGCCAAACAAAAAGACCGAAACCCATCGCGTTAGGGCATGATTCCTCGAGTTTCCAAACATGAAATATTGCCTTATTTTTGAAGTTAAGAAAACACGGTCAAAATCTTAAAAAGATATTTAGTCATTTGGACGAACGAAAAACCGAAACCCAGCACGTTAGGGCACAATTTCTCGAACTTCTAAATACGAAACATTGTCTTGTTTTCAAAAGCTCTCAAATAAGTGATTATGAAATTGACCGAGAATACATTTATTTGATTTGTTTGGGATAAAAATGAAATGACCAATACCGGCCAAAACGTTAGTTTAAACCATAAGGTAATAATAAGAACCACGCAAGTGTAATATCGAGCATGAAAAAAAAAAATACATGGTACTAATATTACACGAAAAAAATAATACATATCAATCCAAATAAACAACGGACATAAAATAAAAAAAATTATTATAAATATATATAAGTAATAATATATAAAAATGTTTGAAATAAACGAAGCTATATAATAAAATAAGGATTTTAAAAGAAAAATTAAATATAATAGATTTTAAGAATATATGTAACACCCTGGTTTAGGGGCTATGCATGGTGGGTATAATTCATGTTCTAGTAGGTTTTGGGTATGCTTTGATGTGTTTGGAAGGTGTTAAGAATGTCCAGATTCAAGGGGAAGACTTTAGAAAATTTTGGATTTTTATGTGCAAAAAGGGGAGCTTGGTGATGGGTGTCTTAAGAGAATTATTTAAGAGTTTTTGACACAAAGATTGGTGTGGCAAAGTGGCAAGGGGGGCGCCACTAGGAGCTTGGAAAAGTGACGCCTCGGTACAAAGGAAGGGGGGTGTTCGAGCATGCATGAGGCAGCATCTTTGGTTTATTTTTGCGTCATGAGAGAGGGGGAGATGTTGGATTCGGTTTGGGCACTTAAAAGATGGAGAAGACTTGGTCTTTGTTTTTGAATTTCGGCTAGGTAGAGGTTTGACCTATTCAAACTTTTTGAATGGGTGTTAGGGAGGAAAAGTAGGAGGAAAATATGGGATTTGAAGGGGAGTTGAGTAGTGGCCGAATTTTTGCTTCTTTGGGGGAGGAGCTTGGCCGAATATTATAAATAGGGGGAAGGGTGCTCACCTTTTTATTTTTTTGCTCCCTTGCTTGTTTCCCATTTTCTTTGGTTGCCGAAATCTTCATTGCTAGCATCCCTTTTTCCTTCTCTTTTAAACTCTTAAATTGAACCACCCACACATTTCTTTCTCTCCTCTCAAACCTTTTGGCGAAATCCTTATTCCCTTTTCATTGACTTTCTTTTATTGTGAGCCGAACCTACATCCCACCTTTGTGTGCGAATTTCCTCCTTTCAACTTGGTAGCACTTTGGCCGAATGTTAGCATAGATCTTTTTGGGTTCCGTTCTTTGAGATATACTGGGGTTTAAGTGGTTAGCCAAGCCTCCGCTTTATGTGATCAGTTTGGTAAGTGGTGGAAAGGCTTTTGGTAAGCTATGTTTTGATATTTTGTTTAAGTTTAAGATGGTTATGCATTTGATGCCAAGGCCGTGCAGTAGGGGAGAAAGAGCCTATCGCGAGAAACTTTCGAGAGTCGGTTAGTCAGCATTGAGTAAGCGTTTGAGAGTAGGACCGTGGTGCTATTGAGGTGCGTAATCATCGCACTATTTCTCGGTTGATTGCTAACATTTAAACTTGTGTATAATGTGTGGTAGCCAGTTATAATGGCTTAAGTGATGTGAACCGATGATGATGGTAGGATTGATTTATTATATATATTATATATATGATTGATGTGGTATGGATTAATAATAAATACTCATTTTATATGATACTCTTGCATGATTTATTGACACATGGGCATGGGATTGGATTGAAGAAGGAGGAAATGTACACTAGTTATGCGTGGTCTAATGATAGTTCCGGCTACATTAGCGCTTGATGGCTAGCCGTGCTACCTCAAGGAGATGATGGCTAGGTGCCCATCTCGGCGGTTGATGGCTATGTGCATCACCGTAGAGGCGTTTTCTGATATTGGATCACTTGGGTTGATCGGTGGCTTAGCCACGGCCTTGTGCGATGAGTAGCCAAGGTAAGGTTTTGGATCACGATGTGATCGGTGGTGGTTTATCCACGGCCTTGGGCGGAGTCCGCTAAGGTTGTTGGTGTTACGGTTGGAGTGGGTTGGGCTAAGATGCATATGTGCATGACTTGCTATGTGAATTGTTTGGTATGGGGCCAAGCCCATACGCGGGAAATCGTGTTTTGATTATGCATTGAGTCGGTGGACTCACCCTATTTTATTAACCATTTCAGGTGATGAGTAGAATTGGATCGGGTTCGGAGAGGACACAAGGTGGCCCATGCAGAAAGAGATTATTTTAATTATTTTGAGAAATTTTTAATACTAAGTATTTTATTTTAATATTGGGTTGTAATAAGGGCCTTACTTTTCTTTTATTATTTTTTTTGTGTTATTTATAATTATGGTTGGACAAAAATTTAATTACTTTGGAAAGATGATTTTGTTCAAGCAACTGATTTGTTCAAATTATGTAAGTATAATTAAGATTTAAATTCGGACATTTTATAAAGTAAAGTTTCACTTACAATTTCAAATAGACATGATTTTTTTTAAAAGACGACCAATTTTAATGTTTTACCTTAAGTCAAAAATATTTTTCGATGTTTTTTGCAGTGACATAACCAGATCCGGTCAAGACTCGTGGGCCGGGTTTGGGGTGTTACAAATTGGTATCAGAGCCCGGTTCAAAACTCGGCTTTGAGGGGTTTTGGGCCCGAAAAAGTTTTCAAAATGGGTTTATGAGATGTGGGCTTTTATAAAAGTTTTTAGGTTATTCCAAGCATGGCACTGTGTCTCAATTCAAGTCCACCAGGTAAGTACTTGGACTTCTTCTTTTTCGGAAGTGAATTGTTTACATGAATTGATTTGGGCTTAGTTTGGGGTCGTAGATTAGAAAGTTAGGACTATTGGACCCTAGGACTAGACTACTCAAACATGTGCATAAAACTTAAATCTCTTAAACAAACTTGTGAAGTAAGTCGCCGAGTTAAGGTGTGGTAACCCCTGTACGCATGTCTAGGAGTGGAATCGGAAGAGCCTGGTATTTAAGCGATCCTCGTGACTCACCTCCTCTTCGCAGAATCCTGCACAGTGCGTAGCTACGGTTCACCTTAACCAAGAGGACTTGTTCATAAGCTAAAGCGATTATTAAAACCCGAAAGGATGTGGCACGATTGTTTAAAAATCCCTGTTTTTAAAATTTTCAACTTTACCCCTTTGGTCTATAAACCCTAATTTTTATTTTGAAGGACGTTTTTGATTTACAAAATTACTAAAATACCCCTACTTGTAAAATTACAAAATTGCCCTTGTGTTATAAAATTACCGTACTACCTCAACTTTTGATAAAATGATTTTTACTTTGTAAAATACCAAAATTTTTCGGTTTCAAAATATTCGAGATACTGGTTTGTGAGAATTTACTGGAAATACCCCTAGTTGATAAAATTACCAAAATGCCCACGGCTTCTAAATTTTGATTTCTCTCGACTTTTATAAGAAATATTCTATTCCACTAAATATCAGAAAATTCTATTTTGTAAAATGTTGTGACATTTCGATTTTTGAGAATTTACTGAAAAGGCCCATGATTTCCAAAATTACTGAAATAACCCCGATTTCTGAAATTTGTGCAACACATTTTGTTCGAAAAACAAAATTTTCAAGATGACCCCTGAGATTTGTGAATTTTGAGATATCTTTAAGTTGGAAAACTATTTTCAAAATTGATTGAGTTATTACCTATATGCTCCTATAGGAAAATGACGGAATTACCCCTAGGTAGAAAGGAAACTTTGATTGATCGAAAGAACTACTCTCGGAAACTTCATTGCATAAAATTGCTCGTGGATAAAACAGTGGAACAAGAATTTCTAATCCATAAAACTTTCTAAACAGACTAAATCGAGGCGCTAGATATGAGTTCTAGGGGGCGCGGTCGCAATACTCGTGGACGTGGTAGAGGCAGGATGTCAGTATCGGAACCGGTTGGGTCACGCCATGGGTCAGAGAGCGATGCACCGCCACCGGTGTTGTTGAGGTTGAACAAGCAGGATCGATGGAGGAGACGACGCAAAGATCGCAAGTCGTGTCTTTGCGAGTGCTCGAACAGTGGCGCGAGCCAATGTGGGCAATAGGACTCGGAAATCGCGGACCCGAAGGCTTAGGGCGAATGGGCCGAGGTTTTCGAGAGGAGTGTCAGGGTAGCTCGAACGTGGCGAGTATTGGCTTGAGGTCATTGAAAGGATTATGGGCGACCTAGACTTAATCTGCGGAGGAGAAGCTTAAGGGTGTTGTTTCGTTATTTGCGAGATGAGGCCTACCGGTGGTGGCTCATCGTGTTGAAAGTACCCTGCGGATCGAGTGGATTGGGGTTACTTCAAGATTAAGTTTGAAGGGAAGTATGTCGGAGCGAGCTATGTGGACGCCGGAGGAAGGCGTTCCTTAACGGTGCAAGGTAGTAAGTCAATAGCGAGTACGGCTGAATTTTTGGCTCGAGCCGGTATGCTCGGGGCATCGTGGCAACAGATTATGAGAGATGTGTCGATTTGAAGATGGTCTGCGGGATGAGTGCGAGTTTTGATTGCTCCGCATCGGGAAAGAGACTTCGCCGTTTTAGTGGAGAAAGCTCGAATAGCCGAGGAGGTCAAGAGAAGGTGAGAGGCTGATAGAGAAAGGAACCGTGATAAGAGAAGTGTTGGATCGCCGGAAATGGTTGAGAGGGTTCATAAGAGACCGAGGGTTGAGACTCTGTTAATATTGCTAAGCCAGCCGCCGGAAATCCAGATCGTCCGTGTGCTCAATGTGGAAGGTACCATGTTGGCGAATTTGGAATCGTGTTCGGGAGTGCTTTAGATGCAAGTCCAAGTCCCACTTGATTAAGGATTGTCCCCGAACCCGAATAGGACTCGGATAGTGGGTCAAGGTTATGTGCAACCAAGAGAGGTGGTCAAGAAGCGGCGACGAGAGGTCGTGGTCCGAACCATAGAGGAAATGGTTCCGCCGAGGTCGAGTATGCTTGAAGAGACCGCGTGATAACGGTGGCAGCGAGGCAAGACAACAGTGTCCGGTTTATGCGATTCATCGGAGAGAGGATAATGATGTGCTGATGGGTCATTTGGTAAGTTCCTTGTGTTTGGAATATTCTTTGTTGTTTTGTTCGTTTTGATGATTGTTTGATTTGTTGCTCATAAAGTAGTGGGAACCTTGAGTATGAACTTAGAAACTGTGCCTAGAAGGTAGGTTAGCTCTTTATGATCAGAGTGCGCAACCATAGCGTAGTGGAGGGAATTGGACTGTTAGTTTAGACAAGTAATTTCGAGGACGAAATTATTTTAAGGAGGGTAGAATTGTAACACCTGGTTTAGTAGGCTATGCATGGTGGGTATAATTCATGTTCTAGTAGGTTTTGGGTATGCTTTGATGTGTTTGGAAGGTGTTAAGAATGTCCAGATTCAAGGGGAAGACTTTAGAAAATTTTGGATTTTTATGTGCAAAAAGGGGAGCTTGGTGATGAGTGTCTTAAGAGAATTATTTAAGAGTTTTTGACACAAAGATTGGTGTGGCAAAGTGGCAAGGGGGGCGCCACTAGGAGCTTGGAAAAGTGACGCCTCAGGTACAAGGGAAGGGGCCAGTGTTCGAGCTGCGGAGGCAGCATCTTTGGTTTATTTTTGCGTCATGAGAGAGGGGGAGATGTTGGATTCGGTTTGGGCACTTAAAAGATGGAGAAGACTTGGTCTTTGTTTTTGAATTTCGGCTAGGTAGAGGTTTGACCTATTCAAACTTTTTGAATGGGTGTTAGGGAGGAAAAGTAGGAGGAAAATATGGGATTTGAAGGGGAGTTGAGTAGTGGCCGAATTTTTGCTTCTTTGGAGGGGAGGAGCTTGGCCGAATATTATAAATAGGGGGAGGGGTGCTCACCTTTTTATTTTTTTGCTCCATTGCTTGTTTCCCATTTTCTTTGGTTGCCGAAATCTTCATTGCTAGCATCCCTTTTTCCTTCTCTTTTAAACTCTTAGCCGAACCACCCACACATTTCTTTCCCTCCTCTCAAACCTTTTGGCCGAAATCCTTATTCCCTTTTCATTGACTTTCTTTTATTGTGAGCCGAACCTATATCCCACCTTTGTGCCGAATTTCCTCCTTTCAACTTGGTAGCACTTTGGCCGAATGTTAGCATAGATCTTTTTGGGTTCCGTTCTTTGAGATACTCGGGGTTTAAGTGGTTAGCCAAGCCTCCGTTTATGTGATCGGTTTGGTAAGTGGTGGAAAGGCTTTTGGTAAGCTATGTTTTGATATTTTGTTTAAGTTTAAGATGGTTATGCATTTGATGCCAAGGCCGTCTGTAGGAGAGAGAGAAGAGCCTATCGCAGAAACTTTTCGAGAGTCGCTGTTAGTCAAAGCATTGAGTAGCGTTTCGAGAGTAGGACCGTGGTGCTATTGAGGTGCGTAATCATCGCACTATTTCTCGGTTGATTGCTAACATTTAAACACGTGTGTATAATGTGTGGTAGCCGGTTATAATGGCTTAAGTGATGTGAACCGATGATGGTAGGATTGGTATTATATATATTATATATATGATTGATGTGGTATGGATTAATAATAAATACTCATTTTATATGATACTCTTGCATGATTTATTGACACATGGGCATGGGATTGGATTGAAGAAGGAGGAAATGTACACTAGTTGTGCGTGGTCTAATGATAGTTCCGGCTACATTAGCGCTTGATGGCTAGCCGTGCTACCTCGAGGGAGATGATGGCTAGGTGCCCATCTCGGCGGTTGATGGCTATGTGCATCACCGTAGGCGGTTTTCGATATTGGATCACTTGGGTTGATCGGTGGCTTAGCCACGGCCTTGTGTGCGATGAGTAGCCAAGGTAAGGTTTTGGATCACGATGTGATCGGTGGTGGTTTATCCACGGCCTTGGGCAGGAGTCCGCTAAGGTTGGTGTTACGGTTGGAGTGGGTTGGGCTAAGATGCATATGTGCATGACTTGCTATGTGAATTGTTTGGTATGGGGCCAAGCCCATACGCTGGAAATCTGTGTTTTGATTATGCATTGAGTCGGTGGACTCACCCTATTTTATTAACCATTTGGGTGATGAGTAGAATTGGATCGGGTTCGGAGAGGACACAAGGTGGCCCATGCGAGAAAGAGATTATTTTAATTATTTTGAGAAATTTTTAATACTAAGTATTTTATTTTAATATTGGGTTGTAATAAGGGCCTTACTTTTCTTTTATTATTTTTTGTGTTATTTATAATTATGGTTGGACAAAAATTTAATTACTTTGGAAAGATGATTTTGTTCAAGCAATCGATTTGTTCAAATTATGTAAGTATAATTAAGATTTAAATTCGGACATTTTATAAAGTAAAGTTTCACTTACAATTTCAAATAGACATGATTTTTTTAAAAGACGACCAATTTTAATGTTTTACCTTAAGTCAAAAATATTTTTCTATGTTTTTTGCAGTGACATAACCAGATCCGGTCAAGACTCGTGGGCCGGGTTTGGGGTGTTACAATATATGTACATAAATAGATTTAGAAGGAAATATATACATAAAATAACATGAAATCGATAATATATATATATATATAGAATAAAAAACTATTTAGTATGGATAATATATATATATATATATATAAATGGTAATAATAAAATAATACTAATGAAAATAATAATAATTATAAAATTTTAAAAAAAATAGTAGTATTATTAAAATAATAATTATAATAGTAAAATAATAATAATACTAGATTCGTATAATAATAAGAATTAAAATAAAAAATGAATAATAAGTATAATGATAATAATAGTAGGAAATAATAATAAGAAAACTAATAGTAATAATGGTAGCAACGAAAATAATAAGGCTAATGATGATAATAAAAATAATAGAACTAATAATAGTAAATACAATGATAGTAATATTAGAACAATAATAATGACGGATTATTCAATTTAATAATAAAATAGCAAAATAATTCGAAAGGGGGCTAAATTGAATTTCAAATGGAAATTTAGGGTGAAATCGTAATTGAAAACATCGAAAAGGGTTAACATGTAATGCGTGCCAAAGGAGGGGGACCAAAACAGAAATTATCCCTGGCCTCCAAAACGCACAGCTTGAGGAGGGACCGGATTCAAATCACAGTGGAATTGTGGGGTAAAAATAAAAAAATAAAAACTTGATTGCAAAATCATGAAAAATCGTAAGGGCTAAAGGCGCAAATAGCCCTTCCGCAAGAAAACAAGTGGATCCCAGGCGGTTCGGGTTGGGTTAATCCGACCCATCTCAAAACGACGTCGTTTTGGCATTAAAACCCTTAGGCTGAAACGACGCCGTTTCACTTCTTCTATATAAGTTAAATTTTTTTTTAAAAAAATTCATTTTCCTTCTTTCTCTTTCAAAAAAATAAAAAGTTTTCTCTCCCCCTCTCTCTCTATGGCCCGAACTTCGGCCAATGCCCGATCGCCGGATAGTCGTGACGCCGCCGTCGGCCACCGCGCACGGTGGCTAGAACTCAAAAAATGTAAGTTTTTCCTCCCCTTTTTAATATATTTTAAACCTTTGTATGTGAAAAAAACTAAAAAGAAAAAAACAAGAATAGATTCGGGAAAAAAAATAAAAAAATAAAAAGAAACCTTTTCTTTTACCGATTTGCTTTTTGTTTCTTGGTATTGATATCTATTTGTATTAAAAAAAAATCCGTATTGCTCTCATATATATCTCAAAAAAAAAAAATCCTCCCTTTTTATAGAAAGCTTGGCCGAGAGTGTCGTTTGGTGGCTGCAGCGCGCGAGGGCTACCCCTTAGGGTTTTCTGAAACTTTGAAAATTTTGGGCCATTTGGGCCTTAATTTGATTGGGCCCCAATGTTTATTTGTAATGGACTGTGTATAATTTTGGACTTTATTCATTTATGGTTTATAATTGGGCCCGGGCAAAAAATTGGGCTCTACAGAAAGCTCTTCGGAGAAGACGATATCCATTTACTTAAATGAAGAAGATGACGTTTGTGCTTATGTAAGTTTAATATTTATTTATTTAAAAATAAATTAAAAATGTTATTTTGAACTAGATTTAGTCATTAACTTTTTAAAAAGAGTCAAATAACTTTTTTAACAAAAATGATAACTACAATATTAATTTTTAACGATGTTAGTGTGACAACTTGCATAACAATCCACATGTCAAGACATAGCTAGGGGTAGGCAGTGGCCTTGCCCCCTTAACTGAGGGGTAAAATAACAGTTTTAGTCTACTATAGTTATGAATTATTTAATTTAAGTCCTTTTTAAGCTTTTTTTTTTACTTTTTGCCCCAAACTTCTAAAACTTTACTTTAGCCCCCTCCCGCCCAATATCACATTCTTGGCTTCGCCCCTATTCACATGTGCTTTATGTTGACATAGTACTATTTGTCTTATATGTCATGTCAATAAATAATTTAAAATTTATAAAAAAAAAGTTGTAAAAAAATTAGCATGAATTAGACATGGATTGCTATGCAAACTACCATATTTAAAATGTTAACATTATAATCAATATTTCTATTAAAAAATAACAATACTACTCTTTTTAAAAGAGTTAATGGTCAAATTCGACTGTTTTCAATTGGATGGGGACCAAATTTAACTAAAAAAAAGAATAAGAGCCAAATTGTCAAAAGATGTAAACATTGAGGGCTAATTTTATCATTATGCCTTTGAATTTTAGGTTTCAAATTTTATATTTTGGGTTTCGAGTTTCAAATTTAATGTTTTTGTATTTATTTATATTTAATAACCATAATTTATATTTATTTTTAAACTCTTCATCATCTTGTAATACCCAAAAAACTGCCCGGGCCCGTTAGACCAAACCCAAACAAAAAAAAAACACAGGCCCAATGAACAGAGGCCCAAATGGCCCAAAAATCAGAGGCTAGGGTTTTTGGAACCCTAGCTCTTGCGCCGTAACCCCACTACCCCCTGTCTGCCACCAGCGCCGCAGCCTCCACCACATTCTGCTTCCACTAACATCTGCATCAAATGAAAGGACAAATGGCAGAGGCTTGTATTTTTTTTTCTTTTTTCGGCTATATAGAGCCGATCACTGAGACTCTTGTTTTGGGGCTTCGCAATCAATCAAAAAAGAAAACATATTCACAAAAAATAGCAAATCAATACAACAGAGGAGTTGGCAAAGAGGTGGTTCATTTTATTTTTCTTTTTATTTCCCCCTTTTCGAATCTGTCCATATATATATACTTAAGTTCTTTATTTTTTTTACATCAAAAATCATATACATATATATACGCATATTTTTAAAAAAAAAACAAAAAAAAGGGTGGGATTTACCTTTTTCGGCCACCGCTCACGGTGGCCAGCACGGCGGCATCGACGGCGGCGTGGATCGCCGAAAATCGCCCCTCCTTGCCCCTGCAGAGAAAACAAAAAAAGGAGTTTAAGTTTTTTTTTTAAATCTGTTTAGAAATGAAATTCTAACTTTTTTCTTTTATATATACGCTACAAAACGGCGTCGTTTTGGTCCTTGCCTTTCAACACCAAAACGACGTCGTTTTGCCCCCAAGGATCCGCGTGTTGACCCGACCCGCCTAGGATCCGCGTGTTTTGTCAATTGGTCTAATTTCCCTTTTGGTCCTTCTGTATTTTCTTCCCTTTCTAATCAAGTTTCTGTTATATTCAAATTTGCCCCAGTATGTTTGTTTCCGTTCTAATTTGGTCCTAAACTAAACGCAGCGCATGGGAGTTAGGGGATAATTTCCTTTTTGGTCCCCTTCCTTCCGCGCGCATTTCGAATAGGCCCTCCCCTCTTTATTTTATTTCAAAATTGACCCCAAAATCACCTTTTTAATCCAATTTGATCCCTTTTTAGTATTTTGTAATTATTATTATTATTTACTTTATTTTTGTATCATTATTATTATATTATTGTTATTAATAATATTATGATTGTTGTCATTATTATTATTATTAGCATTTGATTACTATTATTATTATAACTATATTATCATATTATACGTATTTAGTATTATCATGATTATTTTACTATTATTACTATACTATTATTATCATTATTATTTATTTTATTTTTCTTTTATGATATTATTTCTAGTATTACTATTATTATACTATTACTTGTATATACATCTTGTATCACTATCATTTTTATTATTATTACTATATTACTACTACTATTATTATATGCATCATTATTATATGTATTATCGTTATTATTATTATTATTACTATATTCTCGTACATATTTTATTAGTACTTAACTAACTTTATTATTATGATTGTTATAACTATATTTATATTATCATATCATATACGTTTGCATTATTATTATTTTATTTTCACTACTATAATATTATTATTATATTATGGTTTTCTATTGCTACTATTATCTCTTTATTATTATTATAGTTATATTGGCATGTTGTACATATCTTGTGTCCGTACTATTATTATTATTATTATTATTATTATTATTATTATTATTGTTGTTATTATTATACTTATGATATCATATTGTATGTATACCTTTTATTATCTTAATTTGTACTAATACCTTCTAGCCTTTTTATTATTATTCCAAAGCCGTCTTCCATCTTTTTATGTTTTATTACTGTACCTTTTATTACCAATATTGTTGATTTTGTATTTTCATCATTTCATGTGGATCAACAGTTTTAAATCGCAACTCGACATTTTTCATACAAAAGGTAATATTTGTGTGCTTAGAAGGCCGGAAGATGACATCCTAACGTGTTGGGTGTCGATCTTTTCGTCCGACCAAATACTCAAATACCCTTTTTTTTTACATGTTTTGAAGATCAAAGATGACCTCGGTGTCGAAATATAAGGGTATTACATCCTAACGTGTTGGGTGTGATACTTTTATTCCATTGAAGCGAGTTAATCTTGAGATTCAATCCGATTCAATTATGTAGTTTTTGAAAGTTTCACCTAAATATTTTCAAGTTTTTCGACATTAGGACAATATTAATCAATTTGGTACCAACTTAGGGCGTTGCAAGGGTGCTAACCCTTCCTTGCACGTAACCGACTCCCGAACCCATTTTCTCGAATTTCGCAAACCAAAATATTTTTATAGGTGACCCGATCACACCTAAATGAAAAAAGGATTGGGGGCGACTCCATATTTTTAAATTCGATTCTCGTTTTTTTAAAACCCCTTTTTAAGAATGGTCTCGACAGCTTGGCGACTCCACTGGGGAGGTTTTTGAAAAGTCAAGCCATAAATTGATTAACTATTGTCCTTTTGATCGAAAACATGGAAAATTGTTTTGGGAAAAATCAGTTATTTGACGCCTTTGATTGTGTTATAATGTCAAGTCGCATGAAATACTTTGGCATCGCATTGCATGACCGTTGGTCACACCCTTAAGTGGGAGCAAGAAACTAAGCCTTCGTGAGGTTTTCACCTCCGCATGGGCTAGTGGATTGCTTCCGGGATACATCTGTACCTATGCGCTTCGTGAGGTTTTCACCTCCGCATGGCCATAGGGAAATGTATCCCCCTGAGCTAAACTCGGTCCGTATGAGCCTATAATGGGTGAGGATTGAGGAATCTGCTGGTTCAGGTACCCCTCTGTAGAGCCAAACTACATATAGTAAAACCTAAGAGCCTACCCTAGGTAAAATGTCGAAGCTTTAACCGTTACCTAGGAAAACGTTTGATGATATTCTACTTACTCTGATTATGTGATGCTGATTTGATTCGGTTCATTGTCGTTTGCATGTCATTCTGCATTAAAAGAGGTGTCGGTTTCTATTCGATTGCTAAAATAGGAAGTTTGCTATGGAAAGCGATTTTCTTGATAGAGTAGAAGATAATGCGACCGTACGCGTATGGTCAGAAAAGTTGCAGTTGGAAAAGGGAGACAGCTTAGATAAAGGTTTCACGTCGAAGTTGTGGGATTTCACCCGTATTAGCGTGACGCAAAACGAGCTACAAGAGTTGTGCAACATCTGGACTCATTGGGAATGTGAGGCTAAACAAACGTTCTACCACAGTTATGGTGATATCTCTTACTTACTCGATGTCAAGATAGATAAACACTTGTTTCGGGCTATGGTTCAATTTTGGAATTCTGCATACAGTTGTTTCAGTTTCGGAAAAGTAGATTTGGTGCCGACCATAGAAGAGTACACCACCTTACTTCGTTGTCCCAAGGTACAAGTTGATAAGGTTTATATTAGGCCTGCTTATATTCCTTCTTTTGCCAAGAAATTGATGAAGATTACTGGAATGAGTGAACAGTGGATCTCAGCTAGAATTCAGCAGAAAGGCGATGGGAGATGTATCCCTTGGGCAAATTTAAGGGATCTAATTTTGACGCACCCGAATGTGAAAAGGAAGGTTGATACTTTTGCCTTAAGCATCTATGGATTAGTTATTTTCCCCAAAACCCTAAGACACATAGACGAAGCAGTTGTAGATCTATTTGACCGGTTGGATAAGCAAGTTACACCTGTCCTAGCAATCTTGGCAGAAACTTTCAGATCATTGAACGCATGCCGCAGAACAGGAGAGGGGAGGTTTATTGGATGTGCGCAGTTATTGACCGTATGGCTTCACGCCCATTTTTAGAAGATGGATAAAGTCTCTTATTGACCCTTTCGTGAGGACTATTCACCGTTAAAGGAGGAAATAGCCGTGTTAAGACGAGAAGATATAACCGAAGAAGGGTGGATGACGATTTTTTAGAATCTTCAGGAAGAAGACATTGAGTGGAAAGCTCCATGGATGATACCGGAAGAGATACTTTATAGATGCGGAGATTTTAATTGGGTCCCTTTACCCGGAATTTGGGGAGCCGTCGGATATGCCCCTCTACTGGCAACAAGACAATATAAGTATAAGCAGTTCGTACCAGCAACGTATGGTTTGGCCCAGAGTGAATTCTCTTATTCGGGAGAGAGTTACAAGAAGAAGATTAAGGAGGTCGCGAACGCTTGGAAATAAACACATCGGATAAAGAGAATAAACGTGGGTAAAACGGTGACTGCTGAGTATGAAGCGTGGCTGAGTAAAAGAACTAATAATAATATTCCAGGTCCAACTTTCAGTGATGTTCGGTCAACAGAAGAGCACCTGCGAGTAGTTCCAACTGAGCTAGAAATTGTAAGGCAAGATTTTGCGAAGCAAAGTTTAGAACTCGGGAAGAAGATCGAACAATTGGAAGAGGAAAAAATGCATTTAAAATGGGACGCGGAGGCACAAAAGGCAGAAGCGGAAGAGTTAAGAAAAAGGAAAAGTGAAACTGAGGAAGATCTGAATAGTTTGAGGAAGGACTACAAGAAGATGGGCCTCTCAATGAGAACCGCAGGGTTAGGAAAAACTTCAGATCAATGGAGACAAGAGTTGTAGGAAGAAAGAAGTAAGACCGAGCAATGGGAAAAGAAATTTCAAGAAATAAAAACCCAGAAGGAGAGTCTAGAGAGGCGGATGTTAGAAAGCCAGAACGGAAGAAACGAATTGAAGTCTAGAGTGGCAGAGTTGGAAAGATCACTTAATTATCATCGAAATCGTAGCTCGGTAAAAGAGTTAAAGGCAAGTCTGAGTGAAATAGAAGAGATGAAAATGAAGATTGAAGAGTCGGAAATGACCTTGCTAAAATGCCAAAACCATATCAAGGCTCTAGAGTTAAATGAAGAGCGAAGAGAAATGTAGCTACACTATTCTCGCAATCAAGTCAGAGATAGGGATTACCTCATGGGGGAAGCTATAACCCAGATATGAGATATAGCTGAATATTTACAGACCTTAGCCATACAAGCTGATGTACTGAGCATGCAGTTCGAGACACGGTCGGATCAGGGACGAGAATTAGCTTCTTTACTCATGAAGATTAAAGCCTTAGGGGTCAGAGCAAGGCCGTATTTGTAATCTATTCTATGTAAAGAGCTTTGTTTTCAAAATAAAGTTTCCTATACGAAATTGAATCAGAATCGACACCTTTTCTGCATTCATGCATTCATCTCCATTCCATACATATGCATTAGGGGTTATTAAAAGATGCTAATAATAAAGAAAATTTATTTTAGCACCACAAAACCAACAAAACCCTATCAGAGACACATCTTACTACGACAAGAAAGAAAACCAAAAATATGGATCAAAGAATGGAAAGACTAGAGCAAATGCAAAAAGAAATGCAGGATCAAATAAAAGAGCAAAACACAGCATGACTAGAGAACAGTTGGCCAAATTAAAAGCGAGGACATGATGGAGCGGATACAAGAATCCCGAGAACAACATGATAAACCAGCTGGTGCAGTTAATGACTAAGGAACGTGAGAATGAAAAAGGCATTGCTGTTAGCTCAGGGAACGACAATGATAGCCCTGCTCTTACCCCACTGAACACCCAAACACCAGCTAATGTGTATCCTCAAAGGGCCTGTCACCATCGGGAGCGCAATATCAGTGTGCATCAGAATATGACACACCTCCCAACCTGGTTTGGTACCAATCCGAAAGAAATTCCAATCAATCCCAATGTCCCTGACTTGGACGAGATAGCTAAAAGGGCAAAAGTAGAATTACCAAGAGGACAAATATAAATTGTTGGAGGAGAAATTTAAAGCTATAGAAAATGCCGGTAAATGTCATAGAATCAATGCCAATGATTTAAGTTTGGTCCCTGACTTGGTGCTCCCGTTCAATTTTAAGATGCCTGAGTTCGAGAAATACAATGGAACAAGTTGCCCAGAGGCCCATATCACTATGTTTTGTAGAAGGATGACCGGATACGCTAATAATGACCCACTGCTAATTCATTGTTTCCAAGATAGCCTGGTGGGAGCCGCGGCCAGATGGTACAACCAGTTGAGTCGCGCTAAAATTGGTTCATGGACAGATTTGGCACAAGCATTCCTAGAGCAGTACACTCACGTAATTGACATGACCCCCGATAGGATCACTCTTCAGAACATGGAGAAAAAAGGAAATGAAAGCTTTAGGCAATATGCTCAGAGGTGGAGGGAGGTTGCCATCCAAGTCCAGCCACCACTGTTGGAGAAAGAGACTACGATGCTCTTCATCCAAACACTGAAAGCCCCATTTCTTATACATATGAGAGGAAGTGCAACCAAGGGCTTTTCGGACATTGTGATGACTGGAGAAATGATCGAGAATATTATAAAAAGCGGGAAGATTGAGATGGGGGAAAGTACCAGAAGAATGTCTTCAAAGAAGAAAGAAAGCGAGGTGAATAACGCGGGCGTAGTGTACCCAAAGTCAATCACTATTAATCAGCCGAAAGCAGTGACCACGGGGGAGCAAGGATCGTCCAAGAAAGAACCTGGCACCACAAGACAAAATAATGAGAAACTCCAATTCACGCCGATTCCGATGACGTACAAGGAGATGTATCAAACCCTGTTCAACGAGCATATTGTGTCCCCATATCATCTAAAACCAATGCAGT
Organism: Gossypium bickii; assembly: GCA_025503065.1. Lineage (NCBI taxonomy): Eukaryota > Viridiplantae > Streptophyta > Magnoliopsida > Malvales > Malvaceae > Gossypium > Gossypium bickii. Next base: position 139,634,242 of record CP106710.1, read on the forward strand.
ATCCGTATCCCAAGTGGTATGACCCGAATGCACAATGTGAGTACCATGTAGGAATCACGGGGCACTCAATAGAGAATTACCTCGCCTTCAAGAAATTGGTGGAGAAATTTATCAATATGGGGTTGTAGAGTTAGATGACATGCCAAATGCGACGAAACCTTTACCCAATCATGCTAATAGTGGAGTCAACGCAATTAGCGAAAGTTCAGAGAAAAGAATTAAGGCAAATATCGAGGAGGTTAAGACCCTTTTGAGAGTAGTTTGGAGAGAAATGGTCAAACAGGGGCTGATTGCTAAAGGAAAGAGGCAGGGAATGTTGACGAATTATTATGAGTATCATCAGGAATCGGGGCACGAGATTCAAAAGTGCAGAGAGTTTAGAACTTTGGTACAAAATTTAATGAACAGTAAAGAAATGGAATTTTATGACGAATGCATAGAAGAGGGGAGCATATGCACATCAGAGTCAACGGTAAAGAGTTTGAGATTCAATCTTTCGATGATTGTTATTTCTCGTCTCAAAAGAGATGAGGCGAAAATACGAGTAGCGCCGAAGGTGGTAATACGGAGGCCCACCGCCGTCGTTCATAAAGACAGTAAGGAGGTCTCTCAAAACCACGAGTGTGGTATAGCAGCCCCCGAAAAAGAGAATGCGACTAATAATAAGGCGGGGATACAGGTAGCGCCAAAGGTGATAATACGAAGGCCCGCTGCCTTTGCTTATAAAGACAGTAAGGAAGTTCCCTGGAACTATGAATGCAACGTAGCAGTCCCCGGGAAGAAGAATTCGGCTAGTACTTCGAAGGAAGATCTAGATGAAGGTTTTCATACTCGTAGCGGGAGACGCTATGATTCGACAAAAGAGAAAACTCCAATGGTAGAACAAGAGAAAGAAAAAACAGTGGAGCTTGTGCTGAAAGTCAAAGAGGCAGTGACAGAGGAAGAAGCCAAAGAGTTCCTGAAATTCCTGAAACACAGTGAATATTGTGTAGTAGAGCAATTGGACAAGCAAACTAGCCGTGAGCATATATCGTGTTGGCTTTGCTTGTAAGTCGGAGGAGGTACACAGAGCAGCGTTGATGAAAGTCTTGAACGAGACTCGCGTCCCTAGTAACATCTTAGTTAATAAATTAGATCGATTGGTCGATAATATAAGTGCCGACAACTTCATCTTTTTTAATGACGACGAGATACCACTAGGCGGTAGGGGATCCAACAAGGCTTTACACATTACCGCCAGGTGCAAAGGGCACATACTGCCGAGTGTCTTGATAGACAACGGGTCTGCGTTAAATGTATTGCCTTTATCCACCTTAAACAGGCTACCAGTGGATAGTTCGCATATGAAGGAGTGTCAGAGCATAGTAAAGGCATTTGATGGCACCCAAAGAAGAGTCATGGGGAGAATTGAGATACCTTTACTAATTGGCCCAACTACTTACGAGGTAGATTTTTTGGTGATGGACATTGGACCTTCCTATAGCTGCTTATTAGGAAGACCATGGATACATTCGTCAGGGGCAGTGCCTTCATCATTACATCAGAAGGTGAAGTTGGTAGTAGATGGTCGGCTGATAACGATAAAAGCTGAGGAGGACATTATTGCAGTTGTAACTAGCGATATGCCATACCTGGAGATAAATGATGAAACAGCTAAATGCTCATTCCGATCTCTCGAGTTCGTGAATGCGACGTCCATTACAGAAGGAAACAAAATTCCGAAACCAAGAATCTCTAAAACCACAAAAATAGGATTGAAAATGACCGTGGAGAGAGGCGCTTTACCGGGAAGAGGACTTGGAAAGCGTCTTCAGGGGATGGCTGTGACCCCAATATTGAGAGAAAAACAAGATCGCTTTGGTTTAGGATTTAGGCCAGACGCGAAACAAAAAAGGAAAAAGTTGGAGAAGAGGCAAGAAAGAAGACGCGCTCGTCTGAATAGAAAGAAAATTCAGTGGGAACCCATGCTGATCCCGCACATATCCAAAACCTTTGTGTCAGGAGGGGTAATTCACTCCGAACCAAAGACATGGAAGGGAAAAGATATCGTAGCAATGATGGATAATGTCTGCATTAACGCCATATCTGAAGAGACAGTTGAAGAAGGAATCCTACCAGATATTCAGCCTTATGAACTAGGAAACGTTTTAAACAATTGGACTGCGGAGGAGATTCCTATAGTATTTAAAGCTTATCCAGAGTAATGTCCAGAATGCACTTATTGCTTTAAGCCCAAGAGCAACAAAATTTCTTTTATGAAATGGGCGTCTGTTCAAGCATTATTATATCAATAAAGTGCATTTTCACCATCATTTGAAACAAACCTTCTTCCATTCTTTTCTTTATTTTCTGATTCTTCTTTTGTCATTGTCATACATAAATATCCATTCACGAATTCATTCATTTTATTCGTATTCTCTTGAACTGCAATAGGTCCTTGGGTATCAATGGCTTGGGCGACGCTGCCATGAACTCAGAGTATCCTTTTGAGCAAGACATATATTTAGAAAAATTACAGGATTTTGAAGATGACACAGACAGTGACTTATCTCTCGACTTGTTAAGAATGGTAGAGCAAGAGGAGAAACAAATTTGGCCTCATAAGGAAACAGTAGAGACTGTAATGTTGGAGAAAGGGAAAGCAGTAAATATTAGGACATGTATAGCCGAAGGAACAAGACAGAATCTTATCAAGATATTGCAGGAATTCAAAGATGTCTTCGTATGGTCGTATGAGGATATACCCAGTTTAAGTACTGACATTGCAGTACACCGCTTACCCATAAGAAAGGATCACAAGCCAGTTCAACAGAAGCTCCGAATGATGAGACCAGATATCGTGCTGAAAATAAAGGAAGAGGTCCAAAGGCAGTTTGACGCTGGATTCTTGCAAGAGATCAAATATTCAGAATGGGTTGCTAACATCGTGCCTATCCCTAAAAAAGATGGGAAGGTACGAATGTCTGTGGATTATAGAGACCTAAATAAAGCTAGCCCAAAGGATAACTTTCGGGCAAATTTAAGGGATCTAATTTTGACGCACCCGAATGTGAAAAGGAAGGTTGATACTTTTGCCTTAAGCATCTATGGATTAGTTATTTTCCCCAAAACCCTAAGACACATAGACGAAGCAGTTGTAGATCTATTTGACCGGTTGGATAAGCAAGTTACACCTGTCCTAGCAATCTTGGCAGAAACTTTCAGATCATTGAAGCATGCCATGAAGCGAGAGAGGAGGTTTATTGGATGTGCTTGTGATTATTGACCGTATGGCTTCACGCCCATTTTTGGAAGATGGATAAAGTCTCTTATTGACCCTTTCGTGAGGACTATTCACCAGTTAAAGGAGGAAATAGCCGTGTTAAGGCGAGAAGATATAAGCAGAAAGAAGGGTGGATGGCGATTTTTAGAATCTTCGGGAAGAAGACATTGAGTGGAAAGCTCCATGGATGATACCGGAAGAGATACTTTATAGATGCGGAGATTTTAATTGGGTCCCTTTACCCGGAATTTGGGGAGCCGTCGGATATGCCCCTCTACTGGCAACAAGACAATATAAGTATAAGCAGTTCGTACCAGCAACGTATGGTTTGGCCCAGAGTGAATTCTCTTATTCGGGAGAGAGTTACAAGAAGAAGATTAAGGAGGTCGCCAACGCTTGGAAATAAACACATCGGATAAAGAGAATAAACGTGGGTAAAACGGTGACTGCTGAGTATGAAGCGTGGCTGAGTAAAAGAACTAATAATAATATTCCAGGTCCAACTTTCAGTGATGTTCGGTCAACAGAAGAGCACCTGCGAGTAGTTCCAACTGAGCTAGAAATTGTAAGGCAAGGTTTTGCGAAGCAAAGTTTAGAACTCGGGAAGAAGATCGAACAATTGGAAGAGGAAAAAATGCATTTAAAATGGGACGCGGAGGCACAAAAGGCAGAAGCGGAAGAGTTAAGAAAAAGGAAAAGTGAAACTGAGGAAGATCTGAATAGTTTGAGGAAGGACTACAAGAAGATGGGCCTCTCAATGAGAACCGCAGGGTTAGGAAAAACTTCAGATCAATGGAGACAAGAGTTGTAGGAAGAAAGAAGTAAGACCGAGCAATGGGAAAGGAAATTTCAAGAAATAAAAACCCAGAAGGAGAGTCTAGAGAGGCGGATGTTAGAAAGCGTAAGCGGAAGAAAGCGAATTGAAGTCTAGAGTGGCGAGTTGGAAAGATCACTTAATTATCATCGAAATCGTAGCTCGGTAAAAGAGTTAAAGGCAAGTCTGAGTGAAATAGAAGAGATGAAAATGAAGATTGAAGAGTCGGAAATGACCTTGCTAAAATGCCAAAACCATATCAAGGCTCTAGAGTTAAATGAAGAGCGAAGAGAAATGTAGCTACACTATTCTCTTAATCAAGTCGAGAGATAGGATTACCTCATGGGGAAGCTATAACTTGAGATATGAGAGATAGCTGAATATTTACAGACCTTAGCCATACAAGCTGATGTACTGAGCATGCAGTTCGAGACACGGTCGGATCAGGGACGAGAATTAGCTTCTTTACTCATGAAGATTAAAGCCTTAGGGGTCAGAGCAAGGCCGTATTTGTAATCTATTCTATGTAAAGAGCTTTGTTTTCAAAATAAAGTTTCCTATACGAAATTGAATCAGAATCGACACCTTTTCTGCATTCATGCATTCATCTCCATTCCATACATATGCATTAGGGGTTATTAAAAGATGCTAATAATAAAGAAAATTTATTTTAGCACCCTGGAAACCAACAAAACCCTATCAGAGACACATCCTTACGGCACAAGAAAGAAAACCAAAAATATGGATCAAAGAATGGAAAGACTAGAGCAAATGCAAAAAGAAATGCAGGATCAAATAAAAGAGCAAACACAGCAGCTACAGGAACAGTTGGCCAAAAGCCAGCAGGACATGATGGAGCGGATACAAGAATCCCAGAACAACATGATAAACCAGCTGGTGCAGTTAATGACTAAGGAACGTGAGAATGAAAAGGGCATTGCTGTTAGCTCAGGGAACGACAATGATAGCCCTGCTCTTACCCCACTGAACACCCAAACACCACCTAATGTGTATCCTCAAAGGGCTTCTGTCACCATCAGGCCGCAATATCAGGCTGGTACTGTAATACCGACACACCTCCCAACTGGTTCGGGTACCAATCCGAAAGAAATTCCAATCAATCCCAATGTCCCTGACTTGGACGAGATAGCTAAAAGGGCAAAAGTAGAATTACCAAGAGGACAAATATAAATTGTTGGAGGAGAAATTTAAAGCTATAGAAAATGCCGGTAAACGTCATAGAATCAATGCCAATGATTTAAGTTTGGTCCCTGACTTGGTGCTCCCGTTCAATTTTAAGATGCCTGAGTTCGAGAAATACAATGGAACAAGTTGCCCAGAGGCCCATATCACTATGTTTTGTAGAAGGATGACCAGGATACGCTAATAATGACACTTCGCTAATTCATTGTTTCCAAGATAGCACGGTGGTGGAGCAGCGGCGAGATGGTACAACCGGTTGAGTCGCGCTAAAATTGGTTCATGGGACGATTTGGCACAAGCATTCCTAGAAGCGATACACTCACGTAATTGACATGACCCCGATAGGATCACTCTTGAACATGGAGAAAAAGGAAATGAAAGCTTTAGGCAATATGCTCGGAGGTGGAGGGAGGTTGCCATCCAAGTCCAAACCACCTGCTGTTGGAGAAAGAGACTACGATGCTCTTCATCCAAAACACTGAAAGCCCCATTTCTTATACATATGAGAGGAAGTGCAACCAAGGGCTTTTCGGACATTGTGATGATTGGAGAAATGATCGAGAATATTATAAAAAGCGGGGAAGATTGAGATGGGGAAAGTACGGAAGAATGTCTTCAAAGAAGAAAGAAAGCGAGGTGAATAACGTGGCGTAGTGTACCCAAAGTCAATCACTATTAATCACCAAAAGCGGTGACCACGGGGAGCAAGGATCGTCAAGAAAGAACTGGCGCACCACAAGACAAAATAATGAGAAACTCCAATTCACGCCGATTAGATGGCGTATGAGAGATGTATCAAACCCTGTTCAACGAGCATATTGTGTCCCCATATCATCTAAAACCAATGCAGTATCCGTATCCCAAGTGGTATGACCCGAATGCACAATGTGAGTACCATGTAGGAATCACGGGGCACTCAATAGAGAATTGCCTCGCCTTCAAGAAATTGGTGGAGAAATTTATCAATATGGGGGTTGTAGAGTTAGATGACATGCCAAATGCGACGTGAAACCTTTACCCAATCATGCTAATAGTGGAGTCAACGCAATTAGCGAAAGTTCGAAGAAAAGAATTAAGGCAAATATCGAGGAGGTTAAGACCCTTTTGAGAGTAGTTTGGAGAGAAATGGTCAAACAGGGGCTGATTGCTAAAGGAAAGAGGCAGGGAATGTTGACGAATTATTATGAGTATCATCAGGAATCGGGGCACGAGATTCAAAAGTGCAGAGAGTTTAGAACTTTGGTACAAAATTTAATGAACAGTAAAGAAATGGAATTTTATGACGAATGCATAGAAGAGGGGAGCATATGCACATCAGAGTCAACGGTAAAGAGTTTGAGATTCAATCTTTCGATGATTGTTATTTCTCGTCTCAAAAGAGATGAGGCGAAAATACGAGTAGCGCCGAAGGTGGTATCTGAGAGCCCACCGCCGTCGTTCATAAAAACGATGAGAGAGTCTCTCAAAACCACGAGTGTGGTATAGCGACCCCGAAAAGAGAATGCGACTAATAATAAGGCGGGGATACGAGGTAGCGCCAAAGGTGATATCTGAAGGCAGCGCGCTTTGCTTATAAAGACGATAAGGAAGTTCCCTGGAACTATGAATGCAACGCATAAATGATCCCCGGGAAGAAGAATTCGGCTAGTACTTCGAAGGAAGATCTAGATGAAGGTTTTCATACTCGTAGCGGGAGACGCTATGATTCGACAAAAGAGAAAACTCCAATGGTAGAACAAGAGAAAGAAAAAACAGTGGAGCTTGTCTTTGAAGTCAAAGTCAAAGAAGCGATGTGAGAGGAAGAAGCCAAAGAGTTCCTGAAATTCCTGAAACACAGTGAATATTGTGTAGTAGAGCAATTGGACAAGCAACCGGCGAGCATATCTGTGTTGGCTTTGCTTCAGAATTCGGAGGTACACAGGAACGCGTTGATGAAAGTCTTGAACGAGACTCGCGTCCCTAGTAACATCTTAGTTAATAAATTAGATCGATTGGTCGATAATATAAGTGCCGACAACTTCATCTTTTTTAATGACGACGAGATACCACTAGGCGGTAGGGGATCCAACAAGGCTTTACACATTACCGCCAGGTGCAAAGGGCACATACTGCCGAGTGTCTTGATAGACAACGGGTCTGCGTTAAATGTATTGCCTTTATCCACCTTAAACAGGCTACCAGTGGATAGTTCGCATATGAAGGAGTGTCAGAGCATAGTAAAGGCATTTGATGGCACCCAAAGAAGAGTCATGGGGAGAATTGAGATACCTTTACTAATTGGCCCAACTACTACGAGGTAGATTTTTGGTGATGGACATTGGACCTTCCTATAGCCGCTTATTAGGAAGACCATGGATACATTAAATCGAGGCGGTGCCTTCATCATTACATCGAAGGTGAAGTTGGTAGTAGATGGTGGTGATAACGATAAAAGGCGAGGAGGACATTATTGCGATTGTAACTAGCGATATGCCATACACGGAGATAAATGATGAAACAGACTAAATGCTCATTCCGATCTCTCGAGTTCGTGAATGCGACGTCCATTCTGAGAAGGAAACAAAATTACGAAACCAAGAATCTCTAAAACCACAAAAATAGGATTGAAAATAAGCAGTGGAGAGAGAGGCGCTTTCTGGGAAGAGGACTTGAAAGCGTCTTGGGGATGGTTGTGACCCCGATATTGAGAGAAAAACAAGATCGCTTTGGTTTAGGATTTAGGCGGACGCCGAAACAAAAAAGGAAAAAGTTGGAGAAGAGGCAAAGAAAGAAAAGCGCGCATTGTCTCGAATAGAAAGAAAATTCGGTGGGAACCCATGCGATCCCAAGCATATCCAAAAAACTTTGTGTCGGGAGGGTAATTCACTCGAACCAAAGACATGGAAGGAAAAGATATCGTAGCAATGATGGATAATATCGCATTAACGCGCCATATCACGAAGAGACAGTTGAAGAAGGAATCCTACGGATATTGACCTTATGAACTAGGAAACGTTTTAAATAATTGGACTGCGGAGGAGATTCCTATAGTATTTAAAGCTTATCCAGAGTAATGTCCAGAATGCACTTATTGCTTTAAGCCCAAGAGCAACAAAATTTCTTTTATGAAATGGGCGTCTGTTCAAGCATTATTATATCAATAAAGTGCATTTTCACCATCATTTGAAACAAACCTTCTTCCATTCTTTTCTTTATTTTCTGATTCTTCTTTTGTCATTGTCATACATAAATATCCATTCACGAATTCATTCATTTTATTCGTATTCTCTTGAACTACAATAGGTCCTTGGGTATCAATGGCTTGGGCGACGCTGCCATGAACTCAGAGTATCCTTTTGAGCAAGACATATATTTAGAAAAATTACAGGATTTTGAAGATGATACGGACAGTGACTTATCTCTCGACTTGTTAAGAATGGTAGAGCAAGAGGAGAAACAAATTTGGCCTCATAAGGAAACAGTAGAGACTGTAATGTTGGAGAAAGGGAAAGCAGTAAATATTAGGACATGTATAGCCGAAGGAACAAGGCAGAATCTTATCAAGATATTGCAGGAATTCAAAGATGTCTTCGTATGGTCGTATGAGGATATACCCAGTTTAAGTACTGACATTGCAGTACACCGCTTACCCATAAGAAAGGATCACAAGCCAGTTCAACAGAAGCTCCGAATGATGAGACCAGATATCGTGCTGAAAATAAAGGAAGAGGTCCAAAGGCAGTTTGACGCTGGATTCTTGCAAGAGATCAAATATTCAGAATGGGTTGCTAACATCGTGCCTATCCCTAAAAAAGATGGGAAGGTACGAATGTCTGTGGATTATAGAGACCTAAATAAAGCTAGCCCAAAGGATAACTTTCCTTTGCCTCGTATTGATACTCTAGTAGACAATACAGCAGGCTTTTCATTGTTTTCCTTCATGGATGGTTTCTCTGGGTACAATCAGATAAAAATGTATCCTGAAGATATGGGAAAGACTACCTTCATAACATTGTGGGGTACATTCTGTTACAAAGTAATGCCGTTCGAGTTGAAAAACGCAGGAGCTACATACCAAAGGCCATGGTGACCTTGTTCCATGATATGATACATAAAGAGATTGAGGTCTATGTGGATGATATGATTGCAAAGTCTAGAACGGAAGAAGAACATATCCGAGTCTTGAAGAAACTGTTCCTGAGGTTGAGGAAATTCTGATTGAGACTTAATCCTACAAAATGTACTTTTGGAGCTAGATCCGGTAAATTGCTGGGCTTCATAGTCAGTCAGAAGGTGATCGAGATTGACTCGGACAAGGTCCAGGCTATACAAGAATTACCTCCACCGTGCACTCAAAAAGAGGCTAGAGGTTTCCTCGGAAGACTTAATTACATTGCTTGGTTCATTTCACAGTTAACCGAGAAATGTGATCCCATATTTCGCCTTTTGAAGAAACATAATCCAGACGTATGGAATAATAAATGTCAGAAAGCTTTCGATAGGGTCAAACAATACCTTTCCAACCCTCCAGTACTATCACCCCCACACACAGATAAGCCATTGATCCTATATCTGACAGTGCTTAATCACTTTATGGGATGTGTGCTAGGTCAGCATGATGATTCAGAAAAGAAAGAGAAGGCGATATACTACCTCAGTAAGAAACTCACTGAGTGCGAAATGAGATATTCGTCAATTGAGAAACTGTGTTGTGCGTTGATTTGGACAACTCGGAGATTGAGACAATACATGCTATATCACATGACCTGGTTGATCTCGAAATTAGACCCTCTAAAGTATATGATGGAGACAACCGCCCTGAATGGAAGGATGGCTAGATGGCAAATTCTGTTGTCTGAATTTGACATTGTCTATGTGAGTCGAGAAAAAGCGTAAAAAGGAAGCGCAATAGCCGACTTCACAGCTAAGCATGAAACTTTAGAAGATTATGAGCCGTTAAACTTTGATTTTCTCAATGAGGATCTAATGTACGTGGCAACTACTGAAGAAAACACTGCAAAGGATTGCCTTTGGAAACTGAATTTTGACGGAGCATCAAATGCTGTTGGAAATAGGATTGGGGCAGTCTTGGTATCCCCAAATAGAGATCACTACCCGTTCACATGCAAATTAGACTTTGATTGTACAAATAATATGGCAGAATATGAAGTATGTATCATGGGACTCCGTGCTGCCATAGAACGCAGAATTAGGGCGCTGGAGGTATATAGAGATTCCGCACTAGTGATCTACCAACTGAAAGGCGAATGGAAGACCAGAGACCCCAAATTGATCAATTATCGGAAGATAGTCTTGAGGTTAATTGAGGAGTTCGACGATATCACTTTTAGTTACCTCCCACGAGAAGAAAACCAGATGACGGATACTTTGGCTGCTTTGGCTTCCATGATCAAAGTGAGTAAGCAAGAAGATGTAAAACCCATTCAAATGAGTGTTTATGAGGCCCCAGCTTATTGTTGTGACATAGAAGAAGAAGAAAGGGATGATCACCCCTCGTACCAAGACATATTGCGATATGTGAGAAATCGCGAATACCCCAAACAAGCAACCGAGAATGAAAAGAAGACACTGAGAAGGTTAGCCTATGATTATGTCCTGGATGGGGAGGTACTATACAAAAGAAGGAAAGATCAAGTACTGCTGAGATGTGTCGGTGCAATGGAAGCTAAGACAATTTTGGAGGAAGTCCACGAGGGTGTTTGCGGAACACATGCTAATGGCTTCACAATGGCTAGACAAATCATGAGATTCAGATATTACTGATCTACCATGGAAAGGGATTGTATCAAGTATGCTAAAACATGTCACAAATGTCAGATGTACGGGGACAAAATTCATATACCTCCCTCACCGTTGCATGTTATGACTTCCCCTTGGCCTTTCTCCATGTGGGGCATGGATGTCATCGGACTGATTTCGCCAAAAGCTTCGAACGGGCATCGATTCATTTTCGTGGTCATTGATTACTTCACCAAATGGGTGGAGGTCGCTTCATACGCCTTGATGTTACCAAGGCGTGATCGATGGAGATTCCTAAAAAAGGAAATCATTTGTCGATACGGGATGCCCGAGAGGATCATTTCTGACAATGCCCTAAACTTAAATAACAGCGCAATCGCGGAGGTCTGCAGTCAATTCAAGATTAAACACCATAATTCATCGCCATATCATCTAAAGATGAATGGTGCAGTGGAAGCAGCCAATAAGAACATTAAAAGGATTGTGGGGAAGATAGCCGAAACCTATAAAGATTGGCATGAAAAATTACCCTTTGCTCTTTACGCTTATCGAACATCAGTCAGAACATCCACCAGGGCAACTCTTTTTTCATTGGTTTATGGAATGGAAGCGGTATTACCCATCGAAGTTGAAATTCCTTCCCTTCGAGTCTTGTCAGAGCTAAAATTAGATGAAGTAGAATAGATCCAGTCTCAATACGATTAGCTAAACTTGATTGAGGAGAAGAGGTTAAGGGCCATTCGTCATGGCCAGATGTATCAAAAGAGAATGATGCGGGTTTATGATAAAAAGGTGCGCCCAAGAGAATTTCACGAGGGAGAATTGGTCTTGAAAAAGATTCTCCCTATACAAAAAGATTTCAGAGGAAAATGGATGCCAAATTGGGAAGGACCTTACGTGGTGAAAAAGGCTTTCTCTGGAGGAGCATTGATCCTGGCCGAAATGGATGGGAAAAACTTGCCCAATCCCGTGAATTCGGACTCTGTTAAAAAGTACTATACTTGAAGAGGGGGAGAGACGCCAAAGTCGAAGTCCCGCAAAGGGCGCTTTGAGACCTTCAAAAAAAAATGAAGGCAATGGGCGTTTTGAGATCTAACGGGATTTGGGTTGAAAAATTAAAAGGCGGCTCAAATCATGATGGAAGAATCCCGCTTGACGAGGAAGGGGGAGGTTGTATTTGGATGCATCGACGAAATACTTAAGATCTCCTAAACACATGTCAAACTCGAAATGGTCTTCCAGACGCTTAGGCAGAGAAGCTCAAACTGCTTTATCTGGGGCACCTAATTTCTATTTTACCCATTTCGGGCCTGCTATCTTTGTTTTTTGAAAATACAGTCTAAATAAACCTTCTTCTTCACTGCATCTGCTTGTTTTGAATAACTTGTTTGACCCAAGCTATGCTCCCAATTAATTTCTGCTTCATCATCATGATCTTTTTCAAGTATTTTGGTATTGAAATAACATTTATCGGACTAATAATACTTTCACGAAAGAAGTTCTGCACATTACTCTAGAAGCTTCTAAATAATACATGAACTGTAAATAGGACTATTGTTTAGAACTCACCAGGTCTAAAGGCTTGACAAATTCCAGGCCAAACGAGGACAGCATGATGCAAGGAGACCTTAAAAAAAGGGGGGCAGAGAGAGAGATCATTCTCACGTCATACATAGCCAATTTGATTCATCGCGATCATTACATCCTGGTCATTTTTACATTGTGAAAAATCATCATTCTCATAACATTCAGCATTCATGCAAATGTCATCCATAACACGTGCAGTTAGGAGCATGTGAGTCATCTCGATCATAACATCCTCATCATTTGCATAAGCATAAGCACATTCTACAGGACAGGTTCCTCAAAAAAAAGTAGCAATAGCAAAATTCAGATTTTGTTCCCTAGTGATGATACTGGAGCGGGCTAAAGATTGAAGTCTTCCTGAAGATAGTAAGGAAGCAAATTGAAAATTCAGATTTATTTCCTCAAAGTTTCAGCGGAGCAGGTCGAAGTTACTAATCCCTCCTCCCTGCGTGCATTGAGGATCAACCTTTCTGAGAAGTTTCAGTAAGAAGATCAAAGTTACAGATCTCTTCTTTCTGAATTCTTATCACCTCGAAATCACAAGGAAGCAAGACGAAGCTACTAATCCCTCCTCCCTGAGTGTATTGAGGATCAACTTTTTCGAGAAGTTTCAGTCAGAAGATCAAAATTACGGATCTTTTCTTTCTGAATTTTTATCACCTCGAGGTTTCAGTGAAGCGGGTCGAAGTTACTAACCCCTCCTCCCTGCGTGCATTGAGGATCAACTTTCATTTCTGAGAAATTTTAGTAAGAAGATCAAAATTAAGAATCTCTTCTTTCTGAATTCTCAACCCCAGTAGGGCAGGTCGAAACTACCAATCCCTCCTCCCTAAGTATATTGAGGACCAACTTTCATTTCTGAGAAGTTTCAGTAAGAAGACCAAAATTACGAATCTCTTTTTTCCGAATTCTTATCACCGTGAAGTCCCAGTAGGGTAGATTGAAGATAACAAACCTGACATTCCCGAAGTTATAGAAAAGTAGATCGAAGTCAATGATCATATCCGAGTTGCAGTGAAGTGGACCGAAGCAACAAGGTACAGTGGACTGAAATGAAGTCGCATGAAGAATAGAGGCACCGAAGAATCCTGACTCAGTGGACCCAGGCAAATTTGGGCCTTCCTTATGTCTTTGCTCTATTCTCGTTACACGATAATGAGCAAAGAGGGGCAGCTGTAATACCCAAAAAACTGCCCGGGCCCGTTAGACCAAACCCAAACAAAAAAAAAACACAGGCCCAATGAACAGAGGCCCAAATGGCCCAAAAATCAGAGGCTAGGGTTTCTGGAACCCTAGCTCTTGCGCCGTAACCCCACTACCCCTTGTCTGCCACCAGCGCCACCCTCCACCAGCGCCGCAGCCTCCACCACGTTCTGCTTCCACTAACACCTGCATCAAATGAAAGGACAAATGGCAGAGGCTTGTATTTTTTTTCTTTTTTCGGCTATATAGAGCCGATCACTGAGACTCTTGTTTTGGAGCTTCGCAATCAATCAAAAAAAAAAAACATATTCACAAAAAATAGCAAATCAATACAACAGAGGAGTTGGCAAAGAGGTGGTTCATTTTATTTTTCTTTTTATTTCCCCCTTTTCGAATCTGTCCATATATATATACTTAAGTTCTTCATTTTTTTTACATCAAAAATCATATACATATATATACGCATATTTAAAAAAAAAAAACAAAAAAAAGGGTGGGATTTACCTTTTTCGGCCACCGCTCACGGTGGCCGGCATGGCGGCGTCGGCGGTGGCGTGGATCGCCGAAAATCGCCCCTCCTTGTCCCTGCAGAGAAAACAAAAAAAGGAGTTTAAGTTTTTTTTTTAAATCTGCTTAGAAATGAAATTCTAACTTTTTTCCTTTATATATACGCTACAAAACGGCGTCGTTTTGGTCCTTGCCTTTCAACACCAAAACGACGTCGTTTTGCCCCCTAGGATCCGCGTGTTGACCCGACCCGCCTAGGATCCGCGTGTTTTGTCAATTGGTCTAATTTCCCTTTTGGTCCTTCCGCATTTTCTTCCCTTTCTAATCAAGTTTCTGTTATATTCAAATTTGCCCCAGTATGTTTGTTTCCGTTCTAATTTGGTCCTGAACTAAACACAGCGCATGGGAGTTAGGGGATAATTTCCTTTTTGGTCCCCTTCCTTCCGCGCGCATTTGAATAGCCCTCCCCTCTTTATTTTATTTCAAAATTGACCCCAAAATCACCTTTTTAATCCAATTTGATCCCTTTTTAGTATTTTGTAATTATTATTATTATTTACTTTATTTTTGTATCATTATTATTATATTATTGTTATTAATAATATTATGATTGTTGTCATTATTATTATTATTAGCATTTGATTACTATTATTATTATAACTATATTATCATATTATACGTATTTAGTATTATCATGATTATTTTACTATTATTACTATACTATTATTATCATTATTATTTATTTTATTTTTCTTTTATGATATTATTTCTAGTATTACTATTATTATACTATTACTTGTATATACATCTTGTATCACTATCATTTTTATTATTATTACTATATTACTACTACTATTATTATATGCATCATTATTATATGTATTATCGTTATTATTATTATTATTATTACTATATTCTCGTACATATTTTATTAGTACTTAACTAACTTTATTATTATGATTGTTATAACTATATTTATATTATCATATCATATACGTTTGCATTATTATTATTTTATTTTCACTACTATAATATTATTATATTATTATTATATTATGGTTTTCTATTGCTACTATTATCTCCTTATTATTATTATAGTTATATTGGCATGTTGTACATATCTTGTGTCTGTACTATTATTATTATTATTATTATTATTATTATTATTATGATATCATATTGTATGTATACTTTTTATTATTTTAATTTGTACTAATACCTTCTAGCCTTTTTATTATTATTCCAAAGCCGTCTTCCATCTTTTTATGTTTTATTACTGTACCTTTTATTACCAATATTGTTGATTTTGTATTTTCGTCATTTCATGTGGATCAACGGTTTTAAATCGCAACTCGACATTTTTCATACAAAAGGTAATATTTGTGTGCTTAGAAGGCTGGAAGATTACATCCTAACGTGTTGGGTGTCGATCTTTTCGTCCGACCAAATACTCAAATACCCTCTTTTTTTTTTTACATGTTTTGAAGATCAAAGATGACCTCGGTGTCGAAATATAAGGGTATTACATCCTAACGTGTTGGGTGTGATACTTTTATTCCATTGAAGCGAATTAATCTTGAGATTCAATCCTGATTCAATTAGCCGTTTTTTTGAAAGTTTCACCCTAAATATTTTCAAGTTTTTGACATTAGGACAATATTAATCAATTTGGTACCAACTTAGGGCGTTGCAAGGGTGCTAACCCTTCCTTGCACGTAACCGACTCCCGAACCCATTTTCTCGAATTTCGCAAACCAAAATATTTTTATAGGTGACCCGATCACACCTAAATAAAAAAGGGATTGGTGGCGACTCCATATTTTTAAAGTCGATTCTCGTTTTTTTAAAACCCCTTTTTAAGAATGGTCTCGACACATCTTATTAACTATTGGTGCATGAAATTTTTACAGTGACGATACATCAATTATTCTTCCAAAATTTTATTACCAAAGAATAATCCATTTAACTTGAAGTCCGGATCTAAAAAATATATAATACTACTAATTTGCTTTAAAACACTTATTGCCATTAACAATTAATTGTATTTAATTAATTTATGATATATATTTGAAAAATTTTAAAATCCTTTATTTTCTACCATATTATTAAATTGGTATTTAAAGGTATTTATAATTTAAAAATAAATTGTGAAAATTTTATTCATTCTAAGATAGAGTTATAAAATGAATAAAAGTATAAGCATATTCATTACAATAAATTAAAATAAATAATAATTAAGGTTAAAATATTAATTTAAAAATTCTTAATTATTTTTATATTTTATAATTAATTTTTTATTTTCATATTTATTAACTTAATAAAATAAAGCTATAATTTTTCTTTTTGGTGAATTACAAGAAAAGGGTAAAGCCTAATAGGGGCGCGACTCGAACCCAGGTTACACCTGGGACGATGAACACCTTGATTATCAGACCAACACACAGGGTTCAAATAAAGCTATAACTTGAACATAAGCCTAAGCCTAAGCATAAAAATAGAAATTGATTTTATCTTTTAATTATCAACTTAATTAGTGTTAGAGTTATATATCAATTAAAATTAAAATTTAGATCTATAAATAGTATCCATTAGTAGTATTTAAGAAAAATCATCGATAAAAAATATGAAATTACATCATAGAGATATTCAAATGATAATGACACCGAAGAACATCAAAGAGATATTAAGATCATTAGATAGACATGTAGGATAATTTTAGAAAAAAAATTTACAAGTTGTTTCTTATGTGAAAAGCTAATACTCATTTATACTTTCTTTTTTATTTTATTGTTATTATACATGAAGTTGTAAACGGGTGAAAGAGAGATTTTTTAAAAATTAAAAAAGACTTACTATATAAGATTTTAATAATTATTTTTTAATCATCATTATTAAATGTGTTTATTATTTTAATGTAAATATTTTTCATATAATTTGAATATTTCTTGCATTAAATATGTTATATATAGTATATAATTTATTTTTAATTTATAAAAAATAAAAGCGTTGGGTAAAAAGTAACACTTTTTCTATGAATTGAAATAGTGGATTATTTGATCAAATAGATTAACTAATAAAATGTTTAATAGTGTGAAATAATAAATATTTTTTTGAGGTTTGTACTTTCGTCCTTTATATTGAAACCCACATGAGAACTTGTCAATAAAACACCTATATACTACGGCTACTCTACTCGATTAAGGGCCAATTTAATATTGTTTCTCGAAAGCACTTTTGAAATAAAAATATTTTTTTAAAAAAAAGTATTGTTGAATAAGATATTTTTAAGTTTTTCAAAAATACTTTTAGGAGGCTAAAGCAAAAGTAAAAATTTTTAGCTTTTACTCAAAAGTGCTTTTTGAGGCAAAAAATACATTTGAAAAACATTGCTAAACTAACTCTAAACCTTCAAACCTGCTAGCCTCCAATCACCGTTGATCTACGGTTCAACCAATATGCTATGAATTTGAAACCTAAAATCATACAAAGCTATGATCATTAACATATTTTATAACATAATTACACCGAGCTCTTTTTGTAGCCGGGGCCATTTACAAGCCCCTTGAACAAGCACTTCTACTTTACATGATAGCTTACATGATTAATATTGATGCACACTAACTACTTGCATTTTCTCTTATCCACACACATAAGCGTGGCTGATGGATTCACCGTGACCTGTAGCGATGAGCAAAACTCGATTCGATTCAAAAAAAATCAATTTTTTCGGTTTTTGAGTTAATCAAATCTAGTTGTTCGAATTATTCGAGCTAACTAAGTAATTCGATTTTTGAGTTTGAATTGAGTTGAATTTTACAATTCAAATAACTCGAATAATTCAAATAACAAATTGGTGTAAAAACCCTTTTAGTCCCTGTCAAGTTTGAAAATGAGCAAATTGGACTCTCAACAAAAATTACAAAAATTTTTCAAAAATTAAAAATAAATTTTAAAATCTAAAATATTTATAAAAATTCAAAATTTATATTTTTAAATAAATTATAAAAATTTCAAAAAAAATTCTAAAAATATATAAAGGAATTTAAAAAATTAAAAAATTTCTAGAATAATAATTTTGGGACATAAATAAGTTAATTAATGATTCAAGTTTATCATACTAAAGTAATTTTTTATTATTTTCCTTTGAAAATGTTTTCAACTATATATGATTTCAAATATATGTGCTCTAAAATGAAATTAGTTATATTGTAATAAGATTTTAATTTGCATGTTTAATTTTTTAATTTAACTCGAATAATTTTACTCAATTCGAATTTCACTTCATTCGACTCGATTCGAAAATTTTCAAATTGCGTCAGGATGATAGAATGAGATTCGTCAAATTGATTAACTCAAAATTGTTCACTTGATTCAATTGAACACTTGATGCCTATGAAACCAACTAAAAATTTGACTAAGGCAAGTGCACATATCAATTAATAGTATAGCTATGGTGAGCAAAGGTATCGTTCCCACAAAAAAAACTAAAAATACTAGTAATTATCATCTTTCTATTATTTATTTGATAAATTAGAGTGATTAATTAAAACAAAAATTAACTAAACTAATTAATTATGAATTCGACAAAGAACAAATCAGGAAAATAACCGATTAACAACCAATAATCAAAACAATATCAAGGAAAGAATTCACCTAGACTTCATCTGTCACTATCAATCTAAATTACAAAATTTATTTACTTAGTATCTTGATCCATAGAAATCTCTAAATTATCCTAATATATCTTTCAACAGCAACTGATTTTAGGTTGATTAATTGATTTTTTTAATTAAAATCCCTATTATCGCATTAACTCAATTTATGGATTTCCCTATTAGATTTGACTTTAATCCGGTAGATTTATGTTGTCTTATTTCTAGAATTGCATGCAACTTCACTCAATTACACTAAATCTATTAATAAACATGGTCTATTCCTCCTCTGATTTAAGCACATAAAAAATGAATCAATAATCTAAAAATATTAAACCAAGAATGAAACACGCATAATTGAGAACAATATCTAAGTATTTATTGTGTAAAATAAAAATTAAAAGATAGAATTCATCACAGGGTTCATCTCCCTAGGTATTTAAAAAATTAATTCATACTTATAAATAAAAACATCCCAAAGACAATATATCCGAAAGAAAAAAAAGAAACTCATTACAATCTCATTAGAAATCAACTGGATGTTTTCAATCTTGACAGAAATCTGCATATAGTCAATTTCCTATGACGGCTTTCTTCTATCTTCTTATTTTTGCCATATATATGTTCTAAAATTCCTAAAAAACCTAAATATCACGTTTTTCCTCTGTTCAGAGTGTAAATTCGCGTAATCGACACTGTAACACCCTTAACCCGTATCCATCGCTGGAATCGGGTTACAGAGCATTACCGAAATTTACAGATCAAACAGACAGAAATTTCAAACATTTCATATCATATAAAATTCAGATCAGAAACCAATCAATTCATACATATTGTCCCTTATTCGAGCCATTGAGGCCCAAAATACACGTTAGAAACAAATCAGGACTAATTTGGAAACTTAGAAATTTTTTTGGAATAAATTAAAAAATTTTAAAGCTACAGGGTTCATACGGCCAAGTCACACGCTAGTGTGCCTGGCCGTGTGGACCTAAAAGGTGCCTTAAATAACCAATTTACCATTTTCTACATGCTGTAGCGTTAAACAAGTCAAAAACCATTTGTT
The DNA here is from genome assembly GCA_025503065.1 of Gossypium bickii. Taxonomy (NCBI): domain Eukaryota; kingdom Viridiplantae; phylum Streptophyta; class Magnoliopsida; order Malvales; family Malvaceae; genus Gossypium; species Gossypium bickii. The sequence continues at coordinate 139,654,275 of CP106710.1, forward strand.
TAACCAGTTCAAAACATGATCATATACGTTCAAAACATACCAAAACAATCATTCTAGGTGCCTAACCAACGTACCCTCATTGGTACCACATTTATATCATCAAAGCATCATTCAAATCCAAATTATAAACATATCAAATTCAATCCATTTTGCCTAGTTCATAAGCACTTAAACACTAACTTAAATTCACATGCACATATCTAAATTTGGTTCAATTTATCATACCATAATATGGCTTCAAAAACAAACACATGTTTATATATATACCAAACCAACATTAAGCTTACAACCTTATTTACAATCAATCCACAAAATAACAATTATTTAGACACCCTAGGTACATGCTGACACAAAGGGTAAACACACCACATTTGAGTTCGGGATCATTATTGGATGCTGAATCAGTGATCAAAAGTTAAGTACCTAACCTGTGCACAGAAAACAAAATCGTATGCTGAGTAAAACTCAGTGGTATTTCTATAATCCGAATATTAAAGACAAGATAATATCATATGCACAATTTAATTATAAGCACATATTAATATCTAGCATCATGACTATCATATTTCATTTGTTAATCAATGTCCCAATACACACAATTGCTATATAAATAATTATTCATATATCAAACCACATTTATTTGTACAATGGCATTAGCCATTCAATACTCAACTTATGAATACATCATTTCATACCGTACTCAATTATCATCACTTGCTATATAATAGCTTTTCACAATTTGATCCACATATCATTTACACAATAACTTTATCCATTCCATATCCAATTCATGAGTACATAACTTATGTATCTCACTTTCATGTTTCAAATCTCTATTCCATTTTCAATTCACATACAATATCAACCAATATCAATCATATTACCATTTTATTTAATTAACCCTATTAACACGACTCGGACTCGGACTCGGACGGATACACAGATCCAACCAACACACCAGTTTGGCACCCTGTGCCTCATCGGATAAATCCGAAGTAATAACTCTCCCAGCGCTATATAAATTTGACACCCAGTGTCTCATCGGGTAAACCGAAGTAAATTGGCACCCAGTGCCTCATCGACTCGAAGTCGAAGAAATCCTTGAACTCTTCCTATCCTATGGTATGCCATTGATATCCGACTCAGCCCGATACAATTAATAAGGTTCCAATTCACTTTCCAAATATAACCAATATCAAATTATCATATTTGCACACTATCACATTTACACATATATATTCATAATATATATATATATCAATTTAATCCAATTCAATCAACTTTAATTCAATTCAATATCAAAGTACCAAATATATTTTTCATATAATCCCATATACACATGAAATCAATTCAATAGTCAAAGTGCCAAATACTCACCTCAACCACTTACCATATACATCAAATCAAAATACAACAATTAACAACTAGGTTCAGATTACAGAAATACAAACCAGGAATTCCGAGCTATTCGACGTCGATTTTATCCTTTCCTTTTTTAGTCAAGGATTCTGGTACGACGTTAGCTACGGAATTAAAACAATTAAAATTCATCAATATAACACAATTCAATTTCATATTGAATATTTCAATTTTGACTCAATATTTGCCTAAATTTCAATGTAGTCCCTAAACCGAGATTAACTTTATTCTTCACATTTAATTCTATATTTTCATACAAATTCCACTTTAAACTAAATTTAACTCCCTATTTTCACTTAAATCCCTAAATTTTGATTTTTTTTTCATAATTTAGTTCCTATTACTCAAAATTTACAATTTATTCTACAATTTAATCCTTTTTCATTTCTAGCTTAAAAAACTATCAATTTAATCCCTAATATTAAAATTATTCAACATTAACAACCTTTAAAAACTCAATCAATGCTAAAATTTCAACATGGGTAGGGTAACCCTTGGTACCGGGATTCTAAAAATATAAAAATTACAAGAAAAGGGACTAAATTGACTAATTAATTGAACTTTAAACCTTAAAAATCCCTAAGTCGTGCGTTGAACCTTCTTTCTCCCTTTCTTCTTTCTATTTTTCTTTCTTTTCTTCCTGTTTCGTATGGTTTTCTTTCTTTTAATACTTTTTTTTATTCATTCTTTTAATAACCGTCCCACTTAAAGAACAATGGTAAAATTGCTTCTTTAGTCCCTTTAATTATTATTTAATCTATAATTCAACTTTCACCTTATATGCAATTTAGTCCTTATACCTAATTACTTTTAATTCAAGTAAATTCACTTAACCGAAATCTAATTAACTACATAACTAGCTTAGTAAACATTTATTAAAAATATTTACGAGTCTGATTTATGGGAACAGAGTCCTGGGAATGCACTTTTTTTTCAATTTGGTCCTTTTTAATTAATTAACTATCGAAACGTTAAAATTTTTCAATGAAACTTTAATAACACCTTAATGACAGTACTCTATACATATTTATAAAAATTTTTATGGCTCGGTTTATAAAAACATGATCCTGATACCTCATTTTCTAAAACCACTTGAACTTAATAAATCACTTATATAACATAAATTATCAAATCAAAAACCTTTTTAAAAATCACATTTGACTCATAAATATTAAATAATACTATTTACGTACATATTCGTCGGATTTGGTGGCCCCGAAACCACTATTTTTCGACACCACTGAAAAATAGGCTGTTACAGACACAACCTGACACATGGCCGTGTGGCAGGCCGTGTGGAAAAGGTCAGCCCGTGTGACTCTTGTACCTTACTCCGATTTTTTTATTTTCGCTCATTTTGCTCCAAAATGTTCTATTTAAATATAAAAACATGAATTTAAACGATTAAAAGTATAAAATTTACCGTTAAAATCGAATAATCACAAAAAAAAAAAACATATTAAAAATAAAATTAAAACATGTTATTTTTAATATTTATCAACGCTCACCCCTAGTGACCTGGGCTTTGTCCTTCCAAGTTGCCGACATGAATTTTCCGATCACCGCTTTTTCCTTCTCGGTTGTCTTGTTGATGATCAAGAACAATGTCCGATAAAGCACAACCATTGCAAACAAGATAGCAAGGTCAACCCACTTAGAGTAAGTCATTTCAATACGCCAAGTTTGCTTCAAAATTTCTTCACCAGTAATGGTTGGTGAGCTTCCATTTCCAGCTTGAACATTGGAAAAGTCAAGCCTACAAACTCGTTCTTAAACAGTCCCTGATAGGCATACTTGTGGAAAGCGATGTAGTACAAGGGAAATTTAAACACTGGCTTGGGAAGATCACAGGGTAATCGGAAGAAACCGCCAACCAACAACATTAGCCCTTGAATTCCAGCACCCACTATGATTCCCATCAGGAAATTGGGTACCACACTTGCCACAATCATCATTAAGCTCTCCACCAACATCATGCAAGCGAATAATATGATGACGAAGAACAAGAAATGTTGATATCAATGGTGAAGTCCTGGAATGAAATATGTAATTGCGCCTGGAATATGTGCGACCAGTGCCAAGAATGGCAGAGCAGATAACGTATTTCCGATGACAAAGGGAGTGACACCGTAGTGCCCATTTAGTCTTTCACGTTCGAATACCTTCATTTCCTCTACAAAAGAAGGGAATCCACCAATGGCCATGAAGGTTAGAAATGATGCCACAAACATCAGCAGTGAACCTCTAGCCTGAAAAAAAAAAAAACCCTTATATGATCACTTGCAGTGTTGAAATCGATCAATCAATATTATGTATTCATTTACGAACCTGGATTGATCCATTGTCCATCCCGATGTGGACAAACACAGAGCCAAGTACAATAGAAAGTGAAATGTAGATACCTAGACGCAACCAATAGTAGCCAAGGTCACGAGACATGTTAATGAAAGATCTTCTGGTAAGGACATGGCATTGGGTGCAGAGCCCGGACCGCCTTTTATTTTTCTGCAATGCTCCACCACCCTGACAGGCACCATAATCATATCCAAAATATATGTTCAATCCCTTTATATTATCCATTTTAGATCTATTCAGAGAGGGAAAAAAAAAAAAGAGCTGCTGTCAACTAACCTGTTTACAAATCTGAGCAATCTCTTTCTGAACCATTTGGTATATATCTGAAGACTTATATGACTTCACTAGGATATCAATAACTTCCTGTGTGGGGATTCCATTAGCAAACCCTAGCTCAATATCCTGTTTAAAATTACAAAACGTCAGACTGGATACTTTATTTACGTTGGGAAATATTTGTAAACTAGTTTCTGAAGAGGGAGAATATATACCTTTTCAAAATCCTTGTTAATGGTTTTGAGGAAGTGATCAGATGGGTTCTGGAGACTCGGGCAAGGGAATCCATTTAAAGCAAAAAACTACATATTATTTAGAAAAATAGGAGGGATTAGATGTTTTTCCATGTATATATAATATTATATTATGCTAGTGAAAAAGATCATACTTCGTTTGCTGCAGAAGCAGGACCAAAGTACACAGTTTTGCCTGCAGATAAAAGGTAAAGATTGGTGAATAGTTGAAATACTTCAGCGCTAGGCTGATGGATGGATGCAATGATTGTTCTTCCAATATTATCTTTCTGATTCAGGCTTGCGATTCTGCTCATCACATAATATGAAGAAGCACCGTCAAGCCCACTAGTGGGTTCATCCAAGAACAAAAGCTTCGGGCGTGTCAATATTTCAATGCAAATGCTAACTCTCCTCTTTTGGCCACCGCTTAATCCCTTAGCACCCCACCCACCAATCCGAGTATCCATGGCGTCTTGCAAACCCATTTCTCTGATCGTCGTTTCGGCTCTCTCCTTCTTCTCAGATTTGGCCATTGTATCCGGCAACTGAAGCTGAGCCGAGTAGTAAACAGCTTCTCTTACAGTCAGTGTTGAAATCAACGCATCGTCTCGGGTTACATATGCCTGCAGGGTAGTAATTAATTTTATTTGCATGAAAAAAGTGATAACTTTTTAATGAAATTCCTTACAGATGTTCCATAAGCCAAGGCTTGTTTACGTCCATTGATAAGAATATCTCCTTCTTGCCTTGTTTTGTGACCCTGTCTTCCTGCTAAGGTATCAAGAAGTGTGGACTTGCCACAACCCGAAGGACCCATTATAGCCAACAGCTCACCAGGGTGGGCGTAGCCAGCCAGTCCCTGAAGGATCGGTCTTCCACCAGCAGCCGTGACCCACAAATCGTCCCAAGTCAAGAACACTCCATCCTCCATGAACCTGTTTCTTCGGCTACCTGTGTTACTCCCTGGCATTGGATTAAGGTTTTCAGCCATGAAGGTTTCTGGTCCACCCTGCAGTACAGGTTCTTATTTACGAAAAGAAGTTGCCGTAGTTAATGTAACTAAGATCAAAATGTTATGGGGCAAACGAGAAATATGTATACTGTATTTATAATGGGATCTTAGTGTGGAACTGTGGATTTACATATATATATTCAATTTTAAAATAATTTCTTTGACCACAACTCAAAACAGCCGTGGACTATACAAGATTTTTGGAGGAGCATATGTTTCACTATACGAGATTCTTTTAGTATCTATGAAAACAAAAATCAGTTCATGTCAAACAGTTAAACTAAATAGACTAATGGTGATTATTGATTAACCCATCACATTATGCATCATGTCACGTATTAAAGAAAAAACAAAGTATCTACTGCTAGCACCAAAGAAAAAAAAAGCATCTCGTGTTTCTTAATTATGGCGATTTTCCTCATTGAGAGGGAGCTGCCGAGCTGGGTGAGAGTAACGCCAAAGGAGCCGGTTTCAATGTTAGTGTGTAATTATTATATCCAGAAACTTCGTAAGGGAGTCAATATATACGGCGGAAAATACTGTTATTCAATTTTGAAGGTTAGACGTGAGGATTTGAGTGCATAATGCGTGAAAAATTATAGATACTTCACGTTATATTAAAAATAATAAATATATTAAGAATTTATAATAAGGTTAATATTAAATTTTTTTCTAAATACTACATATATATATTTCTGTATTTTTTTTACTAGGTTTGTATTATATTTATATCTATTTTGTTTTGTAAGTGTGATTGAATTAGTATTACGAGTTAATACCAACTCATTTTAAAAAATTACAAAAATAAGTCTTTATATATTTTAAATAAGTTATATGATTATGAGAGTACTTTTGTATTTTTCTTATTTTAAAAAACAATAAAAAAAGTTGCAAATATTGAGCATTAAACTTACATCATCAACATTTATATGATCTTTTTTTTTTCACTTAAACCAAAGTTATATTTTAATATTTTTAAACATTTTAATTTTATTACATAAATTGTTTCACCTATATATACACATATAATTATTTAAGTATGTGACTCAATTGGTGGAATGAGCCAACTCGACATCAACTTAGTTAAGGAAATTACTAAAACAACTTTATCTATCATACTATTATTTAGGGAAGCTATACAAATAGTCACCCAACTATGCCTACGTTCCTGTTTTGGTCACCCGAATTAAAAATTTTTCAATTTAGGCATTAATACTTGAACTTGTTCTTGTTTTGGTCACCTGCCATTTAATTGATAACGGAAAGCTTTTTTCTAATTGGTATAATAACACAATTAGTCCTCAATACTTATATATTTTATCAATTTGATCCTAGTTCTAAAATAATTCACTAAATTTAACCCTTTACATTTACAAATTCTATCAATTTAATCCTTAAAATTCTTAACCAGAGTTTTCAGCTTTTAAAACAAAGACATTCCTCAACTATTAATTGTTTTATTTATGGTTGAAATTATCCAATTTGATACATAACCCTTTTTTGTTTATATTTTTAAAAAGTTAGTGTTAGAAATTAACTAAACACCACTAAAATAATAGAAAATAATATAATATATAATAAAACTATATATAATTTACTATTCTACAATGCATGCCTCAACTATCTTGAGGCTTTCCTTTATATCACCCATGGAATCCTCAAGTTTGACAACCCTACCTTCCAAAGTTGACAACATATCCATCGATCTTCTCGCATTCCTGATCCTCTCATGGGTCTCTAGTGGGACATTCCGATCCTTTGCTTCTTTCTCCATCTCAACTTGACACCTTAGCTAACTGTAGGGCCTTAGGCGATAACTTTGCTTTAAATCTACCTAAGCAGCCTAACTCTAACAAAAAGTGAGAATTCTCAAAAAAAAAAAAATACAAATGATGGGGAACACCTTTATTTAAGGTTGAACTTTGTAACACCCCTTACCCGTATCCGTTGCCGGAATAAAGTACGAGGCATTACCGAAGAGTACGGAACACTTACAGATAATTTAAACCATTTATCGCTCAAATATCGAAATTGATTATAGAAGTTTCTTTAACGGACCCTCGAGGTCCAAATCATGGATTAGGATCGGGTCGGGACTAAATCAGAATCATATGAAATTTTTCACAAAATCCCAAAATTTATTTCATTTACAAGGGTCCCACGCCCGTGTGACTGGGGACACTCCCATGTGGTATGGCCGTGTGGCTGACATGGCCGTGTCTCTGAGGCGTGTAACTCTCTGACTTGCATCTATGAAGGAACTCGGGTCACACGGCCTTAGTACACACTCGTGTTGCTAGGCCGTGTGGTAAAGTTAATTTTCACAAATAAGGCTATTTTCCAAACCATATTTCTCACTCATTTGATCCTTATTCTTCACCAACATTTAATACATACGAAAACCAATTTAAGATATTCAACCGAGCCTTATACTTAATACCATTTGTTAATCGCACACTTCATATAATTAACCAGAAACGTATATGGGCTCAATTCTCATTAAATTTTTCTTGCACTTATACTTTTTCACATTATGTATTCATATAACATATAATAATCATACCTCTGTATTTCATTTACATTTTTATAACAATTTGTCTTGGTTTCAAACTACTTCATATGGAGTTTTACTTATCAAATCATTTAAAACATCATCTTTACACATATAGTGCACTTGAGGTGCACAATTCTATAATTATGAATGAACACATTTATCAAACATATGCCATGTTTTTATATATATCATAGTCTCATATTTCGATGTATCAATTACCATCATTTCATCATATATCGACAAATACGTGTAACAATTCATAAACATGCAATTCACTAACTCTTCCTGCCAATCACAATTTAAATTGACAAATCACTTATTGAGCCCAATTTCAATGTTCACTAAAATCTATCATATAAATTTGGATATACGTATCCACTAATAAATTCCATGTACAGGTATCATCATCTCATATTTCCACATTATGAACTCAAATAACATATACAAGACATACCAATGTATTTCAAATACGTTTTCATAATACTTCATTTAGAATTCAGATTATTTCATATTAGAACTCTTCTTATTAACTCATTTGGAATACCAATTCATACGGATAATACACTCAAGGGTGTACAAATATATAATCACAAATGAACTCATTCATCAACCAAGTTCTATGTTCATGTCTCATCAACTCGTATTTCCTTATATCACATAATATATACCATGATTGATGAGCTCATCAATACCATGATTTCCATTCCCTTGTTATTTTTCCATATTTATCCCGTTGAATTTCTCAGAATTTCGATGGATTTTCAGGGGTACACTTTAGTGTACAAATCTGGGTCCGTGAAATCATATTCATGTGCGCACATTTCCATTTCAGAGAGCACACTCCCGCGAATCTCATTCTTACAGCGGGATTACCAGTCCAGGCTAAATCCCCTGTAATATAAACTCATAGAGTATTGTCGAGATTACTAGTCCAGGCTAAATCCCTGCAACGACAATTACTCTAATGAGCCTAGATCTGAATTACCAGTCCAGGCTAAATTTAGACCCTAATTCAGATTACCCGTCTAGGCTAAATCTATTTTCCACATATTTTTCTAGAGGGCTATATCGGGATAGGATCACCCGTCCAAGCTAGATCCTTTTTACCGTCAATTCCTTTTCAGAGATCCATCAAATTTTCCTTTCATTCAACCGGGATTTATTTTCCCTTTTCATCAAGAATATCAATATTTCATCAATTATCATACAATAAACATCCAAATCAAATTCACATCAATAAAAATATATTTCAATCATTTAAGAATATAATTCAAGTAACACGAATTTACAATTCGATTTTTATACCATGACGATAATCTTAGTTTCATAATAAATATTTGAAATAAAATATTATATCATTTCTAATTCAACGTTTATCGATTTTAATCGGGCATGTGATCGATTTATACATAAGTCATTCATATATTTTCCTCCTCCTCCTCTCCATTCCACATCCTTAGTATAAATAACACATTTGTAAGTAACATTATCTATAAATTTTCACTATTTATTTATATGAATATTCAAGTTGTTCATCCATGTCATAGTCACTAAATTATTTTTATCTTAAGCTACAGAACTCCAAATTAAGATCCGTTAATTTTCCCTGAAATTAAACTCAAATATCTTCTTAACATATAATTTTCAGAATTTTTTTATTTAGCCAATAAGTACAGTTTATTCTTTAAAGTCACCCCTGTTCCGTTGTCCGACAATTTCGACCCATCGTCACTAAAAATTAATTATCTCATCTTACAGAACTTGGATAATGTTACCGTTTGCTTCTTTTGAAAATAGACTCATTAAGGATTTTAAGAATATAAATTATAACCCATATTATTTTCCTCCAATTTTTGATGATTTTCCAAAGTCAGAACAGGGGAACCCGAAATCATTCTGACCTTGTCTCACAAAACCTATTATATCTCATGATTTACAATTCCATTTCTTACACCATTTATTCTATAAGAAACTAGACTAAATAAGATTTAATTCCATATTTTATTCATCCTCTAATTCGATTTCTGATAACATGATTATTTTGCATAATTTCTTGTATTTAATTCGGTTTATTTCTGAATTAATCCCTGCTAATTTGTATTTTTACGATTTAATTCTTGTCAGGGATGTAATTGATCGAAACCATGCTAAAAAGGGCCAAATCGAAAGAAAATCATGGAAATGGGGCCAAATCAAAAAGATGGAGGAAGCCAAGGACTCATCAAGCAATTTGACTTTGTAAAAAGCCAAATATGGAAAATCCTATTTTTAGTTTATTCTATTTTTATTTATTTTTATTTTTAATTATTTAAGATTTTATATTAAACTAATTAAGCCTATTTTTAGTAAACCCCATATGTATAAATAGGGGTTATTTGTATTTGGATAATCATCAATCAATTAGCTCTTTCCTATTCCTATTTGGTGTTTGATTTCTCTCTTTTCCTATTTCAATTTAGAATAGGATTTCTTTTGTTTTTTTTTTCCTCCTTCAAGCAACGTCTAACATTATACCCATTTCAACTCTTTTTGTTTCTTTTCCCAAAATTGGTTTAATTACCTTCCAAACCCCTTTCCTTTCCAAATCCCATCAACCCTTACCAAAGCCCAAACACTTTCCACAACCTTCAAGCATGAGTGAAATCATGCCACAGTAAACCCCTTTCAGCCTTAAGCCGGTATTAACCCCGTCAAAACCCCGTGAGTTACGAACCCGAGCTATTCAACTCCCGATTTCTGATACTTATTATTTCTCCGGATTAAGAGTATGACTTCGTCAACTCACAAAGTCAAGTCATGCTAAGTCAAAAAAGACGTCGTTGGAGTTAGTGCGACTAGACGTACAGTTGGAATTCCGAAAGGATCGATTGTCTAATTGGTCTTCCGTGAACACATTGGCTTGCCAAGTGGAGATTGCTGTTTGGTTCCGTCAAGAGAAGTAGTAACCGGATTTGAATGTCCCAACGATTGAGGGCATTGGTTCGAGCTAAGCTCTTCTAGAACGCAAAGCTGCCGAAGTTCTAAATCACGAACATTTCGTAGATTGTTCGGTCGTAAGGGTTAGTTATAGGACGTTCCATAACTAATTTACACAAGGAAGAGTTGGTGTCCGAGGCGTCCTTGGTAGCTATAACTAGCTTATCGGAAAAGACGAGTTCATCTAATTTCGAGGATCGAGTCAAAGACGGAAAAACCCGTGCTTGAGGCTGAACTAAGTTTTATCGATTTCTTTTCAGATTATTTCAATTTTATTTTCCTATTTAGTCTGTTACTATGTACATTTTTATTTTCTGTGTTTGTTTCAAGTTTAATATTTTACTCCCCCCGAACGTCGCGGGCACGACAATTGCCCAGACATAAATCTGGTCAAGAGATAGACAATTTTTTAGTAAAACCAGTCTCTGTGGGATCGACCCTACTCCCTATACTGTTTAAATTTGCAACTAGGTGTAGGATTATATTGGTGGAATCGACAGCCATCAATTTCTACAATTTTTGGTGATTTTTCAAAGTTAGACTACTGCTGCTATCCAAAACTGTTTTAGTGCAAAGTGTTGATTTCTATTTTTGCCCCAAATTTCATAGTTCATACAATTTAGTCCTTGTCCAATTAACCCCTCCATTAGGCTAATTTTTCTCAATTAATACTCTATTATATCATTTTAAACTACTTCATAACCCTTGAAAATCAGAAATTTAGCATTAAACCTTAATTCCAAACTCTTTTACAGTTAGGTCCTAAAACCAATTTCCATCAGTTTTACTTGATAAAATCATCATATAAAAAAATTAAAGCTTCAATTCTATATTTATTCATCATATGCTTCCAGCACTCATCCATAGCAACTTTAAAAATTAGCCATAGAATCAAAAACTAATGACATAGTTAGTTGGACCCAATTGTAAAAGTCCAAAAACATAGAAATTTCAAGGAGAAAGCAAGAATTAAACTTACATGAGACTAGAGTATGAAAACCAGCTTGAACCCTCTTCCATGGCTGTTTTTCAGCTGATGAAAATGAAGAGAAAATGAAGAGAATTCTAGATATTCCAATTTGGTCCCATTTTTATTTAGCTAATTTTGGCAATTTTCTAATTTTGGCCTTATTTCATCCATTTCCTGATTTTTCTCATCTATTGCCGCCCAAAATAACTCCTTTGGGCTTATTTGCACTTTTGGTCCTTCCTCATTTGACAATTAAGCTATTTAATCCTTCTAGCAACTTTTACACCTTTTTCAATTTAGTTCTTTTTATTTAATTAACCACCCAAACGTCAAAATTTTCTAACGAAATTTTAATACTACCTTATTAGCATTCTGTAAATATTCATAAAAATATTTATGACTCGGTTTATAACACCGAGATCTCGATACCTCTTTTTCTCAATTTCTTGACCAAATAAATCTTAATAAAACACAGTTTACTATTTCAAAAATATTTTAAAAACTACATTTGGCTCGTAAATATTAAATAATATAATCTATGAGTTCATTTGTCGAATTTGGTGGTCTCAAACCACTATTTTCGACATCGCTAAAATTTGGGCTATTACAAGCTCCCCAAGATCCAACGATACATTTTAAATTACATAAACATCTGATATTAAAATCTATTTACAAGATGAGAGTCCTAAGAGATTTAAACACTCCATAAGGATTACAAAACAATTATCTGGGTAAATATAAATTATTGGGGTGCTTCATTGGGCCACCAAACTTCAAGTAGATGAGCTTCCTTTGATGTTCCAATCAAATCAAACCAAGTAGGTTAAACGAGTCCAATTTAATCAGTTGACTTCATTACGCAGTTTTATGTTCTATAGTCACAAACTTTAATTCGCAACCCATGACAAATACATGTTTGATAAATATTCTAGTTATTATAATTTATCTGATTGAGTTAGGTGTGATGAGTTAAATGACACTAACTCAACTAACTCAATTAATAATACTAAAGGTGCATGGTATATGTTAATTTAATAAAATCAAATATTATGGAGATTAGTATGATTAATTTTTAAAATATCATAAATTTTGTTGATTGAGTTTTAGCTGAATTAATATGGGTATTATTGTCAATGCAGGAGGATGGGGTTCGAGTGTGCTGAAGTGCATTATCTTTTTATTTACGGGTTGATGAAGTTCTATAAATTATTCTAAACATTGTGTCACACAAAATTGATATAATTAAAAAAACACCATTAAATTTTGGAACTCATATAATTCTTTGAAACAACTACGGAATTTGAAAATGACCCTTTTTCTTTTCTGAAAGCAAAATTCGAAAATGACTTTTTTTTCTTTAACTCACGAAAATTACCAAATGAGTGATAAAGGGGAATGAATCAAAAGTTCTTTAATTCACGAAAATGACAAAATGAGTGATAAAAGGGGAAAGTATCAAAAGTTCTTTAATTCACGAAAATGACCAAATGTGTGATAAAAGGGGAATGAATCAAAAGTTCTCGCTGATAATATACATATATTGGGTAAAACAAAAATAAAATTACTCAAAATTACAAAAATAAAATTACTCAAAATTGTTCCTACAATATCAAAGGCATCATTTGTTTTGATACAAATTGTTCCTGTAATAACCAATTTTTGCCCGGGCCCGTCAGAAACAACCGAGGCCCATCAGATAATAAAGCCCAAACAAAAACAAACAAAACAAAAAAACCCAATAAAAATAAAGCAGTCCAAATGTCCAATTACAAGCCCAAATTTAAACCCATTTACCTATCAGACCTAACCCAATACGGATCCAAATCAAAGCAAACCCAAACGATTTACAAACCCAAGCCCATTATGTAAAACACAAAACAAAAACCTAGCCTAAGTGCCTCGGTACGCCGTCGATCCTCCATGCCCCGGTCGCGCCCACCACGCTTTGTCAATATTCGCACGAGTCTCGTGACGCATGCAACACCGTCCTCCACGCCTCTTCGCCCATACCCTGCAAAAAGTGGCCAACACAACAGCAATAAAAAGGAAAGAAAATGATGTATTTAGGGCTTTTTGTCTTTTTGATTTTCGGATATATAAAGCCGAATATGGAGTATTGTAAGGGGGGATCCTATTTTCTTGACAAATCCAAACATACTCAAGCATATTGAATACAAGAAAAGTAGATTGAAAAGGGATTTCCAATTTTAGTTTTTGATTCTATTCTGTCGACTTCTCCTTGCGTGTAAAAAAGAGAGGGGGACTTCTTCTCTTCCAAAATATTTAGGAATCATCAGCAATCAAAAATCTTAAGGTTGATTTAGTTTCTATATTTTACTTGTTTTTGTGTATTCTCTTTTACAATTTTATTTCTAAAAAAAATGTTACAAACAAAATAAAAAAGGGAAAAGTAACGAGACCTTACCCGAATCTGGCTTTTGCGCTACCGACCACCACCCACGGTGGAGCCACGGCGGCTCGGCGCCATGCTATGATGGGTTGTTCAAAAACCCTAGCAGAAGAAAAGAAGAAAAGGATGAGGGGTTTAAAGAACTTGTTAGCTTTTTTAGAAAAAAAAATAAGTATAATAAAGATTATTAAAATTTTTTAAGTGGTGTAATTAAGGATAGTGGAGGCCAGCACATCGACGATTTGAAAGCTGGATATGTGCCTTTTCAACTTAAATGGGGAATTTATGCGCGCAATCCTTCCTCATTTCCAGGCTTCTGCAATCAAGTTTTCCTATTCTTTTAATTTGGCCCTAAATGTCCATTCGATTTTCGATCAAGTCCCTGCCTATGCTGCGCGTTTTGGGAGGAAAGGCTCATTGCCTTTTTTAGTCCCCTATGTAATCCGTGCGTTTCAAATAGGCCCTCCCCTCTTTATTTTATTTCAGATTTACCTCAATAATCAGTTTTTAGTTCGATTTTGGTCCTTCCTTTCATTATTTTGATTATTTTACATTATTTATTACTTTTAATATTATTGCTGTTATTATATATACTATCACTAATGTTATTACTATTATATTTATTATTATTGATATTATTTTTAATTTGTACTATTATTTTTATGTTATTATATTATATTTAATAATTGTTTTAAATATTATTCTTAACATTATTGTTACTATCCTATTATCTATCATGGTTATTTTTGTCTTTGTTATTATTATACTCACCCTCATTACTTACTCTATATCTTTATTGTATCATATTTGTTTTTTTTTTGTATATATTATTATTATATTTATTATTTATTGTTATTACCACTACTATTATTTTATCATTTTCGTTACTATTATGTTACTAGTATATCATCATTTTTTTTTATCGTAATTATCCTTCCTAACTCATTTTTATTTTTATTTTTATTATGTTTATTATATGTTTTTATCATTTTATTATTACTTCCATTATTGTATTCTTATTTCTTTACTATTATCATTACTATTTTTTTATTACTATCATAATTATATTTTCTTTTCGAATTTATACTTATAATAATTTCATTATTATTCATTATTCCTATTTTTATTTTTCGTTATCGTCATCTTGACTTGTTTATTTTATTTTATTTTATCTTCGTCCTTTATGTTGTCGTTCGTACCAACGCATTGATTTCCATGTTGTCGCGCATATCCGTATTGTAATTTGTTTTTACATTTTATTATAAACTTGTGTTATATTGATTTTGCTCGATACAAAATTGCTTCTTTTCGTAAAGGTGATATTCCTTATTTAGAATTCGAGTGGTCGTGCCCTAAAGTATTGGGTTGCAATTTTCTTCGTTTAATCTAAATGACCGAATATCCTTTAAAACAAACATATTTTTAAACAAAAAGCTTACTCTCGGGGATTTAAATTATCGTGTCCTAAAGTATTGGATGTGATATTTTACTCCTTTGGAACGAGAAAGTTTGGGTATTCAATTTGAGAAAATTATGAGATGATCTCGGATTCGAGGATTTAAATTATCGTGTCCTAAAGTATTGGATGTGATATTTTATTCCTTTGGAACGAGAGAAGTCTTGATTTTCAATTAGAGAAAACTAGGAGATGATCTTGGATTCGAGAATTTAAATTATCGTGTCCTAAAGTATTGGATGTGATATTTTATTCCTTTGAAATGAGAAAATCTTGATTTAATTCAAGAAAAATACGAATATTTCCAAAAGAGATCAATTTTTTTAAATTCTTTTTAAAAATTTCAACTTTCGACATTAAGACATTAATTAATCAATTTGGTACCAATTTCTGGCGTGACGAGGGTGCTAACCCTTCCTCGCACGTAACCGACTCCCGAACCCGTTTTCTCAAATTTCGTAGACCAAAAACACTGTTTTAGTAAATCAAAAACAAAGGTGATCCGATTACACCAAATAAAGATCGGTGGCGACTCCCCTTTTTATTTTCGTTTTCAAAACCAAGTCGATTCCCATTTTTTCAAAAATTGGTTTCGACAGTTCCTACTCAAATTCTTCGGTCTAAGTCAAAAATCCTTTATATATAATACAAAATGAATCTTATTTTATTATTTATCAGAAAAATCTGTATAAAAAATACGGGTCGAAATTTGAAGAAGGAGAACTCG
The DNA here is from genome assembly GCA_025503065.1 of Gossypium bickii. NCBI lineage: Eukaryota > Viridiplantae > Streptophyta > Magnoliopsida > Malvales > Malvaceae > Gossypium > Gossypium bickii. The sequence goes on from CP106710.1 coordinate 139,670,666, forward strand.
ACTCGCAATAGATACATAGTTTAGGCTCTAGGATACGGCTCCCACCGATAATAATTTCAGCCAAACTAAAACTTGGTTAGCAACTATATTTGTTGTAACGCATGAAAAAAAACCTATTGATACGCACCGATTACTGCCACCGTCTCTTATCCGCACAAGAAGGCGTCGCGACGGGTGTGACCGATGGATTCACCGTGACCTGCGTTCTTTCCTTGCGAGTTGCGGACATGAATTTCACTATCACCGGTTTTACCTTCTCGGTAGTCTTGATGATAATCAAGAACAATACTCGATAAAATACAACCATTGCAAACAAGATAGAAAGATCAACCCACTTAGAGTATGCCGTTTCAAAATGCCAATTTTGCTTCAAAATTTCTTCACCAGTAATGGTTGGCGACCCTCCATTTCCAGCTTCGTCATTGGGAAAAGTCAAGCCTACAAACTCGTTCTTAAACAGTCCCTGATAGGCATATTTGTGGAACGAGATGTGGTAGAAGGGATATTTCAACAACGGCTTAGGAAGATCAGTGGGTAGTCGCAAGAATCCGCCGACCAAGATCATTATACCTTGAATTCCAGCACCTACTATGATTCCCATCAGGTAATTGGGTACCACACTTGCCACAATCATCATTAAACTCTCCACCAACATCATGCAAGCGAATATTATGATGACGAAGAACAAGAAATGTTGATATCCATGGTGAAGTCCTGGAAGGAAATATGTGATTGCGCCTGGAATAAGTGCGACCAGTGCCAAGAATGGCAGAGCAGATAACGTATTTCCGATGACAAAGGGAGTGACACCGTAGTGCCCATTTAGTCTTTCACGTTCGAATATCTTCATTTCCTCTACAAAAGAAGGGAATCCACCAATGGCCATGAAGGTTAGAAATGATGCCACAAACATCATCAATGAGCCTCTAGCCTGAAAAAAAAAAAAAAAAAAAAAAAAAAACCTTAAATATTATTGCCATATGATCACTTGCAGCGTTGAAATCAATCAATCACTATTATGTATTCATTTACGAACCTGGATTGATCCATAGCCCATCCCTATGTGGCTGAATACAGTGCCAATGACAATAGCTAATGAAATATAGATACCTAGACGCAACCAATAGTAGCCAAGGTCACGAGACATGTTAGTGAAAGATCTTCTGGTAAGGACATGGCATTGGGTGAAGAACCCAGACTGCCTTTTATTTTTCTCCAATGCTCCACCACCCTGACATGAAAATCCAACATCCAATATGTTTAATGCCTTTTGGATTATCTATTTTAGATTCTGTTCAGAGAAAAAAATAATGAGCCGTTATAAACCTGACCAACCTGTTTACAAATATGAGCAATCTCTTTCTGAACCATTTGGTATATATCTGAAGACTTATATGACTTCACCAGGATATCAATAACTTCCTGTGTGGGGATTCCATTAGCAAACCCTAGTTCAATATCCTGTTTAAAAGAACAAAACATCATACAGGATACTTGATGTACATTGGGAAATATTTGTAGACTAGTTACCAACCCATATTGGGCTCACGGTCTTGACCATCATACCTTGTCAAAATCCTTATTGATGGTTTTGAGGAAGTGATCAGATGGATTCTGGAGACTTGGGCAAGGGAATCCATTTAAAGCAAAAAACTACATATTTTAGAAAATAAGATAGGTTAGTTTGTTTTGGCAACTCTCTCTTTATATATATGTTATACTAGTGAAAAAGAACATACTTCATTTGCTGCAGAAGCAGGACCAAAATACACAGTTTTGCCTGCAGATAAAAGGTAAAGATTGGTGAATAGTTGAAACACTTCAGCGCTAGGCTGATGGATGGATGCAATGATTGTTCTTCCAATATTGTCTTTCTGATTCAGGCTTGCGATTCTGCTCATCACATAATATGAAGCCGCACTGTCAAGCCCACTAGTTGGTTCATCCAAGAACAAAAGCTTAGGGCGTGTTAATATTTCAATGCAAATACTAACTCTCCTCTTTTGGCCACCGCTTAGTCCTTTAGCACCCCACCCACCAATCCGAGTATCCATGGCGTCTTGCAAACCCATTTCTCTGATCGTCGTTTCGGCTCTCTCCTTCTTTTCTGAATTGGCCATTGTATCCGGTAACTGGAGCTGAGCTGAGTAGTAAACAGCTTCTCTTACAGTCAGTGTTGTAATCAATGCATCGTCTTGGGTTACATATGCCTGTGGTGTGATCCATGGTAGTTATTTAATTTGCATGCAATTAAAAAGGGAGCTTTATAATGAAATTCATTAGTATGGAATTTCTCCTTACAGATGTTCCATAAGCCAAGGCTTGTTTACGTCCATTGAAAAGAATATGTCCTGCTTGGCTTGTGTTGGGACCCTGTCTCCCTGCTAAGGTATCAAGAAGTGTGGATTTGCCACAACCCGAAGGACCCATTATGGCCAACAGCTCACCAGGGCGAGCATAACCAGTCAGGCCCTGAAGGATCGGTCTTCCACCAGCAACCGTGACCGACAAATAGTCCCAAGTCAAGAGAACACCATCCTCCATAAACCTGTTACTTCGGCATCCATTGTTACTCCCTGGCGTTGGATTAAGGTTTTCAACCTCGAAAGTAGCATGGGTTTGTGATCTACCCTGCACTGGTTCTGATTTACGAAAGGAAGCTGCCATAATTAAGAAAACAAAAAGAAACTGAGATCAAAAGAAGTTAGGACTGAGGTTAAATGTATATGCTATATTTATAGAGTCGTGCTTAAAGATTTTAGTTCTATTATTAACATAAAAATCCTATCACGTAAGTATACGTACAATTACGTATTTAAAATTTCTTCCAATTATTTATTATAATATTATCATTTTTCTTAGATTAGTATCGAGTTGATTTAATGACATCAATTCAATCAACCACATTATCAATATATACAAATAATGTAAGTAAAGCTATTCGTGTAATAACATTAAAAAGATAAAAATATTAAAATAAAACTTTGGTGTAAGTGGTAATTTTTTTTTATAAATGTTATTGATTAATGGTACTAGTTCTGGTTCAAATCTACACGTTTGCAGCTTTATTATTAGTTTTTTTTAAAAAAAATCTTAAGAAAAAGGTAAAAGTATCCTTGTAATAATATAATTTTTAAATTATGTAAGGATGTTTTAGTATTTTTATACACTAAATAATAGAATAGACTAAATAATGGTATAGATATACACAATTGATAGAGGTAACAAAGTGTGTATAATAAAATTTAAATGTAAAAATATATCAAAATAAAATTTTGGTTGAGTGGTAAATTGAAGGAAATTTGTTAATCAATAAATGGTTTGGTTTCAAATTCATCATATGCATATTTTTATTCTTTTTTAATAAAAAAGATTAAGATGCCCTTAAATAATATAATTTATTTTAAAAATTTTAGGGGTTGAAATTAAATTGTAATTTTTATAATAATAAAAATGTAATAAATTTTTATATATTTAGGGAGGTAAAGTGTAATTTTACCCTTATTAATTTAAAGTTTTAATATTTTTAAAGAGTCTAAATGAAAAAAAATTCATTTTAGGGGGCGGAGCCCTGCCAACCCCTAGCTTTATCTCTGGATAGAGGTAATAAAATGTGCATAATAAAATTTAAATGTAGAGATATATTTGTTAATCCAATTGGTAAAGGCCCAAACCTATCATATGCATAATTTTATTAGTATTTTTTAAAATAAAAAGAATTAAAATACAATTAAATAATATAATTTATTTTAAAGGAGATTAAAACGAGTTAAAAGACCCGACTGATTTTTTTATTCGAATATCAAAACATCCTTTCACCACTCGGAGGGATGTATGGACGAGGTTATCTTTGGCTACATTAATTATTCTTTAAATTATGAACATAAAAACTGAATTTTTCTAATGAGTTACAAGTCAAATTGTAAAGGTACTGGTTATAACTCATTCACCTGTCACATTGTGCATGCAAATAATAGGAGAAAATTAAAGAAGCAACTCGTGTTTCTCGTGCCCATGTTTTCCACGTGAGAGGGCAGGACTGGCTGAGAGTAACGCCTAGGGCTGAGGCAGGATAAACTGTTCATCATGTCCCCATGTATTGATTGCGCTCCAAACCTCCTGTGGTTCTTAATGTTTCATCAATCAATCTCAACCCACTCAATATCTATTTGAATTCCAAAACTTAGACTTAAAATTAGATTTGTATTATGTCTATTTCATTATAATTTAATTAATTGAGTTTAGTGTTATTAATTACGTAGTAACTCAGTTGTTGAAAATGCACTAAAACTGGTAAAAATGTTAGAAATAAAAATAAAAATAAAAATAAAAGCTAATTAGGTATTTTATTATTTAAAATTATTAAATTTTAAAATCATATAATAAGAGTGTTATACCCTCCCTGTCATACCATTTATCGGACCACTAACGTTTGAGATTAAAGGGTTAACTCAACCTCACACCCTCGTCAAGAGAATCACGAAAGCATTGTGTCACATACGATGAAATCACATGTTACGTAGGAAAGAGTTTTTTCAATATTATTTGATTAGACTAATTAAATTAAAAATCAATTTTTTTATCAGAATCAATATAAAACAGTTAAAAAATTGATTAAATCGAAATTTAAAAAAATATTTTTTTAATTTTAAAATGATTTCACTGATTCGGTCATTAATCATATTTAAAAAATATTAATTTTATTACTTGTCAGTGATTCACCTCTATGACCTAACTAGTTAGGTTAGGTAATATATGAAGAAAAATCATGACCTAAAGTTTAGGTAATATATGAAGAAAAATCAACCTTTGATTAGATGTATTAAAAGAAAATTTATTAAGCTTTTGATCCATAAAAAAAAAAGCTATCTAGCATTTTTTTTAATTTCTTTAAAAGGTTACTTAATTGTTTTAAATAACATTATTTTTAATATAATTTTATAAGTAAAATATTTATTTTTCACTCAAAGTGTGTATCTAATATATAAAGTTTACATCTTATTGCATACATAATCGACTAAATAGATCATATGTAAAAAAAAAAAAAAAGAAAGAAGAAGAACACACAGATTTTACGTGGAAACCCTTTCAGGAAAAACCACGGGCAGAGGAGAAGAAAATTCACTATGTCGAATTCGAATCAATTACAAGAGGAATAGACCATGTCTATTTATAGGCTTTTAAAGCCATATTCTAATAGGAGTAGTAAGATTGAAACTCCTTATTCTAATCAATATCAAATAGATGGAGTTTAATAAGGTTTAAAAACCTTATTCAAAATAAAATAAAAGAAGTGTAATTCTATAGGGATTCTTCTTTTATTTTATTTAAATAAGAATTTGGGTCACTTAATTCTAACAATCTCCACCTTGACACAAATTCTCAATAAACAAGTTCTTCATCGCGAACTTTCAACGAACAAGTTCTCCACCTCTTCCATAAAACCCCTTAAGGATTTAACTTCAACAATGAACACCAACCAAGTCTAAGCAATGCTTAAACTTAGTTATAGGAAGTGACTTAGTCATCATATCTGCAGGATTTTCATGAGTACTAATTTTGCTCACAACAATATCACCACGAGCAATAATATCACGAACAAAATGATACCGAACATCAATGTGTTTTGTTCTCTCATGAAACATTTGATCTTTTGTAAGGAAGATGGCACTGATCGTCACAAAATCTGTGCTAATTTGAAGGTCTTCATTGAGCTCACTAAAGAGTCCCTTCAACCAAATAGCTTCTTTTACAAGCCTCGATGTCGCCATGTACTCAACTTCAGTGGTAGACAAAGCGATCGTAGTTTGCAAAGTAGCTTTCCAACCGATTGCACAACCTCCGATTGTAAAGACATAACCCGGTGAGAGATCTTCTTCTATCAAAGTCTCCGCCAAAATCAGCATCAACATATCCAATGACTCCATCTCTAGTTCTTCCAAACCGTAAGTAAACATCGGTAGTACTCGTAAGTATCTTAAAATCCATCGAATCGCTTTCTAATGTTCTTTACTGGGATTCGCCATGTATCTCGCTAATCATTGACCGATCGCATATGATAAACCGGACGTGAACAAACCATAGCATACATGAGAGATCCCACTCGCACTAGAGTATGGAACATGTGACATGTACTCAATCTCATCATCCGATTGTGGAGACAAAGCCGATGAAAGTCCGAAATGGGTCGCTAAAGGAGTACTAATAGGCTTAGCACTCTGCATATTGAACTCGCAAAGAACTTTCTCAATGTACCCCTTTCTCGACTTAGGTACAATTTACTTTGCTTTTCTATCTCTCGAGAATCTCCATACCAAGTATCTTTTTCTTTGGTCCTAAATCTTTCATCTCAAATTCTTCACTTAGTTGGGCTTTGACCTTTCTTATCTCTCCTTTATCTTTTGTTTGCTATCAACATGTCATCAACATAAAAAGTAGATACACAAAAGCACCATCACTGCTTTTTCTTAAAGTAAACACATTTGTCAAAACTACTTCTTTTAAAATCATGAGAAGTCATAAAGGAATCAAACCTCTTGTACCACTGTCTTGGTGACTGTTTCAAACCGTAAAGAGACTTTTTTCAAGCAAGCAAACATAGTCCTCTTTTTCGAGGTCAGTAAAACCCTCTGGTTGTTGCATGTAAATATCTTCCTTAAGCTCTCCATGTAAAAATGCAGTTTTACATCTAAGCTCGCTCAAGCTCCAAATCTTGCATGGCCACAATACCAAGCAAAGCTCGAATCGAACTATGCTTCACAACTGGGAGAACACATCTGTAAAGTCCACTCCTGGAATTTGACTGTAACCCTTTGCAACAAGCCTTGCTTTATATCTAGGTTCTTCAACTCCTGGAGTTTCTTCTTTCTTTTTAAACACCCATTTACAATGAACAACCTTTTACCTTTAGGAAGTTTCACAAGATCCCATGTTTTGTTTTTGTGGAGTGATTCTATTTCTCTTGCATATAGAAAACATCCACTTTTCTCGAGTCTTCACACTAATCGCCTCGAGAATAATTTGTGGCTCTTGGTTTGCATCTATATCTTTAGCCACATTTAAAGCATAAGCAACTAGGTCACTCAAAGATACTTCTTTGGAGGTTTAATTTCTCTTCTAGTTCTATTTTTGGCGATAGAGTATTGTGGTGAAGAAGCAACTCTATTCTCAATTTTTGTACTGGACTTGAGGAGTTGACTCTGTATTAATCTGATGCTCCACCGCTTTTGATTTTCTTTATTGGAAGAGTCTTTAAGAGATAAGTTAGGTAGCATAGCAGGTTTCATCAAAAACAACATCTCTGCTAATCACAACTTTTCTATTTTCAGGACACCATAACTTATACCCTTTTACACCAGCTTTATAACCAAGAAAAACACATTTAATGGATCTTGGTTCCAATTTTCCATTATTAACATGAGCATACGCAGGACACCCAAAGATCTTTAAATCAGAATAATTAGCAGGATTACCAGACCATACCTCTTGTGGAGTCTTTTTCTCAATGGCAACAGATGGAGATCGGTTGATCAAAAAATATGCGAAGAGAGGTCGCTTTCTACCAAAACGACTTTGGTAAGTTGGCATTTGACAACATGCATCGAACCTTCTCCATAATCGCTCGTTCATTCGCTCGCAACGCCATTTTGTTGTGGAGTATGACGAATCGTCAAGTGTCTCACGATTCTTCCGACTTACGGTTTATTAAACTCATGAGAACAAAACTCTAAGCCATTGTGCATGCGGATGTATTTTATTTGTTTTTCGTCTGCTTTTTCAATCATAGTTTTCCAAGACTTAAATGAGGAAAACACATCACTTTTCTCGCTTTAGGAAGAATGCCCATACTTTTTCGGAAAAATCATCAATAAAAGTTAGCATATAATTAGCTCCACCTCTCGAAGGCACTCTTGATGGCCCCCACAGATCGAATGAATATACTCCAATGTTCCTTCGTGTTATGGATTCCTCTGGTGAATCGAACTCTCTTTGCTTCCCAAAAAACAAAGTGCTCACACAGAACTTCGTTTGCAAATTCCTTGCCCATCAAGAAGTCCTCTTTGCTCAATTCGCCATGCCATTCTCACTCATATGCCCTAAGCGCATATGCCAAAGTTTAGTAAATATCATCATCTGTCAAAGAAGAGGAAGCAATAAGTCTGCATCACCAATAACATGATAGAACCCCCGCAAAAACATATAACTTGGCAATTTTTTCTGCGCTCTTTCATCACAATGAGGGAACCTTTGGAAATCTTCAACATCCCACTTTCAATTTGTGTATTTGTACCCTTTTGAATCAAGAGTACTCAACGAAATTAAATTTCTCTTCAATTCGGAACATGCCGCACGTCACTAAGTGTTTCGACAACTCCATCAAACATCTTAACTTTAATTGTTCCAACACCTGCGATTTTACACGAAGCATTATTTCCCATCAAAACAACACCTTCAGACACCGTTTCGTAATTTGTAAACCAATCCCGATTGGGACTCATGTGGAAGGTGCGGCTGAATCAAGTATCCACTCCTTGCTCTTTTTAGAATTGTTGATGTGTTTACTAGAAGTTCACCATCACCGTAGTCTTCTACAATATCGCCTTCACGCAATTTTCTCGGTTGTTTTCCTTTGATTTGCGACCTCCCTTTTAATCTTGTTTCGTAGCTTGTAGCACTCGGGATTTAATGTGCCCTTTCTTCTTGCGCAGAAGTTACAAGTTTTACCTCTGTTTGAAGACTTTGATCTCCCTTAGATTTATCCGCGAGGATTTCGTTCTGTGTCCTTCCACGATCATCATCAAGATTCCGATCTTGTCTCCCACGAACAATGAGACCCTCTCCCGAGAGTCGGGATTTTAACCACAAGATGCTTCATCTTATCATACGAGGTTAAAAATCATAAACCTCATCAACCTGTGAGAGACTCATGCGCTATATAAAATCGTGTCTCTAAAGGTTGAATAAGACGGAGGCAACGAACAAAGCGTAATCAACCCTAGATCTTCCTTATCATAATTGAACCTCCATGGCCTCCAAGTTTGAGAGAATTTCTTTAAACATCAGTTAAGTGTTCGTGCACTGACGCACCTTCCTCCAAACGATGAGCATAAAGACGTTGCTTCATATGCAACTTGCTAGTTAAAGTTTTCGACATACATATTTGTTCTAGCCTCTTCCATAAATGTCATGGCGATCTTCTCCTTCATCACATCCTCGCAAAATTTCATTAGACAAATGCGAGATGTAATCGTGTTAGTGCCTTTCGATCCTTGCGCTTCTTATCTTCCTCCGTCAATGTCGAAGGCATCTTATCTACCCCTAACAGGCTTCCTCTAAATCCATCTGTGCAAGAAGCGCTTGCATCTTTATCTCGCCACAACGCTGAACGGTGTTGCGATCCAACAATGAATTTCATACTTCAAAGACGCCATTACCGTGATCGAGATGAAAAAAAAAAAACCCGAAGCTCGGATACCAATTTGTAAAAAAAAAAAAAAGAACACACAGATTTTACGTGGAAACCCTTTCAGGAAAAACCACGGGCAGAGGAGAAGAAATTTCACTATGTCGAATTCGAATCAATTACAAGAGGAATAGACCATGTCTATTTATAGGCTTATAAAACCATATTATAATAAGAGTAGTAAGATTGAAACTCCTTATTCTAATCAATATCAAATAGATGGAGTTTAATAAGGTTTAAAACCTTATTCAAAATAAAATAAAAGAAGTGTAATTCTATAGGGATTCTTCTTTTATTTTATTTAAATAAGAATTTGGGTCACTTAATTCTAACATCATATATACTGCTTTTTTAATTGGCTAAATAGGTCATTTTTTTTAATATTTAGGCAAATAGGTTAATTTTAGAGAGTGTGTGAAAGCGCGTCCAGTTGAGCACATTTTCTGTACAATTGGTAGGAAAGCTCGTCCAGCTGAGTGCACTTTCTTGATATGTCAGCAGAAAGCTCAATCAACTGGACGCGTTTTCACACACTCTCTCTAAAATTGGCCTATTTCCTTAAATATTGAAAAAATGAGCTATTTGACCAATTAAAAAAATTTGACATATATTACCAATTTAGCTGACATATTTTAGTAATTAATTATATCATATTATGACAAATAAATAATGAAAAAAATTCCTGAACTAATTTTTTTTATTAAAAATAACTACAAGAAAATGAAGTTATTTAAACTATAATAAAATTAAATGATGTCAATTCATTAAAAAAAGAATATAAAATTACAAATAATTCTATATTTATTAAACTGACAACATATATTTTATGGAATTCACTACAGCAAAACAAGTTTTTAGTGGCGTTTTTTTGGGCATATAAGCGCCACTAAAACAATTTGTGGCGTTTATGTGGAGAAATGCCGCTATAGAACATGATCTTTAGCGGCGCTTTTCCCACAAATGCCGCTATAGAACATGACCTTTAGTGTTGCTTTCCCCACAAACGCCGCTAAATAACATCACCTTTAACGGCGCTTTTCCCAAAAACAGCGCTAAAGAACATGACATTTTCATGAAAAATAAAAAAAAAATTAAAATATTATAAAAACACCACAAATCCATTCCCATCCCTTTACCTGCTTAAGCAAATCCTTTAGATATGTTGTTATCAGTACATACATCACTCCATTCTTTGGTTAGAGAATGCAGCAGAAGTGGGATTCCACCAATTTAGAAATGTATAATTTAATTTGAAGACTTATTAAAATGGAAATTCATGAACAAGAAGATCAATGTTTTTCACTATATCTCATGTTGCAAGTCAAATTGCCTTTGATTACATAAGATTCCTTTGAAATTTAAAAAAAAAAAAAATCAAACTAGTTCATATCAACTTGCTCAAGTTGTATGTATGAATTGCAAGATCAACACCTTATTTGAACTTACAATTCCAGGAAAGCATAAAATGTAGTTCCATGAGCATGCATTTAAAGTGGCTGAAAAAATTTACTGATTACAGTGACAGCCTAAACTCCAAATCTAGCTCTTGTGTGTCGCTTGATTCTGAATTCTGACTGCTCGATCCCAATGAGTTGCTGTGATGATTCTTGCTCCTTGAATGTGAATCCTATAAGAATGTAAGGAACTAAAACAAGTTAAAATTTAAAACACAATCATCACATGGCACATAAACTAAAAAAAGGAAGGGACTTGTTTGTAACAACCTCAACATGTAGGTTTAGAAGTTCTGGTCATGTTTGGTTATGCAAAATGTTGGGTGTCTAAGAAGCCACTGCTTGGCTGGGAATCACCATATCTGATGTTTGCTTTTTGATCATATTTTCCAACCCCCATCTGTAATAATATATAATTGTAGTACTTGGTTTTATTAATATATAATTGTAGTACTTGGTTTTATTAATATAGTTATTGATGCATAAAGAAATGGGGGAGGTGATAATGGAAAGTAGCAACGACCTAATGTATTTAGGGTTAACTGAAAATTATCAGAAACTACAATTTTTTTTATTTTTGAATGAAAATTAAAAAAAAAAAAAAGATTTGATGGTGTACTGTATAGAGAGAAGAAAAAGGGTGAGGTGGTTCACTTACCATCATGTTGGGGTACTGGAAACTATAAGAAGGCGAGGAAGTTGATGAATAAGAAAAAGATGATGAGGCCATAGATGAATAAGCTCTCATGTTATCTTCCTGCATGTACAGCCATCATCAAATTCCACCCACAAACTCAATTATGATAAAACTTCAATTCATTCAATGATTGAAACCTGCAGGCAAAAAGAAGAAAAAGTGAAAATACCTGGTTGAAATCAGCAGGGTAAGTTTCCAGCTTTCAAACTTTATAAATTTCAGCATTTGAACTTAACACCCCAATTTTAGCAACTAAACAATTCAATTTTCAGTACTTAAACTTCAATTTACAACATTTAAACACTTCAATTTACAACACTTTATCACTTCAATTTACAACATTCAAACACTTCAATTTGCAGCACTTTAACACTTCAATTTACAACATTTAAACACTTCAATTTGCAGCACTTTAACATCTCAATTAACAACATTTATACACCTCAATTACAGCGATAAAACATATCAATTTCCAAGAACTAAACACTTCAATTTGCAGCACTTAAACACTTCAATTTACAGATCCCACCATCAATAAGGTAGCATCAGGATACAGATCCACCACCTTTTAGCACCATTTGCAAAACTATCATAAGTTTATATGCTCATAGCCACAAACATATAATAGAACCTATAAAGCTAAAATATTAGAGACTGACCTTCTTTCCCTTTTCCAAAATTTCTCTTATGGGACAGGGTAGTGCTGCCTCTTTGCTTGTCGTTGAACAGTTTTACTAGCAAATTTTTGCTCCGTCTGTGGAAACCTAATCTTTTTCATAACATCAGTCTTCCCCTTAGAACTTGCTCCTATGGGCTGCACAATAATTCAACAAAGAGATTGTTAAATTCATAGGATAGAAATTTTTAAAACACAATATTTGACAACATGCAATACTAAATAACATCATTTCTAGCAATAAAATAATTTAAATTGCATACCCCACACCCATTATCAGTTATGCTCATAGAACAACCTGAATGTAAAATAACATCTATTTGTCTTGCAAAACCTGCTTGAGCCTCATCAATAGCATTATCCAATATCTCGTATACCTAATAAAAAGAAATTACCAAATGGTGCAAACTGACACGTCTAATGATAAAAGAATGTACAACGGGTCTTAATATACGATACAAAGTAGGAAATGAACGAGGGAAGGTAATTCTTACAATACGATCCAAGAAAAAAGAAGAGATTTCAGGTGTCAAACACATTACAATACAATCCAACAGAGATACAGAGGGCTGCCGATTTGGGGAAATTGGGGGAAAAAATAAAGGGAATCGGGGTAGGGGAGAAATGCTTTGGGAAAAATAAAATGGGGAAAAAAGAAGAGATTTCAGGTGGATTTCTGGGGGTAGGGGGCAATCGATTTTGGGAAAAATAAGGGGAAAAAAAAGAGAAGAGATTTCATTTGAAATTTTGGATAAAAAAATATAATTACAAAATGATGCCGTTCTGCAAAAAACATATTCGTGGCGTTTGGAAAGAAAACGCCACTATTGCTCGACTTTTAGCCGCGTTTGGACCAAAAACGCCACTATTGCTCAAAATTTTTGCAGCGTTTGCAACAAAAACGCCACTATTGCTTACCTTTTGCGGCGTTTATGAAACGCCGCTAACGCACGACTTTTTTACAATTTTTATATTGAATTATTGTATCTTTCATATAAATTTTAAATAAATAATTTTGAAATTTTAAGTAATATTTAAAAAAATTAGATAAAATTATAATTTTTATATAATTTTTTATGTAAGAAAACAAAAAACAAAAACAAAAAATTCCAAAATATGGAAAAATAAAAAGCTTTAATTTTTTTTTCTTTTGTAATTATATATTCTTTCAATATTTTAGGAAATTAAATTATATTTTTCAATTTACTAGTTAAATAATAAATAGAAGATGACGAAAGAGTGCATGAGTTGTCGAAAAGAATACATGATGGCCATTTGGATGATGGGTGAGAATACAGGCAACAAAACAATCATGTTTTGTTTAAAATAAAATGATTTTCTGTGGGGGTTTTTATCAAGACCCTTAAATGCTAAACGTTAAACCCTAAACTATAAATACTAAACCCTAAACACTAAACTCAAAACCCAAAACCTTAAACTGTAAACCCAAAACCCTAAACTATAAAACCATAAAGCCTAAACCTTAAATTTTAAACCCTAAACTCTAAACATAGACCCTAAACGCTGCTATTGCCTACCTTTTGTGGCGTTTTTCTCATAAACGCCACTAATATTGCTTGACTTTTTTAATGACATATGAGCAATATTGAATTATTGTATCTTTTATATCAATTTTAAATAAATAATTTTTGAAAATTTCAGTAATATTTAAAAGAATTACATAAAATTTGAAATTTTTATATATTTTTTATGTAAGAAAACAAAAACAAAAACAAAAAATTTCAAAATATGAAAATAACAACAAAAAAGCTTTAAATTTTCTCTTCTGTAATTATATATTCTTTCAATATTTTAGGAAATTTAAATAACTTTTTGAATTTACTAATTAATTTTGTTTCTCCAGAGATGCATAGGTTAGCAATTTTTTAAATTTTAATATATATAAAGTTTATCTATTATCTCTTAAATAATTTAAACTATAATGATAATTTAAATATATTAAAATTAATATTATCTTTTACAATTATATAAGAAATTATTTAATATATAAATTATAAAAAAATCAGTCATATACCAAAAAAATTTTAAAATTATTTTAAATAATAGTATTTTAATTTTTTTTATTTTTAACATATATTTTTCTATGTTTTTATTTTCAAATTTTTTCTACGTGTCATTAATTTTTCTGAAGATTTTAAATATTAAATTAAAAATAAATTGTATTTTAATTAATATAAAGAAACTAGTTAAATAATAAATAGAAAAGGATGAAAGAGTGCATGCATGGGTGAGAACACAGGGAGCAAAACGGCACCGTTTTGTTTAAAATATAATGATTTTTTGCAACAAAAGTGCCGCTAATGATTGACCTTTTACGGCATTTTTCTCACAAACGCCGCTACTGTCAGACCTTTTGTGGCGTTTATTGATTAGCGCCACTAATGTTTAACTTTTGCGGTATTTTTGGTCCAAACGCCACTAAAAGAGCCGCTAAAAGCTTAATTTCCTGTAGTGATTCATACATTAATATTAGTGCTTTTCACATGTTTTTAATTGTTCTTGAAATTTTTTTTTTGAAATTTCAATTATTATTATAATCTAAACAAATAAATACATAAAATACAAATTCATGGAAAAGAAAAGTGTAATAAAAGGCAAGGTGATAAATCTAATTAAGATATGACATTTGTAAGGGAGGCTATACCATGTTTTCTTGTCGTACATTATACGCAGCAACATGTAACATTTAAAGGGCATTATACCCAAAAATACCCTTTTTTATGTTATTTACGAAAATGGACCGACTTTTTAATTATTTACCGGAAAGGGCCAAATTCCCCGAAAACGCGCCCATGTCAGCGTGATGTCAGGGGCCATGTCAGTAAAACGCGTCCTTGGGGGAGTGTTTTGCTCGTTTTTGCGTTAGGGTTTTCAGCTTGGTTTAGGATTAGGGTTAGGGTTTTTAAGGAAAAAACTAATGAAATTAAGGTTTAGGGTTAATTAGTTAAATTAGGGTTTAGGGTTTTAAGGTTAATTAATTAAATTATGTTTAGGGTTTTTTAAAATAATTTTGTGTTTAGGGTTTTGGAAAAAATATATTAGCAATATAAAAAAATTTTGTTTTTTTCTACAGTAGTATCTGAAAAAATAATTTTGAGAAGACATTTCTGAACAAATAGTGTCCAAAACGCTTCAAGCCGGATGCACTGTTAGCAAGATTACTGAAAAAAGCTCCCACGTGGATGTTCTTTTTCTACAGTAGTATCTGAAAAAATAATTTTGAGAAGACGTTTCTGAACAAATAGTGTCCAAAACGCTTCAAGTAGGATGCGCTGTCAGTAAGATTACTGGAAAAAAGCTCCCACGTGGACGCTCTTTTTCTAAAGTAGTTCCTATTTGGCCTTAGACTATAAATGAGCCAAATTTCATTCTCAGGTTACATAAGTTACAACAAGAGAAATTAAGGCAAAAGTAGAACAGAAACTAAAGATGAGTGAATGTATTAGCGTTGTTATTTACTATGATGGTGAGGTCCGTGACACCAAGAACGGCGTTATTTTTTTATCGGATAATACAACGCTACTGGTTTTTAACCAGAACATAGATTTGACAGAACTTCGTAAAAGAATTAGGCGTAAAATCATCGGAACGACCCCAATGAAAGTTTTGTCTATTAGGTATAAATTTTGTGCTTCGGCTGATCACGTAAGATATGACTCATTCGACATCAAAGGTCTTCGTAGCTTCGAGGTAATGATGCAGACGCATCTTGCTAGTGGATCACCCTATCTTGAGGTATATGTACAATTTTCATCGCCAAATGATACATTTGCGACTTCAACATCTACTGTTGTTCGAGAGGAATACACGACCCTTAGCCGACACTCTGTTAGTGGGAAGCAGAATACAGAAGCGCCTGTGTTTGGTGGCAGTATGAAAAACACAACCCCTGTACGACACTCAGTTAGTGGATGGGACTTGCATATCGGTGGGTCGATATTCAATGCTAGAAATATGTATTGGGGAACGACATCAACTTCTAGTAGTTGGCAATCCACATATGATTGGGGATGTTATGAAACTTGTTTAAGAAATGATGATGTACTCCCTACGACGTCCACCGGCTAGAGGACCTCATTCATTGCAGATGATGATGGGTTAGATGATGAGTCTGATGTGGATCCACCTCGAGAGCCCGACCCTGGTGGTGCAGAAGTTGCATTATTTTCTGAATCAGAGCCTGTTCCAACCATACCTGAAGATGTTGAAGGGGGTTCAGATGAAGAAGAAGAAGAAGATCCGCGATTCAGGGCGTACTCACCTCCAGCCCACATGCATAATGTCGATCTATCTCAAGATAATGCATTGGATTTTCTAGATCTACCACACAGAAGGCGTGACCGTGCAAGTTCATCATTGGATTAGGGTGAATTGGAAGTTGGTAAGGAGTTTTCCAATAAGGATAGTTTTCTTGGTGCATTAAAACAACATAGCATCATGAACGAAGTTAAGTACAACGTGGTTAAATCCAAACCTGATAAGTATAAGGCCAAGTGTGCAATGCAAGACGGTACATGTTCATGGAAAATCATGGCCTCGTTGAGGAAAATAAAAGGCTTGTAGGAGATAAAAAATTACAAAAGTCCACATACATGTGTTGCAAGTACAGTATCACTAGGTGTTTAGGGTTTTTGAATAATACTGTTATTACATAATGTTACTTTATTTAACGTACTTTATTGACAAGTGTTTCACAAGATCATCCCAAGATGGATTCAGATATGTTAGCTAGCTTAATACTACCGACAGTGAAGGCGGATCCCAGGACTTTAGTGCCGGTCTTAATTGCCAATATTCGTAGCCAATTGAGGTACATGCTCTCTTACCACAAGGCTTGGATAGCTAAGCAGAAGGCGTTGGAAAAGCTGCATGGTCAGTGGGACACTTCATATAATGAAGTGTGGCAGTGGTGTCAGGTGCTGGAGAGATATGTCTCAGGCTGCATAACAGACCTTGAAACGACACTTGCGTACTACAATGATCGATTGCTCCGTGGATGCCAAGTGTTCAAGTGTTTATTTTAGAGCTTTAAGCAATGCCGAGATGCATTTCTATATTGCAAGCCATTGGTACAAATTGACGATACCTTTATGTATGGTAGATACACCCATCGGCTATTGCTAGCTGTGGCACATGATAGCAGTGAGAGAACCCTTCCAATTGCATTTGCAATAACATCGGAGGAGTTAGCTGATGACTGAGATTTTTTTCTTTATAGGTTAAGGAGGCATGTATGCCCCCAACCTGATATCCGCGTTAGCTTGGATCAGGGCCCTGAAATACTAGCTGTAGTCGAGCGACAGGGAAGCCTATGGCATCGCACACACCATTAGTATTGCCTAAGGCATATTGCGTCCAACTACTACGTGCAACATCGATCTATAAGTGAACGATGGCAAGTGACCAACATGGGTATGTAATCTCTATTAATATAATTTCGTTTGTAATATTCAATTTATTCTTAATGGAAGAGTGATATGTAATATTTACTATCAATTTATATTGGTAGGGTATGATATAAGTAAGGACTATTTTCATGAGATGTTGGTGGTTTTGCATTCAGTTAACGAAGAAGGTGCAAACTACCTCTGTAACATACATTTCGAGTAATGGACACAAGCATACGACGGCGGCCTACGATATGGTCATATGACCTCAAACCTAGCTGAATGCATAAATTTTGTTCGAAAAAGAACGCGTCATTTGCCGATAACATCGGTTGCACGAGAGATATATATTCGTTTAGCTGCACTATTTCCAAAGCGAGTAGTGAGTTATAAAGGTTAAAAGCAGGGAGGCCATGTATGATGCGTGAAGGTATTGCAAGAAATTAACAAGGCGAAGGCACGGGCCAACACCATGTACACAGTGTGTCACGATCGCGACAACCTATGGTTTCGTGTGACGGAGTTTGATAGACCGAACCAAGGTATTATTGGCGGGCAATATCGTGTATACTTGACAAATAGGACCTGCGACTGTGGGATGTTTGACGCTGTTCGTTATCCATGCGCTCATGTAATTGCAGCTTGTCAGAATCTCCGTCTGGATCCCATGAGCTATGTCGGCAAAGTGTACAAAATAGAATACATGTACAACATGTGGAGACACGTATTTCCACTAGTCCCAGATGAAAGTAAGTGGTCGTCTGTATCGCTTGCTCCTTTTAAGCTGTTACCTGATAGAGAATTGCGTCGCAAACCAAAGGGTCGACCTTGCTAAACTAGAATACATAACAATATGGATATCCGAGAAACTGCCAACCAACAGAAGTTGTACGGATTGTGTAGGAACCCCGGCCATATAACTCGATCATGTCCAAATCGGAATAGCTAATAGTTGTTGTAATAAAATTGTGTTGTATTATTTATATTTTATTAAAAATATAAAAAATATTAAAAATATTGCCCTATTCAAAAGAATTTTTATTTTATTAAAAATATAAAAAGAAAATTACAATTAAAATATTAAAAACAACTTTTATTTTATTAAATGAAACAATGCAAAAAGGTTTGTACAAATATATTAACAAAAATCAATGTTGGTCCTCGTCGGAATCAATGCCACATGGGGGTAGTCGACGGTTACACGTTGGATTCCTCCTTGGTTCAGCTTCCGGCGGGGTTTGTGGTTGCTCCAGCGATGATTGTGGTTCCTCCGGCAGGGGATCTGGTTGTGGGTGTTGGGAAGATGACCCACCTTGATAGAATAATGACTGTGGAGGTATTTGCATCACCCATAGTGGAGGTGTTTGAATCTAATAAGGCGATGGAGATTGGTAAAAAGAAAAGCTCCCCGACAGTGACTCGTGTGATCCCTCAAGCAATGGCAGCCTATAGATCGGCAGTTGGCTCGAAGTAATCGAGAACGAAGATGAACCGAGCCATGCATTCCAACCTGCTAAAGGACTGGGAAAAGAAAACATATAAGGGTTAGGATACATATAAGGGCTAGGATATGCACCTGGCATAATCTGAAAAGGCTATGATATGGGTGTCATTGGTTGAAGTGGTGGGCCCGGTGACTATGTGGGCGCTATTCATGGGCCGGTGATTGTGTCGACGCTGTTGATAGGCTCAGTGGTTGTGTCGACGCTGTTGATGGGCTCGTCCCATTATCCATTTCCCTTGGATTTAAAGGGCCCTGTCGTTCCCTTTGTACACGAATTTGCTGTCACCTCTCCTCTTCCGAAAATAAATATAGCTTGCCGTGGATCCTAAACCATGGCTTGTATTTCAGCACACACGCTAACTCAGGAACGATGATTGGTTCCCAAATAGGTATATAATCATACCAATTTTCCCACATTTCGGTATATGTTGACCAAAATCTCGGCCAATTAGTATGTAATTACCGTAAGTCGACTTTGTGCTCATCATCGAGCACCTTAGGTGCCACGGGAATCGGTTATTAGAATCCAAATTGTCGCAATACTCTATTTGACTGGTGCATCTCCACAGTGGCATAGTTGACCAATAGGACCTTTATATGCCAAATGTTCGAATTTTGAAAGAATTCATCCGGAATTACTGCCCGAATTGCCAGATCCTCGTATGGTGTCCATTGAAACTATATGAACATGATAAAAATATTAGTTACATACATAATACTAAATACTAAATACAAAACGACAATTTTATTATGTATATATATTTTATATAATACTTGTGCTTCTGACCGTTGGTCTAATAGAAGCCTTATATCTTCAAGAGAGGTAGGTATTCTAACATAACTCGCTGAATGGTTCCACTTAATTAAATAAATTTTTAGCATACAATTATATTTTAAATCTACGTAATAATTGTAAAATCTAATATAAAATTTACCTCGTTATGAATGGGAATGTATATAGGTGGTCCACTCGAGGACGTAAAAATGGAAAACGAAACCGTGCCCATGATTACAGTAGTGATAGGCAACCTTCGATTTTGGCTTTATTCGGTCGCGTCGCCCCGCACATCTCCTGGTACAATTTTGCTAACACGACACAACCCCAACTAAATTCACCAGCTGCTCTAAAATCAACGAGTTTCAGCATCCATCCCTGATGGACGAGGTTTCGTGACAAGTCCGGCATCAGATAACCTCTAATCATCTCAAGAATGTATGCCCGAGCATATCGTATTCTTTCTAGTTCAATCGAATCATTATTCGGCTCTGGGAATGTGTCTCATAACCAGCCCATCTTGATCTGACCTCTGTTAATATTATCCGGAATAGCACCCAAAAGCTCGTAGCATACGGCTCCCTAATCAGTAGATTGGGCGAACCCGGTGACTACATACCCATCCACTGGTAATCTCAATTGCAAGTGCACGTCTTCCAGAGTGATAGTACACTCTCTGCATGGAAGATGGAAAGTGTGCGTCTCGGGTCTCAACCTCTCTATTAACATACTGATTAGTTTTAGGTTCGACTCGCACCCCCCGGCCTATCGTGATCACGTGCCAAAAACACGCTTCTCGCAGGTAATTCTCTATCAACAGCGATGGCGGACCAGGCATATTACGAATATAACATTACAACACCCGATCTACAGACTGTTATAAAAAATTATAAAATAAAAATTAATT
The DNA here is from genome assembly GCA_025503065.1 of Gossypium bickii. NCBI lineage: Eukaryota > Viridiplantae > Streptophyta > Magnoliopsida > Malvales > Malvaceae > Gossypium > Gossypium bickii. The sequence continues at coordinate 139,691,550 of CP106710.1, forward strand.
AAAATTGCATAAATAAAAAAATATTATTGAAAAATTAAAATTATCACTTACCATTTTCATTTGATCGACGGAGATGTGTTTATTATCGAGACGAATTAATTCTCCTGCCATTGCTAACACGATCGAATATTTTTTAATTTAAAAAAAAAACTAATTCAAGAAAATTTAAAATAGAGCTTTTTTGCAAAAAGTAAAGGACTTTTATGAAATTTAAGAGGACTTTTGTGTGAAAAAATGAAAGGGGGCCTTTTATAGTTTTTTTATTTTTTTTTACCGTTGGAGCCCAAAAGGTAAAAATATAGCCATTAGGGGTTTAAAAAACGGGCAAAACGCGTCCCTAAGGGAGCGTTTTATCTACATCAGCACAAAGCGCGCCCTCAATGAAGCTCTTTGTGCTGACGAGGACAAAACGCTCCCCCAGGGACGAGTTTTGTTGACACGGCCCCTGACATCACGCTGACGTGGACGCGTTTTCAGGGTATTCAGCCCTTTCCAAAAAATAATTAAAAAGTTGGTCCATTTTCATAAATAACGTTAAAAAGGGTGTTTTGGGTAAAATGGCCACATTTAAAGCCTAAAATATTTTAGGTGAATATATTAAATGTTACCTACTTTTGTATAAAAGTTCAATGTGGTACTTGTAAATTTTTGTTCTAGTCTATAATAATACGTAAGTTTAACACCATTAAGTTAAAAAATTTCAGCCAACCGGTAGTTAACATGTGTTTTTTTAAAGTCACGTTTTCTTAAATGGGTTAATTTTAATATATTTCCTATCAGAGGCAGATTTAGGGGGGCTGGCAGGGCCCCGACTCCCCTAAAATGAAGATGGAAAGCGTGCGTCTCGGGTCTCCACCTATCTATTAACGCACTGATTAGTTTCGGGTCCAACTTGCACCCCCGGCCTATCGTGACCACGTGCCAAAAACACGCTTCCCGCAGGTAATTCTCTATCAACGGCGATGGCGGACCAGACATATTACGAATATAACATTGCAACACCCGATCTACGGACTGTTATAAAAAATTATAAAATAAAAATTAATTAAAATTGCATAAATAAAAAAATATTATTGAAAAACTAAAACTATCACTTACCATTTTCATTTGATCGATGGAGATGTGTTTATTATCGAGACGAATTAATTCTCCTGTCATTGCTAACAAGATCGAATATTTTTTAATTTAATAAAAAACTAATTCAAAAAAATTTAAAAAACATAGCTTTTTTGCAAAAACTAGAGGACTTTTGTGAAATTTGATAGAAATTTGAGAGGACTTTTGTGTGAAAAAATGAAACGGGGCCTTTTATAGTTTTTTTTTTTTGACCGCTGGAGCCCAAAAGGTATAAAAAAAAATAGGCATTGGGGATTTTAAAAATGGGCAAAACGCGTCCCTAATGGAGCGTTTTGTCTACGTCAGCACAAAGCGCGCCCTCAAGGTAGCTCTTTGTGCTGACGAGGACAAAACGCTCCCCCAGGGACGCGTTTTGTTGACACGGCCCCTAACATCGCGCTGATGTGGACGCGTTTTCGGGGAATTCGGCCCTTTCCGGAAAATAATTAAAAAGTTGGTCAATTTTCGTAAATAACGTTAAAAAGGGTATTTTTGGGTAAAATCACCACATTTAAAGCCTAAAATATTTTAGTTGAATATATTAAATGTTACCTAACTTTAGTATAAAAGTTCAATGTGGTACTTGTAAATTTTTATTCTAATCTAAAATAATACGTAAATTTAACACCATTAAGTTAAAAATTTTCAGCTAACCGGTAGTTAACATATGTTTTTCTAAAGTCACGTTTTCTTAAATGGGTTAATTTTAATATATTTCCTATCGGAGGCAGATTTAGGGGGGCTGGCAGGGCCCCGACTCCCCTAAAATGAAGATGGAAAGTGTGCGTCTCGGGTCTCCACCTCTCTATTAACGCACTGATTAGTTTCGGGTCTAACTTGCACCCCCCGCCTATCGTGGCCACGTGGCAAAAACACACTTCCCGCAGGTAATTCTCTATCAACAGCGATGGCGGACTAGGCATATTACGAATATTACATTGCAACACCCGGTCTACAGACTGTTATAAAAATTATAAAATAAAAATTAATTAAAATTACATAAATAAAAAATATTATTGAAAAATTAAAATTATCACTTACCATTTTCATTTGATCGACGAAGATGCATTTATTATCATGACGGATTAATTCTCCTGACATTGCTAACATGATCGAATATTTTTTAATTTAAAAAAACTAATTCAAAAAAATTTAAAACAGAGCTTTTTTGTAAAAAGTAAATGACTTTTGTGAAATTTGAGAGGACTTTTATGTGAAAAAATGAAAGGGGGCCTTTTATAATTTTTTTTTTTTTTTACCGTTGGAGCCCAAAAGGTAAAAAAAAAGGCCGTTGGAGGTTTAAAAAAGGGCAAAACGCGTCCCTGGGGGAGCATTTTGTCTACGTCAGCACAAAGCGCTCCCTCAAGGAAGCTCTTTGTGCTGACGAGAACAAAATGCTACCCAGGGACGCGTTTTGTTGACACGGCCCCTGACATCGTGCTGACGTGGACACATTTTCGGGGAATTCGGCCCTTTTCTGAAAATAATTAAAAAGTTGGTTCATTTCCATAAATAACGTTAAAAAGGGTTTTTTGGGTAAAATGGCCACATTTAAAGCCTAAAAATTTTAGGTGAATATATTAAATGTTACCTAACTTTTGTATAAAAGTTCAATGTGGTAAATGTAAATTTTTGTTCTAGTCTAAAATAATACGTAAGTTTAACACCATTAAGTTAAAAACTTTCGGCCAACCGGTAGTTAACATGTGTTTTTCTAAAGTCACGTTTTCTTAAATGGGTTAATTTTAATATATTTCCTATCGGAGGCAGATTTAGGGGGCTGGTAGGGCCCCGACTCCCCTAAAACGATGATGGAAAATGTGCGTCTCGGGTCTACACCTCTCTATTAACGAACTGATTAGTTTCGGGTCCAACTTGCACCCCCGGCCTATCGTGACCACGTGCCAAAAACACGCTTCCCGCAGGTAATTCTCTATCAATGGCGATGGCGGACTAGGCATATTACGAATATAACATTGCAACACCCGGTCTACAGACTGTTATAAAAAATTATAAAATAAAAATTAATTAAAATTACATAAATAAAAAATATTATTGAAAAATTAAAATTATCACTTACCATTTTCATTTGATCGACGGAGATGTGTTTATTATCAAGACGGATTAATTCTCCTGCCATTGTTAACACGATCGAATATTTTTTAATTTAAAAAAAACTAATTCAAAAAAATTTAAAACAGAGCTTTCTTGTAAAAAGTAAAGGACTTTTGTGAAATTTGAGAGGACTTTTGTGTGAAAAAATGAAAGGGGGCCTTTTATAGTATTTTTTTTTTACCGTTGGAGCCCAAAAGCTAAAAAAAAAATAGCCGTTGGAGGTTTAAAAAAGGGCAAAACGCGTCCCTGAGGGAGCGTTTTGTCTACGTCAGCACAAAGCGCGCCCTCAAGGAAGCTCTTTGTGTTGACGAGGACAAAATGCTCCCCCAGGGACGCGTTTTGTTGACACGGCCCTTGAATCGCGCTGACGTGGACACATTTTCGGGGAATTTGGCCCTTTTTTGAAAATAATTAAAAAGTTGGTTCATTTCCGTAAATAACGTTAAAATGGGTTTTTTGGGTAAAATGGCCACATTTAAAGCCTAAAAATATTAGGTGAATATATTAAATGTTACCTAACTTTTGTATAAAAGTTCAATGTCGTAAATGTAAATTTTTGTTCTAGTCTAAAATAATACGTAAGTTTAACACCATTAAGTTAAAAATTTTCAGCCAACCGGTAGTTAACATGTGTTTTTCTAAAGTCACGTTTTCTTAAATGGGTTAATTTTAATATATTTCCTATCGGAGGCAGATTTAGGGGGCTAGCAGGGCCCCGACTCCCCTAAAACGATGATGGAAAGTGTGCGTCTCGGGTCTACACCTCTCTATTAACGAACTGATTAGTTTCGGGTCCAACTTGCACCTCCCGGCCTATCGTGACCACATGCCAAAAACGCACTTCCCGCAGTTAATTCTCTATCAATGGCGATGGCGGACCAGACATATTACGAATGTAACATTGCAACACTCGATCTACAGGCAGTTATAAAAAATTATAAAATAAAAATTAATTAAAATTGCATAAATAAAAAAATATTATTGAAAAATTAAAATTATCACTTACCATTTTCATTTGATCGACGGAGATGTGTTTATTATCGAGACGAATTAATTCTCCTGCCATTGCTAACACGATCAAATATTTTTTAATTTTAAAAGAACTAATTCACAAAAATTTAAAACAGAGCTTTTTTTGCAAAAAGTAAAGGACTTTTGTGAAATTTGAGAGGACTTTTGTGTAAAAAATGAAAGGGGGCCTTTTATATATATATATTTACCGTTGGAGTCCAAAAGGTAAAAAAAAATAGCCGTTGGAGGTTTAAAAAACGGACAAAATGCGTCCCTGAGGGAGCGTTTTGTCTACGTCAGCACAAAGCGCGCCCTCAAGGAAGCTCTTTGTGCTGACGAGGACAAAACGCTCCCCCAGGGACGCGTTTTGTTGACACGGCCCCTGACATCGCGCTAACGTGGATGCGTTTTCGGGGAATTCGGCCCTTTTCGGAAAATAATTAAAAAGTTGGTCCATTTCCGTAAATAACATTAAAAAGGGTATTTTTGGGTAAAATGGCCACATTTAAAGCCTAAAATATTTTAGGTGAATATATTAAATGTTACCTAACTTTTGTATAAAAGTTCAATGTGGTACTTGTAAATTTTTGTTCTAGTCTAAAATAATACGTAAGTTTAACACCATTAAGTTAAAAATTTTCAGCCAACCGGTAGTTAACATGTGTTTTTCTAAAGTCACGTTTTCTTAAATGGGTTAATTTTAATATATTTCCTATCGGAGGCAGATTTAGGGGGGCTGGCAGGGCCCCGGCTCCCCAAAAATGAAAATATTTTCATTTAGTCCCTTTAAATTTTTAAAAAATTTAAATTGGTAAAGGTAAAATTACACTTTGGCCCCCTAAAAATGATAAAAAATTAATTTAATCCTTTAAAAATTATAAAGATATAGACAATTTAATTTCAACCCCCTAAATTTTTTCTTGGCTTCGCCCCTATTTCGTATTAATTTCATTTATATAATATAATATTAGATTATGACATATTCACGATGTGAGTAAAAATAATTATGTAATAAAATTTATGAAAAGCTAAAATGAAAATAAAATGTGATTTTAGTTGAAACGGTAAAGTTGAATTTATAAACGCAATTAGGTCTCCGATTCAAATTCCATCATCTATATGTATTTTTCTATATAAAATGTTTAGAACTACCTATAGCTCCTTCCCAACTCATAAATAGGAGGATAATATGCTTCAGCATACTTAAACTTACGTCCTCCTATATTGGCAACAATGCGATCTAAGGCTCAATCAGCGTCAGTGTTTGTTTTTTAAATTGAAAGGGATGGTTTTTTTTTTTTTTTTTTGTTTATTAAAAATCAAAAGTGAGATTTTATTGATTTTGAACTTAATTAAGACATTATATTTTTAAAATAGATTTCGGTGTCTATGGTTAAACTTATTAATTTTCAATCATATAAGATAATAGATTTCTCATAATGGGTTAATGTGGGAGATAATACGTTTTATCACACTCGAATCCATGTGATTTGAAATTAATACTAAACATATAAAAATTAACTCAGTTATAAAAATGTGATTCGACAAATAAAGAACACATGTTAGGCTGTGGATTGGTTTACAATTTTAAACTTAACAATGTTAAACTTAGGTACTATTTTATTTAACAGGAACATAAAATAAGTACCTAATTGAAACAAAAAGTATATATAGATATCATATTGAACTTTCATGATAAATTCAGGTGTTATTTAATATATTAACCCTTATTATTACTAGTGTTAAGTGCCGCACTTGTGCTAGGGATTCATAATTTTATAAATTTTCCAACAAAATTTTAAATTATACATTATTAAAATTAAATTAAAAGCATTAAATTAATACATTTTCCATGGCTCGCTTCACTTATAATTACTTATACTAATTAAATTTTAAAAAAATAAAAAAAATTATTAAATCAGATTACAAATGTTTGTGTTAGAAATAGATTATCTATGCTTTAATTTGACGTAATTTGATCCCTCTACATAATATTAGTAGTTTGTTGAAATAGTTGACACTGCTAATTATTCTAGTTAAAATGTTGAGATTAATTTTTTTTCTTAAAAGTATTCATTCCATCTTATCATACCAATATATATATATATATTGTGTTAGAAATGTTTTTAAGAGAAATTCATGTCATGATTTTAATCAAAATGGTTAAAGATATTAATTATTTAGACTAACTAATATAATTGTAAAAGTAGAGGACAAAATTATATCAAATTAAAATATAAAGACTAAATCCCAAATGTGATTTTAGTAGGGATATCAAAATTGCAATTTTACCATTATCTTATAATGATTAAAAAAAGAAAAAAGAGCCCTATCTTTTAGTTAATCTAAATAGTTAGCACACTTGATAATTTTGGTAATTAATATAAATTCGTTTTAGAAAAGACTTATTCCAACTTATTAGGCTAAAATAATTTTTTTGTTAAAATAATATTTTTAAAAAATACGGTAAAAATTTTAATCTAAATAGTTAATTATTTTAATTATTTTAACTAATTAATAACAATATAAAATATAAAAACTAAATTATATTAGAAAATAAAGTATAAAATTAAAATACTAAATTAGTGTATATTTAACTCAATAATCACCTAATTTTCACAAACTTGACTAAAATATTTTTATTATTTATTTTCATCTTTCTTGGATTTCGTGCAACTAATTTCGTGTTTATTATTGGACAAGAGATTGGATCAAATAAAATTATTTTTCAAAGATTCTTACGTGATCTATTTACCTTATATACAATCCAAGAATATACGCGTTGATTTCATGTACTTACTTTGGAGATTTTTTATTTATTCTGGACTTTACGGAGTATTTGTAAAGCCTTTTTATGAGACTTTGATTGTAATTGATTTTTATATTAACACATTTAAAACTCTCATATATTTGAAGTTTGTGCAAGTTAGAACTAAGCATAGTTGATAGAACTTACTTGTTCACTGCAGAATTTGTATTTGAGAATTTATTGAGAGTGTAAAACAAATTTGTTACTTGGTTTTATAACTATAAGTTCGTAGGGGAAGAATTTAGAGGTGATCGTGATCTAAATCTTTAGCTACAAAAGTAAAGTTATTATACGAGATGTGATAAAGACTTACATCACCTGTTTTATTGGGATTAAAAATAACGGATTTACTCACTCAAATATAAGAAAACTTTTTAAGGGGTCGAAGGCTAAAAAGGGTCTAAAATATTGTTTCCAGTTTTTAAGGGGTTCAAAATTTTTTCTAAAGGATCTAAAACATTTTTTACTAACTTTTAAAAGACTTAAAAAAAATTTTCTCCAACTTTTAAGGAACATAAAACCCCATTTTATCATTTTGCCTAGGGCCCTAAAAATGTCAAGAACGGGCCTAGGTATATTTAAATATTGAGTTAGATTTGTCGATTGAATCTTAATTCGATTGGTATTAGTATTGTTGTTAGCGTAGAAGGACATGAGTTCGAATGAACTGAAGCACATTATCCTCCTATTTTATTAAGTTTGAATATTCAAAATAAAAAATTGAATCGAAAATCGAACAAATCAAGCATTTTAATTTATTCTGTTTATTTTGTTAATTTAACCGAATTTTTGTATCGGGCACAAATTAAAATTAAAAACACATTCTCAAAAAAAAAAAAGAAAAAAACACGTGTACGATTTTTAAGGGCCTGAGATAGGGGCGTAGGGTTGTTAGGTAATTAATTATTGTGGAATGTTTAAAGTTTTAGCCTTTTAGGTAATCAATTCTTTTTAAGGTTAAATTGTACTAAATCTAATATATTTACTTTTTATACTTTAATTTTACTAATTTTATTTTATATATTTTTCTAATTTTAAAATTTTAAAATTTTAATCCTCGCCAAATGATAACTATTAAATTTATTAAATTAAGTTATGCTATTTTTAAAATTTAATGCACCAAGCATATTATCATATATATGTAGTGTTACGTTAATGTATTATTTTCATATTTACTCATTAAAAATACAGTGAATAGATTAATGACTGACATTTGCGTCAAGACTAAAATTTCAGATTTGAAAGGCATAAAAACTTAGAATGATCCAAGTGGAGAATATGTACAAAATCTACAACTGTTTGCATTGTACATGACTAGTAATTGAATTTAACCAAACAAATTGAATTGCTTCTGTTTGGGGTAGAATTAAAATTTCAAAAATATAGAGACTAAAATTGATCAAATTAAAAAATAGAAACAAATTTTACAACTTTTGTAAATTACAAGTAAACTTTAATATTTTAAAAACGTTTATAGGTTTTTATTCTTGGAACGAAAAACGTTTGAATTCTATGGAAATAGTTTAAAAATATAAATATTTAATAAAAAAGAAGTTAAAAAAATTATTTATCGATGGTATTGATTTAATGATAGAAAATGATGTTCGAAAATTAAAAAAGACATAATTTTTTGGTATAATCATTTCTTTTAGAAAATTTAAAAATATTTGGTTCACAAAAAGAAAAAGAAACCTTAATTTGTTTTTACTTTAAAAAGAAAAAAAGTCTTTATTAAATGAAATAAATAGTCTATTTGCCTTGCATTTATGTAAGAAAACGACATTTAACAACGGACATTTTTGTAGGTAGCCAACCCCAGCACTTTATTTCACTATGGCCAGGGGGTTACAATGGAATTCAGTGATCCATGTTCATAGGTCGGCACTATAGTTAATCATGGACCGGACTGTAAAGCTCGATTTGAAAAGTGAAAAAATTTGAATAGAAATATAAATTTAAAAAATGAGATTGGGCAAAAAAAGAGGTCTGTTTTTTAAAAAAGTAGGTCCTTGGGTAAACTTTTTTTACTCGAGCCCAGCCCGGCCCAAATTTGCAAAGAAAGACTTCTTGTTGTTTCCACTATTTTGGTATTATTTTGTCACTGTTTTGTTGTCATCGTTATTATATTGCTACTATTTTATTGTTATTGTTTGGATATTGTATAACTCTTATTTTATTGTTAATTTTGCTACAATTTTAGATACATTTGCTTACTAAGTTTCACCTATCTTAGTGTTATTTGAGCATAAATATTACATACTTTTTCAAAATTTATTTTTAATTTATTGGGAAATATTTATTTTAATATTTTTAGTGTATTTGATGTATTATATTTTTTAAATTATTTTTATATAAAAATAATAATATAAAAAAATTTATTACAGTCGGGTCGAGCTTGGACAAAATTTTAGATCCATTTTTCAAGCCAGGCTGGGGCATAAAAAATAAGCCTAAATTATGTTACGGCCCAACTTAACCCATGATCACCTCTAGTCGACAGGGACAACTCGGGAAATTTTGATTGGGGTTAAGATAAAATTATAAATTGTTAGGGTAGATTTTAAACTTTTTATGTTAAAAAGATTAAATTGTATTATAAAATAACATGAGGTACTAAAATTCTAATACACTTTGCTTACTCCTCTTTGGATTCACCCCTGCAAATTGGATTATCCATTTAACTTGATAAATATAGTTTAAGATTAGAGGTGAGCAAAATTCGATTCGATTCGAAAAATTCGATAAAAAATTTAAATTTTGAATTAAATAGTTCGAATTATCTGAGTTAATTGAGTTATTCAGATCAATTAGAATAAAAAATCAAAATTTTCGATTTAACTTGAATATGAATTACACAATTCGAGTAACCCAAAATCCGAATAAAAAAGGGCAAAACTATGTCGTTTTGATAAATATTTACATTTTCTAAAGTTAAAAGTAAAAATCATTAAGTTAAAAGGTAAAACCATTATATTATTTATGTAGTTGAATAGTCTTGTACTTCGTCTACTAGTTAACTAATCGGTCTATTAAAAGCAATATTAAGTATATAAATAATATGATTCGTTAACTCGACTCAATATTTTTTGCCTCGATTCGAAAAAAATTAAATTTGAGTTTGACTGCTAAAATAGAATTCGTCAACTCAACTCGATCGAATACTCTCACTTGAGATAAGATAATTTGATCTAAACATAGTTTTGCTTAGCTTTATTTTCTTTTTCAGTAAGCCAAAATTTTTACTATAGTTGTAGTTTATTAATTTGAGTTTTGATCCGTAATATTAAAGATCTATGCTGACGGGATTGGGAGGTGAGGATAGCAAGATTTCAAGTGATGCCAACAGGGTGGCTGATTATAATATCGCGACTCGACGCTAGTAGGGATATTGTTGCATTACACTGTTTTGAAAAGCCAATTCTTGGGCCTTGGATGCTGCTTAAAAACTATATATGTACATGTACTGTCTGCAAATGCCTGCATCACTTAGTTTTCTTTGATTGTTGGCTTCATCTTGTTGTAAATAATAAGAAAAAGAAAGAAAGACAAACTCCATCAGAAGTTTTTGAGGTGCCATTCACTGGACAGTCAGTTAGAGTCCAACAAATATCGACATTGCCCTCAATTTGTGTTGGAATTCTATCTCCCGTCTCCACTGAGAACTAACATGCGATGAACGAGTTTTAGAAGTATTAAATAGTAATGGGCAGAACCCAAACCCATTAACATATTAAAGGCAATTATTCTTTGAAGAACCTTTTACTTTCACTATTTATATTTTACGGTTTTTGTAAAATAAAACTTAGTATCAAACAAAAAAACAAAAAAATTGTTTATAGGTTGGGCCACCCAGCTCGACTCAAAGGTCTACTTAAAAAGTGCGAGGATTTTGACAAAAATATGGTTTGGAAAAATAAGTTTGGACAAAAAATAAAGTCTATTTAAAAACTGGGTCAAGCATCAGATAAGGCTTTTTTGGCCTAAACTTAAATTAACAAAAAGATAACAAAAAAATTATTTCTTGCTATTTTGCTACTATTTTCTTGTTGTTTTCTTACTATTTTACTACTATTTCACTATTATGTTATTACTACTTTGTTGTTATTATTTGGATATTGTATAACTATTGTTTTGTTGTTCACTATTTTAGAAGCATTTAATTGTTAAGTTACACTTATCCTAATGTTATTTAAGTATAAATATTTTTTAATTTATTTTCAATTTTTTGGAAATCATTTATTTTAATGTTTTTAATATTTTTGATGTATTATATTTTTAAAAATTTTATATAAAAAAATAAGTAGAGGCTCAAGTTTTAATATTTTTATCCGATTAAATTTAGACAAAAATTTAGACTCATTTTTTAAACCGAACTAAATCCAAACATATCAAATAAGCTTAAAATTTTGACAAAGCGGAATTCAAACACAACCCGACCAATCCATCAATAGGTATAATCAAACATACCCTAAATATAATAATAATTGCCATGCCGCAATGTAAAAAAGGAATGGCATTTCGCAGATTTTAAAAAAAAAAAATGGCTCTTCGCCATTAAAAGGAAAAAAAAAAAAATCTAATTAATGAAATGAGCAAATGACAATGGCCAATTTTCACACAAGGAATGGTTTTTATGCCATCATTAATGGCAGTAGCCATTTTAATGGTATTGGCATAAAGCCATTAACAAAAAAAGTTAAATAATGGCCGTCGGCCATTTTACATGCAATCGTGTAAGGTGCTGTGAAATATACATGGCATTCGGTCTAATATTTTCATGAACAAGAAGTATAATAATACCCGACTCTCTCTATAATTACGAAGAATTTAGGCAGTTAAATGTGGATAATTTTACATGCAATCAAGAATATTTTAAAAAATTGAACTATACACAAAAATAATACGATTATTAATAAAGATTCAACTGATTACTTAATAAATAACACTTTAAATATTTCTCTCGAATAATTCAGCCCTCAATACTTATGAATCCATAAGTGTATCCATGCTGAGTCCTTGAGCTTTGCCCAAAACGAGACCTCCTCCATAGAAACCAAGCTGATGGATGAATCTTGCATGGCTATCCATAATTGAAGATAACACTATGGTAACCCAGAACAGTAAATATATATTAACAAATTATAATAATATATGAACAGTAAAAATAAGTTTTCAGGTTTACTGGAAATTTGAGAAAGTGTAATTAAGTTTTAAAAATGTAAGTTAAGGTTAAGTTCGAGTATTCAAATTTTGAGCCCATCTATTTTCTAATTTTCTAATAGATTATATGATTTTTATATATTATGTAATATATAATGTATAAACATTAAATTTATAGTAATATATAATATTATAATAATAAAATTATTAAATATTATATTAAAAATAAGGGGAGGAATCCACTTATACTGGTGTAAGATTGAAATAGTTTTACATTCTTTTTGTATAGTTAATATTTTAACAAGCGTTAAATTTATCGATATAATTGTACTTATTACGCATGTAAATTTTTGAACTAATTTGACATTTTTATCATATTAATCTAAAATACTTTATATTAATGTTTAGTGAACATTTGAAAGTTTTTTACTTAAAATAAATAGTTAAAAAATTTAAATTTACAGCAAATTTGACATGTATAATCTATATGAATGAAATATGATAGTTGGGTCATTAAAATATATTGTATAAAAATATACAAAAGGGTGTAAAACTACTAGTTTAGCGGAGTAAGTAGATTTTACCCCATAAAAAAATATATCATTTTTGAAAAAAAAAATCAAAACAAATAAAATGGGCGGATTTAAAATGGGTTTAGATTAACCATTTACAAATATGGACAGATTCAAATTGTAATACCCCTAGCTCATCTCGATCGTCGGGACTGAGCTGCAGAATGCTACATTACAAAATGGAACAGTTATAGACATTTAATAGATAATTCAAATAAAAAATCATTATTTATCATGATATAAGTCATTCAGAACAAATTTAAACCTTTTTCGAGCCTAATAAGAGTTTGCGTGAGCTCTAAAGTTAACCCGGGATCGAATAATGACAAAACCGCAAAGATTTCAAAAGTTTAGAACGACGTCGTGACGTGAGGGAGTTTCTTGTTGTGACGTGAGGGAGTTTCTTGTCGCCAAAACAATTTATCATGCCATGGTGTCAATCCACTCGACGTCACAATGTCATTCATTGTTTGGCCTCGTTGAGACGACGGAGTTCATCATCTCAACGTGACATTATAGGCTTTTTCTCATTAGGACGGCCACTATACGTCGTCGTGATGTGAATTATGTTTTTGGTACATTAAGTTCATTTGATACTTGCTTCAAATCAAGGTTCCTTTGGATGGGCAATGCGTTTACCTACGGTTAGTGTAAAAACAGTGGTGGTGGTGAGATTAGATATTGTAGCATGAGACAAAAAGAAAACTAAACGCACCGCACTAGAGGTAAACACCCATCCAAAAGGGCCCTCAACCATTCAATTAGGCTAAAGAAATGCTTTTAACATCATTTATACCTGTTCAAAATGTGCCAATTCCATACCAAAACATAACATATAATGTACATAATCAATCCACAAAACCAATATGTCACATTTTGCACCATTTCACAACAAGTGTACACAAATCATTCCAAATTAACCATTCCATCTACTTAAACCATTTCATGTCACTTAAACTTTCAAAATAATAAGTTGACTTAAGCATTCCAAACTCATTATATTTGTCAATCCATATGAGCATGTCATTATGCCAAAACTGTAAACATGAACAAATCATGTTACCATAAGTTACCATACGTGTTCAAGGTCAACTAAGTCATACACATAAGTAACATTTCATACAACTTAACACTCCTAAGTACATGCCACATATAACCAAGTTCAACAACTAAAAGTCCACTGCATTAAGAGATGGATAGTGTAAGCTCTTCGAGGATTCAATCAACACATTCCGAAGCCAAAATCTATAGAAATAGGAAAAGCAATAGGGTAGGCAATACGAAATGCTTAGTAAGCTCATATGAATATAAACAGTTAACTTAACTCATATAATAAGTACATAGGTTAAACTAATGTGTATAACCAAAATTTACCTAACATATCAAAACATAATCACAATACAATGAGCTTGATTCATATTCAATTACATAAGTATACTTAAACTTGTTATCAAATCCTTCACTTTTCCATATTTGATCTTTTAGTTCGTAACACATAATTTCCCTTTTCATATCATATAAGTTACCCGATGAAACATCGTAAAAGAACTCAATACACTGATATCAATCGCGTTTGATGCTTGTCCGAGCTAAACATATATATATCCATTTGTGTCAAGTTACCCGTCCAAGCTAAACCTTTTATTAGCACGTCAAGTAGCTTGGCCAAAGTTGTAATGTATAGGTCAGGTTACCCGTCCGGACTAAACCTTTAAAAGACCTCGGGTTGCTCGTCCGGGCTGAATATATATTAGTGTCAGGTTGCTCATCCGAGATAAACCTTTATCGACACATTACATAGTTGGCCAAAGTTGTATATACATGTAAGATTACCAGTCTGGGCTAAACCTATAAAACGACATCAGGTTACTTGTCCGAGCTAAACCTATGTCACATGTATCTTTAAGTCTACAATAAATGTTGGATCTCAAAATCATCAAAAATCAACATGTAACCATGTATACAATACATTAACGAAGTTTCATCGAAGTAATTCCATCATGTAAGTTCATATTCAACTTTTTTACAATTTAGTCTAAATCTTATCATTTAGTACTAAGTTACAATTAATTCAAAATTTAACAAAACATACATATGTCCATAATATAATATCCATAAGGATTAAAAAATAATTACACCATATGAACTTACTTGGAAAAAACAACAATCGATAAGGTGTCAAAGACTAATCTGCAATTTTTCTTTTTCTACGAATATCCTTTGATTGGTTTAAATCTCAATCTCAACCATAATTTAATTCAATTATCAATTCCAAACATCATTTAACAGCATATTATAGCTATATATCAGTTAATTTCATTTTTAGATATTCTTTCAAGTTTTTCATTTTATTCAATTTAGTCCCTAAAATCGAATTTGCCATAACTTTCAAATTTGAGTTTTGATTTCGAAACCGATCTCAATTTCATCCTTATGTAGCTCTCTAATATCTAAAATTACATAAATTTAACCTTAATTTGAAAATATTTACACTTTAATCCCTATGTTCAAAACTAACAACTTTCACTTTACAAATTAGACCTTTTTCATATCTAAGCTCAAAATCTATCAGTTTAGTACCAAAACTTTCAAGATTCAACAATGGAAACTTTTATAAACTTTAACAGTTTTGCAAAATAGTCCACAGGTTAGCTAAATCAAGCTTCTGGGATCTCAAAAACATAAAAATTACAAGAAAAAGACTTGAAAACACTTACCAATTTGAAGAACAAAGCTTGAAAAATTAAAGACTCTTTCTTTCTCCCTTGGACGGTAATGGAGATGAAAATAGATCGAAGATGATATTTTTTTTTGTTTTAATTTAACTTATAAAGCTTAGTAAAATTGTAAATATTAAGATCTTTCAGTTTAATCTTAATTAATCTATTATTAATCATGTTTAAATATTTTAATATGCATGACAACATCATCATCCACCAAATATTACTAAACATTGGTCTAATTGCTTAATTAATCCCTTGACAACTTAAAAATCTATAGCGATTAACTTTTACGAATTTTACGATTTAGTCTTTGTACCTTAATAACTATTTCGACTTTTACGATTTAGTCTTTGTATCTTAATTAACTATCTATTCAAATAAATAATTGCACCAAAATTCAGTATAATACTAAAATAGTCTCGTAAATATTAAATAAAAATATTAATGACTCGACCATCGAAAAATAAGATTTTGAAACTACTATTTTCGATATCATTGAAAAATAGACTGTTACACGAATAAAATTATAAATCAATATTTCAAGCAGGATCAAACTTGAACAAATATAAAATATGTTAACATCAATAATGATATTTGAGTTTTAACTTGTTGATGCCGAGGAACAAAACCCTATAAAAAAACAACCATGGCAAAAAGTACCCCAAGATCAACCCACTTCGAGGTCGCCATTTCCACATGCCATATATCCCTCAACGCATCTTCCCCCGTTAAGATCATCGGCCTCGCCCCTCCACTTCCAACATTATTGTTATTATTATTATAATCATTCTCAAATCTCAACCCTTCAAACTCGTTCTTTAATAATCCTAGGTAAGCATACTTGTGGAAAGCAATGTGGTGTAAAGGGTATTTCAGCACCGGCTTGGGAAGATCGGCCGGTGATCGGAAGAATCCGGCGACCAACATCATTATACCTTGAATTCCGGCACCCACTATGATTCCCGTAAGGAAATTGGATACCAAACTGACAACGACCACCATTAAGCTCTCGATCAGCATCATAGAAGCAAATACGGTGGATACAAAGAAAAAGAAGTGTTGAAACCCCTTTTGAAGACAAGGAATGTAATAACAGATGGTGCCTGGGATTAGTGAAATTACTATCAGGAAGGGAATAGCCGAAATGGTGTTGGCTAAGACGAAAGCAATGATACCGTAGTGCCCGTTTAACCTTTCTCGTTCGAACAGCTGACTATTGAACACGAACATATACATATAATGGAGGAGTTAATAGCTTAAAAAAAAAAAAGGAAGAGAATTTATTTAGGGTTTAGGTATTACAGACCTTCATTTCCTCTACAAAAGAAGGGAATCCACCTATGGTCATGAAGGTCAGAATTGCAGTTACAAACAAAAGCAATGCACCTCTTGCCTGAATATTCAAAATTTATAAAACTACTGTTTTAGGATAACAGTCCGTCATTCTCAAACTGAACCATAAATTTGAAAAAGGGTAACCTTAAATTTATTTGTCAAGGTGAAACAAAAGCATTTTAAAATTATGGTGACTTTTCAAATTAGGTTTAGGGTTTATGAAGATTTTTGGCATATCTACCATAGAAATTTAGCATGAGTAGAATTGCAGCTGGTTTCTGGGTTCCCTGGATTGAACCATAGCTGAGGCCGAGGTTGTTAAACAGGACGGCAAGGGTTAAAGTCAATGCAATATAGACAGCTAGACGCCATCTATAGTAACCTGGATCTCGATACATGTTAATGAAAGATCTTCTAGTAAGAACATGACACTGGGTAAAGAAGGTTACATGTCTTTTCTCCTTCTCCACTGCTCTGCTGTGCTGAAGTGAAATCCATAGAACCCAACATGTGTTATTGTAATCTTTCCCCCCAAAAAAACAGAAAGTGCCTTTTTAGAGACAGATTGCAAACCTGTTTACAAATTTGAGCTATCTCTGTCTGAGCATGTTGGAATATATCAGAAGACTTGTATGAGTGCACCAGAATGTTGATTACTTCCTCAGTGGGAATTTCATTAACGAAGCCTTCCTCAATATCCTGATGAGCAGAGAAGCAAACAATGTTTATATATTTTAATTTCATCAAATATTTAGATTTTAGATTTTAAATTTGATGTCTAATCAACACCTAATCATTAATTTAAACATCATTAAATGCTAATTCAAATATGATACTGAACATATTTAAAATATGCAAATTAAATTATAAATATATATATTTAATTTATTAATGGTTTGAATCTAATGTGTTTAAAGATAAACAAAAATTTAGAATTTAATAGATCTATTTTTTTTTAGTTATCTAAGAAATAAGTATATACGTGATTATAATTTGATCTAACAAGAAATGCTTAAGTTAATAGTTAAACTAAGATTTGATTCAAACATATATATATATTGGTATTTTAAGTATTTTATTACAACTTTTTAAAATTTAAAGATTTAGAATTTGATTAGGTGGAATTAACCCTATATTTAATGCTAAAAAATATTTCTAATGGAGTTTATAAGAAACATCTACGTACCTTGTCGAAATCCTTGTTAATGGTTTGGAGGAAGTGATCCGATGGATTCTGAAGAGTCGGGCAAGGGAATCCATTGGAAGCAAAGAACTACACATTCAAACTCAAAATAAGTGATTCTAAACTTCATTCTTCTTCTAGTTCCATCGGGTAAATCACAAAATAATGCGAAAACAAAGATGGGGTTACCTCGTTTGCAGCTGAAAGTGTACCAAAGTACACAGTTTTGCCTGCAGATAGAAGAAAACGACTGTGAAATAACTGAAACACTTCACTGCTAGGCTGATGGATGGATGCAATGATTGTTCTTCGAACCCCATCTCTTCGATTCAGGCTGGCAATGCTTCTCATCACATGATACGAACCTGCACTATCAAGCCCACTGGTGGGTTCATCATGGAACAAAAGCTTAGGGCGTGTTAATTTTTTAATGCAAATGCTTAAGTCTCCTCTTTTCGCCACCGCTTAGCCCGTTATATTTCCCCATCCACCGACCCTTGTATTCATGGCGTCTTGCAGTCCCATTTCTCTGATCGTCGTTTCAGCTCTTTGTTTCTTCTCTGACCTCGACATGGTATCCGGTAACTGGAGCTGAGCCGAGAAGTATACGGCTTCGGTTACGGTCAAGGTATGAATCAGGGCTTCATCTTGTGTTACGTATGCCTGTTAAAAAAAATGAGAACAAACCAAGATGGCATTTAATGTTTGATTTTGATTTTTGGATTTGATACATTGAATTTCATCGTACCGATGTTCCATAAGCCATGGCCTGTGTATGGAATACACAATTCTTTATTTCAAAATGATATGCATTAGCTGGTGCATAAATAATGTTGAAAAAATATAAAATTTTTATTTTTTTATTGTTTATAGTAATAAAAATATAACAAAACTATAGAATTAATTATCCAGCATGTTTTTTTTTTGTTTCGGTTACCTAATTATGAAAATTTTCAATTTAGTTACTAATATTTTAGATTATTTCTAATTGGTCACTTATATTTTAGATCATTTTTATTTTGGTTACTTCCCGTTAAATGGTTAACAGAATTGATAACTTAACATTCTTCTAACTAGTATAATAACTCATTTAGTTATCAATATTTACACACCAATTTGATCTTCACACACATATAATTAAATATAAATTATATATTATGAAAAAGTACAAAAATATAATTTTATTTATATAAATAATATTATATGTGTTTAAATTTAATTATAATTATAAGGCTCAAATATGCATTTAGCCCCCTAATCTTGACACCTTCTCCCAAGTTGGTATTTATGTTTTTTTTGTCCCAAGCTGGTGCTTGAATTTTCATTTTGTCAAGGGTTTTGATACTTTTTTGTAACTATGTTAAACATAGGATACGTGACATTATTAGGTTGTGATACGTGACATTGATGATGCCATAATCTAATTTTTTATAAAAATATTTAAAATTTTAAAAGAAAATATATAAAAATTATATAAATTTCTTAAAACATAAAAGAAATTATAAATATAAAAATATATGTATCTAAAAATTAAAAATACTAAAAAAATAAAAAATTCTTAAATTCAAGCTAGGAAAATAGAAAACCCAAAAAAGTTACACCTTTTTCTAATTAAACTGCAAACAAATTAGATAAAGATAAATTTTACAATAAAATTAATGCTTAGAGATGGGTGCAAATTATTACACAATTCTTCATGTTGACAAGAATATAAAAGATGATGATTTGAAAAAGGCTTATAGGAAGCTTTCTTGTTTTTCTTTTTATTTGTTAATTATTTGATAGGTTTCATCGGAAAAATTGGGTTCCTCTGTGCTATTAACACAATCATGGATGAAGTTTACTAAGTTTTTGGGTTTATCAAAATCACAAATTTACATATAAGTTTATCAAGATTTAATTATATGAGTTTAATTATAATTATATTTAATTATATGTGTTTGAGGTTCAAATTGATAGAATTTAAAAATGTGAACGGTTAAATTTATTGTATTATTTAGAATTAGAATCAAGTTGATAGAATTTGTTAGTATTAAGGACTAAATGCGTTATTATACCAGTTGGAAAAATGCCAGATCATCACTTTCGTTAACCATTTAATAGAGAGTGATCAAAATAAAAACGATTTAAAACATTAGTGACTAAATTAAAACTTTTCATAGTTGGATGATCAAAACAAAAACACGCTAATAGTTGAGTGACTATATCTATAGTTTACACTAAAAACTTTAACTTCAATCGTTAAAGTTTACCTATTTAAGGTTTAAAATTTTAAATAAAAAATGTAATACAGAATAAAAAAAAATAAAGAATTTATTTAACAAATAAATGAAAAGAAAAAAAATCCTTTTAAGAGTTTCACGAACACAATTTTATGTGTACATTTTTATTATATGTTTAGAATGAGATGATTTTGTTGTGGATAATTTTATTGTTTAATGTGTAGGATGATAATTTTTCTTTCTTTATTTTAAATTTGTTAAATGATGGGTTTTTATTTGTGAAATTTATTTATGAGTATTCTATATAATTTATGAATATTTTATATTTAAAATTTATTTAATCTCATTTATCTGATATTTGTAAATGTTTTTATATACATGTTAAATATTTTCAATAATATTGATAAGTCCAAGACGGTATGCAAAAACAAACCATTACCAATACGTATCAGTTTCAGTAAAAAAAATTGGTGCACCACCAATGCAGTACTAACTACCTTAAGTTGTGCACCATTCACAATCCATTTTGACGAAGCACTCATACTTTGTTGAACAAACTGCTTTAGGCAATTGGGCTCTTCGCCAGCTCCACTATGAATGTGTAGTGTTCAAAAACACTATCAACTTCATGACTGCTAGATACATCCAACCCTATCCCGTCTCAATTTCATTTTTACTAATTATTTTAATATTTTTAATCTTTGTAAAGTCAAGTGAATATTTTAATATTCTCAATTTAGACTTCAAATTTGAAAATTATAGTTGTGTTTTTTTATATTACTTTTTTACATTTTTATCTTTTTAATAATTATATATATACATGTGTAAATGTAAATTTCAAATAACAAAGCAAGACAAACAATTACTATAACCTCTATATATCTATTAAAAAAATTGCCTTGACCCATTTTTCTGTAGATTGGAAAGAACTACGGAAAAGGCGAGTGACCGTCAAAGATGACGACGGGCTGCGAGATGGTTTTCTTAGGTTTCTGTTAGGAATAGTTGTTTATTTAGGGATAGGGCTTTTTTAGGATTTTGAAATATGGCCAGTTTTGGTTCTTTTTGGGCCTTTGTTTTAGTTTAGGTAATTGTTTTTCACTTTACTTTTTATTTGAATAAAACGAAGAGCAGTTTAGTTAATTAAAAAAAGAAAATTAAATTTATTATTATTTATTTATTCCTTATCTATTCCGTCAATATATTATTTCACTTAACCAAATAAAATAGTCTCTACTGTCATCAAATTTCTATTTCATTACAGCAAACCAAACCACACGCTTAAGCACTTAAGCACCACCATCATTGCGAGCGGTAGAAATGGAGTCTAAGCAAAGCCTTAAAGGCCCATCGGGCCAAAACCATGAGCTTAGTGGCTGACATGATCCATGTAATTAACATCTTTTATGGATGGATAAGATTTGGTGAGTAGTGAAGATTCTGTCGGTTTTCAGTTGGTCTTTCAAACCATTATCCAGCCACTGGGAAAATGAACTCAACTAACGGTCACCGGAGAGTTGAAAACCAATGACCCATTTTCGTTTTCTTTCTCGTTTTCTCCATCTTCTTGTAGAGATTGAGATATGTTGAAGCCATTGACGACAACGCTTAGCTCCTCGTGCTTAGGGTCAGGTGTGCGGATACACCATGTATACTTCACAAAGCAGTGTGACCTTATCAGGTGAGTTTTTTTTTTTTATTTTCTCTATAATAATGCAATACTGTTCATATAATTGATGGTTTTTGTTTAATCTTAGAATCTTTTATGGATTACCTGTTAAAATACAGAAAATGCTCCTTCCCCACTTGAATTAGAATATTTTTTTCCCACAGGTCTTATGAAGGGTCTCGTTTTACAAAAACTTCCAAAGGTTCATTGCATTTCAATTCTGATGAACAAACTTTTTCCCGAATTGGAAGATTAAAAACCAGGTGCCAGCACCAGCAACATGTATTTCCCAACAATATAGCACACATTTCAGCTGATGGCACTCACCAAGACCAAAATGATGCTTCTAAAGCAACATTGATATGGAGGGCAATTAAGTTGCCGATTTACTCTGTTGCTTTGGTTCCTTTGACTGTGAGCTTCTTTTAACATATGGAAGTTTTATGATAATGAACTAGATTATTGAGATAGCTTAATTTTGACAGAATTCACTTGATTCCTTAGTTCTAATGTGATCTCAAACAGAAGTGTTATAGAGCATTAGGCAATATTTTGCAGTGGTCAAACGAAAAGTTTGTATTATTGATTTATTCTCTTTCACCAATGTGTGCCTCCAGAATCTCATTCAATAACTCTTTGTGCAACATTTGTTTATAATTTTGAGCAGGTAGGTGGTGCAGTTGCTTATTTGCAAACAGGCTTGTTTTCAGCTAGGCGTTATATGACACTCTTGGCTTCTTCAGTTCTTATTATTACTTGGCTCAATTTAAGGTGAGTTATGGGGGTGGAAAGCTAGTAATCAGAGCAATTTTAGGATGCTACTTAAAATATTTAAGTTTTGTGCATGTGCAGCAATGATGTCTATGATTTTGATACCGGAGCAGACAAGAACAAAAAGGAATCAGTAGTAAATTTGGCTGGCAGGTAATCTTATTGCCAATGTGTCTCTTCTTTTATTTCTCTCTCTACTATGTTTCCTGGTCATAAAATGTTCTGTATTGTGCTTGTGAAAGCCGGTCAGGGCCCCTTATTGCTGCCTATTCGTCACTTGCCCTTGGCTTCATTGGGTTGACATGGGCATCTGCAGATGCAAGAAATATGAGTTCATTGTTGCTACTTGGTTGTGCAATCTTTTGTGGTTACGTATATCAGGTAGAGTGAATTTTCATTCATTTACACTAGGGGCAATATGGTTTTTTTCAATGATCACTTCTATCCAGATACTATAACATTTATGAGATCCCGATACATACTTAACATCAGGTTCTATTGCAGTGCCCACCATTTCGGTTAAGTTACCAAGGATTGGGAGAGCCCTTGTGCTTTGCAGCGTTTGGCCCATTTGCTACCACTGCTTTCTACTTGTTACTGGGCAGCACAAGGTTGCTTACTGAAAGCTAATGCAGAATTTCTAGATTTCCATTTTGTTTTCCTTCAATACATTAATTTTTGGTGATTTTGGCAGGGAGATAATCTTCCTCCCCTTGACACACACCGTTCTTTCTGCATCAGTGCTCGTAGGCTTGACGACTACCCTTATTCTGTTCTGTAGCCATTTTCATCAGGTTAATATTTCTCGGTCTTTTTGTGTGGGACAATTTACAAACTCATCATAGGTTTTATATGAATGACATGATTGTCGTTTATCTCAGGTTGAAGAAGATATCGCTGTCGGGAAAATGTCACCTTTGGTATGTACACTCCATCAAGTACTGTGGTTTTTTCTCCGTTGCAGAGGCAGAAAAAAGAAATTTATTTCTATCACTTGGATTGCAGGTAAAGATGGGCACTGAGAGAGGTTCAATGGTTGTGAAAGGGGCAGTCTTAACACTCTATTCTCTTTTATTTGGTCTTGGTCTATGCAAAGCTCTTCCACTAACTTGCATTGTAAGTAAAAGGTTAAAATTAATTTAAGAAAATGAATTTAATCTGCTTGATGCTAAAATATTTGATGGTTCATAAGTATGCATATTGTAACTGTTTGTGCTTGTTTTGGTTTTATCTAGGTTCTTTGTGCCTTGACCTTACCTATAGGGAAACTGGTGGTTAACTTTGTTGAAGAGAACCACAAGGTATGCTGTTAAACTTGCTTGATAAAGATTACCGATTTCAACAACCTTGTCTTTGGATGGTGATTTGATCCATGAATTAGTACAAATCAATTGAATTAGGATAAAAAGAAAATCAATTGAGCCAATGGTTCAACTGATTGGGTCATATTCTTTTGTCTAATATTTTTTTTTTTAATATTTTATTTACTTGAAACCGAACTGGCAGTGGGACCGAAAACCGTTTCGACCACTGGTCCTATTCATAAAGCAAAGAGATTAAAAAGTTTGCATTGGCATTTAAGGTCTAGAGTTTAAGTCTTGGCAACATCCACACCCCCCCCCCTTCAATTTGAAAAAATAAAAAAAGGAAACCCTACCTTAAGAATAGAGAAAGGGTTGCAGATACTGTGGTTAAAATCCTAGACCTGTTGGATGCTGGGGTTTGAACTGTAAGCCTAATGAATGCTGAGATTTGAACATCTTAACATTAACCAACCGAAAATTCTGATTGAAATTCTTTCTTACAGGACAAAGGGATGATCTTCATGGCAAAATATTATTGTGTGAGGTTGCATGCTTTATTTGGAGCTGCAATGACAGCAGGGTTGGTCTCAGCTAGGATACTTGTTAAATGATATGTTCACAGCTTCCAATTCAGTTTTTCCTTACATCACTCCTCACATAAGTAATTTTGGTTGCATTCAACTCTAACAAGGCTGGACATTAGGAGCTTTTGGCCACCCGGAACCTGTGTACTCTGAAGCAATCAGGAGATTCAAAAATCATTTATCTTTTCTCGCCCTACTCAAAAAGAGGTCAGAAGTGAAAGTACTCAAATATTGGACAAAAAGAATCACTCAGGTATCAGGAGTAGAGTTCTGATGAGGGAAAACTCAATATTGAGGACGGCATGTGTGCGACACATAATAAGGCTACAATTTAAACACAATAAACAGATCTGCCATGCCAAAGGAGCACATCCACAAGGCAGTAAGTGTAGACCACATAAAATAACATAATAGATAGGATACCAAACTCAGCATTCACAAAAAAGCCTAAACTAACTCTGGGTCTTCACTATTCAAAATATCTAATACTAGGCAAAACGATCAGCATATAACACGACAAAAACCAAGTACTGACAAGGCCCACTGTTTATCAAAACTTAAAAGCAGTCTAAGCCACAACAGAAGGCTTAGAAGCAGCAGAGAGCTTGCGCCTCCTCTTTGCTAAATTCTCACTACGCGCTCCCTCTGCTCCTTCAACCTCATGGCAAGCAATTTCTGGTACTCAGCTGCCTCTGCCTTGGCCTTTGTAATTCTTTTCTTCTCTGCAATTCTATCTCGCTTCCTCTGGAGTGTCAATGGAGTTACCAACCACTGGATTTTTTGAGCTTTGCTGACCTTCTTGCCTGCGAAACCAGAAATGGTTATCAACAAGTAATAGTTACAATCAAGAAATCATCATTTTCACCAAGCCTATATGATTCCAGCTGAAACCCAAAATCCAATATCCTACTTCCAGCATACACCACGAATGAGTAAATGGTAAAGCTAAACCTGTTTTAACTCCGAAAGGTTGGCAATGGGTGGCAAGTGAAGCATGCAAATGCTATGTGCATACTCAACTTTAACAATGTTAGAAAGCTATGGTTGGGCACACTGACAGGAACATCGGGAACAGACAGTGACGATAACAGAAGAAACCCTCACAAAATTCTACCCTATTTCTTTGCACATTAAGCACTGTGTTATGGTCTAGAAAACAAGTTTATACGTCAGAGGAGACCATTTCGTCATAAGAAAATAATTGGAGAATGTTTACATCGCTATCGTAGCATAAAACAGCCACCTAGTCTCTTACATCTTGTGGCCATCTATTACAAAGGAAAAAGAAACTTTACCAGATTTTGTTGTGAAAGTCCTCCTGTGTAAGTGTCGACGTACTTCCGGACATAATCTTCTTTGGACAGGTTAAAGAGCATCGTAATCTTGGATGCCCTCTTTGGACCTGTCATCTTTATTTAAACAAAATAAAATACAGTGGTAAAATAAAATAAAAATAAAATTCAAATAGACTCCATCTATTTTCTATTGATTAGAATAGAATAAGGTGTTTCAATCTTATTACACTCCTATTAGAATATGACTTTATAAGCATATAAATAGACATAGTCTATTCCTCTTGTAATTATTCGAATTCAACATAGTGAATTTTCTTCTCCTCTGCCTGTGGTTTTTTTCCCAAAAGGGGTTTCCACGTAAAATCTGTGTGTTCTTTATTTTTATTTATATTTTCTTTGCGATATATATTGTCATTACCGACATTCTATTTTCTCAAATTAGTATCAGAGCTTCTGAGTTTTTTTATCTCAATCACGGTAATGACATCTTTGAAGTATGAAATTCCGCTGTTGGATCGCAACACCAGATTTGTGTTATGGCAGATAAAGATGCAGACAGTTCTTGCACAGATAAATTTAGAGGAAGCCCTGCTAGGGGTAGATAAGATGCCTTCGACATTGACGGAGGAAGAGAAGAAGCACAAGGATCGAAAGACATTAACACAATTACATCTGCATTTGTCTAACGAAATTTTGTAGAATGTGATGAAGGAGAAGACCGCCACTGCATTATGGAAAAGGCTGAAACAAATATGTATGTCGAAAACTCTAACCAGTAAGTTGCATATGAAGTAACGTCTTTATACTCATCATTTGGAAGAAGGTGCGTCTGTGCACGAACACTTAAACTGTGTTTAAAGAAATTCTCTCAAACTTGGAGGCCATAGAGGTTTAGTATGATAAGGAAGATCTAGGGTTGATTCTACTTTGTCCGTTGCCTCCGCCTTATTCAACCTTTAGAGACACGATTTTATATAGCCGCGAGTCTCTCACAGTTGATGAGTTTATGATTCTTTGACCTCGTATGATAAGATGAAGCATCTTGTGGTTAAAATCAACTCTCAAGGAGAGAGTCTCATTGTTCGTGGGAGACAAGAACGGAAAGCTGATGATGATCGTGGAAAGACACAGAAACGGAATCCTCGCAGTAAATCTAAGGGTAGATTGAAGTCTTCAAATAGAGGTAAAACTTGTAACTTCTGTAAGAAGAAAAGGCATATTAAATCTGAGTGCTATAAGCTACAGAACAAGATTAAAAGGGAGGCTGCGAATCAAAAGGGAAAAAAACTAGAAAATTCCGGTGAAGCTGATGTTGTAGAAGACTACAACGATGGTGAACTTCTAGTCGCTTATGTCAACAATTCTAAAGTGAGTGAAGAGTGGATACTTGATTCAGGCTGTACCTTCCACATGAGTCCCAATCGGGATTGGTTTACAACTTACGAAACAGTGTTTGAAGGTGTTGTTTTGATGGGAAATAATGTTTCGTGTAAAATCGCAGGTGTTGGAACAATTAAAGTTAAGATGTTTGATGGAATTGTCATAACACTTAATGACGTACGACATGTTCCAGAATTGAAGAGAAATTTAATTTCGTTGAGTACTCTTGATTCAAAAGGGTACAAATACACAGCTGAAAGTGGGGTTTTAAAGATTTCCAAACATTCCCTTTTTGTGATGAAAGGGCAGAGAAAGGCTGCCAAATTATATGTTTTGCAGGGTTCTACTGTTACTAGTGATGCAGCTGTCGCTTCCTCTTCTTTATCAAATGATGATATTACTAAAATTTGGCATATGCGCCTAGGGCATATGAGTGAGAATGGCATGACAGAATTGAGCAAAAGAGGACTTCTTGATGGGCAAGGATTTTGCAAACTGAAGTTCTATGAGCACCGTGTTTTTGGGAAGCAAATGAGAGTTCAATTCACTAGAGGAATCTCTAACACGAAGGGAACGTTGGAGTATATTCATTCTGATCTGTGGGGTCTATCCAAAGTGCCTTTGAGAGATGGAGCTAATTATATGCTAACTTTTATTGATGATTTTTCTAGAAAAGTTTGGGCGTTCTTCCTAAAGTAGAAAAGCGATGTGTTTTCCGCATTTAAGTCTTGGAAAATTATGATTGAAAAACAGACGGGAAAACAAATAAAATACCTCCACACGGACAATGGCTTAGAGTTCTATTCTAATGAGTTTAATAGACTGTGCAAGTCAGAAGGGACCGTGAGACACTTGATAGTTCGTCATACTCCACAGCAAAATGGCGTTGTAGAACAAATGAACAGAACGATCATGGAGAAGGTTCAATGTATGTTGTCAAATGCCAACTTACCAAATTCGTTTTGGGTAGAAGCAGCCTCTACTGTATGTTTTTGATCAACCGATCTCCATCCGTTGCCATTGAGAAAAAGACTCCACAAGAGGTATTGTCTGGTAATCCTGCTAATTATTCTAATTTAAAGATCTTTGGGTGTCCTGCATATGCTCATGTTGATAATGGAAAATTAGAATCGAGATCTATTAAATGTGTTTTTCTTGGTTATAAAGTTGGTGTAAAAGGGAATAAGTTATGGTGTTTTGAAAATAGAAAAGTTGTAATTAGTAGAGATGTTATTTTTGATGAAACTGCTATGCTACCTAACTTATCTCTTAAAGACTGTTCCAATAAAGAAAATCAAAAACAGGTGGAGCATCAGATTAATATAGAGTTCACTCCTCAAGCCAGTACAAAAATTGAGAATAGAGTTGTTTCTTCACCACAATACTCTATCGCCAAAAACAGACCTAGAAGAGAAATTAAACGTCCAAAGAAGCATGCCAAGGCTGATCTAGTTACTTATTCTTTAAATGTGGCTGGAGATATAGATGCAAACCAAGAGCCATCTAATTATTCTGAGGCGGTTAGCTGTGAAGACTCAGAAAATTAGATGTTTGCTATGCAATAGGAGATGGAATCACTCCACAAAAACAGAATATGGGATATTGTAACACCCCTTACCCGAAACCTTGGCCGGAGTCGAGTATGTGGCATTACTAGACTTGACTACTAATTTGGGGCATAAAAATTTAAAGCTGTCCAACTGCGTCATGCTGACTAAAAACTATTTCATTGCAAAATATGATTAACTAGTTTATAACCGAACATACTCACATACAACTCATACTGTCCATGCATTTTAATCATTTATACAAATTAACCTATACCTAAAACATTCACATAATATCCTAACAACATCGATTTATTAACAAAACACAACTATGGTTCCATATAATCGAGTGTACCATTGGTTACTTACCACGATACCTAATTCAAAGATTCATTTCGTAGACATACATTTCCTTATCAAAAACGATTAAACTTCGATTAAAAAATGCACAAACATTACCAACATAAACCGACATTTGTATCAAAAGCACAAAAAGCATACTTAACTAGAAATTTAGCCATATTCGCATGGCTATTATATACATGAACCAAAAGTTTTCATCAAAACAAAGACAAAGTCTTTCCTATACACGCCTTCATTTGAAAACCAAAATGAAAGAGTACCAAAATAGTTTGATAGTGTGGATAACTTTCCGAACGATCCCGACGAGCTTGTAGCTTGCACCTAATCTATAAAACAGAGAAAACATTTCGCACAATTAAGCTTACTAGCTTAGTAAGTCCTAAATTCATGATAAATATAACATTCAAATCATTTAAAATTACAATAATTCAACTAGTACATTTGTACTCACATTTACTTTCAAGCTTTCAATTTCATACCTATATAACGTATAA
This sequence comes from Gossypium bickii, assembly GCA_025503065.1. Classification (NCBI taxonomy): domain Eukaryota; kingdom Viridiplantae; phylum Streptophyta; class Magnoliopsida; order Malvales; family Malvaceae; genus Gossypium; species Gossypium bickii. The sequence continues at coordinate 139,721,203 of CP106710.1, forward strand.
TTTCATAGAACAATTTCTCTTTAACCGCATGCTTATATAATCAAAATATTTATTCATAATCCAACCTTCCAAAACCAAAATGTCATCACGCAACCATGGATATAAACATTCATATACTTAAAGTTCAATTATTATAATGTGGCATCAAAAACACAACAACCCATGTGGCCGAATATACCTAGTCTTGTATCCATATTTTAAAAGACCAAAGCCACAATATTCATATCATTCATTAGTAAAACCGAGAACACATATTATAACCATACGTGTATATATGTATATACTTCATTTGTAACACATACAATTTGTAATAAATAACTGAATTACTTGCTTACCTTATTTTAAATAGGTAAGAAGTTAATTCATACCTTACATGCTTACCTGAGCATTTAACCCAATAAATTAGCTTTAACTTGCCTTGAACAAAAACTCGATTTCTCTTTTGTAAAACACGTCACGGCATCAAGCTGCTAGGCGCAAAAAAGCCCGATAAGTGACACCAGCACAAGGCTCGCTAGCGCGTAATAGCCCGATAGATAACACACTGCACGAAGCCTGCTAGCACGTGAGTCGCGATGGCAGATAAAGTGCCAAACACGAAACACGCTAGGCGTAATAGCCCGAAACATATCAATATAGTTAAACATTTCCAATGCACTTCATAAATATTATATACATATGTCCGACTCAATTGGGCTCGCGCACATTTAAACAATTAAAATCATTATACGATCCAATAATTTACACCACATAACCAACTTTAATCATCAAGCTAGTATACTTACATACACTCGGCCATGATATAAAGCGGGTACTAAAATTCATCAATTTTTATAATTTAATATAATCAAAATTTATTCTTTGACATATTTTAGCTAAAGGGCTTACCTCGGTTGTCGATAGTCCGTGCGAATAAATTTATTCGAGAACCTTCGTCTTTCCTCGGTCTAATTTAGTTTTTCTTTGCTCTTGATCTAAAACACATTAGAATTTAGTTCATTTAATCGCATTTCATCTCAATTTAGTCCCAAAACACACAAATGGGCAATTTACCATTTTGCTCCTAATGTTTTCCATTTTACAAATTGGTCCTATTTACACAAAACACAAAATATGCAAAATTTTCCAACACCATAGCTTGGCGAATCTTCCCTATAGCCATAGGTATCCATGCATTTCATTTATTTGACATTTTAATCCTTCACAAATTTATTCTTTTCAATTTAGCCCTATTTACTCAAAATCACCAAAAACTTCAACATAAAACTTATAAATCTTTAACATATATTTAATCTAAAATCATCAAACATCAAAACTATCCAAGCATGTTAATGGCCGAATCCTATATACATAGTATTTTCAAAAATTTAGACATGGGTCGGGTAATATACGAAGCAACGATCTCAAAAACGTAAAAATTATCAAAAACTAAAAACCGACCATACCTTAATCAAGCTTTCTAACTTGCCGAAACTTGAAGCTTTAACAATGGTGTTTTCTATCCTAACATTTGGCTAGGAGAGAATGAAAGAGATGATGGCTTTATTTTTATGTTTGTTTTATATAAATGCATTAACATTATTATAATATATAACATAACCTTATAAAAAAATTAATATAACTAAACTAACATATATAGGTAGCTAATTTGGCCCATTGCCGTCCATTAATATAGTTAATGGGCTAATTGCCCTTTTGGGACACCCACTTAAAAAGCCACAAGCAAATTAGTACATTACACCTTAGCATGCAACTTTTACGCTTTTCACGATTAAATCCTTTTTATCAAATTAAGCACTTAAACGATAAAATTTCTCTACGAAACTTTCACACATTTTATTTCACATATAATAGACACAGAATAAATTATTAGAATATTACTCGGGCTCGGATTCGTGGTCCCGAAACCACCGTTCCGATTAGGGTCAAAATTGGTCTGTTACAACTCTCCCCCCTTAAGGATTTTCGTCCTCGAAAATCTTACCGTTAAATAAGTTCGGATATTGTTGCCTCATTGACTCCTCAGGCTCCCACGTAGCCTCTTCAACTCCGTGACGATTCCATAGAACCTTTACTAATGGAATTCTTTTATTTCTCAACTCTTTTATTTCCCGAGCTAAGATACGGATCGGTTCCTCATCATATGTCAAATCAGATCGGATTTCAATCTCTGCAGTATAATCACATGAGACGGATCGGATCGTACTTACGAAGCATCGAAGCGTGAAATACGTCATGCATCTTTTCTAACTCGAGAGGCAATCTCAATCTATAAGCAACCGCGCCCAATACGTTCAATGACCCGTGCGGTCCGATAAATCTCGGACTCAACTTGCCTTTCCGACCAAATCGAGTACCTTTTACCACGGAGAAACTTTTAAGAACACCCGATCTCCGACACGAAATTCAATGTCCTTACGTTTCAAATCGGCATAAGACTTTTGACGATCCAAGCGGCTTTCAAATTACTCCTAATAACAACCGCTTCGCTCGTTGCTTTCTTTCCAATCAATCAACCCGTGTATCTTATTTTCACCGAGTTCATCCAATATAACGACGCGCGACATTTTCGCGTGCATAAGGCTTCATAAGGCGCCATTTTTATGCTAGATTGGAAGCTATTATTGTAAGCAAATTCAATCAAAGGTAGGTATCGTTCCCACGTACCTTCAAACTCGAGAACGCAACACCTCAACATGTCCTCAAGAATCAAAATAGTTCGCTCAGATCGGTGTGATGCTTTTGCGGATGGAAGGTCAGTACTAAAATGAAGTCTAGTACCTAGGGCATCTTGCAATTTCTTCCGTAACCGCGATGTGAATCTCGGGTCCCTATCTCAAACAATGGAACTCGATTACACCGTGCAACCTTACAATCTGCGACACATACAATTCGGCAAGCTTATCAAGTGAATAGTCGATGACGTCTCGCAAGCACAAAATGAAGTGATTTAGTCGATCTATCAACGATAACCCATACACGGCATCTTTCTTACTCGGTGTCATAGGAAGACCGGATACAAAATCCATTGTAATTCTATCCCATTTCCATTCGGGTATCATGATTGGTTGAAGTAATCCGGACGATACCTGATGCTCAGCTTTCACTTGTTGACAAATTAAGCACTTGGAAACAAACTCAGATATGTCCCGTTTCATGCCAGGCCACCAATATAACTGCTTCAAATCGTTATACATTTTTGTGTTACCCGGGTGTATCGATAGTCGACCACTATGGGCCTCACTCAGGATCATCTGTATCAAATCTGAGTTCTTTGGAACACACAATCGGCTTTTATAATTCAAACAATCATTTGCATCAATCTGAAAATCTGATTCTGTACCGTTTTCACACTAAATCCGAATAGAAATCAAATTTTTTTCAACCTTCTGTGTATCACTAATTTGCTGAATAAACATCGGTCTTGCTTGTAACTCGGCTATGATCGAACCATTATCAGACATAGCTAAGCGTATGCGTTCATTGCACGAAGAGCAAACAATGATTTTCGACTTAACGCATCCGCAACAACATTAGCTTTCCACTGGATGGTAGTCAATCACTAATTCATAGTCTTTCGGCAATTCTAACCATCTGCGTTGTCTCAAATTTAGATCTTTACGAGTCATCAAATATTTTAGACTTTTATGATCCGAATAAACATGACATTTTTCGCGAATAAGTAGTGGACGCCAAATTTTTAATGCGAACACAATGGCTGCTAACTCCAGATCGTGAGTTGGATAATTCTTCTCATGCAGCTTCAATTGTCTCGAAGCGTAGGCTATAACCTTGCCTTCCTGCATTAAAACGTAACCCAACCCATTCAAGGAAGCATCACTAAAAACAATAAATTCTTTACCGGATTCAGGCTGAGTAACACTGGAGCTTCGGTCAAAAGGGCTTTCAACTGCTCGAAACTTTTCTGACACTTTTCTGACCACTCAAATTTGACATCTTTCTGTAGTAGTCTTGTCAAAGGTGTAGCTATAACAGAAAAACCTTTTACAAATCGTCTGTAATATCCCCGCAAGGCCTAGGAAACTTTAGATCTCGGAAACATTCTTTGGTGGTTTCCAATCGAGTATAGCTGCTATTTTGTTTGGATCCACCCGAATACCTAACACCGAAACAACATGACCCAAGAAGCTGACTTCATTCATCCAAAACTCACACTTACTGAACTTTGCATACAATCGTTGATCTCTCAAAGTTTGTAGGACTACTCTCAAATGCTCAGCATGTTCGGTTTCATTTTTGGAGTAGATTAGTATATCATCAATAAACACTACTACAAACCGGTCCAAAAACTATCGGAAGACTCGGTTCATTAGATCCATAAAAACAACAGGTGCATTAATGAGTCCAAAAGGCATAACCAAAAACTCATAATGTCCGTACCTCGTTCGGAATGCAGTCTTTGGCACATCTGTATCTCTGACTCGCAACTGATAAGAAACCGATCTCAAATCTATCTTTGAAAACACTGAAGCCCCCTTCAACTGATCAAACAAATCATCAATCTGAGGTAACGGGTACTTATTCTTTATGGTTACCTTATTTAGTTGCCGGTAGTCGATACACATTCGCATGGTTCCATCTTTCTTTTTCACGAATAAAACCGGTGTACTCCAAGGAGAGAAGCTCGGTCGTGTAAAGCCCCTATCTGTCAACTCTTGCAACTGTGCTTTCAATTCTTTTAATTCAGTAGGTGCCATTCGGTACGGAGCTATCGAAATTGGAGTCGTACCCGGCACTAACTTAATGCCGAACTTAATCTCTCGTACTGGGGGTAAACCCAGTAGTTCTTCTGGAAACACATAGGGGTATTCACATACAACTGATACAGATTCGATTTGTTTCTCTGACATTTTATTATCCAAAGACATAAGCGGATAAGCTTCACACCCTTTTCTCACATACTTCCGGGCTAACATTGAAGATATTACTGTAGGCAACCCATTTACATCACAGGATTTAATTCTGATGGTCTCACCGTTTCGACATTTCAAATCAATAAGCTTCCTTTTACAATCCACTATTGCCTCATGTGAAGTTAACCAGTCCATACCCAAGATTATATCAAATTCGTCAAAGGGCAACAACATTAAATCAGTTGGGAAGCAATAATCTCGAATCATCAACGGGCAACCTCTACATACTTTATTAACAAGCACACATCTACCCAAAGGGTTGGACACACGAATCACAGATTCGGTAGACTCAACTAGCAGAGTCTTGCCAAATTCTAAAGTTTCACACACATAAGAATGAGTCGAACCAGAATCAATTAGTGCAATCACAGTAGTATCATAAAGAGTGAAAGTACCGGTAATGACGTCAGAGGAGGAAGCATCCTCTCTGGCTCGTGCAGCATAAGCTCTAGCCAGAGCTCTAGCCTCAGATCGAACTGTAGTGTTCTTCGTTCCTTTCTGACTACCACCTACGTTTCCTGAATGTCTGGGTGGTCTACCTCGCACTGACGTGTTGCTCGGCTTAGTGTTCGAATCAGATTATTCGCTCACCAACCTCGGACATTCCCTAATAAAATGATCTGACGACCCACATTTAAAGCAAGACCGATTATGAAATCTACAACTCCCTGGGTGCCATTTTCTATAGTGCTTACATTCAACTCTATTCTGTGGAACGTTACCAACACTGGCTATCGAGGTAGCTCGAGAGCTCATAGGAGGTCGATCCCGTCTAGGTGGATCTGTAGTAGCTTTATGTCGGCTGTAGTCATCTCTGAACTTCTTGGATGTGGAATGGAAGACCTTACCCGAAGACCTTTTACGAATGTCTCTAGCTTCTATATCAGCCTTTCTTTTCTCTTTCCCGAGCTCTTCAGCTTTGCAAGCTCGCTCAACTAGAGTCACAAACTCTTGAATTTCAAGAATGCCAACAAACATCTTTATATCTTCATTCAAGGCCATCTTCAAATCTTTTACACATAATAGCTTCAAGAGAAACACACTCTCTAGCATATCTCACGAGCGACAAATTTTCTTTCATATTAAAGTCACGGTCATTCGCCCTGTTTCATTTCAAGGAACTCTTTTCGTTTTGATCAACGAATCTTTGATGATATATTTCTTCATGAATTCATTCGGAAGAAGTCCCATGTCACTTTTTCTTTCGGAACTCATCGATACTAGTGTATTCCACGGTGATATGCACGATGTCCCGCAACAAAGATATAGCACACTTCAGGCATTCATCTGGAGTACAAGATAGCTCATCAAGTACCCGAATAGTGTTATCAAGCCACATTTCGGCTCTCTCTGCGTCATCATCATCATTGGCTTTAAATTCTTGACCCCAAATTTTTGGATTTTATCAATCTGGGGCCTACTAGATCTTCTAGGATCTATCATCGGGGGTGTTAAAGGAATCAGAGTTGGATTATTCGGGGGTGGAGGTTGGTGTACAGCCGGGTTAGTCTGAATAAACTGGGTAAACCACATGTTCATCATTTGATAGAAGGCTTGCTTAGTCTCTCCTTCATGACTACCCAAAGCAGTCGAGAGTCTACCAAGACCGATTCATGTGCACGGTCAAAGCGCTACACTTTCTACATCATCCGCTACGGCTCTTTCAGGATCAGTATCCATTTACTATATAAAACAAAGTTCAGGCTGTCAGAAGTCACCACACTATCAATATATGATAAAGGCATGTATAGCTAGACTCACATACGTTACGGTAGTCCTAGAATCGACTAAACCGTAAGCTCTGATACCAATCAAATGTAACACCCCTTACCCGAAACCTTGGCCGGAGTCGTCAGTATGTGGCATTACTAGACTTGACTACTAATTTGGGGCATAAAAATTTAAAGTCATCCAAGCTGCGTCATGCTGACTAAAAACTATTTCATTGCAAAATATGATTAACTAGTTTATAACCGAACATACCCACATACAACTCATACTGTCCATGCATTTTAATCATTTATACAAATTAACCTATACCTAAAACATTCACATAATATCCTAACATCATCGATTTATTAACAAAACACAACTATGGTTCCATATAATCGAGTGTACCATTGGTTACTTACCACGATACCTAATTCAAAGATTCATTTTGTAGACATACATTTCCTTATCAAAAACGATTAAACTTCGATTAAAAATGCACAAACATTACCAACATAAACCGACATTTGTATCAAAAGCACAAAAAGCATACTTAACTAGAAATTTAGCCATATTCGCATGGCTATTATATACATGAACCAAAAGTTTTCATCAAAACAAAGACAAAGTCTTTCCTATACATGCCTTCATTTGAAAACCAAAATGAAAGAGTACCAAAATAGTTTGATAGTGTGGATAACTTTCCGAACGATCCCGACGAGCTTGTAGCTTGCACCTAATCTATAAAGCAGAGAAAACATTTCGCACAATTAAGCTTACTAGCTTAGTAAGTCCTAAATTCATGATAAATATAACATTCAAATATTAACATTTAAAATTACAATAATTCAACTTGTACATTTGTACTCACATTTACTTTCAAGCTTTCAATTTCATACCTATATAACGTATAATTTCATAGAACAATTTCTCTTTAACCGCATGCTTATATAATCAAAATATTTATTCATAATCCAACCTTCCAAAACCAAAATGTCATCACGCAACCATGGATATAAACATTCATATACTTAAAGTTCAATTATTATAATGTGGCATCAAAAACACAACAACCCATGTGGCCGAATATACCTAGTCTTGTATCCATATTTTAAAAGACCAAAGCCACAATATTCATATCATTCATTAGTAAAACCGAGAACACATATTATAACCATACGTGTATATATGTATATACTTCATTTGTAACACATACAATTTGTAATAAATAATCTGAATTACTTGCTTACCTTATTTTAAATAGGTAAGAAGTTAATTCATACCTTACATGCTTACACGAGCATTTAACCCAATAAATTAGCTTTAACTTGCCTTGAACAAAAACTCGATTTCTCTTTTGTAAAACACGTCACCGGCATCAAACCTGCTAGGCGTAAAAGCCCGATAAGTGACACGGCACAAGGCACTGCTAGGCGTAATAGCCCGATAAGTAACAACCAAGCACGAAGCCTCAGCTAGGTACAATAGCAGATAAGTAACACCAAGACGAAACACGCTGCTAGGCGTAATAGCCCGAAACATATCAATATAGTTAAACATTTCCAATGCACTTCATAAATATTATATACATATGTCCAACTCAATTGGGCTCGCGCACATTTAAACAATTAAAATCATTATACGATCCAATAATTTACACCACATAACCAACTTTAATCATCAAGCTAGTATACTTACATACACTCGGCCATGATATAAACGGGTACTAAAATTCATCAATTTTTATAATTTAATATAATCAAAATTTATTCTTTGACATATTTTAGCTAAAGGACTTACCTCGGTTGTCGATAGTCCGTGCGAATAATTATTCGAGAACCTTCGTCTTTCCCAGGTCTAATTAGTTTTTCTTTGCTCTTGATCTAAAACACATTAGAATTTAGTTCATTTAATCGCATTTCATCTCAATTTAGTCCCAAAACACACAAATGGACAATTTACCATTTTGCCCCTAATGTTTTCCATTTTTACAAATTGGTCCTATTTACACAAAACACAAAATATGCAAAATTTTCCAACACCATAGCTTGGCCAAATCTTCCCTATAGCCATAGGTGTCCATGTATTTCATTTATTTGACATTTTAATCCTTCACAAATTTATTCTTTTCAATTTAGCCCTATTTACTCAAAATCACCAAAAACTTCAACATAAAACTTATAAATCTTTAACATATATTTAATCTAAAATCATCAAACATCAAAACTATCCAAGCATGTTAATGGTGAATCCTATATACATAGTATTTTCAAAAATTTAGACATGGGTGGGTAATATACTAAGAAAAACGATCTCAAAAGCGTAAAAATTATCAAAAACTAAAAACCGACCATACCTTAATCAAGCTTTCTAACTTGCGAAACTTGAAGCTTTAACAATGGTGTTTTCTATCCTAACATTCGGCTAGGAGAGAATGAAAGAGATGATGGCTTTATTTTTATGTTTGTTTTATATAAATGCATTAACATTATTATAATATATAACATAACCTTATAAAAAAATTAATATAACTAAACTAACATATATAGGTAGCTAATTTGGCCCATTGCCGTCCATTAATATGGTTAATGGGCTAATTGCCCTTTGGGACACCCACTTAAAAGCCACAAGCAAATTAGTACATTACACCTTAGCATGCAACTTTTACGCTTTTCACGATTAAATCCTTTTTATCAAATTAAGCACTTAAACGATAAAATTTCTACTGAAACTTTCACACATTTTATTTCACATATAATAGACACAGAATAAATTATTAGAATATTACTCGGGCTCGGATTCGTGGTCCCGAAACCACCGTTCTGATTAGGGTCAAAATTGGTCTGTTACAGATATTGTGAAACTTCCTAAAGGTAAAAAGGTTGTTCGTTGTAAATGGGTGTTTAAAAAGAAAGAAGGGACTCCATGAGTTGAAAAACCCAGATACAAAGCAAGGCTTGTTGCGAAGGGTTACAGTCAAATTCCAGAAGTGGACTTCACAGATGTGTTCTCCCCAGTTGTGAAGTATAATTCGATTCAAGCTTTACTTGGTATTGTGGCTATGCATGATTTGGAACTTGAGCAGTTAGATGTAAAAACTGCATTTTTGCATAGAGAACTTGATGAGGATATTTACATACAACAACCAGAGAGTTTTACATTCTTAGAAAAAGATAACTATGTTTGCTTGCTGAAAAAGTCCCTTTACGGTTTGAAACATTCACTAAGACAGTGGTACAAGATGTTTAATTCCTTTATGACTTCTCATGATTTCAAAAGAAGTAGTTTTGACAGTTGTGTTTACTTTAAGAAAAATAGTGATGGTTCTTTTGTGTATCTACTTCTTTATGTTGATGACATGTTGATAGCAACAAAAAATAAATGAGAGATAAGAAAGGTCAAAACCCAACTAAGTGAAAAATTTGAGATGAAAGATTTGGGACTAGCAAAGAAGATACTTGATATGGAGATTCACAGAGATAGAAAAGCAAGTAAATTGTACCTAAGTCAGAAGAGGTACATTGAGCAAGTTCTTTGCAGGTTCAATATGCAGAGTGCTAAGCCTGTTAGTACTCCTTTAGCAGCTTATTTCAGACTTTCATCGGCTTTGTCTCCACAATCAGATGATGAGATTAAGTACATGTCACATGTTTCATACTCTAGTGCAGTGGGATCTCTCATGTATGCTATGATTTGTTCATGTCCAGATTTATCATATGCAGTCAGTGCAGTTAGCAGATACATAGCGAATCTCGGTAAAGAACATTGGAAAGCAGTTCAGTGGATTTTAAGATACTTACGAGGTAATACTGATATTTGCTTACAATTTGGAAGAACTAGAGATGGAGTCATTAGATATGTTGATGCTGATTTTGCTGGAGACCTTGATAGAAGAAGATCTCTCACAAGTTATGTCTTTACAATCGAAGGTTTTGCAATCAGTTGGAAAGCCATTTTGCAAACTATAGTTGCTTTGTCTACCACTGAAGCTGAGTACATGGCGATTACTGAGGCTTGTAAAGAAGCTATTTGGTTGAAGGGACTCTTTAGTGAACTCAATGAAGACCTTCAAATCAGCACAATATTTTGTGACAGTCAGAGTACAATTTTCCTTACAAAAAATCAAATGTTTCATGAGAGAACAAAACACATTGATGTACGGTATCATTTTGTTCGTGATATTATTGCTCGTGGTGATATTATTGTGAGCAAAATTAGTACTAATGAAAATCCTACAAATATGATGACTAAGTCACTTCCTATAACCAAGTTTGAGCATTGCTTAGACTTGGTTGGTGTTCATTGTTGAAGTTAAACCCTTAAGGGTTTTTATGGAAGAGGTGGAGAACTTATTCGTTGAGAGTTCGCGATGAAAAATTTGTTCATTGAGAATTCGTGTCAAGGTGGAGATTGTTAGAATTAAGTGACACGAATTCTTATTTAAATAAAATACAGTGGTAAAATAAAATAAAAAGTAAAATTCATATAGAACTACACTTCTTTTATTTTATTTTAGAATAAAGTTTTTTAAACCTTATTAAACTCTATCTATTTTATATTGATTAGAATAATGTGTTTCAATCTTAGCACACTCCTATTAGAACATGGCTTTACAAGCCTATAAATAGACATAGTCTAAAATCTGTGTGTTCTTTATTTTTATTTATGTTTTCTTTGCGATATATATTGTCAATTACGACATTTTATTTTCTCACAGATAATGACTAACAATGCATTCACGAACAGACTTCTTTCTTCTCTCTCCATTACGCCTTCCATATCCCCGGAAGCAAGGGGTACCTGCTGAAGCACCATAAACGCAATCAAGCTCCAATTCTGCAGAGGAAGACATGAAGGCAAAAACCTAGATTCCAAGTGAGACACCAAGAAATAGAGATCATATTGGTAAGGCAAAAGAAAATCAAATAACCAAGTCATGTGTGATTAGACAACACAAATCAAATTAGCCTAAATATATATTACCAACAAGGTTGATGCCTAGATGGCGAACGAAATATAATGCTTTAACATTCACCAACTTCATTAAAGCCCAAAGATGTAAGGAAATGGATGTTTGGTAGTCACAAAACATGCTGTTACGTTTCCCCACGTTTTGTTTGGCAGTAACAAAGAGACAGAGGTTGAAGGAAGAAGGTGGAAACATGGAGAGTTGAGCCGCAAAGGAAGTCAGAAAGAACAAAGATAAAGAAAAAAAATTCTAAAAATTTCAAGTCAGTTTTCCGTAAAAGATTTAACAGCAACTAAAACCAAAATATTTAATTTTAAAAACTATAGTGACCAAATTAAAAAAAAATTAATAATTGAGTGATCAAAATGAAATCAACAGTTTAGTTACTATTTTTATACTTTACCATTTATAAAAAGGAATATTTAATTTAATTTCTTTAATCTATATAACTATATACAAGTGGAATACCTCTCTTTATTTTTTTTTTGTATTTTATAGAAGAATTTTCAATTTTAATGTTTATGCTACACTCAAATTTTAGATTATATAATAACATTCAAATTTCAATTTTGGTCCCTGTGTTATACTCAAATTTAAGATTAAATCTTTACACTATAATTTTTTAACATAATTTGGTACCTCATTTTTTGTACAATGTTATTGATTAATTCAAATACTTTGTTTTAATTAAAATGCTGATGTAATTTTTAGGAGTTATTAATATTATTAATTATTTAGTTCAAATCCATTGCAATGTCCTTTTTTTATAAGGCTAATAAGTGAGTATTTTTTTTTTAATTTAAAAATGTTACGCCAATGAATTTAGTAAAAGAATGTAATAGTGCTAAAAATTAAATCAAAATTTTTAAAATTAAAAAAATAGAGAACTAAATTTCTAGAAATAAAAGTATAAATTTTTAATTTCAAATATATAAAGAATATACGGGCTTGAAGTATATTTTAATATTCAAATATTTGCTTTAGAATTTAACCTAAAAATAATTAATAATTAACCCAACCTAAAACGTGGTAAGATCCATATTAATATTAATTAATATTATGAACTTTATATTACTATGAATGATTTTATTTTTAATAGCAAACACATTACATTTTAAAGGAAAAACGTAGGTTGAAATTTTGGAGATGACATTGTTAATCGGGATAACTAATATAGACCGTAAAATTAACATAAAGAATAAAAAAAAATAAGCTTATGTAAACTGAACTTTAGTTTAGAAATTTTAAATATGTTCGTGACTAACGCACAAAATAATATTTTATTTAAAAAAATAAATAAAATTATACATGATGAAATATTGTTTTAAATGAAATTGGAAAACATAAAATTGATTCTTACACTTTAAAATGTTATAATTGAGTATTTAAGTAATCAACCTAGTGTCAATATATACCTAATTGATAAGAAATTGATATCTTAAGACTGAATTTAAAATATTTTAAAGTTTGGGGACTAATTTGGAATTTAAGTGGTAAATTAAGACATCTGATACAATTAATCCAAAAATATATTATATTTATAACCTAAAAATTCCATTAAAGTCCCTTTGGTAACATCCAAGGGAAAAACTCTCATTTCATTTCTCCACAACTCAAACCTCTCAAAATCTTTTTCAGTTTTCATTTCCCCATCCAAACGACGCCCTAAACCAAAAGTCATGGCCACCGCTTCCGCACGTGAGGAAAACGTTTACCTGGCGAAACTCGCCGAGCAAGCCGAGCGCTACGAGGAGATGGTCAAGTTCATGGAGAACGTCGTCTCCGCCGTCCCTGCCCCCGACGAACTCACCGTCGAGGAACGGAACCTCCTCTCTGTCGCCTACAAGAACGTGATCGGCGCTCGCCGTGCCTCTTGGCGGATCGTTTCCTCCATCGAGCAGAAAGAGGAAGGACGTGGCAACGCCGACCACGTCTCTGTCATCCGTGAGTACAGGACCAAGATCGAGGCCGAATTGTCCGAGATTTGCGCCGGAATTTTGAAGCTTCTCGACGAGAAGCTCGTTCCGGCCGCCGGGACCGGTGATTCCAAGGTCTTTTACCTGAAGATGAAGGGAGATTACCATAGGTACTTGGCTGAGTTCAAGACTGGCGATGACAGGAAAGCGGCTGCCGAGAATACGCTCACTGCGTATAAATCTGCTCAGGTTTGTGGTTATTTCGTCACGTTCTTTTCGATCTTGTGTATTTTTTCGTCTTGATTTGCTTTATTTTTTGGGTAGTATCTCAAACGTTCAACTTAAATTAAGAGTTAAAATTCTTCTTGGAGAAGAAAAAAATCGTATAAAATCAACGAAATTCACAATTTAAAATATTACAAGAGATCTAAATCTATGAGTAGAGAAGCATATAAAGTATCTAAATTTAAAACTATCACACATGTGTGATGTGCATAGCTTCGTTTCTTGTTAAAGCCAAGAAAAATTGTTTATATCTACTGATCAAAGGTCACCCCTTTACTTGGTCCCCCAACAATCTAAAATTCGAAATCATTTTGGTTGTTTGTATTAATTCAATTAACACAGTCTAATATTACTATTAACTGCTTCTCTTTATTGGGCCTTGTCAGATCATGTCACAAATTAATGCACTCCCTGTTTATATTGACATTTTTACTGCTATTCTCTTTTCTTTAAAGCCTTGCAATCAGTCTGGATCTGAATATACTGTTATTATTATTTGTATTTTCACACTTTTACATTTGAATAAAAGATATGTACCTTTGCTAAAGTGATTATGACTTGTGTTTTGTCCATAATTTCGGGCCCTTTTTCGATGTTATCTGCATCTTTTTTGTTCTGTGTTCTTTTCAGGACATTGCGAATGCTGAGCTGGCCCCAACTCATCCTATTCGATTAGGATTGGCTCTCAACTTTTCCGTCTTCTACTATGAGATCTTGAACTCTCCTGATCGTGCTTGCACTCTCGCGAAACAGGTAGGATAACGAAACTTCAGAGTTTTAGTTTAGTCTTTATATTAATCTTATTCTTTGAAAAACATTGGTGTGCACGCTCGTGTTTTGAATGGTATTAAGAAATTCTTTTTTGTTCATCCTTTGGAGTGTCATTAATTTGTCTTAAAGTTCCATTAGTCAACATATTTTGTTTCTTTCCTTAGGCTTTTGATGAAGCCATTGCCGAGCTGGATACACTTGGAGAGGATTCATACAAGGACAGCACTTTGATAATGCAACTTCTTCGTGACAACCTCACTTTGTGGACCTCAGACATGCAGGTTAGACCCCACACATTTCTTTTTCTTTTTGACCTTTATATTCTGCCTTCTGTTATACCTAAAGTTTTTTTAATTATTAATACCTTTTTTTTTTATCTACTTTAGGATGATGGGACAGATGAAATCAAAGAAGCTCCCAAACAAGAGGATGAGAAACAACCGTGAAGTCTCTAATCTTCATGGTAGTGTCTTACTTCTCTGGTTGTTTTTGTATGGAGAAGTCGCTTGGTCCTACTATCGTCTTCAATTATTTGTTTTTAGTAGATCAGGCCTCAATTTATGAACCTTGGAAGTACTCCTAAGAATTTCTTAGTGTTTCACTGGTTATTGTTTTTGAGTTTGAAGCCTTCTAGCTTTCTAATGGCAGTGAAGTTATGTGCACACTTTCTTAATTGTTTTCATGACAATAATGGAGCTGATGGTTGAGATATTTTCTATGCTTAAGGTTTGAAATTTGTTTTCTTCGAATTCTCCGTTCGATATTGATATAACTTTTGTTGTTTTACCACATGGAATATGCTTGCATCTCTTTATTCCCTTGTCCCTTATATTTCAATTGATGCCAATATATATGTCATTAGTTTCATCTACTAGCTTGCTCTAAACTTATATGCTTGTCTCGAGATTCTTCTTGGTCGAGTAAGCACCATGAAAGATGATTACCTGGAGATTAAAACATGCTGCAAAACAGGTGTTCATGGGTTTTTAATGCAATTTTTGAATCAATTAATCTTATGGTTATTATTTTAGATTTGCTTTGCTTGCTGGTCCTTAGTTTCATCCATGCCTCTCCCTATCTTCTCCCTCTTTGTATTTTGGTTGCAATTTACAAAGGAATGGTCCAAAATTCAAATATATTTGCAATTTGATTATGACAAATAAATGGGAAACTTTATGCAATGGCCCATAGTCAGAGACTTAATTATTAAGCCATGGGAAGAAGGTACCAATCAATTTGTGATCGCTTTCAACTTGTCTTTTTCTTGGTTAGGAATGGGAATAGGGATAGGAATAGGAATTGGAATCCATTGCTTAGTTGCACAAATAATGGTCGAGCCCACCCATGCTATCTGTCTCGTTCACTGTCACCACACAAAATCTGACGTCTAGCAGAACCATACGTAGTGCTTCAACTATCCTAGGGAAGCTTGATTGGTTAATTTTCTACACAAGTACACATCAAAATTTGTATAATATAGACTATTAATATATTATAAAATTCATATAAAAAATCTATAATCCTTAGGGTTAATGCTCTATTTGCAATTTGAATTTGTGCTAAGGAGGTTCCAAGCTTTATCTAGTCTCAAGCTTAACTTGTGCCAAAGCAAGTTGTTTGGAGTGGGATTGGATAGCTTAGTGGGCAAGTGACCTCCATTATGCTGCAGATTCCCTCCCATCATAATATCTTGGATGACCCCTAGACAACAAGAAAATTCCAACCATTTAGAATTCTACCATTGAAGGGTTCAAAAACAAGAAGGGTCACTCTTGTTAGATCAATCTTGATAAGTCTGCCGACTTATTTATTTGTCAGTGTTTCAACTACCCGTGAATGTCTATAATCATCTCAATAGCATTATGAGCAATTTTCTCTCTTCAAGGAAAAAGCTGCATATGTTTAAGTGGAAGGATCGGTTTATGGCATGGCAATTTGCACCTGAGAAGAAATGGTGTGACAAGCTATGAAGAATCGCTTTCATTGTGATTGCTTGGTCCTTGTGGAGCCATAGAAACAAAATGATCTCTTAAAGGATCCTTGCCTGGGTAACTTGGTGGTGTAATTTGCACTCTGACAACATCCTTCGCTTTCCGCAGTACATCCAAACTGATCAAGAGCAGCAACATGTGAAGATAACCCAATATTGGAAGCCCCCCACCCACTAGTCATTTGAAATTCAATGTTGATGGAGCTATGTCGGTATAGATGGCAATGCATCCTGAAAGAGAGGGAAAACAAACTAATTAATTTCATTTACGTCAGTATCAAGTATAATTAGCTCTTGTATGTTTGAGAGATTTGATTTATGGCGTTTTGTGTAACTTTATAAATTTGGTTGGTAAATTATGTTACACACGCTCCATAGATTTATTATTATGTACTTTTTATCTATGCACACACTATCTTATTAAAGAACTGATTGAATATCCGTATATCAATTATGAGTTCAATTTCAATTAATTAGATACGTATTAATGAGAAATGAAAATGTGAATACTTTATTTAGTGATATGTTTTCAGGTTTGGATATGCTAGCTACGTTGTGAAATTTTACACTTGGTGGATCTTCTAAACATGCTATGATGCCAACTTGTGTTCATTTTAGTAATGTCATTATTTATGCTTAATCTTATTTATATGCTACTGAGATTTAATTCTAATGTTGTTATTTAGAATGACTTTCAACTTAGTTTTAGGATATAGTATATTTGGAAATATGTTTTGTATTAATGAATTTTTTTAATTCAATATGAAGTTTTATTTTCCGTATACAGATTTCGAGGATTTATAATTCATGTTAGAGCTCAAGTAATGTTAATCTAAGGGGAAATCAACTATATTATCGGATTTGGAGATATGCAAAATGATGTTATGCATGCAATTTCACTTAGGTGGCTAAATTTTGGTGAAGCATATTATTGAATGAGAAATTTTGTGTTTTGGACTTGGATTGACATGTTTAGAACTTTTGTATGTGTTTTGATATGTTTAGGAACCATTTAATCACATGTGAAAATAATTTGAATAGTTAAATTTTTGCATTTTTGAGTAAAAGTCTTGAGATCTCATAAACATTTTATATGAGATTATGCATTTTCAAGTGCATGTCTCAAAACATGAGGTTTTAAAGCTCGAGACATAAAACATTAAAGTTAAAAGCTAAAATTTGATATCAAGGTCTCGAGACATGTCACTATTGTCTTGAGACACGAAACTTCAAAATTAAAAATTTGAAATAGGGAAAACATGCCTTAAGTCATGACTTCATTGTCTCGAGACATAACTTTGTATTTTTTTAATATGAATTTGTTGTGGTTTGACTTTGTATTTAATTGTCTTTGATCGTGAATTATCGTATGTGGGTCCATTTGAGTTCATTTGACACTTAAATTTTACTTAAATTGTATCACTTTGTTTGAATTTGTTTTAATTCTAAATTTTAGTATTTCTATGTAAAAATATGTTTATAATGTGACACTTTGCATCATCATCTTCTGAATCAAATGTAAGATGTTACACTATCCATGATAAAAGAGCCTTAAATTATCTTCAACTAACTAATAAAGCATAAGTAAAAAGATATTGGAAGTGACTAAGAGAGGAGAAAGGGGAGAGTTAAAATGGGTTACGTGTCTGGGATTTAAAATTTAAAGCAGTCGGTTGATTCTTAGCTCTGTTGGTATTAATCTTGTTGTCAATGTAAGAAAATGTGGGTTTGAGTGCGCTGAAATACATTATCCTTCTATATATGAGTTGGGGAGGGGTTATGGGTAGTTCCAGGTATTGTGTCAACAAAAACAGATATGAATAGAATCTATAATGAGATTGTTTTAAAAGAAATTAAAATAACTATACGACGGTTTAGGGTGATTTGTTTAAAAAATTAATTTTACCTAAAAAAATGAAATTATCACATGTTTAAGGAAAAAAAGAGAGGAAAATATGGGTAACTAGTGTTCAAATAGAATCGTTGATATGGAAATACTTTTACTAACATAACTATTAATAAAAAATGTGCCATGATATATGACAAATTATTTGTAGTGTATGTCCATTTCAACAAGTTCACTTAGCTTCCACTAGAAAAGTGAGAAGATTTGGGCAAAAAAATAAGCTCGAAAAATGAGCTTAGACAAAAAGTAAGACCCATTTTTTAAACAGGCCGGACCTTGAGTAAAATTTTTTTAGCCCAAGCCCGACTTGAATCAGCTGTTTTGTTGCTATTTCGTTGCCATTTCACTGTTATTTTGCTATCATTTCGCTATTATATTGTTACTACTTTGTTGTTATTATTTGAATATTGTATAACTCTTATTTTATTGTTGAGAAATATTTATTTTTGATTAATTATATTTTTTATTTTTGATTAATTATATTTTTTAAATTTACTTTATATAAAAAATAATTTAAAAAAATTGAATACAAACAGACCGAGTCAAACTCAAATTTAAAAATTTTTAATCTAGGTCAAGTTAAGCTCATTTTTGTGATCCAACCGTAACATTAAAAAACCAACTTAAAATTTTGCATCCCTCAAACGTCAACCCCACCCATTATCAGGTATACTTCACGCAAATTTTTGCATTAATATAGTTGCGCTTTAAGTTTAAGCGTAATATAAGAACAAACGAAATCAAAAGCTCTTTGCAAATGCAAAACCAACCATTATTTTCTCTTCCCTACTGTTTTCGTGGGGAAGAGAAAATGAGAGGAATTACCCAGATAATATATGTACTTTATTTAAACTAGAACAAAATAGAATAGATTAGATTGTCATAGTATTGTATAAAGGAGGAGATAGAAAGAAAGATGTTGTTTTTCTATTTGATATCGTTGCCTTTAACAATGGGGATGGTGATTTTGACTTTGAAATATTTCTCGAGTCCAGACGTTCCTAATTTTGTTCTTTTCACCGTTGGATATACTTGGTTTTGTTCTTTCTCCATTATCATCCTCGTCCCTGCCGATATTTGGACGGTACTTTTTTTTTTTTTTTTTTTTAGATTAACAACCTTAATTCCATCTTGCAGTTCTTCCCATCATACTTATATTTTCTTGGTTATTCTTATTTTGTTTTTATTTGTTCAATATTGGGTAGAAATTTAAAGCTGAATTTTATTTGATCAATACGAGTATATGATTGTAGGCATTTGCTTTTGCCTAGAAATTATGCACGTACTTTTACTGATTGTTTGCTTTTCTTCTCTTCATCATGCAGACAATATTTGGTAATTACTGTTGGAACTTTGACCAAGTAATTGACTTGGAGAAAGTATGAAGAAATTTTTGAGATTAAAATTTTGAGATAAAAACAGAATTGAAAGCAAAGAAAAAATGGAGAAGTATTGGTGTTCAATAAAATTTGAACAAGCTTTTGCAAGATAAGAGAAAATGGAGTTAATTTATTTACATAAACAAACTGAATTACACGGCAAATAATAGGGTCTATCACTTGGCGAACTTGTCTTTGCCGCGGGTTGTTGATACACGCATGTGGGAAAAACATGAACAAACAAAACAAAACAAAAATGAATAAAAAAAGTGCAGCATGCTCATGCCCATACCTTTGCTTTTTACAAAGTGACCATGCTTTTAGGTTGGCCAAATTGCTCCCACGTTTGTCTCATTATCAAGACTTGATAGGCTGATTTTATTTTAAAAATAAATCAAGCATGCTTAAATTAAAAATTGGACACAACCCATACTTGCCAAAAAAAAAAAAATGGGACTGGGACAGAGACAAGAAGCATGGGTGGCATGGGAGGCCATACTTCATCACTCCTCCTTGGTCTCCATCTTCGCATACTCCTAGCTTTTTCTTAGCTTGATAAACCTTGTAGGATTTAGAGCCTTTGTGAAGATATCGACAATCTGTTTCTTGATTGCAATGAACCAGCTCCACCTCTCGAGCTTGTTCCATCTCCTTATCACATGGAGCTTTATGCTAAAATGTTTGGTTCGACCATGAAAATCTGAGGTTCTTTGCAATTGCAACAGCCGATTTGTTGTCACATAGGATCTCCGTTGCTCCCTCTTGTTGTAAGTTTAGATCGCCAAGTAGCTTCCTAAGCCATATGGCTTGATTTACAAGCATTTGCGGTGGCAACATATTAAACTGCCTTGTTGATTGGGCCACCGATTTTGCTTCTTCGAGCACCAAAGCCAAAACATTGTTGAACCAAGTGTGAAACCATAACCCGAGGTACTCTTCATATCATCTATTGATCCAGCCCAGTCACTGTCTGTATATCCTACTAGCTTCATGTCTTTAACTTTGCAAAATTTTAAACCATAACTCAGGGTCCCTTTGATGTACCTGAGCACTCTTTTTGCAGCTTGTAGGTGTTGCTCATTGCAGCAGTGCATAAACCTTGACAACATACTAACAGCAAACATAATGTCAGGCCTAGTGGCAGTTAAGTACAATAAGCAACCAACCAAACTCCTATAGGAAGACTCATCAACTTGCTCATAAGCCCTTGGCTTGACAACTTCATTCCAATGACCATTGGTGTGCTTGTTGGCTTGCTATTCTCCATGGAGAATTTGTATAAGATTTTCTTAGCAAAATATTGTTGGCTCAAGAAGATCTTTCCTTCAATTTGACTCACCTCCATTCCAAGGAAATAGGTCATGTGGCCCAAGTCGACATCTCGAACACTTTCTTCATTTTGCCCTTGAAGTCACTCAAGACATTGTTGTCTCCTCCTCAGTAACCAAGAGATCATCTACATAAAGGGACACTATGAAATGTGTTTCGCCTTCATTCTTCATTACATACAATGTTGGTTCACTTGCACTCCTTTCAAATCCCAAATTCAGTAGATGATTATCAATTCGAGCATACCAAGCTCTAGGAGCTTGTTTTAGGCCATAAAGGGCCTTCTTGAGCTTATAGACCATGTGTTCTTTGCCTGGCACTTCAAAGCCTTGAGGTTGGTCAATGTATATCTCCTCTTCAAGCAGTCCATTTAGGAATGCCGACTTGACATCGAGTTGGTGTATGGACCATTGCTTTTGTCTTTGCCAATGCAATCAACAATCTGATGGTGTCGAGCACAGCTCTTTGGAGCAAAGGTTTCCAAATAGTCTAGGCCATATTTACGACTAAAGCCCTTGACAACCAGCCTTGCCTTTAGCTTGTTTAATGTCCCATCAAGATTATGCTTGGCACGATAGACCCACTTAACACCTATGACTTTTCTCGTCTTGTGGCTCATCGACTAGATCCGTGTTTGGTTCTTCTCGATCATCTTCATTTCTTCAACCATTGCGACCTTCCAATACGGTGTGTTTCAAACCTCTTGAAACTTGTTGGCTCCATGATAGCAACTTCAGCCCTTTCATAAACATCTGTCAATGATCTGGTCCCTCTAACTGGAACATCATCGATGTCCATTTCTGGACCAGCTTGTTCAGGTTCTATCTGCCCTACTACAAGCTCTTCTGAAGTCTCCATTGGTTGATTGTTATCCCAGTTCCAGTAGGCATTTTCATCAAAGACCACATCCCTACTCACTTGAACTTTTTTTGTGGTTGGGTCTATGATCCTATAGCCCTTTTTGACTGAGCTATATCCTACTAAAACACCAGGAGCAGCTCTCTTTGATAGTTTGTCCCTCTTTACTGATGGAATCTGAACATAACATAGACATCCAAATACTTTTAAATGAGCCAATGAAGGTTTGAAGCCATACCAAGCTTCAAAGGGTGTCTTTCGAGCCAAGGCCTTTGTTGGAAGCCTATTCTCGAAGGTAGGCAGTGTGTTGATGACCTTCACCCACATAAACTTTGGCACATTTTTTCTCAAGCAAGCAAGCATCTTGCCATATTCATAATGCTACGATTCTTCCTTTCACTTACCCCATTTCTTTGAGGTGTATACAAGTTAGTTAGTTGGTGTTTGATGCCCGCTTCATTGCAAATCGCTTGGAATTGAGTGAAATGTATTCACCCCATTATCGACTGATGATGGTCTTCATCTTGCAACCTATCGGTTCGCCGCTTGAACTTTAAACTTTATGAACACTTGTGGAACTTCTTGGACTTGTGTTTTAAAAATAACTCCAACAGAATCTTGAGTAATCATCAATAAAGAGAATGAAGTACCTGTTTCCACTAACTGATTCTGTCTTCATAGGGCCACAAACATCTGTGTGAACAAGTTGAAGTTTCTCTGACGCTCTCCAGGCTTGGTTCGAGGGAAATGGTAGCTTGGCTTGTTTTCCAAGTTGACACACTTCACAAACTTCATTATTGCATGCTGAGTTAGTGAAATTCTCGACCAGTTCTTCATGGATCATTTTGGCCATTGCTTTAAAGTTTGTATGACCGAGCCTTTTGTGCCATATCTTTGAGTCATTCTCTGAGGCAGTGTAGGCTGCATTCAAGCCTTCTGACCAGTTAACCTCAAAGGACTTATCAGTCATAGTGACTGTCATGAAGCATGATCCACTTGGATCAGTTATTTGACACACTTTGTCTTTGAACAAAAGTGAGTATCCTTTGTCAAGAAGTTGAGGTATGCTTAGTAAGTTTTTGTCAATATCGGGTACAAGTAACACATTAGAAATCACCTTGTTGCCTTTTGGAGTTGATATCAGAACATCACCTTTGCCTACAGCATTGATGAACTGACCATTTGCAACCTTGACCTTGGTTTGAACACTCCTGTCCAAGGTTTTAAAAATAGCTGCATTAGGTGACATGTGATTTGTACATCCACTATCCAAGAGCCAAGCTTTAGAGCCTCTCTTCTGGTCACTTGAGCATGACACAGCAAAAACCTGTTCTTCTTGATCACTTCCACCTTCAGCCACTCGTGCCTCAGTCTTTGATTGTTGTTGAGCACGCCTCGCCCGCGCGCTTTATTCTGCTGGACCTTTTCAACATGCCCCTTTTTCTTGCAATATTGGCATCTTGCATCGGCCTAAACCAGCATTTGTCTTCCGGATGGCACGGCTTCTTGCAAAATCTGCAAAGGTAGTCATTTGTCCTTGCAAACGCATCGGGCTTGGGTCTGCTTTTTCCAGTCTTCTTGCCTTTATAGGCGGTGTTGGATGAGAAGTCCTCTGGCTTTAGCTTGGAAAGCACCTTCTTGGTGCTCCTCATTTCTCGCTTGCCCTTCTTTGCTCTTGAGCATAAAGGGCATTGATTAGCTTCGGTCAAAGTGATGCTTGAGAGGTCCCTGGAGTCCTCGAGGAGGATATTTTGCTTCATACCTTTCGTGTAAGGTTGATGACACCTTCTCCACTATCCTTGCTTCATTAAACCGCTCACCAAGGAGCCTTATGTCATTTACAACATGACCATTATCTGTCTCGAAAATCTTGTTTACTGATCTCCTCTTCTTTCATCTTCAAATTTTCAAAATCCCTTCTCAAGTTTAAGAGTTCTTTCTTTGCTGGTTCTCTCGGTGTGCTTGGAACTCCTCCTTAAGCTTGTCCCAGCTCGCTTTGGAGTCTCACAAGCCATAATCCTTGTAAAGATGACATCCGAGACACAATTTTGGATGCAAGACAAAGCCTTGTGTTTCTTGGTCTTCTCCTCAAAGATCTTTGTTTTATTTGAGCCACAGTTGGGTTGGCTCGAAGAGGTTCTCGTTCAAAGATCGTGTTCACAACCTCCCATAGATCAAGAGCTTGCGGTAAGTTTTCATTTTAACTTGCCATATATGAAAGCCTTCTCCATTGAAAATCGAAGGTACAGCGGTGAGAAGCTTGATGAAGCCATTCTAATTTGAGTTTAACAAACAACAGTCCTCCAAGAATGAAGCTCGATACCAATTGTTGGAACTTTGACCAAGTAATTGACTTGGAGAAAGTATGAAGAAATTTTGAGATTAAAATTTTGAGATAAAAAGCAATTGAAAGCAAAGAAAAATGGAGAAGTATTGGTGTTCAATAATTTGAACAAGCTTTTGCAAGATAAGAGAAAATGGAGTTAATTTCAGCTACATAAACAACTGAATTACACGGCAAATAATAGGGTCTATCACTTGGCGAGAACTTGTCTTTGCGAAAGTTGTTGATACACGCATGTGGGAAAAACATGAACAAACAAAACAAAACAAAAATGAATAAAAAGTGCGGCATGCTCATGCCCATACCTTTGCTTTTTACAAAGTGACCATGCTTTTAGGTTGGCCAAATTGCTCCCACGTTTGTCTCATTATCGAGACTTGATAGGCTGATTTTATTTTAAAAATAAATCAAGCATGCTTAAATTAAAAATTGGACACAACCCATACTTGCCAAAAAAAAAAAATGGGACGGCAGACAAGAAGCATGGAGCTGGCATGGGAGGCCATACTTCATCAATTACAGTGGTGGGATATCTTTCTTTTGGAGCCTAACCTATTGGAGTACATTTTTGCTAACTTGGTAAATATACTATTATCAACAATATATTTTCTCCCATAAGTTCCTTTGGGTAAAAGTACTATAGAGGCTAGAAGTCATATTGCATTTTGTCTCCTCAACTAATTTGCTCATTTTTTTAGTAAAGGGAGCAAAATGCAATTTGGTCATTCCATATGCTTTCATTACCTTTTGTTTATCATGCTTGAGGTCTAGGGTAAATGTTTTAGAAGCTTAATGCTTAATAGATGCATTGTATTCTCATTGATTTATATTAAATTATTTCCTAAACAGGGTTGTGGTTCCTACTATTCAGGGTTATGAAGATGCTGGAGATTTCACTGTGCTAGAAAGATTGAAGACTAGTTTACATAAAAACTTGGTCTATTACCTATGTGTTGGTTCTATTGGACTTGTTGGACTCATTTTATTCATTATTTTCAGCAAAAATTGGCATGTGTCCCTTCTATTCTTACTGATTGCTCTTTTTCATTTGTGTTTTTTATTCATACTTTGTTCCTTGTTTGTGTAGACTGACCCTATTTTTTCTTTTGGGGGGAAGGAGCGGAGACATTCTTGGTTTTGCCATGGCTTGCTCAAATACTTTTGGACTTGTTACTGGTGCATTCCTCCTTGGCTTTGGTCTTAGTGAAATCCCAAAGGGAATTTGGAAGAATGTGGATTGGACTTTTTGCCATAAAGTTCTTTCACACAAAGTTGCAAAAATGGCTGTTAAACTTGATGATGCTCATCAAGAATTCTCTAGTGCTATTGTAGTAAGTCAATCACAATCAAGACTTGGTGGTATTATCTTTTTGCCTCTGCACAAACTAATGAAGGTGCAATTTATTTAGGTTGCTCAAGTGACATCGAATCAGATAACGAACCATGATCCACTAAGACCCTATATGAATATCATTGACAACATGTTATATCAAATGGTACCTCCCCACTTTGTCTATGAGGTCTGTTTAGTGTCAAAAATGGAGTTTCCAAGTAGTTCCCTCAAATACATTATCTGTTCTATTTTGCAGTTAAAAGAAGATCCTTCCTTCAAACCTCAAGGTGGAAGGTTTGGGGAGAATGATATGGACTACAATACTGATCACAAATCAATGGCGATGCTTAGACGCCGACTTAGGATAGCTAGAGAGGAATACTGTCGGTACCGAAGGTATAGACTATTTGTTGCTTGATTCTGTCTCATTGAAGTTAACTCTTAGAATTTCGCAGTGAATATTCAAGCTTTGTGTTGGAAGCTCTTGAACTGGAAGATACTGTCAGAAACTACGAGCGCCGTAATATAACCGGATGGTGTGTACTTTGCACTCATACAAACCTTGCTTGCATATCAAGCTATATGCAGGACAGCATCGCTAAAAGTGTTTTTGTCCTTTTTTTTAAGTTTGCCCCAGATTCATTTTAAGGTGTTGCAGGAAATTCGTTTCAAGTATCAAGCCCGAACGAACAGGCAAGCTAGGACCCTCCTTTGATATGATGGGTAAATTACTTTATCCTTAATGGTTCTTTGTTAAGTATCTGTTATGCATTTACCATTAACTCAGGTAATATTTTTTCCTTGCAGAGTTCATATGGCGTTGTGTTGTAAGAAAGCAACTAGAGAAACTCCTGGCAATAATTCTGGGATGTATATCAGCTGCAATTCTTTTAGCAGAAGCTACCATACTGCCCGCTGGTGTTGATTTATCTCTCTTTTCCATTCTCATAAATTCGGTGGGAAAGCAGGAAATGCTTGTCCACGTAAATTATATTTCCACAATTAGCCTATTGGACTTGGTGGTATCGATATCGAGTGATCGTGTTGGTTTGCAGGTTGCTGCTTTTATCCCTCTGTTGTATATGTGCATCTGCACCTATTTTTCCTTGTTCAAAATCGGAATGTTGATGTTCTATTCATTAACACCGAGACAAACAAGCTCAGTCAGCTTGCTTATGATATGCTCGTAGTACTCCCTTTTCTCTTCCATCTTAAAAAGCTTCTACTTGTTCTCTCATTTTCTAGGATATCTTACTCATAAATGTCTCTATTAGGATGGTTGCACGATATGCTCCTCCAATTTCGTACAACTTTCTCAACCTTATCCGTATCCCTGATAATAGGAAAACGATCTTCGAGAAGGTTAGTCTATTGATATATACAAAAAATGTGGTTTGAGTTAGTCTCATGTAAACATCAACTTATATTGCAGAGAATGGGGAACATAGATGATGCTGTCCCTTTCTTTGGTAAAGGATTCAACAAAATCTATCCTCTCATTATGGTTATATACACATTGTTACATGTGACAAACTTCTTTGACCATGTCATTGATTATTTCGGAAACTGGAGAATATTCAAGTTTCAAGATCAAGACTATGATGCAGATGGATTCGACTCGTCAGGTCTAATTATCTTGCAGAAAGGTAATTTACTACACCTTGTTATATCAGCATTTGCTAAAATGTCATCTTCTTTGTTTTCTACAATCTACAAATTGTAAAATGTTCAGAACGGGCTTGGCTCGAGCGAGGACATAGAGTTGGTGAACATATTATTCCATTGGCAAGGAATTTCAGCAGCATGAATGTTGACATTGAACCTGGAAGCAACAACACGGTATGTCTGCTCTTGCATTTGAACTTTTCATTTTTTTTATTGAAGTACCTATGTCTGAAAATCATATTCATATCCGATACATATGAAGTACCAGCATATGACTAGTGCAGTAACTGGAACGATGAGTCAACTTAAACCACTGAATGAAGAGGTTCAACATGTGACAAGCAGAGAAACTATCATTAAGAAACATTCTAGCACAAGAGAACACCAGAACAAGCAAGCATCTAACACAAAGTCAACACTAGAAGAATCAACTTCGTTCAAGAGTGTAATGAGACCGACATCCGAGAAATTATCCTCGAAATGGGAATCGATGAAGTCCGGTCTTGTAAATTTCAAATCTATCCTAGAAGTGAAGAACTACTTCCCTTTACGTCAGACAGAAGAAAACACATTGTCCTCCATCGCTTCCTCGTCTGAATCCCTTGATGATATTTTCCAGAGATTGAAATGACCGACTCTGGACCTTAGAGACTACGGTGCTGACAATGATCGTATGTTTTGAACTGGAGAGCAGAAACTTTGGTCAGTCTAGATGGTGAATGTAACCATTTTTGGAAGTGAATCAGAAGATTACTTCATTTCTCACCGAGGTCCAAACCATGTGTGTGCTTCTGTGGTAAGCAAAACTGAAATGTTTTTACCAAAGCCACACAATTTTTGCTACAACTCTTCGGAGTAGGGGAAGAAACAAATACACAGTCGAAAAAAACCAGATACAATCTGAGGGATACTGTACAATAAGGTTGATCATTGACCAAGAAAGTTTGCTTCCTTGTTACTACGGATGGTTTGTTGTATTATGGAGTTCTCTCTTTACTGTAAAATGAAAGGCATTCTCATTTTTTATCCCTTTTCCTTATTATCACCGTCAACCCTGAATCTGTCTCAGTCCATATATGGACCTGCTTTAATGTACATGTACCAGGACAATTGTCTTTGGTGCAACAAATCCAAAAGGACTCTATGGTCTTGATACTTCAATTTACAGAACCAGTTTGTCATCTTCCTTAAATGTTTCTCTTATTTATATATATACTTATTGTTCTTAACCTTAACTGAACCTAGTTGTCTCTGTCAATATGGCACTCTGGTTCCTTGCTAAGCAGGTTTGGTATTGTCCTAGTCCGCTCGGCTGCAAAGAACCCTGAAAGGGACGCAGTTGTGTCATAACTCACATAATATAAAATTCAGCAAGAACAATGGTTATTAGAAGCATATTAAAACTTCGATAGCCTGCTTTATGGCTTTCCATTGATCATTACACACCTGAAAACATTACACAGATTTCAAACTAAAGTAAGGAAGAACCATGGGAACCATACAAAAAAATATTGTCAAATCTAGTTTCACAAGCTTGTCAATAGATGCTTCTTTGCATTATGAATCCAATGCTTAACTCGGTTTATGCAGTCATCTCTTAAAAGTGGCATCCAGCAGATTTAGAGTTTGAATCTCAACATTTGCATACACTTCCATTTTCTTCAGGTGGTGGTCTCCTTTGTACACAAAACAAAATATGCTTTGCACTACCAAATACACAATTTTGGATGCAGCAATTCCTGTTTCAGATATGATTCTCATCCTTTGGGAAGAACCCAGCCTGATTCGAAGCAAAAGAAAACAGTGAGCAGAAAACCAATTGCAGCTCCAATACCAAAGTTCCAATCCGAAATCTTCATTCTTTTACCAGGGGA
The DNA here is from genome assembly GCA_025503065.1 of Gossypium bickii. NCBI lineage: Eukaryota > Viridiplantae > Streptophyta > Magnoliopsida > Malvales > Malvaceae > Gossypium > Gossypium bickii. The sequence goes on from CP106710.1 coordinate 139,750,466, forward strand.
CGGAGAAATCTATTTTGTTTGACATGGTGCCAGTAGTCTAGGATAGAGAGCCTCGTTCCCTTCAAAGCTTGCTTCAGGGAATGTCATGAATTGACCTTCTGAAGGCGTCTCCCCGTAAAGCCTATTGTATGATACATTAAACACAGACAAAAAGCTGAGATGTACCAGAGAATGAGGTATATCACCAGAGATATTGTTAGGAGACAAATCCAATACTTCCAAGCTTGTCATCCCTGATATACTATCTGGAATGCTTCTTGAAATGTTGTTCCCTTCCAAACTCAAAACATGAAGGTTCTTCAACTTCCCAAAGCTTGGCCAGATTGTTCCTGTAAACTTGTTATCACTTAAACCAATAGTCGGTGGGAAGCTCCATACATCATTGTATGCCAAGCGCGGCTTACCTTGCTCTTTAGTTCTTACCAGTGGGATGCATTCTGGTATCTCTCCGGAAAAGGAATTGTTAGATAAGTCCAAGTAAAAGAGATATTCGAACTTGCCCATCCAAGAAGGAATGGAACCTTCCAACGAATTCCATGACAGATCCAGCAATTGCAACATCTTAGAACTACTCAACCAAATTGGAAGAGAACCCCTCTGGTGACAAAATGTAGAAGTGCCTTAGCAGATTCACGTTGCTAGGCATTTCTTCCTGGTAAAAGTACAAACCAAGGACTAATGTAGTTCCAATTTTTTTTGTGTGAAAGATGAAGCTTTGTCAAGCTCGGGCAAGAGGATAGACTACCAGGAACTGGTCCCTGAAAATTGTTAGAACCAAGACGAAGCGAGGTGACTCAGATCATTGCAGAACAATTTATTCTGATGGGACCGTCCAGACTGTTGTCGTGCAGATGAATCCTCAAAAGTGAAGCAGAATTCACCAAAGTCAATACACGACTTTAATTTTTTTTTTTTTCATTCATAATCAAATAACATTATTTTTCTACCAAAATCTTTAAAAAATAATTATTTTACAAAATAAATTATGTTATATAAAAATAAATGAATCTCTTTCTACCTATTAAAATCCAAAAATCCTTAATCCATTTATTTTCTTCTATCACTCGTTACTTTTCTCTCAAAATTTTCTTTTAGGTTTGTTTACATTAGTAAAGACTTAAAACTCAAGCAAGAAAGAACTATGGGAAATATTTTCTCAAGCTTGTTAGACATGCTTGTTTACATTATGAACCCTAGGATTAACTCAATTGGTACATGCAGTCACCTTTAAAAAAATGACATCAGGTAGAACAAATCTCAGCATCTGCATACCCTTCCTTTAGGAATAACCCAGCCTGATTTGAAGCAAAAGAAGACAGAAGAAAACCAATTGCTGCTCCAATTCCAAAGTTCCAATCCATAATCTTCATCTTTTTACCAGGGGACACAACTGGAGGAATCTGTTTTCTTTGACATGGTGCGACTAGTCTAGGACGGAGGGCCTGGTTCCCATCAAAGCTTGAATCAGGGAACGTCATGAATTGACCTCCTGAAGGTGTATCCCCGTAAAGCCTATTGTATGATACATTGAATACAGACAAAAAGCTGAGATGTACCAGAGAATAAGGTATTTCACCGGAGAGATTGTTACGAGACAAATCTAATACTTCCAAGCTTGTCATCCCTGAGATACTATCTGGAATGCTTCCTGAAATGTTGTTCTCTTCCAATTTCAATACATGAAGGTTCTTCAAGTTCCCAAAGCTTGGCCAGATTGGTCCAGTAAACTTGTTATGACTTAAATCGATAGTCGGTGGGAGGTTGCATATATTGTCATACACCAAGCGAGGCCTACCTTGCTCTTTGCTTTTTACGAGAGAGATGTGTTCACATGATTCTTTCAGTAGAGCAGTTTTGTGGACAAGGTTTTCTAGTCCAGTTAAACTTTCCAGTATCTCCCCGGAAAAGGAATTGTTAGACAAGTCCAAGTAAAAGAGATACTCGAACTTGCCTATCCAAGAAGGAAGGGAACCTCCCAGTGAATTCCATGACAGATCCAGCAATTGCAACATTTTAGAACTACTCAACCAAACTGGAAGAGAACCTCTCAGGTGACAAAATGGAATAATAAGTGCCGTAAGACACGTGAATTGCAGATTCACATTGCTAGGCATTTCTTCCTGGTAAAAGTTCAAACCAAGGTCCAATATAGTCAAATTTTTGCAGTGTTGTAGTATCTCAAGTGCTGTGGATATATTATTGATGCTGGAGTTTCCGAGCGAGAGGAATTCCAGTGCATGCAGATTTCTAAACTCAAATGGAACTACACCACCGAGTTTGTTGCGTGCAAGATCCAGAGCTCTCAAGCTCTGGCAAGAGGATAGACTAGCAGGAACTGGCCCCTGGAAATTGTTAGAAGCGAGATCAAGTGAGGTGACTTGGGCCATTGCAGAACAATTTATTCTGATTGGACCGTCAAGACTGTTGTTGTGCAGATCAATCCTCAAAGTGAAGCCGAATTCACCAAAGAAGCAGGCAATAATCCAGTTAATCTATTTGAGCTGGCAGAGAAGGATTCTAGCTTTCTCAGTCTCCCAAAAACGTCTGGAAGACTTCCACTAAAGTCATTCAAGGAGATGTCCAATTCAACAAGGTTAGAAAGGTTCCCAATTCCGTAACTCAGAGGCCCCGAAAACTGATTTTGTTGAAGGTGCAGAACTCGGAGATGTTGTAGCCAGAACAAATCCTCAGGGAACGTTCCTGACAGACCATTTCCATTAAGGAAAACATACTGCAATGAAGTACAATTCTCCAAACATATTGAACCTTCTCCAAAGAAGTTATGTGCAAGATCAAGATATTGGATATGAGATGAACTTGTGCAGAATTGCATGCTGATGAAGCTAGAGAAATAATTCTTTGAGAGATCCAAATACTTAATTGATGGTAAATGAATTGCAGAAGGAAGTGGACCAACAAGATAATTGTTACTCAAGTCAAGGACTTCTAGATTCCGAAAACGAAACAAGTTGGCAGGAATTTTACCATGGAGAGAATTAAGCGAGAGGTTCAGGATTCTGAGTTGCTCCAATCCAACCAATCTCTCACATATTGTGCCTGTAAGTCTTTTGTTCCCAAGCTCTAACCCGACCACTCTTCCATATATAACAGAGGAATTGTCACAAGTGATGCCTGTAAATGAGCAGCAATTGGAGCTGCTCCAGTTCCACCCGCCAATATCCGGTTCTAAACATTTGGTGAAACCTTTGAGGGCCGTTAAGTCATTCATATGGCACGCTGGTTCTTGAGATCCCTGTATCTTCTGCTGAAGCATGACAGCCAACAAAATGAAAACCAAAGACATAGTTGGGATGCCCATGAAGGAGCTGTTACTGTTTTTTTACCGTGTACTGAAGAAGGTATGGTATCTATTATTATTTAGTTAATGTTGATACAGGACTTAACAATATATAAGTATAGAGGAAAGAGAATGGTTGCTGAGGTCGTTGATTCACCAGTCGAGGCCGAGAGTTGGAGATTATGAAGAATAACTATGAAGAGAGTTTGAAGGTTGAGGGCTGGAAGAATGTTAACAGAGTTTAGGCTTACTGTTCTTGAAATGTTCCCACTTCATTATGGAGTCGCATTATGGAATCGTAAGAGAGATATCTTTGATAGGACAAGGATATCTATAATAGGATAAATCATTTTATTCATGTTTCCAATTAAGATTAAACCATACATCGTTAGGTTAGTCTACTAAGAGGGTGATCTCACATGTGACCACCGGACTTGCTTGTGGTAAATTTACTGTTTAAGCATCTTCTAAGCTTGCCACATGTTTGTCATGGATGGGGCTACATCTCTGACCTTGCATTGACTGAATCAACTTATGTTTTCCTTTATTTTGTGGGGGCTTTTCCACGTAATGTTTTGAGGAGGCAAAGCTCCATGACTTTTTCAGAGCTCGGACTATCCATCGCTGTTGCTTCTTTATTACAAATGTAACAGGATGATGATGTTACCCTCTATCTGTATTTGTTATATAGGTACTCTCAACGTATAATTGACTTCAGAGAGAAGATACTGCTTTCACTGGAGTAATACATTGCTATATTGATGTGGTTTTCAAGTCAACTGCCAAGCATAAAACGTTAGCTCTTGAAAAGTCTAAATAAGGTTAGAGTATAAGATTCCAAAGATGAAATCAGGTTGCAGTGACACGCAAAGCAGAAGTTTCAAGTAGGCTTCATAGCAATACCCTAAGCAATACCCTAATTGATGTTGATGGCAATGGGATATTAACATGATTTACCGTATTTTTACCAAAGACTTGTTACTATTATCTTTATATCATCTATCATCTGGGTTCAGTTCTTAGTAAATTACAAGTTGGGATAATCTATTACTTTTTTTTTTTTTTGATTATTTTTTAATCTATGGTCATTAATATTACTTATTCTACCAACCACCCACCATTGACAAAAGGCATATGATGATCGCAGCGTGCTGGTTCTCAGTAAGTTGTCAGGAAGAAGAAGAAGAAAGATAAAAAATAATGGTGAGCTATTTTCTGGAAAATTGAATTAAGGCAGATTCAAACGGTATAAAATTAATTTTTCCGACCGCCAAATTCAAACTAAAAATGTAAAGAAATTGAAATTAAGGCAAACCTGCAATTGCTTCTTACATGACGAATCTCCAGCAAACAAAGAGAACTTGATGATGGGCAACAAAACCCCACCTGCTCTAGTAGTGGTACTACGCATCTCCGCCTCAGCCCGTAAGACAACCCTAACGTGCTTTTGCCGAAACGTTCGACGAATTGAGTAGCTTACGGCAGCGTTCTGGTGATGATGGAAGTAGTGAGACCTAGAAAAGCCCAAACTCCGACGAGTAAAGGGCTTAAGATAAAAAGATGGCAAGGAGTTGCTTTGGCAAAACAACCAATAAAGAATGCTCAGCGAAGAGTAAATGACAGAATAGAAAATGCAATTTTTATTTGTCTGTAAAAAAATAGACTACATGTTTTAAATAATGTTAGTGGTAACTAAAAAAAACTAAAAATTAGTAACATTAACCCATAATTAGATTTGGTGTCAGATAAAACTAACAACTAAACAACCAAATCAAAATAACTAACTGAGAAAGATAAAAACATTTATTAATTATAGCAGTAAATAACATTTTGAATCATTATTTTTTCAACACTTCCCCCTTGATTCAAAATCTCATACTCCAAGTTGTGATCTGAAAAAATGATGCTTGGCCTGAGTAAGAGACTTTGTAAATATATTAGCCATTTGTTTATTTGTTCTGCAAAATTTCAGTACTATTTGTTTATCACCTACAAGCTTCTGAATCAAATGATGATGCACATCAATGTACTTAGTCCTTCCATGAAAAGCGGGATTCTTTGTCATTGCAATTGTGGATCGATTGCCACAAAAGATTTCAGTTGCTTCTTTTTGCTCAAGACTAAAATCACTAAGAAGTTTTCTCAGCCATAAAGCTTGTCATGCCGCTGCTGTTGCTGCTGCATATTCTGCTTCAGATGATGATAAAGCAATTGTATCTTGCTTCTTTAAACTCCACGTTACTGCTCCAAAACCAAAGCTAAAAACATTGCCAGAAGTGCTTTTTCGATCATCTAAACAGCCTGCCCAATCACTGTTAGTGAAACCAATTAATTTGAAATTTGATACTTTGCAGTACCAAATACCAAAATTCACAGTTCCTGCAACATAACGAAGGAATCTTTTTGCTGCTCCAAAGTGTTGTTTTGTAGACTTTGCATAAATCTGGACACAACACTAACACAAAAAGCAATATTGGGCCTGGTGTGTGTATAATTCAAACCACCAGTTAAACTTCTGAACAATGTTGCATTAACTTTGTCAGTCTCATCTTCATTCTGCAACTTTTCATTGATGTTCATTGGCCACCCCACAATCCACCATGCCAAACTTTTTTAAAAGATCTGCAGCATATTTCTTTTGGTATACAAAAATTTTATCATCACCTTGTATAACTTAAGTCCCAGAAAATATTGCAACATGCCCAAATCTGTCATCTCAAATTTTTCCACCATACATGACTTAAAATCATCAATTAACAACTTTGAGGAACCCAGATAAATCATATCATCGACATAAAGACAGACCACCAAAAAATCTCTATTACCTCTCTTCTTCAAATAAAGAGTTGGCTCATTTTTGCTTCTACTGAACCCATTGTTCTGGAAGAATGAATCAATCTTGTTGTACCAGGCACGTGGAGCTTGCTTCAACCCGTAAAGAGCTTTTTTTTAATCTGTAAACTTTATTTTCATCGCCACAGACTACAAAACCTGGTGGTTGTGACACATAAATCTCCTCCACAAGATCACCATTCAAAAAGGCAGATTTTACATCAAATTGATACACAAATAATTGCAATTGAGCAGCCAATGCTAAAATAACTTTTACAGTTTCAAAACGAGCAACAGGAGAATATGTTTCTTCGAAATCAATACCTTGTTGTTGTGAGCAACCTTTTGCCACAAGTCGAGCTTTATGCTTTTGGATGCTTCCATCTGCATTATACTTTGTTCGAAATACCCACTTCAGTCCTACAACATTCTTGTCTTCAGGAACATCAACCAACTCCCATGTTAAATTTCTTTTAATGGCATGCATCTCCTCCTTCATAGCAATCTGCCATTCAGGTTGTTTTGCAGCTTCTTCAAAAGAAATTGGGTCAACGACCAACAAGGCGAAGTCACATGAGGCATTAATTTCTCTAAGAGACCTGAACCTTCTTGGTGGTGTTTCGCTTTCGCTACTGCTGTTGGAGGCATGGGTTGCTATTGAATCAGAACTAGAACTTGTAGTAGCATTAGGAGAGGAAGGAGCTGAATTTGCAGGTGATGAAGGAACTGAATTTGCAAGCTGTTCAACTTCAAAATCTACTGGTGCTGGAATTTCATTCATCATGCCTCCCTTGTCACAATTTAGACTTACATCCATCTCTTCATTAAATACAACATCCCTGTTAATTATCTTTTTTATTTTTATTTTTTTTTATTTTTACATCCCTGTTAATTATCACTTTGTCATTTATATGATTATATAAACGATATGCTTTAGATTGAGAACTATAGCCAATGAAAATGCATTTTTGGGATTTTTCATCAAGCTAGATCGAGAAGTAACTAATGCATACGCTATACAACCAAAGACTTTTAAGTGGCTTACCCAAAGGTTTCTTACCCATCCAAGCTTCAAAAGGTGTCTGATTAAGAATAGCCCTAGTTGGCGAGATGTTCTAAAGGTACACTGCTGTTGCAACTGCTTCTCCCCAAAACTAATCTGGAAGTTTTTTCATTTTCAACAAGCTTCTGGCCATTTCTACAACAGTACGATTTTTTCGTTCCGCAACTTCATTGTGTTCTGGTGTGTATGATGTTGTAAGTTCCCTGCGAATCCCATTCGCATCACAAAAATCATTGAAATCATTAGATAAAAATTCACCACCACGATCACTTCAAAGTGCTTTTATGTTTCTCCCACTTTGCTTCTCCACCAACGCCTTAAATTTCTTGAAATTCTCAAAGGTTTCAAACTTGAATTTCAAAAAATACACCCAACTCATGCGGCTGTAGTCATTTGTGAACAACAAGAAATAGCTATTGCCACCAAGTGGCTCTGTTTTCATAGGTCCACATAAGTCAGTATGCACAAGTTCAAGACAATTAGATGCCCTCCAAGATTTTCCAATGGGAAATGACTTCCTATTCTGCTTCCCATAAAAACACCCATTCAGATGCAAATGTCCATAACGTAAATGCCACAAATTAGCCTTATTATCCCTCCTAGCAATTAAGGCCTTCTTCACTACATTTGAGACATCAAGAGGAAACATCCTATTTTGAGTCATATGGACAGTCTCTATGATCTGACCAAATTTATTTATCACAAATAGCACATGAATCACCATCAAACACAAGAGAATACCCACTAGTCATTAATTGTCCAATGCTCAATAAGTTATAAGCTAAACTAGGCACAAATTGCACATTAAAAAGAAGTTTGAGATCACCTTATACGGTTTTAATGGCAACTGTACCTTTTCCTTCAACTTTCATCTGCTTGTTGTCTCCAAGTCGGGCTTCACTTTTCTGTGATTCGTCAAGCTCTTTAAATAATGATTTGTTTCCAGACATATGATTAGAGCAACCACTGTCTAAAAACCATACATCGTTGCTATTGTTGTCATATTGAACTGGAGAACGAACCATGAACAATGAGGTTTCCTCTTCTACATTCTCGGTAAAATGAACCTGCTTCTATTCTTCTCTTTGTTTGGCACAACAATTAGCTTCTTTGTGTCCCGATTAGCTCTGATGATTCTGACTTTGAATTGAGCTTTTGTATGGTTTATTGTACTGGCCTCTACCTCTGCCGCCGCCACCGCCACGACTACGTCCATGAAAGTCATGCCTGCCTTTACAGGATTCTTCCTTCACTTGAAAAGCTTTTTTTCTCAGAATTTTCATGAGACCTTTTAAGTCTAGCTTCATGGGCTATCAAAGAACTCATCAATTCATCAAAAGTATTAAGTGGAAAAGTCCTTCGTTTCTTCAATTGCAGCAACAACATGATCAAACTTTGATGTTAAGCTTCTTAACACCTTGCTCACAACAATTTCATTACTCAAAATTTCACCATAAGATCGTATTAGATTAACAATCCCAGAGACTCTAGACAAGAATTCTTACACTGATTCTTTGTCTTTCATAATTAAAGTCTCAAAATCACGACGAAGAGTTTGTAATTTTACAGTTATTACCTTCTTGTCGCCCAAATATTCTTGCTTCAAAATCTCCTATGCTGCTGAAATTCGAGAAAATATGTAATCCTCAAGTGCTGATTGAATAAGCATTAGTGCTTTTGCATCCTTCTTGCGATTTTCTTTTAATCGTTGGTCAGGCTCTGTTGGTGCCGGATCAGGCTCTTCATACCCATGTTCCACCAAGTCCTATAGTTCTTGAGACTCCAAAGATGATATTTTTCACCTTTGAAAATTGGGATTAGCGGCTGTGCTGCTGGATTGGTTACACTATTCTCCATGAATCACTCAATTTGGGATCGAAATTTGATTTACTGATACCACAAATGTTGGTAAAACAACCAAGAAAGAATGCTCAGAAAAGATGTAAATGACACAATAAAAAATGCAATGTTTATTTTTCTGTGAAAAAGAACAGAGTACATGGTTTAAATAATGCTAGTGGTAACTAAAAAAAGCTAAAAATTAGGAACACTAACCATGATCAGATTTAGTGCCAGATAAAACTAACAACTAAACAACCAAATCAAAATAAGATTTTCTTAATACCCACTAATTATAGCAGTAAATAACATTTTGAATCATTATTTTTTCAACATGCCAGGCTTGTGGGGTGACTTCGACATCCAATTCCGATCACCAAAGCTGGTTTTGGTGCTTTTGATGTTGCAGACATGCTGTGCTTATGCTCAGAAATTGACATCACCACCAGATTAGATGCAGTGACAGTCATTTTGTGCATTGAATCTTCCATGACTATCTCACCCAAATTTAAAAGGATTTGTTAGTAATTTCTAAAACACTGCTGAATCTTGGTATGCCTTTGGAGGCTTGTACCTCATGCTTGTTCCTACTTTATTATTCTAAGGCGGGGGACGAGAAACTTGAGTTTCAATATCTTTTTCATTTTGCCGTAATGGTCGACAAGGCTTACTTCCTGTACCTTTGCAGAAAAATATGGTCAATTGTTTCTCCATTATTTTAACACAGTGCAAAGCTTAAGCTATGTCTTTAAATGCTTTAGTATGTAAAAGAGGTTCCACACATTTTGTTACTTGTTTTTTTGCAGGAGTATAAATTGTACATATGAAAGTCTGATAGTTGGGTATGATCATTTGGCAGAGTTCAAAAATACCTTGGCTGATGTAATAGGAAAGTTTTTTTCTTCGACTTGCAGGCCAACTGAAGTCGAAGGCTTGAAGCTGTAAAAGTTCCAGGCAGTGGCTGTCAAGGTAAATATATTACCTCTCTTTATAAAGTTTCTAAATTAGAAGCATATTAGAACTTCAATAGCCTGCTTTTCAAGCTTTCATTGATCAATAAACTCCTCGAAACATTAGTAAAGACTTAAAACTAAAACAAGAAAGGACCATGGGAATAGCAGAGGAGTTGCATAAAAAAAGATTGCCAAATCTAGTTTCTCAAGCTTGTCAATAGATATGCAATGCTTCTTTGCATTATGAACTCATGGATTAACTCGGTTGGTACATCCAAATCACCTTTTAAAAATGACATCCAAAATATTTAGAGTTGGAATCTTAATATCATGACTTTTTTGTAAAGTTACAGGCTTTTAAATTTGTGTACTTTTCTTTGCTTTCCCATGCCCTTTGCCATGTACTTCATTGCAAATCTTGCATGGAGCCCCAAAACCTAACGTACACCATTGCCATGCATTAATTGAGAAAGCAAATATATAATATATATACAAGTTGGGCTATGATATTTGAGAAAGTATGGACTTAAAAGCCCAAAATTAAAATTGGGCTAAAAGCTCGTGTCTAAAGCCCAAATAAAAGGTATGAAAAACAGGCTCATAATAGATCGAATTTGATATATTTTAGACTGGAACGAACTTCAATATATAAACAACATAATTCACCCTTTACAAAGTAAAAAGACAAGTATCTTACTGAGCATTGTGAAAGCCATAAGATAGAAGAAAATAGTGAAATTTTGTATCCCAAGCTCTTGGCACTTGAGTGAAAGTCATAACACAGAAGCAAAAGTTCCAGGCAGTGGCTGTTAAGGTAAACATATTACCTCTCTTTATAAAGTTTCTAAATTAGAAGCATGTTAGAACTTTAATAGCCTGCTTTACAGGCTTTCATTGATCAATAAACTCCTTGAAACATTAGTGAAGACTTAAAACTAAGCAAGAAAGAACCATGGGAATTGCAGAGGAGTTGCAGAAAAAAGATTTTTAAATCTAGTTTCTCAACTTTGCATTATTAGCCCAAGGCTTATCTCAATTGGTACATGCAATCACCCTTAAAAAATGGCATCCGGCAGATATTACAGTTCAAATCTCAGTATCTGCATACCCTTCCTTTAGGAAGAACCCAGCCTGCTTTGAAGCAAAAGAAGACAGTAAGAAGAAAGCCAGTTGCAGCTCCAATTCCAAAGTTCCAATCCACAATCTTCATCTTTTTACCAGGGGAGACAACTGGAGGAATCTGTTTTCTTTGACATGGTGCCAGTAGTCTAGGGCAAAGAGCCTGGTTCCCGTCAAAGCTTGATTCAGGGAATGTCATGAATTGACCTCCTGAGGGTGTATCCCCGTAAAGCCTATTGTATGATACGTTGAATACAGATAAAAAGCTGAGACGTTCTAGAGAATGAGGTATTTCGCCAGAAAGATTGTTACGAGACAAATCCAATACTTCCAAGCTTGTCATCCCTGATATACTATCTGGAATGCTTCCTGAAAGGTTGTTCTCTTCCAAACTCAAATCATGAAGGTTCTTCAAGTTCCCAAAACTTGGCCAGATTGGTCCACTAAACATGTTATGACTTAAATCAATAGTCGGCGGGAAGCTCCATACATCAGTGTATGCCAAACGTGGCCTACCATGCTCTTTGCTTTTTACCAGTGAGAAGTGTTCAGATGATTCTTTCAGTAGAGCAGTTTTGTGGACAAGGTTTTCTAGTCCAGTTAAACTTTCCGGTATCTCCCCGGAAAAGGAATTGTTAGACAAGTCCAAGTAAAAGAGATATTCGAACTTGCCTATCCAAGAAGGAAGGGAACCTCCCAATGAATTCCATGACAGATCCAGCAACTGCAACATTTTAGAACTACTCAACCAAATTGGAAGAGAACCTCTTAGGTGACAAAATGGAATAATAAGTGCCTTAAGACTCGTGAATTGCAGATTCACATTGCTAGGCATTTCTTCCTGGTAAAAGTTCAAACCAAGGACCAATATAGTCAAATTTTTGCAGTGTTGTAGTATCTCAAGTGCTGTGGATATATTATTGATGCTGGTGTTTCCGAGAGAGAGGTATTCCAGTGCGTGCAGATTTCTGAACTCGAATGGAACTACACCACCGAGTTTGTTGCGTGCAAGATCCAGAGCTCTCAAGCTCTGGCAAGAGGATAAACTAGCAGGAACTGGCCCCTGGAAATTGTTAGAAGCGAGATCAAGTGAGGTGACTTGGGCCATTGCAGAACAATTTATTCTGATCGGACCGTCAAGAATGTTGTTGTCCAGATCAATCCTCAAAAGTGAAGCCGAATTCACCAAAGAAGCAGGCAATAATCCAGTTAATCTATTTGAGCTGGCAGAGAAGGATTCTAGCTTTCTCAGTCTCCCAAAAACGTCTGGAAGACTTCCACTAAAGTCATTCAAGGAGATATCCAATTCAACAAGGTTAGAAAGGTTCCCAATTCCGTAACTCAGACGCCCCGAAAACTAATTTTGTTGAAGGTGCAGAACTCGGAGATGTTGTAGCCGGAACAAATCCTCAGGGAAAGTTCCTGACAGACCATTTCCATTAAGGAAAACATACTGCAATGAAGTACAATTCTCCAAATATATCGAACCTTCTCCGAAGAAGTTATGTGCAAGATCAAGATATTGGATATGAGATGAACTTGTGCAGAATCGCATGCTGATGAAGCTAGAGAAATAATTCTTTGAGAGATCCAAATACTTGATTGATGGTAAATGAATTGCAGAAGGAAGTGGACCGACGAGATAATTGTTACTCAAGTCAAGGACTTCTAGGTTCCGAAAATGAAACAAGTTGGCAGGAATTTTACCATGGAGAGAATTAAGCGAGAGGTTCAGGATTCTGAGTTGCTCCAATCCAACCAAGCTCTCACATATTGTTCCTGTGAGTCTTTTGTTCCCAAGCTCTAACCCGACCACTCTTCCATATATATCAGAGGAATTGTCACAAGTGATGTCTGTAAATGAGCAGCAATTGGAGCTGCTCCAGTTCCACCCGCCAATATCCGGTTCTAAACATTTGGCGAAACCCTTGAGGGCCGTTAAGTCATTCATATGGCATGCTGGTTCTTGAGATCCCAGTATCATCTGCTGAAACATGATAACCACCGTAAAGAAAGCCAAAGACACCTTTGGAATGCCCATGAAGAAGGAGCCGTTACTGGTTTTCATGAGCTCTGAATGAAATTAAAGTAGCTATTAGTCCACGACTCTCTGAAACTTAAAATGACTGAATCAACTAATATTTCTTCCTTCACTTTGGGTCTTTCCCGTGTAACGTTGTAAGGGTACAAAGCCCCATGACTTTCTCGGAGCCTGAACAATCCATCACTGTTGCTTCATTAGTACGGGAAGTTATGATTATAACGTAATAATAATCTTATTGACTTTCTCTATCAACGTTGTAAGGGGACACAGCCCCATGACTTTTTCTACGGTCCTAGTCTATAGGTAGTAATTGTTTTGAATAAGTTGTTATGTTTTCCATTATAGAAGTTAGTTGCATTTTTTTTTTTTTTTTTTTTTTTGCTTGTTACCTTAATTGTGTATAGCCTATTTAAAGAGGCTATCTGCTTGCGAAATAACATGTAATTTTATTCTTCTCAAAGTTATCTTTTCTTTGATCTGCTATTCACACAACCGTATATATATTGGTATAATAGCATGGGTGGCAGCCTACTGTGAAGCATCAATTCCTCGTTTCGATAGTCACTACGATCATTGGAGTATGTTGATGGAAAATTTTCTCAGATCCAAGGAGTATTGGCAAGTTGTCTCTATGGGAATTTCGTAGTTGGCAGCAACAACGGATGCACAGTGACTAGAAATTGACGCCTTGAAATTGAAAGATCCTAAGGCAAAAAATTATCTCTTTCAAGCGATTGACCGTTCAACCTTGGAGACTATCCTTTGCAAGATACATAAAAGGATATTTAGGATTCGTTAAAAAAGAAATTCCAGGGATCAACTAGAGCAAGGAGGCAGCAGCTTCAGGCACTTCGCTCAGAGTTTAAACTTCACTAGATGCAATCTGGGGAGACCATTTCCAACTTCTTCTCAAGAACGATGGTTATCATCAGCAAAATGAGAACATTTGGAGAGAAAATAGAGGATGTGTTTGTTGTCGAAAAAATTCTTCGCTCATTGACACCAAAGTTCATTTACGGGGTATGTTTCATTGAGGAATCAAAAGATATTGATCTTGTATCCATTGATGAATTGCAAGGTTCATTGCTGGTTCATGAAACAAATTTCCGGCAGCAAGATAATGCAGAATTAGTATTGAAAGTTTCATCAGATCATTTGGTTAAAGGCAATGGAGGACGCAGATCGAATGGCCACAATGACAAAGGTCGAGGCAGAGGTCGTAGCAGAGGTCGTGGTAGAGGAAACTATGGCCATCGACAGAATTCAGGAAACCAATCTCAGGAAAGAGGGATAAGAAATGGCTGTTAGCGAACATAGTCAGCAGACAAAATAAATATTGAGTGCTATCGTTGTCACAAGTATGGTCACTACAAATCGGAGTGTCGGACCACTTTTCTAGATACACATGGGGAAGAATCCAATTTTATTGGAAAAGAAGGTGACCAAGATGAAGAGATATCATTTTTGATGGTATCTCATGCAAACGAACATACCAACAAGCATTTGTGGTATTTAGACACCGGATGCAGTAATCACATGAGTGGAGATAAGACAAATTTTTTCAACTCTTGATGAATCACTCAGAGATGATGTGAAGTTTGGCAACAATACGAAGATCTCGATGATGGGTAAAGGACAGGTAACTATTCTAAATAAAAGGAATGATACTCAAATAATTTCTAATGTCCTTTATGTCTCAGATTTAAAGACCAATTTGTTAAGTATTAGTCAATTGCAAGAGAGTGGTTACGAGATCAAAATAAAAAATGGGATGTATCGAGTTCAAGATGGAAAATCAAGATTAATTGCTTAAGTTGCAATGACAGCAATTCGGATGTTTCCGCTCTACCTCAATCATTTTACTCAGTCATGTTTTACAGCAAACTTATCTGATCCAATGCAGCTATGGCATTTCCGTTACGGTCATCTCGATTTTGGAGGCTTACAAACGCTTCAGTGGAAAAACATGGTAGCTGGTCTCCCACAATTTTCTTATCCTATATGTATGCTAGGAATGTGTGCTCAGTAAGCAACATCGAGAACCATTTCCAAAAAGAAAGATTGAAAGTGCGAGAAACCTATTGGAAATAGTGCACTATGATATGAGTAGAAAAACATGGGTTGATTTTTTACAGGAAAAATCTGAAGCTTTAATTGCTTTTAAAAGATATAAAGCAATTGTGGAGAAAGAAGCAGGCCATTCTATACAAGTATTACGGACTAATCGCCGAGGAGAATATAATTCGCATGAATTCACCCAATTTTGTAAAGAGCATGAAATTAAAAGACAATTGACAGCAGCCTATACACCTCAACAGAATGGTGTATCCAAAAGAAAGAATCGAAGCATTTTCAACATGGTGCGAAGTTTATTGCAGTGAAGTAGAGTTCCTAAGACGTTTTGACTAGAAGCTGTCAATTGGAGCATTCACATTCTGAATAGGAGTCCAACTTTTGCTGTTTGGAATATGACACCAGAAGAAGCATGGAGCGGAAAGAGACCCGATGTCAGTCATTTCAGAATCTTTAGGTGTATTGCTTATGCACATATCCCTGATAAAAAAAGAACGAAGTTAGAAGACAAAGGAGAAAAATGCATCTTTCTTGGTGTTAGTGAGTGTATTAAAGCATTCAAGTTGTACAATCCTAGCACTAAGAAAGTTGTCATCAATCAGGATGTGATTTTTGATGAAGAAAAGTTCTGGTGTTGGGATATACCAACAGTTCAAAGGAATGTTCCAGCAGATTTTGATGAAGAGCTACACGTTGAGGATAATTTAGAGCCATCACATAAGCAAAAAACAATTCAAAAACCTGAAACTGCAACAGAGCCAACACCATCACGTATAAGAAAAAGGCTTTCTTGGATGAGGGATTATGAAGTCCCAGGAATTGATCAATTTGAGGATCCACTCACCTATTTTGCTCTTTTTTTAGATTGTGATCCTGTGTTTTTTGAAGAGGCAGTTAAACAATCAAAATGGAAGAGAGCAATGGATGATGAAATTACAGCTATTGAAAAAAAACAAAACATGGGAGTTAATTGAGCTTCCAAAGGGACATCAAACCATTGATGTGAAGTGGGTTTATAAGACGAAACTGAAGGAAACCGGTGAAGTTGACAAATGCAAAGCACGCTTGGTTGCGAAAGGTTATAGTTAGGAGTTCAGCATCGATTACAAAGAGGTATTCACCCAGTTCCTAGGCATGACACAATCAGATTGGTTATTGCATTGGCTGCTCAAAATTCTTGGCCAATTTTCCAACTAGATGTCAAGTCGGCTTTCTTGAATGGAGACTTGAATGAACAGGTATTTGTTAAACAACCTCTTGGTTATATTAAGATTGGAGAAGAGCATAAAGCATATAAATTAAAAAAGGCTTTGCACAGACTCAAACAAGCCCCTCGAGCATGGTATAGTCATATTGAGGCTTATTTTCTCCAAAACAGTTTTAAAAAGTGTCCTTATGAGCATACCTTTTTTGTGAAAATGGAAAATGACAGGAAATTGTTGATGGTTTGCTTCTATGTCGATGATTTGATATTTACCGGGAATGATTAGATTATGTTTGATAAGTTTAAAAAATCCATGATGGCTGAATTTGACATGTCGGATCTTGGAAGAATGCATTATTTTTTGGGTATAGAGGTTACACAAACAGATACAAGTATTTTTATTTCTCAAAGTATGTGCAGGAGATTCGAAAGAGGTTTTAAATAGCGGACTGTAATCCGGTTGGTAAACCAGCAGAGACAAGTTTAAAGTTGGTGAAAGATGATAATGGAAGAGACGTCGATAATACTTTATACAAGCAAATCGTGGGAAGTCTAATGTATCTCACTGCGACCAGACCAAATATAACATATGCTATAAATCTTATTTGCAGATTTATGGAACGTCCAAAGGAAATGCATCTTCAAGCGGCAAAAAGAATCCTTAGATATTTGCAAGGTACAATCAACTACAGGATTTTGTACAAGAATGGAGAAAAATCAGCCTTGATTGGGTTTATGGATAATGACTATGCAGGAGACCAAGATGATAGGAAAAGTACATCTGGTTACGTCTTTATGTTGGCATCAGGAGCTGTTTCATGGTCGTTACGAAAGCAACCAATTGTCACTCTATCAACAACTGAAGCAAAACTTGTAGCTGCATCAACATGTGTTTGCCAAGCCATTTGGATGAGAAAGCTTCTTGAGGAAGTTCATTTCAAGCAAAAGGGGCCTACTCTTATCTACTGTGACAATAGTTCAACCATAAAGCTATCCAAGAATCCTATTTACATGGGAGAAGCAAGCATATTGATGTCCGATATCATTTCTTGAGAGATCGTGTGAATAATGAAGAGATTGATATGGTATATTGCAAAAGTGAAGATCAAATCGCAGATATATTTACAAAGGCCCTCAAACTTGCAACATTTCAAAAGCTACGACAAATGCTTGGAGTTTGCAAGGCATCAAATGCAGGAAGTTAGCAAGATTTTTTAGTTTAAACTCATCTTAGAAATTAATATTAGTTTAAGGGAGGGTTTGTTAGACTTTTTCAATAGTCCTGGTCTACAAGCAGTAGTTGTTTTGAATAAGTTGTTATGTTTTCCATTATTTTAGAAGTTAGTTGCATTTTTTTTTTTTTGCTTGTTACGTTAACTGTATAGCCTGTTTAAAGAGGCTATTTGCTCCCTGAATAATACGTAATTTTATTCTTCCCAAAGTTATCTTTGCTTTGATCTGCTGCTCACACAACAGCATATATATTGGTATAATAGCATGGGTGGCAGCCTACTGTGAAGCATGAAACTGATGAAATGTCCAAGTTTAGCTGAGGATCTCCTAAAGATCACAAATCAAAGCAGGTTGAAGTATTATAGGTGATGCTGAAAACGCGGGTTTTAGCTACATATTTCAACGAGCGTGACAGAGCAGGAATTACCTAATATCGCTGGTTGACTAAAGCTGGCCAGAACTTTCAACTGCCCTTCATTTCAATAGGTTGATGCCTTGCCATGTTAGTATTATCTAATCTAATTTTACCCTGAATCTTATTATTTTTACTTCCGTCCTATGGAGGCTTAATATAACCAAAATTCAAAACAATTCAACAATAAGATGAATCACTTTTCATCTAAGTTTTGGCTGCCATTAAATCTTAAAATAATATTTGACACCTAAATTTAACGTTTTTTATTAATTTAGTACTTAATTTTTTTTACTCAATTTGGTACTTGACTTGACATTTTTTAACTAATTTGGTACCTAAACTTTTTTTGGACCCAATTTGATACTTGAACTTGGCATGTTTTCCTAATTTGGTACCTAAGCTTTTTTTTGGATTCAATTTGGTACTTAAATTTATTAAATATTATAAAAACTATGCAAAACAATAGCAGTGTTGAATTTTTTTTTTTTTGTTATGATACAAAAATAGTCAATTTTAGAGAAAATTCATGTTAAAAATAGATAATAAGCTATACTTAACGAATTAATATTAAAAAAGATTAGATACCAAATTAGGAAAAAAAAATCAAGTTCAGGTACCAAATTGGACATCAAAAAGTTTAAGTACCAACTTAAAAAAAAGTGTCAAGTCTAGGTATCAAATTAGAAAAAAGTGTCAAGTTTGAATACCAAATTGGACCGAAAAAAGTTTAGGTAAGAAATTAAGAAAAATTGTCAAGTTCAGATATTAAATGTTATATTAAGCGTTAAATTTATATTGATGGCGCAATCGAAATAAAAATATGATAATATAAATAGCTTAATTAATTTTTTAATTTTGTAAACTTAAAATTATTGAGATATTATAAAATTATAAAAATTACTTTTGAAAAATGTTTTACTTATTCTACCACCCACCATTGGCTAAAGGTATATGACGATGGACAGTGTGTTGGTTATCCGTAAGTTGTCTACTAAGAAGAAAGAAAAAATTATGGTGCGTTATTTTCTGGATTTTTGAATGAATATTTTTATTTTATTTTTTTTGGTTGAAAATAAAAAGCGGATTTAGTACATGGCTGGTTCAGTAGGAAAATGTGTTCTTCGACTTGCAGGCCAGCTGAAGTTGAAGGCTTGCAGCAGCAAAAGTTCCAGACAATTGCTCTTAAAGTAAATATCTTACCTAAATTAGAACCATATTAGAACTGTAATGAACTCCTTGAAACTAAAGGAGTTGCATAAAAAAAAATTGCCAAATCTAGTTTCTCAAGCTTGTCAATAGATATGCAATGCTTGTTTGCATTATGAACCCAAGGATTAGCTCCCTTGGTACATCCAAATCACCTTTTAAAAGTGGCATCCAAAATATTTAGATCTCGAATTTCAATATCATGACTTTTTGTAAAGATAGTGGGTAAAAAAATTATTATGCCTTTTAAATTTTTCTACTTTTCTTTGTTTTCCCATGCCCTTTGCCATGTACTTTATTGCAAATCTTGCATGGAACCCCAAAACCTAACACGCACCATTGCCATGCATTAATTGAGAAAGCAAATATAAAATATATATACAAGTTGGGCTATGACATTTGAGAAAGTATGGCAAGCCCAAAATTAAGCTTGAGTCTAAAGCTCAAATGAAAAGTATGAAAAACAGGCTTACAATAGATCGAATTTGGATATATAAACAACATAATTTGTCCCTTGAAGAGTAAAACTGCAAGTATCTTACTAGCATTGTGAAAGCCATGAGATAGAAGAAAATAGTAAAATTTTATATACCAAGCTCTTGGTGCTTGAGTGAAAGTCATAATATAGAAGCGATCTGCCAACTTCTCTAATTAGAGCGTTGAGTGAATTGAGCAATAATGGTTTGTTTTTCATGTTTTGTTGCTTAATATTGAAAAAAAAGTTGATGAATAGAAAATTTTTCATGAAGTTATTCAAAAGAGATGATTGTTTCTCGACTGCTAATACTTATGGGGTCATATTCAAAATTGCATAAGATAATTTGATATAGCTAACTCATCAACAATTGTGCGTAACTCATTAAGATAGTGAGTGATAGGGTTGGTACATTTAAGACTTTGTTTGAGTCACGTGCAAATTATATACCCGAGACTGAATGAGCATTTTTTGACGTGGCTATGATAGTGACAATTGTTGAATCAACAGATGCCATGATAGCATGATAGACAAGACTGTCTTGCCACCGCCAAGATTGGTACTCTGGGTCGGTTACTTGCGGACATGGTAGAATCCCTTCAATGTAAGACAATAAATCGTAACCGAGGAAGAGTAGATCACTTTGGGCTTTTCAACAAGGCAGTTGGCACTACCTAGCAACTTAATGGGTAATTGGGACCCCATGTTAATAGAAATATACGAACTGGTTTGTGTGAGGTGATTGACAACATAGGAAGTGGATAGAACAGAGGGATGATTGATGGGGGGTGACGGTGGTTTCGTAAATGTTGGTGGCTGATGTAGGTATGGGTGTTTTGGTGGTTATATTTTCGGAATTTGTGATGAAAAGAGGAGGGAAAAAATATTGGGATACATCAAGAAAATTTAATAAATGATTAATTATAATGAATTTTTACAATTATATTCTTTTCGTAAAACTATATAAAAGAAAGAGATGACAAAAAGGAAATTTTTTATCTTAAAATTTATTTTGCTTTCCTTTCCTTCCTTAGTTTTCCCCCCACCCACAAGGAATACTTCCCTTAGTTTATCCAATCCATACATAGCCTTAATTTTTTTCAATAGCTTCTGGTTAAACAATTTAACGGAAAGAAAGCAAGAGTTTTCGTAAATTATTTACATCATTGATCAATAGGTGAAATAGGTATGTTTACATCATCTATCATTTGGGTTCATTTCTTCATAAATTTTAAGTTTGGCTACTCTTATATTTATTTTAATTGATTAATTTTTAATCTATGATCATTCTCATGTGTAATATAACTTATGCTATTTCTACCACCTCTCCAACCATTGACAAAAGGTAGATGTGGTGGTTAGGGGTGAGCAAAACTTGATTCTATTCGAATAAAATTTCGAGTTAATCGAATTGAATTATTTATTTTTTTCAAGTCAACTTGAATATTTACAATTCGAATTACTAATGGTTTCAAATTTAAGTGCCCTGACATGAAACTAATTATATTGTAAACAAGATTTTAATTTGACTCAAATAATTTCACTCAATTCATCTCGACTCGAATTTTATTTCACTCAACTCGATTCGAAAAAATTTTAAATTAAATTAAGATGATAAAATAGAACTTGTTAACTTGATTAACTCGAAAGTTTTTTCACTTAATTCAATCAAATGCTCACCCTAATGGCGATTCGACAGTGTTGGTTGTCTCTAAGTGGTGACAATAAAAAACAAAAAAGAATTATAATAGGTCATCTTCTGGAAAATTGAAGAAATGGTTTTCATCTTCTGGAAAATTGAAGAAATGGTTTTGTTCCATACAAAACATAATGAAAACCCTAATATTTCTGTTAAAAATTATTTTTAAGTGAAATCTCAAATTTTCAGTCTTCCAATTCAACTGAAAGCAAGCCCGGCTCAAATAGCAATTACTCGAAGCACTCTTTTTACACTATTTCGGAAACCCATGGAGTTGGCTCATGGATCCCAAAAAAAGAAAACTTCATAGCCATGTGAACAGTCCTTTCCTTTTATTACATATGGATTGGGGGCTAATGCTACAAGGCCACTAAAATATCATAGAGAGAACAGGTCTCAATCTCCAGTAAAAACATAAACACACAAGATATGGAGGACAACAGTTCTGGACTGAATTGAATAAGCAATATAAACCTGCTGAAATGTTAACAAACAGTTGAAAATAGAGCAGTCAAAAAATTAGGCAAAGTTGTAACTTTGAAAATTTTCTATGGAAGTAAATTCAATTTGAGCTCAATTGTGTTCCCAAAAAATATTACTTCTTACGACAGTGAGGATGACATTGAAGGAGTAAGTTTCAATTAGTAGAGGCCCAAGAATTTCCACCAGAATTTTCCAACAACACCCCAGATGATGGCATTAATGGAAGCCATTATAAATCCCATTTTGAATACCTCGGGAAGGTCTACGTATCCGGCTGTCAACAAAAACAAATGAATTCATCAGTTCCCGGTGCAAAATCCGAGTGGACAAAAGTAGGCCTTGTTTGTGCAAAGGCACGGTGCTCATATGCATGTGTAAAAAGAGAGGAAAAAGGAGACACACCTCCATAGTAGACAGCTGCCTGACCACTGCTATAATGTGTTAGGGCACCAAAAAGATTGGTGTTGTAAGCAAGAGCCAGTGCTGCTAACATGCCAGGTACTCCAGCTGCCAAATGCATGGCAAGAAAAGCGGAGTATAATGCACCTACATGACCGGTTTGACTTGCAAACAGGTAGTGGATGAAAAAGTATGATGCCTGAAGAACGCCCAATGCAGCTGGCCAGCTCAATGAGAGAGATTGAAGGACCTTAGCTACACAACCAGACATCCAGCTCACTATCCCAAGGTTTGTCAATTGGCCTGCCATGCCTACCAAAACAGCAAACCAAGCCAATGTATCCCATGCTGATTTTTCGCTTAAGCAATCATTCCAGTCGAGCACGCCTAACAAAAGGAGTATTGACAAACCGATCATCGCAGCCACAGCACTTGGTATACCAAGACTCTCACTGCACATGATTCAGGAAATATCGACAAATCAGGAAATTGTAAATTACATGTTCTGAAACAAACATCAAACCACAAAATTCATAGCTACAAATTCGCTGCCTATGAGCATGCATGGACATTGACCATAAATGATAAGAAAATAGCTAGTGCACACGTGCATGCAAGTCACTACTAAGAAACATTTTTATTGCCTTGAACTATAGGAGGGCAATCAACGTTTCAATATTTCAAACTCATTTCTAGAAATAAATCATTACCTCAACATTGGAGTACACAACTGATTGGAGTTTAATTTCATAGATGCATCTACAACTTCCTCTATAATCACATTCTTTTTTTAAAAAATGAGCATCATAAGTAATAGTAGATGGTATCCTCGCTGAGCACAGGTTAACAGGAAAGCAAACAAGGTAGTTAATCAAGATATACTTATTCCATTTTTATACAAACATATATTTCATGTACACACAAACATAGGATGCAAAGACATCAAATTCTCAGCTCAAATGGAAAGAAAGGTGAATTGGTATGATGAACTGCCACATATGACTTACCCACAGACCCATAGAGCAACTGCAAGAAGCATTGTTCCAACCATGATCCATTCGTTTCTAGTAACATGACCCATGTTCTCTAGTTTCTTTGCTGCCATTGCAGGGGCATCCGGTGTGTCTTTGGTTTCTGGAGGATAAAGCTTGTATAAAATCAATGGAGTAAGCAGTAGAGAAACAAGTGCTGGTAAACTAGCCGCCTTGAACCACGAAACCCAAGGACTTGAAATGACAATCCCAAGCTCCTCTGCTAATTTGAGGCATAGCAAATTCTGAGCTGCAGCAGTCAAGAAAAGAGCACTGGAGTTGCCAGCAGACTGTCATAGACAACCACGAGTAATGCATAAGTCAAAGACCCAAAACTACTAATGCAAATAGGAACAAAGATAATCACAAGTTCCAATGAGACATACAAATCAAAAAGCCTAACCATATGAAAACCCAGACTCCAGATTACTCTAACAGAGTAACAAAAGCCTATTTCCAGGACCTAACAGTATAAAATTAATTATTCCCAGTTTCCCACCCATGAATCTAAGCTAACAATATAAACAAAATAAACCAAGTAAAGGGTATTCTCTAGTTCAAATGGGACAGAGGAATTCAAGAGTCTAGCTATATTAAAAGCCAGAATCCAGATTAATCTAACAGAGTAAACTAAGTCTAATTCCATAATCTAACAGTATACAAATTAAATATTAATTATTCCCACCCATAAATTCAAACTAATATTATAAGAAATTAAACAAAGTAGATGATCATCAGTAATAAACTAGAAATTAAGGCAAACCTGAAACTGCGATTGAATTAGATAACTCCCAAGCTTCTTAGATGACGAATCTCCAGGCCGACTTCCAGCAGACAAAGACAAGGACTTAATAATGGGCAAGAAAACCCCACCAGCTCTAGCAGTAGTACTAGGCATCGCCGGCGCAATCAAGGCCTCACTCAAAGTCAGTCCATAAGACAACCCCAACGTGCTTTTGCCCAACCATTTGACGAAATAAGTAGCGATTCTGTCCCCGAGCCCCGTTTTCACGAATCCACGAGCGAAAAAGAAGGAAATGACAATCAACCAAATGACTTCATTGGTGAAAGCACTGAAGGCGGACGCAAATGGCAGCGTTTTGGTGACGATGGAAGTTGTGAGACCTATAAAAGCCCATGCTCCAACGGGTAAAGGGCTTAAGACTAGACCGGCGATTGTGGATAAAAAGATAGCCAAAAGTTGCCAGGCTTGTGGAGTTACTTCGACCGGTTTGGGAACGAGAAAACGAACAATTAGACCAATGGAAACTGAGAGAAACAAAGGGAAGAGTTTGGCTCCTTGAGGAGGAGAGGTGGTCGTTTCAGTAGCTGCTGGGGTGCTATGGTTTCGAGAAACGGCCCGGATAGGTGAAATGAGGGGCTTGGGTCGTTCGGGAAGTAATAAGAGAGGCTTGAGCGGAGATCGAAGGGTGGGGATTGAAGATAAAGGGAAAACGGATGGCTGGGAAATTTTCGTAATGGGTCTAGACCGGAGGTGAAGCGAAGACCGGGAGGAAAGCGAGAAGGGAGTGGTGGTAACAGTGGAGAAAGCTTGAAGGGCTAAGCTCTCCATTGTTTGGATTGAGAGAAAATGGAAGGAAAAAAGCTGAAAATCAAGTGAAGGAAAAGACGATGGCTGATTCTGAGTAAGAGTAACTTTTGATTGAAATGAAAAGGAACGGAAATCCCGAAGGGAGTGGCGAATCTGAAACTGGTGATTGGTGGTGAATTGGGTCGGGTTTGTCTAGTTTCCTACGGAGGGAAGTTTTTTTATATTTTTTTCTTTTTCGCTTTTATATTTTTGAGGTTTTTATTTGAGGCTCCGTTTGCGTATACAGAAATTTTCATAAATATTTGGATAAATTACATCTAACCTCATTAAATTATTAATATATTTATATTTTGGTCATTTATTTTAAAATTTTGTATTTAAGTTATAGGCTATTAAGTTTTTTTTAAAGTCTAGCTAACAAGCTTCAAGTGATAATTCAACGATCAGTACGCTGGATTAGTACTATTGACGAGTAAAAAAACATAGTTAAGATTCAAGTCAATCTAACGAGCAATGTTGGAGATCAGAGAAGAAAAGTATTTGGATTTTGATTTGTTTTAGGAAAAAAAACTAAATTGTAGAAGAGAAGTGAAATGAGAGCTTTTAATTGATGCAGATAAAAAAAGGCCTTACAACAATTATTTTAACAATTTAATGACTCAAATGAAAACATTTCAAATAGTTCGATAATCATTTTGTAACTTTTTACAATTAGGTGACCAAAATGTAAGCTTACTAATAATTTAGTGATCTTGGTGTAATTTATCCTAAATATTTTGAGGGCAAATGTGTTTTGTTTTTTCTTGGCTTTTTTTTTATGGATAAAAGAACATTTTATCCTTTTTATCTTCCAATTTTTGTAGCCATTACATTAGGCAAAGAAACAATTATTGCGTGGAAAATAGACACATTAGAAGGGGATTTTTTTTTATCCCAGTAATAAAAATTTTAAATTAGTAAAATTACTAAATTAATACAATTTTTTAATTATTTGCCAAACCGATACACATTCTCTCATAAAGAGAAATCAATTTACTAAAAAACTAATTTTGACTCTTTTTTTCATTTTTAATTCAATAAAAAGGAGGAGTGATGGATGAATATGGCATGATGTAAGGTAATGTGAGTCGTGACCACAGAAAATTAATTTTAAGCAAATCGATTTCGGTTTTTATATTATTTTTTTAATTCAATAAAAAAGAAAGGGACTATTTGATTGATGACTGCAAATCGGCTTTGTTTTATTTATTTTTTAATTTAGTCCATCGACTAACGAAATGATGGATCCATGTGAGTCTATTAAACCATCGATTTCCAACAGCATTTAGCATCTCATATTCCTGAAAATACATATTAGTACAAGCACTTGGTCCATATAGGTTATCGCCATTTGGTTTGTGAGCAAATAGTGCCAGACATGATCCGGTACTAAACATTATGGGTTCGACAACTGAGAATGTTGCACATGATAATGACCATGTTTCTAAATATAGTGATCCTTATGCTGACGATGTAACGGTCAAGGAGATTGTTTGTAAAGATGGGAAGAAAACAAGTTGCAATGATGAATGCAGGACGCGTATTTTGTGAGAAGCTGACACGGGCTATGGATGCTAATTGTACAAAAGAAAAATAAATGATGGTTAGGTGTATGAGTCTTTTTGGGCAAACATATAGGTCCCATTGTCGTGCAATACTATGTAGATATTCTTCAAAGGTGGTCGATTATGAGATTTAGTTGCAGCATGTGTTTTTGCTTACATGGAATATGTTGACAGTATGTATAGAATTAAGCATATTTTCAATGTTCTGAAACATGAGTTCCACCAAAGAAGAATGAAACATATTGGGACATGTCTTTGCCTATTATAGAATTGCTACCAAATTTGTTACTACATTGACTTCCTAATGGTCTATTGTACTCAAGCCATGGAATCAATGTTGTACGAGCTCGTACCCTTCAAAGTAAATAAAAAGTATATCCATAGATTAAAACCATGTATATGTTAAAGAATGTTATAGAAAATAACATTTACTACGTAATGTTCCATGTCATTGTGGAATTGACCTATGTAATTGGCCCCGATATGTCGTATACAATATCTATAGTGTGTACGATCCCAAAGACTTCCATTTCAATCAATCACAACTTGTACTTCGATGCCCTATCAGAAATGGTGCATATCTCAGGTTGCAACACGACATGCCTTCTCAAGTTAGTTAAGAAGTCCTAAACATTCGCAGATTCTCATTCAACAATTGCAAATGTTATTGGTATAATGTTCCAATTATCATCTTGTGCAACAACCGACAACAAGTGATGCTTATATCTCTCGTACATGAATGTAACATTAATTTAGACAAGTGACTTACAGTATCAGAATGCATCAATGCATGGCTTGAATGTCCAAAAAAGATGATTGAAAGTTCTTTTGCCTTGGATAATTCAATCTCCATGATATGTAGGCTTTATTTGCAAATCGAATACTATACTTTGGACAATTAGTGCAGTACGTTCAACTATTGCCATAGATTATTATATGATTTATCCCACTCGTTATGCATTTTTTCCATTGTCTTCTGTTTTGCAACTCATGCTTTGTAGTAAGACACAAATGAAATAATACTCAGTGCAAATATTAGCAACCAAAACCAAAATGAGAATCCTAGAATTTGCTTTCACCAAAGGTAAGACAATATAAGAGACAATGTCAGAATCTAATTTCGAATGATCCTATGGTATACCTCCAACAACACAAGTATATTTATTTACCATTTATGGTCTTGTCTTCTTCATCGATGCCATGATTTTCCAAAAACATCTATTGTCACGCTTTCTGCACTTCATCTAATATTTTCCTGCTCACAATTTTTAACATGAAAATTGACTCCATACTTTATACTATATCGATTTACTGCAACAATAACATCTTTGGAGGAAAACTTCGTTCTAACTTGTAAATTACCAAAATTTGTAGAAAAACTTGTATGGCCCGATCTTCTATGAAACAATTCTAAAAATTCTACCTTATGTTGAGCATCAATGTCAATAATAAGCATGTGGGGTGGAGGTTCATACGCAGTAAAATATGGTTTAGTAATAATAGTCTCTGGTTCAAAAATAATGTAATTTTTGAATCATCATAGTCAGAGTCACAGATTAGATCATTATCGATTTTATCACTTTTACTTCCTCTTTGTTATAATGTACTAGAATAGATGTCCCTTCACCGGTGCAAATGGTAAGGAGAACATCATATGTTTACGAAAACCCTTCGTTAAAACCAAAATTACTTAAAGAATGTTGATGACGTCACGAACTAACTAAAATACGACAAAGGCAAGTGCATCTATCGAACAGTAGTATAGCTATGGTGAGTCGGGAATGTCGTATCCACGAGGACTAAAAGTACTAGTAATAACTATCTTTCTATTATTTAGCCGAATAATTAAAGGGATGTTTTAATCTAAATTTGAACTGACTAATTAACTATGAACGCGACAGAGATAAAATTGGGAAAATATTTGAAGAAAAACCAATGAGAGAAAGACAATACCCAGGAAAGAATCTGTAATAGCCCGATTTTGAGCCTAGTCGAAATAGTGGTTTCGGGACCACAAATCCGATGAGAAAAAAATTTAAAAAAATTAGTATTCTTATATTTTTATGATCTACAACTTTATGAAATGATTTCGTAAAAATTTCGTTCGAAAATTTTGGTGTTTGAGCACTCAATTTAGTCAAAAGGACTAAATTGTAAAAAGTGCAAAACTTGAGTTCTAGAAGCTAGAGGTATCTAATTGCTATGAAATTTTAAATTGGAGGTCCTTAAAAGGTAACTAGACCATTGGTTAACTTGCTGGAAAAAAAAATGGACATCAAATAGGTGAAATAGAATATTTTTAAGTTAAGGGCATTTTGGTCATTTAGTGATTAAAATGAGTTAAAAACAAAATTAAAAGCCAATTTTTGCTCATCTTCTTCAACTAGGCCGAATTTTTCAAGGAAACACCATATCTAAGGTTTATTCAACTTCTCAAGCTCATAGTAAGTGCATCCAAGCCTCGTTTTTAATGTTCTTTACGTTTTTGGAGTCCGGGTAACTTGATTTAGCTTATTCTATTAATAATTTATGCTAGGGTTCATATTTGGAAAAATACCCATAGGTGAAATGTGTTTATTTTGATGTTTTATGATAGAATATGAAGTCTGAAAGTATGTTAAACAACTTTTGCTAAGTGATTTTAAGTGAAAACGAGTAAAACGGCTTAATCGGTAAAAATACCTAATGTTCATAAGTACAAGTTAGAGTGAGAATTTGATGTTGCCATAGAAGGGAAAAATGATCAGCATGCCATAAAACATAAGAATAAGGGATAAAGTTTAATTTCCGAGCTTTGGGGCAAATGTGTAAATATGTAAAAGTTTAGGGGCAAAATTATAATTTTGCTAAAGTTAAGAATTAAGGACTGTTTTGATGAATGTGAGTATTAAATAAGCTAAATTTGCTATTATAGATCAAGAAGAACGAAATCCAGAGTTAGATCGAGGAAAGAAAAAGATAGAGGATTAAAACGATATAGTTGATCGTATTTTGTTTCGAGGTAAGTTTATGATAAATAAATGCAATATTCTATTACTTTACATTTAATGTTGTTAAATTTCAGCATTTACATATTTATTCTGTAAATTTATTATTTAAAGACTCAATTATGAATTGATGGAGAAGCAATCTCAGAAAGTTCCAGTTGAACCTTAGGAATGTGTAGGATACAAATGTCATGACATTAGGGTTTAAGGAAATCATGTAAGACCATGTCAAGACATGGCATTGATATGTTACCATAAGGCAAAGGTCCCATGTAAGACCATGCCAAGGCATGGCATTGGTGAGTTCATAAGGCAAGGATACCACGTAAGACCATGTCAAGACATGGCAATGGTTAAGTTTCATAAGGAAAGGTACCCGAGTATCCTTAGTATTCCAAGTGGTTCAACGGGAAAATTCAAGGAGTATTCCAAAGTAAAGGTAAGACAAGTTCAAGCTAAAAAGGTAAGGTAAGATAAATTCATGTTAAAAGGTAAGGCAAGTATACAAGTTTTAAGTATATTGAGTTAAAATCTTAAGTGATCTTGATAAGAAAAACATAAGATAATTCATTAAGAATATTGTTATCTATTTACATGTAAACTTACTAAGCTTTATGCTTACACCTATTCTTTATTTTTTTTTAGTATTACAAGCCAACTTGGGGATCGAAAGGACGTCGGAGATCGTTACACACTATCAAAGGATTATATTGGTATTTTGTGACTTGAACGTTTTAAGTTATGGCATGTATAGGGACTTTGCCATTTTATGTGTGTGACCTTATGATATGGCTTATTATGGACTTGTAAATGTTTGGTAATGATTAGCCATTAAAATGGTTAATTAAGAACATGTTTTGGATGTTATGAAATGCCTAGTTGATAGTTATTTTAAATAAATTATGTAATTATATGCAGGGGAATAGTTGGACAGCAGCAGTGATGTGATTTTGAAAAATCACCAAAAATAGTAGAAATTGAATTAGGTTGTGCATGAGATATATAATTAAAGCTTATTGAGTCTATTTTTATATGAAAGAAATGGTGTAGGAAAAAGAGTTGTATAATATGAGATAATTGATTTTTAGTGAAGAGAGGTCAGAACTGTCAAATTGTGTAACAGGGGAGACTTTAACTAATAAACTGTACTAATTGGCCACACCAAAAATTCTGGAAAAATTATAGTAAGAAGATATATGAGTCTAGTTTCAGGAAAAATTTACGGATCTAGATTTCGAGTTTCGTAACTCGAGTTATAATTGATTTAGTGAACATGACGCAGACGGACAGTTTCAATTTTTATGCCCCGAACTAGTAAGTTAAGTTTAGTAATGCCTCGTGCTCGACTCCGGCAATGGTCTCGGGTAAGGGGTGTTACATTTATTGGTATCAGAGCAAGGTTTAGTCGGTTCTCGGAATATTTAGTATGAGTAAGAGTCTATCTATACATGCCATACTTATATTTTGATAGTGTGATGACTCTTGACGATTTAAATTTTTTTTATAGTTATGGATCCCGAGCAGTGAGTGCAGATGATGTAGAGAGTAGTGCACCCACTCCCGCTGAAGGGACGGTGCCACAAGATAGTCATGAAAGGCCCGTTACAGTTAGTCAGGGAGGAGGGGCTCGAGAAACCTTCTTCCAAGCTTTGAATGAATGGTTTCTTCGAGTTCGTTCGCATGACGAACCGGCCGTTAGACCTCCACCCCCTCATGATCCACAGACCACCCATGTAGCTTCCCGATCCACAGATCTGATCGAAGAGAGAAGCCACCCGTTGACAAGATCGAGAAAACAAGGGGCTGAAGAGTTTGGGCTACCAAAGATGACGATGCGAGAAAAAGTGAATTTTGGCTCGAAAATACTATTAGAGTTTTTGACGAGCTATCCCGCACATCGGAAGAGTGTATTAAATGTGTAGTGTCACTTTTTAGAGATTCACCTTTAGTGGTGGTGGAAGACACTTGTATCAAAGAGTACCGAAAGAAAGAGTTACTTGGGATTTCTTTCGGGAGGAGTTCCGTAAGAAGTATATCGATCAGAGGTTTATTGACCGTAAAAGAAAAGAGTTTCTTGAGTTAAAACAAGGTAAGATGATCGTGGATGACTATGAACGTGAATTTGTTCGACTCAAACAATTATGCTCGAGAGTGTGTGTCTCAGAGGCTATCATATGCAAAAGATTTGAAGATGGGCTCAATGATGATATCCCATCGCGGTTGGTGTTCTAGAGATAAAAGAGTTTGTTGCTTTAGTTGAACGAGCCTGTAAAGGCGAGAAGAGTTATTAAAAAGAAAGGGTAAATCTGAAATTGAGATGCAAGACTCGAAGAAAAGGCAGATGAGCAAGTCATTTTAGTCTACATCCAAGAGGCCTAGAGAGTTTTCTACGAGATCTAATTTTTCATTTGGGTATTCTATTTGGCAGAGGTGGAAGATTTATGGATTCAAAAGCTCAAACCACTTCGATTGCGAGTGTTGGCGTATTCAACACGATAGACCCGAGTGTCCTCAATGTGGTCGACGTCATCCAGTCAATGTCGAGCAAGCGAGATTGGTTGTTTCGATGTGGTGCACCGAATCATTTCATTCGGGAGTGTCCCGAAATAGTTAAAAGAGAAGTAATACCGAGTGCAAGATCGTAATGCCCCCCGTTAGAGGCGGATATCGAGAAACCCGGGAGTAAGGCGGGTAGAGCTACATTTTAGATACACAACAACGAGATCGGATGTTAAAACACCTGCAAGGACTTATGCTCTCCGTAATCGTGAAGAGGCATCCTCCCCCGATGTAATTACGGGTACATTTTCTCTTCATGATGTTAATGTGATTGCTTTGATTGATCCGGGTTCAACACATTCCTATGTTTGTATGAAATTAATGCCTAGTATGAACATGCCTATAGAGTTTACAAAATTTGTGATTAAAGTATCGAATCCATTTGGTCAGCATGTGTTAGTAAACAAAGTATGTAAAAAATGCCCTTTGATGATTAGAGGTTACTGTTTTTTCGGTGATCTCATGCTATTGCCATTTGATGAGTTTGATGTGATTCTTGGTATGGATTGGTTAACTGCACATGATGCGATAGTGAATTGTGGAAAGAAATTCATTGAGTTGAAATGTGAAAATGGTGAAATCCTTCGAGTTAATTCAGATGAGTCAGATAGTGCAATTACCTTGATTTCAGTTATGTCCGCTCAGAAATGTTTGAGAAAGGATGTGAAGCTTATCTTGCTTTTGTGTTGAATACTAAAGATCCGAGTTGAAAATTGAATCGATGCTCGTGGTAAATGAGTTTTTGATGTGTTCAGAAAGAACTACGTGTTTGCCTCCTATCGAGAAGTTGAGTTTGGTATTGAATTGATTCAGGTACCACACCTATTTCTATTGCTCCTTATAGAATGGCTTCAATAGAATTAAAAGAATTGAAAGCTTAGCTACGAGAATTAACTCGATAAAGGCTTTGTAAGACCTAGTTATTCACCATGGAGTGCACCAAAGATTATTTGTAAAAAAAAAGGACGGTTCAATGAGATTGTGCATAGACTATCGGCAAAAGACTTAACAAGGTTACCATAAAGAACAAATATCCATTGCCTAGAATAGATGACTTGTTTGATCAATTGAAAGGAGCCACTTGTGTTTTCTAAGATAGATTTGAGATCAGGATACTATATCGGTTGCGAGTTAAAGAGTCGATGTTCCAAAAGCGCTTTCCGAACTAGGTATGGTCACTATGAGTTTCTTGTGATGCCATTTGGCTTAACTAATGCTCCCGCCATTTTCATGGATTTAATGAACCGAATTTTTCAGACCTTACTTGGACAAGTTTGTAGTTGTGTTCATTGATGACATCTTGATTTATTCTCATGATGAGACCGAGCATGCAGAGCATTTGAGAAACGCTTTTCTGATTTTGAGAGATAATGACTTTATGCCAAATTTAGCAAAAGTGAGTTCTGGTTACGGGAAGTTTGTTTTCTTGGACATGTTGTCTCAGGTGAAGGTATTAAAGTTGATCCGAATAAGATTTCAGCCATTGTTGATTGGAAGCCTCCCAGGAATGTATCAGAGGTCAGAAGTTTTCTTGGTCTTGCCGGGTTATTATAACGATTTGTAGAGGGATTTTCCATGATAGCTACTCCATTAACAAGATTGCTACAAAAAGATGTCAAGTTTGAATGGACTGAGAAGTGTCAGCAGAGTTTCGACAAGTTAAAGGCATTGTTGACTAAAGCTCCTGTCTTAGTACAACCAGAACCAGGTAAAGAGTTTGTGATTTACAGTGATGCATCCTTACATGGACTAGGCTGTGTACTTATGCAAGAAGGAAGGGTAATTGCTTATGCCTCTAGACAGTTAAAACCACATGAGAAAAATTATCCGACACATGATTTAGAGTTAGCTGCTATTGTATTTGCATTAAAAATTTGGAGACATCACTTGTATGGTGAGAAATGCCGAATATTCACTGATCATAAAAGTTTGAAATACTTGATGACTCAGAAAGATCTAAACTTGAGGCAAAGAAGATGGCTAGAGTTGATTAAAGATTATGAGCTAGTGATCGATTATCACCCGGGTAAGGCAAACGTTGTTGCTGATGCTTTGAGTAGAAAATCATTATTTGCATTGAGAGCTTTGCATACTAGTTTGGCCTTATCAGATGATGGTTCTATTTTAGCTGAGTTGAGAGCTAAACCGACGTTTCTTAAAGAAATTTGTGAAGCTCTCGAAGGATGTGAGTGAGTTGCAAGCCAAAAGAGTTCAGTGCGAGTCAGGTGTAGAGTCTGATTTTCAGATCGGTTCTGACGGTTGTTTGATGTTCAGAGACAGAGTATGTGTACCAAAGAATGATGAGCTTATTCAGAATATCTTACAGGAAGCACATAGCAGTTCTTTGTCTATTCACCCGAGTAGTACAAAGATGTATAATGATTTGAAGAAAATGTATTGGTGGAGAGGAATGAAAAGAGATATTTTGAATTTGTTTCTAGATGCTTGATCATCAACAGTAAAAGTGAACATCAGTACCTTGAGTTTATTGCGTACTGTATTAGTTCCCCAGTGGAAATGGGACCGAAGTTACTATGGATTTTGTGACTGGGATTGCCTTTGACATCGAGAAAGAAAGATGCGAGTATGGGTTGTGATTGATAAGCTAACGAAGTCACTCATTTTATTCGATTCAGTATGGATTATTCACTTGACAAGTTGGTGAGTTGTATATTTCGAGAGATAGTTAGACTACATGGAGTACCATTATCGATTATCTCGGATAGAGATTCGAGATTTACTTCACGGTTTTGGAAGAAATTACAGGAAGCTTTAGGTACAAAGTTGAGTTTTAGTCTGACTTTCCATCCTCGATGATGGTCAATCAGAAAGAGTTATTCAGGTACTTGAAGATATGCTCAGATGTTGCGTATTGGAATTTCAAGGTAGTTGGGAGAAATATTTGCCGTTAATAGAGTTTGCCTACAATAATAGTTATCAATCGAGTTTGAAGATGGCACCTAATGAAGCTTTGTATAGACGTAAATGTCGCACACCTTTGTATTGGACAGAGCTTAAGGAAAATCAGATTTACGGGGTTGATCTAGTCAAAGAAACAGAAGAGAAAGTAAAAGTCATCAGAGATTGCTTGAAAGCAGCTTCAGATAGACAGAAATCCTATGCAGATTTGAAAAGAAAAGAAATTGAATTTCAAGTTGGTGACAGGGTATTCTTGAAAGTATCCCCTTGGAAAAAAGTTCTCAGATTTGGCAAGAAAGGCAAATTAAGTCCTCGTTTCATTGGGGTAGTATGAGGTTATCGAAAGGATTGGACGATGGCATATCGGCTAGCTTTACCAGCAGAGTTAGAAAGAATTCATAATGTGTTTCATGTGTCAATATTGCGACGCTATCGTTCTGATCCTTCACATGTGATTTCTCCGACAGAGATTGAGATTCAACCGGATATGACATATGATGAGGAACCGATTAAGATTTTGGCTCGAGAGGTTAAACAGTTAAGAAATAAAAGTATAGCTTTAGTGAAAGTGTTGTGGCAAAGACATGGAGTAGAAGAGGCTAAGTGGGAACCAGAGGAAGCCATGAGAAAACAGTACCCAAACCTCTTTTTCGGTAAGATTTTGGGGACGAAAATCCCAAAGAGGGAGAGTTGTAATAGCTTTGATTTTGAGCCTAGTCGGAATAGTGGGTTTGGGACCACAAATCCGATGAGAAAAAAATTTAAAAAATTAGTATTCTTATATTTTTATGATCTACAACTTTATGAAATGATTTCGTAAAAATTTCGTTCGAAAATTTTGGTGTTTGAGCACTCAATTTAGTCAAAAGGACTAAATTGTAAAAAGTGCAAAACTTGAGTTCTAGAAGCTAGAGGTATCTAATTGCTATGAAATTTTAAATTGGAGGTCCTTAAAAGGTAACTAGACCATTGGTTAACTTGCTGGAAAAAATGGACATCAAATAGGTGAAATAGAATATTTTTAAGTTAAGGGCATTTTGGTCATTTAGTGATTAAAATGAGTTAAAAACAAAATTAAAAGCCAATTTTTGCTCATCTTCTTCAACTAGGCCGAATTTTTCAATGAAACACCATATCTAGGGTTTATTCAACTTCTCAAGCTCATAGTAAGTGCATCCAAGCCCCGTTTTTAATGTTCTTTACGTTTTTGGAGTCCCGGTGACTTGATTTAGCTTATTCTATTAATAATTTATGCTAGGGTTCATATTTGGAAAAATACCCATAGGTGAAATGTGTTTATTTTGATGTTTTATGATAGAATATGAAGTCTGAAAGTATGTTAAACAACTTTTGCTAAGTGATTTTAAGTGAAAACGAGTAAAACGGCTTAATCGGTAAAAATACCTAATGTTCATAAGTACAAGTTAGAGTGAGAATTTGATGTTGCCATAGAAGGGAAAAATGATCAACATGCCATAAAACATAAGAATAAGGGATAAAGTTTAATTTCCGAGCTTTGGGGCAAATGTATAAATATGTAAAAGTTTAGGGGCAAAATTATAATTTTGCTAAAGTTAAGAATTAAGGACTGTTTTGATGAATGTGAGTATTAAATAAGCTAAATTTGCTATTATAGATCAAGAAGAACGAAATCGAGTTAGATCGAGGAAAGAAAAAGATAGAGGATTAAAGCGATATAGTTGATCGTATTTTGTTTCGAGGTAAGTTTGCGATAAATAAATGCAATATTCTATTACTTTACATTTAATGTTGTTAAATTTCAGCATTTACATATTTATTCTGTAAATTTATTATTTAAAGACTCAATTATGAATTGATGGAGAAGCAATCTCGAAAGTTCAGTTGAACCTTAGGAATGTGTAGGATACAAATGTCATGACATTAGGGTTTAAGGAAATCATGTAAGACCATGTCAAGACATGGCATTGATATGTTACCATAAGGCAAAGGTCCCATGTAAGACCATGCCAAGGCATGGCATTGGTGAGTTCATAAGGCAAGGATACCACGTAAGACCATGTCAAGACATGGCAATGGTTAAGTTTCATAAGGAAAGGTACCCGAGTATCCTTAGTATTCCAAGTGGTTCAACGGGAAAATTCAAGGAGTATTCCAAAGTAAAGGTAAGACAAGTTCAAGCTAAAAAGGTAAGGTAAGATAAATTCATGTTAAAAGGTAAGGCAAGTATACAAGTTTTAAGTATATTGAGTTAAAATCTTAAGTGATCTTGATAAGAAAAACATAAGATAATTCATTAAGAATATTGTTATCTATTTACATGTAAACTTACTAAGCTTTATGCTTACACCTATTCTTTATTTTTTTTAGTATTACAAGCCAACTTGGGGATCGAAAGGACGTCGGAGATCGTTACACACTATCAAAGGATTATATTGGTATTTTGTGACTTGAACGTTTTAAGTTATGGCATGTATAGGGACTTAGCCATTTTATGTGTGTGACCTTATGATATGGCTTATTATGGACTTGTAAATGTTTGGTAATGATTAGCCATTAAAATGGTTAATTAAGAACATGTTTTGGATGTTATGAAATGCCTAGTTGATAGTTATTTTAAATAAATTATGTAATTATATGCAGGGGAATAGTTGGACAGCAGCAGTGATGTGATTTTGAAAAATCACCAAAAATAGTAGAAATTGAATTAGGTTGTGCATGAGATATA
Organism: Gossypium bickii; assembly: GCA_025503065.1. Classification (NCBI taxonomy): domain Eukaryota; kingdom Viridiplantae; phylum Streptophyta; class Magnoliopsida; order Malvales; family Malvaceae; genus Gossypium; species Gossypium bickii. The sequence continues at coordinate 139,788,160 of CP106710.1, forward strand.
TAATTAAAGCTTATTGAGTCTATTTTTATATGAAAGAAATGGTGTAGGAAAAAGAGTTGTATAATATGAGATAATTGATTTTTAGTGAAGAGAGGTCAGAACTGTCAAATTGTGTAACAGGGGAGACTTTAACTAATAAACTGTACTAATTGGCCACACCAAAAATTCTGGAAAAATTATAGTAAGAAGATATATGAGTCTAGTTTCAGGGAAAATTTATGGATCTAGATTTCGAGTTTCGTAACTCGAGTTATAATTGATTTAGTGAACATGACACAGACGGACAGTTTCAATTTTTATGCCCCGAACTAGTAAGTTAAGTTTAGTAATGCCTCGTGCTCGACTCCGGCAATGGTCTCGGGTAAGGGGTGTTACAGAATCCACCTAGATTTCACTTATTATTCTGATTCTGAACTGAACGATTTATTCACTTGTCTGGATCCGTAGAAATCCCTAACTTATGTTAATATCTCTTTCGAGAATAAAAACAACTGACTCTAGGTTAATTAATTGAAATCTCTTTCTAATTGAAACCCATATTGTCGCATTAACTCGATCTATGGATTCCCCTATTAGATTTGACTCTAATCCGGAAGATTTATGTCGTTCTATTTCTAGGATTGCAATCAATTCCACTTAATTATGCTAGATCTACTCTTAAGCAGGGACTTTTGCTCCACTAATTAAGCGCATCTAACTTGGATTAATATCCTGAAAATATTAAGGTAAGGATTAAGATCACATAATTAAAAACAAGAACAAGTATTTATCATGTAATTTAGATAATTAAATAATACGATTCATCATAAGTTTCATCCTCCCTAGGTATTATAGGGAGTTTAGTTCATAATGTAAAAGGAAAACATCTCAAAATAAGGAAAACAACAAGACATAAAGAACCCAAAAACTTCTAAGGAAATTTGATGGAGATCTTCAATCTTGAATGAGATCCTGCTTTTGAATTGATTCCGACGACTTCCTTCGAGTAATTTCTTCGTTCTACTCCGCGTCCTCCCTTTAGGTCTTCTTCTAGTATGTATTTATAGACTTTTGAATGCTCAAAAACTCTAAAAATTAGGTTTTTCCATGTGTTTGGGAAACAGGGAGCGATATCGACATGGGGTGGCACATGGGCGTGTGGCCTGCCTGTGTGGATCACATGGGCGTGTGCCCAGCCCGTGTGGAAAATGCCCAGGCCGTGTGGATCCTGAAAACTCCGATTTTGGCCCCTTTTTCGCTCCTTTTGCTCCCAAATGCTCTCATAAGTATAGAAACATGAATTTAATATATTAGGAGTATCAAATTCACTAATTCTCATCATAAATCATCCAAAAATATGCCAAGCATGGAATTAAAATATGTTACATTTATGGTTTATCAAACGTCCTCCCGTATAACTTTATGGCTCTCCTACATAAGGGTTTCCAACATAGTACATCAACATATTGATGTTGAAATCAAAGGTGCTCATAGTATGTCGTGTCGGGATCTTCGTGTTCAGGTTACAACTAATTTGATGGCACGCCAAAGTTGCAATCAAAGGCTTCAACCGAGGAATATCTTCCCATTGATGATTCTGACATTCCCTAATACGAGCTTTTCAACAATGATGTGAAACCATCGCATAACCGTGTTATTGGATTTTTGGCTTCTTATTCCTAGCCAAAACCTTAAGCATATATATTAATTGGAATTATTGACGAACTTAGACCACCTTTCTCTACATTGACAAATTGGGCACATAACTTTACTACAATGTTCCCAGTTGAGCAATGCGCATTAAGCATTAACTCGACATTCGTGTTGCCATTTAGCTTAAATGTATCATATCATACAATGTTCATTGACGTTAGGTATCTATATTTCAAGCTTAAAATTCTCCTCTAACTTGAATCTGAGGCTTTTCTTCTAATTATTGACAGAAGTTTGTTCAGTTTAATGCTTTTGTTGAAAGCTGAATCTAGATTGGGCAAATACAAAAATGACTTTGATGTCAATGTAAAAAGTTTGACCATTGTAATAAATAACGATTTTAACTTTTTTACTCATCTTTGCAAAAAAAAAAAAAAATTGTTTCACATGTTTAATAAAAAATAAATAGTTATTAACTAAATTTAAACAAGATAACAACGACAAATAATTATTTACTCACCTGAACTAATTTAGTGTGCTAGGCTGATTTTCCAACTTTCGCTGCAACAAATATGACCTTTGTTCGAGCAAATTAAAAAAATAATTTCAAATATTTAATATCAACAGCCTTCTTCTCAATATGCAAATCTTTTTCTTGAAATTTAACTCTGGAACCTTACCATATCATCTTCATTTTATAGGAAAACTCTACCACATAATATGAAACATTTTTTAAAATGTTTGAAAAGATCGGATATGACTACACAAATAAGAAAAAACGTTTTCTGAAAAATTCAGCCTGGAATTCCCAACATCCAGTTTACACGAAGATTCTGCCATCTGACGGAAGAGACAAGACGAATTTAAGAAAAGCTTAAAACTGACAAGTTATCTCAGGATTCTCAAGATTAAAATCATTAAAATCTTCTTGATTTTTCAAATTTCAATACGACGGTCGTATGTTTGCCCTTTTTTTTATCTAACGGCCCTAATTAAACCTAATGTTACCTACTTGACAGATGCAGGCAAAAGCACCCCCTGTAGGCCCGTCACAGAAACGAAAACGCATCCAGTAACACGTACTTTCACCACCTGTATACTTACTGATACTCCCAAAATTAATCTATTTTCTTAAATTTCTTAAAAGTCCGCCCAATTCCCTAATTTTCATTTTAAATAGACATATTTGCTTAATTTTCCCGAAAGCCGAACCTTTTTATAATGGTTTCTATTTCATTGTCGTTTACTATAAAAAAAGTTATACATCTTAAAATATTTGTTAGGTAATCACTTTGACCATAAGTAAATATGGCGTCGCCCATTGGACAGCCTTTGCTGTGGACGTCATGTGGTGACATTAAAACCTACTTCAAATGGTGTATGAAAACGTGTACAAGGTTCACTATAAACTCATCAACCCAATAGAAGAAAAAAAAGACCTTTAAATAAAGACTCGAGAACCCTGAGGAGGAGCTTATAAATAACCCGTCAATAAAAGGATTGTTACTGAAACCTCTTTCTACGACTTTTGGCACAACCGGTATGAACATTAATAAAAGAATTTTGTATTTAGATATATAATTTTTTTTTATACATAATAGAGGAAAACAACAATCATTACTGTCTAATTATCCTTGTGTAGGTGATTCCGATATTGTCAACATGTAAATCTGACTTAACTTTTTATGAAGGTTCATTGAAGAAATGATATCCAAGCCCCCTTATTTTCGTACCAATTAGACAATGGATTGGCTAGGTCATTTGCCTCCCGATAAACATTCTCTAGACCAACAATCCATCAAATTTAAGTATCTAATAAGCAGTATAAGTAAAATTTTGATCTCCATAACTTTAGGCAACAAAACAACAGGCTCCCAAGGCCCAATTTCAGATAACACAATCTGAAAAAAGAAAATACTTGAGATATGAGTTTCTTTAATCTCCATTTCGATAGGGTTTAAGATTTGCTTCATTAATGAGAAAATATGAAATGGACCAAACTGAGCTACAAAGATCAAAATATTACAAGGGTTTGGATTCATATATTACAATTTACAATTACAGAAAAATTATTTGAAAAAAATAAAATATAGAAAAATATTAAAATTTATGAAAACGTATAGAAAAATTTTAAATTTTATACAAATATTAAAGTTTACTAAAATTTATTATAAAATATATAAAATACAGAAAAAATTAAAAATTTATCAAAAAATAAAAAACTTTTTAAAAAATAAAAAATTATTAAATTTTATTATAAATTATTATAAAAGATAAAAATATATATAGAAATTTATTAAAAAAATATAGAAAACTCTTAAAAAATATTAAAATTTTATTCTAAATTTATCATAAAAGATAAAAATATAGAAAAATTATAAAAAATTATATAAAAAGAAAGAAATTATAAATTTTTGGCAGCATCGTGATAGTGGCGAATGACCATTATACTCTAGGGGAGTAATCAGAAATTTTTTTATGAGAGATCAAAATTAAACTATAAATTCTGAGGTACTCAAAGTGAAAATTTACTATTATATGATATTTTACCATTTCGGGCCAAGGTGCTGAGTGGTTACCCTCGGCCACCACCAGCATCTCATACTCAACAAGCATCGGATAAGAATTTATCAACCAAGGTTAAACTGGTGGCATGGTGAAGGTTTAACAGTTACTTACCGACCTATGCCTACACCGTCATGTCCCAGTTTCAGAAGGATGCCCTCTGCATGCTGTTGGAGACTTGGTGATCCTGTTTTGGAGCACATCGACATTGTCCACAGAGAGAGATTCAACAGAGCGTTAGTGACTATATATGTGGGCAATAAGGGGATCTGAAAAACAAGCAATCAACAGCTGTTTTTACCTTTGCCGAAACTGATGCTGCGACAGCACCTCAGCCTCGGTGCATGTGGGTCGAAGATGGTAAGCCTATGACTCAAAGCTCTTCTTGGTTGCCTTGGGTTTCATTTCCTCTATCCGATGGTTACTTTCAGCTGTTCTTTTAGTGGGGTTAGATGGGCAATAATTGCTGCCCTATGAATAATTTATTATTAATACATGCATTAATGGCAGCAGCCAATTATTTACCAAATAATAAGAATATCGGTCAAACATCAATGAAAATTAACCAAAAGAAAATCATCAAAGAACTATATATGAAAGAGACATGCTACTTGTAGAGGGGTCGATTTCTCTTCTTTTTTAAGTTTACATAGTGTTTCTTCATTTGAAGTTGATATAACTCTTAATAAATTAGCATTAAAATTTAAGTACTTAAGAGGATTAAAATTTAAGTACTTAAGAGGATGTGATGTTAGAATCGTTAAAATATTATACAAAATTTAATAAATCAGGATCTTATATAAAGAATAGATCATAAATAAAATTAAATACGAAAGCATACTTGAATTCATCGATTCATTGAAATTTGTTCAGATCTTATAATTTTTTATCTTCTAAAAAATAGTTTTTCTCTGATGGGGATGGAAAAGATATAATAGATAACCCTATTTATTGGGAACCACTATCTCTCTAAATAATTGATTATTAAATCAATTTTTGGTATTTATAATTTGGCCCCTCATCAAATTATAAATACAACTTATGGTATCTAAACATTATTTCCATAACACTTTAATACATATGACACTTACAACATAATTGGTCATTTAATTTTGTATCACACTTTATAATAACATTATACAATATACATATGTGCTCATAATTGAAGATTTTAATCCAACATGTGAGGGATCCGTTGGTCACCTATTAAAAGGACGTGAACATCCGCAAATAGTAGGATTTGAGCTCATAGCACTTTCACTTTGTGAACCTTGTTAGAATCGAGAGACCAAACCCTGGCTCGACTTGACCGGGGACAATACCAACCCATTAAGAGATTCATATGCTCCAAAACAAATAACACTTCACAAACTTGTTCAGTACAATTTGTGGACAAATAGTGTCATAAAAATCACAATTCAATAATTAATTAAGATATTGGGTGAAAATATAATTTTTTTCATATACAATCTTTTCTATTTTCCTTTACTATATTTTGTAAGTTATCATTCAAAATCAATAAAGAGTTTATAGTTAGCTTTGATCTTATATTAAAAAAAACAATATTTTTATTAAATCTATACAAATAAATAACATGCAAGTTATGTGTATATATATATATATATGATATATTTTAGGATAAACAATTAAAATAGTCACTTTTGTTTACCTTAAGTTATATTTTAGTTATTTATGTTTGAAATGTTACGTTTTAGTTACTTACGTTATCGCGTTGTAACATTTTAGTCACTGAGTCGTTAATTGCCGTTAACACTGTAGTGGTAAGCTGACGTGACACATTAAATCATCATTTCAAACAAAAAATTTATACAATCGGTTCCTATATTTTTTTCGTTTTGAGCAATTTAATTTTTTCTTTTACATTCTTTTAACTCTATTTCTTATTTTTCATTTCTTCTACTTCTCCCTCTGTTTTCTTCCCTTCTCCATTTCTTTTAACATTGTTTTTCTATATTTTTCGTTTGTTAAAACTAGTCCCTATACTTTTATTTTTTTGAGTGAGGCGAGCTTGTGAATTAGTATTAACAAATAGAAAACATAGAAAACTACATTAAAATAAATTATGAAGGGAGAAAAACAGAGAGAGAAGTAGAAGAGAATGGAAAATAAAGAGAAAAAAAAGTTAAAATAACATAAAAAAATTAAATTGCTCAAAATGAAAAAATATAGGGACCCATTGTAGAATTTAACCTAAATTTTTTGTTTGAAATGATTATTTAACGTGCCACGTCAGTATACGGTTACACTGTTAACAACAATTAACGGTTTAGTAATTAAAATGTTACAACACGATAACTTAAGTGACTACAACGTAATATTTTAAACATAAGTGACTAAACTATAACTCGAGTCAAACAAAAATAACTATTTTAATAGTTTACCCTATATTTTAATTTATTAGTTTGATAATTCTTAATTGTGTTAAAAAAATCAAGAATTAAAACCGATAATGTTCAAACATTTCAAAGGTCATATGTCAACGGTAAAAGTCAACCACAAAAATGATGGCTGGCTATGTGAAAAGAAAAAATGAGCGGTCAACATAATATTTAGCTTAAGATGCTTCGGAGAAGAAGGTAGGGCGGAGTTTAACAGCCGCCTTTAGATTCGAAGGCTTAATTTTTATATTAATATTAGCTTTATTTTTAATAAAATGATTTTATTTTATAGTTTTTAGATATATTTTTATAATCAATAATTATATTATTTTTATAACATAAAAATAATTTAAGGTAAATATTTATTTTAGTACCTAAGCTTTGCTTCATGATTCAAATTGGTACATAAGGTTTTTCTAGATCCAATTAGATATATGAACTTGGCTTATTGATTTAAATTGGTACTCTTTTTGTCGAAATTAGTAGTTAGTTATTTGAACTAATTTAAACTATGAAGGCAAGTTCAAGTACTTAATTGGGTAAAAAAAAAGTTTAGATACCAAATTAAATATTGATGCCAAGTTTAGGTACCTAATTAAACAAATAAAAAGTTTAGGTACCAATATGAACTTTGAAGGTAAATTCAGGTACCAAAATGTATAATTACCCTAAATACTGATTTAATTTGAATAGTCTTAATTTTATTGGAATTGATTTGGGGTTCCTTGAATTTATGTTTTACTGCAACATTCAATGGATGAAAAGACATGGAGAACGTCAGCCATGAATTCAGTATTTCCAACCAGCCGCATTTTTTTATTTTTATTAATCTGTTGGGTTGGTGGGCTGACTGGTGAAGGGTGATGGTGCTACACTTCTCAATCTTCAACACTATTTCATTATTTCATTTATTATTTTTAATCTTATCTATATATCCCATGTTGTTTTCCGCAATTATTTTATATACTCTTCTCACAATCCTTTTTTAATTATTTAATAATATTTTAGTAGCATTTTCTCTTTTATTGACACATGATTTAGACAATTTTTTATCCCGAACCTCAAATCAAGAATTCTGAACTCTAAATTCTAGGCATCAAACTTAGAACCTCGAAACTCGGACAATGAGTCTTGATTCTAAATTCTAAAATCTAAACCCTAAATGTAAACCCCAAAATTGACCTCAAATCTCAAGCATTGAACCTTGAACTTTGAGGTTTGTGTTCGAGTTCAAGATTCACGATTCATATTTAAGGTTAGAGTTTAAGGTTTAAAAATTTGAGTTCGAGGTTTTGGGTAAAAAAAATTAATAAAATTATGTGCTAATGACATAAAAAATTGTTGAAATGTCAGTAAATAATTAGAATGGAACAATGAATAATGTGGTAAGAAAGGTTTATAAAATAAATTCACCACATTCAACATAGAAGAATAATATAATGGATAATTATATATCTAAACATATTTAATATAACATATATTTATTTTAAAATTTTGACTCATTTAATAATTTTTTTCTTAGTTGAATAAAAAAGTATTTTAATACTATTTAAACAATAAATAAATTATTAAATTGGGTCTATTTAGGACTGCATTTGAAATAAAGAAAAAGATTGGATTGTAATTCAATCATATGATCCTAAATAGTTAACACGAGTAATTAATATAATATGCACATCCTCTATTTTATATACCATCAACCTTCTTTATAACAATTTCAATTATTTGCTAATATTTTACCTATGACAACACATTATTATAGAGAGTCAATTGTTGTAAAGTTATCATAGAATTCATATCTGAATTTCTATCAAATTAAGAAAGTGAGATTTATGTTCAAAAAAGAAAAAGTGGAACTGTGGCTGTTACATCAAGTATTGTGTCGAAAATGGGAGATTCTTATTGGACATATCCCAAGAACTCTTAATGGTGTTGCAGATCACATGACTGAATGTGCTGATACAGGTAGTTTTTTGATACATTTATTTAGAGCCCCACCAGCTTCAGTTATGAGCTTGTTGGGAAGAGATCACAATGGGTCTATTTCCTCTTAATATGGTTTACCTGTTATAATAGCTTAATACTGTCTTTTTCTACCAAAAAAAAAAAAAAAGAAGAAGAAAAAAAGGGAAGCAAATCAACAAAATTAAAATTAGTACATCGGGTGCATGCATCATTGCGTCTTTTATTTTACATTCTTTCACTTGACTAATTATGGAGTTCATAAATCTAACAAGTCCAATTAATTAGTATTAGTTATCAAATTAAAGTAATTAATTTATCATGAACTAAATTCAAGTAATCAATTTATAAGTTTATGATATTCCATTTTCGTAGTAGAATATTTAATTAGGAAATTTAATAGTCTATGAAATTGATTTCTTTTAATTCCACTCATCGAATATTATTTTATTTAATAAAAAATTATTAATATATATTTTTTCATATAAATTTTAAGTACTTTATTGAAATAATATTTTAATTAGCATTATTTTAATTGAATAAATTACAATTAATGGGGTTGATTATATGAAATAGTTGTAATTTTACTTAAAGTTCCAGACAATATATTGTTGTAGAGAATTAATTTAATAAATAAAATACTTCATAATTATGGATGTTGCTTTTATAAGTGAAAAGTTGTTATAGAGAATTCAAATAAAATATAAAAAATCGATTCTACTGAAAGTTTGACTGTAATACTGAAATGTTGTTATAGAGAGGATTGATTGTATTAAAAAAATAATGGTAAAATTCATATTTCAACAATTGGAACTGATTACTAATCTCATTTAAAAAGAGTTCAAGGAAATAATGGTGCGATATATAATTCGATGTCTATTAAGTAAAGTATTGACTTCGAATTTTGTGGACAAATAAAGTATTAGTGAAAGAAGTTGAGGCTTAAATCATCGTAGTGTTCTATGTTCAAATTAATATTTATTATTTTGAAAGAAAAAAAGAGTTTTTAGTCATTTCTCAATTAAATAAGTGTTTGATTGACTCAGGATATAAACTTAATTATACACTTAAATATAATATTAGTGAAAGAAAATAAATTATAAAAAAATATACATAACACACATTTGGGGAATTGATTAACAAGTCCTTACTAACACCTTAAATACTTGATAACTTTGTTTAGATTGTCCTTTGAATATTTTTTTTATTTCATATTAACTTTAGAATTTAGATTCCGTTAAGGTATGATGGTGTTGTAATTTGATATTATGTCACATCATTATTTAAAAAAAATTATACATTTTTCAATTATATATATTTTAAAGAATTTTTAAGTGATGATATGACATAATCTCAGAATGCCACGTAATCATATCTTAACGGTTGGAGATCAAAATTGAGAAGAATTGTCATGTTCCTGGATTAATATGAACAAAAAAAATTCATTAACCAAATTAGAAAAAAATACTAAATTTATGGGATAAATCTCAAAACTATATATGAACCATGGTTTAATGTGCAAATGTATACATGAACTTTAATTTTGTCTACTTTTTATACATGAAATTTTGATTTTGATCCAATTATTGTAAATTATTAATATAATTATTGATATAATATAATTTTATATTTATATATTGCATATATAAATAATTATATTTATTCAATATAAAAATAAATTGATGTATTTATTTTTTTTAAATGTATATGATTAGGTCAAAATTAAAGTTTTAAGTATACATTTGAAGCTCAATTAGAGTTTCACGTGTATAATTACATCAAATTAAAGTTCATGTATACAATTACACATTAAATCGAAGTTCATGTATAATTTTGAGATTCGTACTCTAAATTTGTGGACTAAATATTATTGTTTTATTGAATGTAGACAGTATGTTGATTTATCTCTATTTTACATCAACTATTAAAATAAAAAACAAAGAAATTTAATATAAAAAAGTATTAATTATTAATTCATTTTTAAAATTTAAAAATTACACGAATTTGAAAAGAATTCCACCGTGTCAAATACACACGTAAGACTAAAAACCTATCAAAACAATCAAGCTGTCATTAGCTCACCCGCGGGTAAGGGATGAGACCTCAACTAGACAACGACAATTCGCCGCTGTTTCGTGAATTACCTTCCATTTTACTTCCTTCCCATCGCACTCTCTATAAATATATACATAAAAATGGAGGACCAAACATTTAAAATTACAATACCGAAATTCCTCCCATTAAAATTCTTTTAGCTTCTTCGTTTGGCTGCTAATGGCTTCTTTCAACGTATCTTCTCCTTCAACTGCAGCTCTTTCTCGTTTTCAGTAAGCTCTCTTGTCTGTTTCTTTTACGGGTTTGGCTCTAATAGTTTGTATTTAAAATTCTCACTCTTTTTTTTTTCTTGTTTTAATCCTTTATTTTTAAGTTAGGTTTCTTATGTGTTCTCTTTGGCATTTCTTTTTTTTTTTTTTTGCTCCAATATGGATTCCTTCTATTATTTGGTTTTCCTATCAAATTTTGAATCAAATGTCAACTTTTATTTTTATGGAGTAATTTTTCCGTTTCGATCTGATACAGACGCTGTGGTTATATTGGATTTGGTCGTTGACTTTTATTTTGATTGGTCGTTGACTTTTATTTTAAACGACTCAAGGTTTCCGATGGCCGGTGATATGAAACTTTGAAGAATCTCACCCAAAAGTTAGGCGTTAGGATCAGAGAGCCTAGGTCCATATTCTTAAGGAAATTCCGTACTTTATGTGAGATCCAAGTCCTATACCTTGGGATTAGGTATATACTAAGTTCATCACGCTTTGTCCTATATCTTACCATTAGGCATATTTTAGTCCGCCAAGCTTTTTTGCATTTTTGGTGTTTACGGTGGTTGACTTTGCGCTGGCTTAATCTAACCTCGACAAATGCTGTAATTCCGGTATTACCATCAGAGCGGCAGATGACACTAGTTTTATTTATTCGAACCTCGATCAGACATTGCAATGTTGAGCTCATCGCAAGTGTTGCTTATTAGCAACTGAGAGATACGGTGAATGTTTGGCGGATTGCACCTGAAAAGCTAGCTATTAGGGTAAGAGAGCCTAAGTTTGTACAAATGCACAAGGGAATCTTATACTTTCTAAAGTGCTATCCAAGTCCCATACCTTGCAACCAGAGACTGTTACCTATTAACTTAAAAATTTAGCCATTTTGTCAAAAATGTCCTGTCTTTACATAAAAATTTAGCCTTGGGTGGAAAGCAATGTGGCGATTTTATTTACGAATTCTTTGAATGATAAATGCCTTTGTGTTTAGTGTTCAATAAACGGCTAGAACTAGAAAGAAATAAAAGGTACGACTTTAGTAAGTCAAACAAAAGAATAACCTATCAAGGCTTATTTGTTTTTTCTGCTATTTCACATTTGATCAATTTGATAAGCAACCATCAGACCATTCCACTCATATCTACATACTATTTTTAAGGTAACTTTTTTTGGTATGTTTATAGGATTCTAATAATGCTCAATTTCTGCCTAAAGTTGCTAGAGTTTGTTCAAAGAAAATATTTGGGGGGGATTTTGTCCGGACGCACCCCAAGTGATTGATGTTTAATGCATTATCAATGCTGTATGCAGTCTTTACAATTATCAGTACTGTTTGATTGTTGGAAATTCTTATTGAACTATCTTTCTGCTCAGGTCATCCAAAAGTTTCAAATTCTTTAATGGATTGCACAGCACAAATCTATTCTTAACAAATGGCTGCTTACCTGATTTGGCCTTGACGCGGTTGGATAGTAAATCATCCTTTGTTATTAAAAGTGGTGGCAAAACGAGAGCTGCACTTGTATCTGGAGAAGGCAACATCCTGTCTTATTCGAATGGCAATGATGCTACAACAAATGGTACCCTCTTCCGTGATAAATCGGTAGGGATCGAAGCACAACAAGATGCAATAGCATTTGGAACTCTTGCGGCCGATGCTGCTCCTACAAGTAATGGCTTTCCCATTGATAATGATGATTCTGATTTGGATCGTCCAACTGAAGGTTTTGCTTCCATCCTTGAGGCAATCGAGGACATTCGCCAGGGCAAGGTTTGTTGTTTTCTTGGATTCTTTTTGTTCCCTGAGCTGATAATACTTTTGTATTTTATTTTACTGCATATTGGTCCTTTCGTTTACTAATCTGAATTAATGTTGCAGATGGTATTGGTTGTAGATGATGAGGACAGAGAGAATGAAGGAGATCTTATAATGGCAGCTGAGTTGGCGACACCGGAAGCAATGGCCTTTATCGTGAAGCATGGAACTGGGATCGTTTGTGTGAGCATGCTAGAGGAAGATCTGGAGAGGTTGCAGCTTCCTTTGATGGTGAACCAAAGAGAGAATGAAGAGAAACTCCGCACTGCATTCACAGTTACAGTGGTATGTTATTTTGTCTCATATCCATATCCAAATACATGAGTAATTTCACTTTCTATTTGGAAAGAAGTTCCTTCAATGATACTAATTTAAAGCTTCAGGCTTAATTGTTCCTTACTGTTAATGCTTTGAAAATTATAGCCACTTACTGGGGGCTGAATCTGAATGCTGATAATGTTACATACGTGGAAGATATTTATGATCGTGATTGCCTATAATTTTTTTATAAGCTCATAGAACAGTTTTGTATACACCATTTTATAATACTTTAAACAACGTATGATTGAGGACTAGTTGGTTTTAGACTTTTAGTTCCAGAAAGATGGCTTCAAGACTATATAGTTGAACAATTTCAATGGGTCTCAACTTTTCTGTTCCATGAAAATCAATTTTGCAGGATGCAAAACATGGTACTACAACTGGTGTATCAGCTCATGATAGAGCAACAACAGTATTGGCCCTTGCTTCTAGAGAATCCAAACCTGAGGACTTCAACCGCCCGGGTCACATTTTCCCACTGAAGTATAGGGAAGGTGGTGTCCTAAAAAGAGCTGGGCATACAGAAGCTTCTGTTGATCTTGCAGTGCTAGCTGGACTGGACCCTGTTGCGGTTCTCTGTGAGGTTGTAGATGATGATGGATCTATGGCTAGATTACCAAAGCTTCGCCAATTTGCTGAGCGGGAGAACTTGAAAATTATATCCATTGCTGATTTAATTAGGTAAATAAATATCATATCCAGCTCTGTGCTTTCTACTTATCTTTCATGCATCCTATGGTTAAGTTGCATTGGTTGAATTTGCCAAAACTATTATCAATTTGTCTATTGAGTACTTGAAGAACAATAAAGGAAAGGACTACTTCTAATGCTACTTATGATTTGACAGGTATAGGAGAAAGAGGGATAAATTAATTGAGCTTGCTGGTGCTGCACGGATTCCAACTATGTGGGGGCCATTCACCGCCCATTGTTACAGGTCGATATTGGATGGGATTGAGCATATAGCAATGGTTAAGGTGAGGACATAGTAAATTCTTATAGGAAGTTTCACTTCCAATTATTATCTGTAAATCCTGTATAAATACTTTCCTTGTGGTTAGTCAAGTCAGAAATGTTTTAATCTATTTTCATCACATTTCCTATTCTATTTCCATAAGTATCATCATTCTATATATTCTTTTAGACTTTAGGTTTTCTTAGATCAAAAGCATTCATTCTGAAGAATATGGCATGATTCTTTTTCCGGTGTAAACAGGGTGAGATTGGAGATGGGCAAGATATTCTTGTGAGGGTTCACTCGGAATGCCTCACAGGAGACATATTTGGATCCGCTAGATGTGACTGTGGGAATCAGCTTGGCCTTGCAATGAAACAGATTGAGGCTGCTGGCAGAGGTGTTTTGGTATACCTTCGTGGACATGAAGGCAGGGGAATTGGTTTGGGCCACAAGCTTCGTGCATATAATCTTCAGGACGCTGGTCGTGACACAGTTGAAGCTAATGTGGAACTTGGATTGCCCGTTGATTCAAGAGAATATGGCATTGGCGCACAGGTATATATCTAATTCTAAAACGAAGAAATAATGAATGGAATTAAAAACAAAGTTCGGTAAATAATAAATCAAGAAGGATCCGAATCCTGGTTTACACCTGTGGGCTTAACCATTTGCTCTGATGGATTTTACTTATTTCTTACCTCTCAAAAATGTTTGTAAAACTTAACCTCCGACTCTTCTTTGCAGATACTGAGGGATCTTGGCGTGCGAACGATGAAACTGATGACTAACAATCCGGCCAAGTACAGTGGACTCAAGGGTTATGGATTAACAATAGCAAGCAGGGTACCACTACTAACTCCTATTACAAGGGAGAATAAGAGATACTTGGAAACAAAACGAGCTAAAATGGGTCACGTATATGGCCTAGATTTTAACGGCAGTTTGAACAGTCTCATTATTGGCGGCAATGGTAACACGGTTGCTCCGGCCGATGCTGCATCTGAATCTTAGAATCTGCTGCTGCTGCTTTGGGCTTGCTTTTTAGATGTAGGCAACTCGTTGACATGATCCATTGCTACAAATTGACATCAATACATCACATCTCTGAACTTGGTTAAAAATATGAAGATTTATGCATTCACTTTGGCATATGCTTCCATGTAGAAAATATGATGCGGTTTCCTATACAAAAGGAAGAGCCATTGCCATTCATTCTTTTTCTAAATAACATGTCTCTCATTTGTTAGTGTTGTAATTCCAATTTTATGTTAATAAAATTTAAAATGAAAAATGCTTTTAGCATATACTTTACATTTATTTTCACAATGGGATTTTAATCTAGAATTTATATTTGGTGAATGTAAAAGTATTTATATGCAATATGAGATTTTGTCACGTAACTTGTAAATTTAAAAATATTTTAAGAATTTCAAATTAAATATTTTATTACTTAATTTACACTATTTTTAAAATTTAAGTTTTCAAATATGCCCCGAAAATATTTTAATTATTTGCTTATCATTTATAATGAATCAACTATAAAATTAGACTCATGTCATGAGAAAAATCAAAATTAATATATTTATAATTATTTGAATTTGAATTTGAATTTTAGAAAATCAAATTTATTATTTATCTACATTTTTTAATTACATGGAAGATAATAATTATAACTTCAAAATTCAAATTTTCAATTGAAGGAAATTACAAGTATCCAAATTTAAATTCGTTAGCATATATAAATCATTCGTTAAAATATTATTTCCAGGTGGTGTCATGTAGATCCGTACAGTACTTGTTTTTCGCAGTTGATCAGAACCGTTAGATCTTCCAGGTTCTCGACCGTTGCAAACATGTAGACCCACTCAGCAAAAACTTCAACGGTTCAGATTTAATCACAATGCCCCACATCAACGGTCAAGATGCAAAAGACGACCGTGCTTTGTAGTCGTTACTAAAAAGCACAAAAAATCAAAGTAGTAAAGAAGCCAAAGCCAATCAGTCAAGGCCAAAGCAAAAGCAATAAAAGCATAAAAGCAAACCCTCTTACTAGAGCAAATGGCAACCGTCTGATTTCCTAGAGATCCGTGATAGAAACCATCCAACGGTTATTATTGAATCCTGATATCTATATAAGCCCCCTGGGTCCTTTCCTCTTCCTCGTACGTACACTAACGCAAGAAAGAAGAAAATTAAAAATCTCAATTATTTTAAATCTTCTTTGCATTTCTTTTAACGGCAATGGCTCTCTCTCGTTTCGTTTACTTAATCACGGTGGCATTGCTTTTTTGCTCCGTTATAGCACAATCTCCGACGCCGTCGCCTGTTTCTTCGCCGAAGAAATCTCCGTCATCTACTCCGACACCGGTCTCTTCACCTCCTCCATTATCTGCTCCGTCTCCGTCGGAGGTTCCGTCAGCGACCACACCGTCTCCAGCAACTGTTGAGTCACCTCCATCTCCTTCTGCTTTGTCACCGAATGCTAGTCCCACGTCAATTTCTGAACCTCCTGCCGGAGCTCCGGGACCAGCGGAGAATAGTGCCGTTAGGTTTGGCGCTGCTGGATCTGTTGCGGTTGGAGTGTTGATGGTCGCTATGGTACTGTAGGCATATCCAGATCTTCCTTCTCTTGATGATAGTATAAATAAAATTTAGCTTATGTATTCTCCTTAGTTTTATTTTGAAATTTTGTTCTTTATATAAAGGTAAATTTATACAATTACCTATATTACTGCCTATGAATTATGTATTATGCTTGCGATTTCAATTACTGTATTCGTATATAATATAATAGTATTTATCTTTGTGAATTCTATATTTAGATCTTAAGATTTTGGTATTCTTAAATGTGATCTGATTTTTTAAAAATGGCAACACTAACACTGTCCCCATCGACGGTGCCAACTCGTCATTTCCACGAACAGTTATCGGAGCGTGGGATAGGCGCTATTGTTCTCGATCAAAATGGAGGTAAAAAAAAGTCCGATGAAAAAAGTTATCGGTAGCATTTTAATATTAATTAATTTACTTACCGAAGACCATTAGGAAGTATGCTTAGTTGCGCAACAACATTGTGAGTTCTCTTTGAAATGCTCCAATATCATTTAGTCACCTTAATTTGCCATTTATTGATTTTTAATATTTTTAATAATATTTGAATATTTTTATAATTGTCTTTTAACATTTTTATATATTTTTAGTAATTTTACTTTTAAAGATTTCTAAGGTGGTGGTCCAGATCAAGTCAAGTGTATCTTTTAAAAGCTTAAATTTTGTTATTAGTCACGGTACTTAGTAAAAGTGGATTTAATCACTACACTTTTATTTGGTCATTTTTAGTTTTTGTATTTTTAAAATTTTAAAATTTTAAAATTTCAATCCTTACCAAATAATAAATTTTAAATTCATTAAATAAAATTATATTATTTTTAAAATCTCATGTGTCAAATATATTATCATATGTGTGATGTCATGTCATGTTAGCTTACTATTACTATTACTCACTAAAAATTTAGTTAATGGATTAAAAACTGTCATTTGCATCAAATTGAAATTTCAAGATTGAAAAAGTTAGAGACTTAGAATGATCTAATTAGAGAAAATAGATTAAATCGACAACTGGATGAATAGTATATGGTTAGTAATTAAAATTAACTAAACATATTTAACTGCTATTAATGTTTGAATCAGGAATAGAATTTTAAAATTTGGAATGCATAGGGACTAAAATTAGTTAATTTAAAAATATAAGGATTCAAATTAATCAAATAAAAATACATAAACTAAATTCGGAACTTTCACGAAGTATATGGGCTAACGGTAGAAGTTTACTTTTTAAGAATTGTAATGATTCCACTGAATTGAGTGCATTTGACGTCGTCGTCTCGTTGACAACACTCTTTTTTTTTTTTTTTTTTTTTTTTTTAAACTTAAAATATAATAATGTTATTTTGTTGGTGTAAAGGCTAGCAAACGAGGAAGTGGAGAGGGAACATGCATTGTATCTTCGCTTTGAATTTTGATGTTTCCATATATCATTTCATCACATGTTTTCAACACCTTCTCAATTATTTAATTTCCACCAAAATTCCTAGAGTTTTCTAATAAATTTTAAATTCCAACATTAAAAATAATAAATAATATTAAAAAAATGTATTTCATTTAAGGAATTAATCTAATAAAAGAGTAAATTACACTCAATATTACTAAATTATTAATAAGTTTACGTTTTGATTATTCAACTTAAAAAAATTACAAAATAATTACAGAATTATTCGAAAGTTTTCATTTAAATAATTGGGCTGTTAAATTTTTTTCTTTAAATTCGTCTAGCGAGCTCCAAGTAACAAGTGATATAATAGATCAGTACTTATCAATGTTAGAAATCAAAGAAGAAAATGTTTAAATTTTGGTTCGCTGTTTCATGATGTTTAAAGTTGTTTTATAAAAAAACAGTTGAAGGAGAAGAAGAGTTTTCAATTAATAAAGACAATGCGAACAAACACGGCTATACAATAGCAATTTTAACATTTAAATGAAAACTTTTGAATAATTTAATAATCAATTTGTAATTTTTTTAAAGTTGCGTCACTAAATCATAATTTAGTAAATGGATGAAGCTTAACGTTCACGCATAAAACCAAAGCAAAGCCTCCACGCCTCAATGAAAATAGGATTTTCTCAGTCTTTTCCTTTGAAAATCTTCAAAAGTCATGTTTTCGAAGCTTCGTCTCAAATGTTACCCCCAACTTTTCATCGTCTTCTATATAAACCTCTGGTTTTTCATCATATCATCATTGCATTTGGTCAACACTCAAACTTCTTCAACTTTCCCAACATAATTCAATCTCTTTTTTCTCAATTTTCTATAATCAATAGTTTAATATTCCAATAAAGATGGTTCATTCCACCATTCGTCGCTTTTTCTTAATGATTTTCTTGGTTTCTACAATGACACAATCCCTGCTGCATCAGCACCACCTTCGTCAACCTCACCGTCGTCAACTTCTCCGGCACCAACCTTTTCGCCTGTTCCTTTGTTGTCGCCGCTTACCAACGAGAAGCCAGGTCCTGCTCTGTCGCCGATCACGACGACTCCAAGAGCAGCTGTCGTACAACGGCGCCGTTTTGAATAGAGATTTTGGATCAGGATCCATTGTTATTAGTCTAATGACTGCCGGTTTGATGATGGTAATGTAGGGATTTTGAGTTCAAAAAAAAATGAAAAGGGGTACATGTTTAAGTACACATATAGTAGCTATAAATTTTATATTATTTATTTCTGCAGAAAAATATTTTTCTGTTATTTAATTGTGAAATAATATTTTATAAGATTAATTTTTATTTATTACTATATTTGAAATTTCCTATAATGACCAAAAAGATAAAACATGCTTAAACGCGCTTGAACTCATGTGTTTTGTCCAGAAATATTTAGTCCGATTGTGACAACATTAGTGCTGCTCTTAATTGATCGGCTTTGAATGTTTCTGAACTTGGCATAATGGTTTGCGATTGCTTGTGGCTGAAGTCTCAATTTTAATGCTTGCCCTTCTGTTGGGCATGACAGAGTGCTACTAAAACAACTCATTCCCTTGCTCGAACGACTTTATCCTGTGCATCTGTCTCTTAAGGATTTTGTTCCTTCATTTTTACAAATTATTCTAGAACGTTGACTTGATTTCTAGTGCTTCAAATGAGGATGAAAGAATTAGGATCGGGTGTACGCAGTAAGTCTTATTTGAATTAATATTTTCTTTTCCCGTTAATTAATTCGATTATGTTCTTTTATCGTGACGATATTAGTGAAGTTTTTTTGTTTATTATATATATAAAAATTTATTAAAATATGTTACTAAACACTTTAAAAATTGAAAGGAGATTCAAAAAAGGGGATAGCAGAATTGTAATTGTCAAAGTTTTGTATCCCAATGTAAAAGTGGGAATTCTTCAACGAGGAGATAATGTTGTTTATCTTTGACCCCAGTTTGACTAAAGAATTATTGAAGAAATTTTTTTGAAATAAGAATTAATTCTTAAAAGAAATATAGATTAATTTTACTATATTGTTCTCAATGATGAAAAATCTCGAATAATTTTTGTTAGAGTTGTATAATCTAAATTCTTGTTTAAAAAAAAGTGGTAGGATAGGGGAATATGTGGGGGTGAAGGCTAAGGGTCGAATATTTGGACAATGAACTCTAGTTGATTAAAGTAGCAATTTTGAGGTATCATTTTGTATTTATGAATACTGAATTCCCAAGGACAATCTTTAAACCCAGTAAGCAAGTGACCTGTGAAGACAATCCCATTATTAATTATTACTATACGAAATCAAATGTTGACACGCTTCAAATTATTCAGCTCGGCTTGAGCCTTTTTATGCTTAGAGTAATTTGTTGGACTTTGATTCTCCCTTTTGTTATGTTTGGAAATTTAATTTCAAAGATTTCAATATCAATTGAGGCCACTATGCTAGCTTTTTGATCGAGCCGTTCAAACATCAACAGATAAATTTTGAGAAAAATAAAGAGATGGGGATTGATTCTAAATACTTTGCAAAGAAGCTTTGGGATTATGGCTTGATTTTCAATTGCTATGGTCTAAAAAGTATTACTTTGATTACTTTTCACGGTGCTTATGACTTCGGATTCATGTTAAAGATTCTTATTCAAAGTCCATTACCTTTGGATATTCACTCATTCGTGCATCAATTGGCTTATTTCTTTGGCTACAATGTTTTCGACCTTAAACACACCTTCAATTTATTGGGGTTGCTAGGCGGTTTAGAGAAAATAGCTCAAACATTAAACGTGGCTCATATTGTCGGATCAAGTCATCAAGCCGGGTTGGACAATCTACTCACGCTTCAATGTTTTATGAAGCTAAAGAGTAAAAATGTTTTTAAATCAAAATGGAATGAGACGAATCAAATGTTGGTGACTCTCTTAGCATTATACGGATTAGTTCAAACCATAGGATGAAATATTTTACTCTGTTTTAAGTCTCTTTTGATTAGCGACATAAAAGCAATGTTATTGAAGATATTACATTAATATGTTTCCAAAACTACAATCTCCTACTGATTGATGAAATTTTTTTTGGCTGTGTTGAGTTTTTTCCCTTATGACTTGTTTGGAATTTGAAGCTTCATTATGATGGGTTTAATGTATTTGCTTGGATATTCAAAACATGAAAAAGATGCATTACATACATAATCATAAATTGGCAGAGTACATATCAGTGATGTTGAGGTGCTTTCCATGGTACTGGTGTTGTTTGATTTTACAAGAATTGAACCCTCTAAACATGGATTTTTATATAGTTAAAGTATTCTTGATAAGATATTATTATGGGATATTATATTTTAAGAATATCTAAATATATTATATATCTTTCCATACATTTAGGTATATATCATATATTATATATTATACTTAGTTACTGTTATAATGTCTATCAAGAAAATAATCCTTATTCTGGTCAATCCTCCATATTTGATTTACATTCAATAACAACCCTTTCAAGGTTTCCAATTTGTGTAATAAGATAGTGATGAAACTTTTAAAAGCAGCTAAAAGTGCAGAGGAAACAGGGGATAATCTTTGTTTGAAACAGCTGAATGTTATGTTTGCAGGAGTAGAACTACTTTATGGTCATGTCTTCCTCTTCCCCACTCTTTAGAGCATCCTTCGCTATGCATTGGAAAGCTTCTTCCACATTAACTCCTTCCTTGGCAGATGTCTCGATGCACACCATGTTGGGGCCTTTTTCTCAGACACCTAGAGAGTCAAAACAAAGTGGATAATTGTATCTTTTAGGAAGAAAGAGATTACCAAGTGACACTGTAAAGGAAGAATTGAAAAATACATACCACTCTACTGTTTCCGCCATCAACATCGATGTTGTTCCCCAAAACAACAAAGGGGAAATTCTCAGGATCCGAAGGGCTTGCCTGCAAGGTTTCTCAAATTGTCATTTTCTCTACTGAATAAATCCCAGAGAGTTGGTAGATGATTTTCATCACTACTCAGAAGTTCAGAATATATACCTGAATAAGGAATTCTTCTCTCCAGTTGTTAAGGTTGTCAAAAGTTGACATCATATACAAGAACACAACAATCAGCACCACGATAGAAAGCAACGCCTAGGATCTGGAATCTTTCTGGTCAGCTGTGTCCCAGATCTGGGGGAAAATATTGATGAATTTTGAGCTAAGTGGTCACTCATAACTCAAAAAGGCTAAAAGAAACTTCGAGAGTTTTAGAATGCAATGCTACAATCTGCTAGAAAATACTCGATAGTGATCCATGAGGTTGTCTAATGCTAAATCACAGAAGTCTAGTCAACAAGTGGTGCAACATAATTCCCTAGTCAAATAACCACAACTCCTCTTCAATTGGTCAATGATATAACTAAAGGAAAAAGCAGCCATGGAGTTTTTCAATGAATAAAAAGGAAAAAGTTAGCATTGGCAGCTCTGAGTTAAATATCATAGAGAAATCCTGGTTAAGCACTAGTTCACCAAAGTTAGAGCTTGGTTCATCAACAAAGGAGTAGGCACTAGTCAATAGCACACCATAGTCGTTCATTGTAGATTAAGATCCCACAAAAAAACAAATACAGCAACCAAAACAATCTCATCGAAATGTTAAAAAGTAGAGATGAGTGCGAAATCTAAGCCTCAAACTGCAGTTGCTTTGTCAAAAAATCAGCTCCAATCGTTGCCTTGTACTGATTGCTAAACTTCTTATTTACATATCTAAAAGGCAAACAAAACCATAACTAATAGTAACACTAATTCAAATTAATTTATAATAAAAAACACTTCATTTCTCTGCTTTCCTCAATAATTAGTAAAAAACGATTGCTGCAGGATACTGATTCATCAAACACGTCTTCCCTACCCTGCAAGTTCAACATCATCACAATTCACAATCATTCGACAACAAACGAGACCAGTAATTCGAACTGAAGTATCCTAATTGACGTGAAATTAAATGAAAAACTAAAAACATAAATCCTGATTGAGGTAGGATTAAATGAAAAATTAAAAAGATAAATCCTAATTGAGGTGGGACTAAATGAAAAACTAAAAAGATAAATCCTAATTGAGGTGGGATTAAATGAAAAACTACAAAGATAAATCCTAATTGAAGTGAGATTAAATGAAAAGCTAAAAAAATAAATCTTAATTGAGGTGGGTCTAATTGTGGGGCTTATATATAATCTTAGCTCAATTGAGTGAAATTACACATGTTCAATAAACAATCTTAAAAACACTTCTTAAAGTCCACACAAAACAATTTAAGTCGGCACTCATAAGAGACAGTAACGAAATACTACAAAATTGAGAAAGAGGGGATTATTGTGACCAACTATGTCGATTTCTGGCAATAAGGCCATCGTTATGAGACATGTTTTTGCTGAAGATTTGGACAGTGAACTTTTGATGATTAAGGCAGCAATTTTGAGGTATCCTATATAGATATTGAATTTCCAGGGACAATATTTAAACCCAGTAAGCAAGTGATTCGTGAAGGCAATCCGGTTATCAATTATCAATATATAAAGTCGAATGTTGATGTGCTTCAAATTATTCAGCTCGGCTTGAGTCTTTCAGATGCTTGGGGTAATTTATCGGACTTTTATTCTCCTTTTTCTTACGTTTGGGAATTTAATTTCAGAGATTTCGATATCAATCAAGACCGTTATGCTAGTGATTCGATAGAGCTGCTCAAATGTCAAGGGATAGATTTTGGGAAGAATAAAAAAAAGGTGATTGATTCTAAAAATTTTGCAAAGAAGTTTTGGGATTATGGTTTGATTTTCAACTGCTACGGTCTGAAAAGTATTACCTGGATTATTTTTCGCGGCACTTATGATTTCGGATTCATGCTAAAGATTCTTACTCAAAGTCCACTGCCTTTTCATCTTGACTCTTTTGTGCATCAATTGGCTTATTTCTTCGGCTACAACATTTTCGACCTCAAACACACCTTCAAGTTCTTGGGACTGCTAGGTAATTTAGAGAAAATAGCTCAAACATTAAATGTGGCTCGTATTACTGGACCAAGTCATCAAGTCGGGTCGGACAGTCTACTCACGCTTCGATGTTTTATGAAGCTCAAGAGTGAAAATGTGGAACGAGACGAATCAAATGTTATTGCCTCCCCTAACATTATACGAGCTAGTTCAAACCATAGGATAAACATTCTACTCTCTTTAGTCTGTTTTGTTTAGAGACATAAAAGCAATGTTATTAAAAATATTATTATAATGAATGAATTACATATTAGTAGTTAATAAGAAAATGATACATTACATACATAATCAGATGCAAATATGGCTACTTCTCTGTCAGGTAATTTTCTTAATAATATGTTACATAGAAATATTACATGAATTTTCCAAGACGTATTACTGTTTGAAATTATGAAATAACATGAAATGTAGTTTGTACTTTCACTTGTTCCGACTGGTGTTTGTTCATTCAGCCATCGTATAGTTGAAGGTTTTTTTCCCATCATTCAAAAGTTAAACTTTGCTATTGTTAGAGTTATGTGACTCAAATTCCTGTTAAAAAAAGTGGCAAGATAGGAAAACAACAGTTGGTGAATTTTTAAACCTATAAATAGACGTAATTGTCTCTTCTCTTGTATCATTTGAATCCAACAGGTAGTGAATTTTTCTTCTCTCCGTGGTTTTTTTCCCGAAAGGGTTTTTACATAAAATCTGTATGTTCTATTTTTTTTCTCTTTCTTTGCGGTTCATTGTCATTATCGACGTTTAATTTTCACAACTTGTTTAATTCATTCAATCAATTAGCGGGATTCGAAAATTTCATCTCAAAAGTTGAGATAGGGTTAGGGGTCAAAATTAAATCGTAATTTTTACGATAGTTAAAAAATACAATTTCACCATTTTAATAGCCTATATTTTTATAATTTTTAAAGGATTAAATCAAATTTTATCATTTTAATGGGGCCAAAGTGTAATTTTACTTTTACCAAATTAAAATTTTAAAAGTGGAAAATTTTCTATTTTAGGGGGGGTCGGGCCCCTACTAGCCCCCTAGCTATGCCCCTGAATGGATACAAACATGATGCTATCCATCAATAATAATAAAAATATGGAGTAATACAGAATTTGGTATTTAATTTTGATATATTTTCTTAATGTAATATCTTTGTTATTTTGGTTTAATTTGATATTTACTTGATAAAAGTTATATATTTTAGTATCTAAAAATAATCATGTTAATTTTTTAGTGTTTAATTACATTCATCGGATCGTATTTGACAAATTAAATATAAAAGTAAACAAATCCACAATTAACACTAAATTTATCCTATTAACAAAATCATAAAAAATTTCAAACTTAATAATATTAGCAATTAACTTTCATTAAATCCACTCTAAAACCTGACGTAAACACTAAAAAGTTAATATTACTTTTTGGTACCAAAATATATTGTTTTTGTCAAATAAAGATACCGGACCAAAAAAGCAACATAAGCACCACATTAGAAAAATATCAAAGTCATATATTAAACCTAAATATATTACATTGACATTACTATAAATGGAATTAAACATTACAAAACACAAATAGGATATAATCTATTCAGACTCAAATAATTCTGGATAGGACCTACACATGATGGGATTTAAGTCAAAATAAATCTAGATACTGCTAGAGGTGTTCATGGGATGGGTTGGATTCAAATCAAGCTTAAGTATGATATTAGTATACTTTGTGTTTGCACAAGCTCGGCGCACCCTGAAATATGATATTAAAATTTTGCCCACCCATTTTAAGCTCGCTCATATTATTTTAAAAAATATATATTGTTTTAATTTAATATTTAACTTTTTAATTTATTTTTATTAATTTTTTTTTTAAATTTAGAGAACTTAACATATTTTTTAATGTTTACACAATATTGTATTGTTATATATTTAATTTTATGCAATATAAATTACATAATATATGAAAGTGAAATAAATTATATTACAAAAGTGTAAAATAAACCGGACTTGACTGGATTTGGGCCCAAACCAAACCCATCTTTGAAATATTAAAGTTCAAGTTAAACCTATTTTTCAAATCACATACTTTTATCTAAACCCTCACATATTTCAGGTGGGTCTTCGAGTGTAGCTAGCTCATGAATAAGTTTAAACAATGCCCACACATATTTTTACACAAAGTAGAACTTAGCTGAAAATTTTTAAATATTATTGATTCAGAGTTGATGTTAGAGGGACAGGTAAGAGCCTTAGTCTTCAAAATAGAAAATTTGTTCTCTTCGTCACTTTAAAAATTACAAAAATTTAAGTTAAATAATTTTTTATTAACACCAATTTGTTATTTGTTATTTTTTATTTTCATATTGACACCAATTTGTTATAATAAATCTAATAACTTTATTCACAAAGCACAATAAAATTTAAAAAAATAATGTAAAAAATAATTTATATTATATTCATATTTATACAATTAATACGAGGAATTTTTTTAAAAATAAATTACATGAATTGTTAAAATTAATAGTAAACTTATTTTTTAAAACTTATTCAAGGAAATTTTACCTATGAATCAAATTTTTGGGGTCCTTGCTTCTCCAACTTGTTAACCAAACCATCCAACTCATGCTTTATTTCTTCAACCTGTATAATGTTTAACCAAAAAGTATCAATAGTTGTTAATTGAGTTTTAACTCGATTGACATGAGTATGATTATCAATGTAGGAGGACGTAGGTTTTAGTGCGCTGAGACGCGTTATCCTCCTATTTATGGATTGGGGAGGGGTTATTCCTACTTCAAATAATATCAACTTTGGATGAAATTTAAATCAAATTAATTAATTATTTTTTTGAATTGTTTTAGTTTTTTTATTATTAAAAAGTTAAAAGTTAAATTTTAACATAATTAATATTTATAGTTTAAAAATGACATAATTTTTTTCTTTTTACAATTTAATTCCAAACAAAATATTTCATTTGTAGAACTATAAAAAACTATTAAAAATAAATAACTTTTTAAATAATAAATATTAACTCTCATAAAATTTGACTTTTTTTATTTTTTAAATAATTGAATAACTAAATTAATTCATTTAATAGTAGAAAAATTAATTTAATCTAATTCCTACAATAAAAGAATTTTATTCGTGTGTATATTTACACACACATACACACTAAATTATAACACGTCCATGTTATGAGTCAAAAAAATTATGTAACAATTATATTTATAAAAAAACAAATGAAACTTTTGTTAGAATGGGGTAAAAGTACAATGGGGCCCTTGTATTAAAAGTCAAATTACATTTTGCCCCTCTATTCAAAAAGTGGGTAAGTTAATCCTTATACATTGAATCAAAGATCAAATTGATCATTCTGTTAAAAAATCCATCCATTTTTATTGTTAAAAACTGATCTTTATATATTAAAATGAGGTGCACATGATACATCATGTGTAACTTTTTGATTATTCTGTTGGTTAAGTAAGTTTTTAACGATAGAAATTGATGAAATTTTTAACATAAGAGATCAATGTGTTCTTTGATCTAACGGATGAGTTTTTCCACTTTTTAAGTAAAGGGAGTAAAACGCGATCATACTTCTATTATAAGTGCCTACTTTTACAGTTAATATGGTAAAATTGAGAAGATGTAAAAGAAATAGATTTTTGATAATTTCATAATAAAATTGATGAATAATGGTGTGGATATATGGTTTATTACCTGGTGAATGAAGTGTGAAGTGGCATGAGCATCATGGGCAGTTATTTTAGAAACATGTTCCACCTCCATTGCTGCAATTTTCAGCATGCTATCATCGGGAAGCTTTTCCGCCACCTCAGCTGATACTTTCTCCGCCGCCGTTGCTACCTTTTCCACCACTTCCGCCACCGTTTCCACCCCTTCCACCACCATCTCTGCTTCTCCTGAATATGCATTTCAAATTTGTAATCATTGTAAGGTTCTTTTTCTTATTGGAACTGATTGTAATGGATTTTGACATAAATATACCTTCAATCCTCTTTAAATTGGCACATTGCACCTTCCAGAGTGGAAAAAAGAAACCTAACACGGCTCCCAAAAGGCATCTTGCCCTGCATGAAATTGATGATCCTGAATTGTTTAAAACTTTGAAAAATGAAGATTAAAATTTGCTTTTGATCCTTCTATTATGCTCAAATTGAAACTTTAGTCCCTGTGTTTTTTATTTGACATAATTTGGTCAATATAATTTTTTAGTGGGTGAATGTACTTGTTTGGTCCCTCTTATAGGGACTGTATCAAATTAATCTATTTGCTATTAAATGGATCAATTTACTATTTCAATTATTTTTAAAATCTCATTTACTTTTTAAATGATTTATATTTTGAAAGCTTCTTATGATTTTGTAGATGAAATATTTTGTTTTGGGTTGAACTATAAATGAAATAAAAATAATTTTCATGTCATTTAAAAAAAAGAAGAGTAAATGTTATCTCTTATTCAATTTAGTCTTAATTGATTCTTTCTAAGAATATACGGATTTAATTGATCCATTTATTAGTAAAAGAAATAATTTGATCCGGACCCTATAATAAAGGGGCTTCTTGAGTACATTCACCATTTTTATTGTCATTAGCGGACACAAATAACTAAAAGGTTGATGTGGATTTCTTTTAGAAACACTCCTTTCAATCAAAAATCAGCTATAATCAAAATCGAGTATTACATAGAGCAATTGGACTAATATCAAGAGCCAAATAATTTTTTTTTTAAAAAGACGCATATGATGAGATTTAAGCCAAACACACATAATTTACCCGAAGTTATGCATGGGGCATCAATATCTCACGACCTTAGCTTTATCAAATAATGTCAAGGCTTCGTTAGTATTATTAGTTAACACAAATAATTAAAAAAATTAATGCCTTTCAACACAAAATAATATTGTTAAGTTAGGGAAATTAAAAAAAAAAATCAAAGTGAACATTTTAACGGAAATAGTTAATGATCTAACTAATAACACTATAAAAATATAGGGATCAAATTATGATAAATCAAAGTGTAAGAACTAAATTTCAAAATTAAGCATAATAGAGGGACCAAACCCAGAATTTGACCCAACAACAAAACCCGAACATGTTGATACCAGCGTGAGAAGCTGCACCATGGAAGACCTGAACCAGCACCGGGTGGGCTGTGATCATTTTCCCTCACATCCTTCATAGCGCTACTGTTAAACGCAAAGAAAAAAAATTGTTTAAACCCAAAGCCAGAAACTGGTTAATATTAGTGTACAAAATGGAAATTCAACAAGATTATAAATAATTACTGACATGTTAGTATCGACTTTTCTCCAGAATCCCATATTGTTGCTAATGAATCTCAGCCCTTGGTTGTTGTTGTTGACAGCGAAACCAGGTAACTTACCCTTGTCACCTGAAGATTTTCCCAATGTTTTGTAAGGATGAAACAGTGTTTCAATGCGGTTTTGCAGCATGTAGGAAACTGACCAACCTTTGGTAAACATCTTATTCATCACCAATTCCCTTTTTTCGTTAATCAATGGGATGTTTTTTTGTGAAACTGCTTTAAAAAAGGACCAAAGAGTGTTCCAGCACGCCAAGGGATGATGATGATGATGATGATGATGATGATGTTTATGGTTTTTCACATGTATTTCCTGATATCTCTTCCTTACAAGTTAAACCTGACTCAAATCAAAGCTTAAAGGCAATCCCCTATATTGCTTCTTCAACTTTCTTACATACTGAATTGAGCAAGGCACGAATTTTCAAAACATGTTTCTTGTTCCTTGCAAGCCAAAACATGATTTTAGTATTTTAGTACGGAATAATGTTTCATCCACCGTCACAAAATCGATGAATAATAACATGACATCGTAGTCATTAAATTAAATAAAAATATGAATAACTTATAAATAAATAATAATAGCTTTATTTAAATCTATTTTAAAAATATTAATAACTTTTAAATTTAAGATATTGAGTTCAAAATTTTAATGATGAAATATAAATTTTTTATTCACAGATAGTGTATAAATTTTATGAAATGACAATGTATCGAATATTCTCTCTGAACTAAATAATGGCATGTATTTAATGATAGCATATATCATTATCAGCGTCTTAAATAGTCATAATGGGTATTTTAGTTGTCATGTTAGAATATGAATTAACAAATGTGTAACAATAGGCTAAATAATTTGGTTAATGGAACTAATATAAGTTTCTTCTGCAAGCAACAAATCCTTAATAATAATAATAATAAAAAAGAATATTGTCACCAATTCAATCAGGTCGTATGGAGGAGTGGCCGCTCAGGGTCCAAGGTTGAAAGGAGTCTAAAATATTATTTTCTAATTTTGAAGTAGCCCAACTTTTTTTTTTAGCTTTTAAAAGTAAAAAAAAAAAATACCAACATTTAAGGGGCTCAAAAAAATCTTTTTAGCTTTTAAGAGTCCAAATTTTTTATTTACTAACTTTTAAGGGATCTAAAAAAATTCTCCCAACTTTTAAGAAACTTAAGACCCCAAAAATATCAAGAAGAGACCTAAATTCAATTAGGTGGTGGGACTCCAATGCCAACATATAAAGCTTAATACGTATTAGACACAAGGATATTTTTTCATACAATGTATACTTTTAAGATTTAAGGTGGATGAATTAAATTAGATAAAAATCGTAAAAGTAAAAATACTTAAATATATATATGCACACTAGTTTTCTGGATCAAATGTGCGAGTACATTCTCTCAACTTAGTTGTTATTGGATAATGAAATATAATAACTTATAAACAAATGTTTCAAATTGCAACACTAGATTCACTTTTGCTTAACTTTAGATGGGTTTTTGAAGAAAATAGTCAAACCCACATATTGTTCCATAATTTTTTTTCATTTTAATAAAGACGTCGTGGTTTAAAGATTGAAAAATAAAGTTTAAAGCATAAATTGAATGTCAACTTTAAAAAATATTGCATCAACCAATTAAATTAAGCTTTTATTCATATATTTAATTTTTAATACCAAATAAAGGTAAAAAAAAAAAAAAACTTCAAATCTAAGGAAAACATAACATCAATACTTATATCGTTGACTAAACTCACCTGTGTGTATTTTAATTCTCAGAACCCAATAAGCATCGAGTGAAGTAGTCCGAAGGTTTGCATGTATAAGCCAAAATGTCAGGATCTTGCTCAAATCTAACCATCCTATCAGGTTCCAGTGTCACCCATGCTTCAACTCCACCATCAAACCTAGTATCCATCAACAAAACCATTTCTACATCCTTATGCACACTGGCTATCCAACCAGGCATTCCCCACCCAAAATCAGCTTCGTAATATGGAAACTTAGACAAGCTCGTTAAGATACAAATTTCAGTGTCACCTTTACTTAGTGTTTCATGGATCTCCCTCGATGAATTCGTCGCCGACAAGAACAAATCCTCAGCAGTTTCAGCTTTCCCGAATGATTCAGCGGCGTTCCTGAGTTCATTTCCCACTAAATTCACCAAATGCAGCAAATCAGGGTTCTTGTCATCGTTAGCTGTGAATCGTACGAGGATGTTTATAAACAGGTTGCCTGCTCCATTTGATGGTATGGGTATAGCTGTTTTCCCACGAAAATTGTATGGGAAAATTTGTAATGAATCCTTCTTTTTCGCCATTGAAATACGTACCTTCCATATGAGGGCGATCAACAGCTGCGCCCTAGAAAATTGCCCCACCCCCACCTTGGCTTTCAGAGCAGCTATGGCGGACGCAGTGAATATGAACCTCTTAGTGATTAAGGTATCTAAATTATCATCCGGGACTGGGATTTTATACGTTGGCTTAAACCCATCAGGCAAAACGGATTCAGTTTCAAAACTCAAACATTTCACAGCATCGACACCAATTGTACAACAAGTAGCCCATCCATTCATGAACCCAAAAATCGTGAACCCATCAGCAAACTTGTGGGAAAAGCTGGTTCCGATGGCTAAACCACCACAATCGAATTCATTGATTTGAACCGCCAGGATTGTTGGGGTAAACACGAGCTCATTCGGGTAAGGGACCAAAAGGTTCACCAATTTAACGTCGAGCTCTTCCAATATGAACTGGTTTAGACTAACACTGACTCGAGCTTCTAAATATTCAGCACCTTGGTCGTTACAATCTATGGTGTTTCGGTCTTGGATGAACCTACCAGCAAAAGGGTAAAACTTGGTTAATACATCGGAGAGTGAAGACTCGAGCTTTTTGAGTGTTTGGTGGCCATTAATGGGTGTTTTAAAAAAGAAAATGAAGGAACCGAATGCTGGAGGAGCAATTTGATCGAAACATGAAAGCTTTAATTCTCTGAGGTGAAGTGGTGTTGGAGACGATGGCTTTATTAACTTTCGTGTTTGGATTTGGACCTCCATTTTTTGAACTGGGATCTTTGCAACGCCTTTTATACAATGGTATTTTGAGTTTTCTGCATCCAAGTCTCTATCTTTGAATTTAATTTAGAAGGATTTGAGAAAAATGCATGGGAGTTATAAGTTACGATCACTGTCCTCTAACGTAAATCACCATAATTATGGTTTTTAAGACCACCTTTATTACAAAGTGTTAGAACAAAACCAGTTTGACAACATTTAATTTTGATTTTTCCAATAGTTTCTTTGTCGCTGCATGGTGCTAGACCAGATAAGGAGAAAAGATTTTATAAAATTTTGATATGAGATGAGATCACAGTTTCGTACGACTATTTTTTTAGATAAGGGATGAGTTAGATTTCTTCGGAATTTTCTCAACCCTTTATCATAATTTTTTTCTATTTGTAATTTTCAATTTTTAGATTTATTTTAATAAGATAAGTTTTATTTTATTTTATGTATTTTAGGTAAAGCTATTAAAGTCTTTTTCATAATTCTTTTAAAAAAATTAAATTTCAATTAAATAAAAATAATACATAACCTTTGTCGAAACCATCCTTTTTTGGAAAGGCGGGTAATCGAACTTGGGTTTTGAAATTAAAAACGGGAGTCGCCACCGATCTTTTAGGTAGGATCGGATCACCTTTATTTTAATAAAACATTTTGATTCACTAAAACAATGCTTTCGGTCTACAGAAATTTAAGAAAATGGGTTCGGGAGTCGGTTACGTGCGAGGAAGGGTTAGCACCCTCGTCACGCCCAAAATTGGTACCAAATTGATTAATTAATGTCCTAATGTCGAAAGTTTGAAAACTTTGAAGGTATTTTAAAACATTTGACCCCTTTTGAAAATATTCGTGTTTTTCTTGAACTAAATCGAGATTTTCTCATTCCGAAGAAATAAAATGTCACATCACAATTTTATAACATAATATATTCGAGTCAGGCTAGATTCGGGCCAAAAATCTTACCCAAAGTGCAACTCATCCAAACTCTTCCATTTTTCGGGCAGGTAATCCAGTCAATGACTACTAGGTCTACTCTTGAGTATTAAATGACTAATTGAACATTTATTCATAGAAAAGTGAGAGCAACTCTATTGTAATTGTTAGATACTTTATTGATTTATAGTGTATGGAAATTGGATACAGGTGAATTTAAGGATTCATTTGGATGAGCGGGTAATCATATTGGTAATATTGTTTAGGTGAGATTAAAAAATAGTAGTAGTAAAGATATTAGTTAGTGTAGTATTGAAGTTGTTGGTAGTGAGATTAAAAATAGGGTTATGAAATTGTAAAATGATAATAATGTGAAAAATAATAGTTTTGTTAGTACAAAGTCAATTTGCCAATTGGGGAGAGAATTGAATCAAATCCGAGTCATTTGGAGATATCAACAAGAGGCTTTAATCATTGCTCTTTTATGTTATTGACAAGAAAATAATGATTAAAAGTTAATAATAATAAATTTTATATTTTATATTTAAAACAATATAATAAAAAGCAATAAAATAGATTATAAAAGTAAAACAAAAGGAATTAAAACAGAAATTATGCCACTAAGATATGCTTAAAATAAGTGAGGAGTTTAGACATGTTGGTGTGGTTTGCAGGCACGAGTCCGTCACTAAGAACCCAAAGTTCCGCAATCACGTAAAATGACACCAGCTCTTGCAGCTCCCCGATTACCAATCGGGGATCGGTCGGAGTTCAATTTGAACTGGCCAGGGGAAGGCGGATGCCATTGTGTGCTGTTTAGAGCTGATTGAAATGCCAGCTGCTTTAGAGATCAATGGCATCCAAGACCAAAACCGTGAGAAAAATGCACTAAAATCTTTGGATTTTTGAGTTGGAATCGGCCCAAAATCAAAAAGAATTTCAAACTCCAATTGACAAAGAAAATTCCAAAGTTTTAAAACTTTAATAAACTCAATTATCAAACACAAGTCAGCTTGACCCACCAAAACTCATGTTGGGATGTAAGTAGAGAGAACCATAAAAATGATGAAATGCCAAAAACATCATTCATGAACTCACCCTCAAAAGTGAAAGGGAAAATACAAAGAAAAAGGGGGAAATTTTTGCTTTCCCTCAATGATTCATAAGAAAAGGGCATTCTCAATATTTCTTATCCATTAGTATATTCAAACTAGAAAGAAGAAAAAAAAATGGGACCTGAACAGCCAATGGACCCCTGCTAATATAAACCATATTTATCTGGATTTGGGCTTTTTGCCCATCACTCCACACTACATCTGTCCAAAGTATCAACCTACCTGTTTATAGTCAATGACACAAAGAGTTATGAGAGCTCAGTATTAGAAGTTAAATTATATTTTATTTTTTTATATAAAAATAATTATATAAGTCTTTATACGTTAAATTATAGAGTAAATTGATACTTTTTTGTTAAAAATTTCATCTATTTCAACTGTTTAAACTTGTGTGGCTAATGAAATATCCAAACAGGTAAACATGGCGTGCCACTTGCATCTCGTTTTAATGTACAAAAATCAGTTTTTAACAATAAAAATAAATGGAAATTTTAACAGAATGACCAATTTGCTCTTTGATCTTACCTATGAGGACTAATTTGCCCATTTTTTAAGTAGAGATGATAAAATACAATCTGATTATCAATACAAATGCTTCCATGATCCTTTTACTAGAGTTTTGATAAAAATAATTAGGTTTAAACAAAAATTAAGTTTATTTAAAATATAATCAAGCTTGGGCTCTTTATTGGAAACCCAAATTTGAATCAACTTATTTTTCATGTTTATAATATGCAATTTTTTGTTCAATTATAATTTAGATAATTTATAATATGTATAGACTTAATCAAGATTGGAATAATAATTTACAAATATATGTAGGTTTGAATAAAATTTAAGATTCATATTTCAAATCAAACGGAACATGAGTATAAAAGTACGACATTAATACTATATATGAATTTGATTTGATCCATAAACACTTCTATTTAGAGTTGTTCGTGGGTCGGGCCGGATTAAGTAAAAAATTTAGGCTCGTTTTCTAGGCCCGGGCTTAAAAATGGGCTTAAAATTTTGTTCAAGTATAGCCCGTATTAAATTTTTTATATTATTTTTATATAAAATAAATATTAAAATATAATATACCAAATACAATAAAAAACAAAATAAATGTTTCCCAACAAATGGAAAAGAAACTTAAATAACACTGAGATAAGTTCAACTTAACAAACAAATATCTATAAAATAGTAACAAAATTAATAATAAAACAAGAGTTATATAATATCCAAACAATAACAACAAAATAGTAGCAATATAATGGTGAAATGATAACAAAACAATGAAAAAAATAGCAAAAAGAAAAACAATAAAAAGCAGTAGTAGTATTTTTTTCTATAAATATGGGTTGAGTCGGGCTTAGACCCAAACCAAAAAACAACTCAATGCCTGGCCCGTTTAGAAAACAAATTTTATTTTTTTTGTTGAAACCCATTTTTCGAACCTATATTTTTATCTAAATTCTCCTACTTTTCAAGAACCGACTCATGAACAATTTTACTTGCACTCTATATGTTTTCCTTTTTCTCTCTTTTTCTAATCCAATAACTCTCTTTCTCTCTGTATATATATATATATGATGTTGGTGCAATTGGTAATTAAGAAATAAAGAATGATCGGAAGCAGGCAAGAAGAGGTATGGACCAAGAAAGATGAGAATGAGAAGGTGCAAGTGGAGGATTGAATAAGAAAAAGGAAAATGAGGAAAGTGGGAATGTTTGTAAGGTTATGGTAATGAATTAATTTATAATTAATGAGAGAAATGAATTTTCATTGAATAAAAACAATGTGAGGCCAATTCCCAACAAGCAGAGGGGACATGCATGTGGGGGAGAATGGTGCGTTACGTGGTTCCTTTCCCACCACCGCTTTCCATGCCATCACCCTCTTTCACTTTCCTCTTTCACCGACTGTTATTCTAATTTATTTAGTTAATTCAATTATTTCAAATTCTAACATTCGATCAAGTCAAATTGAATCGAATAAAAAAAATTTGAGTTAGTTGAATTGATGAATTCTATTTTAGCAACCGAGTTTAATTTAAATTTTTTTCAAATTGAATCGAATCAAGTCAAGTAAAAATTTTTTGAGTCAAATCGAGTTGAGTTAACGAATATTATTATTTATATTTAATATTATATTTAAATAGATCGATTATTTAATTAGTAGAAAAAGTACAAGATTATTTAACTACATAAACAATATAATTATTTTGTCTAACTTAATGGCTAAACGTTCATTAAAATGACGTAGTTTTACTTTTTAACTTAACAGTTTTGGCTTTTAACTTTAGAAAAGGTAAACATTTATCAAAACGACGTAGTTTTGCATTTTCTTATTTGGATATTCGAATAACTCGAGTTGTGTAATTCATATTCAAGTTAAATCGAAAAATTTAATATTTTATTCGAGCTGATTTGAATAACTCGAACTATTTAATTCAAAATTTAAGATTTTTATCGAGTTTTTCGCATCAAATTGGATTTTGCTCACCCTTATTTAAGTTACTGGATTGTTAAGTTATTCTTTCTAAATATGACTAACAAACTCCAAGCAACAACTCAAAGATCAGCACGACATATCTGTACTCATCGATGTGTAAAAGAATATACTTTAAATTCAAGTCAATGATGATCAGTGTTGAAGATTATAAAAGAAAGTTGTTAGATTTTGGTTCACAGATTCATTATGTTAAAAGTTGTTTCACGAAAAGAAATAAACTATAGAAGAAAATAGGAAAGAGAGTTTTCAACTAGTGTAA
This sequence comes from Gossypium bickii, assembly GCA_025503065.1. Taxonomy (NCBI): domain Eukaryota; kingdom Viridiplantae; phylum Streptophyta; class Magnoliopsida; order Malvales; family Malvaceae; genus Gossypium; species Gossypium bickii. The sequence continues at coordinate 139,825,389 of CP106710.1, forward strand.
ACAATGTGAATAAAAAATAACATATAACAGCGATTTTAACATCCCAATACCTTAAAAGAAAACTTCGAATAATCCAATGATCATTTTATAACTTTTTAAAACTTCGTAATCAAAATTAGGAAAATTTTATAAATTAAGTATTTGATTTCATTTGAAAGTGGAGGTTTTTTTTTTTTTCTTTTTCTTTTTTAGTCCCTTTGAGTTTAAATCCTCAAGACTCTTCTTCTTACTATACTTTAAGATAGTATTACTATTTATATTATTATTTAAATTCGTAATTAATAAATAGTATTTTTTTTACTTAACAAAGATAAGTTATAATATGTGTATATAAATAAACATATATTATAAAATAAAAAACTTTTATAAGTGAATTTAAAATATTATTTTTTTATAAAAACGAAAGAAAAGTATCCTAGACTCAATCGTAATTTTTTAAATTTTATTAATAATGTACAAAATAATTTATTCATATATATATAAAGAACCACGGAGGGTGAGAAAGGGATAACATAAATATATTTATATAAAAACATTAAAGAAACAAAAATATACAAATATCAAATTTAAATTATGTACGAGTAGATCATTGAATCTTAGTTTAATTGGTATGAGTATTATTGTTAATATAAAATGACGTGAGTTTGGAGGTGCTAAAACTCTTTATTCTCTTATTTATGAATTGGAGAGAGACTATAAATAATTTTAAATATTATATTAAAAAATAAATATTATCAAAATCTATAACAAAATTATTAAAAAAAAAATTACGTATAAGCATATACAGAGAGAAGGGTGTTATGTCATTAAATAATATTCCTTTTGCAGCACACCCACTCATATTCCTCGCCCATGCCGAGTGCTCACCCTCCCATTTATTTCAATTTTAGCACCTGGGCCCTGCCCTGCCCTGGCTGGGTTTTTTTTTTTTTTTTTTGAATTTATCCGTTATTAAATAAAATTTCGGGTTTAAATTTTATAAATTTAATTTATTTTTATTAAAAATTCACTGTTTAATCGAGGTTTAATATGATGATCGAATATCAATATTTTTGGCAAAAGAAAAAGTAGATAAATTCTGAAAAATCATAAATATAATAACCTAATGTAAAAAATAATAATAAATATATTTTTAAAAAATTAGGGTGTGTTTGATAACCGAATCTTTATTATTAGATTTTATAAATATTGAATTTATATTAAAAAATTATTTGGCAAATTAATAAATATAAGTACAGAATATAATTATGTTGTTTGATAAAACTAATATTAATTTTTAAAATACTATTTATTTTAAATTTTAATTGTATTAATATATATTTTATATTATTTTGGATAGTTTTAAATGAAAATAAATATGATAATTTGAATATCTCATCTGTTTTAACAAAAAAAACTTATCTCAATCTTTTTAATAAAATATAACCAACTTAATATTTTCTACAAGTGATAAATAGCTACTTACTTACTTACCTACTTATTTTATTCATCATTTTTTTTTGAAAATTTTATATTAAGTAAAAAACTAAAATGATTATCAAACTTATTTAAAATATTAAATGTTGAAAATTTTCGTTTCATTAAAAATGAAAATTTTTAATGGTTTACCAAACACACCCTTACTTACTATTTATAATAATATTAATAATTAATAAATGTTTAATATTAATAAATTTAATAATTCTCAATGTATTAAAAAGTGTTTTTTTTTTACAAATAAATATTAAATATAGTAGTAAGGCATACAATACTTTAAAAGAAAGAGCGTGAGTTCAAATTTTAGAGATGACGTTATTAGAAAGGAAAATCTAAACTTTAAAAATAGACCTTAAAATGAAGATCAAAAGATAATAAAAAATATTTTTCTAATATTTGATAAAATAATAAGGGTGAGAATTGGTGGTGGGTCAATTTCAGCAATAAAAATAATAAAAGAAAAACAGAAGGAGAGGAGTGATTGTGATGAGTAGAACAGTAGAAGGGAGAAGCCTTTTGTTGGGTCTTTTGGGGACGCCGTGAAATCAGCTAACAATTTTCATTTCTCCATTAAATATTATATATATGAACAAAAATGAATCCTTTCAACCCTTTTTTTTTTGTATATCTATGACTATATGTTTCTAACATGGTGACACAGCACTATAATTAAAAAGATGGACACAAATTTTTTTTCTGTAAAAGATTATCCCATTGATTATTGAGTGGAAAATTCTAAGAAAACCCATTTTTTTATTTTTAAAAAGCCATCCACTTGCTTGAAAGAAAATGCTCTCTCTTTCAAATAATAGAGGGATTGCATACATGTAGGTTACAAAATGTTTGCTACATTTTTGGGTTATTTTAAAATTTTAATAAATTATTGATATGAACAGAAGGTTTTGACGTTGGGAAGCTTCATTTGGAGGGTGGAGAGTGAGAACTTAGAGTGGTCAAAATATGTATATTCAAGAGAGAATCCAAGAGTAGGAGAGTTAAGAATTGTGTTAGGAGAGAAAATGTCTTGTCTTGATTTTTGGTGTCGATAATTTTTTAAGAGAATTCTCTTTTAAGGTTCTTGAGGTATTATATGTCGTCTATGTATTATTCTTGAATTTCCTATAAATTAACCAGTTTGTGAGTATTTTGTTATCGTTTGTTGTCCCAAGCATGTCTTTAATATAAATTCCCATGCATGGGGAATAAATATTTGCCATTCATGTCATATAATTGATCTTGATGACCCAAGCTCATGAAATCTTGAGCTAATAGGTGTATTAACTCTGACGGTGGTCTTGTAACATAAATAAAGTATAGGTGAAATGATAATAAAATAGTAATAAAAAAAAGTTTTTAAAAAAAAAGGTAGTATTTTTTTATATATTCAGGCCGGGCCAAAAAAGCCTTACCCAAATCAGGCCCATTTTCACAGGCCTTATTTTTTTGCCTAAGTTTATTTTTCGAGCCTATATTTTTATCTAAACTCTCACACTTTTCAAGCAGGCCTTCGGCCCGTGCCAAGCGGCCCGACCCATGAGCAGATCTACTTCTATAGTGGAAAAGCACATTTAACCCAAAAGCATTTTTCCACCGCAATGAAGAACACACCCTAAGTCTAAAATTACACTTAACACCTACAATTAAAGATTGAGTCAGTTTCATGAGTTAACCGAATATCAACTTAGTTAGAAAATAATTAACTCATGACATCAATTCAATCATTAAAAAAAAAAAAACTAAGAAGTCATTATTTTTAAGGTTAATGTAGCATCTGGTACTTAAGTTTGGTTCTAATGTTTAATTTAATACCTGAGTTTAACTTCAAGGTTCAATATAAACTAAATGGCATCAAGTGGTCCAATGAATGTATGACATGTGTATATTACTAAAAACTATAGGTACTTAATTGGGATAAAGAAAAAAAACTCAAGTACCAAACTGAATGTTGAAGTCAAACTTAAGCACCAAATTGGGACCAAAAAAAAAAAAAACCTCAAGTATCAAATTAAAAAAAATTAGCTACCTAAGTAAACATTCAACTAAATTCAAGTACCAAATTGGGACAAAAAAATAATTTCGGCATTGAATTAAACATTGAAGCCAAACATAAGTACCAAATAGTATACTAATCTTTATTTTTATAAAATTAATTAATTATCATAAGAGAAATTTTATTTTATTAATATAAAATTAGTAAAAATTATTTAATGGAATTTGATGTTATGACACCTAAGTCAAAACTTTATTTAAATTTTGATAAATTTTAATAAATATTTTTTTTACATAATCAAAATGTTAAATTGATTTTTAAAGTCCAACATGTAACATGTTCACTCATGAGAAATGCCTAAATTCATGGACTTGGGCTATGTCAACTCCTATTTTCACACATTATAAACAAAAAATGACAAGAATAATAGAAATTATTTGTAATGAAATACAACTTGGATTCTTGGAACTTCTTATAATTGTGAGTTAGACATGAGGTAATTATAATTTATATTTATAATTTTTACTATTAAATATCGTATATGAAATTACGATATAATTATATTCTATTATTTAAACATGTTTAGCGAATTACAAGCCTTTATAATTACAAGTGAGTGTAATTACCATATTAATAATAATGTAAATTATGTAGTTGTGAGTTCGAATTTCTTATAAATTATATAACTGTGTAATTACAATTATTATTACGTGGCACATGGAATTCCAATGTAATTACATTCTTTCAACCAATCACATTTAGAGAATTACAATTCTTTATAATTACAAGACAGTGTAATTAGTATCATGATAATTACATTTTCATCCAATTACTTTGTTTTGTCTAAATAAATTCTAAGAGATGTTTGGTTTACAGAATGTAATAATATAATTGATAATATTATTACTCGAAATGTATATTACTTAACACATTGCTGATTATATTGTCTTGTTTGATTCATTTAGTTGAAATGTGATATTTTTATGTTTGATTGATCAAATATAAAATTACTTAAAAACATATTTTTCTAACTTATCCGTATGGAATTTACCTATTTTTAGTGTTTAATATACAAACGTTGAAACTTGTAGTGTTTTTATTGATAATAACTTAATATATATTTCTCTAGTAAATTAATTTCATATATATATTATAAATAAATAAATTGGGATTGGAAAGAGTATTAGTTGAATTTGGATGGGCGGTGCGTTTAGCTTATTTTTTATCTCACACTACAATATCTAATCTCATAGTCATTGCTATTTTTATACTAATTGCAGGTAAATGTACCGTCTATCTAAACTTACCATTAATTAGCTAAAACTTCTCTTTCCAAGTGATAAAAAAATAAAAGAATCTACTTTTTTATTTATTTATAGTTAAATTATCACTTTGATACCTATATTATTTTTTTATCAATTTAACCATTATACTTTCATTCCGTAATTCTTTAACTCAATTTAATTTTTGGTTAAAAAATTAAACCAATGACACACTACCACTTATCAAAATAAATTACTTAAAATTAAGAAAATAAAAAATCTTAAAAAATAATAAAACATAAAAGATTATAAAAACTAAAAAAAAAATTATAATCAAATTTCAAAATCTAATCTCTAAAAATATTAAAATCCTTAAAGCAAAGCAAAGCAACCGGAAAAACATAATAGGATTGCAGAAAAGCACAGAATGTACGGAAAATGCAGCCCTTAAAAGCGCAAGTAAATTCACTTTCATGTCGCATAGGATAGAAAGAAATGGCAACAATTCCATAAATGGACCACTTCTTTTAATCCTTTTTCATAAGGTAAATTTACATAAATGCTCCCACAATTATAATCTTTTTTGTACTATACCATTACCCTATTCATAAAGCTTTTATTTTGAGCTATTTTTAAAAAAAGTAAAGGGCAAAAGCTATACATAAAAAAACAAAGAAAAAGGAAAAAAGACCCACGTATTAGTATACAAGATTCTCAAAAGTACCTTTAATTCTTTCTAAAACATCTCATGCAATTGGATTATATTTTTCCTTTTTTTCCCCATTTTTTAAGTGCAAATCTTTCTGCATGCCCAAAATATACTTATTAAATTTCTCTCTCTATATATGATAAATTTATTGATAAATTTCTTGAACTGATTCATCGAGAATTGAAGATTTATTTGATTTAAAATATTCATGGAAATAAATTAATTAGCATAAATCAATTCAATATAACTGCTCAATGTTTGATGTTCAACTAGGGGATTTTGGATGGTCTGATTCCCTTTCACAAGTGAGGACTTGACAAAGTGATGATCTACACTGATAGCTTAGAGATGGCCCAAGCTATTCAAGATTGGTAATTGAGAGTCTTGAATTCAACCTTGATAAGGATTCTTCAAGTTTTAGAGCATATTGAACAATGGAAATTAAGGTATGTTTCTAGGCAAGAAAACAAAAAAGCTACAGACTTTTTAGCCAAAATATCTTTTGAAGTGTTCAAGTCTTTGACAAAGTCCTTGGGGAGCTCATAGCTATTTTAAAGTTTGTTACAGCAAGTGATGCTTTCGTTTCATATCAGTTTGATGTAATTGTTTGTATATCTTTCCACCAAGTTTTTATTCATTGATTAAAATGATAATTTATGCTTACATTATTTAATCACATTCAAGATCACAACAATATAATAAACTCTTTAATCGCATTCAAATACACGTGTAAAAAGTTCACTATAACTCAACTACCTGTCCTCCACAAAACACTTGTTCAAAAGACCTACATCGGTCTATATAAACTCTTTCCACTTACTGAATCATTCCAACACATTACTTTATTCCAACACTCGACCAAAATTAACTAAAGAACCTTTCATTTGTCTACTAGTTCATGTAAATATATTTAGACGACTCTCAACACTTCTATACAAATGGTCTCTAATCTTATATCGATAGTATTACATAAATATATATATTTACATATATATTTTTGAATAATCTCATTATAGGTTCTAATTATATCTACTCATTTTGACACAATGTTTAGAACTATCCATAGTCTCTCCCCAACTCATAAATAGGAGGATAATGTGCTTCAACACACTCAAACTCATATCCTCCTACATTGTCAACAATACCTATACCAATCGAGCTAAGACTCGATCGACTATATTTACATATTTTTTATGAATTAGTAATTTGTATATTTATTTTTTGATGGAATAAAGTCCATGGTGAAAAAAAAAAAGGAAAAATGATACAAGTAATTAATGAATAAAAATGTAAAAAATAGTGAGAAAGTTCATCATATTGTTTTGAATTGATTAATATAGAGTCTAGCTAGGTTGATTTAAAATGCTCTTCCTTAACTTCCGGCTCATTTGAATAGCAATCATGGAAAATAGGAACATGCTAATTAGTGCCTATGAATTATGGGGTTATTATTATTATTATTATTATATCTAAAATTGAATTAGTTGGTTTAAAATTTTGATTTGTTATTTGAAATAATATTACAAATTAAAATATTTTTGCACTAATGTTTATAATTAAATGTTTAACTTCAATTCAATTTTATTTAAATTAAATTTAAAGGTTTTGAAATAATATTAAAAATTAAAATATTCTTTGGACGAGTGTCGAAAGAAGCGGATTGTGCATGTGTAGACGACCTCAAATCAAGAAAATCTATGAGCAACTACACCTCTTTAATTTTGGAATGAATGACACTTTAAAAATTTTTCTGGAAATAGTTGAAAATCCCTTTGCAATATTAAATTATTATTTTTATATATTTTATGTCTATTTTACGATATATATTTAGAGTTCGAGTCTGTCCCTCTTAATAATGTTATTTTCAAAGTTTGAATCTCGTTCTTCCATTAAAAATACAATGTAACTTATTATTACACCCAACACTTTTAATATTAATTAAACGAGTATTCTATTAATTGTGCCCATAGACACTAGTTAAGAATTATTTTTATTATATTTATAAAAATTAAAATATAAAACCATTAAGTATATGCTTTGTTTTATACATTTCACGTTAACTAATACCAGTAAGCATTAATAAAAATTTTCATTAAAATAATATTGATAAGCATAATTAAATATCAACATGTGGTCGGGTGTAATAGTAAGACACATTATATTTTTAAGGAAAGTATGAATGTTCAAATCCTAGAGAGAACATTGTTAGGAGAAATAATCGCGAATCCTAAATATAAACATAAAATAGACTAAAAAATAAAAAAAAATATTATTAAATTGGATTATAATAATGCATTGATTATTCCAATATTCTTGGATCAATCTACAAAATTACATAGATAATTAGATTGTGTCCATTAGATTACATGCCTATGTCTGCCAATTAATTATAATTAATTTAGGATAAACTACATAGATAATCTTTCAACTATAAATTTTTTTTCATTTTAGGCACTCAAGATGAAAAAAGTTGTAATTTAAGCACTCACATTATATAGTTTAGTCATTTTGGTCACTCTTGTTAAATACAATTAAAAAAATTGGTATAATAAAAAATTTAGCCCTCAACTTTTACATATTATATCAATTTAGTTATAATCTTAAAAATTAACCCTCAAAATTTACAAATATTCTCAATTTGATCCTAATTTAAAAAAATAAAAAAAAATATATAAAAATACATAAAAATTAATTTAAATAAAAATCTCCAGCCTCTCCCCTTCCCCCACCGGACCTCCCACCACCACCGTCCCTGTCCCCCCTCCCCCACCATCGTTCCTCTCCCTCTCTATTGCTACAAATTAAGTATTAGCATTTGCAAATAAATCCAGAAGGGCAGGTTACAAGAGAGATCCAAATATAAGCAAATCAAATTGCAGCTATAGAAGGAGAAAAATCAATACAAGTCATGCATCTATGTTAGTATAGCAGTCATAAAGACTGTATTTTTCATAAATTCTAAGTGGTTACTAATGTGCATAACAGCGTAGATATCGTACCTAATGACAAAGACATCGCGAAACTCTTCTTCCATGCTTCCAACCATATATTTGTGGAAAGGAAGTTTAGTTAGAGCCTTAGAGGTAAGCTGAAGAGATGATATACATTTAGTTCCACCTGTTGCTGCAAATTAAGGATTAGTAGTAAAGAGGGAGAGGGAAGGGGGTGAAGGGATTTTTATTTTATTAAATATTATTATAAAATTTAAATCTCTTCTTATGTATTTTTATATATATTTTTTAGAATTGTAAATTTTGAAAGTTAATTTTTTAAAATTATGACTAAATTGATATAATATGTAAAAGTTAAGGGCTAAATTTATTATTATACCAGTTTTTTTAATTGTCAAAATAAACAAACTATGGAACATGGATACTTAAATTGCGAACATTTTAATTTGGGTGCCTGAAGAGAGAACTTTTCATAGTTAGGTGACCATTCGTGTAGTTTACCCTTATATTAAAAAAAACATAAATTAAAGTGTATAGTGTATATTTTAGCAATGGCATTTTGGTAATTTGAACCTTTCGTCAAACACCCGTTGGGTCGTGTTACGTGAACAGAGCAACTCTATATTCTATCTGTCAAACCGAGGAATGTTTTTTTTATTTAAAGATTATGCATTTAAAATTTATAAAAAAGATGAAAAAAAAAAAAACAGTAACATGACAATGGTAGAGAGAGGAAAAGAAATTGAATCTCCATTCTCCACTCTTTTTCTTTCTTTTTCTTCTTTTATAAAAAAAAGTATCAAAATTTTTGCAAGGCAAAACCATCCAAAAATGATCCAAGAACAGTGAGATACTATACTACAAGTCCCCATTACTTCACAGCCTGTAAGCAAAAGAAAAAAAAAACCTTGAAAATCCGTGAGAAAGCCGACAATTTCAAGATAATTCCAAGCATCCCATGTGGGATTCTTCCTTTTCTTCCTCTCATCAACTCTCTCTTTGTTATTGTGTCACCACTTAGTAGTTCTTCTTCGTTTTCCTTTTTCTGTAATTTTTTCCCCTCGTTTTCTCTTCCTTTTTTTAGTGTAAGAGTCACTTTAACCAGAGCCAAAACCCAGTTCGAATATGTGGGAATCAGAGACTGAATCTGTCAGAGGTAGAGAGTATGGCAATGGTGTTCTTAGTTCCAACAAACATGGTGTCAAAACTGATGGGTTTGAACTTAGAGGCCAGTCCTGGTATATTTATGTTCATGGACCTTACTTAACTTTCTGGGTTTTCTTTTTGTTTCTAGGTTTACATTTATTTTGTTTGCAGGTATGTTGCTACTGATATTCCAAGTGACCTTTTAGTTCAAGTTGGAGATGTCAATTTTCACTTGCACAAGGTAGCTGTTTATCTAAAACTTCAAAAAAAAAAAAAAAAAAATTAAAACTCTAAAACCATAAATTTCTTCTCACTTATTTTTATTTTCTCGGGAAAGTATCCTATGCTTTCTCGAAGTGGAAAAGTGAATAGGCTTATATATGAATCAAACAACCCAGATTTAAACAAAATTGCTTTGGAAGATCTCCCTGGTGGACCCGAAGCATTTGAGTTAGCAGCTAAATTCTGCTATGGGATTGCAGTGGATTTAACAGCAGGGAACATATCTGGTTTACGATGTGCTGCAGAGTACCTTGAAATGACAGAGGATTTGGACGAAGGTAACCTTATATTCAAAACCGAAGCGTTTTTAAGCTATGTGGTGTTATCTTCATGGAGGGATTCGATACTGGTGTTGAAAAGCTGTGAGAAACTGTCGCCATGGGCGGAGAACCTTCAAATTGTGCGGCGCTGCAGTGAGTCTATAGCTTGGAAGGCTTGTGCTAATCCGAAAGGGATTAAGTGGGCGTATACTGGGAAACCGAGTAAGGTTTCGAGTCCGAAATGGAATGATTTGAAGGATTCTAGCCCCAGTAGGAGTCAACCTGTGCCTCCAGATTGGTGGTTCGAGGACGTTTCGATCCTTAGGACCGATCATTTCGTGAGGGTTATTACGGCGATCAAGGTGAAGGGTATGCGGTTCGAGTTGATCGGGGCGTCGATCATGCATTACGCGGCGAAATGGCTTCCAGGGTTGATAAAAGATGGTCAGGGTCAGGGGCCAGCGGATGATATGAGTATTAGTACCAATAGTAATAGTAGTGGCGGTACTGGTAGTAGTAGTTGGAAAGGCGGACTACATATGATTGTAGCTGGGACGAAGGACGATACTCCATCGATTCAGGCTAAAGATCAACGGATGATCATCGAGAGCCTGGTTAGCATAATCCCGCCGCAGAAAGACAGCGTTTCCTGCAGTTTCTTACTTCGGCTTTTGCGGATGGCTAACATGTTGAAAGTGGCACCAGCTTTGGTAACCGAATTGGAGAAACGAGTCGGGATGCAGTTTGAACAAGCTACTCTGGCGGATCTTCTCATTCCTTCTTACAATAAAAGTGAAACCATGTACGATGTGGACCTTGTTCAGAGACTATTGGAACATTTCCTTGTTCAAGAACAGACGGAAAGTTCGAGCCCGAGTAGACCGCCTTTTTCGGACAAACACATGTATGAAGGAACACAAAGGAGCAATAATCCGAATGCCAAGATGAGAGTTGCCAGGCTTGTTGATAGTTATCTTACGGAAGTTTCGAGAGATCGAAACCTGTCATTGACAAAGTTTCAGGTACTGGCTGAAGCTTTGCCGGAATCTGCAAGGACCTGCGATGACGGACTTTATCGAGCTATCGATTCCTATCTTAAGGTAATCTCTTTAACCACATATTGCAAATGGTGGTATCATTGAGGTCAAATGGGGTAACAAAATTCAATTGCAGGCACATCCGACACTCTCCGAACATGAAAGGAAGCGACTCTGCCGTGTCATGGACTGCCAAAAGCTCTCGATCGATGCCTGCATGCATGCTGCACAAAATGAACGGCTCCCCCTGCGAATCGTGGTACAAGTTCTATTCTCGGAGCAAGTGAAAATAAGCAATGCATTGGCCAACAGCACACTCAAAGACCCTGCGGAAACTCAATACCAACCATTGATACCGAACCACAAGACATTACTCGAAGCAACGCCGTTATCGTTCCAAGAAGGATGGGCAGCCGCTAAGAAGGACATCAACACACTCAAGTTCGAGCTCGAGAGCGTCAAGGCCAAGTACCTCGAGCTCCAAAACGACATGGAGAACTTACAACGACAATTCGAAAAGATGTCGAAGCAAAAACAAACATCGGCGTGGACGAGCGGATGGAAGAAACTGAGCAAACTCACCAAGATGACGGCCGTGGAAAACCACGACATCGGACCTCAAATTTCGACCGCGGCAGAACAGACTCGAAAGACACCGAGAAGATGGAGAAATTCGATTTCGTAAAAGAGGTGCCTTAAAACTCTACATTTCCCATCATGTGTTAGCCTTCCCTCTTTTTTTGTCTTGAAATTTTTGAGGAAATTGCAGTGTTGATGTTTTACAGTGATTACCACGATAAAAAAGAAAAAGAAAAACCCACCACCATGAAAATAACTTCAAATTGTCATTCAAAATTTGTTTGTGTTTCTATGTGATTTTGTTTGATGTGTTCATTCTTCCGTGATTTCCAATTTAGTCCCGATGCCTGCCAAATCAAATATGCTAATGGAACAGGGCACATAGATATTATCAAATCTATCACCGCTCTTGATGTTTATTGCATAATATATTGTTGCTTTTAAGATAAATATTAAATAGAAAATACTAAGTTTAATTGAAATTTTTTAATGAATTATTAAATAAACCGTGTCATAGATATTAAATAGGATGTACTAAACTTCTTTAACAAAAATATGATATGAAAGTTCATTTCATTTTATAAAGACAAAGCCCGAGAAAGCCCAACAAAGCCACAAACCTAAATGCATTAAGTAAAGAAAGCAATAGAGGACCCAACCCTAGATATCTTGAAGGACTAGTAAACCTAAACTTTATGATGGAGAAAAGAGCTAGAAACAAAGAAGAGCACCCAACACAATTTCTATGCCTTCTCAACTATGATACGGTGAGAGTCTCTATACAATTCATTGCTCCCATGATTGTGGAAATATCTCTAACTTAAATCATCATATGCAACGGAATCCCTGACAAAATTAAGTTCTTGTAGGAACTCAATAGACCAAAAGTCACTAGGGCTTAGAGAATGCGAACCATCATTGGATTCGAGCACTAAAACACGACTAGACCCTTAGGCCACCTGAAATTTCTTATTTCGATGGCTTGTCCTCCTCCTATTGGAAAAATTGTCTGGAGTTTGACATTGAGACAGTCAGGGACAGTGTAGGGGTTGGTGGCTGGCTATTCAAGGCCAAAAAGTCGACCACCATGACTGCAACTAAAACCTTAAGCAGTCACTCAGGATCTCCAACCAGAGATCGGCGCTGTCTAGCAAAAAAGGGGAGGCAAAGAGACATTTGTGTGCTTAAAACGAGAGATATCAAACAAGTATTGATAGAAGATAGCGCGTGACAGATTTAAACAAAAAACCTCCATTCAGAACAAATCGATTCTAGATTTTGCATCCCTAATCAAACATAAAAAATCATAAAAGAAATCAATCATACAAACAATCATAAAGCAAAACATATAATTATTTCGATGCAGAGATAAGGATATGAACTACCAATAATTTAATTATATGGTGCAGGGATAAGGTTATGGTACAAATTAGAAGAACCAAACCCTAATATCATTCATGTGAGTAGTCAAAACCCAACAAAAACAAATAAGTCCCACCAACAAAATGAAATTGAAAAGAACTTGCTTGAATTTATATGAAATTCTGTCTCTCTTTTTTCAAAATTCAAAAACAAAATTTATTTCAATTTTTTGAAAATTCTTATTAACTTTTCTATTTCTTTTCAAAGTTTTAATTAAATCCTCCATTTTTAAAAAAAAAAAATTCATTAAATCTCTAATTTCTTTTTTTTTTGAAATTATTAATTAAACCCTAATTTTTTAATAAAATTTCACTAACCCCTAATTTTAAAAAATATATTAATTCTTTAATTTTTTAAAATTTTTTAATTAAGCCCCAAATTTTAAATGTCGTTTTCGTCACCGTCGAATTACTAATTAATGATATATTTTGTACATGGCATTTTAGCTAAGGGATATGAATTGTGTAGCTTATATAGTAGCAGTTGAAGCGGTAAAAGTACCATGGAGATCTCTATATTAGGAGTCAGATTGTATTTTTCTTTTTTTACTAAATAAATGAATAAATTAGTCCTTGTACATTAGGTTAAAAAGCAAATTGAACTTTTCTATTAAAAATCTCATCCATTTGTACTGTTAAAAAATGGTGTGGCTGATGGAATAACCATATATTGACAGGTGACATATCACGTGTACCTCATGCCGACGTACAAAGACCGATTTTTAACAATAGAAATTGATGGAATTACTATCAGACAGACCAATTTGCTCTTTTATCTAATGTATAGGAACTAATTTACCCATTTTTAAATAAAACAGACAAAATACAATCCAACTTTTAATACCAGAGCCTCCATAATTCTTCTATCCACTTAAACGAGCTTAACAAATTATTCCATGTATAGAATCCTGAGAACTAATATTTTATGCCATAGGTTGAATCAAAGGCCACAAATTTCAAAACGTACCCTCAAATCCCTCAAATTAAACAATAATCTCATCAATAGTTTCACACTAATCACCAAAAACAGGAAAAGACAGCTCTCCAACAATGGAATCACAAAATATAAATCTTTCTTTCACATACATACATCATATATGCAGGCATGAAATAGATATGGCAACAATAAGCAAGTGTGTGTGTGTCTGATTTGGGAGATAACAAAGAAAGCTCCAATTTTGTCCACATGTTCTGACATTATAATATCACCCTTATTTTGTAGTTTTGGATGTTACTGAACAAGGTGTAATTATTAGGATTAGGATAATTAATTATTATATATATATATTTGTAAGTGTAAGAAATTTTAATGCTATAACTTAAAAAATATTTTTGAAAAAAATTGAAACTCATCATTACTTTTTTTAGAAGAAACCTAAATACAAACTAATTACAAAGTGAACTTTTGAGCAAGGCTAACACTAGCCTTATTAATAGAGGACTTGTATCAAAAACTAATTTAGCTATGTTGCAATTTCATTTAACTCATTGGGAATGTGTTTCATGATCCAATACCCAATTTTCGCTAAAATTTGATGAATTATTCTAATAAGACTAGAGTTTGAATCAGTCGATGAAAATTCCTAAATAGCCTTAATCATTTCCAGATTATCTACTTGAATCAAGACGCCCTCAAAAACATTTATTTTGAATAAGGGACAATCCATCTAGAATGCCCCACAATTCAGCATCGAAGAGAACATTCACCCAAAAATCTATTATATCCCATAATCCAATCCCCATTACTATACCTTAGTGTTCCTCTAGTAGCAGCTGTATTGGACATAGCTTGAACTGCACCATCAGTGCATAAATTGATCCAATTCTCTGGCATATGAAAGATTGGCCTCGGCGTCTGCCGTCTAAATAAATCCTTCTTATGAAAAGAGACATATTGTTTTGCCCATGTATAAGAATTCTTCATAATGTCACCTGCTTTTCAAGGGACCCATTGGAAGAAGAAAAGATTCCGATTTTTCTATATTGTCCAAGCTAACAAACTCAATAGGCTTGGCCGAACAACATCACCCATAGCTAGATTAGGACTAAGTAAATTAAACTTAACCCAATCAAGAAGATTACCTACAAAGAAACGCCCACATAACACATTTGGCACAACTTGCATCTAAGTTTCCTTAGTTGTAGAGCAATCTTCGATGGCTTGTAAAATATATTCAAAAAAACTCATCATTACTAATTAATTTTATGTTATTCTTCTAATTCTCAGCCCTTTAATAAGAATTGGAATGAACACTTAATTTAATGAAATTTATTAATTAAAATGATTAGCCAAATATGTTAGGCATGTGTTATTAAAATAAGATCTATTAATTCAATTAATAATTGGTTTTTAGATACACTCTTAATTAAAATAAAATTTTAACTAATTTAAATTAAAAAAAAGAAAAAAATTAAAATAATAATAATAAAGTATCAAGATTATATAAATTTTCTTCTAAACAAATCACCTTACCATTTTTTTTTTCTTTTAATTAACAACCCTACCATTAACTGCAATTATGATAATACAATGTGACTATAAACATATTTTAATAAGTATTTAAAACATACCTCTACGTACTAATAAGTGTAGTAATAAGGTATATTGCATTCTTAAGAAGAGAATAAGATTTGAATTTTACGGATAAAATTGTTGAAAGGAATAATCACGAACCTCAAATATGCACCATAAAACAAACATGAAAAATACAAATATATATATCTCTTTGTGTTGAATGAGATGTGATGATCTTGAAATGGGCACCCATGCATGCATGGTTCATATGTATGGCTTTTAAAGTGGACAGATAAATGTATATCCTGGAGAGGTGGGAGACAAAAAATATCTAACCCTACAGTTTTAGGCAATGAGAAAAAAGTGAGATGCATGAACCCATAAAATGCCTCAAAAGTCCACTCTTTTCTTCTGTTGCCACTGTGTCTATGGGAGTGATTTTTGGGTTTTGAGATTTTGGATATCTCTCAATTTACGTCTTTTGTCTTTTCATTCTTTTTCTTTATTGGACGATCAACACTATCAATCACAAGTTAATATTTTTATCACATTATAACTAATAATATGGGTTTAAATCCAAATGAGATGTAAATTTGTTGAGCCAGAAATACTGTAACTTGCTTTCTAGAAATGAATTTAACCCCATACTGTTTACATACTTTGTCAATTTAATTTTTATTTAACTTTTAAAAAAGCTAATTTAATTTTTATTTAACTTTTAAAAAAGGCCAAATAGACAAAGATGTGAATGTTAAGGCTAATTGTGATATTAACTTTTCTTTTCTACTTTAATACATGCATTATATTCACATTTAAAATTTTAACACATTTATACCTCATTTGATTACTAGTGTAATAACATGAGAAAAAAATTTATTTATTACGTATGTAATAATTAAACGTAAAATAAAGAATAATTAATACAAATTTAAACTTCCAAATTAAAAATATGAAAATAATAACTCTTGTAGCCATCGTTGAAATATAAAGTTGATTATTGGAAAAACTAAAGGAAATCACAACCAATATTATTACATTAAAACTGAAAATGAGAGTACAACAAACAAACAAGCCATAGTTTGGAGCTTTAAACTCAACAGAGTCATGCTCCAATTATGAATACAAACAAAGACCCTGCATGAGCCATAAAGAAGGAAACACACATATAACTTGTACATGAACCAGAAAAAGAAAAAGACCAAACTTTTTTTACTACAGGATTTGATGGAAAGTGGAACCTTGAAAAGAAGAAAAGAAAAAAAGAAACTAAATAACCTCTCTTCAGTTCACTGCATGCATGTACATGTACATCCCCACCCTAGAAACTTTTGTTTTCATGCTTGTAACAAAGATTAAAATATCAAACATGATGTGTTTTCAAAGGTAATAATAAAAGAGGAACAGGGTGGGAAATGGGACCCAGTTTCACCTAACGCGCATGCACTAAATCCTTGGGGGCTCAGGAGGGGCCTTGTTTTTACAGCACATACCACTACTACCAGCCTCCCCATGCGTTCAAAGCATTGGTGACTTAACACATCCCATGGCAAAAAAGCTATCCATGATCATCATTTCAGGTCAACAAACAAACCCCTCATCTTCTTTTTTTTTTAAGCAAAAAGAGCTAATAGCATACCTTGAATTGCTGCCTTTGTTGGCCCCCCATTATATAAGGCTCCCTTGAGAAGTAAAAGATGACAAACAAACCGTCCCCACAGAGCAAAAGCCGGTGTAGTGATTTCAAATTCATCAATCATTCTTGGTTAAGACTAGTTTTTTTTTTTTTTTTTTTTTAATTTCATCCTTCTTTTCCCACCACTTAGCCAACAAATTACTAGAAAGGAAGGAGTGTAACCTAGAAGTGGTTCACTCCTAAAGTCTCAGCTTCGAGCTTTAAAGACTTCAAGTAATCTACAGATTCATCAAGGACCAGTAATGGGTCCTTTCCTTTAGTACCAGGTATTATGCTCTCAAGGATTTTTAGTGTCAAGCGAATCTTATCCTTCATTGACTGTTCAGTATGTAAAATCTCCCCTCGGTAGCTTGATTCTGCATCGCTATCATACTCGTGAGAGCCTTCCAATTTCACAGAACAAGCGGCATCCACCATTATTGATTGCTTATGCCCACCATTCAGTAGTTTTTGCCTTTTGTTTGGACCATCAGAACTAGCAACTTGCTCAATTACATCATATTCATGATCTTGATTCTGAAAGCTTCGCTTAATTCCAATTGGAGAGTGAGCGGTGCTCATTACTTCATCATCGTCACAATCATCATCACCGACACCAAAATCATCCTCCTCTTCATCAGAGTAAAGCAAAGCATTAAGTTCTTCAGTGTCTTCATGCATCTCACTCCCTTCAACCCCCAAATGGTTCTCATCATATTCCTCCTGTAAAGCTGGTGGTGTCGGAATAAGACTATTTGTCTTAACTGCTTGCACCCCTTCATGGATATCAAGAGATGAAGCTAGCTCCGTAATGGCAGTTGCCGCATGCTGATGCGGTGATCGGAAAGAGCCACAAATTAACCTTGTCTGACTCCCTGAATGATCAAAAATTATCAGCCCTTTCTGCAAGGAGCCAGAGACAAAATTAGCTGCAGCCCTGCCAGTGTGCCCATTAGCAATCATGAATTGCTGGTCATTGAGAAATGAACCTCGAGAGGGAAACGAAGTAGGGAAACTGGGGTATAACTGTTGAAGCAACCCATGAGGTTGATACTTTTGTTCGGCTTTTAAGACAGAAATATCTGCAGACCCTGGCATTGCAATATTTGCAGGAAGCACATGAGTGCCGTAATTCATACCAGGAACCAAAGACCCCAATTTTGACACACTCACGGAAAGCATGTGACTGCTAGGATTTATGCATGCAGGCAAGCATTCTGGCTGCCTGGGCTCTAACGATGCACTCATGCAACTTAACTCGGGCAGTCTCCAAGAAGAATGCTGTGGGAAAACCCAAGAATTATTGGTCTTAACCATCCAACTAGAACAAACTCCTGCAGATTACAAATAATAATTTTGTCACGGGAACCGAACCAATAAATTAGTACCAATGCAAACAAAATGAGGCAAGTGGTAACAACATACCAGGAGATGGACAATGCTCAATACTGTAGTTTCAATTTTTAAACACTTCTTTAAGGAACAAATGTTGAAAAGAAAAACTTTATAAATTCCAGCTTGAAAATATACCAAAGATACGGATTCAATCTACGTGACAGGTTTAAGCAAATGACGAAAGTACTCAGCCTGGAAAACATAAAATTGACATAATATCAGTTTAAACATCCAATTATAATATTTATCGATACAAAGAATTAATTGAAGCAACTGTTGAGGAAAAAAGGAATTGAATGAAACTAAAATTTCAACTAACCTGACAATCCTCCATTGGTTGAAAGCATGCAATTACTCTAACTACAATTGTTGGTCTTCCGGCAATCCCGCTTTCATGTTTCAATGCTCTAAATCTTGTTTGACTAGCTGCTTGGCACACCATAACTACGTATTTCTCCTTGGATTAATCACTCCTATCGATAATGGATGAGAACAAAGCTAACCAAATTGACCAAGGTATAAGACAAATAAAATATCTACCTAATACTAAAGAAATGGTTTGATTGGAAGAAGTGGCAGAAGGAGCTCAAATTACGACTAGTGTTTAACTTACAATCTTTTCTAACTAATCCTATATTGATCACGAAAAAAGGAAAAAAAGTGGGTAGATCCCATTGATGGTCGAACAAGGTAGCTAATAGAAAATTAAGGTAAACTGAAAAGGCATAAATTTTACAAAATAACTCGGCAGTACAAATTCAATCGCACGACGATACGGAACACATCAACCAAGACACTCCACCAAGGCATGCCGTTTCCCTTCTATGTTTTACCAAATTGTCCCCAGCTTTTATGTTCTTTGTTGGTACACAACCAGATATTTCTGCAAAAAGGGAAGGTCTAATTAGAAGAGAGGCACTACTACGAAAAATCGAAAACATAAGGTACGAATATGGAAGTCAAAACAACATAAACCACTTATTAATATGGATACGAACATAACATAAAACAATTCTTATGAATATGGATGATGCATTTTTCCTTCATAGAGCCTATGTTAACTCTTCATCTTCTCTAAAGTACCTATGTTCGACACCATATTCAAACATTATATGGGGATACACTCATCCAAGCACTTACATTGGGCCCCATGAGATATCTTAGAATATAAAAGTTCATCACATACAAATTCCAATTTCATTTCAGTCTCATCATTTCTCATAATAAAACTAAATAAATAAACCGATATATAAACCAAGCAAAAATTAATTCTAGAATTAAATGTAACTACTGATATAAACAAATTTCATTATATAAAAAGGAACACATGACTAAAAAATCCTGGAAACTGAAATATTATAAGAAACCCAAAAAAGAAAGAACAAGTATAATAAACCCTAGAGAAATGACTACCGAAGAAAGTGATAAAAGTCACAAAACACCAAATTCAACTCAATATATATATTCTCTTAATTCTTCAAAAATGGAATATATATAAGATAAAATACAAACTATGATGAAATCAACCCCCCCCCCCAAAAAAAAAGAAATTGATTATATAAAACCCAAAGAAGCCTTCTTTTTTTCTCTCCAAAATTTTAACAATTTATCAGAAATCAAAATCCAAGAACAAGATCCTCAAAAACCCAGAAATAATATGGGAAATCAAGACCTTTTCCCCCCTTTTTTTTGGTCAACAAACAGAAACAAAACAAGCCCATCAAGCAAACAACATACAAGAACCTGTAAAAAGGATGAAACTTTGAATATAAAAACTTACAGAAAAAAAAAACAAAAGCTTGATATTATGGGATCCCAAAGGTACCAAAGAGATAAGCTGAAGACAGAATCTTAAGAAAACTAAGAGAGAGAAAAAGAAGAGAACAGTTAAAACTCAAAGAGGAAACAAATGTGTGTAAAAGAGGTGAGTGTGTTAAGGGACAGTGAGAATATATAGAGAATTTGGTAATTTGGCTGCCCAATTTACCCACCATTTCTTCCGCCAATTATTGCTATGCTATTCCCTTTTTTCACTGTTCCATGTACAGTAATTTACCCATTTCAGTGGTTAAATTAAATTAAATCTTTAATTACCGTTGGTTTATTTTTCCTTTACATTTTTATTGACTGAATTTCAATAAACGGGCCTGTATTTGATCCAGGCCCATTAAACTAAGCAAATTTTTATAATCTATTAATATATTAACGTAAATCTAATCAGAAATTTAATGGATTTTATATAATAAATTTAAAAATATAATTTTTAGTAAATTCAATTCTGTTTTGGGTAACCATAATTTTTTTTTTAACATTAATATCAATAGCTTGTTATCATATTTGCTTCTTTTGCTATAATGTCTACAACTATCGATAGTCTCTCTTCAACCCTTAAATCGGAGAATAATACGCTTCACCACACTCAAACTCTCATCCTCCCACACTGGCAGCAATATTAATACTAATCAAGTTAAGATTCAATTAACACCACAATTTTTAAACTTATATTCCATACAAGCCGTTAAAATATTTCGATTCGAGTCAATTTTTAATTTTTTTTTTACTCTACCTATACTACATTTAGTTTTTTTTTTTAAAAAAAATCGCATATAGGTAAGAGGTCTTTGGTTCAGGGTGTAGCCAAAGGGCAGAGGCCTGGTTGAATGGTTTAATTATTATTTTAGTACTTTCCAATATAAATAGTTCAATTTCATTCTCTTTAGATTGTTTTAAATATAAAATTTGTAAATTTTGGCTCATTTCAAAAGTTAAAAAGTTCAATTAAAGTCATTTTAATACAAAATTTTAAACTTTGTGTCCTCCCAAATTTTTTAGTTTTATCTCGACCCCCTTCCCGTAACATAATTTTTAACTTTACCTCTAACTTGATTTACATTTGAAGAGCACACTTTAAAATAATGAATATTTATTGAATTAACGGACATCCGAAGAAAACAATACTGATTTATGCTCACAATGACAACACAATACAATCCCAAAAAGATACCCTATCTACCAGGGGCGAAATGGCATTTTGACTTTTAAAAACAATAAATTTTCAATTTAATCCTTTAAAAATTATAAAGATATAAGTTAATAGAATGATGAGATTGCATTTTAACTCTCATAAAAATACACAACTCAATTCCAGCCCCAATCGTCCCTATTACGGATTGAAGAGTGGTGAAATTATCTAATCTTTGAGGGGCTGAAAAAGCATGGAACATGGAGTGAATGTTAAGTAGATGAAGCAGAGAGACAAAAACATGTGCCATACACTCATTAACAATCTAATCCACTCATTAGCAATCTAAGCAGGTGATTACCCAATTCAAATGCAACCAAAAATGAAAATTTCCCCTTTTATTTTTAATAAGTTCTAACAAGTAATGAGTGAATGAGCCATGATCCCACAACAATAATGGTAAAGTGTGAGTTAGGTGGGACATTTTAGAATTATCCAGCCACCACTCAATCCAGTATTTCAATTACATCCCTCCACCTCCATCAATCATTTTTCTATTTTAATTATAATCCTCGTGTATTAAACCTCATGCCCCCCAAATTATTTAAACCATAAATTTTGGGTATTTTAAGAAAATTTTAAGGTAGATTAAACAATTTTTTAAATTTTTTTAATAAAAGAAAATAGTTTTTTTATTGAATTGTTAAATTGACAATGATATTTTAATTTTATTATTAAATTTTGAATATAAAAAATGTTTTATTGAAACTAAAATTGTATTTTTTTGTGCAATATCAAATTACTAGACCTATCTGGCCCGGCCCAAATTTGAAAAAAAAAACTACTATTTTTTTTTTGTTGTTATTACTGTTTTGCTGTTATTTTCTTGTTGTTTTCTCCCTATTCTACTACCATTTCAATATTATGTTGTTACTACTTTGTTGTTATTGATTGAATATTGTATAACTCTTGTTTTATTGTTAATTTTGTTATTATTTTAGAGACATTATCTTAATGTTACTTAAGTATATAATATTTTTAATATTTTTAATGTATTATATATTTTTTAAAAATTATATAAAAAGTAATATTAAAAAATATTTTATTGAAACTAAAATTACATTTTATTGTGCAATGTCAAATCACATATTTATATATTCCTTACCTCAGCTTGATTGATCATTTTTATTTATATTTCAATAATATAAAATTGAGATTATAAAGTAGATGCATTGATATTCTACATTTAAGTTTTTTTCATTCAATTAGTAACTCAAAATGGGCCGGGTCATCTAAAAAATGAGAGGGTTTGGATAAAAATATAAGTCTCAAAAATGGGTTTGGGCAAAAAATAAAACCTGTTTAAAAATTAGACAGAACTTAGGTAGGGTTTTTTTTGTCCAAGCCCAGCCCGGCCCAAATTTGCAATAAAAAAAACCTTGTTTGTTTTGCTTTTGCTTTCCCATTTTTTGCTACTGTTTTGTTGCTATTTCACTATTATATTGTTACATTTTGTTGTTATGTTTGGATATTATATAACACTTGTTTTATTGTTAATTTTGCTACTATTTTAGATACATTTGCTTGTTAAGTTGCACTTATCTTAGTATTATTTAAATATAAAAATTTTTTATTTTATTTTGAATTTGTTGGGAAATATTTATTTTAATATTTTTAGTATATTTGGTGTATTATATTTTTAATTTTTTATATAAAAATAAAATTTTTAAAAATTAATACGGCCAAGCCGGGCCCAAATTTTGACATTTTTATCTGGTCAGACTTGGACAAAAATTTAGACTCATTTTTTGGGCCGGGCCAGGCTGAGCCTATCAACCGAGCCTAAAACTCTGTTAGGGCCCAGCCCGGCCAATGGACAACTCTACTCAAAACTCATAAAAAAATTAATTAATTAATTAATAATTAATAATTTTTTATAAACTTCATGTCTATTTTACGGTTCATATTCGAGGTTCGTGACTGTCCTTCCTAACAATGTCATCTTCTTCCCCTCAAGAATGCAATGTGTATTAAATTAATATTTAAAATTATATACAATTCATGTTATGTTAAATTTAATAGTTGATGGTGCTACTCATTGTTTAGCAAATGCAAATTGTTAGTTAACTTTACTCATCAATTTCGATGCATTTAATAAAAATAATTATGACATATAATAACTTTGAAAATGATACCTTATGTGTAATTAGTGGAAAGGTTTAACCCCATAATAATAATTTGTATTTTAATTGAAAGATATAAAAGTGTTGAAACTTTGAATCAATCACTAGGCAATGCTTTTATAAAAGCAGCCATGCTCAGAAAGCTTATTTATTTATTTAATTAATTAAATGTGCTGAATAATGCAAAATAAATACAAAAAATTAAATAAAAAAAAGGTATATTAGGTTAGGATTTTGGCATCGCAATACTTTTAATTGAAAAGGAAATTAAAATGGAAGTCTACATATTAAACTTTTGGGGGTTGCTATATGCCACCGCTAATTGTGGCGTTGATGGATTTGTAAATTCATGGTATACTTCCCAAATTTGATAGCTACCACCTTTATTCTTTTTATTAAAATAATAATAACGGGTCGATTGAGTCTTATCTTGATTGATATTGGTATTGTTGCCAGTGCAGGAGGACATGTGTTCGAGTGCCTTGAAACACATTATCCTCCTATTTTGGGAGGGGCTATGAGTAGTTTTAGACATTATATAAAAAAGAACATATATGATAAGAACTTATAATGAGATTATTGTTCAAAATAATAGTAATAATAATGGAGCAATGAAACTTTGGTATTATTGGTAAAAGTTGAGCTTTTAAGTCTTTAATTATTGGTATAATGATTTATTTGGCCCTCTTTCAAC
Source organism: Gossypium bickii (assembly GCA_025503065.1). Taxonomy (NCBI): domain Eukaryota; kingdom Viridiplantae; phylum Streptophyta; class Magnoliopsida; order Malvales; family Malvaceae; genus Gossypium; species Gossypium bickii. The sequence continues at coordinate 139,849,923 of CP106710.1, forward strand.
TTTTTTTTTTAAAAAACGTTATTTTAGCTTACCATTTAATTTTTTTTTATCTCTTTTAGTCCTTGAACATGCGCTATGTAACACCCCTTATCCGTATCCGACGCCGAGATAGGGTACAAGGCATTACCGGACTTATTCACAAACAAACATTCAAAACCGAGACATGGATTTCCACTCAAATTTAAAACTTTTCAAACACATTCATATTGTCCCTAAAACGAGCCTACGAGGCCCAAAATATGCATCGGACATGGTTCGGGACTAAACGGAGAACTTTGGAAACTTTTGGAGAACTTAGAAAAATTTTCATGAAAAAGGGGTCACAAGCCTATGTGACCCTATGACACGCCCGTGCTTCAGGCCGTGTTCAAATTAGGGAGCATTTTGTTTATGACGTCATCATCAAATTGAGGTCACACGGCCAAGTCACACGCCAGTGTGCTTAGACCGTATGATTGATTAAATTTTCATAATTTTTCATAAAATAGGTGCAGACTTCACACGGCTAGGGCACACGCTCGTGTTCGAGGCCGTGCCATCCACACTGCTGAGACACACGCCCGTGTCTCTGCCGTGTGCTCATTACTGAGCATTCTATTTTGCAATTATTTAGGGTGCAGGGGACACACGGCCGGATCACATGCCCGTGGGGCAGACAGTGTGTCATACATGGTCTAGATACACGCCCGTGTGTTTACCTGTGTGGATAATAAAAAGGCTATTCACCAAGCCATTTGTCACCCTTATTCACACATACATTCACATCAATTCAAAGGCACATAACATTACATACTTAGGCAACCAAAGCATCCATATTCATAGTTGAAAGATATCAACTTTATATGTTTATCTAACATATTTACTACATTTATTAAGCCCTAAATCAAACATACAAATCCCACATCAATAGGCTTCTTTCAATTACTATCTAGTTACTAAATTATACTCAAATTCCTTATCTCATCAATAGGTCACAATTCCAACATTACCAAATATGTCACATTCACCAAGCATACCATGATCATATCACCATAGACATTGACACATATATGAATATACTTAGGCTTACAACCATGTTGCCAACATAAGCCAACTTACATGGCCAAATAGCAAATAAGCCTTTGATGATTACAAGCCAACATATTGGCTACAATCATAAAGACACATATAACCAATTGACTTAGTCCCTATACATGCCATAACTCAAAAATACTTGAATTTATATATACCTAAGATGGTAGCTTGATAGTGTGATAAGATCTCCGGCGATCTCCAACTCGAGCTAGCTTATTAACCCTATAAGACATGGGAAAGGAAGTGGGTAAGCTATATAGCTTAGTAAGTTCATATGCAAATAATAAACAACATTAATTATACATTGTCATATGAATAACATGACATATATTAACATAAATGTCATTAAACTTCATGAGCATAAGTTACTCAATCATATGAATAACATAACTTATACCAACATAAATGACATTAAGCTTAATGAGCACATCTTGCTCAGTCATAAGAATAACATATCATTTACCACAATCAACAAACCATTTCAAACCTCATATAAAACATACACATTAATTATGAGCATTTACATTTCAAGCATATACTTTTTCATTTTTCAATTGCTTAAACTCTTATCTTTCCATGCTTCCATATCATTTTAATAGGCAATTTTGCCAATATTTCCTTTATCTCAAATCTGATAAATCACAATTTGTATGAATACAACATGCTATGTCATAACTCAATCTAGCCCGAAAGCCAATCACAAAATCGTCAATTGAATTTACTATGTATTTCATACATCACAAGTATAGACCCATAATCACAAGGTTTTCATAAAATCATTCTCGTGGAAATCATGAACTCACAATTTCGTGAAGTCAATGCTTATAAACTTTACGTACATATCTGTACCAATTCGTAATACTCACACACTTTTTCTCTTCTTTGACATACCCGTTGAATTTCCCGTTGAACCATTTTGAATACTAAAAGATACTCGGGAATCTAGTACATACAGTATTGTACCAATGCCATATCCCAGATATGATCTTACATGTAATCTCGTATAGATGTCAATAGCTCAGCTATGGTCTTACACGAAGTCTCACATCAATGTCATATCCTAGATATGGTCTTACGTGAAGTCTCAAATCGATGTCATATCCCAGATATGTCTTAAACGTAATCTTAGTGACCCTAATTGTAACACCCCTATCCCGTATTCACCGCCGGATTAGGGTTAGAAGTGTTACCAGATAGATCAGAAAGCATTTACAGTAATTCATACATACAATCATCATTATCAAACATAATGTCCCTTAAATGAGTCTTCGAGACCATAAGCATGCTTATAAACCGAGTCGGGACTAAATCGAAACACATACAGAAATTCTCAAAATTTAAAACTTTTCTAAGTTTTAGGGGATACTGCAGCCGAGTGAAGTAGGTCGTGTGCCTCCCACATTCGCTAGACACCCTCGTGTGTCCTCAACGTGGTCGGCCCGACTATCCTTCTACGGCCACCAAGCACGCGCGCGTGTACCTTGGCGTGGACTATCTTGACTTAACCTCCACGGCCACTAAGCACGCCGTGTGCTCTGCTCGGCGGTGGTCGAGCTCATCAAAATTCACCACGTTTGCTAGGCACTTGGCACTACCTGGTGTGCCAAGGCCGTGCACTATCGACTTGGTCCCCACGGTCATTAGGCACCACCATGTGCCTGGCAGGTGTGACATTATAGGCCATTTTCAAGGCCAAAATGCCACCTACTTGGGTCATACCTACAAGCAACACTTGCCAACACCATTCATGCATATATAGTAACCAAAAATATACTAAAATTTACCATTCAATCTATACATGCAATAGCCATTTCATTCATATCAACTTTCCAAGCAAAACATATATATAACCTAAGCATCATTCATCCAAATACTTACCAAAACTTGACCAATTCATATGGTTCAACCAAATCAAGATATACATCAAACATCACATTTATTTAGGCAAGTACTCAACTCATAATTAGCCAAATCACATGGCTAAATTCATATAACAAACTTATACCAAATACTAGCCTATACATGCCATATCTAGCTATATACATTTTCAAAGTGTACCAAAAAGGGTTTAGTAGTGTGATGACGATCATTGACGGTCTCGAGCCTTCAGTAGATTTGACGACCTAGAAAACAGAGAAAACATACATAGAGTAAGCTTTCCAAAAGCTTAGTAAGTCATATACAAATAAACTTAACATAAAGGCATATATGCATAAGGTACATTGGTACACAACATTTACTTAGCAAATTATCACATTTATGCTTTAGTCCATATACTTGACATGACTTGCCACATTCATCAATTCAAAAGTCACATATATACAAAGCTCTTTCATGCTTACTTTCACATATCATATTGCTATTCCCATATACATACTCATCATAGTAAAAGCCACATAAGTACTTACTTTGTATACACATTTAGTGTATGAAAAACGTACCTGAAACGGATATTCACTCACTTAACAAACCATAGATCGGATTTGCAATTTGCTTCACAGACCTGCCCGTAGAGCCGTTAGGAATCTAATAGGATACTCAGAAAGCTCGGAATGGTCGTACAATGCCAACGTCCCAGACGAGGTCTTACATGCACTCAGATATTGATGCCACTATCCCGGACAGGGTCTTACACGAATCAATACGATGCCGATATCCCAGACATGGTCTTACACGCAAAGATCATAACGATGCCAATGTCCCAGATGAGGTCTTACACGTAACACTCATATCGATGTCAACGTCCCAGACGAGGTCTTACACCAGTCTCAAATAAATGCCAACGTCCCAGACGTGGTCTTACATGATAAAACAGAACAGATGCCTAAGTCATAATATAACTAATCCTATCTATTCCTATGTTCGTACGGGACTTTTCGGACTTAGTCATTATATCGAACTTATCTCAAAATTCATATGCATAATCCTCTTATAAGCATCCATTATCAATATTAGTCATATAAAAAATTACAATTTCATACAAGTACATTTATTTGCATAATGACTTACCTCGGATTCGATTTATCGAAATGAAAACGACTACTCTGTCACTTTCGCTTTCCCGCGATCTAAGTCTGTTTTCCTTGGTTCTTGATCTAAGCATATTCAGAATTAACCCTTTTATTCACTAATTCATTCAATTCAATCCAAGGACACACATTTAGGGCTATTTACAAATTAAACCTCATATTTGCACACTTTATCAATTTAGTCCATTTTTCTCAAAACATCAAATTCACAAAATCGACACATACACATACTTATCCGAATGCATATATATATCAATCAAGCCTATATTTCCATTAAATTTGCAATTTAGTCCCTCAAATTTGCTATTTTCACAATTTAGCCCTATTTAGCTAAATTCATCAAAATTTCAAGAACAAAACATGTTCATCTAGCTCAAATCTTTCATTTATCCACTAAACTCATTTCAAAACTCAACATATCAACAATGGCATCTCACACAAACATCATCAATACTTAAATTTAGTACATGGGTTTGATAGCTCTTGAAGCAACAATTACAAAAACGTAGAAATTATCAAAAACGGATCGAAATGTAACCTTGAATTAAGCTTGAATGTGCCGAAAATTAAAGGAATAAAACCCTTTCTTCTTCCTCTTTTTTTGGGTCAAAAAGATGAAAATAAGGATGGCCATTTTTCATGTTTTTATCACATGTAACATACTTAATAATTCATTTACCCTTTTAGCCATGTAAAACAAAATTTTATAACATAAATAACAAGGTCATTTTTTACCATATTCACCCACTAATTAAATAGTGGTTCAAATGCCATTTAAGGCCATACCTTTAAAAAGCCACAACATATTAGTACTTAAACAAATAGCATACAATTTTCACATTCAATGCAATTTCATCCTTTTGTCAAATTAAACACACAGACGGACAAATTAACTTATAGAAATTTAACACATGCTAAACCACATATCAACGGCACAGAATATAGTATTAAAATATTATACGGACTCGGATTTGTGGTCTCAAAACTACTATTCTGACTAAGGTATAAACCGGACTGTTACACTAATGCCATGACATTTGTATCCTATCTATTCCTAAGGTTCAACCGGGATTTTCTCGCTTGTCGAACTTTGTCGATTACGTCCAAGGAGTCGATCATAATTCATATAATATTAAAGCATTTAAAACATAAATTAAAACAATGCGTTATTTACATACGAACTTACCTCGACATAAAAATGGCGAAAAGGACTAAATTGTCAAATACTCGCTTTCCCTTGTTCTAGGTTCAAACCTCGTTTTTATTGATCTATAATATCACATTTAACTCATTTATTATTAAAATTATTCAAAACAGTCCAAAAATCATATTATGGCAAAATTACATTTTTGCCCCTAAACTTTGACATATTTACAATTTAGTCCATAGGCTTGTAAAATGAAATCTATTCAATTTTTTTAATAAAAAAGCCTAGCTAAACCATTTTCATAACTATAACAGCCCACAATTTCCATTAAAACACACTTTTACTACATATTTTACAACTTTTACAGACAAGTCCTTTTTGGCATTTTCACTAAAAATCACCTAGTAAAAGTTGTTTATCACACCTTAAACAATCAATATCTTCCATCAAACATCAAAATACATGCATTTCACACATGGGTAAATTTTTAAACATGAACCCTACTTCAAAATAATGGTAAAAATAGGTAAACCGGGTTACGAGGACTTCAAAAATGTAAAGAGCATTAAAAACGGGGCTAGGATGCACTTACTATCAAGCTTGAAAAGTGAAAAAACCCTAGCTATGGAGCCCTTACGAAATTTGGCTAAGATAGAAGAAAGATGAGTCAATTTTGGCTTTATTTTCCCTTTTTATTCTTTTATTAACCAAATGACCAAAATGCTCTTAAAGCCTTTCTTTGGAATTTTTCCTAAACATGTCCATTTTTGTCCATAAAAATATAAATTGGTCAAATTGCTATTAAAGGACCTCTAATTAGGAATCCATAACCATTTCATACTTAAAGCTTCTAGAACACACATTTTACAACTATTGCAATTTAGTCCAAAAAGTCAAATTGGACACTTTACCAACAAAATTTCTCAACGAAACTTTCACACAATCAAACAATCATATCATGAATCTTAAAAAATCATAAAATAAATATCTCTACTTCAGATGGTCTCGAAACCACTATTCCGACTAGACCCTAATTCAGGCTGTTACACGCTATTGATCAAACCATTCTCCAAATGGATTGTTTGCCACATCAAAAACATTATACTAGATGCATAGTTAGGGGGTTGGTAGGGGCCTGACCCCTATAAAATGAAAATTTTTTTCATTTAGGACTTTTAAAATTTTTAAAATTTTAAATTAGTAAAGGTAATATTATACTTTGGCCCCCTACTACTAATAAAAATTTGATTTAATCCTTGAAAAATTTTAAAAATTTAGGGTATTAAAATGGTGAAATCACATATTTAATATCATAAATATTACAATTTAATTTCAGCTCGCACTAAAAAAATTTATGGCTTCGCCCTTACGTTATACGTTAACTTTTTCATCCATTTTAAGGTGATTTGATAAACGACACAAGTTCAAAGACTAAAAACAGGTGTAAAAATAAAGGGAGAACTAAAATGATTTTTTAAAGTTAGAGGGCCAAATAAGTTATTATGCCTTAATTATTTAAATCCGAGTCTCATTATACACAATTAATGTGTGAGCCTCCAATCTCACCATGCACAATCAATTACCAAGATTTTATCGAGTTATATTCCAATTCTCCATCCGTACGTATCCGTATGTATTTGTATTCGTTATTGTATGGCCTCTTTATCTATAAACTCTAAAAAGAAAAAAAATGGATCAATAACCAACAAGGCATTAGCATTGTTAGCAAAGATTGAGGCCCTAATCTTTAGATGCTCAATGCGGAACAATTGCTAAGTACAAGCCCAGCTTAGACCAAAATAAAATTACTTAAATATACGAATAGTTGCTAAATACAAGTCCCAGATAATAATCTAATCAATTTTCTTATAGAAACATTACTTCGTATTATATTATTACTTTATTAGAAGATAGAGGTAAGGATTGAATATAGACATATTTGTTTAAAAAATATATGTATTATATCATATTTTAAGTTCATATTTAAATATTTATACATGTGTTGAGTATGATTATTTTTAAAAGTAAAAATTGAACAAAATTAGACAATATAACATGAAATTGTAAAATTACCTCAATAGGCAAGAAACCAACACTTTAAACAAAATTATTAATGACTCAAGTTGCAATAGAAATAAGATTTTGCAATACTAATAAAAAATATAAATATAAATAAAAAAGAAAACAAAAGCTCAAACAAATTCATAATCTATAAAAAAATCAAGTATTAAATATTCAAATTAAACATATTTAATAGTTTAAATTAGAGTTGCCCATGATCGGTCAGGTTTAAACTAATTTAAGCATGATATTAACACATTTTATATTGTCCAAGTTTGGTCCAACCTGAAATATAAGTCCAAATTTTTGCTCAAACTTGCTCGTATTTGTAAATAACTAATCCAAACTCATTTTAAGTCAGCTATTTTTTTTATAAATATTTATACATTTTTAATTTAATATTTGATAATTATATATATTTTTATTAAAAATTTATATATAAATAATTTAATAATTTTTAATATTTAAATTATAGTATTATATATTATTATATATTTAATTTTTATGATAATACATATAACATAATATACTAGATAACAAACTTTTTTTAAATGTTCGAGGCTAGTCTAGTTCATATTTTATACTGTTCTACTTATTTTGTCCTAACCCATATTTTGAATTTAATAAAAAAAATTTAGTAAATTTCGGGTGAATTTTCGAATTTTTATTTAATGCATGTAAAGAATCTTTCACTTACATCTTTTGGTTAAATGATACATCTACTCAAAATTTAATAATTTAAATTTAAATTTGGTTAAATTTCAAATTGGTTAAACCAATTTCGTTGTTTATCGTTAATGCAACGATCAAAAATCTTTGAGCAGCTTCCTCACTTGCTCCAATGTCACAAACAGCACCACCGTGAACGGTCCTTGCCTTGAAATTGTGGGGATGAAGCCTTTGTACAATGCCATAGGCCCCTCCGCTCTTACCGTCTTCAATGCACAATCCAAAGCACCCGAGTACGGCGGTTCCGCCCCAGGCGCCACCTTCATGTTCATCACCCTCGTCTTGATCACGTCAATGGGGTTGGACGCCACTGCCGCCACGAACCCCGCCGCGAAGCTGGCCGTTACGTGGGTTCCGATCCCATCACCCATCACTCCTTCTTCCAGTATCGTCTCCTTGACTTGATCGTACGTCGCGAGCTGCGATGCGGTGACGATCATTGCGCGATTCACCGTGAGAGCTGAGCCGCGCCACAAGCTGCCCACACCTCCTTGTTTTGTCATTTGACTCAATGCATCGATTACACCCTTGTAATTGCGTCGCTGATCAATAGGGAGTCGCCCATCAGCTTGCATTCGAACCATTGCTACGTCAGCGGGGTTGCCAACGGCGGCGCCGACACCCCCGGCAATAAGTCCAGCCAACATCTTGCTCGTAAGTGGCGAATTCCCAGTTTCCTTGTCAGTCCATTTGTTCTTTATAATTTCATAAAGTCCCATACGGGTAGTAGAATACAACGTTTGTCGAAGCATCGTGGCGGAGACACCGGAGAAAAGAGCCGCAACACCTTCCGATTGGATGATACGGACACCGATAGAAATGGGACCAACACGAGGTTGCGAGATCGAAACATTCCCAACGGCAGCAGAGTTGACGGCAAGTGCCGGACGATAAAGTTGAAGGGAAGGATTAGGAAGATGGGGTTCACCTTGAAGTTGCATACGGACCTTGATAAGGTCGAGAGGATGAGTTGAAGCGCCGGCGACGATAGATGCAATACCTCCCTTAACGAAACCTTTCAAACCCATGGTTGCAATTGGAGAAAAGTAAGGAAGTAAAAGAGAGAAAATGGAAGAAATGTGTGTTGTGTTGGAAAGAAGTGCAGGGAGAGTAGAATTATATACACAGCAAAGGGATTGAAGTTGGAAGAAGGAATGTGATGGAAACCTTAATGGTTGTTCAATTATTAAATGTTCAACGCGGTGGAGCATTATAAATTGAAGCATATTAGGTCGTGTGTTGTTGACTTTGACGGTACTTTTTGCTTTTTCAATTGTGGGTACTGGCCACTGGGTGTTTTAATGGCTACGCATGGTTGGTTTGGCCCTTACTTTGAATTTGCTCTATACCAATGGGGCTGGAAGAGATCAACTCTGCCTGCCCAATTTGCATGTTTAGGTCACTCTCACCATTCAACTTGAGCTGTTAGAGAGCAGTCTATTTCAGAAATTAAAACACACAACTTTCCCATCTTCTCTTTGTCTCTTAATGCTGATTATAAACCCATTTAATTGATAATGTTTTAAAAATACATTTTACTACCTACAATAGGGATTTCGCTTATGGTATTTCAATAATAAATTTAGAGTAAACTATTAAAATAATTACTTTTATTTACTTCATATTACATTTTAGTTACTTACGCTTAAAATGTTACGTTTTAGTCATTTACGTTATTGCATTATAACATTTCAGTCATTGAGCCATTAATTGTCATTAACGGTGTAACGTTAAGCTGACGTGTCATATTAAATCATCATTTCAAATAAATATTTTAGGTTAATTTATACAATTGGTCTCTATATTTTTTTTCATTTTGAGCAATTTATTTTTTTCTTTTATATTTTTAAATTTTTTTCTTTATTTTTCATTCTCTTCCGCTTCTCTCTCTATTTCTCCATTTTGAGCTTTTGAACTAGTTTTAATAAATGAAAAACATAGAAAAATTACGTTAAAAGAAATGAAGAAGGGAGAAAACAGAGAGAGAAGCAAAAGAGAATGGAATTTTTTTTTAAAGAACATAAAAGAAAAAAAATTAAATTACTCAAAATGAAAAAATATAGGGACCACTTGAGGAATTTAACCTAGATTTTTTGTTTGAATAATGATTTAATATGCCACATTAGCTTACCATTTAACGGTTCAATGACTAAAATATTACAACACGGTAACATAAGTGACTAAAATGTAACTTGAGACATATAAAAGTGACTGTTTTGATAGTTTACCCATAAATTTATACAATTTTTTTTTATAATTTAATTTCATATCTATTTTTCGAATAAATAAACTAAAATTTGGGATCAACAATAAATAGTTAAAGCTTCTCTTCAACCAAAGTAATAGGAAAACTAAAAAAAGAAAAGATATTTTTATTAAAACATATTATTTGTAAATAAATTTAACCAAAATTATAAAATTAATAATACATTCATTATAAGCCTAACATTTTAGGTGTATTTAAATAGACAAAATATCATATTTTTTTTCTCAACTAACGGTAATCGAAGAATATATCAAAGAGCTTAATAATTTAAATTATTAGCTTTTACTATTTTGTTTCGATTTAAACAAATTAAATCAAAGATAATAAAAATTCAATAAAATTGCCCAAAATAAAAAAGTAATGAATTTACTCTCATATTTTGAAATCTTTGCATTATTAAAAATGTAAAATTATTCAAAGTAAATTTTGAAATCCATATATAAAATGTTATGAAACCGCTGTACTAAATTGAAAAAGACAAACTAACCCATGAACATTAATTAAAGAGCAAATTGATCTTTCATCGGTATACAATGACACGTACCAAAAATTAATAATTTTTAACAAAATGATCAGCTATTTGATCTAAGATGCAAAAATTAATATATCCAATTTTTGAGGAGTAAAATGCAATATAATACAATATAACTCTAATACAGGACCTTCATTTTAGAGAAAATGTTATAACAAAATGTAAATTTGCACCAATTGATGAAACAAACCTTATTATAAAACTCAGATCTTAATTAGCTCAAAGAAGCACAAAAATGCATGTGGGCCGGGCTTGAGAAGAAGAACAAATAAAGTCATTACCTTACCTGGAGAAACTGCGGCGGAGTATCTTATATTATTAGAAGAAAAAGTCACCACTGAAGAGCTGTCATACATAAATAAGATGACTCATATTGATACTCATTTAATATTCATACATGCTACCCCATAATATCTATATATGTTCATCGCAGGTGAGTTATTCGGGCTACATATTATTTCTCGACAGTCACCAACTGCCTGCCACTCACTTCAAGCTTAGGACTTCAATCTCGAATTCGAGAACTGAGTTTGGCTGTATTCCCCATGCAGGAAACCCACCAGCACCATAAGCATAGTCTGGGGAGCACTGCAGACATGTATAAAAAAAGGTCCATCAGAAGCTTTACCAAAGCATGCAGGGACCCTCGGCGGACCGAGGGACAAGATATTGCGTTTCCAACAAATCCAACACATACAGAAACTTGAGGTGTCATAACCTAGGTTATGACACAACATATAGAAACAGGCACCCTGATTCTTTTCTTGAAAACAAAAAGGAAAGGAAGAGATAAAACAACAAAAGTTTGGAATTTTGTGGTATTGATTTATCAACCTTGCATTGGGAGGTTCAAGATATACTTTTATGATATGAATTATCATTCATGGCATTGATCTAAACATTTCAACTTCAAATATGTAATTGCAGTACAACTAAGTACACTTGAAATGAATTCAGAGTTTGGTGAAACAGTACCCGAAGACGAGCAACTTCTGCCACTTGCATTCCCATGACACCTTCATCCCATCCTACAACAGGTTGAACATAACTTTTAGTTCCCCCCAAGATGAGGTACTAGGTATTCCACAATAAGAAATAAGACGTGCAAAAAAAGAAGAAATAGAAAGAGTAAAGGCAGTCACCGCATATAAGCAATGCTTGTTTCCTAAGTTTCAAAAAAGCATCAAGCATTCTTTCTTCTTTTTACCTTCTCAATAGATATTGAGTTCAACCAACATGCACATTATAGTTTGTCCTAAATAACAAATTCTTTTACACCATTACATTATAAGATCACCTCTTCACGAATCTATAAAGTGGAGTGGTATATAGATCATCAACTTATGGTCTCGATTGACATAATTAAGACAAATTTATAAGCATTCTGTCAGTCATCTATCAACTACACAACTTTGATGGGGAAAAAACATGAAATTTCATCACTTCCAATGGCCAATGAGGTTGATGTCACCAACAAAAAATGCACTCGGATATAACAAAAGGCAAGGTGCTATAGAAGACAATGGTAAAAACAAGTTCTACTAGAAAATAAACCACCATTCAAATCGAAAATTTCGATATATCAAACTTTATGACACAACTTGAACCAATGCATTCACATTCATTAATCAAAATACCCAAAAATAAAGTTTCCTGCTTTAGTAAAAAAACCATCAAATTTTGTGGAATATTCTGGAACTCAGCAAGGTAGGAACCTAGCAACAAGCCATTAAAATCTACCTTTTATAACAGAGCCCTTGCCAATTTGGAAAGAGAAAGGTTGCTGCCCTGGATCCTTTGTGCTAAAAAATGGATACAAACAGAGAAATAATCAATAATTCAATATTAACAAAGCTGTGTTAGAAAGAAGAGAAAAAAAACCCCTCAATTCATCGTTCTGGTAGAAAACCATTTCCTCACCTCCAGAATTTCTCAGACAAATCTCCATTTTTCCCTGCACCCAACAAAATATTATCATCAAACATAGAAACAAAAAAAATCGTGTAAACAGCACAGAAAAGCAAGCAATTTTTCATCAAATTAGGGCTTTTAGGGAAAACCCTTTTGATTAAATAAAATATTAATGAGTCAAAAATGAAAAAAACGAAACAGAATTTTTTTTTCCAGTCAGAGAGAAAAGAAGAGAAAGAGAAATAGCAACCGTAGCCAGTGCAGTGAACGGTGACGGTCTGACCGGGGGTGGGTTTGGGACCGGTTCCAGGCCTAATGACTTGCTTCTCTACTCCCATCTTTCAGGTTTGAATGACGATCTAACTGGATTTTCTTAGGGTTTTTGCTTTCTGTTGTCGGCGGTAATTATCAGGTAGTCAATAAATATAGTCGAGATTCGAGAGTATTGCAGGCAAACCGGGGGGCGGGGGGGGAATCTTGGAAAACCGGAACGGGCCAGGCCCATTATAGGATGCTTTGGTTAAAATTAGATTGAGGGTTTTGTTACAGGTGATTTCAGGTTGGTTCACTTCTATACGTAATATTAATATGATGAATGTATTTGGGAATTCTCTATTATATGTATAGAAATTGATAAAATTAATTTTTATTATTATTAAATGGGTCAATTTAAAGTTTTTTCGGGAGATCTTTAGTCTCCAGTGAGGTGAGTTTACTCTTAGTTTTGGTATAAACGCACCACAATCATCCGTTTGGATGAGCTGTGTCGTGTTTCAGTCCAATTTTTGTACTGCATTGAAGCTCTCAGTTTTGACTGAAGCATTGCCCTACAGTGAAAAAGAAGGAGCCCTTAGTTGACAATAATGCCTTTTATTTATAATTATCATTTTATCTAATAAATATTTTAAATTGATTATATAATCGGAAGATACATTTTAAGATTTTATTAAATGAATTTATAAATTCACATATTTTTAATAATTTCGTAAAAATAAAATAATTTAAAAAAATTTCTATTATATACTATTTCTAATCTAATGTCTTTAATAGTCATCTTTTTATTCTCACCTCATCGCTACAACTACGTTTGAATCTAAACACACTCCACTGTTGTTTCTAATATCACCGCTATAGTATCCAATCTCATGCCTACAATAACTAATTTCACTGCAACCGTTGTTTTTAACCTCACTAGAGATTAACAGACCGTCCATCCAAACTAGGCCTTAGTCTTTGTACTATTAAAAAGAATCAAATAAGGCTAAATTGGAATAGAGTTAACATTTACGGTATAAAAAATGTCATTTATTGTTTAACAAATTTAATATATTTAAATTTTTTATGGTTTTGTAAATGAAATCTTTTGTCTGGAATGAAATTGCAATTGATTAAAAAAAAAATCTTTTATACAATAAATGTTAACTTTGTTACAATTTGGACTTATTTGATTCTTTTCAATAGTATATAGATTAAATCAATCCATTTACTAATAGAGGGACTAATTTGATGCAATTCCTATAATATAATAACTTTTTAGGTACTTTAACCTATTAATATCATACCTAATTATTCAAGTATTTAAAATATGAAACTCAAATTTTATTTAAGTAAGTTGATATTTATAAATGACTAATTTAAATTTATTTAAATTCGTTCATATTATTTTTAATTTTAAAAATATATTTATCTTTATTTAAGAATATATCTTAGACTATCATTATACTTTTAAAATTATATTTTTAAGTATAAACAATTAATATATATTTTTAATATTTGTGTTATAGTAAAATATATTTAATTTTCATATAATATAATTTATATAAATATATAAAGTGAAATGAAAAATTACAACTTGAAAATTAAGGATAGTTAGGGGGCAAGGGCTCCAGCCCCCAAAAATAAAATAAAATAATTATTTAGGCTCTTTAAAATTTTTAGTAAAGTTAAAATTATATTTTAGTCTTTCTAAAAATGATAAAAAATAATTTAATTTTTTAAAAATCATAAAGATATAGACTATTAAAATGATAAAATTACATTTTTATTATCGTAAAAATTACAATTTAATTTAGATCTCTAATTTTTCATTTCTAACTTTGTCTCTGCTAAAAATAAACATAATCATATTTAAATTTTGAATATTGAAATTCAAACACCAACTTAATTCATATTTTAAATGGATTTAATACATTATTTTGTAGTTGAAGAAAAACATGATAATTGAAGTGAAGCAGTTGCATGCAGCTATTGAGTTTTAAAAAGAAAAAGGGCATATTCAGCAAATCATAATTGAAGATAATGCCTTGCTGGGTAGGCATGATGTGGATTTTTGTTTTCTTTTTCCGATATCGACAGAAGCCAGGGGAAAGTTAATAGGGGTACATTTCGATGTTTGTCATGTTAGGCGCCAAGCCAAGTAGCCAACCGAGTAGTTTAGCGGCGGATGTGAGATTAAGTTTAGGGGATTTAGTAATAGATTGAGTTTTAGTTTGATTAATATAAATATTTTTGTTAATACAAAAGGATATATGTTTGAGAGTACATAAATGTATTATCTTCCTATTTACAGGTTATGAGAGAGGTTATGAATAGTTCTAGGCATTGTATCAAAAAGAGCAGATATGACTAGAACCTATAATTAGATTATTCAAAAAAAAAATTCAAGGGGTTTAGTAATTTTTTTTTAATTAGAATTTTTTGAAATTGGGGATTTAATTGAAAACTTTTATGAAATTAATAAGAATTTTCAAAAATTTGAAGGATCTAATTAAAATTTTCTAAAAATTTCAAAAAAATATCAAAAGTTTTCAAAATTTGGGGGCCAAAAAGATTCGCCTCATGTAGCTCATATCAATTATCACATGCTACTTATACTGAGTTTGTCTTTACACGAGGATTGATTTTGAGGCCTAATTTTCTATTATTATTGTAGTTGAAAAGTGATTTTTAAAAAACTTAACAATCAAGCCTATTCAATTATTTGGTTATTCGTTCCACTTAACTTTTTATATTTTGGGTACTACAAATAATGTAATATAATAATATATAAATTATAAATTAATTTAAAATATAAATAAAAATATTTTGATAATTTTACCTCCAAACACAAAAGTCAAAAGCCAAAAGACCTAAATTACCTCAAACTATATCCCTTTTTTTGTCGAATCAATTACCTAAATTATATTTCAATAACCTTTATGAGCCTCTACTATTATCTCTGTTATAAAAACCACTTCAACCAATAAAAATCTACCATGTGTCATTTTTTTATCGATATAATCATTTAAATGAATTTAAATATATATATTAATGATCCAAATAAAAGAAAAAAAGTATTGTTTAGAGAATAAAATATGTATTAAAGGAAACTCATTCTATGTAAAACAATTTGAGAAGGCCAAAAATGGTGTGAAGTGAAAAAGATTGTATAAAATAATGACGTCACGTTATTTGTATTTCTTTTAATAGTTTAATCATATATTAGTAATCTAAAATAAAAATCTTGATTTTTAAAATAAAACTATTGACGTAACATTAATATATTGAAAAGAGATAATATCTCATATTTTATATTGATGAAATCAATAATTTATTCAGTATTGGTTACCCACGTGATGTTACTTCCTTTGTCAGAGTAAGCTGCTGATAGTACTTTGTATTTATTTTAGAAAATGAAATTAGACGGCACCGACAAGGCAAAACTTGAGTTATCAAAGGGCAGTACCACCCATTTAAGCTTCAGCATGGTGTTTTACCTCTCCTCTATTTACTTTTGTTGTTTCTTTAAAAGACAATTTTTTATAGTAACATTTGTATCACATGCAATTGGAAAAATACATTAATTATTTCCACACTGCATCTTTATTATTAAGAAAAGGAACATCAAAACAACAATCAACATCAACCACCTTGCTTAAAGAGATAAGATGGTTTTATTTGGGGAAAAATCACATCTAAACTCCCCCACATAAACCCTCCTATAACATCAAACATTAACACACACAACCATCACCATAAGCAAACAAGCAGTAGATGCAGTTTCATAGTACGAAAAGACAGCATCTGTCTTCTAATCGTGACTTAAGTGGTAATTTTCATTCCCACCATTGATGCACTGCAACTCCTTCATCCCTCAACCTACCATACAAAGCTACACATTCCCAATAAGCCCGTTTATTCTTCTTCGTTTTCCTTTTCCTCATCTTCTTCTTCTTCTTCTTCACTTCATCTTGCCATTGATTGTTACACTCAAAGAACAATTCATCCACCAATCCAATTGTTTTCCTTTCTACCATCTTCTCCACCACTTCAGCTTCTGCTTTCATTACAACGTAATCTTCTTCTCTTACATTCATCATCAACCAATCCGAAACATCGATGCTTGCAGTTGCTTCGATGCTGTAAACCTCGAATTCTTGGTTCCTTTTGGGGTAGTTTTCCTCAAACCATTTCATCACAATGTTCTTACCATCGTCATCGTTGGAAGATCCCACATCGATGAACACTCTACGAGGGTAATTTTCAAGAGAATCCCCTAACAAATCTGGCAAAAAATTGATTTTCTTCAAGTAAGAATGTGATTTAGCCCATGCTTTTCTTGGTGGTTCAAACAAAACATCTTCCAAACCACTCAATGCTGCCTTTTTTGCTTCTGTTGTTAACTGAAAAAGCTTCCTTTTAGCTGAAGAATCCAACAAATGGTTCTTTGAACCAAGCTTCTTCATTGCAACAATGGTGGAATGATATTTCTTAAGATACACAATTGTATAATCAGATTGTTTTTGATAACCTGTTGAGATTTCATCACCTAATTGCATAGCAACAATGCCACCAATTTTCACTAAACGATCCACAAACCTGGAATCGATAGAACCCGACACGAAAACAAAATCAAACCCTTCATTTGGTAAAGAACTTTGTCGATGAAAATCAGGTTCAATCACCATATCAATGTCACCATTGTTTATAAACATGGAACCTTCATCATCATCACCATCATCAACATCATCCATGCTTTCAATGAAAGAGTTCAAGATGAGAGCTTTTTGCCCTTTTCTTATAAGACCCTCATTAACAAAATCTCCCCAAAGCAAATTCCAGTAATCCAAGCTGATACAACCAGAGCTTTGATGAAACTCCATGGCATTAAAAACCGGGCTTGAAGGTCCTTCCAAGAAGGACCTAATGCAAGGCAAAGTGATAATCACCGTCGCTAAAAACAGCGAACGCGACAGAACAAGTAAGAACCTTGGATCAGGTAGCTTAATAACCAAAAGGGTGTCTGGATTTAACGAAATCCTTGAACTCTGCAACTGATTGTAACTATGGGGTTTTGGTCGAGACCGACCACCTCCCATCTCCATTTCAAATGGTCGGATCTGCAGCTAAAAGAGCTTAATTTTCGCCTGGTTTGGCTAAAGGGTACCTTTTGATTGCTGGGAAAAAGAACCCTTACCCTTCGCACAAATTTGTGAAAAACAAATGATAAAAACAGAGACAAAATCTAAACACAGATAAGAAAAAAAAAGATGCTTTAGCGAGTGCAAAACCTAGCAGCAGTGTGGTTACCACCCAAAAGAGCAACACAGGGTCGAGTTCTGCAACAAAGGAAAAGCAATGACCTAAACCTTTCTACCTCCATGGCTGTTCTACTTCTCAAAATCCCCTTTTTGTGTGTGTGTGTGTTTAGATCAGATGAGTGAATTTCCAGGAAAACCCAGATTCAAGTTTCCTGGACATGGATTTATGAACAAAGAAAAAGAGAAATGGAACCATTAGAGGATGAAGGGGGAGAGTGATGAAAGAGTGGGTTCTTTTTTGGTCAGCTTTAAAATAGGGGAGAGTTAAAATTATAAGCAAAGGAACAGGGTATGAATATGGGGTTTGATGAGCTGTGGGTTGTGTACCGATGTGTGATTGTCCTTTGGTCTTTTTGATTCTCCTTAATTTTGTCTAGTTGTTTGAAGGTTGTTTTTTTTTTTCCACGCCAAGCCACCGTCTTCAATGAAAGAAATTTGTTTTGGTGTTTAGGAATTTCGGCTAAAACACCAAAATTTATAGAAACAACTTTCTTCCTTAAAATATGCTATTAGTTCCTGTAGTTCTTATATTTTAATTTTAAAAAATTTAAAAATTTTAGTTTAATTATTATTATCATTGGTAGTTTTTTTTGAAAATTTTCAATTTATTATGTTTAATTTTCATTAATCATACACCACATCATTTGATGGTAACTTAATCGGTATATCAATTTGACAAATTTGGATGAAAAATATTTATAATTTTAATTATCAAACTGAGGTTTAAATAAAAAAATTGGACGACTTAATTTTTAATTTTAAATATAAGAACTAAATGCTAAGTTTTATTAAAATATAAGGACCAATAACATATTTTAACCTAATTTCAAAGTTTAAAAATGACTAGAATTGTTAAGAACTTGTTGATATATCCATAAAATATTAATTCTTAGACAACAAATAATAATAATAAAATTATCTAATTGTGGCTTAATATTAATTCAAGTTTGAAGGTGCGTGGACCACCAAAATAGTCCATCGTCTCCTACATAAAGCATGTATTTCCCTTACCAGAGCAAAATAGGAGAAATCGTCCTACCCATTGTTAATCAGCTTGACAACTTCTATGGATCACTTTCCACTATAATCTAAAAACCCCCACGGTCACAAGCAAGTGTCAAGCTGTAAAAAATAACCCATAACTCAAATTGGAGAATAGTAGCCACATCAATATTACGAGAAAAACCCAATATCTACTCGTCCTTTTCATCATGGAAGTGTAACACTCCTCGGATTAAGATTTCGGAATGACATTCATTACCGGCGTAACTACAATAATATCATATCAATAAAACATTCATAATGCATAAAGAATAATGATTTTCTAGCTGAATTGAGCTTAAAACAAACTTTCGAAAGCTTTCTAAGTAGCCAAAACTCAATTCAAGACAAAAGGGTAAAGGCTTAAGCTATCGGGAGCTCGTCGCGATGTGACATAGCTTGTCACGACCTCGAGAAATTCCTCTTAGTGACGTGACTATTTGACTTGAGCTTGTCACGACTTCAACATCTCGATGTTGCGACGTCAAACCTGCAACTTCAAAACTTGCACCTTTTGCTCCCTAACCACATTAAACTACTTCCATAGGCTATATCCCTTTCAAACAACCAATAACACATTGCCTATATACATTTATCAACCCTAGACATTACTCAAATCATCATGAAACAACTTCAAACATATCTAAAATATAAAGTTTACAATGAAGATCATTATCCAACAACTTCATTCTTTAGTTCATATATATAACATTCTCAATAAAATCCTATGTACATGCCAAATCTATATCCAAAATTTGAAATCAAAATTCTTCTAAAGCTTGAGATTTGATGAGATGAGTTGGAAATGAGTTCGAGACGATTTTCACCTTAGCTTCAAAATGATCTTCACCTACGTGTTTGAAAGAATTACGTTAAGCTCACAAGAGCTTAGTAAGCATATTAAGAATCATACCATGCAATTAAAATTAATTTCTTACACAATAACATATATAAACATGTATATATATATAAATATATACTATTTTCATTTCATTCAATCACCATATTCAAATTTTGTTTCCATAATAACTTTATTGAAGCACCAATTCCACAAGTTTTAATTTATTTACCTATGCCATATTACATTCACTTACCCTATAATGCTATTGCCCAATTGTAGACTTAGTAGAACACAATAGGATATATGAAAATATCAATAAGATGCACCAAAGTGCCACTATTCTTCACACGGACATGTGGATATCACTTTGCACCGAAGTGCCGTTCATTTTGTAACAGCCTGTTTTTGGTTAAATTGGAACAGTGGTTTCGGGACCACAAATCTGAGATCAAAATATTTATTTTATTATCATTTTAATTTATATAGTATGATTGAGTGATTGTGTGAAAATTTTGTTAAGAAATTTTATTGTTTGAATGGTCAAATCGATAAAAAAGACTAAATACCGTAAAATGCAAAAGTGTTGTTCTATTAGCTAAAGGTGTCAAATAGGTATGGAACATTAAAGTTAAGGTCCTTATGTTGTGATTAGACCATAATTAAATTGAGTGGACATTGTTGGACATATTATCATGTAATTTGATGGTTTTTAATTAAGGTTAAATAGGTAATTTAATAATTAAAGGTATTGAAAATAAAACCAAAGTGATCATATTCTCCCATTATCTTTTTACAATCGAAAATGGCATGAGAAGAAAACATTTCTAGGGTTCTTCATTCAGCATACTTATTTCCATCAATTGGGTATGTATTTTTAATCCGTTTTTAATGATTTCTATTTTTTTGTGATCGTTACAACTAGTACTAGCTAGCCCAGGGACTAATTTGCAAAACTAATAAAGATTTTGAATGATGCCATTGATGAATAAGCATGTGTTTTGAGGTTTCTTGATATATTATGAATGTTTGTTAATAGTTAAACAAGCTTTGTAAGTGATTTTGAGTAAAAATGCAAAATAGAGATTTATTTGAGAAATGTGTAAAGTTAGTGGTTAAAATGTGAAATAAATGAGAAATATGGACTAATATGAGTACTAGAGAAATTCAGCTTGTAATGGCCTAAATTCAAGGTTATCGGAACAATGGTTTCGCAACCATAAATCCGATTTAAAGAGAAATTTATTTCAATATATTTGCATGAATATTTATATGATAGAAAATACTTTTATAAATATTTATAAAATGTTAGTAAAGTGGTATTAAATTTTCGTTAGAAAATTTTAACGTTTTGGTAGGAAATTAAATGAAAAGGACTAAATTGAAAAAGGTGTAAAAGTTTAATTATAGATTAAAAGAAAGTATAAAGGACCAAAATGGCAATTAAGCCATTTTGTTTAGATGAGGCGATTTATTGAGCAGAAAATCTGAGATTTTTATGTTTAATATATATTATTATATTATTATATAATAAAGATATAATAATATATTATATTATATTGTTATTATATATATTATAAAGTGAAAGTAAAAGAAAGAAGAACAGAAAAGAAACAGAGAACAAGACGAAAGCAGGGGAAGAAAAAGGGAAAGAAAGAAAAAGGAGAAATTGATGATTTAAAGCTTGAATGTTTAATTGAAAAAGAAAAGGAAGGAGAGGACCGAATTGAAGGAAAAGGAAAAGAGAAGGTTAAGGAGTGAAGGAAGAATAACATATATCATTTCAACCTTCTTGTTGTAAGTACTACAAGAATTTTAAATTATTGTTATTTATCCTTTTTGAAATATTTATGTGAATTATTTAAATATATGATATTCGAACTTTAATGCCCAAGTAGGCGAAATTTAGAACTCTTTGGGATATTAGTGGCATGCCATTAGGAAGGAACTTTTAGCGCTCTCGATATTAGCACGTTGGTGCTCTCGATATTAGCACGTTGGTGCTCTCGATTATTAGCACATTGGTGCTCTCTGTTCACTTGTGCATCATAATGCACCTCTGTATTTGTTAAAGTATATCAGGTGTGTTCTATAAAGTCTACTTTGGGCTAAGAATGTGAAATGAGAACAAAAGTGAATTACTGATGTGTTAAGGTAAGTTCAATACCTTACAAGAGATAAGCTAAATTCGTTTAAAGAAATGCATAGTTGAAATGACGTATATGTGACAAGATATGCTATAATTGATTGAGCTAAAATATTCTGTTATGATTGCTTATTTAAATTATTCTTGTAGTGCTTACTAAGCCTTCACCGCTTAACTTAACGTGTTTATTTTTAACGCGTAGGTACAATTAGACTAGAAGATCTCTCATCTCATCACATCCTCAATGGCTTCAAAAGTAAGTACTATATTTTGTATTAAAATGGCATGTACATATGTAGTTCAAAGGTGTTCCCATGTGATAGGGACTAAAATGTAGATTCCTGAAATTTTATCTATTTGATTATTTGAAGTATTTTGATATATATGGAATGAATTAATAAACAATAAATATGTTAGCAAAAATGGTTGGTAAGTTAAAATATTATATACCAATGTTTTAATTAAACGATGTCAGCCATAATTGTTTTGGCACCAAATGTAATAGTCTTATACAAGTGCTGTATGATTGAACCAGGGTATAGGGGTATTACATTTATTAATATCGAGCCTAGGTTTCTGAATTCTTGGGTCGAGTATGAGTCTATTTGTACATGCCATTTTAATAAATTGATGTGATGAGATGAGGTTAGTTATTTAATTGTGTAATTTATGAATATTGTAGAATAAAAGATGTCTTATGAAAGAATAAGAGATATCGATTTTGTGATGTATACTGGAATTTACAAATTTAATAAAATAAAGTTGGTTGTCTCTTAGTATAGAAAGAGGAAATGTTAAAGAAAGAAATGTTTTCCAATCGAAATAATTTCGATAATTCTGAAAGTGATGTTCAAATAATTAAGTAAAATGTTACTTATGATGAAACAGAATTTGAAAGGATGTGGATAAATGTCTTATAGTAAGAAATGATAAATGTTATGTTATATGAGTATATACATGAAGCTAAATTATGAGGCCTTACGATCTCTACCCCTTATTGGTACAGTTATATTTATAGTGAATTTGATAGGAATTATAATGATTTAGTTCAAAATTGTGGAACTGAAGAATTTAAAGGAAAGAAAGATGATAACCCAGCTGAGGCTGAAGAAAGGTTAGAGAACAATCAAAGAATATTTGAAGAATTGCAGTATACAAGGGATGAAAAGTTAAAATGTGCAGTATCTTTATTAAAGGGTGAAGTTTACCAATGGTGGAACACTGTCATGAATATCCATTTTGCAGAGAAAATTAATTGGAATTCCTTTGTATCTGAATTTAAAAAGAAATATGTGAGTCAACTTTATCTTGAGAAGAAGAAAAGAGAATTTCTGGATTTGAAGCAGAACCACATGTCTGTTGCTGAATATGAACGTGAATTTATCTGATTTCTTTTCTGAAAATTATTTAGGGAATACACAGTGCTACTATTAAAGAAAGAAGTCATTTATCAGAAACTGATTTATTCAGATATGGTAATTACAGAATGAGTTAACTGAAAATTCTTTCGAATAAGCTTTGTGAGGGAAATGGATGATATGAGACTGTTGATGATTATATATGTTAGCGGATTAGTAATGAAATTGCAGAAATATTTGAATACAGCTGCTATAGTCGGGTATTTTACAATGATCTCTTCTGGGTATTCTATATGGATATTCTATATGTTCTTTTATCTTCAGAGGTATATGCAACTGTTCAGATGTGACTTTTATTGTGTAGAAAGTTTGGAATCATAACGTTAAAATGGAAGTTCTGGTTGATTCCTGATCGGTACTGCTCTATTTTTCTTTGGATTTTCTAATTTGTTTTGTTAGATAGAAGACTTAATGGTCAGATTCATATGAAGTTATTTTTTATTTCTATCGGTTGATATTCTGGTACGTATACGCAATTCGCATTATCTTTATCATAATTGTTTCTAGTGAGGATAAATGGTATTCTTCTTCTGGATTTTCTTTGGAATATTATCGATTTCTTTCTCATTGAATATGGTTTTTATTCTCGGAAATTCAATATAGCTCCACATCTGGGATTTCATCATGCCACATCTGGGATTTCATTATATTGGTTTTCTTATTATTTTAAAGTCTGATCTTATCTATCAAATATGATTCATCTGTGAAGGGGTATTCATTGATAGAAGGTAAATATATATATTACTGTTATAAATCTTGGTTCAGTTATGGGAGCTCGGTGATATGGATCTTAGATTATAGAAGTTGTATTATTATACTGGTTATTATTGAGACTACTCTTGGATTTCTTCTTCTATTTTAAAGTACTATTGAAGCTGAAGTATTGATCCATTTATATTATTGAAATATCAGATTTATTATAGTACTATGGCATATTCTATCTGATGACTGTGGACTTGGGATAATTTGAAGTGTTGGGATTTTTTTTAATTTTTGTGAAAGTGTTTTCTAATATAGCTACATCAATGATAAGAATACTACAGGAAGACACAAGGTTTGAATGGACTAATCAATGCTAGTAGAATTTTGAGCAGATGGAAGTTCTAATAATTGAAGCATCAGCTCTGGTTCAGTCTGAATTAAGGAAAAATAAATAGAGTTGTAGATGATTTGAATGGGAAAATAATTGTTCGCTCTGTGAGTAATAAATATTCGATTGCTACTGTCTGATGAAGGATTAATTTTAGTTGAATATCCGGTATTGGTGTTTACAGAATTATTACAACTATTAAAGATACTGGGACGGAAATGAGATATAAGTTTATGAAATTGACAGACGATATGGAGAATCAGTCTTTGAAATGTTTGATAGAGATCTACAGTTTACGACTCACTTTCTGATTTCGGAATAACTTATAAGAATTCTATATGAATAATAGTTGATTAATTTATAAAGTCAGAAGTGATTGATGGCTTCAGAAACTTGCAGAGATGTACATTCCAGAAATTGTAAGATTTCATGGTATTCCAGTATTGATAATTTCTGATCGAGATTGTAGTTCACTTTGGGGTTCTGAAAACAATTACAGGAAATTATTGAGTACTAAACTCAATTTCAGTACAGCTTTTCATTTGCAAATTGATGGATAATTCGAGAGAGAATTGGTTAGATTTAGGAAGAAGATGTACTGGTGGCCAGGTATGAAACGTGATATTTCTGAGTTTGTATCAAGATGTCTGATATGTCAACAGGTCAAAGCAGAACATCAGGTACCTTCGGGGTTACTCCAGCCAATTACTATACCAGAATGGAAATGGAAAAGAATCACTATGGATTTTGTATCGGGGTTACCATTATCTCCGAAAAGAAAAAAAAAGATGCTATTTGGGTGATTGTCGATCGATTGACAAAATCAGCGCACTTTATTCCGGTACGTATGGATTATTCTTTAGATAAACTGGCTAAATTGTATATATCTGAGATTGTCAGGCTACACAGAGTGCCTGTCTCCATTATATTGGATATCCTTGATTTATGTTTCGTTTTTGGGATAAATTACAAGAAACTTTAGGTATTCAGTTGTATTTCAGTACTGCATTTCATTCTTAGACAGATGGCCAATCTGAGCGTTTAATTCAGGTATTGGAAGATATGCTCCGATGTTGCGTACTAGAGTTCGAAGGTAATTGGGAGAGGTATCTACCTTTGATTGAATTTGCTTACAATAACAGTTATCAGTCTAGTATTAAAATGGCTCCGTATGAAGCATTGTATGGTAGAAAGTGTAGAACACCGTTATATTGGACAGAGCTCAGTAGAAAGAAGATACATGGGGTTGATTTGATCCAGGAAACGGAAGAAAAAGTAAAAGTCATTCGGGATAGTTTGAAAGCAACATCTGATCGTCAAAAATCATATCCCGATCTTAAACGAAAAGAGATTGAATTTCAGGTGAGTGACAAGGTATTCCTAAAAGTGTCTCCTTGGAAGAAAGTTCTCAGGTTCGGTCAAAAGGGTAAATTGAGTCCAAGATTTATTGGGCCATAAGAGATTATAGAAAGAATTGGACCGGTCGCTGATCGGTTGGCATTACCACCAGAACTTGATAGAATCCATAATGTTTTTCATGTGTCTATGCTACAACGATACCGGTCAGATCCATCACATGTTATTTCTCCGACAAAAGTGGAGATTCAACTGGATATGACTTACAGTGAAACTGGTCAATATATTAGCACAGGAAACAAAGGAGCTTAGAAATAAAAAAAAAATAAAATAAGTTTGGTAAAAGTATTGTGGCAAAAGCACGGGATTGAGGAAGTGACATGGGAACCGGAGGAGGCAATGAGGAAACAATATACAAACTTCTTTACTGGTAAGATTTTCGAGGACGAAAATCCTTAAAGGGGGGGGAGAGTTGTAATGGCCTAAATTCAAGGTTATCGGAACAATGGTTTCGCAACCATAAATCCGATTTAAAGAGAAATTTATTTCAATATATTTGCATGAATATTTATATGATAGGAAATAATTTTATAAATATTTATAAAATGTTAGTAAAGTGGTATTAAATTTTCGTTAGAAAATTTTAACGTTTGGGTAGGAAATTAAATGAAAAGGACTAAATTGAAAAAAGTGTAAAAGTTTAATTATATATTAAAAGAAAGTATAAAGGACCAAAATGGCAATTAAGCCATTTTGTTTAGATGAGGCGGTTTATTGAGCAGAAAATCTGAGATTTTTATGTTTAATATATATTATTATATTATTATATAATAAAGATATTATAATATATTATATTATATTGTTATTATATATATTATTAAGTGAAAGTAAAAGAAAGAAGAACAGAAAAGAAACAGAGAACAAGACGAAAGCAGGGGAAGAAAAAGGGAAAGAAAGAAAAAGGAGAAATTGATGATTTAAAGCTTGAATGTTTAATTGGTAAGTCAATTTAGCCCTTCTCTTTTAATTTTGATGCTTTATAAGTTTTAGAACAAAGCTTTGTTGAATTGAGTTGAAATTCTGGAAATTCTTAAATTTTTGAACATGAGTTATGTGGATCAAATTGATGAATTAGGGGTTTAATTAATGGAATATCTAGTTAGAAATTGATTTTAAGGATTAAATTGTGAAAATGTTTGGAATTAAAGTCTATTACTGGAATTCTGATTCCCAAAGATTATAAAGTAGTTTAAAGTGATAGAATAAAGTGTTTATTGAGAAAAATCAGCTCAGCTGAGTAGTTAATTGAGCAGGGACGAAATTATCATTTATTAAAAGCTTAGGGAAAAAGTTGTAATAAACAGTTTGTACTAAAACAGTTTGGACAGCTGCAGTAGACTAAGTTTGAAAATTCACTAAAAATCGTAGAAGTGGAATTAGAAGCTGAGTGAGATATGAAATTAAAGCATGTTGAGTCTATTTTCATATGAAACAGAATAAGGAAAGCAAAGGAATTCTGTATTCTAAGATATTTATATTTTTGTAAGACTGGTTCAGAGTGATTTCAAGATCCCCTATTCTGACTTTGGAAAATCATAAAAAATTGGAGAAAAATAATTAGGGGCTTAAATTTATATGTTTAGAATCCTGAATGAGTCTATTTTCAATATAAATAAACGAGAACATCATCTGAATCTTGTATAAAGAGATAATTAATTTTTAGTGAAGAAAGGTCAGAACTGCCAGACAGCAGAATAGGGGTGACTTTGATGAATAAACTGTACTAATTGGCTAAGCTAAAAATTCTGTAAATTTTATGGTATGAATATATGTGAGTCTAGTTTCAGGAAAAATTAACGGTTCTTCATTTGGAGTTCTGTAGCTCCGGAAATAAATAATTTTGTGACTATGACACAAAAGGACAGCTTTGAATAAATTTATGAGTAAAGGATTAGATTGAAATGTGAGCAAAAGTAAGAAAGGATGAATTTATTTTATTATACATGTTTATTTTATTAAATAGTACAGAAAGTTTATTTGATTATTTTTAACTTATAAATGTTATATGTTTATATGAAATTGAAGAAAAAGAAAAGGAAGGAGAGGACCGAATTGAAGGAAAAGGAAAAGAGAAGGTTAAGGAGTGAAGGAAGAATAACATATATCATTTCAACCTTCTTGTTGTAAGTACTACAAGAATTTTAAATTATTGTTATTTATCCTTTTTGAAATATTTTGTGAATTATTTAAATATATGAGATTCAGCTTTAATGCCCAAGTAGACGAAATTTAGAACTACTGGGATATTAGTGGCATGCCATTAAGGAACTTTAGCGCGCTCTCTGATATTAGCACGTTGGTGCTCTCTGATATTAGCACGTTGGTGCTCTCTGATTATTAGCACATTGGTGCTCTCTGTTCACTTGTGCATCATAATGCACCTCTGTATTTGTTCCGTATATCCGGTGTGTTCTATAAAGTCTACTTTGGGCTAAGAATGTGAAATGAGAACAAAAGTGAATTACTGATGTGTTAAGATAAGTTCAATACCTTACAAGAGATAAGCTAAATTCGTTTAAAGAAATGCATAGTTGAAATGATGTATATGTGACAAGATATGCTATAATTGATTGAGCTAAAGTATTCTGTTATGATTGCTTATTTAAATTATTCTTGTAGTGCTTACTAAGCCTTCACCGGCTTAACGTGTTTATTTTTAACGCGTAGGTACAATTAGACTAGAAGATCTCTCATCTCATCACATCCTCAATGGCTTCAAAAGTAAGTACTATATTTTGTATTAAAATGGCATGTACATATGTAGTTCAAAGGTGTTCCCATGTGATAGGGACTAAAATGTAGATTCCTGAAATTTTATCTATTTTCAGTTATTTGAAGTATTTTGATATATATGGAATGAATTAATAAACAATAAATATGTTAGCAAAAATGGTTGGTAAGTTAAAATATTATATACCAATGTTTTAATTAAACAGTATCTGGCCATAATTGTTTTGGCACCAAATGTAATAGTCTTATACCGGGTCTGTATGATTGAACCGGGTATAGGGGTATTACACAGCTAGCATGGGTGGTGCCTAAATTGCATGAATTTGTGATTTTATGAAATAAGGACTAAATTGTGAAAATGTGAAAGTTTAGGGGTAAAAGTGTAGATGTGCCTTAAAGAGTGTTTTGGACTAAATTGAATAAATAGATGATTAAATAAGTTAACTTTGAATATATTTAGATCAAGAAAAGTGAAAAACGGACTTGGATCGTGGAATAGATAAAGTTATCGACTAATCGACTCGATTTATCGTTTTAACATCCGAGGTAAGTTTGTATGTTATAAATTCATTTCAAATATATTTTATATGCTTCGATATGGCATGAATTGTGTTTATGTGATTACGTACAAGTTTGGAAATGATTAGATGAAATTCGACAGTTGGAAACTCGATTGAACCTTAGGAATAGTTTAGGATGCTAGTGACATGTCATTAGGTATACTTGAGTTCACTTTGGGCCATGATTTAGCACTATGTGTGCGAGATAAACTGATTTGGCTTCAGGCCATGCATATCGGCTGATTTGGCTTCGGGCCACGATATCAGAATTTCGGATAAGTTACCTTGATTTGGCTTTGGGCCATGGTATAGGTACTTATCGAGTGAGACCTTGAGTGTAACACCCCTAACCCAAAACCGTCGCCGGGATAAGGTCAGGAGGCATCACCGATCAATCAGAACATATAACATCTAGAATTTACAACACAAAGTCAATCATCTTCAATCACATTCAATTACAATCATGTTGTCCCTTATCCAGGTCTACGAGATCTAATTCACATGCTAAAGAGGGGTCGGAACCAAATCGAAACACCTACAAAATTTCATGAAAATTTAAAAATTTTCTAAAATTCAGGGGAGACATGGCCGTGGGAGGAGACCGTGTGTCCTCCACGGCTGCTAGACACCCCCGTGTGTCCCCCCCGTGGTTATATACTGACTTAATACCCACGGCCACCACGCACGCCCGTGTGCCATAGCCGTGTGCTCTTAGCTAGCTACTGACTTGTACACCACGGGTAGCTGACACCTCCGTGTCGAGGCCGTGTGCTACCAAGCTACATTCTGCCAATTTCACCACGGTCTTTAGGCACGCCCGTGTGCCTAGACTGTGTGACATTATAGGCCATTTTGCAAGGCCAAAATGCCACCCAATTAGGGTCAAACCTACCAGCAATACATACCAAAACATACCAAACACATAAGGCAACCAAAACTTACCAAAATAGTCATTCAATACCAATTCCAACCATGACAATTTCACTACCAAAACTTATCTCATCACAAGCATAACACATTCAATACCAAACATCATTCCTTCTCAATTTCACTAATTCATTCTAGCAATTTACCAACACAAAGTTACGATTCATAAGTCAACTTCTCAACCCACAAACCATACCAAAAGATACATCACATATACCAAAACCATTCTTGCTAAAACTAGCACATATCTAGCCACATTTCATGGCTACTTACAAAATAACAAACATGATTCAAATGACCAGCCTATACATGCCATATTTAACTATGTACATCTTTCCAAAATACCCCAAAATAGATTGCCGATAGTGTGACTGAGATGCTGACGATCTCTTGATTCGAGCTAGCTTTACTGACACTGCAAAGCAGAGAAACAAATCACACAGTAAGCTTTATAAAGCTTAGTAAGTTCATAACATAATACATAATATCAACATGTCATCACTTAGATTAAGTTTACAATCACAAATATAATACCATCCACAACCAATATGTTCAATTAACTCATCCACAACTACACTCATAGTTTCACCAACCACATAGGTTTCGAGCGTACCTTAACCAACACTTAGTAGTCAAATACTTTTGCTAATCAATAATCACGATTCATTCGATCCACATTTGTCTCTTCCTCGATTCATTTGAACACATAGTGCATAAATAGTTAGCCGAAGCTTAATTATCATCGTACACTTAGTACATTGATCTCAAACCGATCTTAAATCGACATCGCACACACAGTGCCAACCACAAAGCCAAAGCTTATATTACCCCGCACACACAGTGCTGTTTATCTCGATCACGTTTTCGAATATGCACAATTAGTGCCATTTAACTCAATCTATCACATAGCATTCACTTTATAATAATATCATACCATTTATTTCATAGCATTAAACATAACTAAATACATGTATTATGTCCGAACTTATCTCGGACGTTGAACTATCGATACGGTCGATTAATCGAGCACTTTATCTTTGCCTCGATCTCGATCCGAATTTCTTCTTTCTTGGTCTATACACATTCAAATTGAATCCATTCAATCACCAAATCATTCAATTTAATCCACATACACAAATTTAGAGTAATTTGCATAATAACCCTCATATTTTCACATTTTGACACTTTAGTCCCTATTTCACAAAATCATCAAATACACAAAATCTCAATACACATTTGCTTGGCCGAATACTTATACATCACATACAAACCCACATTTTTCATCAAATTTGTAATTTAGTCCCTCAATCTACCATTTTCTCAATTTAGCCCTATTTAGCTAAATTCATCAAAAATTCATGAACAAAGTATATCCATCTAGCTCATATCTTTCATTTAACACTAAAAATCATCAAAAAGCTTGGCATACCATCAATGGCATCTCACAAAAACATCATCATTTCACAAAATCAAAACATGGGTTTTGTAGCTCTCAAAGCAACGATTGCAAAAACATAGAAATTATCAAAAACCGATCGAAAACACATACCCGATTTATGCTTGAACCATGGCCGAATGAACAAGCTTAACCTTTTCTTTTTCTTTTAACTTTCAGCACCCCCCAAAATAAGATGATAATGTTCATCTTTTTCTTTTGTTTATTACTAACATAATAACATGCATTTTACCAAAATATCCTTCATAAAAATAAAGTATACACATATATATATCAAGGGTATAATCGTCCTTTGTTCAACCACTAATCATCTATTGGCATATTTGTCTATTAAGGCCACAACCTTCAAAAGCCACATCACTTAAATACTTATAAATCAGCACATAGCTTTTACTCTTTACGCGATTAAGTCCTTTTTCTTAATTCGACACACAAACAATCAAATTATCGCACAGAATTTTCACACAGACTATGCCACATATCATTCACACAGAAAATATCATTAAAATATTTTTACGACCTCGAATTTATGGTCTCGAACCACTGTTCTGACTAGGGTCTAAACCGAGATGTTATATTGAGTATTCGACTTCTTATCTGAATGGTTCAATAGGTAAATGAAGGATGTGGTTGAGTATGAGATTGAAACAAGGTGGTACAGGTACGTACAGAAATGAATTGAGTATTGAAAGCTATGAAATTGATGAGTTCCTTGGTAAGTTATATGAATGATCATTTGATAGCTTGAGATTTAATAGAATTGTTGCACATCGTTTTCTACTATATGAATGATTTATGAATGATGATGATAGTTGCTTATTGTTAACATACGAGCTTACTAAGCTATATAGCTTACTTTGTTGTTTTTCCATGTTTTATAGTGATTTCAAAGCTAGCTTGGATTCGGGGATAGTCAGAGACTTCACCATACTATCCACTGACTCTTTGGTACTTTTGAAACTATGTTTTAAGTATATGGCATGTAGGTGTTTGAGTCATGTTGATTATGTTTTGGTAATGATGTTGGCCAAATGAATTGGCATTGTAAATGTAAATGTTTTGAGTTGTAAATATAGCCATGAGAGTTAGCTTAATTTGGTGAATTTTGGTTATGTGCATATATGGTTGATATTAGATGTGAATTATGTTTGTGAATTGGTTCAAATAATGTATGTTTAGTAAAGGTATAGTTAGTTGAATTGGTATGTTTTGATGGAGTAAGATTTGAGGTTATAAGCATGTTGAATGTTGGTATTGAAAATGGTATGGATTACTCTTGATTGTGGCTGAATTGAATTTTATTTACGCTATGGATTGGTACCATTTGAGTTGGTTTAGGTATGTGCAAAATGGGTGGCAAAAAGGCTTAATAAATAGCCTATTTTTGTCCACACGGGCAGAGACACGGGCGTGTGTCTCAGCCGTATGTGACACACAGTCATGATACACGGCCATGTGTCCCCTGGAGTGGAAATTGAGATGAAGTTAGTATGCTCCACACGGCCGTATGATTGGTCGT
Organism: Gossypium bickii; assembly: GCA_025503065.1. Classification (NCBI taxonomy): domain Eukaryota; kingdom Viridiplantae; phylum Streptophyta; class Magnoliopsida; order Malvales; family Malvaceae; genus Gossypium; species Gossypium bickii. The sequence continues at coordinate 139,883,392 of CP106710.1, forward strand.
GTGGCACAAGTCAGTATACCCCCTAATTGGCACACGACATAACACACGGGCATGAGACTTGGCCGTGTTGCATAAGTCAGTATACCCTATAGGTTTGGCATGGCCTGGCACAGGGGCTTGTGTGGCCAATTCGAATGGGCACACAGGCTAGACACACGGGCCTGTGGTTGGCCATGTGACCCAAGTCAGTATGTACCCCCTGTTTTCACACGACCGATGACACGGGTGTGTCTAGTGGCCGTGTGAGACACACGGCCTGACCACACAGGCGTGTGTCCCCTGTTTTGGAGAAAAATTTTCTAAGTGTTGAAAAATTTTTCGAGTATCTGGTTTAGTCCCGAACCACTCTCAATGCATGTTTAAGGTATCGTAGGCTCTTAATAGAGACAAATTGATTGAGATTGAATGATGAATGATTGAATTGAGAAAATGTATGTTAAATAGTTCTTTAAAATGTGGTGTAAGTTCGGTAATACTCCGTAACCCTATTCCGACATTGAATACGGGTGAGGGGTGTTACACACTTACACCATAATGCCGCTTTCACTTGCATCGTAGTGCCACTATCACTTGCGCATTTAGACACTTTCCTAATGGCATGCCATTTATATCCTGCTGGTTCTCATTTTTTCTACATGGACATTTAAGCTATACAATTTATTTACATTTTCTCAACAAATGAAACAATTCAAACTTTACTATTTTTAAAAATTAGTCCTTATTCATACAAGATCAATCATTCATCAAATTTCACTTAACATTTATTTTATCAACATTTAACACTTCACTTTAATACCTCATATCAATAACTATTTCACTTATCTTACTTTTACACTCTTATAATTTAGTCCTTATTCATTAAATTCATTGCACATACACTTTCCAATTCATAACAAAGTACAATTTCATATTCAAATAATTCCATAAAAATAAATCATCAATTATATATATAAATAAATCTCAAATAAAATGCTAAACCAATTTGTAAAATTCTTGACATACTTACAACAAAAATTGCTTGAAAATGACCTCTTTCTTCCTTCCTTCACTCTTCTACTATCTCCTTGGCCTTGTCACCCACTTGGTATTCACTCTTTTTCTCTCTCTCTTCATTCACATAATACACATACATAACATTTACACATCAATACACTATTCACATATCACTTCCATGCATGTCAAATGAGATGTTTATGAAATTTCTTAATAAAAATATTGTCTTCCTTACCTTAACCTTTCCTAATCCCTAACTTCACTTTTCTCTTCAAGATGTATTTTTGCTAATTCCACCAAAAACTAATCATGCCATGAAGTTTCTATTGTTTTTTTACTAAAACCTATGGTGGAAAATTGAGTTTAAAGCTTGGAATAGGATAAAAATGGAGGAGGAAGACTAAAATGAAGAAAAAATAAAAGTTGATGAAGATAGGGAAGGAGACACGTGAGAGAGAGAAGCTAAAAAAAGAAGAAAATAACCTTTTTTTTCTCCTTTCTTCTACAACTTTCTTCCAGAACATCTTTCTATTTTTTTGTTAGAATAATTTAAAATAAAATCTAATCATCATCATTACAATCAAATGGTGCCCATTCATTTTTAATCACATCCACATTTCCATGTACTTTCACGGTCAAATTACACTCCAAGTCTTTACTCTTTTTTCTCATTCATTTAATCTAGTCATTTCTTATGTCTAAAATTTTTAAACTATGGCCCAACACTTCTCACACATTTACAATTTAGTCCTTTCCTTAAATTAATTTTCCTAAAGTTAAACGTCTTTCTAATTCTTTATAATACCTAATTACCTTCTCTACTAATATTAATAATTCTATTTTGTCTACTTCGAAAATTTCGAACGTGTCAACTTGAATTGGCACTGTTCACTTCTTAGGGAATGTCAAGGATGTTACAGGAAGACCCCTCATCTTGAAGCCATCACTCTTGTCTTACTTAGCGCATTGTCAATGTTGAGTTTCACCACACCACGAGGAGGTTTCAATCAAGTTTCAGCCTAATAGGGAAAATGGTAAGAACAAGCAACACTTTTATCAGGGTTATTATAACACTTTGACATACATAAGCTTTGCTGCACAACTCTTCTAATGTCCAAGCCCTTATCCTAGAAAATAAACCAATTTCATTACTTCTAGATATAATAACAAGTTGTTACAAAACAACTCTCCTAATTACCTTCCTTCCTCATAATATTCTAGCGATTATGATGCCCCCTTACTAGCCAAGAATCAAAATCAACATCAAAGAAACTGTTTCTAACCACATTGGGCACTAGTTGACCCCAAACATCTTTGACATTGACACAATCCTGCATGGCATAAAGAGTAGTTTCAGCACAACAAGAGCAAATTGGGTAGATATCAACATTATAGCTCTCCTTAAGTGTAACAACTCGATTTTAGTCAGTTTTAAAAAATGCGATTCTGAAGCCAAATTTTGTAAATTGAATTAGTAAAATTATTAATCGAAGAGTTAGCACATCTGGTATGAGATTATATTATTAGATTGTCAAGTAATTAAATCGAGAAATTCGTTAGTTATAATATAAAGACTAAATTGTAAAAGTATTATTACTATTGAGTTTTCATTTAGAAAAATGCAAGAGGGCTTATGTAGCAATTCAAATAAGGTCTTAGATGTAAATTTCCCATATTAGAAGTATAAGTTAGTGGCTAAGCTCAATCCTTACCATTAAATTCCACTAAGTTTTGTGATATGAAATATTAGCCATTTATTTCTTATTAATTAAGGCTCATCAAGCTTAATTTCATCACTAATCATATACATATACACAAGTGAGTGGGAGAGAAAAGAGAGATTCAACTTTTCTTCTTCTTTGTCTGTCCATAGCTTGGAAGAAATGGGAGATTAAGCTAATCCATATATTAGATTTCTTAATTTTCAAGTGTTTATTAAGTTGCCATTAATGAGTTTTAGGAGATTTAAGCTTGATAATGATAAAATTATGGATGATATGTTTAAATTATGTAAGGACCATGGTAGAATGTAGTAGGTAGGGTTGGATTAAGGTAGAGCTTTAGTTAAGCTATATAGTTAATTTTATGACATTAGGGATCAAATTAGATAGAATGAAAGCTATTGGAAAATTATGATATAGATTGAAAGCTTGAGTTTCCTAATGAATAAATACAAAGTCAGATTTAAATTTGATCAGTAAAATCAAAAGGTAAGAAGTTTTCGAATATTAGGGCTGAGAGGGACTAAAATAAATAAATTGAATCCATGAGTTATTAATTGCTTCTATGAGTTTTATGTGAAATTGATATCATTTCCATAATTGGATTTATTGTACGTAGCTAAAGATAATGCCAAGAGATTGCGAGATAAGCGAAAGACGGAGGCTATTGACGACTAGCCTCATTTTGGTTTGTGCTTTCAATACATAACTCATTAATGATAATTTAAGTAAGGTAATGTTTAAGTTCTTTGTCTCATGAGAGGTGAATATACTTGTGTTATGATGAAATGGTGAATATGATGAAAATGTGATTCAATATATGATTGGTATGTCAAAGTATGATAACGATATGAACATGATATGAAAATGCTATGTAATTAGTAAATGACATGTGAACTTGTATACATCGATATGATGATTTCTCTATTAAACGGTCTCAGATAGAGTTCGAGTATAGTTGGCATACTATAAGATTAGTTATAACGAGATTTCTTTGGTTTATACCCATGAGGCACGGAGAAAATATTGCTTCAGGCGTACTGATGAGATGTTAGGCACACAATACTTCAATCTATATCAATGCGGCACAAAGCGTATATTACTTCAGACATATAGATGATGCACTAGATGCAAATCATATTAGTGTGATGGTAGGTTGATCTATGTATCTATTTTCACTACAAGTTCGATTAATAGGGGCCACAAAATAATCTATGGATGATTGATTATCTATATTCATGTGTGAGTAGTTGTACTTGAATAGATTAAATGACTACAAAAACAAATGACGTGAATGATAACATGTGAAAGATCATGCGATTTGGATATTACAATATCTGAAGGTCGATGATGTTATGATACAAGTCAAGTAATATGTCAACTACTACAGTATCAGGGGCTTGTATCGGTATAAGCTTGTATTGATACAAGTTAGGAAGATAAGCGTCCCTCCCCTATTTCAAGTTTTTTTGACCCTTGGGACCCGATCTTGGTCCTAGACACATCCGATCACCTAGAAACCATTTTAAAATGTTTCTAAATTATTTTAAATGACTTGAAAATGTTTTTAATCAATGGAAATGATTTGATTTGAATGAATGATTGATTGAATTACTTGATGAATATAAGTAGAAGTTAGTTCGAGTTGCTTCAGCAACGAATGTGGTATCTCACATTTAGATCCGATGATCAGATCGGGTGTGGGGTGTCACATTAAGTGCTTACTATTAGTTAATAAACAACCTTTGACTACCAACCAAATGAATTGTCTCACACGTTGAGGTCTATGGATTTTCCAAATACACATCCACTTATCATCTGTTAGTTTCCAAGAGTTACACATAACCCTATCATATGCCATTGCCACTGAACAATTGCCATTGGTCGTGTCATGCCACACAAACATAAATCAGGGTTGGCACCCTTAGAGGGAGGTGTCATAGTGGCAATTTTGATAGTTGTTTGATAGTTGATTTAAGGAACAAAACAACTCCAATTCCAACCACCTCTCAAAGCCACATAATCAGCTATACAACTAGAATTCTGCATTTCTAAAGGAATTGCGAAATGGCCTACCAAAGGTCTCATACCTGACACCTAGCTGCCTTCCCAAAACTTAAGTACTTGACCATCCCTTTACAAGCTAATGAATACTATCATGTAGCACATCCCAAAATTTGGACAAAGACATCCAAACAAAAGAAGAAAAGGATTTGGTCACAAACACTGAACAACCAAATTCAAGTTTATACTTACTCCTTAACATTTGAACTAATAAAGCATCCATGTTAGAAATAAGTTGAAAACTAAGCCCAAATAAGAAAAAAAAAAAACTTAAAAATAACCTTTTTTAATAACAATAGATATTACTCTATAAATGTTGTCTTTTTATTTTTTTTACTAGAATTGTGACCTCTCTATGTCGAGGTTTTAAAATTTCTTTAAATAATATATAAAATATTTTTAAAATATTTTTTAATAAATTATAATTACTTGGTGTCAGTCTCTTTGTTATGCCAAAATTTAAAATTAAGCCCTATACTTTAATTTTGACATAATTTGATCCCTTTAATTTTATAATACCATTAGTTATCCTAAATAACTTACACTTTTAACTGTTGCAATTAAAATAACATTATGTATTTTTTTTAGAATCATCACTTCTAACTAAATAATGACTTAATCACTTTTTAGCTAATCATACTTTCAAAATAGAATGTCGATAATGGCAAGAAAAGAGAAAAAAGTAGAACACACAGATTTTACATGGAAACCCTTTCGGGAAAAAAACCACAGGCAGGAGAGAAGAAAATTCAATATGTCGAATTCGAATGATTACAAGGAGTATAAACTACGTCTATTTATAGGTTTAGAAAACCTTATTCTAATCAACATATAATAGAAGTAATGCAATAAGGTTGAAACACTTTATTCAAATCAATATCAAACAGAGGAAGTAAACTTCTATACAGATTCTTCTTGTGCAGCCTGTACCGTATCGCCGGGGCCTTCGACCCTCGCACCATCGATTGCGACCCCAATCCAGTATTTTGCTTAATGGGGATCCACGACGGGTAGCGGCCCTCGGCCTTTGTCCTCATGGATCCCCCTATCTTGCCACATTTATTTTATTTTAATAAGAATTTGGGTTACAACTCTAACACATACTAACATAGATTTTTTTAGTTGGAAAGAGTATGTTTAAGGAAAAACCACTTCAACATTTTACTTGAAATTATTAATCACATTAATTATTTGGACTAACTATATCATTACTTAATCACCTTCTAACTAATCATACTAACATACATATTTTTGTTGGAATGAGTATATTTAAGGAAAAGTTCACTTTAATGTTTTAACTGGAATTATTAACCATGTTAATTATTTAGACTAACTAATTGTGTTATAAAAGTAGATGAAAAAATGTCTCAAATTAATTTATACTGACTAACTCTCAAATCCAAGTATAATAAAAGGACCAAAGCCACAATTTGACATGATAAAAGTAGATGAGAAAATTATTCAAATTAAAACATAAGGACTAAACCTCAAATATAAATATAATAAAAGGATTAAATATAAATATAATTATTTGAATCTCACCCTCTATAAAAGTTGAGCAAATAAAGTATCAACAAAGTTTAATATACTAGGGGTTGGATTGAGTTTGGGAGTAAAATAATCACATCACTCATTGGCAAAGCATGAATGTGATTATGATTTGGTTTTCTTTTTTGAAGTATAACTATGTTGGAGTTGATAGCATCGATTTAAATACCTTTATAAATGATTATATAATATTTAGTCATGTATATATTTTTGGACATATATTTTTAATAATTTAATAACTTAAAAGATCCCACACTTTATTATATATGTAAAATGTAAATAGAAGGTACACCATTATTTCATGAAATAACATCATAGAGAATGTGTTGGCAGAGTTCATTCTCAGTAATATATGTGATACTAATTAGGAATCAAACCGCATCTTCAATAGTTAGATGGTGGTGGAGGTGGACACATGAAAGGAATGGAAGGCAAGCTGCTGCTGGGAAGTGGTGGAAGAACAGTGATAAGCTTAGGCTAAGATGGTGGGATTTTTGGTAGCTTTGGGATTCAAGGCAATATAGGAGGAAGTGGTGGAATTGGTAAATTGGGAAATGGTGGAAGAACAGTGGTAGGGTTAGGAAGTGGTGGAATTGGTAATATGGAAACTGGTGGAAGAACGGTGGTAGGGTTCGGAAGTGGTGGAATTGGTAATCGGGGAAGTGGTGGAAGAACGGTGGTAGGGTTAGGAAGTGGTGGAATTGGTAATCGGGGAAGTGGTGGAAGAACGGTGGTAGGGTTAGGAAGTGGTGGAATTGGTAATCGGGGAAGTGGTGGAAGAACGATGGTAAGGTTAGGAAGTGGTGGAATTGATAATCTAGGAAATGGTGGAAGAGCAATGATAGGATTAGGAAGTGAAGGTAGTGGTACTTGCTGAAGATTTCGAGCTGCTAGGCTAACCTCCATGCTTGAAAAACCCAACAAAACGAAACAAGCTAATAAAATGAAAACGTTGGAACCTGCCATTTTTTTTTTTTTTTTTGGAGAGATAAACTAAAGATTGAAGATTTGAGTTGAGGTTTGCATTGAGGAAAGCAAGATTGCTTTTCAGGTATTTATAGCCACATTTGAAAGACTTTTTTAATTATTTGTTTGAGATATTATTTCCCTACTTAGCTTACTACTACCTTTTCTCACCCATCTTTTATCACCAAAAAAAAAAAAAAAAAAAAAAAAACAAAAATCATAGTGTTTAGATAAATTAGACTCATCCTTAAACTTAAAAATATTCTGAATGCATCTTTCCATTTCCATTTGTCTAAGGTTAGTTAAAAATTAAATGCTTTTAAATTTTGTGTGAAGCATAGTTAAAAATTAAATGCTTTTAAATTTTGTGTGAAGCATAACTTCTTATTTCCATTTACCTAATGGGAGTTAAATTTTTTTTTTTTTTTAATAATGAGTGTTTATTTGGTGTGGGTATATCTCTATCGTGTGTGGTGTGGGTAAGTACTAGCTCTCTTATCGCACTCTACTAAAAAAAAATTAAATTAGGTGGATCAAATTTAAATATTAGATAACTATACATGTTGATACTTAAACTTGACTTTAGGGTTCAAATTGGTATCTAAGATTTTTTTTTGTCTAATTAAATACTTAAAATCGACTTTAAGGTTCAATTTAAATTAGATACTTGAACTTAATTTCTTAGTTCAAATTAGTGCTTAATTATTTGAATCAATTTGAACTAAAAAACCAAGTTTAGGTATTTAATTTAAACCTTCAACCTAAGCTTAGATACTAAAGTGTTTGATATAATATTAAATTAAAAAATCAAGATGTAAATTCTAATTTAACATTTAAACTAATTGCCCCATAGAGCTACAATGGTAAGTTGGATTAAATTAATGATAGAACAAAAGTAATTGAATGGGATTAAGAGATGAAGGTCCTAGTTGTGGGTTATCTAATCTTAATTAGAAGTAAAGTCACCTCTAGAGGTATGAGACCACGGGATTTCTTACTCAAACCACATGTTTGGTTTACTATAATTGAATGCTACAACAATGGTTATATCTAGGAATCATTCGCCATTAGCTAATAATGGAAATAGCTATGTATCACTTTGCCCCAATCACTTAAAAAATAATAATTCATATTTTCTTGAAATAAATTCAAAAAATTGAAAAATAAAAAAAATATCATTTTCCTAAAAATCCAAAAAATTTATGTAAAATTATATAAAAATTTAAAGAAATTTTAAAATTATTTTTATTTTTTAAAAATACATAAAGTACAAAAAATTGTCAAACAAATTTAGATAAATCTCAAACAAAATTAACAAATCAGAAAAAAAATATATATGAAAAGTTATATAAAATTTCTAAAAATTTTAAAAAACTTTTAAATATTTAAAAATATAAAAAAATTCAATTAAAAATAATTTTCAATAGTTAAAAAGGGAAAAAATGGAAATACAAAAGAATATAAAAAGTTCAAAAATTTTTAAAAAAAACTTTTCAATAGTTAAAAAAACGAAAATAAAAAAGAATATCAACAAATTCAGAAAAATATCAAATAAATTTAAAAAATAAAAAAAAATATGGAAAGCTTTAAAGTTTTTCCAAAATATAGAAGTTTCCTGAAAATTAGTTATATAACTTTCCAATAATTTTTAATTTCTTCGAATTTTATATAAATTTATATTTTTTCTGATTTTTAAAAAAATTGAGAATTTTTTATAATTTCTTCCTATATATTTTTATTTCCCCGTTTTTCCTAATTGTTTTCATTTAGTTTGAGAAAATATGAACTAGGTGAGGCCATCGTTAACAATTGGGGCAAACTAATACATGGTTGGAAACTTCAAGTATCAAAGTGATAAATAGGTGTAATTTTGGGGAGGACAAATATTACATTAACTCAATAAAAAAATAATGATATTACATGGTTTAGTTGGATAATATGATCATAATGAATATGCAAGGAATAAGTACAAATTGACATTATTTACCCTGAGTTAAATAAATTATATTTTATTTATATTTTAAATGAATATTTTACTTATATTTTCTATAAAATTTTTATACAAGCCTAAATTAATCATATTCAATAATAAATTAAATAATATCAATATCAAAATTTTGAATAAGATAGTAGTATTTTAATTATAAAAATATTTTTTAAAACTATAACTATATAAAGCATTGTAAAAATAATTATTCAATTATACAACTATTTTATTTATATATATTAAACTTATAAATAATTTATAACTTAAATCCGGTCAAGTAGGTTCAACCCAAATTTGGCGAGCTACATTAGCCACCGAAGTGCCTTTCTATCAACTCCCAACCTAACCTGCAACACACCGCTTACTTACAACGTATATTATGATAAGTTATATCATAACAATGGAATAATATCATACATATAATGTAAATCATGCAAGCTTAAAACCAATGTAACACCCCAAACTCGGCTGAGTAGGTTTGACCAAAATTTGGCAAGCTACATTAGCCACCGAAGTGACCCTCTATCCACTCCCAACCTAACCTCTAACACACCACTTACTTGGAACGTATATTATGATAAGTTATAGCATAACAACAAAATAATATCATACAATGTAAATCATGCAAGCTTATCAAACAAAATGAGGGAAGGGTTTGCATGTTAATTATGTAGTAAAACGTAAGGGTTCACGCAAGGGAAATAAACAATATACTTTAGAGTACGCACATTCAAACATAAATACACAAGTACTTAAAATCTGTTATAAGGTTTGCATGCATAAGTTCACATTGTAGAGTACAACATGAGTTAGCATAAAAAGCACGGCTTCGTAAAATATCTGTAGTTCACATACTTCCTAAGTTCCCACTTAAATGAAACATCATAGGTTCGCATACAAACGGGCTTCGTTACCAAAGGGACGTTCATGCAAGGGTTTTCATACTTAGGTAGGGTTCGCTAAGTAGTAAGGTTATCGCGCCTAAGGGTTCACAAGTATATAGGAGGGTCGCAAACATACAAAGGTCGCAGAAAATAATACTTCGCAAAAAAATTGGCTCATGTATGATGTTAATACATACTTTGGAAAAATTGAAAGAATGCTACATGGAACTCATGTTAGGAGAATTAGAGAAACATCAAACTGTATTCATGCTGAGAATAAACTAGTAATAAAGGTTTAACTTCATGGTTCGCAAAATATTAAAAGAATAAACTTAAACTTTAAGGAAATTGCTTCATTAATAGAATCGTATTATGATAAATCTAAACCCACATAAATAAAACCCCATCGCCTATTTCCCCAAGTTCGCATTATTTGTTCAGAGATGAGCCTCGCCACTGCCATCCGCGACTTACTTACTTGTGAAGTAAGAAAGGAATCGGTGAGTTCATTGCGAACTCGATGAATAATCAGGAATCATCAGCGTATGCTTAAAATACAAATTTTAAAACAGAAAGTAGACTTAGTCTGAAAAAAATCGTATCGCGTGTTGGGTTCACAATGAATGTGCGAGATCTAGTTCACAGAACCTGCTTGTCATAAAATCATATAAGTTTGAAAATAGTTTCGCATGTACTAACTGACAATCATACTTAAAAACTTAGCTTGTTCTTGTTTGAAAACAGATCTTATATAGAATGAAACATGCTCACATACTTGTCTTATCGGAATGGTTGAGGAATATAAAATATGTTCTCGCACTTTTCTTAACTTACTTATCTTATCTTGTCTTGTTTTGTTGGATATGTAGATCTCCTTATTAAGCCTCAGAATGACTCAAAGAGTCCTTAACATGTCTCATAAGTGTAACATAAGCTAAACACTCTCCTGTACAGCAACATGTCCTATTGAATGGAGCATAACTCGACGTTCCTTTATCTCTCCACATGTCCCAAGGCCTCAACGCTCAAATCACATAACTTACAGGTGAGTACTCACAATCTTTTGGTATACAAATATATCCAAAAATATAAGCTCGCAAAGGCACTCGCACAGAAACTTATCACATAGAGCTCCCAAAATCATAGCTTATAGAACTGTACTTTCAAAACATGCTTTAAAACATAGGCTTGCATAGGAGCATGCGTAAACCATATCTTCAAAACATAGGCTTGCATAGGAGCATGCGTAAAACATATATTTAAAACATAGCTTAAAAACATTTGAAAACAGAGTATTAAAACTTTTAAAAACAAAGTTTTATAGGAAAAACTTACTCTTGGAAATTAGTTTTTTTTAAAAAACAAGGTTCTTGAAAAACATAACAGTTCGCACACAAGTTACGAACCCTAAGCATTCATACTGAAAAACATGATGGTTACCACACTTATGGCAATTCTTAACCACTCACTAATAAAGCTACAAATTTTAAATGAGTTTTTGCTTTGCCTTTATCCTTGCTGTAGATGGTCTGGTTGGTTTGCAACATGCATAAACACATAAATTACTTAAACAAATAAAACTTATGAAATTCACACATGCAAGCGAACCTAGCTTTCTGGATAATCAACCCTAATAGGACAAATGCTTACCTTGGTTTCTACGAACTTGGTTAAGACAAAGACTTGACAACAGAATAGCAATGAGAGAATTTTTCTTGGAATAACGGTTGTATTTATAGGCACTAAGTATCTTAGTGATCTTAGGATACCTTATTTGACTTAGGAACCCTATTCAGTTTAAAAGAAGGTTACGTGTACGAAAAGTATCCTAGATACACTATATTTATTTCCTAAGTTTAGTCTGACTCGACTTTTAACCGGCGAACCCCCAGTTCGTAACTCAACTGGGGAACCCTAGCTCACCAAATAGACTGGCGAACACAACTTTCAATGAATTTAGCGAACCCGTTACAACATCCTTTGGCGTACACCAGTTCGCTAGAACACTGGCAAACTTCTTACTAATATCCCCTTTGGCGAACCCTAGTTTGCCGAAACACTGGCGAACCCTCACTTGCAAGGTCAAAATTTCTAGATCAGGTTTTGGGATGTTACGTACGCCATATTTTTATCATAATTTTTGTTGAATATTTTGCTTTCCCGAATCAAATCAACTCTTATTAAATTGTTTTTCTATCGGTTTTGTAATTGCTGTCAATAGCACCTCTATATTTGCCAAGAAACAAATTGGATTTAGGCGAATAAGACCAAAATCGAGCATGAGGAACATCAACCGGAACTGTGGTGAAAGGTGTGTGCTTTTTCCAAGTGAATAAATGGTGATCATGTATAGGATGAAGGCCATACAGGCTTGTGGTCCATACAGGTGGACTACATAACCACCACACAACCATGTGCACATGTAGATTTTAGGGACTTTGTGAACCATAACGATCGTGTCCTTCCTGTAGGATAATTTATCATTTTCCACATGACATCATGCTGTTACACGGTCTGGCCACATGACCGTCTAATCCTCACACATGGTCTTACCCTTCTCACATGGCCTGGCGATACAGCCGTGTGACCCCTGCTTTACAGTATTGCCCAAAAATTTATCATATGTTCAATTTAGTTTTCATGTATCCCTTGAATTATTTTTAAAGTTTTTTTATTCACTCAATTAAGTCTTTGATATTGTGTTTATTTTAGAATATGCGATTTAATGACTAAATTCCTATTGTTATATTGTATGAGATATGAATATTACATAATTGTCATTGTAATACTGATAAACTATTAATAATAATACTGCTACCACTTTACTGAGTACATGTTAAACATGTCTACTGCTAATGTTGAACTAAATGCATGATAAGCATGTCTATTGTTATTTTTTTGCATTGTTTTATTACAAAGCATGCCATATTGCATTACATGGGGTGGAATGATATGTACGGAGAAGGAGTGACAGTTTAATAATCTGTAACCTAGTGGTAGTTTACCTTCAAATGTTTTATCTGAAAATACTAGTGGTCCCGTAATTTTTACAATGAAGTGGCAGTTTATCTACAAATTAGTGGTGGTTTATCCACAACTTGGTGTGTATGGTTGGATGAGTTTTGGGGAACTCATAGTATGGTGTGTAGCGGAGTTGGGTAGGACCTTTTCTGATAAACTAAAATTGTATTGCTATTCATAAACAAGTGCGTGCAAACTATGAATTCTGAAATATTATAGTGAAATGTTGAATTGGAAAACTAATACTGTGAGTTACTATACGATTGTGATTATTCTAAGAATTTTTATTTCGTATGTTTGACCACTGTGTTACACTGATTTTCTTGTGATTGGACTTACACAAAGCTTAAGCTCACCCCTTGTAACAGCCCGTTTTTAGTCAAATCAGAATAGTGATTTCGTGACCACAAATCCAAAGTCAAAATATTTATTTTATTATTTTATTAAATTTTACAGTAGGATAGAATTATTGTGTGAAAGTTTCGTAAAGAAATTTTATGGTTTAAGTGCTTAATTTGGTAAAAAGGACTAAATCACAAAAAGCGTAAAACTTGTATTCTATTAGCTAAAAGTGTCAAATAGCTAAGGAACATTAAATTAAAGGTACTTAAGTGGTAAATAGGCCATTTATGGGTTAGTGGATGATGATAGCATGGCAATTGGTGTAATTTATAATATTTTTAAAGGTTAAATAGGTAATTCGATAATTAAAGTTAATTATAATAAAACAAAGCCATTTTATTCATCTTTATTCATCTTTGTTGCCGAAAATTTGAAAGAAAAGAAAGCCATTCTTTAGGTTTTCTATTCGGTCACTTTGAAAGCTAGATTAAGGTATGGTTTTAGCTCGATTTTTAATGATTTTTACTTTTTTGAGATCGTTGCTTCGTATTCTAGCTAGCCCGTAGATTTTGAAACTGTTAAAGACTTAACATGTTTCCATTGTTGAATGTTTGAGTAAATTGATATTGATGATATATTATGAAGGTTTATTGATAGATTTACTAGTTTTGTAAAGTGATTTTTGACAAAAATGTCAAAAGGGGATTTATTTGTGAAAATGTAAAATAATGTGGGTAAAAGAGTGAATAAATTGAAAATATGGGGTGCTAGTAATATGTATTAAATTTTGCTAAGCATGGGTTTGTACTAAATTGCATGCATTTGCAATTTTATGTGATAAGGACTAAATTGTAAAAATGTTAAAGTTTAGGGGCAAAGGTGTAAAATAGCCCTAATGTGTGTTTTGGACTAAATTGAATAAATAGTTGATTAAATAAGCTGATTTTAATAATATATAGATCAAGATAAGCTGGGATCGGGATTAGATCAGGGAAAAGGAAAGGTTGACGATTAGTCGATATTTCTATCCGAGCAACTCGAGGTAAGTTCGTATAATTAGAATCAAACTTTTAAATACTTGTAATTATTTGAAATGAATGTATGTAATTGAGTAAATGATCCACTTGAAATTCGAATGCCTTATTGATATATTTTGATGGTTACCGAGCCCCGTTTGAACCGTAGGAATTCGTAGGATACGAGTGACATGTCACTAGGGCTACCGTTTAGTTCGAGATCCTACATGACTCACCGCAGCTTGTATGAGCTTACTGATATATCAGCTCGTAAACTTACTATTTTCAGCTCGTCAAAGCTTATTGTTTCAGCTCAATGAGCTTACTGTCCATCAGCTCAAGAGGAGCTTACTGATCATAGCTCCAAAGAGCGGAAATGATAATGAATTGACGGATTACTGATTATTACATGTAATGTATATCACCTGAGTATCCCTCGATATTCTAATAGGTTCAACGGGCATAAATTTTGTTATTGGTTATGTGATATGGTATGTTTTGGCAAGTAGTAGATGAAATGAAAATATGCAAATGTTTTCTTGATATGTAATAGGCATATGAATGGAAAATGCATGATATTAATTAGGTATTTGAATACCATGTCGAATTGGTATAAATTGTGTATGACATGTTGTGGATTGGCTGCCTATCGGGTTATAAAATGTTGCAATTTATGCTTGTGCATGCATGTATAAGTAGGGTGACAAAATGGCATTGCAAATAGCCTATTTTTATCCACACAGGCAGAGACACGGACATGTGTCTCAGTTGTGTGCTACACATGGTCATGTTACACGGCTGTGTGTCCTCTGGTGTTGATATTAAAACCAAGTCAGTATGCTCCACACGGTCTCACACACGTATGTGTGACCGGCCGTGTGGTACAAGTTAGTATACCCCTTAATTGGCACACGGCCTAGCACACGGGTGTATGACTTGGCCGTGTTGTATAAGTCAGTATACCCTACAGGATTGGCACGGCCTAGTACACGGCCTTACACACGGGTGTCTGTGGCCACTTCGAAGGGCACATTGGCTAGATACACGGGCGTGTGATTGTCCGTGTAACCCAAGTCAGTATGTACCCCCTTTTTTCACACGGCTGGTGACACAGGCATGTCTAGTGGCCGTGTGAGACACACGGCCTAGTCACATGGGCACGTGTCCCCTGTTTGGAGAAATTTTTCAAAGTTTCGTGACAGTTTTATAAGTTATCGGTGTAGTCCCGAACAGCTCCTAAAGCATGTTTAAGGCCTTGTAGGCTATTATAAGGGACATATTGATTGAGATAGAATGATGATTGTATGAATTGATCCAATGTATGAGAAAAGTACGGTTATATGTGTTATAAGTCCGGTAATGCTCCGTAACCCTATTCCGGCGTTGAATACGGATGAGGGGTGTTACACCCCTTTTAATTTCCAGCTTTACAAATAACCCACCAGGTTAGGACGTAGACACAACATCTGGAAGGTCTCAGCTCAGATTAATAGATTTTTTTTATTAAAAGTATTTTAGATTTATTATTATAATTTCTATTATTTGGAATTGTATTGTTTTATTCAAACTTTGGCATGAGAGTTAAGTTTTGGGTTTATTTGGCATGCATGACATTTAATTTGAATATTAGGATATTGAAACATTGATTTTGAACTAATTATGCATGAAATTCTGGTTTCTCCATCATTAAAACTATTTTGAATATCACTTTTCTGCTGAGATATCATGAAAATAAGAATTTGAAAAAGTAAATGAATTGGAAATCAACTTTTACTAAGTAAACTTTAAAATCCATCATTTTTGGGGAATTTTTTTTTTTAGTGAAAAGACGATAATGCGCAAAGTTTTTCTTCAAAAATAAGCAAATGTTTTAAACAATTGTTTTTTAAAAATTCCGATAGTTCTAGTAGGACATTTCGGCAGCCATTGTAATATTTTGGATTCAATCTTAACGTCTAGGCCGAGTTGCGGAAGTTACTATTAGTAACTTAACATTAATTTGGACATTAAATGTTGGTCCAAATTTGACATGAAACATATTTAAAATATGTAAACCAAAATATTAGTAAGTTGACTACTTGGGTTAATTTATTGGTTTGATACAACATATCCTATAGTAATTCAATGGGATTAGAACATCCCAACTCCTATTGATTTAATTGCTACGTTATCTAAGTCCACACTTGCAACTATTGCTTAAAGCATTTGTTTAATAAAACCTTATATTCCAATGGAGGTGCTTTTTCATAATATGAGATAACCTAAGAAAAAGGAAAAAGTTGATCATATTGTTAAGTTAAAACTGAACTAATTAAGCCAAAGTGTAAAAGTGGAGTCATCATTCAAATCGGTCCTTCTCCTAGTTGCCATAAACTAATTAGGTAAGCCAAATTATTTTAATAAAAAGTAAAAGATTTCATGGCATCCCCAAAACATTACAAATTTCTTGTAACTATTAAAATGGCATTAGTTGGTAGAATATTGGTATTGATCGATATGTACTGTTTCGGTTTTAATCAGTGCTAAATAGTTTATGTTCCGTTCAATCAAAATTTTGTGGTGTTTGATTATTTTGGTGTGTTTCGACTTATTTTGGTCAATATCGACTTGTACTAGTTAGTATAAAATTTGATATTTTAAACTAACTTTTAAAATTTTTTTATCTTAATTATTTTAATCTTGGCTAAAAGGTCTTCAAAGCCCTTGAACATTAAAATTTCAGTCAATTAAGCTCATCACCCATTGAAGTTAATGATCAACCATGAAAGAGCAACAATAGCAATTATGAGCTATTGTTTTCACCACGTGGCATGTCAGACTGTACCATGTAACGAAATATGGTGTTTTAAATTTAAAACCATTAAAACTATAAAAAGTCATAAAATATTTAAAAATTATAATAGTTATAAAATTATATAAAAATGAACAAAATTATAAAAATTAGTATAAATGATACAAAAATTATATAAATTATTAAAACTTGCAAAAAAAATAAAAATAAAAATAAGCTTAAAATAACAATAAATTATATATATAAATTAAAAAATGTAAAAAAAATATTTTAAAACTAATTTTCTTACTCGGGATAGATAGCTCTGGCGGTATTTTTATAAATAGTTTAGATTAGATTTTGTGTAGATTAAGATAATTACGAATTTAAATTATATTGTGATAATTAAAGCTTTAATTTAGTTAAGATAATTAGAAATGTTAGATAATATTTTAGATGTTAATTAATAATTAAGAATTTAAATTAAATTAGAGAGATAATTAGGAATTTAGTTAATAGGTTATGTAATAGGCCTATTTCGCCCGAGTCCGACTAATCACATTAAAACCAAACCAAAATAAGATAAAAGTCTATTTTATTAATAGTCCAGTTTTTTATTATTATTACAAACCCAGTATAATAAAATAGCCCAAATTACAAACCCAAAGCCCAAATGCCTAACAAGGCCCAAATGGCCCAAACATTCTAACATTTCTAGAAACCCTAGAGGTTTCTGGAACCTCTTGGCGCCGCTCGAGCCTCTAAGCATCACACGCATGCCTCCAGCCACGTCACCCCACACGCACGCCTCCACGACGTTTTCACCTGCGAAGCAAAACAGAAAAAAGGCCAACAGATAGGAATAAAAAAATGGAAAATATTGTATTTTCTATTTATTTTCGATTTTCTCGGCTATAAAAGAAAAAGAAAAGCCTCTGTAATGACTACTGTTTTACGAATACACAATATCAAAACAAAAATCAGAGTAGATTAGCAAGGTTTTTTCTTTTTCTTTTTTCTTTCGAATCTGCCTACATACATATAAAGATTTTCATTTCTATTTTTTTAAAACTATATGTATATTTTAATAAACTATTAAAAAAAAAAGAAAAAAATCACCTTTTTTGGAGTCCGGCCGCCGTGCACGGAGGCACCGACGACGACGGCGACGGTGGTCCGGCGCCGGTATCTTGGCCGGAATTCGACCGGAGGGAATGGGGCAGAGAGAATTTTTGAGAGATATTTTTTTATTTTTTTAAGGAAGAAACTTGAAATGATTTTTTTAAAACAAAATTTTGGTTTTTATAAGCATATAAAACGGCGCCGTTTAGGGCTGGCTTCAATAGCCCTAAAACGGCGTCGTTTTAGGGAGTCCGACCCGTGACCCGACCCATACCGCCAAGGATCCGCGTGTTTTTGGACTGAGGGTCTATTTGCACCCTCAATCTTTCCGCTTTTGAGGCCTGTTTCGATTAAGTCCTACATTCCCTTTTTTATTTTTCTAATTTTACCCCTGTAAATTTATTTCGTGTTCGATTTAATCCCTCAGTCAGGGCATAAAATGCTGCGTTTCGGGAACAGGGAATAATTTCTCAATTAGTCCCCCACTTTTACGAGCGTTACACTTAGGCCCCGGTTCTTTCTTTTTCTTTTTAAATCTGGCCATTCAACTTTATTTTAATGTCAATTTCGTCCTTTTTCGATTTCATCTCTCAATTTATTGCAATTTTAGCCCCTAATTTTATCTTGATTTCAGTATAGTCCTCTAATTAATTTATTTTATTATTTGTTTATTAATTTGTCTAATTATTTTCTTTTTGAATTAATATTAGATATTATTTATTTTAAATGGTTTTAGATATTATTTGTTTTAAATTATTTAGCATATTATTACTTTGAATTGCTTTATACATTACATTATTTTAAACTATTACTTACATTATGTAACACCCCTTACCCGAGACCGTTGCCGGAGTCGAGCACGAGGCATTACTAAACTTAACTACTAATTCGGCATAAAATTTAAAAATGCCCATATGCGTCATAGTCACTAAAATATTTATATCTGGAGCTACGGGACTCCAAATTAAGATCCGTTAATTTTTCCTGAAACTAGACTCATATATCTTTTTACTATAATTTTTCCAGAATTTTTGGTATGGCCAATCAATACCAGATTTTTCTTAAAGTTTCCCCTATTTTACTGTTTGACTGTTCTGACCTCTCTTCACTACAAATCAAATTACTCTTCGTACAGAATTCATGTGACCTTTTTATTTATTTCATTTGAAAATAGACTCATTCAGGATTCCATACATGTAAATTTTAATCCACAATTATTTTTGTGAAATTTCTAATGACTTTTCAAAGGCAGAACAGGGGATCACGAATTCATTCAGAACCAGTTTCACTAAAATTTAAATATCTCATAATTTCGATTTCTTTTGCTTACTCTATTTATTTTATATGAAAATAGACTCAAAGAGCTTTCAATTCATATCTTATTCACTTTCTAATTCCATTTCTACTATTTTTGGTGATTTTTCAAAATCACGTTACTGCTGCAATTCAAAAACCGTTTCATTGCAAAATATTGTTAACTAGTTTATAACATCTTTACTCCATCTCATTTAAACTCTATACATGCCATATAAATCTTTAAACATAAAACAAAAGCTACCGGAATTGATCTGGATAGTGAGCTTTGCTTTGTGATGATCCGATCTACCAACTTCTCTTTAATTCAATCTACATAAAAATATCAAACACACACGAGTAAGCTTGATGAAGCTTAGTAAGTTCATTGGTTTAAAAGTAACTTACCACACATAATATTTCCAAAACAATAACAAAATATTTACTAAAGTTCCCTGCCATCCACAACCATTGTTAAAATACTTCACATAGTTGAGCTCAACATTAACAACTACTCAATCTCTTCCATTTGATTCACTCATTTTATATTACTACTTATCAAATTAGGAAACGTCTTACGAATTTGAGTGCGTCGTTGCTCGGTGCCACGTTTCACAACTCGGTATGGTTAATACCATACCTACATTTCACAACTCAGTATGGTTGATACCATACCTACATTTCATATCTCAGTATGGATGATACCATACCTACATTTCACAACTCAGTATGGATGATACCATACCTACATTTCATAACTCAGTATGGATGATACCATACCTACATTTCACATTTGCCATGGATTAACCATGGTCTTATCCAAATCAATTCATCACATGTCACGACACGAACGTACTCAATTCTGCGTTTTTCCTAATTTGAATTACCGCCATTTATTCTTTCATTTTATCATATTTCCCACAATCCCACAGCAAATTCACATTTACAGCACATTATATCATTCAATCTTTCACAAATAAACATATAAATTCAACCATATGAACTTACCCGGCTGATTCGTAGAAGATTTTGAAATTTAGGGACTACTCTGCAACTTTTTCTTTTCCTCTTTCTTCTTTGGTTTCTTGATCTATAATGTAAAATATTTTCACTCATTAGCATATATTTCATTTCCATTTCACTTCACAAATTATGCTCTTTAAATTTCGAAATTGCACTTTTACCCCAAAATTTACAGTTTTTACAATTTAGTCCCTGCTCAATTCAGCCATCAATTGAACTAATTTTTCTCAATCAACACTTTATTCTATCATTAAAAACTATTTCACAACCTTTGATATTCTGAATTTCAACACCGACCTCTAATTCACAACTTTTTCACAATTAGGTCCTAAATATCATTTCCTATCAAAATTACTTAATAAAACCACCTTAATATGAAATTATAATTTAATTTTCATAATAATTCATCATAAACTTCCATTTCTCAGCAAGGGTAACTTTTAATTTTACCCACCAAATCAAAAACTAATGAATTCTATAAGTGGATCTAGTTGTAAAAGTCATAAAAACATAAAAATTATCAAGAAAAAGCAAGAATCAAACTCACATGGTGTAAAAATATGAAAACCAGCTTTCTCCAGAACTCCTATGGTGTTTTGGCTAAGATAATGTGAATTTTTCTCTAGATTATTCAACTTTGTTTTTATTATACATGTTAAAATTATTAAATTTCCAATTTTGCCCTTATTTCCCTTATCTTTCTGGTGATTTTCTTCACTTTGCCGTCCAGCCTTTTCACCTTTAGGTTTAATTATCCTTTAAACCCTCCTTCTTTTAACACCTGAGCTATTTAATTCTTCTAGTAATTTTACATTTGTTACAATTTAGTCCTTTTTATTAAATTGACTACCCAAACATTTAAATTTCTTAACCAAACTTTAATACTAACTTAATAACACTCCATAAATATTTCTAAAAATATTTATGGCTCAATTTTCAAATTTGAGGTCTCGATACCTCGTTTTTGACCTATTTGACCTAGTAAATTCTTTTAATTCACCAAATTCACCAATCCACAAATTCTTCTAAATTCTCACTTGACTCAAAAATTTTAAATTACTATCTTATTTAATCTTACTTGCCGGATTTAGTGATCTCATATCACCATTTCCGACACCACTGAAAATTAGGCCGTTACACATTACTTATTTTGAATTGTTTTATATATATATATTATTCATTTTTAAATTGTTTTGTAAATTATTTATTTTAAATTTCTCTTTACATATTATTTATTATAAATTGACATACTATTATTATTAATAATATATTATTAATTAAACTTTGTTATTATTACTATTATTTCCTTAATATTTATTTGCTTAATGTTTTTAAATACATTTATTTATTTTATCATTTTTTATGTTAACTTTGGCATTGTCTTTGTACTATTTGAAATATTAGTCATGTCGTTGTTACACTTTCTTTTAATTGTTTATAGTAGTATTGAAAGATAGCATGTTGTGTGTAATAGGCAAATTTAGCCCGGACCCATACAAAAAAATAATAAACCCAAAATAATAAAACAAAGTCCAAGTCCAGTCCAAAATATATCATTTGGCCCGATCGGAATGGCCCACTACTTGAAAAGATTGAAGGTCCATCTACAAGCTTGACGTATATGAGAACACAATCTTCAAGGATATGCAATCTTAGATATGATATGCAGTCCTAGAAGATATGGTATGCAATCTTAGAAGATATGATATGCAATCTTAGATATGATATGCAAATCTTAGATATGATATGCAATCTTAGAAGATATGATATGCAATCTTAGAAGATGTGATTTTGTTATCTTAGAGATTTAATTTGTAGATACCTTTTAATCTTAGCCGTTGATGTAATTGATCTGTACCGTTGGATTTGGGGAGGCTCAACTATAAATAGCGGCCTTTCCCTTCATTGTAAAACACACTGGAGTTTTGAGTAATAAAAATTCTTGAGAGCATTCACTCAAATTTCTCTCTCTTTTGCGTTCTTATTTTCTATGGCTTGTTCATATTTTGTTCTTCGCTCATCTTCGTTTCTTTTTTGAGTTGCTTCCGTTCGAGTTAGATTTTGGTGGAGGAATTTCGTTGAATCCTCATATTGCGGGAGTTAGGTTGACTTATGCGTTTTTTTAAACCTTTTTTTTATTTATCCATTTAATTGCTTAGTCATTATTTATTCATTTATTTTAATTATTTTAATTTTTTTTTGCTTTTCCCTATTTACATTAAATTGTTTTATCATATATATTATTGTTATATATTATCTATGCATTATATATTATTTAACTTTAATCATATTATGTATTATTTGAAAATTTTTATGTTGTACATTATCTAAATTGTTTTATTATTAAGGTAAAATTTTCCATATATTGTTTATTTAAAATATGTATATTATCTATTTTTAAATGGTATATTATATACTTATTATAAGTTATCCCTTATACCTTTTTGTTCAAAGTTTTTCTTAAATAAGGCAATGTTTTGTGTTTAGAAATTCGGAAAATAGTGCCTAACGTGCTGGGTTACGATTTTCCATTTGACTAAACAACTAAATATTCTTTTAATGAATTTTGTAAATCATAAGATGATTTTGGTTACAAGGGTTTAAAACATCATGTCCTAACGTACTGGATGTGATGTTTGTATTCTTTCGGAACAAAGGAATCTCAAGTTCCAACTCAAATTGTTCAAGTTTTTAAAGAAACTATGTTTTCAAATCTTTTCGAATTTTCGACATTAGGACAATAACTAATCAATCTGGTACCAATTTTGGGCGTTACGAGGGTGCTAATCTTTCCTCGTACGTAACTAACTCCCGACCCCATTTTCTTGAATTTCGTAGACCAAAATCATTGTTTTAATAAATCAAAAAAAATTTATTAAAATGGTTAATCTCAAGGTGACCCGATCACACCTCGAAAAAAAAGATTGGTGGCGACTCCATTTTCATTTTTAAAGTCGACCCCGTTTTTTCAAAACTTATAAAAATGGTTTCGACAGCTTGGCGACTCCTGCAACACCCCTTACCCGTATTCGATGCCGGAATAGGGTACGAGGCATTACCGAGGAGTACGGAACACTTATAGATGATTTAAACCATTTATCGCTCAAATATCAAAATTGATTATAAAAGTTCCTTTAACGGACCCTTGAAGTCCAAATCATGCATTGGGATTGGGTCGGGACTAAATCAGAATAGCATGAAATTTTTCGCAAAATCCCTAAGCTTATCTCATTTACAAGGGTCTCACACCCTTGTGGCTCATATGACCGTGCTCCTGGGGCGTATAACTCTCTGACTTGCATCTATGAAGGAACTTGGGTTACACAGCCTTAGTACATGCTCGTGTTGCTAGGTCGTGTGGTAAGGTTAATTTTCACAAATTAGGCTATTTTCCAAGCCATATTGCTCACTCATTTGACCCCTATTCTTCACCCACATTTAATACATACAAAAACCAATTTAAGATATTCAACTAAGCCTTATACTTAATACCATTTATTAGTCGTACACTTCATATAAATAACAAGAAACGTATATGAGCTCAATCCTCACTAAATTTCTCTTGTACTTTATACTTTTTCACACTATGTATTCGTATAACAGATAACAATCATACCTCTGTATTTCATATACATTTTTATAACAATTTGTCTTGGTTTCAAACTACTTCATATTTAAGTTTTACTTATCAAATCATTTGAAACATCGTCTTTACACATATAGTGCACTTGATATGCACAATTCTATAATTATGAATGAGCACATTTATCAAACACATTCCATGTTTTTATATATTATAGTCTCATATTTCCATGTATCAATTACCATTATTTCCTCGTAATTTGACAAATACATGTAACAATTCATAAACATGCAATTTACTAACTCTTCCTGCCAATCACAATTTAAATTGACAAATCACTTATTGAGCCCAATTTCAATGTTCACTAAAATCTATTAGGATGTACGTAACCACCAATAAATTCCATGTACAGGTATCATCACATCATATTTTCACATACATTTACTTTCCATATTATGAACTCAAATAACATATACAAGACATACCAATGTATTCCAAGTACGTTTTCATAATAATTCATTTCGAATTTAGATTATGTCATATTAGAACTCTTCTCATTAACTCATTTGGAACACTAATTCATACGGATAATACACTCAAGGGTGTACAAATATATAATAAAAAATGAACTCATTCATCAACCAAGTTCTATGTTCATGTCTCATCAACTCATATTTCCTTATATCACATAATTCTATGTAACACTTACCAACTTCATCAAATTAGTGAACGTCTTACGGAATTGTTCTGCACCGGTATGCATTGAATTTCACTGATAATCACTAATGCCATAACATAGCTATGGTCTTTTCACTAGAATGCCATAGCTCAGCCATAGTCTTACCATGGACTTATCCGTCAATTCATCACTTTTCACTAGAATGCCATAGCCCAGCTATGGTCTTACATCTTAAACACGTATCACACCAATGCCATATCCCAGATATGGTCTTACACGGAAATCACTCGTCACTTGTAGCCGAAGCTACCACTATTCACTGATCAGGTAGCTGGAGCTACCACTTTTCACTGATCAGGTAGCCAGAGCTACCACTTTTCACTGCTCAGGTAGTTAGAGCTACCACTTATCACTTTTACTTGTCCTTGATCAGATAAGTGTAGCCAAAGCTATCACTTATCACTTTCACTTGTCCTTAATCAGATAAGTGTAGTCGAAGCTATCACTTATCACTTTCATTTATCCTTGATCAGATAAGTATAGCTGAAGCTATCACTTATCACTTGTTGCCATGGTTCAACCATGGTCTTTTTAAATCAATTCGTCTTGTCTTCGAATGAAGTGCTCAATTTGATCATTTATTCAATTTTCATGCTTTTACATTATTCACGATTTTATCATCAATACATATGAAATAACACATCATGAAGTTCATAAAATTAACAAATGATCACTAGAATTTAGCCATATAAACTCACAAGTTCAATTTTTGTATTATAACGATATGATAATCATAATTTCATAATAAATATTCCAAATAAAACATTATATCATTTCTAATTCAACATTTATCAATTATAATCGAGCATGTAATCAATTTATATACAGGTCGTTCATTTATTATTTTTCCTCCTCCTCCTCTCCATCCACATCCTTAGTATAAACAATACACTTGTAAGTAACATTATCTATAATTTTCACTATTTACTTATGTGAATATTCAAGCTGTCATAGTCACTAAATTATTTTTATCTTGAGCTACAGAACTCCAAATTAGGATCCGTTAATTTTATTTGAAACTAGACTCACATATATTATTACTATAATTTTTCCAAAATTTTTGGTTTGGCCAATTAGTACAGTTTATTAGTTAAGTTCTCCCCTGTTACACAGTCCTACGGCTCTAACCTCTCTTCACTAAAAATTAATTATATCATAGTACAATTTTCATATAGTGTTTCTGATTATTTCTAATGAAAATAGACTCACTAAAGAATACAAACATATAAATTATAATTCATAATTATTTTTTTACAATATTTAGTGAATTTCTAAAGTAAGAACAGGGGATCACGAAGTTATTCGAAACCAGTCTTACAAAAATTTAAATATCTCAAAATGTAGACTTCCTTTACTTGCTCTGTTTCTTTTATATGAAAACAGACTCAACAAGCTTTAATTCTATATCTCATTAAAGTTCTAATTCAATTTATACCATTTTTGGTGATTTTTCAAAGTTAGACAACTGCTGCTGTCTAAAACTGCTTTAGTATAACATGTTGATTTCTATTTTGTCCCAAATTCCACATTTCATACAATTCAATCCTTGCTCAATTAACCCCTCAATTGAGCTAATTTTCTCATATAATACTTTATTCTATCATTTTAAACTACTTTATAACCTTTGAAAATCAGAAATTTAACACTAGGCCTTAATTTTAACTCTTTCACAATTAGGTCCTAAAATCAATTTCCATCAATTTTACTTGATAAAATCATCATATAACAAAATTAAAGCTTCAATTAACTATTTATTCATCATATTATTCCAGCAATAATCCACATCAACTTTAAAAATTAGCCATAGAATCAAAAACTAATGAATTAATAAGTTGGACCCAATTGTAAAAGTCCAAAAACATAGAAATTTCAAGGAGAAAGCAAGAATTAAACTTACATGAAGCTTGAGTATGAAAACCAGCTTGAACTCTCTCCCATGGCTATTTTTCATCTGAAGAAAATGAAGAAAAATGAAGAGAATTCTAGATATTCCAATTTAGTCCCATTTTTATTTAACTAATTTTGGTAATTTTCCAATTTTGCCCTTATTTCACCCATTTCCTGATTTTTCTTAGCTATTGCCGCCCAAAATATCTCCTTTGGGCTTATTTGCACTTTAGGTCCTTCCTCATTTGACAATTAAGCTATTTAATCCTTCTAGCAACTTTTATACCTTTTTCAATTTAGTCCTTTTTATTTAATTAATCACCCAAACGTCAAAATTTTCTAACGAAATTTTTATACTACCTTATTGACATTCCGTAAATATTGATAAAAATATTTATGACTCGATTTATAACACCAAGATCTCGATACCTCTTTTTCTCGAGTTCTTGACCAAATAAATCTTTATAAAACAAAATTTACTATTTTAAAAATCTTTTAAAAGCTACATTTGGCTCGTAAATATTAAATAATACAATCTACGAGTTCATTTGTCAAATTTGATGGTCTCGAATCACTAATTCTAATATCACTTAAATTTGGGCTATTACAACTCTCCCCCTCTTTAAGAATTTTCGTCCTCGAAAATTCCTTTAGTGGAGAGGTTCAAATATTTTTCACTGCTTATGCCTTTTCTGATGTCAATTCCTTACACAAAAATT
Source organism: Gossypium bickii (assembly GCA_025503065.1). NCBI lineage: Eukaryota > Viridiplantae > Streptophyta > Magnoliopsida > Malvales > Malvaceae > Gossypium > Gossypium bickii. The sequence goes on from CP106710.1 coordinate 139,911,070, forward strand.
AGAGAAATCCAGATACCAGAATCACCATGTTTCTATGATCAAAACAAAAGCACAATCATAACAAACATGGTTATCACAAGCCGAAGAACACACTTTAAAGATAAGCCATGATTAATAATTTACGAAGTATGAATGATAGGAAAACCAAGATAAGGAAATTCAAGATACAATACCATACCGGAAATCCGTGAACATAACTCATAAAAAATAATAATAAAGATACTGATGATTCCTCGGAGAAGGCCAGAAGAAAAAACACTGCTTACCGACTCTGGACTTCCATCATAACAAAGATAATATATTTCCAAATATTTATATATAAGACAGAATAATATCCAATAAAAACGGAATAATAGTCCAATATAAATTTTTACCATCGACTTTATTCCAACATAATAAAATAGAATTCTGAAAAGATAAAGAAATACCGATCATAAACCGACCCGACCAACAGGGCTTTCGTCTAACATCATTGTTAGCTAGCATTCTCATAACATAAGAACTCCATCAAAGCTGAACAAGCATACACATATCTTTGAGGATAAAAGAATATATATAGAATACCCAGAAAGATCATCACATTCATCTCAACTATAACTATCACACACAGACATCTTTACTACTCAATTATTATTTCTCTAACTAATTCTGTCATCATGTACCCCGTATCATTCCATTCACCAACGAAAACCGATTCGGGAAGAATCTCAGTAAACACATACTTTAGACTTCATACTCAATTGAGTCGAATAGTCGAGACTAGCTTCTTCTTTATCCGTGACATTGCATAATCTGTGTAATCTTTAAAATAATCTGATATTACTTCTAAAACTGAGTTCATTTGTCGCACTATACTCAACTTTTTTTTTCCACCACTGAACTTTTTAGTTTCCCACTTATGAACTTATTCAACATAATTTTCGCGAACTTTCATCATAAAGCAACACTGGTAAGGGAGTGAGGTCGTAAAGCCTCTAACTTGACTCTCATAAATACACACATATGACTTAGTATTCATCATCAATGTAATATCATCATAATCACATAATTCACTTTAAGCAAATTTTCATACTTAGTCATGTTACACGAACTTTTCGATTATCTTATTCAAACAAGTATACTTAAACATACATTCCATGAATTTTGAGTAAATTTACTCATAACACTCACTTAATCAAGCATGTTAGGCAGATAACATCATATGAATACCAACAGACATGAATGAGCTTATCACAACATAGACTTCTATTTCATTTCACTTTTTCACATTTCCCAACTTATGGTTATCTCATTAAGCACACTAACACATGCATATCATGAACTTATATTCATACCTTTCCACATTTCAATACATCGTAAGCACATTTCAATCAATACATCGTAAGCACATTTCAATCATCTCAATATCATTTTTAGCATTATCGACAATAACTCGGTTAGAAGTTATCTTTGTCTTAACAAAATAATTTCGTTAGAGCTGAAAGATATCACACTATCACAGTTCACATATGGCATGTATAACTAGACTCTTGCACACGCTATGTTAGTCCGAGAATCGACTAAACCATAGCTCTGATACTACTAAATGTAACACCCCTTACCCGTGTTCGATGCTGAAACAGGGTATGAGGCACTACCGAGGAGTACAGAACACTTATAGATGATTTAAACCATTTATCGCTCAAATATCAAAATTGATTATAAAAGTTCCTTTAACGAACCCTTGAAGTCCAAATCATGCATTAGGATTGGGTCGGAACTAAATCAGAATCGCATGAAATTTTTCGCAAAATCCCTAAGTTTATCTCATTTACAAGGGTCTCTCGCCCTTGTGGCTCACATGACCGTGCTTCTGGGGCGTATAACTCTCTGACTTGCATCTATGAAGGAACTTGGGTCACACAGCCTTAGTACACGCTCGTGTTGCTAGGCCGTGTAGTAAGGTTAATTTTCACAAATTAGGCTATTTTCCAAGCCATATTGCTCACTCATTTGACCCTTATTCTTCACCCACATTTAATACATACAAAAACCAATTTAAGATATTCAACTGAGCCTTATGCTTAATACCATTTATTAGAAAAGAAATTGAATGAAAGCTTCAGGCAATACGCGCAAAGATGGAGGGAGGTTGCCATGCAAGTCGAGCCACCCCTCTTAGCAAAGAAAACCACAATGCTCTTTATCAATACCTTGAAGGCCTTATTTATTAACTATATGTTGGGAAGCGCCACCGTAAGCTTTTCAGCTTTTTAGATATAGTAATGTCTGGTGAGATTATTGAAAATGCAGTAAGGAGTAGGAAGATAGACACAAGAGAAAGTGCCAAAAGATTAACCTCGAGAAACAGGGAAAATGAAGTGAGTATCCTGGGCATGCATCCCAAATCAGTCACTGTAGGCCAGCCGAGGGCTGTAACCACTAGCTATCAAGGCTCTTCAAGGCAGGAACCCAATTTGAAGCCAAATACAGAAAAGCTCCAGTTCACACCCATCCCGATGACATATAAGGAGCTGTATCAGAATCTTTTTGATGTGCATGTGGTGTCTCCGTCCTACTCGGAACCTGTGCAACCTCCATTCCTAAAGTGGTATAATGAGAATTCCCAATGCGAGTACCACGCGGGAATAACGGTTCACTCAATTGAAAACTGTATTACGTTTAAAAAGTTGGTCGAAAGGTTCATTAAAATGGGAATTGTGAAGCTCGACGATTCATCAGAACCTAATCACTTTGACGAGGCAGTAAATGTGATAATTGAAGGAGGAGACAAGGAAGTTGCGACTCTTTGAAGAAATCAAAAGCGAAGAGGGAATCAGGGGATAAAGTTTCCACGCCCTTGCATACTTAGGAGTGTTTTGAATAATGGGACTGTGGAAGAGATCCCTGTATTTTTAGAGCTAATCTAGAGTAATATTCAAAACACACTTGTTGCCTTAAGCCTAGAGGAAATAAGAATCCTTTTGTGAAATAGGCTCGTGCCCGAAATTTTTGTTTCAATAAAATGCATCTTTTTGAACAAATATTCTTTTATTCTTTCCATAAATAGATTCTTTTATTTTTGGACTTTCTTTCAAGTATTCTTTCATTATTCATTCATGACCATACAAATAATCATTCTTTGAATCATTTATTCTCTAGAATCTTCCTTCGAACCTATAATAGGTCTCCAGATATCAACGATGTGAGCAACGCCGCTACTGACTCAAGAGTCTCCTTTCGAGTAAGATATGTGTTTAGAGGGATCTCAGGACTTTGAAGATGACAGAGATTGTAACCTATCTTCTGATTTGTTAAAGATGGTAGAACAAGATGAAAAATAGATCCTACCTTACATAGGGTTAAAGGACATTGCGAGCATAGGAAAGGGGTGAAGATCGAAGCCTAGCTTACCACAGAAATAAGGCGAGACATCATTGAGTTGTTTTCAAGAATTCAAAGATGTTTTTGCATGATAATATCAAGACATGCCTGAGCTACTAAGACGTGGGCTAAACATGAGGATCAGGTACTGTTGGTCTACCATGGAAGGGGATCGCATCATTTATACTGCAAATTCTGACTTGAAGAAGACAAGATTGATGTGACTCTTCCATTTTCTTCATAGACTTTTCTATATATAGGGCACGGATGTTATGAGGCTGATCTCGTCAAAAGCTTCTAGTCAATAACGATTCATCTTCGTGGTCGTCGTTTACTTCACTAAGAGGGTGGAAGTAGCTTCATATGCCAGTGTTATAAGGTCGATAGTCATCAAATTCTAAAAAAAAAAAAAGAAAAAGAAAGGATCATGTTTAGTAATGCATAACTGTACAATGTCAAATTTTACAGTTTGTTCAAAGATCAGACAATATATCACAGTGCAGCAAAGGTTGCCAAAAGAAAAAAATACAAAAAGAGAAAAACAAAATAAGGATTGTAGGAAAGATAACTGAATCTCGTAAGGGTTGGTAAAAAGAAGTTACTATTTATCCTCTATAATTATCGAACGTTGGCCAGGACCTTTGCCGGGGCAAATTTTACCTATTGGTTTATGGAATGAAAGCATTTTTGCCAATTGAACCCAATTGAAGAAAAGGTTAAAAGTTATCCATCATGGTCAGATGATGTAAGCTTACGAAAAAGAGGTTCATCCTAGGAAATTCCACGAAGGGAACCTGGTATTGAGGAAGATTCTTCTTATACAAAAGGATTTCAGAGGAAAGCAGATACCAAACTGGGAAGGACCTTATGTAGGGCTTGTTCTAGAGGAGCATTGATGTTGACCGAGACGGATGGCGAAGACTTGCCCAATACGGCAAATTCAGATTCAGACAAAAAGTATTTTATCTGAAAGGCTAAGGTGAAAACCGCAAAGGACGCATTGAGATCAAATTCTAAAAAAAAAAAGGAGAGGCCAAGGCGAAAACCCGCAAAGGGCGCTTTGAGACCAAAGGGTTTTAAGCTGAAAACCCGAAAAGGGCGGCTCAAATTTTGATCAAAGATAGGGCATATGGTAGTCTTACTATGCCTGAATTAACAATGAAAAAGTATGCTACGTCTTGGGGCATTGACAAAGTACTCTAGATCCTCTAAACACGTATTGAGCTCAAAATGGTCCTCAAGAAGTTTGTACAGAGAAGCTCATGCTGCGATATCTGAGGCACCTAGCTTCTATCTTACCCATTTTAAATTTGCTATCTTTGATTACTTTATTCTTTTCAAGATACACCTCAATCAATTTTCTTTTATGGCATTGACTATCTTTGATTGACTCATTTGTTTCGAGCTATGCTCCTAATTAATTTATTTCTCGTCCATTGTTGTGATCTTTTTCAAGTATTTTATATTGAAATAACGATTAATGGACTAATAATACTTTCATAAAGGGAGTTTCGCATATTACTCTGGAAGCTTCTAAATAATATGAGAATCTGAAACATGACTATTGTTTAGAACTCACCAAGCCTAAGGGTTGGAAATACTGAAATATGATTATCTCTTCAGATTTTTATTAGATAAGATATTTCGTCGGTGATACCATCTCGACAAATGACAAGTAATGTAAACCAAGTATAAAAGGGGATCATTCTTGGGAAAAGAAAAATACCCTACATTCATGCAAATTTCAAGCACATACATCTGGTCATTACATCCAAGGAATGGTGTAACAGATCAAATTGATTGAAGATGATATAAATATTATACCCCTGAGTGGTAACAGATTGGATGGAGGAAACCAAATGTTATTCCCCTGAAGTTGTAGTGGGAGGTACAAACTTTATGTCCCAAAGTTCAAGTGGAGGGGACTCTGAAATTACATCAGGGCGAGCTTGCTGAGCAGAATGTGATTGTTTCTTTGGGTTTTCTGTCAAAGATACCAGTTGAACGAGAAAGCATGGTAACGCATCAGTGATAGAACCTTGATGGACTATGAGAAATGGCAACCCAAACATTAAAATGGGATCATTATCACATTTCTAATTAGGAGCATTTGATTCATTCCGATCATTGTGTCCTAATCGTTGTACATAAAAAAAAAAGATCATTCTCATGACATTATGCATTCATGCAAATGTCATCCCTAATATCATTTAGTTAAGAGCATTTGATTCATTCCGATCATTGCATCCTAATCATTGTACTTTTAAAAGAAAAAAGGAGATCATTCTCATGACATTCTGCATTCATGCAAATGTCATCCCTAATATCATTTAGTTAGGAGCATTAGATTCATTCCGATCATTGCATCCTAATCATTGTACTTTTTTTTAAAAAAAGAGATCATTCTCATGACATTTTGCATTCATGCAAGTGTCATCCCTAATATCATTTAGTTAGGAGCATTAGATTCATTCCGATCATTGCATCCTAATCATTGTACTTTTAAAAAAAAGAGATCATTCTCATGACATTCTGCATTCATGCAAATGTCATCCATAATACATTTAGTTAGATTATAGCATCTTGATTATTTGGCATAAACATATGCAGGTGGAACTGAGTCTACAGGACATGTCCCTCAAAGGACGGTGTAACAACATCGGTGAATTCACAGATCTTATTTCCCTAAGCGGTAGCGGAGTAGATCGAATTTGAAAAATCTTATATCCATGTATCGACAATGGAGTAGAATCAAGCCACCAACCTGATCTCTCTGAGGTAGCAAGGGAGCAGGTTGAAGTTTGTAGTCTTATTTTCTTGAAGTAGCAAGGAAGCAGACTGAAGATATCAGATCTTATCTCCACAGAGCAGGAGTGGAGCAAATCAAAGACAGCAAGTCTTATCTCCATGTATTGGCAATAGAGCAGACTGAAGAAATCAGATCTTATCTCCACTGAGCAGGAGTGGAGCAGATCGAATTTGAGCAAGTCTTATTTCCATGTATTGGCAATGGAGCAGACTGAAGATAACAGATCTTTTCTCCACTGAGCAGGAGTGGGGCAGATCAAAGACAGCAAGTCTTATCTCCATGTATCAGCAATGGAGCAGACTGAAGAAATCAGATCTTATCTCCACTGAGCAAGAGTGGAGTAGATCGAATTTGAGCAAGTCTTATCTCCATGTATTGGCAATAGAGCAGACTGAAGATAGCAGATCTTATCTTCACTCAGCAGGAGTGGAGCTGATTAAAGACAACAGATCTTACCTTCCTGAAGTTGCAGGAAGAAGATCGAAGACGTCAGCCTTGTCTCCTTGAATTTGCAGTGGAGCAAACTAAAAAAAGCAGATCTAGCCTTCCTGAAGTTTCAGTGAAGAAGATCGAAGATATTAGCCTGCCTCCCTGAAGTTACAGAGGAGCAGACTGAAGACAGCAAATCTGGCCATCCTGAAGTTACAGTGAAGCAGATCGAAGATATTAGCCTGCATCCCTGAAGTTGAAGCGGAGCAGACTGAATACAGCAGATCTTATCTTCCTGACGTTGCAAGAAGCAGATCGAAGATATTAGCCTGCGTTCCTAAGTTTGCAGCGGAACAGACTGAAGATAGCAGATATTATCTTCCTGAAGTTGCAGGAAGCAGATCGAAGATATTAGCCTGCCTCCCTGAGTTTGTAGCGGAGCAGACTGAAGACAGCAGATCTTATTTTCCTGAAGTTGCAAGAAGCAGATCGAAGATATAACCTGCCTCCCTGAAGTTGTAGCGGAGCAAACTAAAAATAGCAGATCTTGTCTTCCTGAATATTGCAGTGAAGCAAGATTAAAGATACTAGTCTTACTTTCCTGAAGTTACAGTAAGATGGATTAAATCTACAAGAGCAGGTCTTATCTCCCTGAAGTTGTAGTAGAATAAGATTAAAGCTATAGATTCAATCTCCTTGAAGTTGCAGTTGGGTTAGAGACTACTTGAAGAAGATAAGGATCAAGAAGTTAAGGCTTGGCAAGACCAGCAAAATTGGTCCTTTTATAGTCTTTGCTCCATTCTCGTTACACGACAATGAACAAAGAGGGGCAGCTGTAATAGGTCAATTTAGCCCGGGCCCATACAAAAAAATAATAAACCCAAAATAATAAAACAAAGTCCAGTCCAGTCCAAAATATATCATTTGGCCCGATCAGAATGGCCCACTACTTTAAAAGATTGAAGGTCCATCTACAAGCTTGACGTATATGGGAACACAATCTTCAAGGATATGCAATCTTAGATATGATATGCAAACCTTAGATATGATATGCAATCCTAGAATATATGGTATGCAATCTTAGAAGATATGATATACAATCTTAGATATGATATGCAAATCTTAGATATGATATGCAATCTTAGAAGATATGGTATGCAATCTTAGCAGATGTGATTTTGTAATCTTAGAGATTTAATTTGTAGATACCTTTTAATCTTAGCCGTTGATGTAATTGACCTGTATCATCGGATTTGGAGAGGCTCAACTATAACTATAAATAGAGGCATCTCCCTTCATTGTAAAACACACTGGAGTTTTGAGTAATAAAAATTCTTGAGAGCATTCACTCAAATTTCTCTCTCTTTTGCGTTCTTATTTTCTGTGGCTTGTTCATATTTTGTTCTTCGCTCATCTTCGTTCTTTTTTAAGTTGCTTCCGTTCAAGTTAGATTTTGGTGGAGGAATTTCGTTAAATCCTTATATTGTGGGAGTTAGGTTGACTTATGCGTTTTTTTTAAACCCTTTTATTTATTTATCCATTTAATTGCTTAATCATTATTTATTCATTTATTTTAATTATTTTAATTATTTTTTGCTATTCCCTATTTACATTAAATTGTTTTATCATATATATATTATTATTTTTATTTGTTATATATTATCTATGCATTATATATTATTTAACTTTAATCATATTATGTATTATTTGAAAATTTGTATGTTGTACATCATCTAAATTTGTTTTATTATTAAGGCAAAATTTTCCATATGTTGTTTATTTAAAATATGTATATTATCTATTTTTAAATGGTATATTATATACTTATTATAAGTTATCCCTTATACCTTTTAATTCAAAGTTTTTCTTAAATAAGGCAATGTTTTGTGTTTAGAAATTCGGGAAATAGTGTCCTAACGTGTTGGGTTTCGATTTTCCATTTGACTAAACAACTAAATATTCTTTTAATGAATTTTGTAAATCATGAGATGATTTTGGTTACAAGGGTTTAAAACATCATGTCCTAACGTGCTGGATGTGATGTTTGTATTCTTTCGGAACAAAGGAATCTCAAGTTCCAACTCAAATTGTTCAAGTTTTTAAAGAAATCATGTTTTCAAATCTTTTCAAATTTTCGACATTAGGACAATAACTAATCAATCCGGTACCAATTTTAGGCTTACGAGGGTGCTAATCCTTCTTCGTACCTAACCGACTCCCGAACCCGTTTTCTTGAATTTCGTAGACCAAAATCATTGTTTTAATAAATCAAAAAAAATTATTAAAATAATTAATCTCAAGGTGACCCGATCACACCTCGAAAAAAAGATTGGTGGCGACTCCATTTTCATTTTTAAAGTTGACCCCCGTTTTTTCAAAACTTATAAAAATAGTTTCGACATTGTGTAATTTCCATGAATTGTCATTTAGTATTTATATTTTGCATTTTATTGATGTAATGATTTTATTAACAAATCATCGCCTTAAATAAAAAACGCATTTCGTTTAATTATTACATTTTATTGAAAAGCTTTTCAAAATAAGGCAATACTCGTATTTGAGAATTTCGAGAAGATTGTGCCCTAACTTACTGGGTTCCAATTTTTCTCGTTAACTCTAAGTAACCGAGTACCCTTTTTTAAATCAAAATGTATAGATTTCAAATAAAGTTCACTCTTGGGAATTCGAGGTGTTATGTCCTAACTCACTGGATATAACATTTTGTTATCTCGAAGTAAAGATTTCTAAAAAATAAAGGCAATATTCCGTATTTGAAATTTTGAGAAATTGTGCCTTAACTTACTAGATTCCGATTATTCATTTAACCCAAATGACCGAATATCCTTTTTAAATTTAAACGCACGAGTTTTAAAAGTCAAAAGACAAGCTTAATTTCGAGGATTTGAAATGCCGTATCCTAACTCGCTGGGCATGACACTTTACTTCTTCAAAATAAGCGGGTCTCAGTGTCCAAATTAATTTATTCAAGTTTTTTTTCTTTAAACAAAGAGGATCGTATTTTAAAATCTTTTTCAAATTTTCGACATTAAGATGTTAATCAATCAATTCAGTACCAATTTTGGGCGTTGCGAGGGTGCTAATCCTTCCTCGTGCGTAACCGACTCCCGAACTTGTTTTCTCGAATTTCGTAGGCCCAAATCATCGTTTTAATAAATCAAAACGTTTTAACAATCAATCTCAAGGTGACCCGATCACACCTCAAAAAAGATTGGTGGCGACTCCATTTTCGTTTTAAAAGTCGACCCCGTTTTCCAATAAAAAAATAGTTTCGATAGATTAAATACAATTTTATATTTTAGTTAACATAATTAAGAGTTTAAATTTTTTTTCACTTAGTAAAAATTATTCCTCTACTCATAAACATGCATAATCTACCATCAATCATCAAAATACACAAGCTTTCAACAATGGCATAATTCAAAATATTCAAGCATGGGTTTTGTAGATCTCAAAAATGTTAAAATTATAAAAAATCGAACTCAATTACTAACCTTAATATAGCATGCAATGGTTGAATGGTTTGAAACTAAGTTTCTTCTTCTCTCTGATTGTTTCGTGAAGATGATGATGAAAATGGGAAAATAAAACATGTTTCTTTTTTTTTTATAATATTAATATATTTTATATCATTCCACTATCTTATAATAATATATATAAAATATACTTTAACCATAATTTAAGGTCTATGTCGTCCACTACTACTTATTTAAAGGCCAAATTGCAACCTCAATCCCATGCAAAAGAAGACCATTTAATTTGGCCACTTAATTCCATAATGGTTATTTTTCCTACTCACTCAATTTAGTCCTTGCACTTAAATTAAACACCCAAACAAACAAATTAACATACAATATTTTAGCACATGCTCAAACACATAACATAGATATCAAATAAAATATAAAAATATTTTTCTGACTTCAGATTTGTGGTCTCGAAACCACTGTTCCGTTTAGGCCCTATTTCGGGATGTTACAGAAGAGGCTTCAAAAAAAAACTGTTATGAGAGAGTGGGAGAGAAACAAAAAGAACGTGAAAGTGATTTTGGGAAGTTTTATCCAGACATAATAAATTTTAAAATTAAGATAAGTATTTTGAACTTTAAAAAAAACTAAATTAAAATTATTTCCCCAAAACACACACATGATGACTCGAACCCAGAACCCCAAGCTACACTAACACACAACCACCCACCAGACTAGTAGGCCCATTCTGACATTAAAATGCAAAAACGACTCCAAATTCCCGATCCAGACACTGACCCTACCTATAAAACATAAAACTTCTAACCCCAAAATTCGGGGTGTTACAACTCACCCCTCCTTAAAGAAATTTTATCCCCGAAATTTTCAACTAACAGAACAGTGGTGTAACATAAGCTACACCACCACGCTTCCGCTGCGCACTCTGATCCTGAAACATTACCATACTAGATTTTAAAATCTCACACACAGATTCAAGAATGGAACTTAAACTCAAGACCTCAAACAGAAACCCAGAACACTTAGCCACTGAAGCAGATACTTATTTATTACACCACACACAACCATGCCTGACTGAATGCCAATGAGGGCACTCTCTAATCTGATGCTCTGTGGACCCACATTGAAGATACGCTCCCACCTTTTTCCAATAATTGCCCGAATATTGCTTCTTACAGTACTCAAAAAGCGAGACGCTCGTACTATCACTGGCACCCTCCGTATTACCATTACTATCTCTTAATTGCGACTTTACACGCTTCGCATACTGTGGCTCAAGCCTCGAAGGACTGCAATTTCTCTTTTTCCCACAATCTATGCACCTACCTTGAAGCATTTCTCTAGTTTTATCCTCAAACACTTTTTCCAATACCTCCCTCACTAGCCGTGTCAAAGCTTCAATACCAAGCTCCAGAGTATCGCTACCCGAAGTTGGTGAAATCGCGTCAACTTCTGATTCCTGAACTGTCACACGTTCTGCAGAAGTTAATGACTCCTCGAAAGTCTTGCCAGACTGATCCTTGCGATCTCGTTTACCTTTAGAATCCATATCAGTCTTCTAACTAAATTAAAGTAATCTACATTTCACGAAAAATCACATCATAAATATCTATTGAGACAGTTCTAATCTTATAGTTACGAATTTCAACCCGGACTAGCATCGGAGTCTCAGACATTTTATTTTCACAAAAACCTATTGCAAATACAAGTAATTTTAAAACACAATGGTATAGTTTTTCCAAATTTTTTTTTAAAAAAAACACACACTCATGTACACGGTTACATAAAAGCACAGGCCGAGTTTTTGCAAACTTGATTCTAATACCACTAAATGTAACACTCTAATACCAGGCCTAGGAGTTAGGACCAAATTTCAGAGGTCACATTGATCACTGAAGTGATTGTAAATTTTCTTTATATTTACAAAATGAGTTACCCAAACTTTCAGTTACAAACACATTTTTCCAAACTAGAATAAACGTTCCAAAATATTCGAAAACATAAATTCGTAGTTTCTAAATGTCAGATGAAAATAAAATTTGTGAAAAACCCAAAACACGATTTATACCACAATTCTTATAAACATTTACATTTCAAAGCTGTATACTAAAGTAGCTATCGAAAAGATGACCTATTAACTAGTTTTTATAACACGACTGTCCGAGACCTTCGACGAGCTGAGTCCAGCTATAGAAACTGAACGTACCTGAAAAAGGGAAAACTACGGGGGTGAGCTACACGAGCTCAGTGTGAGTCTAAACCGAAGTAAAAACAATGAACTAAAGATCCAAACTATGAACAGTCAGGTATATATGTAAGATCCAAAACCAACAAACAATATGCACACAAATTTAGATGATAAGCCACATGTTAGAAAATAATCCCACCAATCCAGCCTACCATGAATACCCCATAGGACCTCGAAAGGCCCATCCAACCCTGCACACCAAGTATGTGGACTAGGCCACTCAGATATTAATATGCAGCAAAGTTAACATATATGCAGTACTGTGCAAAAACTGCCGCACTGATGTATTGCAGTTGAAACTGCCAGAACAGAATAGAATACAGACTCGCTTCTCTTCACAACCAACCCTAAAAATCAATTTATGCAAATGCATGTATGCAAACAATCTCGCAGAAACAACATAAAAACAGTTATTCATCGGATAGACGGAAACAAAAGTGTGCATAATCATTCAACCAGATTCAGAGTGGTTAGTGTTTGTACACTTCCCGCAAAATTCGTTAACGAGTAAGCATCTCTCATTCAATTATCAAACCACAATAGTACTAGTTGCACTTTCGGTAAATTCAAATACACACACAAACCCAAATTGACTACAGAGTCCTCATAGAGAGTGGGAAGCACAGGTATTTAAAACAAGCCAATTCGTAGCTCAGGGTAACAAATTTAAGTAACAGGGCCATACGGCCGTGTGCTCCGGCTGTATGGGAGTACCTATGTAAAAGGAGGCACACGGCCGTGTGGCTAAGGCACATGCCTGTATTACCTTAGGACATGACCGTGTGAATAGGCCGTGTAACTCTCTGTCTGATTGCTAATCTAGGGTGTAGGGCAAACATGACCGTGTGAAGGTCTTACACACCTGTGTGCCCACCAGACACGGCCGTGTGTTCTAAAAGACACACCCGTGTGGAATCCCCAATCCTGATATTAACCACACGACTATGTGGCCAGGCCATGTGGCACCAAAATCACCCAAACCCTATTTCCCAAACACACACGCCCGTGTGCCCAAGAGACATGGCTATGCCAAAATAGACTAATTTACCCAAAACAGCCACATGCCCGTGTGGTCAGGCCATGTGGCACCAAATCTTACCCGGAAACCCTAATTCCTAAATGTACATGACCATGTGAAACCCCCGTATGGGGGCATATGCTCGTGTGGCCACACAACCACATCAAAACCATCAAGAAACCATGAATTTACAGCCACAAGGAAGTCCCTAATTACTACGGGTTTAGAAACACACCTTTAAACGAATTCTCCAACATAAGAACTTGACCAATTCGCCTCATCAACACAAATCTGAAATCTCAATTACACAAACAAAAACCAATGTTATCACTATACCAATCTAACACAAATGAATAACCTAAAATTGCTCTACCAAAAACCAAGAACACCACTTACCTCTGCTCGATACCTTGAACTATCCAAACACCATCAATGAAAATTAAAAAGGAAAATTTAATGGCAGTGTAACGTATAATTTTTAAATCCCGAAGCAAAAATAAAGAGAAGAGACTTCAAAAAAATTAAAACTGTTATGAGAGAGTGGGAGAGAAACAAAAAGAATGTGAAAGTGATTTTGGGAATTTTTATCCAGAAATAATAAATTTTAAAATTAAGATAGGTATTTTGGACTTTAAAACAAAACTAAATTAAAATTATTTCCCCAAACCACACACATGACGACTCGAACCCAGAACCCCAAGCTACCCTAACACATAACCACCCACTAGACTTGCAGGCCCATCCTGACACTAAAATGCGGAAACGACTTCAAATACCAGATCCAGCCACTGGCCCTACCTACAAAACACAAAACTTCTAACCCCAAAATTCAGAGTGTTATAACTTACCCCCCATTAAAGAAATTTCATCCCCGAAATTTCTAACTAATAGAACAGTGGTGTAACACAAACTACACCACCACACTCCGCGTGCACTCTGATCCTGAAACATTACCATACTAGATTTTAGAATCTCACACACAGATTTAAGATTGGAACTTAAACTCAAGACATCAAACACAAACCCAGAACATTTAGCCACTAAAGCAGATACTCATTTATTACACCACACATAACTATACCTGACTCAATGCCAATGAGGGCACTTTCTAATTCGATGCTCTGTGGACCCACATCAAAGACACGCTCCCACTTTTTTTCCAAAAATTGCCTAGATGATGCTTTTTACAGTGCTCACAAAGCGAGACACTCGCACTACCACCGACACCCTCCGTACTACCGTTTCTGTCTCTTAATTGCGACTTTACACACTTTGCGGAATGTGGCACTAACCTCAAAGGATGACGATATCTCCTTTTCCCACAACCTACGCACCTACCTTGAAGCATTTCTCTTGTTTTCTCTAACCCATCCTCAAACATTTTCTCCAATACGTCCCTCACTACCCGTGTCAAAGCCTCAGTGCCAAGCTCTAGATTATTGCTACCTGAAGTTGGCAAAATAGCATCAACTTCCGATTCCTAAACTGTCACACGTCCCGCAAAAGTTAACGACTCCTCGATATTCTTGTTAGACTGATCCTTGTGATCCCGTCTTGCGATCTCGTTTACCTTCAGAATCCATATTGGTTTTCAAACTAATTTAAAGTAATCTACATTTTACGAACAATCATATCATAAATATCTACTGGGACAGTTCTAATCTTATAGTTACGAATTTCTACCCGGACCAGCATCATTCCAAAACACTGTGTTATACTTTTTCTAATTTTTTTTTTTTAAAAAACGAACACTTACGCACACAGTTACGTAAAAGCATAGGCCGAGTTTTTCTAAATTTTTATTTTCACAAAAACCTATTCCAAATACAAGTCATTTCAAAACACTGTGGTGTACTTTTTCTATTTTTTTTAAAAACGAACACTTACGCACACGGTTACATAAAAGCACAGGCCAAAGATGATGTATTAACTAGTTTTTATAACACGATCGTCCGAGACCTCCGACGAGCTGAGTCCAGCTATAGAAACTGAGCGTACCTGAAAAAGGGAAACACTGCGAGGGTGAGCTACACGAGCTCATTGTGAGTCTAAACCGAAGTAAAAATAAGGAACTAAAGATCTAAACTATGTACAGTCAGGTATATATATAAGATTCATAACCAACAAACAATATGCACACAAATTTAGATGATAAGCCACATGTCAAAATACAATCCCACCCATCCAGCCAAACACCCTCTCCGACCCCCGTTCACACTTCATAAGAGCTATATGATGCTTAGCCAACCATGCACACCCTATAGGATCTCGAAAGGCCCATCCAACCCTACACACTAAGTATGTGGACAAGGCCACTTAGATATTAATATGTAACAAAGCTGACATATATGCAGTACTGTGCGAAAGCTGCCATACTGATGTATTGCAGTTGAAACTACCAGAACAGATTACAAACTCCCTTCTCTTCACAACCAACCCCAAAAATCAATTTATGCAAATGATGTATGTAAATAATCTCACAGAAACAACATAAAAACAATTATTCATCGGATAGACGAAAACAAAAATGTGCATAATCATTCAACAAGATTCATAGTGGTTAGTGTTTGTACACTTCACGTAAAATTAGTTAACGAGTAAATGTCTCTCATACAATTATCGAACCACAATAGTACTAGTCGCACTCTCGGTAATTGCAAATACACACACAAACCCAAATTGACTACAGAGGCCTCATAGCGAGTGAGAAGCACATGTATTTAAAACAAGCTAGTTCGTAGCTCAGGGTAACAAATTTGCGTAACAGGGCTACACGGTCATGTGCTCCAACCGTGTGGGAGTGCCTAGGCCATGAGTGGGTCAAAACGCCTATGTAGAGACGACACTCACCTGTGTAAAAGGAGTCACATGGCCGTGTGGCTAAGGCATACGCCCGTATGACCTAATAACATGGCCGTGTGAACAAGCCGTGTAATTCTCTGTCCGATTGCTGACCTAAGGTGCAGGGCAAACACGGCCGTGTGAATGTCTCACACGCCCGTGTGCCCACCAGACACGACCATGTATTCTAAAACACACACCCGTGTGGAATTGATCGTGTTTGAAAGTATTAATATTTATATAATGAATGATCGAGCCTAGAAACTAACTATCACCACGATTGAGTTAAGCGCACCTATCAAACAGTAGTATAGCTTAGTGGCAAGACCGGAATGTCGAACCCAAAGGAACCAAAAGTACTAGTACTAACTTTCTTTTTATTATCTAGCATAAAATAAACGGATTGATATTATCTAACTAATTACTAAGCTAAGGATGCTAAGACACAGAGAACGAATTGGGAAAATACTTTCAAGAGAACCAATTGATTAAGACAATACCTAAGGAAGAATCCACCTAGACTTCACTTGTTATCTAATTCTGAACCAGGCGATTTATTCACTTGACTTGATCCGTAGGATTCCCTAATTTATATTAATACCTCTTTCGAGGCTACTAATGTAACACCCCTTACCCGAGACCGTTACCGGAGTCGAGCACGAGGCATTACAAAACTTAACTACTAATTCGGCATAAAATTTAAAACTGTCCCTCTGCGTCATAGTCACTAAAATATTTATATCTGGAGCTACGGAACTCCAAATTAAGATCCATTAATTTTCCCTGAAACTAGACTCATATATCTTTTTACTATAATTTTTCCAGAATTTTTCATATGGTCAATTAGTACAGTTTATTCATTGAAGTTTCCCCTGTTTTACTGTTCAACTGCTCTGACCTCTCTTCACTACGAATCAAATTACTCTTTGTAAAGAACTTAGATGGCCTCATTGTTTAGCTCATTTGAAACTAGACTCATTCAGGATTTCATACATATAAATTTTAATGCACAATTATTTTTGTGCAATTTCTAATGATTTTTCAAAAGCAGAACAGGGGATCACGAATTCATTCAGAACCAGTTTCACTAAAATTTAAATATCTCATTATTTCCATTTCATTTGCTTACTCTATTTCTTTCATATGAAAATAGACTCAAAGAGATTTCAATTCATATCTCCTTCACTTTCTAATTCCATTTCTTCTATTTTTGGTGATTTTTCAAAATCACGTCACTGCTGGAATTCAAAAACTGTTTCATTGCACAATATTGATAACTAGTTTATAACATCTTTACTCCATCTCATTTAAACTCTATACATGCCATATAAATCTTTAAACATAAAACAAAAGCTACCGGAATTGATCTGGATAGTGAGCTTTGCTATGATGATCCGATCTACCACTTCTCTTTAATTCAATCTACATAAAAATATCAAACACACACAAGTAAGCTTAATGAAGCTTAGTAAGTTCATTGGTTTAAAAGTAACTTACCACACATAATATTTCCAAAACAATAATAAAACATTTACTAAAGTTCCTGCCATTCACAACCATTATTAAAGTACTTCACATAGTTGAGCTCAACATTAATGATCATTCAATCTCTTTCATTTGATTCACACCTTTTGTATCACTTATTATCAAATTAGGAAACGACTTACAAATTTGAGTACGTCGTTACTCAATGTCACGTTTCACAACTCAGTATGGTTAATACCATACCTACATTCCACAACTCGGTATGGATGATACCATACCTACATTTCACAACTCGGTATGGATGATACCATACCTACATTTCACAACTCGGTATGGATGATACCATACCTACATTTCATAACTCGGTATGGATGATACCATACCTACATTTCACATTTGCCATGGATTAACCATGGTCTTATCCGTCAATTCATCACGTGTCACGACACGAACGTACTCAATTCTGCGTTTTTTTTTTCCTAACTTGAATTACCGTCATTTATTTTTTTTCATTTATCATATTTTTCACAATCTTACAGCAAATTCATATTTAACAGCCCATTATATCATTCAATCTTTCACCAATAAACATATAAATTCAACCATATGAACTTACCCGGCTGATTTGTAGAAGATTTTGAAATTTAGGGACTACTCCGCTACTTTTTCTTTTCCTCTTTCTTCTTTGGTTTCTTGATCTATAATGTAAAATATTTTCACTCATTAGCATATATTTCATTTCTATTTCACTTCATAAATTATGCTCTTCAAATTTTGAAATTACACTTTTACCCCAAAATTTACAGTTTTTACAATTTAGTCCTTGCTCAATTCAGCCATCAATTGAACTAATTTTTCTCAATCAACACTTTATTCTATCATTACAAACTATTTCACAACCTTTGATATTCTGAATTTCAACACCAACCTCTAATTCACAACTTTTTCACAATTAGGTCGTAAATATCATTTCCTATCAAAATCACTTAATAAAACCACCTTAATATAAAATTAGAATTTAAATTTCATAATAATTCATCATAAACTTCCATTTCTCAGCAAGGGTAACTTTTAATTTTACCCACCAAATTAAAAACTAATGAATTCTATAAGTGGATCTAGTTGTAAAAGTCATAAAAACATAAAAATTATCAAGAAAAAGCATGAATCAAACTCACAGGATGTAATAGTATGAAAACAAGCTTTCTCCAGAACTCCTCTGACGTTTTTGGCTGAGATTATTGTGAAGATTACTCTAGATTACTTTCAATCTTATCTTAATAACATATTAAAATTACAAAATTCTAATTTTGCCCTTATTATCCTTATCTTTGTGATGATTTTCTTCCACTTGCCGTCCAGCCTTTTCACATTTGGGTTAATTGCCCTATAAATCCTCTTTCTTTTAACACTTGAGCTATTTAATTCTTCTAGCAATTTTGCATTTGTTACAATTTAGTCTTTTTTATTAAATTGGCTACCCAAACATTTAAATTTCTCAACCAAATTTTAATACTAACTTAATAACACTCCATAAATATTTCTAAAAATATTTATGGCTCGATTTTCAAATTCGAGGTCTCGATACCTCGTTTTTGACCCATTTGACCTAATAAATTCTTTTAATTCACTAAATTCACCAATCCACAAATTCTTCTAAATTCTCACTTGACTCATAAATATTAAATTACTATCTTATTTAATCTTACTTGCCGGATTTAGTGATCTCATATCACCATTTCCGACATCACTGAAAATTAGACCGTTACAACTAACGTCTAACCCTAGGTTGATTAATTGAAATCTCTTTCTAATTAAAACCCCTAGTGTTGCATTAACTCGATCTATGGACTCCCATATTAGGTTTGATCCTAATCCGGCAGATTTTCGTCGTCCTATCTCGAGGAGTGCGATCAACTCCGCTTAACTATGCTAGATCTACTCTTAAACGGGGACTTTTGCTCCTCTGAATAAGCACATCAATACTTGAATTAATATCCTGAAATATTAAAGCAAGAATTAAGAACACATAATTAAGAACAAATCAAGTATTTATCATACAGTTCAGAAAATAATAACAAGATCCGTCTTAGGTTTCATCCCCCTTAGGTATTTGAGGGGTTTAGTTCATAATTATAAAAGAATACATCTCAGAATAATTAAATAACAAAACATAAAGAAAAACCCTAAAACCCCCTGAAGAAAATTGAAGGGAAGATCCTCAGTCTTGAGCGTGATTCCGGCTTTTGAGATGGATCAACTGGCTTTCTTCAAGTAATTCTCTAATTTCAGCTTTATCTGGCTTTGCTCTTGTCAAAAGGCCTGACAGAGGCCTTTTGTCGAACTCCGACGAACTCCCATTTTAGGTTACCCTCTAGGGTGTTTAAATAGGCTTTCGGAATGTCTCTCTTTGCCTCTAAGTATCCTTTTTCGAGTGGAATTAAAGCAGGTCACGACAGGGACACGTCCGTGTGAATCGAGCCCAGCGTCGTGTTCGAGTCTGCTAAAGTGGCACAGCCGTATGACGAACTCCAGGGCGTGTGGATTTCTTACTTTGGCCCATTTTCTCCGTTTTTGGCCTGTTTCTCATTCTTTTCATCCTCCTATGCTCTCCTAAGTATAAAAAATGAAATTAAAGGATTAGGAGTAGAGGTGTGCATGGTAGGTGGCCTGACCCTACCAAAATGTGAGGGTTTGGGCAAAAATATAGGCCCGAAAAATAGGCTCGGGCAAAAAAAATGAGGCCCTTTAAAAAATGGGTAGGGCCTCGGTATGATTTTTTGGCGGCCTACTTCTAAATATTTTAATAATAATATTTTTTTTATTGATAAAATGTTAACTTTAGTATTATATTTGATTTATTATATTTTTATTTGTTTTTTGTTTTAATATTTATTTTTATTTTTTAAAATGTATTTAATTTATTATATTTTATTTTTTAATAAAATAAGTAAAAAAAATTTATATTAGACGGGCCGGGCTCGGGTCGGGCTCGGGCCTACCAATTTATGGCGGGTCGGGCCTGGACAAATTTTCAGGCCCATATTTCAGGCCGGGCCGGGCTCGGGCCTACCAATCGGGCCGAAAATTTTTTTTGGACCCGGCCCAGCCCGGCCCATGCACACCTCTACTTAGGAGCACCAAATTCCACAATTCAAGGGATAAATCATCCAAAAGTATGCCAAATGTGGGATTAAAATATGTATATATTACGATTTATCAAGAATCCCTAATCTCTAAATTAACCATACGACCGTGTGGCCAGGCCATGTGGCACCAAAATCACCCAAACCCTAATTTCCAAACGCACACGCTTGTGTGTCCAAGAGACACGACCATGTGGAAATCGACTAATTTCCATAAAACAGCCACACACACGTGTGGCCAGGCCGTGTGGCACCAAATCTTGCTCGGAAACCCTAATTCCTAAATATAACGATCGTATAAACCGCCCGTGTGGGGGCACACGCCCGTGTGGTCACGAAACCACACTGAAACCACCGAGAAACCATGAATTTACAGCCACAATGAAGTCCCTAATTACTACGGGTTCAGAAACACACCTTTAAACGGATTCTCCAACACCAGAACCAGACCAATTCGCCTCCTCAACACAACTCTAAAATCTCAGTCACACAAACAAAAACTAATATTATCACCATACCAATATAACACAAATGAATAACCTAAAATTGCTCTACCAAAAACCAAGAACACCACTTACCTCTGCTCGACACCTTGAACTATCCAAACACCATCAACAAAAATTAAAGAGGAAATTTTAATGGCAGAAAAACGTATAATTTTTAAATCCCGAAGAAAAAATAAAGAGGAGACTTCAAAAAAAAACTGTTATGAGAGAGTGGGAGAGAAACAAAGAGAACATGAAAGTGATTTTGGGAAGTTTTACCCAAAAATAATAAATTTTAAAATTAAGATAAGTATTTTGGACTTTAAAACAAAACTAAATTAAAATTATTTTCCCAAACCACGCACATGATGACTCAAACCCAGAACCTCAAGCTACCCTAACACACAACCACTCACTAGACCAGCAGGCCCATTCTAATTTTAAAACACGGAAACAACTTCAAATACCTGATCCAGCCACTGACCCTACCTACAAAACACAAAACTTCTAACCCCAAAATCCGGGGTGTTACATTTAAAACCATTAAAACTATAAAAAAATCATAAAATATTTAAAAATTACAAAAGTTATTAAATTATATAAAAGTGCACAAAGTTATAAAAATTAGTATAAATGATACAAAAATTATATAAATTACTAAAAACTTGCAAAAAAAACATTAAAATTTTCTTAAAATAAAAAAATTATATATATAAATTAGAAAAAGATAAAAAAATGTAAAAAAAATATTTTAAAACTAATTTTGTTACCCAGCGATCTGGCTGTATTTTTATAAATAAAAACTTGAGATTTTAAATTTTATATAAATTAAAATGTATAAATACAATAAACATAACATTTATAGTACTGAACAAGTGTAAGTAATTTTCATTGACTAGTATATTTAGATTAATTATGATTATATTTATAGGAATAAAATATTCCAAAACTACAAAAGAAGCATAATCTTTTCCAAAATTTGTAGCATTAATTTTTATATATTTCATCATTGACTTTATTATATTAAAAGGCACAATGTCTATGTTTAATTAAATAAATATTTAAGATATATATGTGTAAAGAAAACTAAAATATATAATCAAAGTCTAATTGAATAACAAAATCCATGCATTTAAATTTATATTGATACAAGTTGTTTTAAAATAAAAGTAAATAATTTAATCTTTTATTAAATATGGGTATAATCTTGTGAAACAATTGAATTATGGTTTAGTTATAGGATTAAATTGAATGTTCAATTAAGGACTAAATTAGCAATTAATCCTTTATAAGAATTTAGAGAAGGAATTAGATAAGTTAGACGTAAAAGTAAAAGAGTAAAAAGAAATAAAATAAAAAGAAAGAAAGTAACGTGTTTATTTTTAATAGTTTAGATTAGATTTTGTGTAGATTAACATAATTAGGAATTTAAACTATATTATGATAATTAAAGCTTTAATATAGTTAAGATAATTAGAAATGTTAGATGTTAATTAATAATTAATAATTTAAATTAAATTAGGAATTTAGTTAATAGGTTAAATATAATTTTATAGTTTAGTTAAGATAATTATGAGTTTATATTGTGCATGTATCCACAGCAAAAGCAAATTCCAACTGCCTTCGTTTTACTGTGCAACCACACAGCTTTTATCTATGAGGATGTTGTGCTTCCAAGGTTATTGGCATGTTTTATTTGCATTTAGTTATGTGTTGTGTATCCACAGCAAAAGCATATTCCAACTGCATCAGTTTGTTGTGTGTCCACAACCATTGGTAGTGAAAACTACAAATTATTGGTGATATATACACAACCCAGTGTGATTGGAGAAGGGAATTCTAGGGAACATCCATTATGGTGTGTAGTGGTGGGGTAGGATCTTTTTGATAAATCGAAACTGCATGACATCCATAAAATCATGTGCATACAAAACTGTAATTTCTGATATGATACATATGTACATTGTTGTGTGATCTAAATTATTGATATGTGTGAAATTACTATGGAGAATTGTTCAATGAACACTGTTTCTGTATGATTTTTCGTTACACCAATTATTCTTGTGTTGAGTTAATCTGAAATAGCTATATTCTGAATTGTTATTCAAGTATGATTATTCTCAATTCTAAGAAATTTATAGCGAAGTGTTTTATGAGAAAAATCGTTAATTTGAAGTGCATTGTGATTGTGTTTATTCTTGAAATTGTTAAAATGTTTTGTCTTCTGTTTTGTTTTGGTTTCCTTGTGATGGAACCCACACTGAGCTTTCATAGCTCACCCCCTTTAATTTCTTTCTTTGCAGAAAACTCACAAGGCTAAGACGCGGACTCAACATTCAGAGGACCTCGGTACGGTTTAGTTCTTAAAATGTTTTAGAATTATTATTTGGTATTTCTCTTTATTATTCGAAGACTGTATTATTTTATTTTGACTTGTGGCATGAGACCTAATTTACGGTTTTTACTTAGGCATGCATGACATTTAAATCATTTAGGCCATTAGAATATAAATTTTTCTTTAAATTATGAATGAAGCATGGTTTTTATTAAAATCACGTTAATACTACTTTTCCGCTGCTAAGTTGAAAATAAGTTTTTGAAAGTTTAATTAAATTAACTAAGTTTTCAAAAATAGATTCTGTTATAAGAAAAACTTTAAAATAAATCGTTTTTGCTAACTCATGTGTTTTTCCGAAAATAGACTAAATTTTCTTTAAAGATAAATAAATATTTTGAAATCGACTGTTTAAAAATAAATAAATATTTTGAAATCGACTGTTTTTAAACCCCGATGACTACTAGGCCATCTCGGTGGCCGATGTAATCTCCCGGATTCAGGTCTAGTGTCTAGCCGAGTGGAGGAGGTTACAAATTAAGATAATTAAGAATTTAAATTAAATTAGGATATTTAGAGTTTTAATTTAGATAAGATAATTAGGAATTTAATTAGTAGGTTAAATAAAATTTTAGATTTTAGTTAAGATAATTAAGAGTTTAAATTAAATTAGTGTAATTAAAATTTTAATTTATTTAAAAAGAGTTCTCATAATATGGTAAGTATAAAAATATTTAAACTGAAATTTTAGGGATTATAGGTTAGACCCTAATTCAGTTAAGAATATGGTACATATTATATTACAATATTATAACAATTATTTGATATTTTATTTTATTTATTTCATTTTTGGTTATTATATTACAATAATTATTTGTTATTATTTATTACAATTTTAAAGTGGAATTTTTTAAAATGTAATTAAGATTGGATCATACAGGATCATCAATAACATACTAAAATAGCTAACATTGAATTAAAACTTGTAATTATATTGTCATATATTTATACATGTCTTAACTTGTAAAAAGTTTAAACAAGACGGTGCAATTTATAATTAATAGTAGAAGAGTATAATGATCAATGTTAAATTAACAATAGATGCAATATCATTAAAGTAAAATACATAACATAAACTTCATTAAAATATAAATCAAGCCAAGTGATGTTAACATTAGATGCACATTCAAAATTAATTTCACTAGAACATACAATACAACATAAACTATAATCATTCAGAATCTCTATGTATGCAAAGAAATTCACCATTCGTGCATGGAGGAATGCACACACACATTTCCCACTCACCATCTTTTTTATTAACAATATAATTACGATATACCATGAAATTAATGCATGATGATGGCACATGCACCAATGTCATATGGTTCAAGGCTTAGTGCCTGAGCCAAACTGAGTAAACATGGACTTCGGCCATTCAGGCATTTTAACCCACTCAGGGTACTCTGCCTTTTTCTCAAGTTTCTTCTCCTCTTCTTTTTCATGCTTTGGGAACTCATGTTTATGTTCCTTACCCTCATCCTTTTTTTCTTTGTACTCGGGTATTTTTAGATATTCGACTTCGTGTTTCTCGTGCTCTTTAGGCTTTTCCCATTTAGGGAAATCGAGTTTTTCTTTCTCGTACTCTTCGTGCTCCTTCGATTCATGTGACTCATGGCACTCTTCATCTTTATGTTTCTTACCCTCATCTTGCTTTTCCTTGTACTCGGGTATTTTCGGATATTCAACTTCGTGTTTCTCGTGCACTTTAGGTTTTTCCCATTTGGGGAACTCGGGTTTTTGTTTCTCGTACTCTTCGTGCGCCTTCGATTCATGTGACTCGTGGTACTCTTCATCTTTATGTTCCTTATCCTCATCTTGTTTGCCCTTGTACTCGAGTATTTTCGAATATTCAATTTCGTGTTTCTCGTGCTCTTTAGGCTTTTCCCATTTGGGGAAATTGGGTTTTTCTTTATCGTACTTTTCGTGCTCCTTCGATTCGTGTGAGTCGTGGTACTCTTCATGTTTATGTTCCTTACCCTCATCTTGTTTTTCTTTGTACTCGAGTATTTTTGGATATTCAACTTCGTGTTTCTCGTGCTCTTTAGGCTTTTCCCATTTGGGGAACTTGGGTTTTTCATTCTCGTACTCTTCGTGCTCCTTCAATTCATGTGACTCGTGGTACTCTTCATATTGTTTGCAGGGTTTTTGTTTTTCCTCCTTATGCATTTCAGGCTTCTCATGTTTTGAGTACTCTTCGTGATACTTTGGCTGTTTGTATTCAGACTCTTCGTGCTTTTCGTATTTTGAAGCCAATTGTGGCAGCTCCGATGAGGTTATTTGTGTCTTGAATAAATGTCGAGCCGCTGCCGAGACGGTGTAGCTACCGATCATTAGTGAGACACTAATGAGTAAAAGTTGAAAAAGAAAGAAAGGGTGGCGAGTGTTATGAGCCATGGTTAACGAAATACAAAGCAAAGAATGTTGAGTGTATTTGTGTGTGGATTGTTGTGTATGTGTAACAAGCCTTTTATAGGAGAGGATGAGAGATGGTTTGGTGGGATTTGGCCCCACGTTGTTTGTACCAATTTCTCATCTACATACTTATGGTGGGATTATGTTAAGAAGGATCTATGTCAAATATTTTTTCGTAAATATACAAAATATAATATTTCAAATATATAAAAAAAATGTTATAAAAATTAAGTGTGTATATATATTCAACAATTTTTTTTTTTTGATAATAGTTTGTGAGAGCATTTGGTTCAAGTAATATAGGATTTACGGGAATGTAAGATTACAAGTGGGATGTTATGCATGTTATATTATCTTATTTGGTTCATTTGATTTGAACTTTTGTGTTTGGTTAAGAGCACTTAAAATTACCTAAAAGTACATTTTTACTAAATTGTTTTTGTTATAGAATTTGTTCTCTTAATGTTTCTTAATCTCAATTTCCATAAAATTATGGTAAATTATTTTATTTCCATAAAATAAAATTCCACCAATCAATATTTTTTTTTTTTGGTGTGACCAGCCAACCTTGTTTTAATTTCATTTTAACATTATTCTGTGAGCAGTTGAACTAAACAAAGTGCCTTTATCCATTATAGGCAATAATTGGCTCATTGAAGGCAGCTCAAACTTTGATCACTCTTGGGTAGACCAGCCAACTGCTTGCAAAAAGTATAATATTATATACTTTACGTATCTTCCCACTGTCACATTCACCAAAGTTTTATTCTTCTACTACATAAAAGAAAAGCTTCTTTAAAAATGTTTATGGATTTTCAACTTTGCGTTAGGCTCAGTTTTAGTCCCAGTCAGAGTCAAATCAGCAGAGTTGGATGAAGCATACCAAACTCGGTCCAAATTCTCATAGATGAGTCATATCAACAAGCCATTATATTGAGTCCCAGATAATATATAGAAGAAGTTGTTTTAAGACAAATAATTATTATGACATATTATACTTTCAAAGAGAAAATATATTTAAAGACACCACATTAATAAGACCATGATCGGCGTGAGCCAGATGATTTGACTACTGATAACAATTTGGTTGGTTCTCAAGGCTAGGGTCCCTATGGCGACAATGTTTCATTGGAAGAGCAAATAATGGTCTTGAAGATGGACCTATTGCAAAAATTTTGAGAGGCCAAGCCTTATGAAGCCTCTTGGAGTCATTATAATGAGCCTCTCTCCCCACCTGGCTGACTATACGAACGGGCCACCACAGTTCTATTGGTGACACGGCATTACTAACCATAGAATCTCTCCTCTATAAATGCAATCCAAAACGATGAATAAAAGATTTTTTTACTTTCTCAGCAACCCTAAGCACTCACTTCTAGCACTCAGCTTCCTTTGCCCTTAAGCCTTCCTCACTCCTCTTCTACTCCCTTCTTTTTATGGCTTTTCACCTATCTAGGTGAAGCAGCCTCCTTAGCATTACCCCCTTCTCTTCTTGTATCATCCCTTGCTAATACCCAGTATTAAAGCATGTATATATAATATATAATTTTTTTATCAAAATAATATTAATTTATTAGAAAACCAAAATAACATATTGATTACCTTTATTAAAATTGCTTATTTGGTTCAAAATTTTATGGGCCAACAAAGCTATCTTAGTTTATAATAAGAGTGAACTTTCACCCTGGGGTCAAAGGCAACTTTCACCTCGGGGTCAAAGGCAATTGCTATGGCATGAGGGGTTAGTGGCCCATGGTCCTAACATGTATCACACTGTCAATTAGTTTGGAATTATGATATGAACCCATTTTCCAACCTAAATTTAATAATTTCGAATAATTTTAAATATAATACAATTATATAAAGTAATTAAAATAATATAGAATCATGAATGTATCAAAATATATTATGTTGTAGATAAGTTTATGACATGGTAAAAGTTGAGATTTTGACTTTCGAAGGTTCGGGTTGAAGTTTTACTATTTACAATTATAATGTATTATGGGTCTTTATCTAATTTTGTGTGTATGTTTTGCATGGTTTTGTCCAACTTTTTTTGGATTAGTTCAATTTTTATCAAATTTTTTGTTCATTGTACACTATATTGATTAGATTCTACATTATAATTAATCAGACATATGGGAAAAGATTATATGAAACAGTGACGCCACGTCATCTGTATTCCTTTTCCAATAGTTTTATGCCACATCAGCATTTTCATCTTGAATTTCAGCATTTCCATCCTGAAAAAAATTAAATCTAAATTAAAATGCTGAAATTCAGGATAAAAATGCTGATGTGGCATAAAACTATTCGAAAGGGATAATATCCTTGTTTCATACCATCCTTTCTCTCAAACATTTATATTTATAAATGTCTTAACTTGTGATTATATTGTCATATATTTATACATATTTTAACTTGTAAATAGTTTAAACAAGACGTGCAATTAAATTTTATTAAATTAGAAGGGTAATCAAGCTATGTTAAATTAACAATACATGCAATATCATTAAAGTAAAATACATAACATAAACTTCATTAAAACATAAATCAAGCCAAGTGATGTTAACATTAGATACAACATTCAAAATTAATTTCACTAGAACATACAATATAACATAAACTATAACCATTCAGAATCTCTATGCAAAGAGATTCACCATTGGTGCATGGAGGAATGCACACACACATTTCCCACTCACCATCTTTTTTATTAACTATATAATTACGATATACCATGAAATTACTGCATGATGATGGCACATGCACCAGTGTCATATGGTTCAAGGCTTAGTGACAGAGCCAGATTGAATAAACATGGACTTCGGCCATTCAGGCATTTTAGCCCACTCAGGGTACTCTGCCTTTTTCTCGGGTTTTTTCTCCACTTCTTTTTCATGCTTTGGGAACTCATGTTTATGTTCCTTACCCTCATCTTGTTTTTCCTTGTACTCGAGTATTTTTGGATATTCAACTTCGTGTTTCTCGTGCTCTTTAGGCTTTTCCCATTTGGGGAACTCAGGTTTTTCTTTCTCGTACTCTTCGTGCTCCTTCGATTCGTGTGACTCGTGGTACTCTTCATATTTATGTTCCTTATCCTCATCTTGTTTTTCCTTGTACTCGGGTATTTTCGGATATTCGACTTCGTGTTTCTCGTGCTCTTTAGGCTTTTCCTGTTTGGGGAACTCAGGTTTTTCTTTTTCGTACTCTTCATGTTGTTTGCAGGGTTTTTGATTTTCCTCCTTGTGCATTTCAGGCTTCTCATGTTTTGGGTACTCTTCGTGATACTTTGGCTGTTTGTATTCTGGCTTTTCGTATTCTGGCTTTTCGTATTCAGACTCTTCGTGCTTTTCGTATTTTGAAGCCAATTGTGGCAGCTCCGATGAGGTTGTTTGTGTCTCGAATAAACGTCGAGCCGCTGCCGAGACGGTGTGGCTACCGATCATTGGTGAGACACAAATGAGTAAAAGTTGGAAAAGGAAGAAAGGGTGACGAATGTTATGAGCCATGGTTAACAAAATAGAAAGCAAAGAATTTTGAGTGTGTTTGTGTGTGGATTGTTGTCTATGTGTAGCAAGCCTTTTATAGGAGAGGATGAGAGATGGTTTGGTGGGATTTGGCTCCACGTTGTTTGTACCAATTTCTCATCTACATACTTGACTTTATGGTGGGATCACGCTAAGAAGGTGCTCAATTTGTATCAATTACTTTTATGTAAATATAGAAAATATAATCTTCCGAAAAAATATTATAAAAATGAAGTATGTATATATATATATATATATATATTCAACAATTTTTTTATTTGGATAATAGTTTGCAAGAGCATTTGGTTCAATGTAAGATTATTTTTTATAATAGGATTACGGAAATGTAAGATTACAAGCAGGATGTTTTGTATGTTATATTATCTTATTTCATTCATTTGGTTTGAATTTTTGTGTTTGGTTCATAGAAATTGAGATTACCTAAATGTACATTTTTACTAAATTGTCTTTGTTATAGAATTTGTTCTCTTAATGTTTCTTAGTCTCAATTTCTATAAAATTATGATAATTTATTATAATTTATGTATTCATAAGTAAATATACGAATGTTGAAATAAATTTATAAATCATAGTTAGAATAATTAGTGGAAAGTGATTGTATCACCAATCATAAATATAATCGTAATTAATATACTAATAAATAAATATAATAATTATAATTTTAAAGTATAGCATGAATTGTTTCAATATTAAGAAAAAAAATATTTTTAATTAGATTTAAATTTTATTTGGAAAAAATAGACTAAATTAATTAAAATAAAAAAATAAATTTATTCAAAATTTAATATTATGCTTGTAATTTAAAGTTAATTACACTTTATATTACTATATTTTAATATTATTTGTACGAGATTATAGTATGGATGCTCAAAATATTAAGAATCTAAATTACATAATTTTATTTTAAAATATAATATTATATTCCGTAAAATAAAGTTCCACCAATCAATATTTTTTTTTTTTTTTGTATGACCAGCCAACCTTGTTTTAATTTCATTTTAACATTATTCTGTGAGCAGTTGAACTAAACAAAGTGCCTTTATCCATTATAGGCAAAAATTGGCTCATTGAAGGCAGCTCAAACTTTGATCACTCTTGGGTAGACCAGCCAACTGCTTGCAAAAAGTATAATGTTATATACTTTACGTATCTCCCCACTGTCACATTCACCAAAGTTTTATTCTTCTACAGTTCTACTACATAAAAGAAAAGCTTCTTTAAAAATGTTCATGGATTTTGAACTTTGTGTTAGGCTTAGTTTTAGGCCCAGTCAGAGTCAAATCAGCAGAGTTGGATGAAGCAAACCAAACTCGGTCCAAATTCTCATATATGAAGAGGGACAGCCATAAACCTTAAACGTGAACTGTAATTTGGGAAGCACTGTATCAGATATTCTCATTTCGATATGCCATGGAAAAGTTATCTGATGCTACAATTTAACCCATAATATCCATAAAAATTTAATATTGGAGAAAGGGTTACAAATGTTGAGGTTGAAACCTTAGACCTACTGGATGAACCGAGAAAACTCTGGACATAATGGAACATCGAATCATGTATCTTTCCATGTAGCAATCAAACAAATTGATATTAAGTTGAAAATTGTTATCAAATGAATTAGAATTACAACATACAAAATCAATTTTCCAACATCAGGTCCCCTATATTCTTTTCAACGTCCTTTTCAACCACAGATACAGAAGCAAACATATTATTACAACTAAGTAGTTATTCCTTGATATCACAAGGAATAAACATTATTAGATTGCGTTGACACTTAACACTTTCGAATCAAGTAAACTGTGAACGGAACAGTGAATGCGGAAGCGACAGATAAAAAAGATAAGATGGATCGAGAAGGTTAGCACCAAAACAATCTGTCCTTCACTACGACTCTGTTTTTTCCATTCATGATGCTTCCCTTGTAATCCAATGTCCATTTCTCGAAAGTACAGTTGACAAAGTCATAGTAGCCACCGTGCAGAGAAAGCATCCCTTTCTTCACCTTTTCTTCTATCCATGGATAAGTAAGCAGGTTCAACAGTGAATTGTTGATTGATTCCTGAAAAAGAATATCATCAAATTCATCATTCGATTTACTTTTTAAGCTACTTCACCCTTTCCGGCAAACATGAAATGCATATAATACGGATAAAATCCCAAAGCAGAATATTTGTGTTGGACCAAACACAATCAAACTAAAAGGGAATGAGAGTACCTTCTCGCAGTGTGTGCATTGCTGGTCAAAACTAAGGTTTGAAGCAGCAGCCTTTGTACTTAGTTTTGCATTCTTTCCGACAAAAACCCAACTCCGGATAAAGCTACTGAAACAAGAGAGTTTATCTAAGTAAGCAGTGCATACAGAATTAATAGCTCTTCTCAGAAGATGCTAATGGTAGATTAGATTAGATTACTAAAAACAAGTTGTTTTTCTAACAAAACCTTGATTCCGCTTTATCTTGCATACTCATGAGGGCACGAATGCCACCGCAGCAGCTATGACCAATGATGAAAACATTTTCAACCTGCGAAAGTAACATATCATTAAAAGTTGTACTTCGAGAGGTGGCATAACACAGATATTATAAAGATGAAAGACTTACTTCAAGGGAATTTACAGCAAATTCCAGTGCAGCATTAGTTTCCGATGGGCCACTCTGCACAAACAGAAAGGAAAGCGAATAGAATTTACAATATCAATTCCTAAGACCAAAATTAAACCTAAGTGAAATAAAAGCACAGCAGTATATACCTCATATGTTGGCACCATATTCGCAACATTGCGAACCATGAAGGCTTCTCCTGGTTCAAATCCCAAGATGGTTGAAGGGCATACCCTTGAATCTGCACAGGCAATCACCATAAACTGTTCTAGAAATGGTTAGCATAAATATCACTGTATCTCACAAGCAATCACTGCATGATAACATAGGTCATAG
The DNA here is from genome assembly GCA_025503065.1 of Gossypium bickii. Classification (NCBI taxonomy): domain Eukaryota; kingdom Viridiplantae; phylum Streptophyta; class Magnoliopsida; order Malvales; family Malvaceae; genus Gossypium; species Gossypium bickii. Next base: position 139,943,694 of record CP106710.1, read on the forward strand.
CAAAAAAACAACTACAATGAAACATTGAAAGGAACATCATTACTTTAGGAGCTTGACCCTTGGCGAGTGCTTGATAGCGTTCCAAGTTTTCCCTGCTCAAACATAAAAATGGATCAAATGACACTACCACTTCTAGTTCAAATCTAAAACAACTCAGTCCAGATTTTGCAACTTACATATATTTATGGCTTTTGAAACTGAGGAACCCATTTTTCAACTTGTCAAACAAATCACAACCACTTTCCATTTCCATTATGCCCTTTTGTTCATCACCTTTAAGCTCCCGGGTTAGCGCTGGAGGCTCTGCTGAAGCCTTCAGTTTCACACCTGTGTTGCTCCTAACAAATGTCAAAGAAAGGACATTTGTGGCAGCATAAAATGGATTTATCAGTCAAACTGAATCCAATAAACAATATTTGCAGGTGAGTTAAAACCAAATTGGAAATCAGCTTATCTCTTAAGGGTCAACCCAGAAACACTTGCATTGTAGTCGTAATCCTAAATTGTATAACTTCTCCTATAACAAATCATCAAAGAAGAAGAATCAGAGCTTAAAAGCAAACTCAAACAAGATCTTAGTGAATCCCCACTAGCTTAACTTAATAACCACAACCTTAATTCCCAATTTTCATATCAGTTCAAGCCTTATTGACGCCATAGAGCTAGACTAAACTTGCAAAAATAGTCTCTGCAGTAAAATTTCAATCAAATTCCTTTTACATAAAAGATAAACAATAATCCCCTTTGTTTCCTTTTATAGACATCCACATTCCAAGCTTATATTTTCAATCCAAAAAAGAGTTACAAATTATTTTATTTCCTTATTTTATAATTTCATTTTGCTAGATCAATAGTTCAACACCTTACCTGCAACAGTAGGAAATCAAGAAACATAGAAAAAAAAAAGATTAAGCATTTGGAGATATACCTCTCCAATAGATCACAAGAAAATCTGAGATTTTAAAAACTGGGAAACAGAATAAAACAGTCCCTAACCTGAAACAAGTCCAAAATCTCAACTGGGTCGGTAGAAAATCCCCACTTTGGACCTTGGAACCAAAGATCTGCTAACAAAAGAAGCAAAACACAGATTCAAGACCATGCAAAGTAAGCATTAAACGAATAAAGAGAAGAAGGGTGAAAGGGAGTATTCTAGACATACCGTTGGAGTTCCACTTGATAAAGGATGCTTTGAGAGAGAAGTTGGTTGAAGAGCTGCCATTGAAATCGGGTTGGATCTAAAGAGTTAAAAGATAAGAGTGCCTTTAAGGAGTAAAGAGGGGCAGCGATGAAAAGTAGTGGAAGAAATTAAGAGAGGGGATAGTGAAGAATTAGGGGAGTCGTTCAAAGTATAAAAACAAAGAGGTAAAGCCTGGGTTTTTTAAAAAAGGTGGTTGTGTTGGTTGGATCACTGCTGTCCTAACCTCCAAGAAAGACGGAGAAAACAATGTCGAAATAATTGAATAGGTAAATTCACCGGTTGATGATCTAACTTTTAAAATGCTTTCATTTTAATCATCCGAACATTAAATTTTTAATAACATTTAATTGTATATGCCATATCACGTTTACACTAAGAGAGTATTCATCCAAACACTTGTTGTGCTTTCTTTTTTAAGCCTTTCTCTTCTTCTTTTTGTCACTTGGTTCGCCTACTTATTTTTGTATAGCATCGATGCTTTAAAGAATTCTTATTGAAATTCTCGTTTTTTCAAGTTTTAAACTAATTTAAGTAAATTTAAAATAAATTTATTTCTAAGGCCATGTGGTTTGCTAGGCTAAAGTCTAGGGCAAAGCGTAAAAATTACTTAAGGAGCAAAAATGAATTAAAAATAAAATGAAATTTTACCATTATATTAATTTATAATTTAACAATTTTTGTAGAGATCGAATGAGAGATTTATTGATATATTTATATGTAAATATATAAATAAATCAATAACTAATTTATTTATTTTAGCATTAATATACAATTTAATATATGAACTATACTTCATTAATCAATGTTATACTTACAAAATTTTATTCTCAATTTGATACTTAAACAATTACACCTTTAACTAATTTGCCCAAAACGTTAACCGCCACGTGTTAATATTTAAAAAAAATAAAAACCATGTCATTCTATAAATTCTACGTGGAAATAACATTAAATAAAATTTAACTAAAAAATACAACTTTCTCTTCAAAATTATGAACTTTCTTGGAAGCCAAACAAGCTTTTGTATTTAATCGAAATCCACAATTTTGTATTTTTAAAGAAAAGAAAAGAAAAGATGTGGGCGATACTTACTATATACATGCCTTTTCTTTTTTCATTTTAAAATAAAGGTTAAGTTGTATCCAACTTTATTAAATTATTAGTAAATTTATGTATTGATTAATCAATTTTAAAAAATTACAAAATAGTTATTAAATTATTTAAAAATTTTCATTTAAGTCATTGATTGTGGCCGCTAAAATCGTTGTTGTATGGTCTTTTTTGTTTACACTACTTGCACCAACCAAAAGTTACTCTTCTCGTTCTCTTCTACAATTTAATTTTTTTTCATAAACAATTTTGAATATCATGAATTTAAAAACTAGAATCAAATTAATTTTCTTCTTCAATCTTTAACACTGACTGTTAGATCAACTTGGATTTAAAGCGTGTTCTTCGACTTATAGATGAGTAATGATCTACCATACTGATAGTCGAATTGTTAATTACAGCTCACTATCTAAACTTAAAAAGAAAAACTCAACAACCTAGTAACTTAAAACTTTTGAATAGTTTAATGACCTAAATGAAAACTTTTGAATAATTTAATAATTATTTTATAACTTTTTAAAGTTGAGTGACCAAAAAATAAATTTACTAATAACTTAATGACCTTAAGTGCAATTTACCCTAAATTTGATCACAATCTTTTCCACTTTTAAAAATAATAAGACAACACCTTCATGGTGTACCGGATAAAATAAATTTAAATATTATGAACTCGACAATATCAAGAAAGGATAAATTAGTATTTAAAATATCTCAAAATGGAAGTTTGGAAGGTTGAAAATTAATATATATATTAAAAGTAAAGTATCATTTTTTTCGTCTTATTATTATTTTCACAATGCTATGTCAATGTTATTTTAGTATTATTAAATATCCGACTAAGATGATAATAAAATTATAAAAAATAGGTAATCCATTATTAACATCATAATATAAAAAATATAAATTTAGATATTTTTAAGCGATTAATATAAATTATTTATAAAATTAATTTATAAATAATATAAACTTATAGTTTGGAAGGGTTCTCTTGCATTCTCTTGTGTTTTCTTGAGGGTTTTAGTGGCGTAAAAGTATTAGTAGGGAGTAATGAACGACATCAACATTATAGATGCAGATCTGGCAAATCTCAATATTATGGATGAGGAAGAAGAACCCATGGTGATTATAGGCGATAATACTGCTCAGATACAAGATTTTTGTTTGGTGGGAAAAGTTCTTACAGACAATGTGGTGAATTTTCCGGCTCTAAAAAACACACTAGCAGATTTGTGGTATCCGCTAAGGGGGGTCACTATTACAAAGATGGAGGAAAAGCAAATTTTATTCAGATTTTATAGCGAGGTAGATATGAAACGAGTAGTAGATGATATGCCATGGTTCTTTAACAGGCATTTAATTATTCTCCACAAGCTGACAATAAACGAGGAGCCAAACACAGTCCCGTTGTGGGAGACAGTATTTTGGGTGCAAATTCATAATGTCCCGATTGGATTCTTTACGGAAGGAATGGCAAAGCAGTTAGGAGATTTCGTTGGGAAATTTGTGGAGTATGATACATCTATGGCCATCAGAGGTAATGTGCAATTTATGAGAATTCGAGTACTAATTGATACTAGGTATCTACTAAAAAGGAAGAAGTGTATCTGTATTAGCCAAAATAGATTTACTTACGTGCAATTTCAATATGAACGGCTATCATTATTTTGCTTTTTGTGTGACTGGCTTGGACATAGTGAAAGTTTCTATCCGGTTAGATTGACATTAAGTAATCAGCAAGTGGATTTTGGATGGGATCTATCATTGAGGGCTGCATCAAGAATGGGTGGTCAATCAACGAGTAAATGGCTTCGAAAGGAAACGGATTCTGAACGTTGAAGGAATATGGAAGTTGATGGGGAAAGAAGGGGAATGAATTCTGGACTGGAGATTACAAACAATAGAGATCAAAGATGGGAAATGAGGTCTATGGGACGGTTTGTAAGGCAACCTCGAATATTCATGGAAGAAAGGGAAGCCGAAAATCAGGAGTTGGAAAAAGAATATAGAGATGAGATGGAAGATTTACCGATGGATCTTGTGGATGGAAAAAAGAGACAAAGGGTTAATTCAGAGGTGGGAAATGCCGGAGAAAGGAGGAGTATGATAGAGTTTGAAAACGAGATATCGGCGGTCAATGACAAGTTGGCCGACCGGAAGCAATGAAAATTCTAAGTTGGAACGTTTGTGGTTTGGGATAATCACGAATGGTGAGACGTCTCAAAAATAAATTGAGACACATTCAGCCTCAAATTTTGTTTCTTATTGAGACAAAAGTCACAAGAGAATGGAATCAATAAGACGAAGATGTGGTTTCGCGAATGGCATTGATGTTGATGTGATAGGTTCAAGGGGGTTTATCATTAGGCTGGAAGGAGGGAATAAGTCTAACCTTAAAAAGCTACTCAAGATCTCACATTAATGTGGTGGTAGAAGAAGAGAATGAAGAAGAAGTTTGGAGATTTACGGGTTTTTATGGGGAACCAGTAGAACAAAACATAAGGGATTCGTGGGAGTTACTAAGAACTTTCCAGCGAGGGAATAATATGCCATGGTTAGTTGCCGAGGACTTTAACGAAATTATGTTCTCTTTTGAAAAACAAGGTGGACGAATTAGAGAGGAAAAACAAATGGATTTATTTAGAAAAGCATTAGATGATTGTGATCTAGCCGATCTGGGTTTTTCTAGGCAATGGTATACGTGGGAAAAATGTAGGCTCGTTAGCAATAACATCAGGGAAATATTAGATAGAGGGGTTGCAAATCCAAGGTGGTGGGAAATGTTCCCAAATTTTGAAGTAAGCCATTTACAACACAATTTTTCAGATCGCTGCCCATTAGTCGTGAATACAAATAAGAATGGGGGTAGACACAATAAAGAGCGACAAAGGCAATTTTGATTTAATGCGGATTGGATTCTGAATCCAAAGTGTGAGGAGCAAATCAAAAAGGTATGGACGTCAAATAATCAAGATGTATTAATGAGATTGAAGGAGTTGGGTAGGTGATACGGACGCGCCTATGACGGAGATTAAACGAGACACCCTTGAACTACCCAATGGACCAATTACACATAGCCGGGCTAAACAATTTAAGGAGGCCACTTCAGTTTTAGTGGCACAAATTTGGAACGAAGAAAGGAAGTACTCCAAGAACACGCCGAATATTTACAATTTATTTAAGACCGAATATATTAGCTAGTTTGGATGCTAATTTATTATTTTATTACATGTTATTTTCATCTTAATTAAGTTGTTTAATTAGTATAATATTTAATATATCTAGTGTTTAAATTAAAGTATTTTAATTTTTATTTAAATTAATGTTTGGTTGTGTTTTATAGGAAATAATAAAAGACATGAGTGGTGCAACAAGCTAAAATTTTTTAAATGCCATGAGTTTAAGAGAATGTGATGACAATTGTTGGAATCAAGCTACTTGGGTGGAGTTTTAGGTGATGGACGACTAAACGGAGAGCTAATGGGGGAATAATTGAATTAGGTATAAATAAACAAATGAAGATAAATGAAGTGGAAGCATGAATGGAAACAAAACATTAGCAACTTGAAGAATATGGTGGACGGCAAGATCAATTGGATTGAAGAAATTAATGTGCCATATTGGAATTAGATATTTATGTTAAGATTTAGTTTTTTTTTTTTTGTCACTACAAGCTACCTATAAATAGCTTGTCAAAATTCAATTGTACACACACTTGGATTTTTTATCTCTGAATGAATATATTTCATTTTGGTGAGTTTAATTCACTCTCCTAATTTTTCAAGGTTAGAATTGATTTATCTAGTTTCTAGTGGCGTCAATTTTAACTTTGTTACGAACTTATTATTCTTTCGAGTGTGGCGCTCAATTTTATACCGTTGGTTCCTATCTTGCTAGATAGCGGGTCTCGATTTATTCAACTTCCTTTCATTCATTTGAAACTTATAAGATTCGGGTCTTTAATTTTTTATTAAAGGTTCCGCCTTGTTTCAAATTCCTATAATTATCATCCACTTGATTATTGTAACACCTCTTACCGAGACCGTTGCCGGAGTTGAGCACGAGGCATTACTAGACTTAACTTACTAGTTCTGGGCATAAAAATTTAAACTGTCCGTCTGCGTCATGTTCACTAAATTGACTATAACTCGAGTTACAAAATTTGAAATTAAGATCCGTAAATTTTCTATGAAACTACACTCATATATTTCTTACCATAATTTTTCCAGAATTTTTGGTGTGGCCAATTAGTACAGTTTATTAGTTAAAGTCTCCCCTGTTACACAGTTTGACAATTCTGACCTCTCTTCACTAAAAATCAATTATCTCATAATATACAACTCTTTTTCCTACACCGTTTCTTTCATATAAAAATAGACTCAATAAGATTTAATTATATATCTCATGCACAACCTAATTCCATTTCTACTATTTTTGGTGATTTTTCAAAATCACATCACTGCTGCTGTATAAACTATTCCCCTGCATATACTTACATAATTTCTTTCTAATAATTACCACCTAGGCATTACATAATATCCAAAACATACTCTTCATTAGCCATTTTAATAGCTAATCATTACCATACATTTACAAGCCAATCTTAAGCCATATCATAAGGTTATACACACAAGATAGTTAAGTCCCTATACATGCCATAACTAAAAAACGTTCGAGTCACAAAATACCGATATAATCCTTTGATAGTGTGTAACGATCTCCGACGTCCTTTCGATTCCCGAGTTGGCTTGTAATACTATATAAAAAAAATAAAGAATGGGTATAAGCATTAAGCTTAGTAAGTTTACATGTAAATAGATAACAACATTCTTAATGAATTATCTTATGTTTTTCTTATCAAGATCACTTAAGCTTTTAACTCAATATACTTAAAACTTGTATACTTGCCTTACCTTTTAACATAAATTTATCTTACCTTACCTTTTTAGCTTGGACTTGCCTTACCTTTACTTTGGTATATTCTTTGAATTTTCCCGTTGAACCACTTGGAATACTAAGGATACGCGGGTACCTTTCCTTATGAAACTTAACCATTGCCATGTCTTGACATGGTCTTACGTGGTATCCTTGCCTTATGAACTCACCAATGCCATGCCTTGGCATGGTCTTACATGGGACCTTTGCCTTATAGTAACATATCAATGCCATGATTTCCTTAAACCCTAATGTCATGACATTTGTATCCTACACATTCCTAAGGTTCAACCGGAACTTTCTGAGATTGCTTCTCCGTCAATTCATAATTGAGTCTTTAAATAATAAATTTACAGAATAAATATGTAAATGCTGAAATTTAACAACATTAAATGTAAAGTAATAGAATATTGCATTTATTTACTGCAAACTTACCTCGAAACAAAATACGATCAACTATATCATTTTAATCCACTATCTTTTTCTTTCCTCGATCTAACTCTGGATTTCGTTCTTCTTGATCTATAATAGCAAATTTAGCTTATTTAATACTCACATTCACCAAAACAGTCCTTAATTCTTAACTTTAGCAAAATTACAATTTTGCCCCTAAACTTTTACATATTTACACATTTACCCCAAAGCTCGGAAATTAAACTTTATCCCTTATTCTTATGTTTTATGGCATGCTGATCATTTTTCCCTTCTATGGCAACATCAAATTCTCACTCTAACTTGTACTTATGAACATTAGGTATTTTTATCGATTAAGCCGTTTTACTCGTTTTCACTTAAAATCACTAAGCAAAAGTTGTTTAACATAATTTCAGACTTCATATTCTATCATAAAACATCAAAATAAACACATTTCACCTATGGGTATTTTTCCAAATATGAACCCTAGCATGAATTATTAATAGAATAAGCTAAATCAGATTCAGGGACTCTAAAAACGTAAAGAACATTAAAAACGGGGCTTGGATGCACTTACTATGAGCTTGAGAAGTTGAATAAACCCTAGTTATGGTGTTTCCTTGAAAAATTCGGCCTACTTGAAGAAGATGAGCAAAAATTGGCTTTTAATTTTGTTTTTAACTCATTTTAATCACCAAATGATCAAAATGCCCTTAACTTAAAAATATTCTATTTCACCTATTTGATATCCATTTTTTTTCCAGCAAGTTAACCAATGGTCTAGTTACCTTTTAAGGACCTCCAATTTAAAATTTCATAGCAATTAGATACCTCTAGCTTCTAGAACTCAAGTTTTGCACTTTTTACAATTTAGTCCTTTTGACTAAATTGAGTGCTCAAACACCAAAATTTTCAAACGAAATTTTTACGAAATCATTTCATAAAATTGTAGATCATAAAAATATAAGAATATTAATTTTTTATCAAATTTGTGGTCCCGAAACCACTATTCCGACGAGGCTCAAAATCGGGCTGTTACAATTATTTTTATTTTCAAGCCGTTACCATTAAAATTATCCTTTTGTTCAATTTAGTTGAAAAACTACCTAATTTACGATCGGGCAACATCTATGACTCGTTTCAAACCTGAGGTGAACCGTATCAGTAGGAGTCTACATGATTGGTCAAGAGGAGAGAGGAAGCTAAGGGAACGACGCATTGAAGAGCTAAATGGCAGATTAAGTGAATTGGGAGGTTGTGATATTTCTGAAGATGTTTTGGAGGAAATTACAGGAATTAAAATTGAAATGAACCTCGAAGCTGACAAAGAAGTGGTTTATTGGGAACAAAGAGCAAGAACTAATTGGCTTAGAATGGGGGATAGAAATACAACATTCTTTCATAGAAGTGCGTCACATCGAAAGAGGAAAATATGGTCAAGGGGCTTGAGGATGAATTTGGAAATTTGAAAACAAAGACAGAGGAAATGGCTAAAATGGCGACTCATTATTTCAATGATTTTTTTTCTTCTAAAGGAGTTAGTGATTGCAGCAGGTTGCTTGAGTCTTTTCTACCAAGTATAACAGAGGAGCAAAACAGGGATCTTATGGCAGAATTTACAATTGATAAAATTGCTTCAGCGATTAAATCGATAGCCCTTCTCAAGGCATCAGGTATTGATGGATTTCATGCAATTTTTTATCAGAAATGTTGGTATATTGTTGGAAAGGAGATAACCAAGTTCTGTTTGGAGACGTTAAATGGGGAGAGAGAAATGGAAGAAGTTAACTTTACAAGCATAGTTCTTATTCCAAAGATTAATTCACCGAAGCTAATGAACCAATTTCGACCCATAAGCCTTTGCAATGTAATCTACAAAATTATCTCAAAAGTACTTGTTAACCGTTTTCGGAAGGTGCTTAACTTTTGTATTGAAGATAACCAAGGAGCATTCATCTCAGGAAGACAAATTATGGATAATATTTTTGTGGCTTATGAAATTCTTCACTCTTTCAAAAAAAAGAAGAGGGACATCTAAAAACGGGTTTGCGCTAAAATTAGACATGAGCAAAGCATATGATCGTATCGAATGAAATTTTCTAGAAAAAATGATAAGCAGGATAGGATTCTGTGATGAATGGATTTCTATTATTATGAAATGTGTTAGGAGTGTGACATATTCAGTGAGCTTGAATGGAAGAAACGGAGAAGAATTTCATCCTCAAAGAGGGTTAAGACAAGGAGATCCTCTGAGTCCGTACTTGTTTCTCATTTGTGCTGAAGGATTTTCTCGGTTAATTTCAATGGCTAAAGCGGAAGGAAGACTGAAAGGCATGAAAGTGGGGAGAGAGAATATTACGGTGTCGCACTTATTTTTTGCGGATGATAGTATGCTATTTGGGGAAGCATCAACTGAAGGAGCAAACAACATGAAGGCAGTAATCAAAGAGTATGAGCAGGTATCTGGCCAGTTAGTGAATTTTGATAAAGCGCTAATTTATTTTAGTAAAAATGTTGAACCAGAAGTAAGGGAACAGGTGGGTGGTGTTTTGAGAGTGAGGATCTCAAATAATCCCGAGAAATATTTGGGGTTGCCGACTATGATAGGTAGAAGGAAGAAACATGCATTCGTGGACATAAAAGAACGATTTGTGAAAGTATTACAAAATTGGAATTTGTGGCTACTATTAGCAGGGGGCAAAGAGGTATTCTTAAAGTCTATTTTACAAGCTATACCAATATATGCTATGCAGTGTTTTAAATTTCCAATTACAGTGTGTTGAGAATTAGAGAATTTGATGAGTAAATTTTGGTGGCGCAATTCTAAGACAAAAAAAAGTATACATTGGTGTAAATGGCGTGATATGTGTATCCCCAAAGCGAAGGGAGGTTTAGGTTTCAAAGACCTTAAGTATTTTAACTTGGCCCTTTTAGTAAAATAGGGATGGAAAATTTTAACGCAGCTAAATTGTTTATTTGCGCGTGTCATAAAATCGAAGTATTTTCCAAGAGGGGATTTTAGGAATGCTGAGTTAGGATCTTACCCTTCATTTACCTGGTGTAGCATTTTGGGAGCCAGACACATTCTGGAAGAGGGAATCGGTTGGAGAGTGGGGAACAGGGAGAAGATTAATATATGGAATGATGCCTAGATACCAGAACCTGGAAACAGAAGAGTTCAATGTCAGTCTATTGATACCAGATTTACAAAAGTCTCTGATTTAATTGATAAAGAATCAACTACCTGGAAACAAGACACCATCAGTTCTCTGTTTGGTGAAGAACAGTTGAAACGCATTTTAGCAGTTCCGCTGGTGAATAGTAGACCTCAAGATGTTCTCATATGGCGAGGCGACAATTCAGGGTGTTATACAGTCAAAAATGGTTACAAAAGAATCATTACAGCCGTAAATCTTAGCTTACAAACTGATGATAGAGCTAATTTTTTTACAAAATTGTGGGGACTCAATATCCCTAGTAAAATCTGCATATTCGTATAGAAGCTAGTGAATAATTTTCTACCCACAAAACACAATCTAAACACACGACAGTTGATAGCAAGTACAGTATGTCCAGTATGCCAAGTAGGAGAGGAAACAGTCGGTCACCTATTTCGTGATTGTAGCTTCACAAAACGGGTCTTGCAAGGTATAGAAGCGATAGACTCAGCAAACAACAGAGAACCAATATGGAAAGATTGGTTAGTAAAGGAATTTAACAGTCAGAATACAAGAACATGTGAAATCAAAGCCATTGTCTATTGGGCCATATAGTATAATCGTAATAAGGTCTATCATAAAGGGACAATGGGTCAAGTTTACGAAATGTTAGCCTTCATCAAAGCATACTATGCAGAAATATCAGTTTTAGGGGAGTTACCGAAACAGACAACTGGTATTCACGAAGAGAGATGGAAACCACCGGAAGGAAACATTATAAAGATAAATTTTGATGCCTCTTTTAATCAAAATACGAAAAAAATCAGTTTCAGGCATTATAACGCCAGATAAAGATGGCTTAGTGATGGCTGCATGTGTCTATCCTTGGGATAATATCCCAGATCCGACAACGGCAGAAGCAAAAGCATGTCTTCAAGCTCTCGACATGGCAGAGGAAATGGGGTTTCAAGAGATCTGCGTGGAAGGGGACTCACTAACTGTAATAAAAAAAATCAACTCAGTGGAAGAAGAAAGATCAATCATCAGCAGTTTGATTAAGGAGGTAAGGGGGAGATTACCCAAATTCCGAATACTGAGTTTCAGATACATACCTAGAGAAGAAAACAGAATAGCCCATGAAATAGCGAGCGAAGGTAACAGATATGAAGAACCTAGATATTGGATTGAGGAGGCTCCACCGTCGGTGGAAAGACTGGTCACCCAAGATATAAGGAGAGGGGGAGGACGTGATTAAGGAATGGTTGGAGTCTGGACGGTATGGGAAGGAGTTGGTCCGAAGAGCTCATTCTTTGTTTAAGGGACTGAGATAACAGAAAGAAACATTTAGGAGAAGAATCGGTCTCTTTTTGACTGATAAGGATTTGGTACAGAAGGGAGAAAGAAAGAGATAATAGATCAGGGATTAGAGCTGACGTTTTAGATTTCTTTTGATTTTTAGATATTAATGGATTGTTAATTTATTGTTTGTTTTCTTTCCAGTTTTCAAGGCACCGATTGAGTGGCCAATAGAGATTAGGTTTCTGTTTTACTCTTTTCATTTCCAAGGCTGTAATCAAATGTCTATTTTCCCTTCATTTAATAAATCAGTCAAACGTTTTCAAAAAAAAAAAAGATAAACCATTGAAAAAGAAAAAATATTATTTTTTTTAAATCTTAAATTTATGCATAATTTTTAATAAAATGTCTAATATGACATGTGCATTTTAATTTGGTGTATACATGATTTTGATTTAATTTTACTTATAAAATTTTAATTTTGATTTAATTATAAATATTCAAAAAGAAATAACAGGTCGATAAATTAATAATATTCAATAAATCAATAAATATAAGTCATTTTGATGTTTAACATGCATTTCAAACAAATTTGAGTCTCAAATGAGCTTACAAAAGCTCCCAATCCGGCTCGAAACCAATTTAGTATCATTTTGAAACTTTTACAAAAAGATAGGTAAAAAAGATAAAACAGGAGTCACATGGCCATATGGCCAGGCCGTGTGGTGCTATCACACAATTGTTTACCCAAGCCGTGTAACAAATTGATGCTGTGAACTGTGACCGTGTGAACTAAAAACCAACTTGAACGTGTAGCACACACGACCGTGTAGTAGCCCGTGAACAACATAAGTGACCTATTTATGCAAGTTTCATACCATTCAAGCAAAGTGACCTATAATACTAATTAATGCCATTCAATTCTACATCGAAACATACCTATTTCAAAGCTAAAACACTAATTCACATAATCATTTAAACATACAACCAATATGCCCTCATTGGCATCAACAATTCATTAAACTCAATTCAAATACAATTCATACCAAAGCTTTTAACCATTTCACACCACAACCTATTTCATATGTTCAATAGCATTCAAACTTTGTCATTATCTTTAACCTTCTAGTTATCAATTTGGCACCAACCATATAACACAAACCAAGTTCATATATAAGCTTATATATACAAAACTAGTATGCCAAAACATATTCATTATCTTGCACAAGATCAACTATCCTATGTACATGCCACAAATAGCTAAGCTCGAAACATCAAAAGTCTACCGAATCGGAAGATAGTGCTTCTCACTAATCCAGTCGACACGTTTCAGACGTCCAAAATCTATAGAAAAGTAGTAACACAGGTAAGTATTTAAAATACTTAGTAAGCTCATACAATATAATTGATTTCTTACCTCAATTACTTATCGCACATTCAATTCATTATGCAAAATAAGTATCCCTATCAAGACACAATGCAACAACATCAAATACACAAGGCTTTAAGCTCAAACCATACATAAAACCTCAATTTTCATATTTCTATCATAGTCCAACTTGATTCAAATATTCATATCATGAACTATCTTTTTTCCAACATCAACTTCATATCATAACATTTCTATTTTATAATTTTACCCGATGAAACATCGTAAAAGAACTCATATATAGGTGAAAATATAGTGACTGGTTACCCTCTTGGGTTGAACTTATACAAATCGAATAATAGTGCATGGTCACCCGTTAGGGTTGAACCTACACGAATCGAATAATAGTGTTTGGTCACCCATTAGGGTTGGACTTATACGAACCGGATAATAGTGTCTGGTCACCCGTTAAAGTTGGACCTACATGAATCGGATAATAGTGTCTGGTCACCCATTAAGGTTGAGCCTACACAACATATAGCTGGACAGGGCTTAATAAACTTGTATTCTCGAGTCTACAACACATGCTGGAGCTCCGAACCTGCAGGCAGTAACCTATAACCTCGTATACGAGATTTATCTCACATTATACCACATTTTGTAGTCACTAATAATCATCATTACCAAATCAAATATAACACATTAGAATTAGCAATTTAGTTATATTGTATGAACTTACCAGGGCCTAACAGCAAAAGTAGGAGTGTCAGGCACTAGTCTGTAAATTTTATTTTTTCCTCGATTATCAACCGTCTTGTTCAAATTTTGATCTATAATATAATTTTTTTTCAATTTAATCACTCAAATATCACATAACAACTTGTTACAAATATATGTAAGCTCAATTTCATCTTTTGATTATTTCTTTAAGTTTTACGTTTTATTCAATTTAATCCCTAAAATCAAACTTATCATAACTTCCAAATTTGGAATCCAAATTTTAAACCAACTTCAAATATATCCAATTAAAGCTTCCTATTATAAAAAAATTATATAAATTACATTCCAGTATTAACAATTTAGTCCTTATGTTCAAAACTAACAAAAATGAGTTCATAAAATAGTATTATTTTCCATCCAAGCTTCAAACTCTACCATAAAAATTAAAAAAATTCAATTAACATCAATGGCAACTTTAAAAATATTTAACAATTTTGAAAACAGAGATACATGTTAATTGGATCTAGTTGCAACGATCACAAGTACATAAAAATTATAAGAAACAAGACCCCAAAACTTACCATGCAAAGGTCGAATGGTTTGATAGCTTGAAGCTTTTCTTTCTCTTTAACAATGGTGTAGTTCAGGTGGGTGGAAACACGAAAATTTTCATGTTTTTACATGCCCTTTTTAACTTAAAATCATGCTATTTTGGTTAAATTCTTGTCGAAAAATAAGTAAATATTATAAAAAAAATTAATTGTGCTAAAAATATGAACATGATGAATTTTAATTAATTTTATAGTTAATTTTGATTAATTTTGACTATTTTCAACAGATTCGGACAAAGGGCGAAAATTGGCTCCGCAGACACTGCTCGAAAATCAACCTGGGAAGCAATTTGAAGTATTGAGGCAAATTTATTTCCAGCCCAAGATGGTCCGATTATGAATATTAAATCATAATATAATTAATTTTAATTTATTCCCAATTTAATTTGGGCTAAATAAATTATTATTAATTAATTATGGTAAAAGGGTCCAGTTAAACCGCACTGGTTGAACCGAATTCAGTGAACCGAACCAGCCACCAATTGGCCAGCTCAAACCGTCCATATGCTGGCCCAAATCAGCTTATTAGCTGATTAATTAAGCTTGCAAAGAAGCCCTTGAAGACTTGTCAAAGTTGCATTCAACCCCCCTCCATAATTAGTGGCTTTGTAGATTTGCCCCATGCCATATTTAGCAAAGTTGAAGCCATCAACTTTGCCACATAGGTGGCCGGCCAAGGTGTGGCTCTTTGGCTGCTATTTTTAGCAAATTTTAGCAGAAGCTATAAAAGCCACCCCTTGCTGATCATTCAAAGCATCCCTCATCCCTCGACACTCTCATTCTCTCATCACTTCTCTTCTCTCCATTCTCTCTTTTTTTTTTCTCCAAAAAAACCAAGCCTTCTTGTGACGATTTCCCCTCTTGGAAAAGAGGTGTTTTCTCAGCCATTTGGAGCAGCAAGTAGAGTGTTCATAAGCCACCTTGATAGCCGAGGACAACGGAGGACGAAGAACGGAGCAATCAGTCAAGCCACGGAGAAACACCGGATTTGCTTCTTCTTCCCTATCTCTTTAAATTTCGTTGTTGTTTTGACAAACATGTTTATGAATATTTATGCTATTAGAATGGTTAATTTAATCAGCTTAGCTTGCATTTAATTCGTGTTGGGTTGATTTCATTTCGTCCTTTTAAATTATTAAAATTGTGTTTATACTGTTATAGGCCTCGGTAAAATGCTTGATTAAGTAAAATCATGCTTAAGTTATTCTGGCATTATAACTGTTTAGATAACTAAAGAATTAATTATTTAAACGCATTGAAATTGTAATTAATGGACACAGTACTCAATCAGTGCATGTTTAATTCTTTTAAGGTAGCTGAAGATTAAATTAACATTATATTTGGCGATACATATGCCTTGCATAACTTGCAAGATTTTTGTGATTAAACTGTTTCAAGGTAAGGATACTTTGTTACCTCACATGGTCTTTTATATGTTTATTAAGTTGAATTAATCGGTTGAATCAACATAGGAATATGCGAGAGATTGTTTAATTTAATAAGTATGTATGTGCAATAACATGTTTACCTTATTAAATCTATTTAATCGGTCGAATTGACATAGGAATATATACAAGAGATGAATGGATTTTTGATTGATAAATATGTTCATAAGTTAGCAAATTACCGAGTTGCCGTGAATTTATTCGTAACAAGTATAAGCATGAGTTTAATAATTCTAAGTAAAGAAATGTAATTAATCCAACACAATTATATCATCTTGATTAAAGCAGCTTTTGAAATCGTGCTTTAGAACTTTATTTTATTTTGTTTTATTTTACTCTGTTTTCTAGTTTTTAAATATTTCTCAAATCCAAATATTTTTGCATCACCAAAGTTTTTGAAATTATTTTCATAAATAATTCTTTTACAGTCCCTGTGGGTACGATAACTCAACATTCACTTGTCACTTTAATACTTGTTGTGATTGTGTACACTTGCACATTTCCGGTGTTCCAGTGGATAAAAGAAAAATGAAAAGATGATGATGTCTTTTATTTTATGTTTATTTACTTTTTATTATTAATTTAATATTATAACCCATATATATTTCCATTAAAAATCCTCCACTAACCGTCTATCCCATTTAAAAGTGGTCAAATTGCCACTTAGATCATTTCACAAACATTATTTAAGTCATTTAACTAGTAAAATTCAATACCGATTGACTTTTACAGTTTTTACGATTTAGTCATTATACCTAAATTAGCCATTTAATCACTAAAATTTTTGGATCAAAATTTAATACATCTACATAAAAACTCAGTAAATATTTATATTAAATATTTACGGGCTTGATTTATGGAAACGAAATCCTGATACCTTATTACCTAAAGCCACTAATTTTCAGGTCAAACCATTTGTACTTTAATTAACCGTCTAATTAGTAAAATTTATCAAATCAAAATTCACTATATAATTATACTTGACTCGTAAATGTTAACTAATAATATTTACAGACTTGCTCGTCGAAATTGTGGTCCTGAAACCATTGTTTTCGATACCACTGAAAAATAGGTTGTTACATTTAGTCCTTGAACAAACTCGAACATATTTCCCAAATTTTTGTAATTTCAATTGAGCCCCTGGTATTATGACTGTTCTACAATTTATGATCTTATTGACCGATTTGAGACTATATTACGTGTATGGTTTGTGAAACTATTCATGTCAACTGTCACTATTTTTCTGATAAATTGTTACTGTTATTACTGCTTTTATCTTAGTGATTGCATGTTAAGCATGTCTACTGCTACTGTTGAGCTAAATACATGTAAAACATGTTTATTGTTTCTGTACTGATTTGTTATTAGCATGTCATATTGCATTGCATGAGGTGGGTCGATATGAACGGAGGAAGTATTGGTAATTTAGTAATCTGCAAACACTGGTGGTTCATTCACAACTTATTGAGTGTATCTACAACCTTTTTATCTAAAATTTACTAGTGGTTTACCCACAATTTTACAGACAGCTTTACTGCAATTACTAATGGTTTATCCACAATGCAATGTATAGGGATGGATGAGTTCTGGGGAACTCTTACTGAGGTGTGTAGCTGAGTTGGGTATGAACTTTTCTGTTAAACATGAATTGCATTGACATTCTTAAGCATGCTCAAACAAACTGTTAAATTCTGTTTTGCTATACGATTGTGGTTGTTTTGGGAACTGTTATTTTGTATAACATGTACATTATTTTACACTGGTTTTCTTGTGTTTAGACTCACACTGATCTCTTTAAGCTCACCCCTCTTATTTCAATCTTCACAAACAACCTGCAAGGTTAGGACACGAACTTGGCATTTAGAAGGTCTTGGGTCGGATTATTTTCGTTAAAAGTAATTTAGACTTTACTATTATAATTACTTATATTTGGGACTGTACTGTTTTTTTATAAACTGTGGCATGGGATTTTAATTTGGGGTTATTTGGCATGCATGACATTTAAATTTATTTTAGGTTGTTGAGAAATCAAATTTGTGTTATTTATGCATGCAAAATCTAGTTTTCATTAGAACTATGTCGAATCACACTTTTTCACTACGGTATTTTGTAAATGAGATTTTGAAAAGTAAATTAATTGGAAATCAACTAAAATTTCAAAAATAGCCACTATTACAAGGACAATGTTAAAATCAATTGGTTTTCGAAACTCGTAAGTTTTTGTGAAAAAGAGATACGGTTCTAAGTTTTTCTTCAAAGACAAGTAAATGTTTAAAAAAAAGTTGTTCTAAAAACATCGGTAATTTTATTAGGCCATCTTGGTGGCTTATGTCGCCTTCAAATTCCAGTTGTAACATTTAGGTTGGGTTAAGGTGGTTACATTTGGTGGTATCAGAGTTCGAGCTCAAAATTTAGACTCTAGATTTTTAATGAGTCTGCATGCATGTCTTAAATAGGGGTATTTTGGGAAAAATCATGCCACAAACTTTTAAAAAATAATATTCTTCAAAGAAATTGAATCCGAGACTTCGATGCCAATCCTGACTTAGTTACTATTACTCTTGAAAGCGTAGTCAAATTTTAGAGTGAAAATTGTAAACTTTAGACCGCAAACCCTTAGGAAAAATAATTAATGTTCGAACTCTTATTAGAAAACTGTAGATGAACTTTAAACGAAAGACTTCTAATTAGTTATCATACTTCTGAACTGTAGATATACTCTAAACTCTAGACTTTCAAGAATTCATTATGAGCACTCGAAGTAGACCTGGTAGAGGTAGGCCGCGTAGGGTCACTCCTGTTGAACCGTGTAGGGCCACGTAAGCAGTCTAAAAACTCCATTGGCAATGAACTAAATATTATTGCTTAAAAATAATCATATTATTTTTCCCATAAGGTAAAAAAAAAAATATTTGCTCATTTTAAAAGTAGGCATAATGCCTTTTTTGGTCCTCCAACTTTATAAAAAAAATCATTTAGGCCTCCATTTAATTTTTGATCTCTTTAAGCCCTTGAACTTGTATTTTTTTTTTTGTCAAATCATCCCAAAATGGATGGAAAAGTTAACGTTTGTTAACTTTGCTAACATGACATACATGTGGATTGCCACATAGATGACACTTCAGTAATTAATTTTTTAAAATATAAAAAATATTTTTTAATTAGTTTTTATAAGTTTTTTGAATTTTTTAAATGTTAAATAAATTAATTAAATGTTGACGTGTCATCCACATGGCAATCCACATGTATGCAACATCAACAAAGTGAAAAAAGTTAACTTTTTCATTCATTTTGAGGTAATTTAATATCAAATACAAATTTAAAAGTTAAAAAAGACGAAAAATTAAATAAAGAGCTAAAATAATTTTTTTATAAAGTTGAAAGGCCAAAAAAATCATTATACTTTAAAAGTATAAAACCAAAATCTACTCCATACTACCACTCATGAATTTGTACTGTAATAACCGAATTTTGCCCGGCCCAATACCCATATAAAGAGCCCAAAAACAAAACAAAAATAAACCCAATAAAACAGTTCATAAAATATCCCAATTTCACAAGCCCATTAAAAGCCCAATACACAAAACCAAAAACAAATAAACTTTAAATGTCCAATGTCCAATTAACCCAAAATACCGGACCCAAATTTAATAATGATAATAGTCCAATTACAAAACCAATAACCAGGCCCAAACATGTCCAAATACACAACCTATTAAACCGACCCAACTAAGCCCAATCTATACAGGCCCAAAATACTGACTAAAACCCTAGCCCCTTAGCGCCGCCAACCTCTGGCCTCCCTCCGTGGACACCACGCGCGTCCCCACCAGCGCTCGAACGCCATCGGCACTCCCCGCACCTCGGTCAACACCCGCACTCCTCTGACCAGCCGCAGCTCCCCATGCATCCCCACTAGCAACACCCACGCGCACCTAGCCCATGCCCTGCAAAAGAAGCAGACAACGAGAATAGCAAAAAAACAAAAACAAATGAAAACAAATGTGTACAATCGCTTATAAAAAACCGAAATGAAACGCCAAAAGGGGTTCTTCTTCCCTTCCTTTTACACGAAACTTTTACAAGCAATCAGAAATAAAGAACCAAGAAAATTAAAAGGTTGATTGGGATTTTTTATTTTGCTATTACTATTACTGTTTTCGGATATCTTTATTTTATTTTTTTGTTGTTTTAAAAACTTTCATAAACAAAACTCAAAAACAAAAAGAGGAGAAGGAAACTCACCGAATCGCGCGCCTCTCAAGACGCTGCCGCCACCATAACGATGGTGGCGTGGTGATCGACCGAAAGAGGAAAACCCGAGCGTCGGGCCAGAAGGAGAAGAAGAGACAAAAAAAAAAGGAGGCGTTGGCTGTTGATCCTTTTAAGAGAGTTTTCGGGTTCCAAAAATCTGTTTTTTTTGAGACATATCAGGCCTTATAAGCATCAAGCAAAACGGCGCCGTTTGGTTTAGAAGGAAAGCCGCACATATCCTTAAAAAGGGATATTTGCGCGATGAGCCCTCCCTTCTTGCGCCGCTTTCTAATTGAACCTGATTTCACTTTCTTTAACCTTTAATTTTCTCCTTGAATTCGTACGCCCTTTCAATTTAGTCCGATCTTAAACGTTGCGCATCAGAGGCTTAAGACATTTGCTCTTTAGGCCCTCGTTTCCTTGTGTGTGTTCTGATTTGGTCCCTGGCGCCCTTTTATCAATTTTCACTTATACCCCTTTTTACTTTGATTTCAAGCCCATCCTTAATCTGTTCAGTTTATTTAATTCATTTTTTCAAAAAAATAAAAAACTGCTTTGTATGCGAGTGCAATATTTTATTTACTATCTATTTTATTTTATATATTACTTAGTCTAAGTCATCATATATTGATTCTTAAATCTTACATGTTTTTATACATGCGTCTCTTTAAAACAAAAATGTGTTATTATATTATTTATTTTAAATCTTTATTATAACATCCTAAGTTGCTGTATATATTATTTACTTCGAACTTTTCGTCATGTATCGCTTACTTAAAACTGTTTTGGTATTTTAAAATTGTTTTGTGTATTATTTGTTTTTTTTATATTACTTACTTCGTTGTTTTTTATTTATTAATGCTAATATTAAAATAATGTATATTGCTTGATTATTGCCATTGTGTATTTCTTTATTTCGTTTATTTCACATATTTAGCGTTATTGTCATCCACTCGTATTATATTGTATTCGTGCGTTGTTATTCCATGCTCATTGTATATTTTCATGTCACGCCATCATATTGTGCATTAAACTTTAACTTATTTTTCCAACTTATATCGTCGTATTTTACTTCGAAACAAAATAAATGTATGCCTTTACATGTTGTATTCGCTATTATTCAAAAACCAAAAATCTTTAAAAAAAATAAGGCAATATTCTATGATTGGAAATTTGGAAAGTCGTGCCCTATGTGTTGGGCTTCGATTCTTTCATTTGGCTAAACATGTGAATATCCTTTTGATCTTTCCAATGCATGAGTCTCAAGAATTGAGAGATGATCCTGGATTCGAAGATTAAAATCATCGTGTCCTATGTACGGGATGTGATATTTTGTTCCTTCGGAACAAGAAAATCTTGATTTTCAATTCTAGAAAACTAAGTACTTCCAAAAACGATCGATTTTCTCTTTATTTTTTTTATTTTCAAACTTTCGACATTAGGACATTAATTAATCAATTTGGTACCAATTTTGGGCGTTGCGAGGGTGCTAACCCTTCCTCGCATGTAACCGACTTCTGAACCTATTTTCTCAAATGTCGTAGACCAAAGCCACTATTTTAGTAAACTAAAATGTTTTTATTAAAACAAGGTGATCCGATCACACCCTAATAAAGATCGGTGGCGTCTCCCTCCTTTAAAAGTCGATTCCCGTTTTTTCAAAAATGGTTACGACAGCTTAGTGACTCCACTGGGGAACCTGAGAGTCAGGCCGTAAATTGATTGATTTTTGTCCCTTTGATTGAAAATTTGGAAAATTGTTTTGAAAAATCGTGTTTCTCTTTGATGCATTTGCTTGTGCTATAGTGTCGAGTCTCGTGAAAAACTTTGGTATTGCATTGCATGACCATTGCGGTCACACCCTTAAGTGGGAGTGAGAAGCTACTCTTTCGTGAGGTTTTTACCTCCGTGCAAGATAGTGGATCACTTTCGGGATACATCCGTACCTGTGTCTTCGTGAGATTTTTATCTCCTTGCAGCCATAGGGAAATGTATTCCCCTGAACTGAACTCGGTCCATATGAGCCTATAATGGGTGAGGATCAAGGAATCTGCTGGTTCAGGTACCCTTGCTTTAGAACCGAACCACATATAGAGAAACCTAAGAGCCCGTTGTAGGTAGAGCCATGTAAACCCTAGTTGTTACCTTAAATAGGAGTTTGATCATTTCCTATTTATTTTAAGTTCTTGTACCTGATACTAACTTGTTGTGTTTTGCTTTTATTGCATGGCATTTCATCATAAAAAGGTGTTGATCCACATTCGGTTACTAGATAGAAAAGCTTAACATGGAAAAGAGGTTTCTCGATAGAGTAGAGGATAATGCGGCCGTTCAGGTGTGGTCCGAAAGAATACAGCAAGAAAAAGGAGATAGCCTGATAGTGGGGCATGAATCAGAGTTATGGGATTTCACCCGTATTAGTGTGGCTCAAAATGACCTGCGAGAATTGAAGGAAATATGGGACTCATGGGGGAATGAGGACAAACAGCTGTTCTACCATAATTACGGTGATTTGCACTATCTGCTGGATATCAAGGTAGACGAATACCTACTTTGAGCTATTACCCAGTTTTGGAACCCCGCTTACAGTTGCTTCACTTTTGGAAAGGTGGATTTGGTGCCTACTATAGAGGAGTACACAGCTTTGTTTCGATGCCCGAGAATTCAAACTGATAAGGCGTATTCGAGGTTTGCTAATGTGCCAGCGTTCTCAAAAAGGCTAATGAATATTACAGGGATGAGCGAGCAATGGATTACGGCCCGGATCAAGCAAAAGGGAGATTGTAAGTGCATTCCTTGGAAACACTTGAGGGACTTGATCTTGGCGCATCCCGATAAGAAAAAGAGGGTCGACGTCTTCGCTCTAAGCATCTATGGTTTGGTCATCTTTCCCAAGGCGTTAGTGAATATAGAGGATGCGGTTTCAGACCTATTTGATAAACTTAATAAGGGAGTTACACCTGTCCCCGCAATTTTAGCCGAAACCTTCAGATCATTGAACGCTTGCCGAAGAGCGGGTGAAGGGAGGTTCGTGGGATGTGCATAGCTGTTGTTATCTTGGTTTCGTTGCCATTTTTGGAAGATAGAAAAGGTCTCATACAAAGTCTTTTTTTAGAACTATTCTCCTCTAGAGGAATTAGCGAGTACACCAAGGCGGGACGACCTATCTGGAGAGAAATGGATAGTGATTCTCCAAAATATGCAAGTCAAAGATGTAGAATGGAAGGCTCCGTGGATGATCACTAACGAGATCTTGTATCGGTGTGGCGGGTTCGACTGGGTTCCTTTGCTCGGAATATGGAGAGCTATCGGATATGCCCCGTTACTAGTGATGAGGCAGTTTCAATCGAGGCAGTTCATACCGGTGACACATAGATTAGCCCAATGTGAATTTTCATACAAGGATGACAATTATAAGAAGAGAGTTCGCGAGATATCAGATGCATGGACCCAAACCCGAAAAATGAAGAGACTTGCCATGGGGTCAATGACGACCCCCGAGTACGACCGATGGTGGGGAAAAGAATAACAACAATGTCCCAAGGCCAATCCAAGGGAATGCTCTACCAATAGAAGAGCAGCTGCAAGTAATCCTGTCTGAATTAGAGATTATCAAGCAAGATTTCGAGAGGAAGAGCCGAGAATTGGGTAAGAGGATAGAGCAGCTAGAAGAGGAAAAGATGCAGTTGGGGTTAGATGTTGACGTCCACAAGTTCGAGACTGAGAAATTGAAAAAAGGAAAGAATAAGGCCGAATAGGATTTGGATAGCTTAAAGACGGACTACAAGAAGCTACGCATGTCTATCAGAACTGCTGGTTTGGGCAAAACGTCAGAGCAATGGCGATAGGAAATTAAAGAAGAAAAGTCCAGAGCCGATCAGTGGGAAAGGAAATTCCAAGATGCTCAAGTACGGGAGGACGCTTTGGAAAAAAGTCTGTTAGAAAACCAAAATGAACAAGAGAGGTTACGCGCCCAAGTAGCAGAATTAGAAAGGTCACTGCATCTGCACCGTAGTTGCAATTCGGTAGTCAAATTAAGAGCCACTCAGAACAAGATTGAGGAGATGAGAGGAAGGATAGGGTAGCTCGAGACTGCATTACAAGATAGCAAAATTCGGGTTGAGCTCCTTGAAGCAAACAACGAACATTGGAGGGAGCAGCTCCACCATTCTCAAGAACAGATCAGAAACAGAAACTATGTAATGGGCGAGGCCGTGGCTCAAATCTGAGAGGTGGTCGATCATTTGCAAACCTTGGCGGTTCGGGCTGATACGCTAAGTCTGACGTACGAGTCAAGATCGGAGAGAGGCCAAAGCTTAGCTTGGCTTCTTAGGAAAATTAAGGATTTAGGCACTAGAGCAAAGTCGTATATGTAATCGTCCGTTCTATGAAAGGAAATTTGTTTTCTAGTAAAGTTTATCTAATGGAATTGAATTAAATCAACACCTTTTCGCATTCATATATGCATTTGCATTACATTGCATACATTAGCATCACATCGCCATAATCATTTACTAAGGCTGAAATCGTATAATCCGCAGCTACGTCACTACGAATCTGGAATCACGTCATCCCTATAGGACACGTCTAAGAACTAGAGCTATGGTCGCCGAACTCAATGAGAGGATCGAAAGAATAGAAAGAATCCAGAAAGAGCTGCAAGAACAGTTAGCCAGATCGCAGCAATAAGCAAGGGATCTGATGTTAAGATCCTGAGAGGAATCACTAGAGAAAAAAGATCAAATGGCTAAAATGATGGAGATGTTGGCAGCTCTGGCCAAAGGAAAAGGACTCGCGCAGAGTCCTGATATTACAGAACCCCACCCGAGAGTTAATCAGGACCCGCTCTATCCCCCAGGGTTTACACCACCCCATGCTCATGCAACTCAAAGAGGATATCCTCAAGAGAACCCGGTAGGCCTAGAACAACGACACATACCACCTACTCATTTGAGGCAAGGTGTTTACGCATCAAACTCTGGAGATAATTTTTCTAACCCGATTGTTCCGGATTTGGATAATCCGATAGAAATAGCTAGATTAAAGAGGGATGATTATAATGCTGAGGAAAAGTACAGGGTCTTGGAAGAAAGACTCGAGGTGGTAGAGGGTAAGTCTGAGTCTTCTCTCAGACCGAAGCGCCAAAGAACTCGATCCGTGCCTGATCTGGTTCTACCCCCAAAGTTTAAAGTGCCAGACTTCGAAAAATATGACGGAACGAGATGTCCGAAGGCACATCTTATCATGTTCTGTCGAAAGATGGCTGGTCATGTGGATGAAGACAAGCTGTTAATACACTGTTTCTAGGACAGTTTGATCGGATCAGCCCTCCGGTGGTATAATCAACTTAGCAGAGAGAGGATCCGATCATGGAAGGACTCGCGCCGGCGATTCTCGTGAACAATACAAGCATGTCTCGATATGGTACCTGACCGACTAACGCTGCAAATGATGGAAAAGAAGCCAACGGAGACTTTCAGACAGTATGCTCAAAGGTGGAGGGATGCTTCGGCTCAAGTAGAACCCCCACTGACTAAAACGGAGCTAACTGTTCTTTTTATCAACACGTTGAAGGCCCCATTTTATGACAAACTGGTAGGAAATGCCACAAAAGACTTCGTTGATATTGTAATGTCTGGCGAACTCATCAAAAATGGCATCAAAAGTGGAAGGATGGAGGGTCCCGAGAGTTCGAAAAGGCCAGTACCTGTAAAGAAAAAAGATCTTGAAACCCATATGGTAGGGACCGGGAACTACTATGCTGCTAATCCGTACCCAACTCAACCACGACCTCAGTTTCGCCCACCACTGAATTTCTATTTTTCTCCGCAAAATCTTTACTATCAAGCACCTCCTCCTTTTCCCATCTATGCCACTGATAATCAAATACCATTCACTATATTCCCGCCAAATACTGCGCCTGCTCAAAGTCAGCCCAAAAACGAACCAAGACCAACAAAACCCAATCCTGAAAGACTTCAGTTCACCCCCATCCCTGTGTCGTATGGAGAGCTGTGCCCAAAATTATTAGAAAAACAACTAATATCCCCACATTACATTGAACCCCTGAAACCTCCATACCCAAAATGGTATGATCCTAATGCCAGTTGCATGTACCATGCTAGAAACTAGGGGCATTCGATAGAAAATTGCCTTGCTTGCAAAAAACGGGTTCAAGGCCTTATCGATATGGGCATTTTACGATTCGACGGTATCAGTAATATGGCTGGAAATCCGCTCCCTAACTATACCGTAGGGAACGTGAATATGGTGACCCAAGAGGATGGATGGCGAGCCAAAAGTTGTATCTCGGAGATAAGGACACCTTTGATGAAGCTTTGGGAAATAATGACTGAGAGGGGTATACTCGACAAAAGTTTTAAGGAGGAAGGCATGAAGAGTCCAAGTTTTTACGTCTTCCATGGCATAGAAAGACATCACATCCAATCTTGTGAGAAGTTCAAAGAGCTACTTCAAGGTATGATGAACAATAAGGAGGTTGAGATCTACAATAAGGTGGAAGAGATAGATGAAAAGAATATATGTGCCTCTGAGGGTTGGTCATCAGCCCCCCTTATAGCGCCGATCGACCTTTGGTTATCTATTACGAGGTAAAGAATGAAGAGGTGAAACCAAAAATGATAATCCAAGTACCTTCTCCTTTCCCTTACAAGGACAGCAAAGCGGTGCCTTGGAAATATGATGTCAGCATTACCATGCCTGAAGCTACGACTGGCAATGTTAGCGAGATAGGGCATTTTACCCGTAGTGGGAGATGTTATTCACCCAAAGTGTTTGAGCCAAAGAAAAAAGTCGTTGACTCGAGTCAGAAAGGGAATGCACCAATACACGAGGCCGAGGGTGAGGTTGAAATACAATCTGAACAAGAAACTAAGAAACCGGTGAATGAGGATGAAGCACAAGAATTCTTAAAGTTTATCAAGCACAGCAAATATAATATCGTGGAGCAGCTGAACAAACAATCGACAAAAATCTCAGTGTTATCCCTATTGTTGAACTCAGAGCCACATCGAAACGCTTTGCTGAAGGTGTTAAACCAAGCGTACGTGCCAAGTGATGTACTCGTTAAAAAACTTGACAGGTGGGTGAACAATTTAAATGCGGATAATTTCATCTCCTTCAGTGATGATGAAATACCTCCAAACGGTAGAGGCTCTGTCAAAGCATTACACATTACAACCGGTTGCAAAGGCTATATAATACCGCATGTGCTTATTGACAATGGGTCCGTGCTCAATGTCATGTCGTTGGCTACGCTGTCCAGGATGCCAGTCGATATGTCTTATCTGAGGCCTTGTCATTCCGCAGTAAGGGCGTTTGATGGAACACAGCGAGAGGTCATGGGAAAGATCGAGATTCCTCTGGAGGTGGCCCGCGTGTACATATAATGTCGAGTTCGTGTCATGGACATCGCACCTTCATATAATTGCCTTTTAGGAAGGCCCTGGATCCATTCCGCTGGAGCAATCCCTTCATCTCTCCACCAAAAAATAAAGTTTATCATGGATAACCACTTGATCACGATCGCTGGTGAAGAAGACATTGTCGCATCACTCTCTACTGACGCACCTTACATCGAGGCAAACGAAGATACGCAGAATGCTCATTCCGTTCCTTCGAATTTATCAACACTACATTTGTTTCTGAAGGGAATAGGGCTCCCACACCCAAATTGTCAAGGAATACCAAGATGAGAATCAAACTGACAGTAGGAAAAGGAGCCCGAACAGGGAAAGGCTTAGGAAGATACCAGCAAGGGATAGCTAGAACGTTAAAACCGGTACACCGCAAGGATCGATATGGGTTAGGGTTCAAGCCGGATGCACAACAAAGAAGGAAACAGCTGCAGAAGGATCAGGAAAAGAGGATTGCAAGAGCCTCAGGTCAGGAAATAGAATGGGAGCCCATGGTGTACCCGCTCTTGTCGAAAACTTTTACATCTGCAGGAATGATGTACCCAGAAGGAGATAATTCACGAAACACGTTATTATTGGTTGAAAGGGATTTTCAGAACTTCAATATAAACGTCATTGACAAAGCGGATGATACGATGGAGGGCATTTCAAAGATACGCCCTAGTCCCCCTGGATTTGTTTTGAGCAATTGGACCGCGGAGGATCTTCTTGTAGTTTCTAGGGCCCCTCCAAGGTAATTCTCAATGTCAACTCTCTGTGTACCCCTAAGTTATAGGGGAATCTGTTGTAAGAGTTTATGTCGGCTATTTAGCTTTTAAATGAACATCAATGAAGATGCATTTTGTCATGGTCTCTCATTCTCATTGGCCTCATATTTATTCCCTCTTATCATAGCCTGTCTTTATATATATCTCATATCATGCCATAGTATCACGTTTGTAGGTTACAATACCTCGATGCTCCTCTATAGTTTCTTTTCCATTTACCTTTCAGGTGCTCGGATATCGATAACGTGAACGATCCCGTTACAAGTCCTAAAATCGATTTCGAGCAAGTTATTTGTTTAGGAGAATTTGAAGCTGAGGAAAACGCTGAAGATTATGTCTCGTCCCCCCCGACTTACTAAGGATGATAGAACAAGAAGACAAACAGATACTTCTCCATCAAGAATCTGTTGAGACGGTGAACTTGGGAAGTGAAAAGATGAGGCAAGAAGTGAAGATTGGGACCACCATTTCAGAGAATACCAAACACGACTTGGTCACCTTGCTTCATGAGTACAAAGACGTATTTGCATGGTCATATCAGGACATGCTAGGATTGAGCGAGGATGTAGTAGTCCATAGGCTCCCACTGAAGCCAGAATGCAAGCCTATCCAGCAGAAGCTAAGACGAATGAGACCTGAAATGCTCTTAAAGATAAAAGAAGAAGTCAAAAAACAATTCGATGCCGGCTTCTTACAAGTCTCTAAATATCCGGAATGGGTAGCTAATATAGTCCCGGTACCAAAGAAAGACGGCAAGGTGCGAATGTGTGTGGACTATCGCGATCTAAATCGAGTAAGCCCTAAGGATAATTTTCCCTTGCCGCATATCGATACATTGGTGGATAACATGGCGAAACATTCATTATTCTCTTTCATGGATGGATTTTCGGGTTATAACCAGATAAAGATGGCTCCTGAGGATATGGAGAAAACTACATTCGTGACGATGTGGGGAACATTCTGCTACAAGGTGATGCCATTCGGATTAAAGAATACTGGGGCAACATATCAGAGGGCAGTGATGATGCTGTTCCATGACATGATGCACAAAGAAATAAAAGTTTATGTCGACGATATGATTGCCAAATCTCGGGAGGAAAGAGAGCATGTTGGAAACCTTAGGAAATTGTTTGAAAGACTGAGAAAGTTCCACCTAAAGCTTAATCCAGCTAAATGCACATTTGGAGCAACCTCGGGGAAATTACTGGGTTTCATCGTCAGCGAGAGAGGTATCGAAGTTGATCTGGACAAGATAAAGGCCATACAAGAATTACCACCTCCACAAACACAAAAAGAAGTCAGAGGATTTCTGAGAAGGTTAAACTACATCGCTCGGTTCATTGCTCAGCTTACCAACCAATGCGACCCGATTTTTTGACTCCTCCGAAAACACAATCCTAGGGAATGGAACGAAGAATGCCAAGCTACTTTCGACAAGATAAAACAATATTTGTCTAGCCCTCCGGTGCTAGTACCGCCAACTCCCGGGAAACTGTTAATATTGTATCTGACTGTGTTCAAAAATTCAATAGGCTGTGTACTGGGGCAACATGATGAGTCAGGGAAAAGAGAAAAGGCGATCTATTACCTCAGCAAGAAGTTCACAGAGTATGAAGCAAAATATTTGTCAATTGAAAAATTCTGTTGTGCGTTGGTCTGGGCAACTCGAAGGCTCAGACAATATATGCTGTATCATACGACGTGGTTGATCTCAAAACTGGACCCAATAAAGTACATGATGGAATCACCTGCACTCTCAGGAAGAATGGCACGATGGTAGATCCTATTGTCGGAGTACGATATCACCTATGTGAGCCAAAAGTCGATAAAAGAGAGCGCGATAGCCGACTTCTTAGCAGCCCGAACAACAGAGGAATATGAGCCATTAAGATTTGATTTCCCAGATGAAGACTTGATGTGCATTACAGAAAAAGAGTACGATTCGTCAAAAGAGAAATCATGGAAGATGAGCTTCGATGGCGCATCAAATGCATTGGGGCATGGGATTGGAGCAGTCCTAGTGTCACCTGAAGGGAATCATTATCCGTTCACCGCCAGATTAAATTTTTTCTGTACCAATAACATAGTGGAATATGAAGCTTGTATCATGGGACTTCACGCAGCTATCGAACAAGATATCAAAATCTTAAAGGTATCTAGGGATTCGGCATTGGTGATTTACCAAATCCGTGGGGATTGGGAAGTGAGAGACTCAAAGTTGGTCAAATATCGCAATCTTGTTGCGGAACTGGTCAAAGAATTCGAGGAAGTGACCTTTAATTACTTCCCCCAAGAAGAAAACCAATTGGCTGATGCCCTGGCCACCTTGGCTTCAATGTTCAAGCGAACCGAGAAACAGAAATAATGCCTCTCCAGATGAGCATATACGAGGCCCCGGCGCATTTTTTTAGCATTGAAAAAGAGGCGGATGGACGGCCATGGTTCCATGATATCATAGAATATGTCAAGAATCAAAAGTATCCTGAGCAAGCAAATGAGAACGACAAAAGAATAATCAGAAGAATGGCAGCAGGATTTGTTCTTGATGGGGACATCCTATACAAAAGGGGAAAAGATCAAGTGCTTTTGAGATGCGTGGATAATATTGAAGCCAGAAAGGTACTTGAAGAGGTCTATGAAGGAATTTGTGGAACGCATGCCAATGGTTTCGCAATGGCCAGGAAAATTATGAGGCTCGGTTATTACTGGTTGGCGATGGAAAGCGACTGCATCAGTTATGCATGAAAGCGTCACAAATGTCAAGTTTACAGTGATAAAATTCATGCAGCACCTTTGCCCCTTCATGTCATGACTTCTCTGTGGCCTTTTTCTATGTGGGGCATGGATGTTATAGGGCCAATTTCCCCAAAAGCTTCTAATGGGCATCGATTCATCTTTGTGGTCATAGATTACTTCACAAAGTGGGTTGAGGCCGCTTCGTTTGCGAATGTGACAAAGACCGCAGTTTGCAAGTTCTTAAAAAAGGAGATCATATGTCGATACGGACTACCTGAGAGAATCATCTCAGATAATGCTTTGAATCTGAACAACAAGATGATGAAAGAAGTGTGCTAGCAATTTCAAATAAAGCACCACAATTCCTCACCCTATCGCCCAAAGATGAATGGAGCAGTAGAAGCGGCCAACAAAAATATTAAGAGGATTATTGGGAAGATGACCGAGACATATAAAGACTGGCACGAGAAACTCCCATTTACCCTATATGCATATCGCACATGTGTTCGGACCTCTACAGGGGCAACTCCTTTTTTCCTAGTCTATGGGATGAAGGCTGTGCTGCCTATCGAAGTTGAGATCCCCTCTTTACGAGTCTTAATGGAGTCAAAACTAGAAGAATCAGAATGGGTGCAAGCTCGATATGACCAACTAAATCTGATTGAAGAAAAACGCTTAAAAGCAATCTGTCATGGACAGATGTACCAGAAGAGAATGATCACGGCCTATGACAAGAAGGTGCGGCCAAGAGAATTTCGCGAAGGAGAGCTCGTGCTGAGAAAGATTCTCCCAATACAAAAAGACTTTCGAGGAAAATGGGCACCAAATTGGGAAGGACCATATGTCGTAAAGAAGGCCTTCTCGGGTGGAGCCTTGATTCTCACTGAGATGGATGCGAAAGAGGTACCGAATCTAGTGAACTCAGATGCCGTGAAGAAGTACTACGCCTAAAAAGGGAGGAAGGAGAAGAGAAAAAAGAAAAAAAGATCAAGATGAAAACCTGAAAGGGCGTCTTAAAAAAAAAGAAAAAAAAACCAAAATCAGGATAAAAACCCGAAAAGGTTGTCTTGATAAACAAAATTGGGATGAAAACCTGAAAAGGCGTCCCAATGAAGGGGTTTCGGACATAAAGAATAAGGGCGAGTTGAACAGGAAGTCAAATGGCGAGATTATAATATTTAAAGCAGACTCGGAAGCTCAAAATCTTCTATACAAGAAGCTCCGCTCGAAAAGATCCAGGATGAAGGAACGTGGAGAAGTTCATGCATCGGATATCTAGAGCATTTGTGATGATTGAACCTTGCTTTCCTTTTTGTAACATTTCCTTTATTAAATTATTCCTTGTCAATTTTCTTTACTTAACACTTTTGAAATAAATATTGGTGTGAGGTACCCCTTCCATACTTACTTTCCCATTTTCAGATATCTCATGTTTGGTTCATTTAAATGATAAATAGTAAAATTACATACTCTAAACAAAAAAAAACGTTGAGCATTACCTGGATGAGAATCTGGTAAGTACAAGAGCCTTAAAGCAAAGACAAAAGTTCACCAGAGGGCAAATGGGTGATATATGAGAAATGCAGACTACTCGTAAAACTTGAGGACGGGTACAAAACCTGAAAGAAAAGTCAAGAGTCGAAGCAATGAATACAGGTCATCGTGAAAGTCGTGACGAAAAGAGATACATGACAAACAAACCCAGAGCGCATGGCATAATCATATAGGCATAAGAGCATTTAAGACGAATATGTGCATATCATGATAACATCACATACAGGTACACCAATGAAGCAAGAAGTTCTGATGATAGTTGTACCAAATCGAGGAAAAAGAAGACATTCGAGTTCCACCAGATGATAAGTTTTGAAATTCTGATTGCAATATCAACTCATAATCCGAAAGGTGAGTTGAGCCTCAGATCACATACTGAGGTGTCTTTCAATTTCTGTTCAGAAATCAGCTTATAATACGAGAGGTGGGTTGAGCCTCGGACCATGCCGAGGTATTTAATTTCTATTTTTCAATTTCTGTTCAAAAAAACCAACTCATAATACGAGAGGTGAGTTGAGCCTCGGGGCAAGCCGAGGTATTTAATTTCAGTCTTCAAATTTCTGTTCAAAATCAACTCATAATACGAGAGGTGAGTTGAGCCTTGGGGCACGCCGAGGTATTTAATTTCTATTTTTTAATTTCTGTTCAAAAAATCAACTCATAATACGAAAGGTGAGTTGAGCCTCGGGGCACGTCGAGGTATTTAATTTCTGTTTTTTAATTTCTGTTCAAAAAATCAACTCATAATACGAGAGGTGAGTTGAGCCTCAGGGCACGCCGAGGTATTTAATTTCTGTTTTTTAATTTCTGTTCAAAAAATCAACTCATAATACGAGAGGTGGGTTGAGTCTCGGGGCACGCCTAGGTGTTTAATTTCTGTCTTTAAATTTTTGTTCAAAAATCAACTCATAATACGAGAGGTGAGTTGAGCCTCGGATCACGCTGAGGTATTTTTAATTTCTGTCTTTAAATTTTTGTTCAAAAATCAACTCATAATACGAGAGGTGAGTTGAGCCTCGTGTCACACACGCCGAGGTGTTTAATTTTTGTCTTTCAATTTCTGCTAAAGTTAACTCGAAATACGAGGTAAGTTGGGCCTCGAGTCACAGGCCAAGGTATTTTCAATTTTTATTTTCAATTCATGTTTTTCAATCTTTGTTTTTTTTAAAAAAAAAAAGAAAAAAGAAAAAGAAAGAAAAAAAACAAAACAAAAAGAGGAAGAAAGAAAAAGTCAATTCATGTTGCGAGAATAAGGAAGCAGTGCGAAAAGTTCAGATTTATTTCCTCGAAGTACCAGTGGAGCGGTTGGTAGATTGAAGCTACAAATCTCTTTGTGTCGTGAAGTCATAGTGGAGTAAGTTGAAAGATAAACAAGGTTGAGGAAAAGCAAATTGAAGCTACGGGTCATCTCACGGAAGCAGTGGCAGAATGGATCAAAGCAACAAGGTTACAGTAGAGTTGAAGACATGTGAGGAAGACAAGGACCAGTAAGTCAAAACCCACTAAGACCGGGCAAAATTGGTTCTTCTATTATCTTTGCTCTATTCTCGTTTCAAGACAATGAGCAAAGAGGGGCAGCTGTAATAACCGAATTTTGCCTGGCCCAATACCCATATAAAGAGCCCAAAAACAAAACAAAAATAAACCCAATAAAACAGTCCATAAAATATCCCAATTTCACAAGCCCATTAAAAGCCCAATACACAAAACCAAAAACAAATAAACTTTAAATGTCCAATGTCCAATTAACCCAAAATACCAGACCCAAATTTAATAATGATAACAGTCCAATTACAAAACCAATAACCAGGCCCAAACATGTCCAAATACACAACCCATTAAACCGACCCAACTAAGCCCAATCTATACAGGCCCAAAATACTGACTAAAACCCTAGCCCCGGGCGCGCTAACCTCTCGCCTCCTCCGTGGACACCACGCGCTGCCCCCCTCACTGGGCCGCTGCGACGCTACATCGGCACTCCCCGCATCTCGGTCAACACCCGCACTCCTCTGACTAGCCGCAGCTCCCCATGCATCCCCACTAGCGACACCCACGCGCACCTAGCCCATGCCCTGCAAAAGAAGCAGACAACGAAAATAGCAAAAAAACAAAAACAAATGAAAACAAATGTGTACAATCGGTTATAAAAAACCGAAATGAAACGCCAAAAGGGGTTCTTCTTCCCTTCCTTTTTCATGAAACTTTTACAAGCAATCAGAAATAAAGAACCAAGAAAATTAAAAGGTTGATTGGGATTTTTTATTTTGCTATTACTATTACTGTTTTCGGATATCTTTATTTTATTTTTTTGTTGTTTTAAAAACTTTCATAAACAAAACTCAAAAACAAAAAGAGGAGAAGTAAACTCACCTAAATCGGTGCCCTCCTCGCGCGTTTGCCGACCACCATAACAATGGTGGCGTGGTGATCGACCGAAAGAGGAAAACCCGAGCGTCGGGCCAGAAGGAGAAGAAGAGAGAAAAAAAAAAAGGAGGCGTTGGCTGCTGATCCTTTTAAGAGAGTTTTAGGGTTCCAAAAATCTGTTTTTTTTAGACATACCAGGCCTTATAAGCATCAAGCAAAACGGCGCCGTTTGGTTTAGAAGGAAAACCGCACATATCCTTAAAAAGGGATATTTGCGCGATGAGCCCTCCCTTCTTGCGCCGCTTTCTAATTGAACCTGATTTCACTTTCTTTAACCTTTAATTTTCTCCTTGAATTCGTACGCCCTTTCAATTTAGTCCGATCTTAAACGTTGCGCATCAGAGGCTTAAGACATTTGCTCTTTAGGCCCCCGTTTCCTTGTGTGTGTTCTGATTTGGTCCCTGGCGCCCTTTTATCAATTTTCACTTATACCCTTTTTTACTTTGATTTCAAGCCCATCCTTAATCTGTTCAGTTTATTTAATTCATTTTTTCAAAAAAAAATAAAAAACTGCTTTGTATGCGAGTGCAATATTTTATTTACTATCTATTTTATTTTATATATTACTTAGTCTAAGTCATCATATATTGATTCTTAAATCTTACATGTTTTTATACATGCATCTCTTTAAAACAAAAATGTGTTATTATATTATTTATTTTAAATCTTTATTATAACATCCTAAGTTGCTGTATATATTATTTACTTCGAACTTTTCGTCATGTATCGCTTACTTAAAACTGTTTTGGTATTTTAAAATTGTTTTGTGTATTATTTGTTTTTTTTTTATATTACTTACTTCGTTGTTTTTTATTTATTAATGCTGATATTAAAATAATGTATATTGCTTGATTATTGCCATTGTGTATTTCTTTATTTCATTTATTTCACATATTTAGCGTTATTGTCATCCACTCGTATTATATTGTATTTGTGCGTTGTTATTCCATGCTCATTGTATATTTTCATGTCACGCCATCATATTGTGCATTAAACTTTAACTTATTTTTCCAACTTATATCGTCGTATTTTACTTCGAAACAAAATAAATGTATGCCTTTACATGTTGTATTCGCTATTATTCAAAAACCAAAAATCTTTAAAAAAATAAGGCAATATTCTATGATTGGAAATTCGGAAAGTCGTGCCCTATGTGTTGGGCTTCGATTCTTTCGTTTGGCTAAACGTGTGAATATCCTTTTGATCTTTCCAATGCATGAGTCTCAAGAATTGAGAGATGATCCTGGATTCGAGGATTAAAATCATCGTGTCCTATGTACGGGATGTGATATTTTGTTCCTTCGGAACAAGAAAATCTTGATTTTCAATTCGAGAAAACTAAGTACTTCCAAAAACGATCGATTTTCTCTTTATTTTTTTTATTTTCAAACTTTCGGCATTAGGACATTAATTAATCAATTTGGTACCAATTTTGGGCGTTGCGAGGGTGTTAACCCTTCCTCGTACGTAACCGACTTCCGAACCTATTTTCTCAAATTTCGTAGACCAAAGCCACTATTTTAGTAAACTAAAATGTTTTTATTAAAACAAGGTGATCCGATCACACCCTAATAAAGATCGGTGGCGACTCCCTACTTTAAAAGTCGATTCCCGTTTTTTCAAAAATGGTTACGACATGTACAATACTTTTACCTTTATTCAGAAACTTTAATTTAGATTAGAATGATCTTAAAAAGTGGTCCTAATATAATTAACTTAATGCATTATTTGATATTTGGGTTTGATATATTTTTAAACGTAATATTTGTATTATTTTTTGTTCTAATGTAATACTTAAATTTGACAAAAGTTATATATTTTGATACTTAAAAATAATAATATTAACTTTTTAATGTTAACTTAGTCATGTCCATGGGCTAGACCATTTGACTTGAAGGCCTGCTCAAAAAGTGACGGGGTTTGGGCAAAAAAATAATTCCCGTGTGGGCCTTGCCTCGTGTAAGACTTTTTGGCCTGTGCCTGATTTGGCCTGGCCTGAATATGTAAAAAAAAAAGAGTGATTTTTTTATTTTTTATTTTTGCTATTTTTTACTATTTTGTTGTTATTTTTTCACTATTTTGCTACCATTTAACTATTGTGTTGCTACTATTTTGTTATTATTGTATTACTGTTGTTTTGTTGTTAATTTTGTTACTATTTTAGAGGCATTTGCTTGTTAAGTTGTACTTATCTTAGTGTTATTTAAGTATACATATATATTTTTCATTTATTGAGAAACATTTATTTTAATGTTTTTAGTATTTTTGATGTATTATATATATTTAAAAAATTTATATAAAAATAATATAAAAAAATTAATATGGGCAAGTTAGGACCAGATTTTAAATTTTTAATCCGAATTAAATTTAGACAAAATTTTAAATCCATTTTTTGTGCCGAACTAAACCTAAATCTAACAAACAAACCTAAAATTTTAGTTCTACCTTACCCAGGATCACCTGTGGTATGCACACATAGAAACATATTATCGTATTGGCTAATAAAAAAAGAAAGTAATGGCTAAAATTAATTCATGGGAAGGAGGGTAGAAGCCACAAAGACAAAGGTCGTACGAGTGTACAAATATGTCATAATTACTGACCAGCATGGTCCATATGTACGGTAACGCCGAACTCATTTATTAATTTACTTAAAAAGATTTAAACATCCACATTCCATTTCCAATAATACTGAAAACAATTTTCTTTTCCCTTTTTTAACCAATAAATGATAAATGTTTCCAAAGGCTTAGTCATCTTGCTTTTGTTTGGGACATAAATGGAACCTTTCCTATAATCTTTTTTATTAAAATGATAAAAAAATTCCGTAAATTCTTTTTATATTTTTATTCTACTTAAATAAATTTATGCAAAAACAAACTTTTAGCATAAATCAATATTTTATTTAAAACTTCCTAATAAAAAATATTTAAAACAACTTATTTGAATAAAAAGTAAATACTAGATATTAATTTTTTGATTAATAATAAAATATAAAGTGAGTACTGGAATCTAAATATTTTATTAGTTGGTATCACAATCTTTAAACTTTTAGTTTTATATAAAATTTTAATAAATATATATTTTTAGTATGATCAAGTTATCCTTTTTATAATTGTATAGTTTATGAACACTAATTATTTATGATTATTTTTCTCAAAAATATTATTTTTCGAGTTTGTTATTATCCAGTTAAATATAAATCATTGATACCCAATTCGTGAGTGAATGAAAAAATTAATTAAAAATATAAAATCAACATCAACACCCAAAATCAAATTTGCATATGTATATTTTAATATATAAGTTAGCAATAAATTAATTTATTTGAGCAATAAATTAATTCATTTGATAATATTTAGCCACTCTTATTATTTATTTAGTAAAAAAATAAATTTCATTTATATTTGTCTTTCTTATTTCAAGTTTATTATTTAATTATTTATTTTGAGTTTTTTTTTTTAAATGATAGTTTAAGCTATTTAAATTTAGAAAAATTATAAAATTAATAGAAACATAAATACCCTTATAATTATTATTTTTTAAAAATATATTAATTTTATTTTTTTCAAATAAGTTTAAATTAAATTGATTTATAACAGCTTCTGACTTAAATATATATTACAAATATAGATACAACATATCTATTTATTCAAATGGTGGCTTTTTTCTGTTTTGTATGTGGTTCTTTATGGAGTGTCAGCTACACCCAATGCCAAAACGACAAACCCTTCCCTCCATAGGGCAAAAAAAAGGAAAGCAATAGGGAAATGAAACACAGGTGAAAACTGAAAAGCATAAATTCTGGCCTATCCCCCCTCACTTCTTCACACTTTCTTCCATTTCCCATTAATAAATGAGCTTTGGATTGGTAGGTTTCTTCTTCATTCGTCTTCCTTATTATCTCTCTTTTTGCAATATATATATATAGGTTGAATTCAGTGGCTCCTACTTGATATTCTTTTCTTCTTTTGTTATTTTTGTATAAAGTTTTTCGTTATGTTAGCTTAATTTGGCAAAAAAATAAAACAGTGGTGCTTATCTCTTTATCATTTCTTTCTCTTATCTTCAATCCCATTTTTGGTCACTTCTTTGTTCTTAAACTTGCTTATGACTTGTATTTTCCTCGATTTGAGCTAATAACTTTCTTCTTCTTTGTTTGGGTTTGATTTTGTTTTGAGGTGAGGACTTTTGTTTTTTTGTGTTTTTTTTATGTGGTTCTCAGCTATATTTGTAGCTCTTGCTTGAAATTTTAGGATTTTTGCTTATCAACAACGTTTGATTTCTTAGCACGTGTTCCTTTGGTCTCTTCCTCGTTTTCTTTTATATGCTGATATCATTGTCTGCAGCTTGCTATAAATTACCCAGAAGCTCGGCGTTTTTCTCTTTTTAATATATTTTTCCTTTTTTTCAAAAACCCTCTCCTTCAGTTTTTCTTTTTCCTTCAATTTCCCGAGCAAACTTACTTTTTGTTTCCTTTGATTTTAGTATTTTAGAATGACGAGAAAGAGAATTCAGATCAAGAAAATCGACAACGTTGCGGCGAGGCAAGTGACTTTCTCAAAGAGGAGAAGAGGGCTTTTCAAGAAAGCTCATGAACTCTCCGTTCTTTGTGATGCTGAGATTGCTCTTATAGTCTTTTCAGCAACTGGAAAACTCTTCGACTATTCCAGCGCAAGGTTTAATTTGATCATTCTCACACTATAATCAATGTTTATGTTTGGCCTTTAATTTTCATCTTTCTCAATATCTCTGCTGCAGTTCATAGATTAATGTATTGATTTTGCTTGCGTGACTGAGAAAAGATCTTTAGAATCAAGAAATTAAACTGTACAAAAGTATAAGTTCATAATGATTCAATGTACTTGAAATCTTATATTTATATTCAAAATAATTTCTTCAATACTAGTTTTCTTGAATCTTGTTGAATCCTTATTTTATGGCTAATATAACATTAATAATTTGATAAATTTTACCCTTCATTTTTGTTTTTAAACTGAAAAAGTACTTCACTATGAAATTCTCATCATTGAAATCTTCTTAGCAATGTTTTATTGACACCTTAGTTTCTTGCCACATGATCATAAAATATAAGGATCCTACCAGGTAATTAACTAGTTAATTTGATCTTACTGGTTTTGATTTTAGCACTTAATATCTTGTGTTATTTTTCAGCAAAAGAAATTCCCTTCGTAAATAACCATCCAGTTAAACTAATTAGGTTTTGAGATAAAACTACAATCCCAAATAAACAAGAGATGTTAGTAATGGAATCATCATAACATTAATAGCATATGAGCTTTACCGGGACTTCATATGGCATTTGGTAATCAAGATCCGTTGATTGATTGATGGATGCTATCCCTTTTGTACCTCCCTTCTCTATTAATTTGGTTTCTTTTATTTCACTGTATATATATATAAAGTACAATATAATTTACTAATATGTAAAAGATTTTGTAGGGGATGTAAATCAAACAAGATCTTTTCTTGAACAAGGAAAAATTTCGAAGTTAAAATCTCCTTTTTAGCTGAATTGGCAATGAATTATAAGAAATTGTATATTTAGATGTGTATATATATATATTACTAGCCGCAATTTATTAATGGCCAAAAGTCTCTAAGACTGAAAATTAGAAATTGAAAGAGAAGGGGTTTTTTTTTTCTTTGTTAATAAAGAGATGCTTTTCTCTCTAATAAAAAGTCATTTTATTTCTCATCTTTTATATTTAAAAATTGTATCATTACAAATTAATTATATATACATGTCTATGCATCTTGTTTGTTTATCTCATTGTCCATTTATTAATTCTATTGCTTCAATCTCCTATTTACCCTTTAAATTTTTATGTATATTTATATGTTTAGCATTAGACTTGTCAAAATATACATAGAGAAAGAATTGTATGAAACAGGTATATTATCACTTTTCAATAGTTTTATGTCACATCAGTATTCTTATCCTGAGTTTTAGGATTTTAATTTGGATTTAATTTTTTTTCAAGATAAAAATGTTGAAATTCAGGATAAAAATACTGACGTGGCATAAAACTATTAGAAAGTGACAATATACTTGTTTCATACCATCTT
Source organism: Gossypium bickii (assembly GCA_025503065.1). Lineage (NCBI taxonomy): Eukaryota > Viridiplantae > Streptophyta > Magnoliopsida > Malvales > Malvaceae > Gossypium > Gossypium bickii. Next base: position 139,985,214 of record CP106710.1, read on the forward strand.
TTCCCAATATATATATATGCTTTTTATACTTAAAACCCTAAAAGGTTACTAACATTATCCAAGTCCAATAAAATACATTATAAGATGCTTTCTTCACCAATTAAATTAATCATATTAATTTCTTCTTTTTTTTTTTTTCACATAATAGTTACAAATAAGGGTAAGGCTCCAACAAGTTTATATTCTAGATTTGCATGAATGTCATCTAAGTAGATACATGTCATTTTCAGTTATTATATTTGATATATTAATAGTGAAATTTTAATTTATTATTTTTCTAATATTAAAACTATATTCTAGAGATAGCATCAACAAGTTTGTAGTAGTGGAACCCTAGCCTCTCTCTGTATACTTCATATATTATTCACCATCTCTTTTTCAGAAGTCCTCACTTTTACAAGATGACTACTATATATAGTTATATTTGCTACTGGCAAGAAACCCTCAAACCCCGAACTAGAGCAAGATGAATACTATATTTGCAAAACTAGTTCTTCCTCTTAATATATGTGTATTGTTGTATATGTATGTATATATGATTAGAAAAATACTGAGAAAATTGCTCTTTTATTGTAAGCCAAACATATACCATCTGCATATTTTTATTTTTATTCTTAGTTGTTTTAAGTGGAGGGTATTGATTCAGTGCCATTGAATTGTTATCCCAAGTATGGAGAAGGTGATTGAAAGGCGCTATCAACAGTCAGGAAAAGGCATCGACAGATCGGTCACCAGTCCATATCATGGACTGCAGGTTACGATTGAACTTCTATTCTTGTTGTCTTGTACTTTGCACCCTTTCATGCTGATGAAGCTGACCTCTTGTTTTAGGTTGAGAGTCGCACGTGTGCCATGTTGAGCAAGGAAATGGCTGAAAAGACCCACCAACTGAGGTAAATCTTACAGTTTCCTGTATATGTATGTGTATTATGTATGTGAGCAATGATGCTTTCATGCATCAATAGACAGCTGAAGGGCGAGGAGCTCCAAGGGTTAGGTTATGAAGGATTAAATCACCTGGAAAAACTAGTTGAAGGAGGCTTGAGACGAGTTACTGAAACAAAGGTTTCTTGAAAGCCCCATTTCCATTTCCATCTCCATCTCCATCTCAACTCACCCTTCATTGTCCCTTTTAACTAATGATAAAAAGCTTTTGTGTTACAGGATGAGAGATTTTTCAAAGAAATCAGCACCCTCAAGATGAAGGTGATATATATTGCAACAATAGTTGATTGGATTTTGTTCAGGTTTCATGGTTTAAAAAGGAATAATTTAGTATTGAATTATAAGAAATATGGAATATTTTACTATAGTTTTTTTGCTGCTTATAGCTTCGTAATTAAAGATTTCTTTTGTTAATCTTATTTATTTTTATAGGTTACCATAAATTTTATAAATTTTGATATTCATATTATATTAATGTTCTGTGTCACGTCCAAAAATAATAAAAACGAATAATGTGAATAACATAAAATTATATAAGATTATATCGATGCATTCATATATATCCAGTTTATTTATGCTTATATATATATAATCTGCCTGGACTTAAATGATCTCTGATACTTGATTCTTGTTAAATGTGAAGGGAGCAGAACTGGTGAAAGAAAATCAGCAATTGAAACAGCAAGTGAGTTGTGTAAGTGATAATTTAGACAACTTTCTTGTTTCCAGCTTTCATTTGACATATAAAATTTAATTTTGGTAGATGGAGAATTTACCTCATATGGTCCACGTCCAACCATCAGAGTCGATTGCTGATGTTGGGAGCTCTGAAAATCCAACTCAACCCTATGATAATAGCCATGACATTTCTCTCACATTGGGGTAAGTCATGCAACTCTTATACATAAATCCCTAGTCATGCAACTATTACTTCGGAGTTCCTTGCATTTTGCCACCATGGTATATTATTTCATATAAAGTTGGGAAGACATGTTACCATGATAAAAGGATTACATTTCACAGGCTTTATATTTTAGAGAAATAAAAGGATTTGGTTAAAATAATATTTTAGAGAAATATAATAATATTAAAATTACTCAAAATATCTTTTTTAAGCTTTATATTTTAATAAAGGATTATAATTTAAAATTAAAATATATTAGATATTGGAAAAGATTACATATGTATGTCAAAAGAAAACTCAAATTAAAAACTCATATTTTATTTAGATATATTTACTATTCTAAATAAATATTCAAAATTAAAATAAAAAAAATATGCCATTCTTATAATCATAACATAAAAAGCTTACTTAGAGAACCATGAATAGATAACATTTGATATAATCTAAATAAATTGTAATAAAAAGGCCATAGATTTTGAATAGTATTCATGAGACAATTAAAAATTCTTAGTATGGGAACTTTTCCTATAATTTTATTTGTCTATTAAATTTTTGAATTTTATAGAGTAGTTGCTTTACACCTATAGCAGTATTTATTTTTGGCTGAATGATAAAATTCATTAATTCAATAAAGCAGTTAATTCTATTGATTGATTTTCCTCCTAAACGAGCTTACACAATCTCTTTAACCTGCACCAGGATATCATCTTCAGTCAAGAAAGATGCACCAAAATATCTCTTGTTCCTTTGTCTCCATATCACATACAAATATGTACTCCAAATAAGCTTGAGTATAGCAACAAGTAAAGGTTTTCCATTTAAATTTCAATATCGCTTAAGCTAACTCTTGCCTCCAAGTTCCCATAGCCCTATGAATGGAGTAAATGCGCAAAATTGATTGCCATACCTTCCTTGAAAAACTGCATTAAAAGAAAATGTGATCACGTCTTTCTATAGCATCTATACAGACAAAGCAACAAGTATTAACTGAAATCCCAAAAGCAAGTAAGCGATCCTGGGTTGGAAGCCTATTAAGAATGACCGTCCAAGCAATAAGAGAATGTTCGGGAATATGTAAAGGGAACTATAGCAAACAGTGTCATTCCACCTTCAAACCATGAGTTCTAATTGCCTCCCACAATCTAGAAGTACTCATTTTAGCATTAGCAAATTGTTGAGAAGTGGTAGCAACCAAAGGCTTCAACTTAAGCATCCTTTGCCAAATTCAGCTACTTATTGAAGTAGGAGCTATATCCAGAAAACTCCTATTCACTAACCCAAATGATCAAAAGAGACCCTTCTCCTGCAAGCAAGGCACGAATAAGTTGTAAAATTCTATCACATTTTTTAGCCTCAAGCCCCCTCTCAGATTTAGGTAAACAAATCGCCTTCCAACAAATACGAGCCTCTTAACTCGAGCCAACCTTCCCTTTACAAAAGAAGCTAAGACAAAATTGACAAACCTTCTTGAGGATATTCTTAGGCATTAGATATTGACGACTCCAATAGGCTTGCACACTAAAGATCACAATCTTAATTAGTTGCAGTCTACTAGGATATTCTTGTAGACCACCCTTGAGTCCTGTCTAGAATCCTATTGGTTAAAGCAGCATAGCCAGATTGAGACAACTTTCAAGAAACAAGAGGAACACCAAGGTACCCCACTGGCAGTGGCGAATCTAAAGGGGGTTTGGCATTGGCCCCGGCCCCGGCCCCCCTAAAATGTAAAATTGCTATATAAACCCTTAAATTTTTTTAAAAATTTTAAATTAGTAAAGGTAAAATTATACTCTGACCCCCTTAAAATTATAAAAATTCGATTTAATCCTTTAAAAATTATAAATATATAGACTATAAAAATTAAAATTTCATTCGGCCCCCCGTAAAAGATTGTTCTGGCTTCGCCCCTCCTCACTGGCAACCTACCAACTTTAAACATTGTGCAAGAGGTCATGAAAGCCAACTCCTCTTGAGGAACCCCATCAATAAAAAATTCACTTTTGGAGGCGTTGAGTTGCAACCAAGAAAGTAAGTAAAATTGTTGAAGAACACAATAAACACCAACCATCGAATCAACAGTACCTTTAGAAAAAATAAGAAGATCATCGGCAAACATGAGATGAGTCAACCGCACTCAAAGGCACGTAGGATGATACTTGAAGAAAGCATTTATGACAACTACATCCAATAACCTGGATAACATGTCCATTGCAAGCACAAGGAGGTAAGGAGAGAGAGGGTCTCCTTGCCTAATACCTCTCCTCCCACGAAAGAACCCCATAAGGCTTCCATTAAGGGAGACAGAGAACCGATGAGTAGTTAAGCAAATTTCAATCCACTTCAAGAACTTTTCAAGGAACCCTTGAGCTCTAAGCATTGAAAGCAAAAAACTCCAATGCAAAGAATCAAATGCCTTTTGAAGATCAACCTTCAAGGCACATCTAGGAGAAATACGTCTTCTACCATACCCTTGCATTAGCCCATGAGCCAACATGGTATTATCAGTGATCCTACGCCCTCTAACAAAGGCATTCTGACTTTTAGAAATCAAAGCAGGTAGAAAAAGAGTCACTCTATTAACCAAAACCTTGGTTATGCACTTATAAATTGCATTGCAACAAGAAATAGGCGAAAATCCTTTACATAGTCTGAACTATCACACTTGGGAACCAAGGAAATTGAAGTAGCATTAAAGGCAGTTAAGAGAGTGGAGGATGCCAAAAAATACTGAACAACCTCAAGAAAATTAGGCCCCACTATACCCCATGTAAATTTGAAGAAGAAAGCTGTGAAATTGTTAGGACCATGAGCTTTTTCATTCCCCTGCCCAAAAATAGTTGCCTTTATCTCCTCATTGGTAATAGGACTAGTCAACACACAATGAGCATCGTTAGACACTTTAGGCAGTAACTCTTGAAGCAAAGAATTTGAACACTTAACAACATTGAAATCAACTGTGCCGAGAAGATTCTGATAAAACCCCAAATCTTTGCAAAACTTTTAACAAAAGATTCCAACCGATTACCAACTGCATCAAGAAGAGAAGTAACAATTGATAACTTTATAATAATTAATATTTTTTAGAATTTAAATTGTGCAGTTTTGTAATTACAATTTATATTACCAAACATGATATAGGAAATTATAATGTAATTACTCTTTTTAAGGCATTAGAAATTGAAGGAGGACTTGGGTTCAAGTGTATTGAAGCATATTATTCTCCTATTGTTGGTGATGAGTTATGAGTAGTTCTAGGCATTGTATAAAAAAGAGCAAATATGTGTGGGTTCAAATATCACTATATGCATATTTTAATTAGTTTTTGTTAAAATAAAAAAAGACTAAAATATCATTGAATAATATTACTTTTTTTAATAGCGGGAGAATATTGAATTAGTGACCCGATTGAGAGTGACACCAACTCAATTAGAGACTCTCAAAATTTGTAACTCCTCCCTCTACCCAGGGGCGAATCTAAGGGGGGTGGCATGGACCTCGGCCCCCTTAAAATGTAAAATTACTCTTTATTATACTTTAGCCCCCTAAAATTATAAAAATTCAATTTAATCCTTTAAAAATTATAAAGATATAGACTATAAAAAATTAAAATTTCATCTGACCCCTTACAAAATTGTTCTCGCTTCGCCCCTGCCTCTACCCCTTAGGTTTTCTTTGTATAAAAATATTATTAGATATATTTAAGTGTAATAATTATCACTCATCATAGTTATATTTATAGTTGATGGGGTTTTTACTAAAAATGTTCATTTTTTAATAGCTATTATATATTATTTTTATTGATTAATAAATTATGAATGAGTGTTGTATATTATAAATATCAATTAAATTATATTTACATGTATCTTTATTATATGTCAAAATAAAAATTTTAGTATGAGCAAATCATACATCACGACTCAAAGGTCATGTTATTATATTGGCATGTATCATTATTATATTTCAAAATTTTTATTTTAATAGTAAATTACTACCATGCATACAACGCAACTCATGACATAAACTATGGGTTTAACACTATCGAACACTCATGTTTAAATCTTTTAATCATTGAATTGATAAAATATTTATTTTTTAAAATAAAGAATATGAAATGTTTATTTGGATAGATTGCATGCATATTTGGATTCTTTTTAAACAGAAGACTTTCTGAAAGTTTATTGTTCAAGCACACCCTTAATTGCTAGTGTTTGTATGTTGGAATGAATGGGTTTCGCAGGTTAGCCTTCCCTAACTCACCGTTGAAAGGTTAAAAGGGGGTGATGTTGCGAAGAAGTCAGCGTCATGTTGCTTAAATCTCAGCTGGCTCCTATATTGGATAATTTTCATAGTAGTAATAATAATAATGATGATGTGTAGATTGTCAAGTAAAACCAGTTTTATGGTACCTTTGATAATTATATATAGAGTTTAATATCAAAATTACCCGTACAAAAAAAGAATGTGAAGGTTAAAGCAATTATGCACATGCACTCGAGCATGGTAAATAAATTAACTTGTTTACTTTGGAGGGTTTAGTGCCATCTTTATTCATTATTTGTTTTGTGCTTGTCTAAAGAGTGCTGAAATAGTTGATTAAGTCTTAATTCGAGGTATGGGTATTGTTGCCAATGCAGGAGGACGTGGGTTCGAGTGCGTTGAAGTGCATTATCTTCCTATTTATGGGTTGGGGAGGGGTTATGGGTAGTTCTAAAAATTGTGTCAAAAAGAACAAATATGATTTGAACTTATAATGAGATTATTAAAAAAAAAAGTATGTTGTAATAGAAATTAGATAGCTCTGGTTTTTCTAAGTTGTTCATTTTTATGATTAAAGTTGGTATGGATGGTCATTATACTTTCATGGTTTGGTGGTCAACAATTTTATTGGCTCATCTGTTTTGAATTTTGCATTTGCTGTAGAGAGATTTTTTTTTTTATCATTTGAGTGAGGGGATGTTAACTTGTATTCTTTTATAACTGTTTTATAAGAAAATATGGTTTGAATATGCTTTTTTTTTTTTTATAATTGCACGTAACTTTTGTTGGATTAAATCTCAAAAATTTGAGCATAGTATAAGGACCAATACTAAAATCTGGCCATTTTTATATAGAAAGGTAGATGTATCATAATTGAAATTTAACCATTATCTTATAACGTAGAGAAAAAAAAACTTTAAATACGTGTTGTTTTGTACTATGTTTAATTTTAGAATTTATACTTTAAATTTTTATAATTTTGTTATTGTACTTTTGATTATTGAGGTTGAATTTCATTTTAACTTATCACGTCAAAATAGATATTTTGTGTTTGAAATTCATTTTTTTTTTAAATTTACATCATCATTCTAATTAAAATAGTTAAAAATGTTAATCATTTGAACAAACTAATATCATTGCAAAATAGAGAATCAAATAATGTCAAATTAAAAAATAAAAACTAAATCCCAAATTTAAATGGATCAAAACTAATTTTACCATTATCATTTAATGGCTAAAAGAAAAAAAGGAAAAGAATGGAGTTTGAAGGAAAATATTTATTCCAACTTATCTTGTCCAAATAGATTTTTTATGTTAAAAATGTATTTTAAAGAAAATTTACATTATTATTTTAATTAGAATAGCTAAAAATGTGAATGATTTGGACTAATTATTTGTATCGTAAACTGTACATAATCAAATTATGTGAATTTAAAATATAAAAATTAAATCTGTGAGTATAGTAGGACCAAAAGCGAAATTTAACCATTATTACATTTTTAGTGAAGGTATACGTGTTGCATCCCACGCGCATGAAATAACGTAAATTTAGATACTCTCGGAAAGCGCTACTCTCTCGTTATTTCTCCCGCTAAAGACCTGTTCCAAACTCTACGCAAGCAAACAAACGAAGAAAAACCCTAATTTTCCCTCTCACTCATACTCACAGCAAAAGCAAAAAAGAACACATAATTGAAAAGAAGAAAGATTTGTGATCAAGATATTCAGCCATGGATGAAGAGTACGATGTGATAGTCCTAGGGACCGGCCTTAAGGAATGCATTCTCAGTGGTCTTCTCTCCGTTGATGGACTCAAAGTACATTTAATTTCGTCCCACTCTTCTTTCTTCGTTTCATTTCTATTTAGTTTCTCTTGATTCAAAAGAAAATCTGCAATCTGGGTTTTCTTTTTCTTGGCTCAGTTCTTCAGTTTATATATAGGCATTCATATTGAATGTGGGATTTTGTTTCTGGGTATTGGTAAAGATTATCAAGAAAATGTGTTCGTTAAGATATTATCTGAATATATCTCTATATATCAAAACAGGTATTGCACATGGATAGGAATGACTATTATGGTGGAGAATCGACTTCTCTTAATCTTGTGCAGGTCATTGTTCTTCGATTAGTGGACCCCTTTTCTTTTTCTTTTTTTCATTTATTCCTTGGCTATTTTCTGAATATTGTCTTTCTTTTTCTGCTATTGCATAGCTTTGGAAACATTTCAGGGGAGATGAAAAGCCTCCAGAAAAGCTGGGGGCAAGCAGAGAATATAATGTTGATATGATGCCCAAGGCATGTATATCTCAGCTATGTTGGTTTTTTTTTTTTTTTTTGTAGTTCTTTCAGTACTTGGATGCATGGTTTATGTTACTCTTCATATATGTTTTATAATGAATATGCTTAATTGATTGCTTTAACAGTTCATGATGGCCAATGGCAGTCTGGTTCGTATATTGATCCACACAGATGTTACCAAGTATCTTAATTTCAAGGCTGTGGATGGGAGTTATGTGTACAATAAGAAAAAAGTAAGAGTATTGTAGGTTTCTTTTTTTTTGGGGGGAAAGGGTATGATTTGTTTCTGAAGATTAGTGTAAACATTGTTCTATTGTCAACGACAACTTGAAGCAATTATCATAACTTGTAGGTCCACAAAGTTCCAGCGACTGATGTTGAAGCATTGAAATCGCCATTGATGGGGTTGTTTGAGAAGCGCCGAGCCAGAAAGTTCTTCATTTATGTCCAAGACTATGATGACAATGATCCAAAATCTCATGAAGGACTCGACCTGAATAAAGTAACAGCGACAGAACTTATCTCGTGTGTATCTCATCCTTGTTTCCCTCTATAAAAGTTTGCATTAGTGCTGCACTAACACTTACCATTAACTGGGAAATTAATAAAAATATATATATGCAATGGTTATAGATTTTTAGATTAAATTTTCTTCGAAGTTCTAAAATGTTACTGGATTTACCAAATTTTCTTTTACACAGAAAGAAAAAATACTTATGATTTTTTATTTTCATGACCCTTGGTTTTTTATCATTTGTTTTTAGAGATTCTGTGGTTAGGAGTTTCATTTTCCCTTTTGAGAAGGGGTATTTGTTCTCCAATGTTAGTTACTCATACTCAAGTGTGTGTTGGATACATGTATATGTAGGACCTACATGAGTATGTTGAATATTCTTAGTTTTTCTATGCATCTAGAGAGTCCTTGGAGGATCATTTCTTCATGTGCATGTCTGAGTAAATGTTGGACATAATTACTTCAAGGAAAATGACAAGTCGGTGTAGCAAAACTCTAGGGTGAAGATGTGACATATTTGAAGGATCATCACGGCTCATGATCATTAGCTAGTATTAGTTACAGTTTACTGGTCTTGATGCGTGCAAACTTTTGCAATGTAGAAAGTATGGACTTGAAGATGATACAATTGACTTCATTGGTCATGCCTTGGCACTCCACAGTAATGATAGCTACTTGGATCAACCAGCTTTGGGTTTTATTAAGAGAATGAAGGTAAAAGTTTCTTTTGTATCGTATTTTCACCTTTGTTCTACAGCGAATGGTTGATACTTCAGTGTACGGCCATACATTTCCCTTTTAGCATCATATTCAGTGTATTTTCTGCAATTGTTTCGTGAAGCTTTATGCAGAGTCTTTGGCACGGTTTCAAGGAGGTTCTCCTTATATCTATCCACTTTATGGACTAGGAGAATTGCCTCAGGTGTGTCTTTATCTGTAGTTTAGCTCCAAGTTTAAAAGAAAATATTTTTTACTTTTTGACTTGTTATTGCTCTCTTTGGCAGGCATTTGCACGTTTAAGTGCAGTTTATGGTGGTACTTACATGCTCCACAAGCCAGAATGTAAGGTAAAATATTTTGAAAACTAAAATGTTATAGTACAAGCAAACAGTTAGTCATTAGTGGTCAGCTTGGTCAGTGCTTGAGAATACTTGCCATTGAGTCCTTTAGTTGTTTAGATACTCATATTTTGTCAAGCAATACCATGTCTCTATGGTTCATCCTTCTTTTGATGCAAAAAGTGCCTCAGTCTGGGAGTAGGGAAAAGAGGTTTCAGATTTTGAGATTCGAATTCCAAAATTGTTAGTGACCACATGGACAAACTGAACTAAAGTTTGGGTTCTCATTGGGCACCCATATGAGTAAGCCTATATGGTGATTAGCGTAGTTGTCCCAAAAGAATGTATCATTGGATTGCAGGTAGAATTTGATGCTGATGGGAAAGCTACCGGTGTGACTTCAGAAGGAGAAACTGCTAAGTGCAAGAAAGTTGTTTGTGATCCATCTTACTTGTCTGATAAGGTCACCCTTCAAAGAAACCTTGCCTCTCTCTCATTTTTTCCTCAAAGATTAATTATATCTACTTGTTCTGTCATTTGTTTTTTGATGCAACAGGTTAAGAAGGTTGGAAAAGTTGCCCGTGCTATATGCATAATGAGTCACCCTATTCCTGATACCAACGATTCTCACTCGGCTCAGGTTATTCTGCCTCAGAAGCAACTTGGCCGTAAATCAGACATGTATGCAGTTAACTTTCTCAACTTTAATTTCTTAATCTCTTCCTTTGAGTGGCTAAAATGGAAACAGTGATGCAAATGGGATATGATTTAGTTTGAATAGTGTTCATGTAGTTGCGGTTTTAGCTTCACCACTGAGTCATTTTGTTTATTTTAGAAGGCTTCTGCAATGAATAGATATGTTTGCTAGATTATCGAAGTCTTATTGGATTCCTGATGACTAATGGAGAAGGCAAAACATAATTTGAAATGTTGGTGAGTTGTTTTATGTGTTTCAGTCGAAGGTAATACTCTTCTGGTAATAGGATCACTCAGAACAGGAAAACCCTGTATTAATTGTGTCTTAATTCCATTAAGTTGAACACTATGTTACTCTAGATCAAATCAAGGCATATTTGAGCATGGATATGAGAAAATAACCCTCTTTAACATTTGAAAAAATTTGGAAAAAAATATTAAACGTATCCTTAATTGACACTCGTACCATAGCCTGGCCAACAAACAAAAAGAAGTGTTATAAGTCCACGATCTCCAATAACTTCCAAGGTTTCATTTTTGGTTCTGTAGGTACCTCTTTTGTTGCTCCTATGCTCATAATGTAGCTCCCAAGGGAAAGTACATTGCTTTCGTTTCAGCAGAAGCAGAGACAGACAACCCTGAGGTAGAGCTGAAACCCGGTGTTGATCTTCTGGGACCTGTAGAAGAGATATTCTACGACACTTACGACAGATATGTTCCCACCAATGACCATGCAGCCGACAGCTGCTTCATATCTGCTGTAAGAAGCCTTCTATATATATATATATATATATATATTACATTGCATATTCTGTGGAGAAACAACTAAGTGAAAAGTACCCAAACCCACTTTTCCCAATGGTTACCTTATATGACATGCAAACTGACTTCCCCAATCTTATTGATTCAAGTTTGAAAAAATTATTGCAGAGTTATGATCCAACAACGCACTTTGAAACCACAGTGAATGATGTGATCGAGATGTACACTAAGATTACTGGAAAGGTAATACGGTTGATGTTCAAATGTTACATAAATATATATATGGCTGATTCACGTATTATGATCTTTCAATGTTGTATAGGTTCTTGATTTATCAGTGGACCTGAGTGCTGCCAGTGCTGCATCTGAAGAATAAAGTTCTTGAAACCTGTTGCTTTCATGCAAAAAAACAACCATTAGTAGAGGAGAGTTCGATTGTTTCTTCATGTTTTTCAGCAAATCTTTTAGATAAAAATCTTAAACTCAAACTACATTTCTATATTACATTCATTGTAGGTGTTATATGTAATGTACTCCTAAAATAATGATTGGATTGGGTAACGTGTTTTTGACATGATTCTGATTCTTTGGAATTTTATAATTTTATTAGTTAAAACTAAAAACAGCTAACCGAACTCACTAAAATAAATTTAACAGATAGTGGAATTTGAATATTTGGTCTAAAAGTTTTCAAGCTTTCTTTGTGCTAGTAAATCAATATCTCATCAAGCGTGTATGTAAATTTTGATTTTACATATTTATATAAATTACGTGCATTCATATATCTATCTTGTATTCATGATTTTTCTTTTATCGTGTAATCATATATTATATTTAATTCCTTAATTAAATTAATATTTAAATTTTGTTTTTCAAAGTAACATTTAGTCTTTTATGTTTTTATTTAAAATTTGTAAAAAAATTAATTTAAATCCACACGTAAATTAATTTGTAAGATACCATCATCTTTAAAGTTTCAAATTTATCATGGTAACTAAAATCTCATTTATTTTTTTAGATAATTTTTTATAAATACATTTTTTTTGTATTTTTTAAATCACATAGTATATATTTAAAATTATAACCCTATCTAAATAAAATAAATGTAGATTAGTAAAATCCTATCAAGCCATCGCATATGAACATAAATTTAAATATTTTATTTTTTTTGAATGTTGAAACATATCATCAAAATTATTGTAAATAAGATTTGAGCAATTTTTGAAGAAGTTTAGGGATTTTTCAAAAATAAAAAATTAATTAAAATTTTATTTCAACGAAAATTTTTATCACTGAACTATGAGCTCAATTGATTTATATGAATTTTTATATTTATTTAATATTATTTTTTAACATCGCAACACATTTTTTATTAATAATAGTAATTTGATATTTATTTTTTAAATTGTTCTTAAACATCGATCCCATAAAATTAAAATAAATAAAAAAAGATATTCTTTTTACTGGATTCATTTAAGGGTCCTGAACACTATTTTTACACTAATCACGTCCAGGTATAAACGCACCATTCTCTAAAGGTAACTAAAGGTAAGTGGACGCAAAGATATCCAAAATAAAATAAGGGAGTAGTAGGTTAAGCAAACGTCCAATAATTAGTGCAGGGTGCCACGTTGACTTGACCACTTGGACTTTCCAATTTCTACTGGTTCGTTTGTTTGTTTATTTGTTTCTTCTTGTGGAAGAAACTACTAATTGTGTGTGCAGCGCAGTGCACTGACTCATAAATGGAAATGCTTGCTCCTTGGCCCTTGCTAGTTTTATAAAATAAAAATCATTTTCGAATTTATTCAAATTTTGCCAGTTCAAGGGCGATTTGATAATGAGTCGAAGGGCACGTCAAAGGAGGAAGCGTTTCGATGTCTTCGACTTCGCCGATGAGGACGAAAGAATTGAGAAGGAGTCCGCGGAGTTTCTCGCAAGGTTTAAGAACCCTAAAAGAGGCAGCACGGCATCTCCTCGTCTCAACAAATACAACTTTCTTCAATGCTGTATCTTCCTCTCTTTCCCTCTCGTTCTTTAATCCATTGACTTGAATCTCTTGCTGATTACTCTGGTTGGTGACCGAGAAAGTGCGGGAAAAAAATGTGATGATAATAATGAAATTTGATATTTCTAACGTGCTTTCAAACTTTTAGAGAAAGTAAACAACATGTCGCCCTTTAGTTTACTCTCTTCGATCTCTTTTTCTTTATCTGTTATTTTGCCTCTATGTTTGGCATTTTGAAAAAGAAGAAAAAAAGCATTTGACGCATCATTTATTCATTTTTATTTTATTTTTTTCCTCGTTAACGAACACAGTATAAGTGTATAACCTAATGCATTCCATTTGGTTCTATCCTGTTTACTTCTTTGTTAACTGCTTTTTACTTGTGTATCTATTTAATATCGATAAATTATTATAATTTATATGTATGTTAAATTTATTTAATAATTGACATTTCTCTTTCCTTTCCTAGTTGTCCGGCAAAATGAAAATAGCAACAGACCAATTGATCTTGATGACGAAGGTGTGAAATAGCTTTAGGCTTAGTGTCATTTTCACTCTTTTATCTATGCTTTCATGTGTACCATATAGCTGCTCAATCAAATTCTGTCTTCTTGTTCTCTAGTTGCATATTGCAGCAGTACTAAGCGAATGGAAGTTAGCAATCTGCCGGTTGAACTTGACTCAGTAGTTACAGAACCTCAATGTGGGTTGTTATTGCTATTTTTTTTAAAAATTTGTTCTGTGAGTTGCATTATCGTTTAGCTGAATTTTTTGTCTTAATTGTTTTTGGTTACATGAATTTCCTTGTTTTACACAACACCGTGACATTTTTTTTCAGTGTTTCCTTCAACTTGTGTATACATGTAATATTTATATGTCTGTTTATGTAATAACCTTTTTCTATCCTATGTAGTACTCCGGAAAAATGAAATTAGGAAAATACTGATTGATCTTGATCTCGAAGGTAAGGAATAGGTCGAGGCTTAGTGTCCTTTTCACTCGTTTATCCATGCTTCGTGTATGTATAGCTGTTCGATCATTTTCTGTGTTCTTGTACTCTAGAGGGAGATTGCAGTAGGACTAAGCAAAAGGACGTTAGCATTGGACTGATTGTACTTGATTCGGAATGTACAGAACTTCAGTGTGAGTTGTCATTGTTATTTTTCACTTCCTTTTTTGGTTTATGGTTTGCATAACATTTTTAGTATGTTCTTGACCTCGAGTTGGTTTCTAGGCTCATGCATTTGCATTGTATCCTACAATTATTTGTGACATTTCTTTTCCAGTATTTCTTCCCTTCTAAAATCCTTGTTTATGGCCTGGAATTTTGTCTTTAGTCTTCTATCATGGTTCATTATATGAGATGTAAATGTTGAATCATCGTCTCCTCCAATGTGAAAGCTATCTTCTCTAATTATTTGACCTTTGAGTCTCTGACAGATATCTCTGTGTTTGTAATTTCCCTGCTTTGCATTTATAATTTGTTAATGGATACTTTCATCACTTTTGATGTTTTTCTTTCTTGTTTTTGTTGGGCATCTATTTTCCCTGTTATTATTTATCTTTGTTTGTAAAGCCTATACTATCTTTGTTTGTAGCTTTACAAAGTCTCAAGACTAGGAAAAAGAGCAAGATTGACGAACCAATTGACATTGATGCTAAAGGTACATAGCATCAGTGTACATCTTAAGTGTCTTAAAGCTTCTAATGTTCTTCGTGTAACTTTGTAGAAGTGCAGGCGATCAAGCCTGCAGAAAAGCTCAGCATATATAAACTTGGAGGCGTCAATGCTTGTGTTACTAGTCAGCAATGCACATTTCCTGCATGCTGTCCTGTGAATATGGGACAAGAGAAGATATCTGAACTGGATACCCCTTTGCAATATTTTTCTTCGAGCTATGAGGTATAGGTGCCTTGCCTTAATATATCGTGAACAATTAAATCAAATGGGTAACATGCTTTAGACTGCAGCAAATATCTTAAATGCAACTCAGGCTTATTCACTGCGTGATATATTAAATGCATGAACAATAAACAAAAACAAATGGATCGTGAACCTCCTAGTTATTCTTCTATTTAAATTGGCTGCAGAATGAGCCAGTTAATGTGATTTCAGATGACGATGACAGGATTGAAATTATTTCTTCGTCAGTTTTTACTTCTCCTGATGAGTGTAGAGGTACTTTCTTATCTTTTTGAGTTTGCTTCATAAATTCTGACACCTTATTTTGGCAAGCTTATTGTATCTTACTGTGATCTTATATGACATCCTGCATCTCTCAGATTCTCTGGAGGAGCAACGTTTGGTTCATACTTCTGAAGGACATGAAATTGTAACTACAGTACTCCCTTTTGTAATATTAACTAAGAAAAATTTCTTTTGATTGCTTTTTAGAGGGTTGTTTCTGAAAATACTAGCAATAGAATCAACTTCATTAGCGGAACTACTACTTTCTTCTTGTTATGTTGTGGATTATGATTAGATTAATCTACATTTGCTTAGTTTTTATTTGTTTCCTTTCTATGACTTTTCCCATATTGTTTACCATAACGACAGAGTCAGTTGTTTTAAGTTCTCTAATTTCCACATTCTGCTAATTCTTTATGCTAATATTACATTTCTTGATGGGCCTTTTTATTTATTTTTCAACTTGCAGGAAAGAGAAAATGTGAAAGTTGTCATTTCCCCTGATTTTATGTTTTATAGAGGTATGTATTGTACAGAGGGTCAGTTAACTTTTTCAAAAACTTGCCTCAAGTTTAAGGGCTCAACTGTAAATGGGACCAAGAAAAAAATTAGTTTTGTATGGACTGTTGGTGATATCATCAGTATTGATGCACAATGGCTTGAAGGGGTGAGTTACAAGAGCTGTTCTTTCTCCTTTTTTGTCTTTAAAATTTTGAAGATACTCTCTGAGAAGATAGTCTTGGCTCTCTTATGCTGCTGGACATAGGTTGAAACAGCCATTATGAATCTTGTTCTACTGTCAAAGAAGTCTAAGAGAGCTGGAAATGAAACTGAACCTTCAGGTTTGTGAATTTTCAGAAATGATTTGCATTGAACTATTTCTTTTGGTGTAGAATGAATGCATTGATAGTTCATGTTCTGAGAGAGAGTATACGAATTCTAATAAAAATTAATGTCCTATACTTTGATCTCTTTCAAAATACCATCCTGTGTATCTGTCTGCTTGCCTCATAATCATGTATCTGCATTGCTTTTCTATTGTGCCATCTCTACAAAGTTGTCTTTGACTTCCCTGTTTCCAATAGGAATTGTTTGGGGGGAAGCTCTGGTCTCCATTGCTGATCATTCTTTCTTTAGCAATAAATTTTGAACTAGGATATTCTTAATTGCTGCAGCCATTGGGTTGTTGAAGTTTTCACTTTGTGATCCTTGCTGGTCTGAAAGGGAGAAAGCAATCAAATCATTGAGTGTGAGATACAAGGATATATGGAACGCTATCTCTGAGTAAGGTTTCTACTGATTTAGTTTTCTATCAGATTATTCACAATCTATCAACGTAAATGTACAAAGTGATGGTTGGTTATTTTGTATTAGAATATATAGGTATTTAGTTTGGTTCAGTCACACTTGTAGTTTCTCTCTCTCTCTCTTGCTAGTTGCTACCCTTAACAGAGAAACTCTGGTTGTGTATCTATCGTTTGGTTTGACTGCTTTTGTTGCGGTATAGCTCGGATTTTTGCTCTTATTTTGTTTTTCACTTCGTGCTTTAGTCCCATACGCCTAGTGTAACTTCCTGTTTATTCGTGAATCAGGTAGATCATTTTTTATTGTTTAATTGCATAGATTTAACTATTCATGTTACCACCTGCAGAGAAAATGAAGAAAATGCCTTCATGGGACAGAGTAGAAGGTTTTTGTCAAAGCCATTTTTTTCTGAGTAAGCCAAAGAAACTTTAATAATGCTCTAATATGATTTTCCTTTTTGGGGATACAAGCTCTTTATGATTTTAGGTTTTGTAGATTTGCATGTCTCCGTCCCTCCCTTCCCAAAATTTAAAACAAATAAGAGAGAGAGAGGGGATAATATAAGCTTTCTATCAGAAGCATAATATCTCTGTAAATACCTTTACCATTCTTTTTCTTTGGGGTAGACGATAACTATTGTATGTTTCAGCTCTTCTCTTTACTTTGAAGCAATTCCAAAGATATGCTCTCATTTCAAACTACTAAAAAAAATTTAGGGATAAATCTCAAAACTGTACATGAACTATGATCGGATGTCTAAATTGATACATTAACTTTAATTTGGTGCAATTATGAACATGAAATTTTAATTTTTATTTAATTTTACACATTTAAAGAAATAAATATGTCAATTTTGTTTTATATTGGATAAATATAATTATCTGTGTATGTAATGTGTAAGCATAAAATGATGCTATATCGATAATTGTGTTAGTAGTTTGTGAAAATTTAATCAAATCAAAATTTCATGTCTAAAATTGCACAAATTTAAAGTTCACGTATAACATTGACATTGGATCAAAATTCATGTGTAGTTTTGAGATATATCCCAAAATTTTACATAGAAGTTTCAAGAAGTTTCAAAATATACTCCCATTTGATAGTGCTATTTCAAAATTTTACCATAGAATGAATTTGAGAGGTATCCTTCAATTATTAGTATTTTCCGTGCATGTTATGCTAGTCATTCTTTTTATACAATTCCTTTTCCTTCTTATATGTATGATTCTGTGTGTATGCACGTTTGTGTATAACATAGATTTATTGCTTTATACATTTTAAGCTGTTTTTTTTTTTTTTTTAGTCACTTAACAGTTCTTTTTTATCTACAATCGATAAATCTAACTAATTTTCTGTACAGTTTCCATGAACATTTTGAAGAAGAAGTTATCTATCCGAAAGGTGATCCTGATGCCATTTCAATTAGCAAGCGAGATGTTGCACTTCTACAGCCAGAGACATTTATCAATGATACCATCATTGACTTCTATATTAAGTAAGCTTGAAACATAAATTCCATGTCCTTCGTTTTCTTATTCATGCTCTGGATGTTAGTCTGTTTCTTAGATTTTGTATATGCTAGTTTTAATTCATCCTTGAGGATTGGTAAATGAAATGCGCATGTGAAATGTATTGGACTAGAAACATTTTCCATAGCTATTCTCAAAGTTGCATTTTTATATCTAGTTTATGTCGTTGATTCTCTTGTTGTCATTATCAGTATGTGTTCTTGATGCAGCATATGTAGTTCATACTTTTGTAGCAGTGTTCCTTTGTCTTTATTCAAAAGAAGTTTTTCTGCTTTATAGTTTCCAAAATAGTGATATGGGCTTATCCAATGGACATAAATTGAAATTATCATCTCATGGTTCGAAATTTAACTCCTTGATTAAACATCGTAACCATGATAATTGACTAAGAGCCTTGTGAGAGCTCGTGAGAAACCTCCCCTTTAATCATCCACCAAAAAAAAACATTGGTTCAGTTTATGACCCGAAGCTATTGCAATATTTCTGTCTGGTTCTATTTCCTGATTTACTAGGACTGACATTTGGTTCTGATCCATGACAGATATTTGAAGAACAAAATTCAACCTGAGGAGCAACATAGGTTCCACTTTTTTAATAGTTTTTTCTTTCGCAAGCTTGCTGATCTGGATAAAGGTTTATCTAGTGCTTGTCAACTGAAAGCAGCATTTGAACGTGTTCGTAAATGGACTAGGAAGGTGGATATATTTGCAAAGGATTACATTTTCATTCCTGTAAATTACAGGTGATAAACTTGTCTATTTTTTTTCTCCAAGGCATGAGAACAATTCTTTATGTAGCTCTCTAATGTTATAAACACATCTTCATGACAGTCTCCATTGGAGTTTGATTGTCATCTGTCATCCTGGTGAAGTGGCTAATTTCAGAGGCAAGACCTTAATGTAGTGTTTCAGCTTATTGTAGTAGCTAGGACTATGTCCATCTTTACCTTTCTTTCAGTTGTCTTGCAGATGCCGGAACTGAAAATTTACTTAACGTCCCTTGCATCTTGCACATGAATTCAATTAGAGGAAGCCACAGAGGCCTTAAAAATCTATTCCAAAGGTAATTCTTTCATGATTATTTTCCTTAGTTAATTTTTCTATTGCTTTATTTTGCAATTTAAAACAGAACCTTTGGGGAACGTTCTTGTCTTTTGTGTGTTTATGTGTTTTCATCAGCATTGTTACCCAAAATATTACAAAATAGTTGGTTTCAATATGTTTTATCTCATTTTTTATGCTTACTTTCCTATATTTCTTCATTCTCAAGTAAAACAATCTTATGCGGAACATCTTGAGCTGCAATATTGGATAATTATGAACTTTGCACACCTATGTCCAGAACTTCTCAACTCTTTGGATTTCTTTGAGCTGGCATTCTGCCATTTACTCCCTTTTTTTCTCTCTTTTAAAGGAAAAAGAGTGGCACACCTGCGAGTCTAATTATGACAGCTTTTAAAGGTCCAAAACATACCGTTGATGCATGAAAACCATTGACCAAAACCAGAAGTGCCCCATTGACATTTTAATTGCATTGCAACTGTGCAAGGGATTGTGCTTGATTTGAACTTAAAATGACATGAACCATATAGTCTAGAATTCTGGCCTTCTGCAGATGAAGGGCTAATGGTGATATCCTTGACTTCTCATCTCGCTCAATAAATGTTGTTTAACTATGAAAGTAATAGAATGAGGAAACACAAACTTGTTCGAGAAATGCTTTGGAATATGTTATTTTAAAGAACTCTGTCTTAAAATTATCTCCTCTGTTTGAAATAGGCATTTCTCAGACTCCAAAAGATCTTCTTGTTGATTATTGTTTCCTCCTTTCTTTGTCACGAGTTGACAGCTACTTATCTGAAGAGTGGAAAGAGAGGCATGGAGAGGCAGCAGATGATGTTCCTTCAAATTTTTTACATTTACAATTTGTCCAACTAGAGGTATTCCCCTTCTTTATATACCTATCATTAAGTTCCTGCACCCCATAAAAAAATTCTTATGTTTAAAACTGCTCACTCATAAACAAAAGGATTTTCAATATACAAATTAAGTAAAGTCCTTAGTTTTATTAGGGAATTCAAGCTGAGGAAAAGCACATAAAGAACTGTACTTTACATAGCCTTGTTTTTTCTTATTTACAATTAGCATGTTATGTCACTTGGTTTTATCAGAAATTATACTTTCCTTTCACATTTGCTAAATTGGTTGACTGTTATTTTTTTTAATTTTCATTCTCTATGGTTCAGGTACCACAACAGGAGAATTCATTTGACTGTGGCCTCTTCTTGCTGCACTATATGGAACTCTTCCTTCTTCAAGCATCACCCGACTTCTGCCCTTTTAAGGTAACAAGATCTTCCAACTTTATTAGTGCTTGCATTGCTTTCTACAATGGTTGAACTTGCAGAACGTTATTCTTGTTGCAAGAAGTATATCATCGTTAAGTCTCTGACGCAACATTGTTACTTGTACCTCACCTGGTTATCATATACTACGAAAGTTGTAGGTAAGGTTTCGTTGTATTTTTCACCTCTACTGATATTATCTTTGACCTTTTCTTTCAGCTTAATATGCATTGGTTTCCACCTGCCGAGGCTTCTTTGAAACGCTTTCATATCAAGAAGTTAATCTGTGAAATCTTTGACGAACAATCTTGTTATTCCACATCTCTCTTACCGGTCCAAAGTCAGCAAGAAACTGGAGTGCAGATTGGCAGTTCCGCAAAAACATGTTACGGTTATTCCTCAAATTCCACTGTTAACCAGGGGCCTAACAACTTTGCACTCCCTGCAGCATCCCCTCCGATAGTTCTACAAAGTCATAAAGAGTTGGGATTGGAAGGTTTTAAATTTTACGGGGTGGACATGCATGGAGGATCCCTTTCCCATGGAAATTATCAGCAGATTAATACACTTGGTAAAAGAAATGCCATGTCACCTATAGAGGTAACTTTCATTTCTTTGTTACCAACAAGCTTAAAGCATGAGATAAAGCAATTTGCTAGCTAAACATTGAATCACGCGTTGCGTCAATAAAAAATTTTACATAGGAAATATGAGCTATTCTCTAGCTGTTGTTTGTCATTGTCATGAAACCATGCGGTGTTCGACCAAATGAAACGCAATGTTGCTCGAATTATCTTTTCGACCAAATAAATGACAATATGTTGTCCTTGTGATAGAGAATCTTTTAGCTGTGTTACTGAAATGAATATTACGAATGTGTGAGGTTTCTTTTCATATTTTTGGATATATTGAGTGAGATCAAATACAACTGCTCCGTTTGCTGTATGTGACCGGTGAAGTCCTATAATTCTTGGTTTATTGAGAATTTTGGTCTGAAAATAGTTGCCTTTTTTGTTTTCCCTGCTTGAACCAGGAAATTGAAGAGACCAGAGAAGAAATAGCTGCCGATTTGCTTTCGGATCTAGATGGTCAGAAAGTTGCTGGACCAGTAACTAAATCTCACTTAAACATGCGATATCCTAGCAAAGATTTTAGATTGAGAACATCATGGAACCAAAAATTCCCGTTGCATTTCGAGGATTCAGCTTTTAACAAGCTAATTGATTCTCTTGATTCATCAAAAATAGGACTAGAAAATTACGAAGTTGTTTCGGAGTTTGAGGTATGTGCGCAACCCGAACATTCCTCGACCTCAAATGAAGGTTCCTCTGATTCCGTTGTTGAAGATTCTCAAGAGTCGAATGACATTCATGATGACATTGAGTTTCAAAGTACTTGTTCACCTACATCCTTTCAGAGGGACATTTCTGCTCTATCCCACCAACAAGCAGATATAACTGCGACAGTAGATCTTAAAGAGTGCCATGCCAACAAGTGATGATCATGTGTCCGAAGGCGATGAACATCGAGCCACGGAAACTTCATAAGCGTGTACTTGTTGGCGGAGTAATGAAACACAGCTGTAAAAGTACCGAAGGCATGTAAGGCTTTGACAAAGGTTGGACTTGCGACGGCGTTGTGAATGTTGTTTATTAATACACCATAGATTTATGATGTAGATTGAAGTAAAATAAAAGGAAGAATTATAAAGCTAAAAAAGGAAGAGGAAATTACTAAGTACAACATATATGTTCCTTTGGGCATTGAAAATTATTTTATCCCTATTATAATTGCGCGGTGGGTTTCAAGCTTGAGTTTAAATTTGATTTGAGAAAACTTTTAATAGTATTTGAAAATAAACAAGATCAATCAAGATTAGGAGGTACTCGAATTAAGTCTTAGAATACTAGATTTAATTTGATTATGAATTTTAATTCAAGCTTGATTTGATAATATCAAAGGCAATTTTAAATTTTAAATTAAAATAAATAATTATTTTATGATTAAATTCCATAAAAATATAAAATACGTGTTTATTTAATTATATGTTAAAGATTTGTAACAAGTATAGAATATAAAAAACATAAAGATTAAGGTTATTGCTTGATACACATGTTGTAAAAGTTGTTAATTCCTAATGGATGGAGGGTTAAACGAGTATCATATGCTTCATTTATGTATTTTTATTTTTTTAAATATTAATAAATGACATTTGTCAATCTCTTAATTCCGTTTATGGAATTAAATTTTTTATTGCAAGCGTATCAAATAATTGAATTAACTCAAATAATTTCAAAAGGTATCGATAGAAAAGTATTTTAGAAGTTCAAATATTTGAGATTCAAAAATTTTATTCAAACTAGTAATTGGATTACACACGAATTCTGAGTAGTGAATCTTGGTACTAAGTAATGAGGGGATTTAATTAAATTTTCTTAACTTTTGGAAGGTTTAATGATAATTCTTTTTAAAAGAAATTTGAGGATCTAATTAAAATTTTTACAAATTTTAAGAGGTTTAAGAAAATTTTACAAAAATTTTAAGGTGGCATAATTCTTTGGGAGACCGATTCAGTCCTACATAAGCATATGAAAATAAGATATAATAATGTGTGTGGACTAAGTATTGAAAACAATTTGTGCGTACCTGGGAAAATAACATACAATATTAACAACGAAATCAGAGGTTAAAGAGACGGCGCCGATTAGCTGTCCGCCTTGACTGACCGTCCGGCATCGTCTTGGCCCTCGATTTTGCCCTTTTGCAAACCTCGTTTTACCAATTCCCCGGAATGGCAGTGAAACCCTCCAGCTCCAAGGCCGACACGGAAATCACGTAGGACGCGAAACTATGTCAACTCTTAGATGAGTACACCCAGATCTTGATCGCCGCAGCTGACAATATTGGTTTGAACCAGCTCCAGAACATTCGGAAAGGTCTCCGAGGTGACTCGGTTGTTTTAATGGGTAAGAACACTATGATGAAAAGGTCTATTAGGATGCATGCTGAAAAGACTGGGAACCAAGCTTTCCTTAACCTTATCCCTTTGCTTCAGGAAGATGTGGGTTTGATCTTTACAAAGAGTGATTTGAAGCAAGTCAATGAGGAAGTTGCTAAATACAAGGTTGGAGCTCCTGCTCGTGTTGGTCTGGTTGCGCCGATTGATGTGGTCGTCCCACCTGGCAACACCGGAGTTGACCCTTCACAGACCTCTTTCTCCCAGGTGCTCAATATTCCCACCAAGATTAACAAGGGTACTGTCGAAATTATCACTCCCGTTGAGCTTATCAAGAAGGGTGACAAAGTTGGTTCTTCTGAGGCTGCACTCCTTGCCAAGCTCGGAATTAGGCCCTTCTCGTACGGTCGGTTGTCTTGTCTGTTTATGACAATGGGTCAGTCTTTAGCCCCGTGGTGCTTAACCTTACCGAGAAAAATCTAATTGAGAAATTCGCTACTGGTGTCTCCCTGGTTACTGCATTGTCTCTCGCCATCTCGTACCCAGCACTTGCTGCAGCACCACACATGTTCACCAATGGGTACAAGAAAGTGTTAGCTGTAGCTGCTGCCCCTGCCGAGGAGGAGAAGAAGCCCGAACCTGAAGAGTCTGATGACGATATGGGATTCAGAATCTTCGACTATTTTTATTTGTATTAAGCATAAACATATAGGATTATGGACAGTTTTCATTATCTGCTTTTTTTTGTTTCTCATATTGATGTACTTTCATTGCTCTCAGTTTTGTATAATTTATGAAGTTTCAATTTATTCCTTTTGCCTGTTAATAATAATAACATATTCTCGCATAACTCCTATAGTATTAAGAAGGAAAATAATCAACATTAACTTGTTAAAAATTGAGTTGTAAATACCTACATCAAATACTATTTTCTTTTTACGTGAAACTTTTTTAAAAAGATAAAATTATGATTTTACCTGGACTAGCTAAAGATTAGATTGTGGGTACATATATTAAAGATTACATTTTCATGAAAAGAATTTTCTTCACCTCCCAAACAGACAACCTCATTACAAGTACAATATGATGATTATTATATAAACAGGTGTATTCATATATATTTGTATGGAATAGAGTAACATAGAAGGTAAAGAGTGTTGAGATTTAAGTTTCACGAAGTGGCATCATCTACTAAGAAAGAAATGTATGATTAATAATGAATTGAATGTACAGTACATGTAATTTGTCCTTTGAAGCATTTTTTAAGCACTTGGTCATATTCATGGGAGATTTTTTAAGCATTTTTTCCTCATCTGCATGCCTGAGGTTTATGGTAAGGTTAATGTGTTTGTTTCTTATCATGAGAATTAAATTGTAACATTTTTTTTACGTTGCATGTCATGAAAATTATTATTTTTCTTAAATTTTAGAGTCATTTTTTATGTCTCGATATACGAGAGAGATCATTTTCAAACAATTTATTCTGGTATAGAGATTTTTTCAATTCAATGTTATTTTCAATGACGACAATAAAAACAACATTTAGATCGTTATAACTTTATAATCAACAATTTAAATCAACCATTTTACACTTCTTCTAGGCGAATGTATTTAAAAGTTCCTTTTATTATAGAGATCTGATGAAATTAGTCTATCTATTATTAAATGAATTAATATAGTTAATGCATTATTAAAAACATATTCAATGGCATGTTTCTTGTTTCCCAAGTCTCTATGCACAGAATTAGAGGGAATTATTGCTAAATTTTGGTGACAAAACAATAAAAGGAAAAAAGGGATCCATTGGTGTGCTTGGAAGGATATTTGCGTGCCAAAAGAATTTGGTGGTTTAGGTTTTCGAAGTATAGCCCAATTTAATATTGCATTACTAGCTAGGCAGGGTTGGCGTCTCATTAATTATCCAGATTCTTTGTTAGCCGAGTTTTAAAAGCTAAATATTATCCGAGTGTGAATTTTCTAAATGCTACATTGGGTAATTTACCTTCACTTCCCTGGAGAAGTATTTGGTCAGCAAGAGGGTTACTGGAGAAAGGCTCCTGCTGGAGAATAGGCAAGGGAGACAACATTTCGGTGTGGAATGATCTCTGGGTGTCGGGTAATGAGAGGACAGATTACAGAATCATAGCAGAAACGAAAATATCAAATTAGTGTCTGATTTAGTTGATGAAAGCAACAGAACGTGGAAGAATAATTTGATTGTCAATACCTTTGATGTGAATACTGCTAGGAAAATTCTGTAGATCCCGTTGGCGACAGTGGCCTTTGAAGATTTTCAAGTTTGGAGAGGGGAGCCATCAGGGAATTTTTCAGTGAGGAGTGCCTATAAACTATTACAAGAAGCTACACTGATTCCTAGTGATATTATACAACCTGATACCAAAAATTTTTACAAGAACCTATGGAGCTTAAACATGCCCTCGAAAATAAAAATTACAGTTTGGAAAATTGCATGGAATTACATCCCCACGTTTTCGAATCTCATGATGAAGAGAGTAATTACGGTAGATCGGTGCCATAGGTGTCAACAAGAAGTGGAGGATAGCAATCACGTTTTTCGGTACTGCCCTACAACAAAAGATGTATGGAAGCTGATAAATTTCGAATGGGTACTTGAGAATACTTCAACAGTATGTTGGGAGTGGCTTACCTGGGTTTTCAACAGTGGAACGAATGAAGAACGCCGATCCTTTTACTGTGGTCTCTGGATGATATGGTCAAGCAGAAACAAGTTAATATATGAGGGGGGAAAAAACTAATAGTTGGGACATTGCAAGACAAATAATCAGTTACAAATTAGAGCTCAACAGTATAGAAGAAAGAACTCTTAGCTCGGATGCATTAACGAGATCCCCTCATCCAGAACAGAGAGAAAACGTGGTGATTTATTTTGACGCGGCTTTCGATCATCAAACGTTCAGATCTGCGTCGGGTTTGGTTGTCCAAGATGTGGGGGGTAGAATATTAGCTTCAAAGTCGGTTCTCCATTCCAACGTGGCGAATCCGTTTGCGGCGGAAGCACATGCAGGGTTACAAGCCATAAGGTTAGGAAAGCAAATAGGATTTATAGATTTGGATATTATGGGTGATTCGAAAACAGTTATAAAAAAATGTCAAAGTGCAGATCGAGATAGTTCAAACATAGGAGCACTGATCAGAGACATTCAAGTAATAAAGACCCAATTTCAAGAGGTCCGATTTAAGCATATCCCATGGACAGAAAACATATATGCTGATTTAACTGCAAAAGATACGCTTAAGAAAGGAGAAAAATACTACCTGGAGGGAGAGATTCCAGAACACATCCGAAGAGAAATGGAATAGCTTGGTCAAAAGGATTTCAGCTGAGAGAGAAGGAGCGTCTGCGATGCTTGAATTTTTAGAGAAGAAGGAAATGGGAGACCTTTGGAGTAAAAGAGGGAGTTAAGATCTGCGGTGAAGTATAAGAATGAGTCTGCAAGGGATGCAATGAAAGAAATGATGAAGAAAGAAGACATTTGACATGAAAGAGAAATAATCAAGGCTTTGAAAACGTAGCAGATAAGTGAAAATCTGCAGAAAATCTGCTATGGTACAGTTGTATCTTGGTGATAGGAAACGACAATCTCCAGAAGAAGAACAGCTATTCTGACGACTGGATAACTAGGTATAGGCCATTTAATTGTTTTGACTTTCCATTTTTCATTTTCCTTTCTTTACAATTTTCTGCTGGGCCATCCGTTATGGATATGTTTTTTATTGCTTTTGTTTTAGCCCGCTTTGTTGGTATGGACCTAGTTCAGCATGTGGATTTCTTTTGTTTCTAAATTATGTTGATTTAATAATATTCCAGTCGAATTTCATCAAAAATAAATAAATAAAAAGAATAAAATAAGATCAAATTAGAATAAAGCTAACATTTATTGTTTAAAAAATATTATTTATTATTCAACAATAAATGAAATCATTTGTTTGGAGTTAAAATGTAACGGACAAAAATTATTTTCAAAATATTTTTTATACTTTAAATATTAATTCTATTATAATTTTTAATTAATTAATTCTTTTTAATAATATAAGAATTAATTCGTTAAGTACTTCAACTTTTTTTCTCTTCTTCACGTCAATTTCTGGCCTATTGAATGGGCAATCCACGTGTCTATCAGTAGTGCAAACTGTAAATATCAAATATTTTAATGGGGTTTTCTCAATCCTCTCAACCGTAAATATCAATATGATTGATCCTTGTAGTTGTTGTAACCACATATCTCAAGGAGTCATTAGCCTAGAAGATCTTTAGTACAAGTGTCCAATATGAATTATTATTTAGAGATATTTATAATTGGATTAAAATTGAATCCATCGACTCAATTTAATTCGGTTAATCGTTCAATAATTAAATAATCGAATTTAGTTCGGTTGGAGGTCAATTAATAATATTTTAAAATTTTAATTATTGATTAATTAGGTTTGAAATCAGGTAATTAATTAAATTAACTAGTTAACCGAAATAAATAATATATATTATATATAATTGTTACATTTCTGTTTGGTTGTTAACTTTCAATATTTATACTGTGTTTCTAATGTCTTATTTGTTATTTTTACTTCTATTTAAAGTTTTTTAAACTATTAAAAAGGGAAAATGAATATTAGCAATGTGTTTTTTATATGTTTATATACTCATTTTAATCAAAAGACAAAAAAAATATAAATTTTAGTTAATTTAACCATATTTATATGTATTATTTAAATTTATTTAAAAAGCTACCTTCACTAATTAATAATTAAAATTAACTTACAGAATATGCATAAGAATATATAGACAATCTACCATTAGAATATTTATTTATATTTTTTCGAATAATATCATAATGGTTTAATTATTTCTAAACAATTTTACATGTCAAAATAAAACGTGATCTACTTTTTTTTAATCACTATACATGAGTAATCCATCTTTTACAACTATATGAAAGTTTTTTTTGTTATTATTATTTTAAAATTACCACTAATTTTAATATATTTAAACTATTCCACTAATTTTTATAAAACTATAATTACAATTTTTGTAAAAACTAAGATGAAACATAGATGAAATTAATATTGCATGAAAAATGAGGGAACTTTAAAAAAAAAATCACATTACAAATATCTGAATTAACTTTGTTAAAAATAATTTACCATTTTTAACTATCTAATAAAAAAACTAAAATACAATAATTGAATTTAGATTTTGTTTTAATTAAAAAACTAAAATACGCTGGAAATTTGTTTTTCTATTATTATTTATAAATAAAATTAAAAAATACTGGTATCAATTGAATTGATATTTAATTAATTCATAACATTAATTTTATACAAAAAACTTAAATAATTTATATAAATTCATAAATTGAAAAAATCATAAGCGTCAGCTATCTACGTATAAAATAAATAAAGAAGAAAAATGAGAGGTGATGTAACGGATGGTAGCCCAACAAACTTCAATTTCACACTAATTTTGGGCTTGGAAATAATCATCGTAAGTGTAACCGAAAGGATTTCTTGAAATAATTGGCAAGCAATGACAAATTTTTCTTGCCACGATTGCCGACTGGGATGGCAACACAACTTTTTGTCCATCCTCATCCATTCCATATCAATTCCCGCTTATATCGGTGTATCATTTTAGTAATAAAATGGTATAATCACTTTTTTTACATTTGTTAAAATTTTGATTTATATTAGTCGTACCATCTTGTTTTGCCTTATTTCGATTGCATCCCTTTATTTTATCCAATTCCGATCCCACCAAGCAAAACATTATGTACTCATAATTACTTTTTGTTTGGAATAGTGTACATCTGCATAAATACTTTAATTTGAAATTTATTTAGTATCATCCATTTGATATTTGTAAATATTTTCATATATATATATTAATTTTTTTTCAAAAACATTAAAAGATTTGAAACGATATACTGAAACAGATCAATACACACCAATTTTAATAGAAAAACAATGTGTCCATAAATATGGTACTTACTAACTTGATGCTAATCCAAATTCAACTTTTATGTTCCATTTTAAACTTATTGTCAAATTCTATTTATTTAAAATTAGATTATAGCATATTCATATGGACCAAAATATTTATATAATAAATTTATAAAAAAATTAAATGTGATTTTGATTGAAATGATCAAATTTTTGATGTATTAGATTCAAATCTCATGATTCTCAATGTATGTATTTTTCTACATTTATTAAAATATAAAAATACAAATAACTTCAAATAATGTTTTTTTTATTTTATGAGTTGATCAGTGACATCAATTTAGTTAACACCCCTTAATGTATAGTATAGATTTTAACAGAGCCCAAGTTGAAATATTATATGTCGAAACCATTTTTTTGTTTGGAAAACGTGCCGACTTTAAAAAGGAAAATGGAGTCGCCACTAATCTTTTTGAAGTGTGATTGGGTCACTTTATAAAACATTTGGTCTACGAATTTTAAGAAAACGGGTCCGGGAGTCGGTTACGCATGAGGAAGGATTAGCACCCTCGCAACGCCCAAAATTGGTACCTTATTGATTGATTTAATGTCCTAATATCAAAAATTAGAAGAGATTTTAGAATACGAATACTTTAGAAAATGTTTGGATAATTCAAATTGGGTATCGAAATTCTCTTGTCCCGAAAGAGTGAAATATCACATCCAGCACGATAGGATACGATGTTTCAAACCCTTGACACCAAGATCATTTCACGATTTCCAAAATTCAATTCATCGCAATTTTAAAAAGGGTACTTCGTTATTCGACCAAACGAAAAACCGAAACCCAACACGATTGGGATTATGAAAAAAACTCGAACTTCCAAACACGAAACATTGCCTTGTTAAAAAAAACCTTTTAAATAGGCGATTATGAAATTGGCCGAGAATGCATTTATTTGACCTGTTTGGGATAAAAGTGAAAGGACCAAATCGGCCAAAACGTTGGGGTTTAAACCATAGTGTATAAATAAGAACCACATAGGCATAATATCGAGCCTAAAATAAAAATATATGGTACTAAACCACACGAAAAAATAACCCATATTAATCCAACTAATCAACGTACGTGAAGTAAAAACTTACTGTAAACATATGTATAAGTAATAATATATAAAATGTATGTAAAAATTGAAATAAACTAAGTATATAAAATATTCAAAAGAAATATAGTCTATATATATAGGTATAAGAGTATATCGCTTTTTAATTAGTAGCACCGTATAATAAATATAATAATAAATATAGTATAGTAATAATAATAATATATATATGTAAGATAATGGTGAGAAAACAAATTGAAATAGAAACGTTAATAATAATAAAAACAGTAGTAGTACTAGTAAAACACTAATAATCAAATAATAATAGTATTAAATTTAATAATAATAGTAGTAGCAATAGAGAAAATAAAAGTAATGTTAATAATAAATATAATAGTAATAAAAAAGTTAATTGTAAATAAAATAATAGAATAAAAAAAGTAGTAATATTAAAATAAATAACTATTATAGTAAAATAATAATATTAATAGTAGTAAAATAATAAAAGTGATAGTAAAAATACAAATAATATTAATAATAAAATAATAGTAACAATATTGAAATGGATGGTGATAATAATAAAAATAATGGTGACAGATATAATAATGGTAGAATTCATAATAAAAAATAATTAATTTGAAAATAAAGTAAAATAGGTAAAAAAAAAGGACTAAATTGCATTTAAAACAGGAATTACGGGGCAAATTAAGAACAAATGGCGGCAAAAAGGACCAAATTGTGATGCGCGCGCAACGCAGAGGGGCCAAGATAGAAATTAACCCCACCCCCTGAAAAGGTGCCATTCGAATGAGGACCCAATCGAAACAGGGGATGAATTCTTGGGCCAAATCGGGAAATAAAAAAACTTGATTGTGAAACTATTAAAAGGCGGAGGGACCTGGACTGTAAATAGCCCTTTTAGTGAAAATGCGCGGACCCTCCTTGCGGGTTGGGTCGCGCACACGAGCTATGGTTTAAACAGCGCCGTTTTGGTGATTATAAGCCTAGCACCAAACGACGTCGTTTTAGGGCCTTATTTAAGTCACTTTTTCCACCAAAAATCCCTCATTTTCCCATTTTCTCACAACATCAAAAGAAAAAAAATCTTAAAAGTTCTCTCTCGCTTCCCATCCGTCGATCGATAACAGCGGCGGTGTCCAATCGTCGGATCGTGTCATTGTCATTGCCGCTGCCACTGTGCACGTGCGGTGGCGGAACCCCAAAAGGTAAATTTTTTTTTCTTTTTTTTTTTTAAAATCTATTTTATATATATATGGGTTTTGTTTTAAAAGAAACGAATAGGAAAAAAAAGGTAAACAGATTCGAAACAAGGAAAAAAAAGAAAGAAAAAAATCGAAACCTTGATGATTTGCTTTGATTTTGTGTTGATTTCTCCTAAAAAAATGTATTGTTTATGTGCTTTCAAAAATATAAAAAAATCCTTCCTTTTACAGAATATTGTTTTGGCTTTTATAGCCTACAATCCTAAAACAAAGTATAGCCCACTTTCTTTCCTATGCTGGCACCCTTTTCGGTTATTTGTTGTGCAGGTATAAAGACGTGGAGGCGCACAACGCGAATAGGAGCAGTGCGGCGTGGGGGCATGGCTTTGCTGGCGAAGGACGTGCGGCGCGAGGGCTCTAGCAGCTGACCTAGGGTTTTCATTCTTCTTTTGGGTTTAGGCCACTTTGTTTTGGGCCCTGTTTTGTTTCTTAAATTTGGGTCTATTGTTGTAAAATGGATTGCTTTGGAACTGTCTATTGGGCTCTGGGTTTTAAAATTGGGCCTTACAGCTGCCCCTCTTTGCTCGTTGTCGTGTAACGAGAATAGAGCAAAGACTTTAAGAGGACCAATTTTACCCAGTCTTGCTGAGCATTGACTTGTCTTTTCTTTTTCAGGTAGCCACGCTTTAACCCGCTACATCTTTAGGGGTATGGGAATTTCTATTTCAATCTGCCCCACTATTATTTAAGGAGTTAGATCTGTAATTTTCAGCTTGTTGCCCTACTGCTTAGGGGGTTAAGGTTCATCGTCTTTGATCTGCTCCACTCCTACTCAATGGAGATAAGATCTGCAATCTTCCGTCTGCTCTATTATCGATACATGGAGATAAGACTTGCTGTCTTCGATCTGCTCCACTCCTACTCAGTGGAGATAAGATTTGCTATCTTTAGTCTGTTACCCTACTGCTTAGGGAATTAAGATCTGTAATTTTTGACCTGTTACCCTACTGCTTAGGGGATTAAGGCTCATCGTCTTCGATCTGTTCCACTACTGCTTAGGGATATAATATCTCGTAATATTCTACTGTTACCCTCTTGTTTGGGGATTAAGGCTCATCGTCTTTGATCCGCTCCCTCATCGCCCAGGAGATAAGATCTATAATCTTCGACTGTTACCCTACCGCTTAGGGATTAAGGCTCATCGTCTTCGATCCGCTCCACTCATCGCTTAGGAGATAAGATCGTAATTTTTCGACTGTTGCCCTCTCTGCAGGGGTTAAGGCTTATCATTTTCGATCTGCTCCACTACAGCTTATGGAGATAAGATCTGTAATTTTCAGCCTGCTACCCTATTGCTTAGGGGGTTAAGGCTCACGGTCTTCGATTTGCTCCACTCCTGCTCAGTGGAGATAAGATCTGCTATCTTCAGTCTGCTCCATTACCAATACATAGGGATAAGACCTACTATCTTCGATCTGCTCCACTCCTACTCAGTGGAGATAAGATCTGCTATTTTCAATCTGCTCCATTGCCGATACATGGAGATAAGACTTGCTGTCTTCGATCTGTTTCACTCTGCTTTCGCGCGAGATAAGATCGGCCTATCTTGATCCGCTCCATTCTTGATACATGGAGATAAGACTTGCTGTCTTCGATCTACTCCACTCCTGCTCAGTGGAGATAAGATCTGCTATCTTCAGTCTACTCCATTGCCGATACATGGAGATAAGACTTGCTGTCTTTGATCTGCTCCACTCATGCTCAGTGGGGATAAGATCTGCTATCTTTAGCCTGCTCTACTCCTGCTCAGTGGACATAAGGCTATAATCTCCAGTCTGCTCCATTGCCAATACATGGAGATAAGACTTGTCATTTTCTAGCCTGCTCCATTGTTATCCCAGGGAGATAAGA
Source organism: Gossypium bickii (assembly GCA_025503065.1). Taxonomy (NCBI): domain Eukaryota; kingdom Viridiplantae; phylum Streptophyta; class Magnoliopsida; order Malvales; family Malvaceae; genus Gossypium; species Gossypium bickii. The sequence goes on from CP106710.1 coordinate 140,019,191, forward strand.
CTAGTGGCCTAAATCTGTTCCATTGCCGATACATAGAGATAAGATTCGCCAACTTCGATCTGCCCCACTGCTATCTCGAGGAGACAAGATCTACAATCTTCAGTCTGCTCCATTACCGATACATGGAGATAAGACTTGTAATTTCAGCCTGCTCCATTGCTATCTCAGGAAAATAAGGCTAGTGGCTTAAATCTGCTCCATTGCCGATACATGGAGATAAGATTCGCCAAAATTTGTAATTCTAATAAATTTTGTTACATTGACCTCTAGGGAACCTACCTGTAAAATTGATTTCATGAGGTCTATGCTTATGCCAAATGATTAGGATGTCATGAAAAAAAATGTTCCTAACCAATGTATTATGAATGAATGCAAAATATCATGAGAATGATTCAAAAAAATTTTAACATTTGGGCTATCATTGCTCGCTGTTTGTTAGGGTGATATCCCCGACGTATGTCTTCTTGTTCAGCTAATACTTCTAACAGAGAATCTGAAGATGTCGTCACTGCTTAGGCCATTATCTCAAGTGTTCTTAGCCCTTTTAAGCTTGGTGCGTTCTAAATAATTGCCTTGTTTTGGATTCTTGTATTATTTAGAGACTCTCAGAGTAATATGTAAAACTTCTTTTGTGAAAGCATTATTAGTTCATTAATCATTATTTCAATATGAAATACTTGACAAAGATTATAGAGATGAATAAAACTGAAATTTTTTTGAGACAAAATCCATACAGAATGGATTGAGCAAAAGAAGCAAACTTTGCTAAGGTATAAAATGAGTAAGGGTGGAATTGGTGCCTTAGATATCATAGCCTAAGCTTCTCTGTTCAAACTTCTTGGGGACCATTTTAAGCTTAATATGTGTTCAGGGGATCCAGAGTATTTTGTCGATGCGTCAAGACGTAACATACTTCCTTATTGTTAATTCAAGCGTAGCAAGACTACTGTATGCCCTACTTTCAATCAAAATTTGAGCCGCCCTTTTCGGGTTTTTGACTCAAAGCCCCCTTGGTCTCAAGGCACCTTTTGCGGGTTTTCACCTTGGCCTCTCCGTTTTTTGTTTTTCGTTTTTTTCCTTCTTTTTTTATGAGAAAGTCTCAAAGGGCCCTTTGCGTGTTTTCGCCTTAGTCTCTCCCTTTTTTTTTTACTAAATCTGACTTCACCGGATTGAGCATATCTTCATTCATGTCAATGCTCCTTCAGAATAGGCCTTCTTTATTACATAAGGTCCTTCTTAGTTTGGCATCAACTTTTCTCTGAAGTCCTTTTGTATAGAAAGGATCTTTTCAATGCCAGGTCCCACTTGCGGAATTCTCTAGGACGAACCTTTCTGATGTAAGCTCGCATCATTCTTTTTGGTACGTTTAACTATGACGGGTGACTTTCAACCTTTTTTCTTCAATTAAGTTTACCGGATCCATTCTGCTTTATCCAATTCTTGGCTCAATTAAAATTTGGAGAAGAGGAATCTCAACTTCCAAAAATTACTTCCCTTCCATAAACCAATGAGAAAGGTGTTGCTCCGATGAAGGTCCTGACCAATATTTGAGAAACATAGAGGGTAAATGGTAACTTCTCTATGCCAATCTTTACAAGTCTCAATCATCTTTCAAAATTTTTTTGGATGGTTTCTTCTTCTTCTTCTTTTTTTTCGAATTCGAATTTGAAATTGAAATTGAAATTGAATTTGATGATTGTTGACTTTGTAACTTTGGCATAGGAACTGACATTCACCCTCTTAGTAAAATAATTAACAATCACGAAGATGAATAGATGTCAACTAGATGCTTTTGCCGAGATCGTCCTCGTAACATCTATGCCCCACGTATAGGAAAAAAATAGAGGAAGCATATAAGTCACGTCTTCTCAATTTGGCATTTACGACATAACTGATGCAATCTCCCTTTCATGGTAGACCAGCAGTACCCAAACCTTATAATCGACCTGGCTATCGAAAAACTCTTAGCATGTGCCTTTTCGAACACTCCATAGCCTCTTTGTGCCTAAGCATATCTTGATGTGATCATGCAAAGACATCTATGAATTCTTGGAATAACTCAATTGTAACACCCTCTGACCCTAAACCGTCGCCGGAACAGGGTTACAAGGCATTACCGAACATATTAGTCAATTTTCCTAATTACTTATAAATAAAAAAATTACCTTCATGGTATAATTTAGTAATTTAATTCCTATATTGGGCTCTTGAAGCCAAAGCATGTATTTAACGTATAATGGAACTTGTTCAAACATTCTACAAAACTAGCGAAAATATATATATATTTTTTATAAAAATTTCGATAACATTTCTGCTTATTTTCACATATAACCCCCTGCAATTAAAACCGTATTCATTCCAAATATAACCAATTCAACCAATTCCAAAATCCAACAATTCAACCAATGCAATTTCATATTTAAACATATTTAGATTCTACTTATAACATCAAAATACCAAATATCATTCTTTACAACAAAAGTCATGTAGTAATTTTAAGTGACCAAAATAACACCTATGTACATGCCATTTTAACACAAAATATAGTACCTACTTTTGTAGTCCTTGAAGATGTGATGAGATGAGAGATCTTCTAGTTGGACTTCTCTTCTAATCTATTTGTACCTATGCGTTAAAAATAAACGCGTTAAGCCAGTGAAGGCTTAGTAACCACTACAAGAATAATTAATTAAGCAATCATAACAGAATATTTTAAACTCAATCAATTATTGCATATTTACTCACATATAAGTCTCTTCAACTATGCATTGCTTTAAGCAAATTTAACTTATCTTTTGTAAGGTATAAAACTTACCTTAACCCATCAGTAATTCACTTTTATTCTCAATTCACAATATTAGCCCAAAGTAGACTTTCTAGAACACACCGGATATACGGAACAGATACAGAGGTGCATTATGATGCACAAGTGAACAGAGAGCACTGACGTGCTAATAATCGGAGAGCACCAATGTGCTAATAATCAGAGAGCACTGACGTGCTAATAATTAGAGAGCGCGCTAAAGTTCCTTAATGGCATGCCACTAATATCCCAGTAGTTCTAAATTTCGTCTACTTGGGCATTAATGCTGAATCTCATATATTTAAATAATTCACATAAATATCTAAAAAAAATAAATAACAATAATTTAAAATTTCTTGTAGTACTTACAACAAAAAGGTTGAAATGATATATGTTATTCTTCCTTCACTCCTTAACCTTCTCTTTTCCTTTTCCTTCAATTCGGTCCTCTCCTTTCTTTTTCTTCAATTTCATATAAACATATAACATTTATATGTTAAAAATAATCAAATAATTTCCTGTACTATTTAATAAAATAAACATGTATTTTATGATAAATTCATCCTTTCTTACTTTTGCTCACATTTCAATTTAATACTTTACTCATAAACTTATTCAAAGCTGTCCTTTTGTGTCATAGTCACAAAATTATTTATTTCCAGAGTTACATAACTCCAAATGAAGAACCGTAAATTTTTCCTGAAACTAGACTCACATATATTCATACCATAAAATTTCCAGAATTTTTAGCTTAGCCAATTAGTACAGTTTATTCATCAAAGTCACCCCTATTCTGTTGTCTGGCAGTTCTGACCCTTCTTCACTAAAAATTAATTATCTCTTCATACAGGATTCAGATGATATTCCCGTTTATTTCTATTGAAAACAGACTCATTCAGGATTCTAAAAATATAAATTTAAACCCCTAATTATTTTTATCCAATTTTTGATGATTTTCTAAAGTTAGAACAGGGGATTCATTCTGACCTTATCTCACAAAATTCATTATATCTCATGATTTACATATCCATTGCTTACATTGTTTCTTCTATGAGAAACTAGAATCAAGATGCTTTAATTTCATATTTTTTTTATCTTCTAATTATATTTATACAATTTATGGTGATTTTTCAAAGTTAGTCTACTGCTGCTGTCCAAAACTGTTTTAGTGCAAACTGTTTATTACCATTTTTCCCCTAAGCTTTCAATAAATGATAATTTCGTCCCTGCTCAATTAACTTCTCAATTGAGCTGATTTTTCCTCAATTAACACTTTATTCTATCACTTTAAACTGCTTTATAACCTTTAGGAATCAGAATTTCAGTAATAGTCTTTAATTCCAAATATTTTCACAATTTAGTTCCTAAAAATCAATTTCTAATTAGATATTCCATCAATTAAACCCCTAATTCATCAATTTGATCCACATAGCTCATGTTTAAAAATCTAAGAATTTCCAGAATTTCAACTTAATTCAACAAAACTTTATTCTAAAACTTATAAAGCATCAAAATTAAAAGAGAAGGACTAAATTAACTTACCTATTAAACTTCCAAGCTTCAAACTTTCAATTTTCCCTTTTCTTCTTTCTTTTCTCTTTTTTCTTCCTTTCTTTCTTTCCCCTACTCTCTGTTTCGTTTGCTTCTCTGTTTCTTCTCTTTTATTTCTTTGCTTTATTATATAATATAATATTATATTAATATAGTTATTTAATAATAATATATTTTAACACATAAAAATCTTAGATTTTTATGCTTATGCCGCCTCAACATTTAAAAATGGCATAATTGCCTTTTTAATTTTTTTTATTTTCTTTAATCTTTAATTAAACTTTCACACCTATTACAATCTAATCCCTATTCCCCAAATGCTTCTAATTAAATCAAATTCACCTAAATAAAACCCAATTAGGTGCACACTAGCTTCGTAAATATTTTTAGTAAATATTTACGATTCAGTTTTATGAAAACGGAGACCGAAAATATATTTTTCGGTTACTCGACTATCGGGTGTAGTATCTAGCCATAATTATTTTGGCACCAAATGTAATAGTCTTATACCGGGTTTGCATAATTGAACCGGGTATAGGGGTATTACATCAATGACGTCTCGCTTTGTTTCTGTAGTGGACAAGGCTTCGATCTTCACTCCTTTCCTAGACTCGCAATGTCTACTGACCCTTTGTACAGTAGAGTCATTTTCATTTTGTTCTACCATCCTTAACAAATCAAAAGATAAGTTACAATATCTTTCATCTTAGAAATCCTCAGATCTTTTTAGACCCATATCTCACTCAAAAGGGAGCCCGTACCAGCGTTGCTCATGTCTTGATATCTGGGTACCTATTGTAGGTATGAAGGCAAATTCCAAAGAATAAACGATTCTAAGGATGATTATCTATGATCATGAATAACGAATGAAAGAACATTCCAAAGAACAAAAGAATATATAGTACGACATGGAAAAAATGAGAAAATATTTGCTCGGCATGAAACACAAAAATGTATTTTCTATTAAAAATAAAGATGTTTGAACAGAAGCCTATTTCACAAAAGATTCTTATTATTTCTAGGCTTAAAACAACATGTGTGTTTTGAACATTACTCTGTGTTAGTTCTAAATACGACAGGAATTTCCTCCGTAGTCCAGTTGTTCAGAACACTTCCAGACTCGTAGGGGCGAATGCCCCCTAGGTTTCCTTCATTCGATCCCTCTTCTAATACGGCGTTGATGCTCAAGGTTTTCATTATATCCTCAGTCATCCCTTCACTTGTCATCCCCGATTCAGGAGGGATAATTCTTTCTTATATGAATGCCTTAGATGTATGGGGAAAACTCATTGATCCCCATTTGACCTCAGCGTCATTCTCTACTGACTCTCCTCCTATGGTGCGCACGTCCTCCTCTTTAATGAACTCAAAGAACTCCAGCTCTTTATTGTTCATTAGACCCTGCACCAGGGCCCTAAATTCAGTGCACCTCTGAATCTCATGGTCCTCCTCCTCGTGGAACTCACAGTAATTCCTCACTTCTCGGGATTTGCCCCCTACATCTTGTATGATTAAACATCTTTCCATCATTCTTCTCCAAACCTCTCTCAACGGGGTTCTTATTTCTGCAACATTCAACTTGATTCTTTTTTTCGCGCTTTCGATTATCGCGTTCAACCCATTATCAATGTGATTGGGTAACAGATTTCCTACGACAGGCGCATCATCGAACTTTACAATGCCCATTTTGATAAACCTTTCGACTAGCTTTTTGAATGGGAAGCAATTCTCTATCGGGTGCCCTATTATCTCCGCATGGTATTCACATTGAGTGCTTGCATCGTACCATTTAAGATATGGGGGTTGCAACGGTTTTAAGTAGATAGGGGCTACAATATGTACGTCAAATATATTTTTGTACAACTCTCTATACGTCATTGGTATGGAGAAAACTGGAATTTCTCAGTATTCTGCCTCGTGCTGGACTCCTGCCTTGGTAAGGCCTGTTGGCCCGCGGCTTCTGCTCTTGGTTGACTGACAGTAACAGGTTTCGAATAACCTAAATTCACATTACTTACTTCATTTTTTCGTTTATTCGGAGCTAATCTTCTTGTGTTTTCCTCAGCCTCTATCTTTCCACACCTTATCACATTTTCTATCATTTCGCCCGATATCACTATGTCCACAAAACTTTTAGTTGCGCTCCCCAACATATGATTGATAAAAGGTGTTTTCAGGGTGTTAACGAAGAGCATGGTCGTTTCTTTCTATAGCAGTAGGGGTTGGACCTGTGTAGCGACTTCCCTCCACCTCTGAGCGTATTTCTTAAAACTCTCGCCCGACTTTTCTCTATGTTTTGTAATATGATCCTATCAGGAGCTATATCAGTCACATGGCCATAATGCTTCATGAAGGTCTGTGCTAAATCCTTCCACGATTTGACTTGAGTACGACTCAACTAATTGTACCATTTAGCCGCGGATCCAGTCAGACTATCCTGGAAACAGTGAATTAACAAACTAGTCATTGCTGACATGTCCCGTCATTCTTCGACAGAACATCGTAATATGGGTATCAAGACAACTGGTCCCATTGTATTTTTCGAATTCTGGTATCACTCAACTTCTTAGCATCCACTTCGCATTGGTAATCAACACTTTCTATTACTTTGAACTTCTCTTCGAACCATTTGCATCGATCTTCAAACTGTTTTGGGAGCTCCGCCCTTGCTTTTTCCCCTTCTATCGCATCATCGAAGTCAGGGACCATTGGTTTTGCCAAATTATCTCCGGGGTTAGAACTCGAGCCTATCGGGAAGTTTACTGGTACTGAGGTACCGGATTGATACTGGGATTTGATATTGACAGACACTTTTGGTGGTTGTATTTAAGAATTTATTAGGGTAAGGCCTAGAGGATAAGCAGAATCTTCATTATCATCTCCGGCATCGACCATAGGGCTCTTTCCCTAATTAGACCCTCCAGTCAACAATTGTGTTATCTGACTAATCATACTTCTCTGGGATTCCAGCATTTGATCTCTCATATCTTGTTGGATCTTAGCCAACTGTTCTTGCATCTGCGTTTGCAATTGGTCCTGTATCTCTTTCTGTATCTGCTCTAACCTTTGATCCATGACTTTCGTTTTTCTTCGAGTGTAGTAGCGATATTTCAGGGTAACTATAATACGATCTCTAGTTAATAGGGTTCTTTTATGACATTTAATGCATATGATGCGATGTAATGCCAATGCATGAAATACAATACAAATGAATGAATGCAAAAAGAAATAGAGGCGTTGATTCTGAACTCAATTCCATTAGAAGAACTTTTCTAGAAAATGAATCTCTTTACATAAAACGGATTACATATGCGGCTTTGTCCTCATAGTCCAGGTGAAGACACTAATCTTTTTCTTTGTATCCAGATGTTATGGTCGTGTCCCCATGAACTTTCTCAATAGATGCCTCTTCTAGCTCCTTGTTGCTTGATCCAGGCCGTGACTCTTCACTCACTTGTCTTCCACGATGCTCATAAGCTTCTTTAGGAAAATTGAGATGTGATGGCTTTCGAATGATCCTTGTTGGCTTAAACCCCCGGGCAACGAGGCAAAGTCATATACTATCAATCTTTTCTCGTTGTGTTCACTTGGACTATATTTGGACGAACATATTATAACCTACTTTATCAAGAAATCCATTTTCCTATGATAAACTCTTCTATTTAGCAATCGAATATGAATCAACACCTCCTTTCTATGATGATGAAATGCAATATACTCGTAAACAAAAGAAAGCACGTTAGTATCAGGTGCAGATGGTAAAAATCAAACACCTATCCAGGTAACTGCTAAGGTTTAGCATGGCTCTATCTAGGGTGGGCTCTTAAGGATCGCTATACATAGCTTAGTTCTAAAGGAATGGTACCTAAACCAGCAGATTCCCCAATCCTCACCCATTATAGGCTCATATGGATCGAGTTCAGTTCAGGGGAATACATTTCCTTATGGCTATACGGAGGTGAAAACCTCACGAAGACATAGGTACGGATATATCCCGGAAGCAGTCCACTAGCCCATGCGGAGGTGAAAACCTCACGAAGGCATAGTTTCTCACTCCCACTTAAAAGGTGTGACCACAACGGTCATGCAATATGATGCAAGAGTACCCTACGAAACTCAAACCATAACAAACATATGACACGATACAAACTCATGCAGTAAGAGAATCGTAATTTTCAAATTTGATTTTCAACTTTCGTCAAAAGGACAGAAATTAATCAATTTACAGCTTGACTCTCTTAGGTTCCCAGTGGAGTCGCCAAGCTGTCGAAACCATTTTTTTGTTTACAAAATGGGCCGACTTTAAAAATGAAAATGGAGTCGCCACCAATCTTTTTGAAGTGTGATTGGGTCACTTTATAAAATATTTGGTCTACGAATTTTAAGAAAACGGGTCCGGGAGTCAGTTACGCAAGAGGAAGGATTAGCACCCTCGCAACGCCCAAAATTGGTACCTTATTGGTCGATTTAATGTCCTAATATCGAAAATTAGAAGAGATTTTAGAATACGAATACTTTAGAAAATGTTTGGATAATTCAAATTGGGTATCGAAATTCTCTTGTCCTGAAAGAGCGAAATATCACATCCAGCACGATAGGATACGATGTTTCAAACCCTTGACACCAAGATCATTTCACGATTTCCAAAATTCAATTCATTGCAATTTTAAAAAGGGTATTCCATTATTCATCCAAACGAAAAAACCAAAACCCAGCACGATTGGGCACGATTCCTCGAACTTCCAAACACGAAATATTGCCTTATTTAAGAAAGCACAGTCAAAATCTCTAAAGGATATTTAAGCATTTAGACGAACGGAAAATCGAAACCTAGCACGATTGGGCACGACTCCTCGAACTTCCAAACACGAAACATTGCCATGTTAAAAAAAAAAACCTTTTAAATAGGCGATTATGAAATTGGCCGAGAATGCATTTATTGGACCTGTTCGGGATAAAAGTGAAAGGACCAAGTTGGCCAAAACGTTGGGGTTTAAACCATAGTGTATAAATAAGAACCACACAGGCATAATATCGAGCCTAAAATAAAATTACATGGTACTAAACGACACGAAAAAATAACCCATATCAATCCAACTAATCAACGTACGTGAAGTAAAAACTTACTGTAAACATATGTATAAGTAATAATATATAAAATGTATGTAAAAATTGAAATAAACTAAGTATATAAAATATTCAAAAGAAATATAGTCTATATATATAGGTATAAGATTATATCGCTTTTTAATTAGTAGCACCGTATAATAAATATAATAATAAATATAGTATAGTAGTAATAATAATATATATATATATATATGTAAGATAATGGTGAGAAAAAAATTAAAATAGAAACGTTAATAATAAAAACAGTAGTAGTACTAGTAAAACACTAATAATCAAATAATAATAGTATTAAATTTAATAATAATAATAGTAGCAATAGAGAAAATAAAAGTAATGTTAATAATAAATATAATAGTAATAATAAAGTTAATTGTAAATAAAATAATAGAATAAAAAAATAGTAGTAATATTAAAATAAATAACTATTATAGTAAAATAATAATATTAATAGTAGTAAAATAACAGAAGTGATAGTAAAAATACAAATAATATTAATAATAAAATAATAGTAACAATATTGAAATGGATGGTGATAATAATAAAAATAATGGTGACAGATATAATAATGGTAGAATTCATAATAAAAAAATAATTAATTTGAAAATAAAGTAAAATAGGTAAAAAAAAGACTAAATTGCATTTAAAACAGGAATTACGGGGCAAATTAAGAACAAATGGAGGCAAAAAGGACCAAATTGTGATGCGCGCGCAACGCAGAGGGGCCAATATAGAAATTAACCCCACCCCCTGAAACGGTGCCATTCGAATGAGGACCCAATCGAAACAGGAGAAGAATTCTTGGGCCAAATCGGGAAATAAAAAAACTTGATTGTGAAACTATTAAAAGGCGGAGGGACCTGGACTGTAAATAGCCCTTTTAGTGAAAACTTGCGGACCCTCCTTGAGGGTTAGGTCGCGCACACGGGCTACGATTTAAACAGCGCCGTTTTGGTGATTATAAGCCTGGCACCAAACGGCGCCGTTTTAGGGCCTTATTTAAGTCACCTTTTCCACAAAAAATCCCTCATTTTCCCATTTTCTCACAACATCAAAAGTAAAAAATCTTAAAAGTTCTCTCTGCCCCCATCCACGTCGATCGAACGCTTGACCAAGATTCAATCGTCGGACGCAGTGATGCTGTGCCATGCGCCATGCGCCACCGTGAAACCCCAAAAGGTAAAATTTTTTCTTTCTTTTTTAAAAAAAAATCTATTTTATATATATATGGGTTTTGTTTTAAAAGAAACGAAGAGGGAAAAGAAAAGGTAAGCAAATTTGAAACAAGGAAAAAAAGAAAGAAAAAAAAATCAAAACCTTAATGATTTGCTTTGATTTTGTGTTGATTTCTCCTAAAAAATGTACTGTTTATGTGCTTTCAAAAATATATAAAAATCCAAAAAAAATCCCCCCTTTTACAGAATATTGTTTTGGCTTTTATAGCCTACAATCCTAAAACAAAGTATAGCCACTTTCTTTCCTATGCTGGCACCCTTTTCGGTTATTTGTTGTGCAGGTATAAAAACGTGGAGGCGCACAACGCGGATAGGAGCCGTGCGGTGTGGGGGCATGGCCTTCTTTGGCGAGGACGCATGCGTGAGGGCTCAAAAAGAATCGATCTAGGGTTTTCATTCTTCTTTTTGGTTTTGGCCGCTTTGTTTTGGGCCCTGTTTTGTTTCTTAAATTTGGGTCTGTTGTTGTAAAATGGATTGCTTTGGAACTGTCTATTGGGCTCCGGGTTTTTAAATTGGGCCTTACATTATATTTTTTGTTAGATTAATTTGTATAAGATTATATAAAATACTCGTTATAAAAAATTATAAATATAAAAATCTAATTAAATTTTATTAAAATGTTATAAGAAAAAATAAGGCTTTTTTATAAAATTAACTCAAAAAATTTAATTAATTACATAAATGATCGATTTTTTTAATTAAACACGTAAATGACCTAAAATCTACAGTGAAAGTTGGTGGAGCCAAAGAGTTTGGCACCACCAACATGCCACATCAGCAACCAGGATAAAAAAAATCAATTTTTTAGTGGAGTCATGTAGAATGACGATACCTATATAAATATTAGGGAAATACTATAATTTTTAAAAAATAGGGGGACTTTAATAAAAAATTTCCATTTTCTGACGTAGCCAAATAAATTGGCTCCACCAGTTCCCAATATGACTTTTTTTAAGTTTTCTAAAATTTTAAATATATTAAAAATGTTAAGTATAAAGTTTAATATATTTAAAATTTTAATATATTTAATATATATTTTTAATAGGTAAAGAAAAAAAATTCTTAATATATTTAAAATTTTAAAAAAATTAAAAATTTAAATATATTAAAAATGTTAAGTATAATCAATTTTAGAAATTTAATATATTTTTAAAAATTAAATATATTAAAAAATGTTAAGTATAACCAATTTTAAAAACTTAATATATTCAATATATTTTTTATTAATATATTTAATATATTTTTTAATACGTAAAGAGAATTTTTTTAATATATTTAAAATTTTAAAAAAACTTAATTTTTTTTAAATATATTAAAGAATATTTTGAGTATAATCAATTTTACAATTTTAATATACTTAATATATTAAAATTTTGAAACATATTAAAAAAAATTTAAGTATAAGTAAATTTAAATTTTTAAATTTTTAATATATTTTTAATAGGTAAAGATAAAAAAAGGATTTTTTAATATATTTAAAATTTTAGAAAACTTAAATAAAATTTGATTGGGGACTGGTGGCGTCAATTTACGTGGCTCCACCAGAAAATGGAAAATTTTTATTAAAGTTCCCTTCTTTTTTAAAAATTATAGTATTTCTCTGGTATTTATACAGGAGGCCATTCTATATGGCTCTATTAAAAAATTAATTTTTTATCCCAATTGTTGACATGACATGTTAGTGGCGCCAAATTCTTTGGCTCCACCAATTTTCAATATAGATTTTAAGTCATTTACGTGTTTAATAAAAAAATGAGTCATTTATGTAATTAATTAAACTTTTAGAGTTAATTTTATAAAAAAAGCCAAAAAAACAAACCACCTCAATAAAGATGATCTTTGAGGAATATTATAAAAATATTGATGTATTAACAATATTATAATATTATAAAAATATCAAAACAGAATTACAGTATAAAAATAAATAAAATAATTAATATTTTTAAAATGAATAAAATAATTAATTTTTAAAACATATTCCTCTCGTTTTTTTTTTTTTTTTTTTTTTTTTTTTTTTTTGAATCATATTCCCCTCGATTCTTACTTAGAAAAGGCATTGGACATTTTCAGCCCTTAAATAATAAAAAGGAAAATTACAAAGAAATAATACATACTAGTCAACCATAGTAGCAAAAAGGTCATCAAAATTGAATTTCCTTTAAAAAAATAATTTCTAATTAATTAATTAATCTTCTTTTAGTTTAATTACCCGGTTCCGAAGCAAATCCCGAGAAACCATTTTCTTCGAGGAATCCAACATCTTCAAAAGAGCACTCAACCGTCAGATCCAAACATTCATTGCCGTTTCGCATCATTTGCAACTTCCCGTTTTTTTTTTTTAAAAGAAAAAATCCATCAAAGTCACCGATCTCATCACCGTTAAGGAACTCTCGGGTTGTTTCCATTGAAGACGTTGATTGATCCAGTGGAAGTTCGAGAAAACTTTGTGATTTAGGGGTTGCTTAGTATACAAGGGAGACTTAAAAAGAAAGTGTTTGTTTGTTTTGGTATTGATGGGGTTTTTCAGTACTATTTTGGGTTTATTTGGATTTGGAGTTGGGATTTCAGCGGGTCTTGTGATCGGTTATTATCTCTTCATCTTCTTCCAGCCTAGCGATGTCAAGGTACTCTTTGATCTTTCTATGTTCTGTTTTTTGGGGTTAAAATTTATTATAGAACCTATGTTAAGCATAGCGCTCTTTATTAGATTCAAGTCTTTTATATTTCTACATATTTCCATTATTCTGCATCAATTTGACTTGTTGTGGTGGATATTTGATGCATAAATATTTTGTTGTTAGTTGACAGTGATAGGAATCGTTTCTTTAGTCATTTTGCATCCCTTGAATGAATGAAATATGAATGAATTGACTGATAAATGCTTCACTATCGTAACTGGTGGAAGCCGTAGCAATCAAATGCAAATGAAAACATATGGGACTAATCAAACATGCTCTTATATTATTTGAAATATTGCTTTAGTTTTGATTCTAGTATCAGGGCCCCTAGAGCTGAGTTTAACAAAAATAATTAACAATTGGGGTGCTTCAAATCAGGCGACCTGGTCCTCCCCTTCTATGTTGCTATGACTATTTATTTTTCTTAGTCAAGAAATTAATCATTTTTTCATTTATTCATGGTAAATGAGGAAAGATACAGGAAATAATGTTATATGTGCTGTCAATATTTGATATCTGTCTCTTTTTTTTCTTTTTCTTTTTTTTTTCTTGTATTTTTTGGAGTTTATTTAAGCACATGTTTACTTTTAACAGGATCCTGAAATCCGTCCATTGGTTGAGCAAGACTCAGAGACTTTACAAGGGATGCTTCCAGAGATACCACTTTGGGTAAAAAACCCAGATTACGATCGTGTACGTCAATGTCACTAGTTTCTGTCACATTCTTCCATGTCCTTCTACATATGTTTTACTCTCTTCCATTCTGATAGCTACATTTTTCTTTCCATTGCGGGGTTTGTGAAGGTTGACTGGATAAACAAGTTTTTGGAATATATGTGGCCTTATCTGGACAAGGTTTGACTTCTGGTTCCCGAAAACTTTACTTTTATTGGTATCTGTTTTCTCCTTTATATGTTTGTTCTCAGATCATTTCCCATTTTCTTGCTCCTTGTAGGCCATTTGCATGACTGCCGAGAACATTGCCAAACCCATAATAGAGGAGCAAATTCCTAAGTACAAAATTGATGCCGTCAAATTTGAAAAACTTACATTAGGATCTTTACCGCCAACTTTTCAAGGTGAGTCAATCAATTTCTTTTTAATTTATTTCTTTCTCTCTCAAATGTTATGTTGCTTGTCTTTTTTGCTAAATTCTTTGATTACATGAAAAAGCATTACTTAGAAAAGGCATTGGAAAGAGAAGCTGGATAGATCTTTAGAACTCTGCTTGGTGATCTTGAATTTGTATTGGAGATAGCATGAACTATATTATAATAAGCATGGATAATCATTAAAAATGCTGCTTTCTAGGATTAATTGCTATGATTTTTGCTAAATTGTTGGAGATGTCAGTTTTTTACAAAAACAAGAAAGTGGTTATTATCTATGTTAACAAAAATAATTTGCTGTGCATTCAAAGATAAATTTCCAGCCGCACAATAAAAGGTACCCTCCTCCCCCCACACACACACACAAAAAAAAAAAAAAAAAAAAAAAAACCTATAGGTCCCGGATGTTTAGAGGTGAGAGCAACTTATTCCCTCAACATCCTTGGTGCTGAATTCCTTGGACCAGTGAGCATAGATTTTAAGATCAAAAACTATATCTGTGTAGTTTTATGTAATTGTCTTTCTTTCTTCCGCTACAGATTTTGCACTGACCTAGTTACTCTTCTTCTCCTTGACAGGTATGAAGGTTTATGTTACAGATGAAAAGGAGTTAATCATGGAACCATTAATAAAATGGGCTGGAAATCCTGATGTTACTATTGCTGTAAAAGCATTTGGGCTGAAGGCAACTGTCCAGGTTGTTATTTTTTCCCTATCCTAAAAGGGAATAATCTTATGTAGTTAACTACTTGTGTTAGGTAGGAGAGAGTAGGTTGTTTGTTAATTGTGTGTTGCTTGGATAATTTCAGGTTGTGGATTTGCAAGTATTTGCTCTACCACGTATTACCTTAAAGCCTTTGGTTCCAAGCTTTCCTTGTTTTGCAAATATCTTCGTGTCCTTGATGGAGAAGGTTTGAGAAAATGGATGAAATTAAATTCTATTTTTATTATTTTGATATTTCATGCATCTGATATTTTCATTTTGGCAAACAATTTTTTACTGCAATTTCTGTGGTTATCCACGTAAAGTAGATGTAGATTTGCCCTTTATTAGACATGTAATTAGTCGGTATAAGTAAATTAGTGTGATGAAGTATTTTTTATTTTTTTGATGAATAGTGATTAGTTCTCTTCTCTATTAATCATTTGCTTCTAATCTGCAGCCCTATGTTGACTTCGGATTGAAGCTTATTGGGGCTGATCTCATGTCCATACCTGGTCTTTACAGGTTTGTCCAGGTAAAATGCCTTATAATGTTTTCTCTTATTCTCATTTTCTAGTTTCACCAGAGTACTTGATGGTTTTATCTGTGCTAACTTCTTGAAGAATGCCATCATCTTTCTCAGAGATAGGAAAAACTTCTCATTAATGCCCCCGCTGGCATTATCTTAACAATGTATGGTTTAGAGCTTAGAATTTTAACAAGGGCTGTATGGAATGCAGGAGCTCATCAAAGATCAGGTTGCAAACATGTATCTTTGGCCTAAAACCCTTCAAGTACCAGTTCTGGATCCATCAAAGTATGTTTCAAGGATGTTCTCATACTTTTTTACTATTCATGTCATCATTTTTTTTCTTGCACTTCTTTGTTTCTTGGCTTATAAATCCATTTCAACTTGCAGAGCTTTTAAAAGGCCTGTAGGAGTTCTTCATGTGAAAGTTCTAAGGGCATCGAAGCTAAAGAAAAAAGATTTTTTGGGTGCATCAGACCCTTATGTTAAACTGAAGCTAACTGAGGATAAGCTTACTTCTAAGAAAACCACTGTGAAGCATAAGAACTTGAACCCTGAATGGAACGAGGAATTTGATATGATCGTCAAAGATCCTCAGACCCAGGCCTTAGAGCTTCATGTTATTGATTGGGAGCAGGTAAGATTTAAGAAATTTGCTTTTCAACTTAAGTGAAGTTCTATAATTTTTTTTCCTATTGTTTCCCTAACTACTACTTCTCGTTCTCAGGTCGGGAAGCATGACAAGATGGGAATGAATGTGGTTCCTTTGAAAGAACTTACTGCTGACAAGCCCAAAGGTTTTACCCTTGAACTTCTTAAAAGTATGGACTTAAATGATGCCCGAAATGAGAAGTCACGTGGGCAGCTTGAGGTGGAACTCACATATAAGCCCTTCAAAGAAGATGAAATGCCAAAAACTTTTGAGGAGTCAAAAACACTGCAGAAGGCTCCTGAAGATACACCTGATGGTGGAGGTGTGCTCGTAGTCATGGTCCACGAGGCACAAGATGTTGAAGGAAAACACCACACCAATCCGTATGTGACAATTCTCTTTAGAGGCGAGAAGAGAAAGACAAAGGTATCCTTTTTTGGGTTAAAAAAAAAGAGATAGATTATGACAGTAGCATTTAAAGACTAAAGTAACCTACATTTAAGAAATTGTTTTAACCTTTGGCCTAATTTTAAATATCCATCATTTTGTTCCTTAGTCTTCTGGTGTACGCAGTTTATGCTAGGGTGCTCACTGATTCCTTCCTAATCACATCTTTTCTTTTATAATTATTTTTATTTGAAGAAGAATCAAAGATGGTGGGTAATAGCTCTTTTTTATTGAAAGATAATCAATTCAACTGGATGAAAATAGATGACATTTGTGGAAAGGAGTCCTTTTAGATATTCATGTTTTCTTCGAAGGTTGAATGATCGAATTACTGAGTTTCAAAAAAAGTTCTCAGATTTTTTTCCTGTTGCTTGTATTTCCTATAAATGACATGTTCTTCTAATTCTATTTGTCCAGCACGTAAAGAAAAACAGAGATCCAAGATGGGAAGAGGAGTTCACATTCATGCTGGATGAACCTCCCGTTAATGATAAATTGCATGTGGAAGTTCAAAGCAGTTCATCAAGGATTGGCCTGCTCCATCCCAAGGTACACTTACATAACAGATGTCGCCCGGAATTTGGTTTGGTGTCGTAGTTTTCCTCATCTTGAGACCCAGAATATTAACATCTAGTGCTAGGGTGATATGTGATGCGTGAAGAATTGAAATCTATATAGATTCTAGATTCATAAAAATCGTCATTGTTTTCATGTTTGAACTTTGAAAGGTTGTCAATAGTGCGGGATGTCGTCTCTCGGATGGTTGAATTCTGTGATATGGTTGTTTGATAAAAACCGTAAACCCTACTTGCACATGCGCATATACATGTATTTGTTAGTGTTTTGGGGCATTTTTTGTTTCGTTTTTATCAGTTCTGTGATTTCATTATTAACGGGATTATTGTTTGTATGAAACAGGAAACACTGGGTTATATTGATATCAACCTTTCAGATGTTGTTAACAACAAAAGAATCAATGAGAGATACCATCTGATAGACTCAAAGAATGGGCGGATCCAGATTGAGTTGCAGTGGAGAACTAAATGAGAGCCATTTCTTGAATTCATTCCCACACGTACAGAGATACAGAGAAAGCCATTTCTTAATATCTTAGATCTGTACCCGAAATTATACTTCATTTTTACTTGTTTATGTACATTAAATGATTGTAACAATAATAAATACTACTGAAAATAGCACCAAAAATGGAAGACTGGACAACCCCTTTTTTTTCATTTGAGCTTTGCTTTGTCTTTTAAATTGCTTACATTTTTCAAGGTTCAACCCTCCAATGCGCCCATAAATGTTGATTATTTTCGGCAAAGTGATGTTTAAAAGAAGTATAGCATTATTGGTTCTTATATGTTTTTGATCACTAGTAATTAAATGGTTTAAGAAGTTAAAATTATATTTAAAAAGAAGATAACGTTTTAATGTTTTTTCTAGTTTGTGATGTAAACGCAATAAGAAAATTACAAAAAATAAAATTTATGAATTGCAAGTCAAATGTTAATATAATAGAAGCATTTTTATCTTTTAATTTTTATATAATATAATTTTTACAGCAGCAGGAGCACCACTAGGAGGTTATTCATCGGAATGAAAAAATCATTGAAGACCTTAGGGCAGGTAGAGACCCTCAAGAATAAAATCCTTCCGCTGATGTCCTACATAAAGGCACAACCCAATCTTTTCCCAATAGGCGGCATAACCAATAGTCTAGTGTGAAGTGTGAACCCAATAACGAACCCTTCAAATCAACCACACGACCAATACCCATAGAGGCAAGCAAACCTTTTTGAAGATCAAATGTAAGTACTGAGAAGAGAGATGCAAGAGGTTCATAGTGCAATGCCTATAGAGTTTCTCTATGAATGCTTATGAAGACTCCAAAATAAATTAATTAAAAGATAAGACTCCATGAATTCATTTATGATTATAACATAGAATTAAAACAGTCATAACTTCAAATTAAAATTATAATTCAAAGCATTATCGTCCATGATTCACATCAATAAAATTACAACAGCACAATCATGTAAATTTAATGGTTTTTAAAATTACAAATTAAGAGAAAATTTATAATTTAAGAGAAAAATAAATCAACACGGAATTCACTTTTCATATATTTAAATTTTTATTTTTATATCAATGTATAAATTCAACTCCTTTTTCATTATTTTTTTTCCGAACTTTGTCCCCAATCAAACAACAAATGAAAAATTAAACTTTTAGAGATTTGATTTAATTTTCGCTCAACATTTGATAAATTCCACAAATAAATTAAATTATTCACAAATTTAATTACTTTGTTCGTTATCATCATTAGTATTAATTAAATATTAATTATTTTTGTTAATTAAATCTCAGTTTCATTGACATAAATATTATTATCAATATAAAAAAAATATTAGTTCGAATATATTAAAACTCAAAAAAATAAATATTTATAACGAGATTTAAAGAAAATATATCATCTAGTTTTAGCTTCACCCTTTTCAATATCTTAAATATCATTTACCTACTAAAACAAACTCTATTTCTATATCATTATTAGGGTTTAATTTAATCATCCCTTTTCAACTGCTTTATTTGTCCCTTTCCCCCTCATTTTCCAGCTTCCAATTGTTAGGGTTAGGGTTTTAGGTTTCTTTTAGTAAGTTCTAGAAGATATAGAGGCGTTCTCTTTTAATGGTTGATGGTGTAGCAATGGATACAGTGAACCAACGGGGACTACAAGGGAGACCGTACGGATATCTGCATGATGACGGAGGATTTGAGAGGAAAGACATTAAAGGAGTTCACAAGGCGGTCATGAATGGAGTCATGAGTTCAGTTCAACCTACTCGAACCAGTGAACTCACCATTGCTTTTGAGGGTGAGGTCTACGTCTTCCCCGCAGTTACTTCTGAAAAGGTTTGGTTTTCTTTTAGGTTTTCTTAATTCTTTGGTTGCATGTTGAGCTTTTATATGTTTTGTTGATGGATTAAACTGTTTATTTGGAAATGCGGGGGAGTTCAAAGGTTATGTGGATAAGTAGCTTTATTTTGTTAGTCTTACTTAACTGTAAACAGAGGAGGATAGCTCTTGGGAATTTTGAATTTGTTTGATCCATTACCTTTGCTAAAATTGCTTTGAGCTTTAGGATTCAGACAAATTGTTAGAATGATACTGTTAGGATAGCTATTTCTGCTTGCTGTTTTCAGGGAAAAACTTTCATACCATTGGTGGAGTTATGGCATTTAAATCTGCTATTCCACTTGTGGCATAGGGTGGGTAAACGAGATTGACATCATCGATTACTTGCATGGGGATGGCCATTGTGGACAAGCTGTAATAAAAGTTTTAGGGCCAGTTTAACATTGAGGTTGAGAAGTGCTGTGAAAAAGTGCTTTAGAAAAATTAGTAGTGTCTACCATTGCTGTCTATAAGTGCTTTAGGGAAGATAAAATGTCTATTTAAGACTTTATGTTGAGAAGTAGAATATTTAACGAGGGGATGAAAAAATAATTTTATTGAAAAGCACTTTTCCAAAAGCCAAAAGATAAAAACTTTGGCTTGGCTTAAAATCCCAATTTAAAAATTTTTGGTTTGAAAAGCTGCTTGTTTACCAAATATTTTGGTTTGAAATCATGGTTTGGGTTGAAAAGTGGTTTTCAACCTCAATGGTAAACACACCCTTAAGGTGTTACTGAAGGTCATATCGGTATGCTTGAAAAAGTTATCCTTATTTTGAACATATAAAATGGGATTTTCTTTTTCAAATTCTATGTTACACATATTAGCTGACCTCTGTTACCCATTATGTGCTTACTTTTCCCTGTTAGCTGGGAAAGGGGTTTTAGCTAGGTAGTGAAAACCAATTCTTTTTGTTATTGATTCAACTGTAAATAAAACACGAGGAAATATACTTAAACTCTTTTGAGTAACTGAGTTTTGTATGTGCCTTTGCTTGCATTGATTTCATAGGTCCAGGCAGTTTTACTACTACTGGGAGGATGTGATACATCAATTAATGTGCCCAGCTCCGAGTTCCTACTACAAGAAAAGGTCAAGGTATCTTATATGCATATGACATTGCTCTGCAAAATTTACTTGAATATATGGGTTTGGTTGCTAATATTTCCTTAAAATATGTTCAAGGTTGTAGGTGACTCTTCACGAGGTTCAAAGATTTCCCGAAGAATTGCCTCGCTAGTCAGATTTCGTGAGAAGCGGAAAGAGAGATGCTTTGAAAAGAAAATACGCTATACTTGCCGAAAAGAGGTTGCTCAGAGGTAAGTTGCCTTGTTTTTGTTGATAAGTAATTCTTAGGCTCTAGGACTTGTAGCTCAACTGGGATTTTTACTCATAACAAGTTCAATAAGCTAATTAGCTTGTTCATGTGATAAAGCTTACTGCCTTTGCTCTTGAATCATGATATTTTATGAGGTCTATTCTTTCAAGTATTGGTTATGCTTGCATATTTCTTTTTGGAGCATCACTATTGCCCTTATTTACTGAAGTTTGTAAGCTATTAGAAAATAGCTTTATGGTCCTTAACCAAACTGTTTTTTACATCTCAACTTTTAGGTATCCTGGATGCTTGATGTGTTCCTCTTAAGATATCATTGGTGCATAGTCTAGGCTTTGTTACCTTTTCCTTTGGTAGTTCTACTAGATAGGTGGGTTCTGTAAGGATAAGCTTTCACTTTGGACCTTAAAAGTTTATCACATTCTCTAGAGATGAGCTGCTAAAGAAAAAAAGAAATAAGAATTGCATGCTAGTGATCTACAAATGCGCCAATTTTTCCTTAAGCTGGTAAATTAGGCTCTATCTCCTCCAAAAACACTTTTATTGTTTGTTCACCAGTTTTCTAAGTGCACTCCTAATTTTCTTGTTTGCTAGGATTCTGAAAAAACATATTATTTTATTGAATAGCCTATCTTAAAACAATGTTACAAGCTTATGTATTTATACACAAGTACAGCCAATATACACTAGGAAACTAGCAGGAAACTCCTCTTCCTAAAGTTTGTCCTAAAATGAAGCTTAAAATCTGGCCTAAAATCAAGGTCCTAAAATCTCTACAATTAATACTTTTTGACTAATATCTACTATTATAACTTGTATCTTCCACAAGGATGCATCGTAAGAATGGTCAGTTTGCATCAGTCAAGGACTCTAACTCAGGTGATGGAAGCTGTGATCAAAGTGATGACACCCCTGACTCTGTGTAAGTTTGAAGAAGCTTACTTTGTATATTTCTTGTTGATGTTATTTGTGTTGAAGGTGTTTTTTCTTGTTTTGTTCCTTTTCTTATAAGCTTGCGTAGTTGTCAACACTGTGGGATCAATGAGAAGTTAACCCCGGCAATGCGTAGGGGGCCAGCTGGTCCCAGAACACTTTGCAATGCTTGTGGCCTTATGTGGGCAAACAAGGTTGGTGTAGAATAGTCAGATGCGTACCTATGCAGCTTCTTTTCTCATTTACTTATAATTAATTTTGTTCACTTATTATGCAAGGTTGAAGACATTCAAATATGAATTTAGTTTAATGATGAAGTTTATTATGTTCTACTAGATTTTGTCAGTTTATAGATTATATACTTACTTGAGATATTTTGTACATTGATTTCCCTTTTTATTGGAAGGAGTTTAACTTATTGCCTTCTATAATGCAGTGGCCCTTCCCCTGCTCTTACCATTTCTTATTGAATCTCTTTGGCATGATAACTTATTTCCGTAATCAACTTGATTTTTCCCCGATGTTGAATTTACTAGTTGGCTGTCGGCACAATACTAGTTTTTTTTTCTTATTGTTTATTTTATTTTTTAATTTCAAGGGAACACTGAGAGATCTTAGAAAAGGAGGCAGGAGTACTCACTTCGATTCAAAGGAGCCGGTATGTATATGGAGATCTAATGTGTTCTTGTTCACTACCCATAGGGTCACGTTTCTTCATCTAATTTGAGCAATTTCATGTTCAGTTTTTGAACCTGGTGTACATTTTATTTAGTTCAGCATTAAGTCCTTTTATCTCGCAGGAAACTCCAACTGATATTAAGCCTTCAACTTTGGAACCAGAAAATTCTTTTGCCAATAATGATGAGCAGGTATTGATTTCCTGGGTCACATAAGATGAACATAGCTGTAACATGATAATTTGCAAGTGCAAATTCTATCAATTCATTAAGGACAATGCGTTTATTTTTAGCTATGTTTTGTTTTTGGTTGGTTGTCCTGTTTGTCCTGTCTAATGCACATTTGTTTCATAAATAGAGACAATGTTAACTACGAAACACAGATCAGTGATGCTTCTTCAAGGTGGCATAATTCTTTGCTTTCCATTTTCTGTCATCAGGGAAGCCCACAAGAGAAGAAGCCTGTACCTATGGATTCTGAAAATCATTTAATAACATCAAACGAGCAGGTAAGAATTCTATTAATGGTGGTAAGAGGGATTTATCTTGTGATTTTAAATTTTCTGACAGATTCTAGTAGGACATTATATTTCAAACTTGCAATATCGAGTTGCAAGGGATTGCATTTCTGCTCATTATCAAGTTGCCAATGATCCGATTTTGTTGATTAACCAAATGTTGTCCACTGATATGCAGGAATTCGCACAAAATTCACATCCTTTTCTCATCCACGTGGAGAATTCCTCAGTCAACCTTGATAACGAGGTATTCTTTTGGTCACAAACACTGTTTAAGTAGTAAGAATACCATGGAGGCCCTTGTACTGGAGTCAAATTGTATTTTTTTCCCTCTATTAAAAAATGCGCAAATTACTCCCAATATGTTAGATTAAACTGTAAATTGGTCATTCTACTAAAAAGTTCATCCGTTTCTACTGTTAAAAATTGATTATTAAGTCAGTGTGCCAATTTTTATACGTGGCATGTCATATGTAACTGTTTGGTTATTAAGTCAGTGTGCCAATTTTTAACTGTAGAAATAGATGAGATTTGAAATAGAAATGATCCTTTTCTTTATCTGGCTAATTTGTCCTAAAAAACTAAGGGTCTTTATAGTACTTTTACCTGGCAAATGAATTTCATAAGGGAAAATTCGTGAGGAACTCTCTTAAGATTGTTTACATGGCATCAGGACATACAGGAAACACTAGAAGAGCTTGCTGATGCTTCAGGGTCGGATTTTGAGATACCTTCACATTTTGATGAACAGGTAGTGGTCTTTTAGCAACCTAGCTTCAACATATACCTTAAGTGAACTTTTTAACTTTATAGTCAAATTCATGAAAATAAAACTTACAGGTTGACATTGACGATACCAACATCGTGACCGCATGGCCTGGGACTTAAAAAGATGGAGGTTTGATTTGGTTTTGACATGTTTTGATCAGCCAGCACTGATATCGACTAACTATAGGTTTCCGGAGATCTGTTGTTCATAGACACAGGATCGGGATCATTCCCTTGTAATTGAATTGCTAAACTCAATACAGTCGTCTCCTTTTTTCCCCTTTGATATCTTGTTATAATTATAATGTAAATAAATATAATATTTGGTGCCTTCCATCTTTCTGCCTCCTCCATTAAGTCGATGTAATTGTGTCCAATTAATAATGGGATATAGCCTTTCTCGAGTGAGCTAAAACAAGTAATAGAGGGAGCTACAGATATATCCAAATTAACTTATGAGTGCACTGAAATAACAGTTTGCCAGCTATAGATGATTGCTTTTTTTGTTTTTTTTTCCCCAAATCATCATAGTCCAAAGTTGGGCAGTAAAATTTTACATTAGTACTAATAAAATGAAATAAAATTGGATACAAACATCAATGCTATCATTATTGATCTGAATACATTCATACCCAAACTGTAGGGCTGTGTCAACAAATATTGGGGTAATGAGAGACTGCAAAAAGAATAGTTATATATAACGTAAAAACTATAGTTCCTGAGAAAGAAAAAAAAAAAAGAGAGTTTCTCAGGTCCATTATTCTTTCGGAAGCAATAAACAAATTCAGTTAGAACCCTATATAATGGCAGTAGAATAATAGGAAAACATGTTGAGCAAAAAGCAAACGCATAATTGCCCGACTTACAGGCATCTAGCTTTGAAAATTTAACATCAATTTCCAATACACCGGCTTTTGTTGGAAGAATTCCAAAGATATAGGGGAGAAAATGAATATAATGCATTTATATGTGATAAAAGAAACGGGATCCACATGCACAACTGCACATTCAAACAGCTTACAGATCAACTGCAGGATAGTGGCCTGGCATGTAACTGTGTCCATTTCCATTTGAATCTGAACTAGCATACAAGTGTGACTGTAGTTCCCCTGAGTGGGATGATTTGCGAGATTTTGTGTGTTTAGGAGATGCTGCATAGGAGTCATTTGAACCACTACTTGTAGAATACATTGATGATGTCGGCAGCCCATGGATCTTTGGCAGGCCTGTTAGATCAGAACCCAAACTGTATCCCCTCTCAACTGTTTCAGCTTCCAATGGCAATTCGTCCAATGTCTATTCAAAAGGGTTAAAAAAAAAAAAACAGTAAATGTGGCTGCAACTTCCATATGAAATTCATGTTGAGGAAACCAAAATTTAGTAGAGCATCAGCCATGAAGTAATCAGGTAATGTGATGATAAGTTGACACGCATGTAAACAGGGGTGAAACCAGAAAATCTTTTCGGGGGAACGAAATTAAATTGTATGTTTTTATGAGCTAAAATGCAATTTCACAATTTTAATAACTTATATCTTTATAATTTTTAAAGGACTGAATCAAAATTTTATCACTTTTGGAAGAAGGGGGTGTAATTTTACCTTTCACTAAATTAAAATTTTATAAAACTTAAAAAGTGGAATTTATATTTTAGGGGGGCCAGACCCCCCCCCCCCGGGCATGTAAACAATAAAAAAAGTTTTGGCATGTCTCTTAACGAACAGATGAAAAACTCTCGTGACCATTCTAGAGACTATAATATGTTGAAATGTCGATATGCAGTCAAGAAAACCCACCCTGAATGCCTGTTGGAGAACTCGGAGTGTTTCTCGAGTACGTTTTCTCTTAGAAGCGATCTCATCAGGTTCCTGTAACATTTCTTCAAACAGGTTTTCTCTGTTTTGGGATCATAAAACATACAGGATACTCATCAGTCAACAAAGAGTGTCAAAAGGATAAATAATTAAAATCAAGTCAAATTACACAAAGCTCTATGTCACCTGTAAAGCTTTCTGATAAAGACATTGTGAAGTTCACGTTTCGAATGGTTGACCTGGATATAGATATTATCGACAGATATTAATACTCATGAAATGCTTTAACTTAACAATGCATCACAAACTATTGTTAGCAATAAACTACAACAAGGCTCCAACATAAGAAACTATAGCAACTATAACCTCTTAAAACTCGAGCAAACTTTTGAACGAACTGGCTAGATCCATTCTTTATTTGGACAAGCATACAACATGCATAAAACCATGTAACTCGCGTCTAGTATGCTATCATTAAAACACATTAACCAATATAAACAGCAAGACTGTTCAGTATGCTTGATATATACTTCTCTCCTGAATAAACTAGTGGAGGAAGGAAATCAACACAATTAGCACCAAATATTGTTTAGGTCAAGTTAAATAGTTGCTAATCTGATATAAAGGAGAAAATAGAAATTAATTTGGCCAGAATAGAAAGATATATACTCTCCTAATTAGAACACCATAAAGCTTTTTGGAATTTTAGTTATCAGGAATTTAAATGTGAACAAGGATAAAATAAGAAAAAAAAAAAGACAAAAGGAAATGTAATTGGCAAACCTACTCAGTCTAAAACTTACCAAGAAGTGCATAATTGCTTTAGGCACAGAGTCCTCTATATTCTTCCTGACAATATCATAGTATGATCTTAAGAGCAATTTGGTGATAGCAATTTCAATAGCTTCAGTTTCTGAACATTCTGAAGGCCTCAAGAGAGATGGGGGCTGAAAATAATAAAAAGAATTTTGTCAAGATCAAATCAACACATTTTTTAAATTTAACACAAGATCCTTAATGGATTGATCTGGATTCACCTCTTTCAAATGGATCATGGAGAAGGCATGTTCCATGTTTTGAGCGGGTTCGGTATACGGTTTGTTTGTCAAGCTCTCTTTCACAGATGAGCGGTTATCACTGCTACCAAATATTGATGAGATACCCCAAGTTAACCCACTTGTGCTTCCTGATAAAACCAACATATAGAACATCATTTTACATAAAACCAACAAATAGAACATCATTTTACTTTTATGTTGCTTGATAATTATATGACAGTAGGGTCAGAATTATAAACACAAATTCACAAAATACAATCCCCCAGACCCCTTATTTAAGCAAAGAGCGAGGGAGAAAGCCCTTAATAGATGACTAATTCATAATGACAGCCTAAAAGTATTACCTGTGGATGGAACTTTCTCAACATCTGCAGCAGGACGGACTACCTGCACACAGAGTAAAAAGTTGAAGGTACTTAATAGATGACTAATGATAAGGGAGAAAAAAGATTGGAAAAGTGAAATGGAAAAGGCAGGAAAGAGAGCATATATTGGGCAGCAGAAACCAAAAATTCATGCCTGCTCAGCCGCGATTCCATTAACTTGTCTTGCAATAATAGTCCGAGATTTAGTGCTTTTTTCAGAAGGAGGTGCCTTATCAGGATCCAAACCATCCTGATTAAGTCAACAAAAAAAATATGGAAAGAATGAAAACCGAAAGGAAATAGGAATAAATAAAAGCAATTATACCAGAGAAATGACCACTAGTAGAGGACTACCTTTGCTTTAGATACAGGCAAATGAACCCTGGAATTCCTTATCTGCTGATTGGCAAGCTCTACAGCCTTGCTCCCACCAATAAAATTTGGGTGGGAAGTATTTATGTAATCCATCTGTAAAATAGAAGGGTGTGTATCACACAACAAGTGACTTAAGGTTCTCTGAAAAGACCATACGAATATAACAAGTATTGCACATCAACTTTACCGAGTTCATGATTTATACACACAATTAGGAACAGAAACATAAAATAATAAAAAACTAAATGGGAAAATATTTGGTACACTGGCAGTGGAGTTTTTACATTCCACAAGTAGGGTCAAGGGATTCACAAATGTCCTATAGGGGTATAGTAAAATATAAAAAATATTGAGAAAAAGACACATGGCAATTTTTTAAGGTTGCTTGTGGAATAAAAAAAGTACACTGCCAGTGTAACAAATACTAACCCAAACTAAATTAGCAAAACTATACCTCCATTTCGATCATATGTCCTATCATTGTCTCAGATGGTTCAAGACCTTCTTGGAGAAAATTTCCAACGACTTGGTCCATATGCTTCCTCAGAACAGGAAATCGCTGCAGTTCATTCATCATACAGCGATGGCTAATCTGGATACAAAAACAATTCCATTAGAAAACTTAAGAATGTGTTTGGTTTTAGAAAATAGAGGTCATTTTCATTTTCATTCTCTTCGAAAATGGAAAACACTAAAGAAAACGTGTTTGATTGAAAAAAACACTAAAGAAGTGTTTGATTGAAAAATTAAAAATTGATCTTTGGAAAATGAAAGAAATATATACATGTGGGAAATTTAGAGGTAACAAAAGAGAGTTGTTTGCACTAAAGTTCTGCAAAATTGGAAAAGTTGAAACAAGGGTGTTTGAACTTTAAATTTAATTAATGAATTGATCCTAATTCAAATCCATATAAACACAAAATATATTTTCTTTCATTAACTTATAAATATCAGATCCCTTGCCCTAGTTCAAGTCTATATAAACGCAGGAATTTTTTAATTCTTTTTCTCATGTTTTCATTTTTGGAAATAGATACCATCATATTTTCATTTTTGGAAATAGATTTTAATTTCCATTTAACAAACGTGTTTTTCAAATTTCAAAAATGAGTTGAAATTATTTTTTAAAATGAGAATATATATAATAAAAAAAAGGAAAATAGAGCAGTGAGACGACATTGATAACCTGGAACATAAATCACCTTTATTAACTCATCATATATGAACCTGGCACATTGAAGACTTGGATCTAGCAAACGTGCTATTTGCCTTCTAACAAGCACTTCAAACGGGACCTATACATCAAAGTTGAAGTACAACAATATGCACCAAGTTTAACATAAAAGAATTCCAGGCAACAGTTTGGAAAACAGCAATTCAGATTCCTATAAGAGAAAAAGAATATTCTTAGATAAAACAATTTAACGTAGTGCCAGAAGAACATACTTCAGGTACAAATAGTGCAGATCTAGGACCAGTTGCATTCTGAATAGCAGTTCGAATGTCATCGTCAGTCAAGCCTTCACATGGATCAACCTCCTGTACAAAAATCAGCATCAGGCAAAAGTATTTACATAAAGGCTCTTGTTCAGAGGCACGTCTGAGCAATTCTAGAGTCGCAATGTAAAACTAATGTCTGCCTTTTACATGAAACAGTGCCATGGCAAAAGTTAGAAAGTTCTATTTTATTGCCAGAAAAAGGGGAAGGTGAGAAATTAACATCATGAAACCAGATAACCACTTATATTGATCAGGTTTTGTCATATTTATTTTAAGCATCCTGTCCTTGCAGACAACTTGTGCACAATCACATTGGCGAGTAAAATGCACTCATCACTAGAAACAACAGAAATATTAATGATAAAAGATAGTAACTAATGACCAACAGTTTGTACAATGAAGTCAATATTAATAATTAACTGATGACCAACTTTGTACAATGATGTGACGAACCACCCTGAAGATAAAAGAGATGTATAATAAATGGACCTCTAACACGGAATGGAAAAGAAATGCAGCTTAGGAAAAGATCCTCAGAGTAAAAGGGCAGTCAAATATCGAAGGCATAAATATCAGACTACACACCTCTAAGCTCTTAACAAAGATTGATTGGAAAATGTAATGAATCCTTGCTCCACCAGACAGCTCAGACGTAGACATTTCTTCATTTTTCCCCTCAACCATTGATGAGAATGCTGTTTCCAACATAGCATTGATTCATGGTATCATACCAACATAGTGGAATGTAATAATAGGTGTTTCAGAATATTAATAAGAAATTTACAGAAAGCCAAACAAAACATTTACCCTCACAGTACTTCGAAAGAATATTTAGTAGAAGAGCTCCCTGGCCAGCCTATAGGTACAAAACCATAGTCTTGTCTTAAGAAAATTATTTCAGATGATTTTTGCGCAACCAGGTTCATGCTAAATGAACAAATATACATGCCTTTGATTCAGTGATTTCTCCATAGCTTGCATGCTCCTTCGCCACGGAAACCAATGCAGAACTAATGCGTGATTTCAGCCCAGGAAGTATTGCCTTGATATGTTGTACTAAAATCTACACAAGAAACAGCACAAAAAGACTCAGCAAAGCGATAAAAGAAATAAAGAAATCCCCCTAATGCCATGCATGTATGTCTCTTTTTAATGCTCAACAAAGAGGATGCAAATAAGTCCTCAACTAGCATAAACCCTTCAACAAATCTTATGAGCATGGAGGCGACTTGATTCAGGTAAAAGGTACACTGAAAGCAGGAATGTTTGAGATAATACAAATAAGCCTGCATAGTATTGATCAAGGTAGGCTGTAACGATCCAAAGTTCATAATAGGTTCATGTTCTAATCTAGTTGGAAGTTAATCGAGATTTTTTTCCCACCAAATGTGTAGCATAAACAAGGGGAATAAATACACAGACAGGATATGTAAATATTTATATGAAGTGAGGGCAAAGTAGTCGAAGGTTCATAGGCAGCTGAATATTTATAGCTAGAACAAAGCATTGACATGTGAAATTGAGTTATCTTCCATAAAGCTTATGAAAACTTCATCTTGCAAATATTTTACCTGGTTCAGCTTCTTCGCCAACTGAGGTACACCACAACGATCAGCTAAACCATTATATACCTACGTACAAAAAAAAAAAAAAAAAAAAAAGAAGCAAATTGACTGGAAACTGTATGAAACCATGACCAATAGTTAAAGGTTGGTTTAGCCATACTGGACGACTACGGAAGAACTTTTCCTCTGCCACAAGGGCATCCTTGATACTCCGGTTGAGTAAAATATCCTGTTTAGAGAATAAATTAAGAGTGCAATCAAATTATTGGCTCACTAGTAAAATAAGATACCTGAGAAGCAGTATATGAATATAAGATCAAAGTAGAGATCATCAAGAAGCAAAACTATGATAATTTTGTGGAGGGAAAGATATAAAAGGGTTTTCTGAGACAGAGAGTTGCCCATAAAAAAGCTTGTGTACATTTTTTCAATTGATTCCTGCTCTATTGACCAGCCATTTTCAAAATTTTAAATGTCTTTAGTCTTTGTTGATATCTTATTCTCTAAATCAACCATATACTTGGCTTTTTCCCCTTAAAAACATTATAATGATTCTGCTTTGAATTTGATGCCTTTGACTAGTCATCTAGGTTTACCAAATTCAAGCTTTGCCTTGATCTATGCTAAACATACTTCAGGTTGCCTAGAACATAGGTCTAGGATATCACACACCATTTGAAACAAATAGGGAAGTATGGCATATGACAACAAAAGAAATGACAGGACATGTAAATAATCAGGAAGATCCTACCATCTAAAATGGCAGGAAAAACTA
This sequence comes from Gossypium bickii, assembly GCA_025503065.1. Taxonomy (NCBI): domain Eukaryota; kingdom Viridiplantae; phylum Streptophyta; class Magnoliopsida; order Malvales; family Malvaceae; genus Gossypium; species Gossypium bickii. Next base: position 140,050,666 of record CP106710.1, read on the forward strand.
ATATATGTTCTAATTCGAGGAAACAATATGATGAAAGACCAAAAAGCCTTTAGAGCATCTTGAAGTAAAGAATATGGCATAAACTTTAGATAACTCTAGGAATGATAAATCATACACATTAACAATGTACTCAGAATAATTTATTTAAAAGGAGTAACAGCATCTTCAATTATGTAAGGTTATATAGTTACCTCTTGACTACGATTCACAACACCTATGTAACCAAGTCGAAGGGGAATCACTTTCCCAAGCAGCAGATTACGAGCATCAGTACCTCTGTCCATTATATCCAACTGATTCATAGTCCAAAAGTAATCAGAAACCTAAAACAGCTAATATAGGTCACGTCATTAATTTTAAAAGAGATTTCATATTCAAATGTGCACCTTTGTGATTACACCAATGGTTCTATAACCTGCCCAAAAGAAAATTTGCCAAAGAATTCAATCAAAATATATATTAAACAGCAACTCGAATGCAAAAGTTGGGATTTTGATCATATAAGTTACCATCAGGATCAGCATTTCCAGCAATTTGAAGCGCATCAGAATTTGCTAAGTCAGAATTTGCAGGAGTAACAGCTATAATCAGACAGCTTGGCTGTTTAATGTATGACATGATCATTGTTCTTATTCGAGCTTCAATGTCAGAGGGCTGGTCACCCACGGGAACCTTTGTAATTCCAGGCAAATCCACGAGAGTGATATCAAGAACATTTGGTGAGAAAATCTTAAGTCGAATCTGCTTGTCAGAAACACCTTTGTTTCCTCCAGCCTCCCTATCCGTCTCAGCCTGCAATTAATTGAGACTTCAGACATTTTTCATTTTTTAATATTTAAACACACGCGCGTACACACACACACACAAATGCCTTCTTTCTTGATCTCTTAAACTTAAAACCTAATATAACTTACAAGCAAAAAAGGGATGTTGCAGAGAACCAAGGGGAGAGAAACCAAGAACATGTAAATTAAGAGGTTGTATTTTCCTCTCACTGTGACTATCCACCTAAAGCCTATGGAAATTGGGTATCTTTCTTCTATAACCCAAAGGATTTTATGTGAAAGCAAAAAATAGCAGAGGCACCTCTAGAAACCAGAAATTTCAAATGTCACCCAATTAAAATGTTTATCGCTTCAATGTTTTATCTCACAATTCTAATAAACCTTACAAGCAGTTTGAAAAGGGGAAAATGATAATAAAATTGCTAACTTCTGCTCTTCTCAATCCTAACAAGCAAGACAGAACCTGAATCTCCTTGCGAATCTCAGAGAAGTCATAGAAGCGCTTGCCAGGCAAGTGAAGAAACTCGCCATATTCTTCCTCAGAACCATCAGGTTTACGCTTGGTCTGGAGAAGCTGAAGGACAAGAGGGCGACGCGTGCATATATCGGAACCACGAGGCAAGAAATCACGGCCAACTAGCGACTCTAGCACACTGGACTTGCCACTGCTCTGGCTTCCAACCACCGCCACCTGCGGCAACTCTATAGTGGACTGGCTACCAAGTTTAGCGAATATGTCTTGTAGCTTGTTCACTAGCGGTATAACGGAAGATCCCAACGGCGCCGCAGATGATTGAGGCGGCGTCGATGCTACTGCTGCTTCTTCAGCCATTATTTAAATGATTAACGGATTGAAGGAAAATACCAGAGATTTAGAGATGATTTTTTTATGAATCTTAGGGTTTTGGATTTCTTTTAGATAGAGATGTTGATTGAAACAAATGAGAGAGAGGGATTGAATATCTGATCAAGGCACAGTTTTTCTTTCTTTTTCTTTTTTCTCCTTTTTAAATTACAATATAATTTGCCTTTTATTTTAAATTCATATAATATTACTTTCTTAATAATTACAGTCTGATTGACAAAAAAAAAATGGTAATTACCGTCTCAAAAAGTTTAATATAATTACTGTAGTATGTTTCTTTAGGTGTAATATTACTCTTCTAAAAACATCACCACCGTTAAGTCTGGTTTCATGAGCGATTGTAACTTGTGCAAAATATTTAGTTTATTTTTTGTCTCACACTATAGTATTATTATAGGATCTAATTTTAGTACCATTACTATTTTCATACTAAACACATCGCTTATTCAAACTCACTATAAAGTATATTTGTTACGACCATAACCACCAGATTTAGGTGAGATAGTAATGATCTCTTTTATGTTAATCAGTAATTGATTCGATTTTCATCCTACATATGGAGTAGTTTTAAAACTCATGACTAGTTTTTACTGCTTTAATAGGCCTATCGAACGTGAAGGGTTAATCATTGAGCTTGTCTGTGGAATACTTTAGGCAATAAAAAGAAAACATGACCACTAAAGCATTTTTGTTATAGATTAAATTACATTTTGTCATATTTACTCAAAAATTACAATTAATATGTAAATTCATAATTTCTGTTAAAAATTTCATCTATTTTAATTGTTAAAAACCGACGTGATTGACAGAATAACAATTACATGTGGCGTGTCATGTGCACTTTATTATAACATATAGGGACTAGTTTTAATTGTATAAATAAATGAAACTTTTAACAAAATAACTAGTTTACTCTTTAATTTAAGGTATAGAAACTAATTCACTATTCTATTAATAAAAAGAATAAAATACAATCTAATTACTAATACAAACATATTCAGTAACACTTTTCCTTAACATTTTTCTATCCAAATAATGAGGCTTCTCATGTTGAAAAGAAATATTGAGGCCTTTTCAGTGAGGTAGGAAGTCAATTCTAATCTAAATTATTTTAATTTTTAATTTATTTACAGTATTAATCAGTTTCAACTGTAACAGTTTGTTTTTACACTTTTAAATATATTTCCACTTTAATTTTTTTTGTAAATTAAAAAAATATATTTTCTATTCAATAGCAGCATAATTTTTAAAATTGATTTCTTTTTCAAAATCACATCTCCCACTAAAAGAAAAGAGTCAACGTGGCATTAATGATGAAAGTCAACTATTATTAACAGAATAAATTGTCAACGTTTTAGTTCGCCACAAAATGTCACTCTCATACGCCTATTAGAACATTTTGTTTTAATCTTTCAAGGTGAGGTTTTGAAATTTCAAGATTAGTTTTATTTAATAAAAATATTATGTATAAGTTTTTAATTTATATTATACTGTATTAAGGCATATTCATAATGTGATGGGATTTTTGTTTAAAAATATATTTACAAAAAAATCGGATAGAAAATAATTAAAATTTAGTTGGGTCCGTAAATTTGAAGTTTTGAAGATTATGATATTCTAAATTAAAATGTGTAAAACAAAACAAAATAATATTCATAATAAGAAGGATTTTTAGTTATTTTTCAACTATGTTAATGTTTGGTTAAGCCGTAAGAATAATTTAGATGTATATTATATATAGTATAGATTTTTATTTAAATCTCATTAAAACAGGGTAATTTATTTTTATTTTTTCCATATATACATATATATTATATATTATTTTCAGTTCCATAACTGGGGTTTTGTGCTATGTTTGATTAATTATAATTTTACTAATCATATATGTAATTATTATGTAAGTAAAAATAAATAGAAGATTAATCAATATTATATTTACAACACAATTATAATATGAGTGAAAATTTTATATAGTAATATATTTATTAAAAATTCAAGTTATAATCAATTGATATATAAATTGTTTTTATAACAGAGTCAGTAGCTACTATAAAAAGATTGTATAAAAAATATTAATGTCGATTGAATATTAGTTTAGCTATAGCAACAGATTCATATACTAAAAAAAGAATTAATTGCATAAAGAGTTAATTACAACAGACATTTTTAAATTATGGCTCTAATTTTAAATTAGTCTTAAAATTTTAAAATATTTTAATTAGATCTAGAAATTATTATTGTTACATTAATCATGTCATTTTGTTATTAAAATCGACATGTCAAATTTTATAAAATAGGCATATATTTTAAAAGGAAAAATTACTAAATAATAAAGCTTCAATAAAAACTTGAAAAATCTAAAATTTAAGATTTTTAAAACATCTATTTTTACAATATTCATTTAAAATTTTTATCTTGAATTATGTCACATAAGATCTAATATGTCTTTTAACAGTTAAATTAAGATTTTAGTAATGAAATAATATAATTGATATAACCTCGATTACAATAAATTGAAATTTGGGGACCAATTTAAAATGAAGGTAAAAGTTTAGGGATGTTTAGTGGAATTAACTCTTGCAAAATAATAGCAGTTCCGGGGGCTAGCGAAGGAATAAACAGTTATCGTGTTGTTTATTTAAGCCCAAACGGCTAAACCCTCGTTGTAGATAAAATTTGAGGTCGTCGCTGCCCCCATTTGACCACATCCAACATGCCTCGCCGAAGCTCTGGTTAGCTCTCGTATCTTCTTTCAGATCTATGCTTAATCAGAACATTTTATTTTCATATTTTATCTCTAATTTATTTGTATTTAGTTACCCGCATCCTCTTCCACCTGATTTCTAGGGTTATTCTTCATTCATTGATTTAGGCTTATTTAGTTATTTGGATTTTTTTTAGCTTGATATAGAGTAGTTTATTATCCTTCTCTGCTATTATTTCATGTTTGAGCTTGTTATTGGAACGTTTTGATTGTTATACTTGTGAAGTATCTTGAACTTGGAGGCGATTGCAGATTATTGATTTGTATGTTAATGTTGTATATATTATAACTATACCTGTCATTTCCTTTTATTGTTATTTGTGGAATTTCTTTTCTTTTCCCTTGACTACTTCTTTTTCCTTCCATTTTGTTGGTACTGTTTTGCAGGAAGATCTGCTTCTCGCCCAGCCCCTCGTCCTGCTCCGGCACGCAGCCCACCGCCTCAACCTGGTAACTAACTTCTTCAGTATGATTTACGTAGCGAACATGATATGGGTTTCATTGGTTTGGTTAATTTTAGCATCAGTTGTTTTGGTAAGAGATCATCGGATTGAGCAGCATGATTAATTCTACTTAATAATCTGCTCCACAGCTCAACATGCTCCTCCTCCAGCTCCTGCTCAGAGTGGAAGTGGGGGATCCCTGCTTGGAGGCATAGGCTCAACAATAGCTCAGGGTATGTGAATAGATCTTATCAGATGGTGGACAAATTGCTTTGTCTTGATTCATTGTTCTGATTTTAGTAATTCTTTTACATTGTAGGCATGGCTTTTGGAACTGGAAGTGCTGTAGCCCACAGGGCTGTCGATGCTGTTATGGGTTCTCGTACTATTCAACATGAAACTGTTGTTTCCGAGGCTGCAGCTGCCCCTGCCAATAGTTTTACTGGCTCTGATGCATGCAGCATACACTCTAAGGCATTCCAAGACGTAAGTGGAAACTTCACTCTCTGTTACTTGGTTGTTTGTTAAAATGTTGATAAATTTCACATGCCATGGCTGACCGGAACTTTGAACTGGAAACACGATTATCAAAATTCTAGCAGTTTTGTTATGTTCTCTTTACAGTTAGCCTACTATCTTTACTTGTTAAATCAGGGTTTTCGTACCTATTCACTTTGTTAGTATGTATGATACAAAATTCTCTCGGTATGCCTAGCGACGCTAATGCACTGATATTTTATTGTTTGCGTTTCTTGTAGTGCCTGAATAGCTATGGGAACGAAATCAGCAAGTGTCAGTTCTACATGGATATGTTGTCAGAGTGCAGGAAGAACTCTGGATCAATGTTGGGTGCCTAAATTTATGCCTCATTGTTGCCTCTACAATGCAATGTCAGCTTTGGCCTTCACTTCTGTTTCTCCTTTATTGATGATGATGATGAAGCTGAACTCCCTTCAATGATTCAATAATATTTATCTTTACTGGCTGAACCTTGATATTGTTAAACTTTACAGTTGAAAATGTGAATGAAATTGTTAAAAAACAAAAAACCTGGAAATTTTATTAAACCTGGAAATTTTATTAAACCTGGAGAACACAAGTTCCAAACTACGCACAGCTATTTCATTGTTTTGTTGTCTTAGCATATAATAAATCTGTGCTATCACAACCTCCCTAAACTTCCATCTAAACTCTTAAAAAACTTTCTTCTCAAAAATGGGTTCCTATTTACGATCCATTTTTTTGAAAATTTTCGTAAGTTCGATCATAATCTACCCTTGAGGAAACTGGTGCACAATTTCTTCCATGCATCCTTATCAGGCTCTACTTTGCCCAGATTTGCTTTCAGCTCATCAGCATATGAATCCTGCTTTTCATTATAATGTCAATATGTGTTATAACTAAATCATCAAGGGACTTGAAACAGATCAAATGGTAGATATAATACTTCGATAAAGCTGAGCTGCATCAGACGGTCAATCAGGTGAAGAAGAATGTCTTTGGTGTATTCAGGGTGGCCTTGTATGCCCATCATATGATCCCCATACCTAAACATCTCGACACCAGTTTTTTCGGACCATGCTATCACCTCTGCCTCAGGTGGAAGTTCTCGAACCTATAAGAATATTAAAGAAAGATTGTTTAACAACACGAAATATAAAAATGGTTTGATCATTTACCGAGTTAACCAATCAAAACCTCATCTTGGTGGCACTCAATCACCGAAAGAGTGGTCGGAATATTCAGAGATGAGAAGAGTGTTGATGTAGACGATGACAAATGAATGGCTGTCACTCCAATATCCCACCCTGAGATGGCTCGCCCTGTTTTTCCTCCCAGTGCTCGACTGAGAATCTGATTAAAATAACAACAAATTACTTTTTTATGGCATAAGCACCCATGCTCAAATATTTCCCAATTTGGACAAACAAAATCAATACAATAATAACAAATGCTAAACTAACAACCACAAGCCTACATTTTTTTTTTTGTTGATCTTATCAATGAATTTAGAATGGAGCAAAAGGATACCAAATTCCATGACCCGACAAAAAAAATAACACAATGAAGTGGCAAACACGTTTTATGCATAAACTATAACTTATCTTGTCGACAATTTTCTTGAGCTGTGCATATTTTAACAGGGAACGTATTTATCCCAACATATTGTTGTGAAGTTTTAAAACATACAAAAAAAATTATAATGGTTTTGATTGAGAGTACGTACATTCTAGAAATTATACAGAAACGTAAGATTAAGCTATTATGCATCTAGTGGCAAGCATATCCAATTCCCAATAAAAAAACCCAAAAATCCCACACCTTCATCTCAGCCATGTGTTAGGCAAACACCTATATTTTTATTTCAGTTTTAATTTATAAAATGTTTTGATACTATAGAAATAATTTAGAAAATAAGAATTATTTAAAAGAACAGTTTCCTCCCCTAAAGTTTTAGATTTTCTAAAGATAAATAGAAATCTATTTTATTTATAAAGTTAAAGATAAATTTGAAAGAAAAAGGAAGGTTGTCAGTCATCTTCCACTCCCTAAAGTGACAATTTATTATCAATTAATATATTACAATAAAACACAAATTCATCGACTTGAATGGTAAGAATTTCTATGTAATATATTAAAGAGCAAATTACACGCTAACCGAAAGGAAAAAGAAACACGTACTACGTGTAAATAATGGCTCATATCATACCAGAATGAAGTGCATGCTCAAAACACTTTCCCTCCACCTAAGCTTGGGCCCTTGGTGAATATTAGAATCCAACCATAGTGACAATAACGTTTTGTACACGTGAAATAATTCTAATAATTTTTGCACACCTAACCATTTCCATTTCAAAATTATTAAAAGAAAGATGTTAGAATTTTAACTCGATTGATATGTGTATTATTATCAATATAAGAGGACGTAGATTCAATTGCGCTTAAACGTATTATCCTCTCATTTATCGGTTGGGGAGGGGTTATAGGAAATTTTAAACATTGGGTCAAAAAGAATAGATATGATCAAAACTTATGAGATTGTTAAAAAGAACATGCTGAAGATTTATTATTTCACATTTTTTCAAAATGTAGAAATCTAATTATATATAGATAAATAAACTAAATTATAACATGCCAGATAAAAATTGATAAGGTGGATAAGGAAAAAGTCGGAATGGTGAGATTTTAGTTCTATATTTTTATAAGAGTTAAAATGTAATTTTTATTATTTTCATAGTTTATAATTTTTTATAAAGATTAAAATTAATTTTATTATTTTGGGGATAAATAAAAATTGGGCCCCTGCCAAGCTGCCAAGAGGTTGGCACCACCCTAAATGTTGACGCTTACATTAATATTTTCTTTAATTGAATGGAAGCGAGTATTTTTAAAAGAAATTTTAAAAAATTTATTGTGGAATACAAAATTCAAACAAATTGTAAATAAAAATTATACATTTTTATTATATTTACTTTTAAATTTTGATTTAATCTTTTAAAATAAATCATTCATCTACTCATTTAAATTTTAAAGTTATTTTTTACAAAAATTTGAATTTTTTTAAATCTAATTAAAATAATTAGTCTATTATCTATTTACATTATTTTCAATATTATACAAAAAAATTGAATATATTTTAAAAAACCATTATTAGTTTGTTGAAGGGTTACTAACTTATTATCCAAATTTGTTATCTAATATTTAAAAATTTCAAAGTATGCATTTGCAATAAAATACTAAAAAATCAAGTTTTTGTAATTGATCAACATATAATTTTATTTTATTATCAATAGTTTATTTTACGAAAAGTGTAACAATTCATTTATATCTTCTTTTTTTTCCAATTTCCATTACTTTCATTATTTGTATTTTAATCAAGACATTATTTTTTTAATTGATTTAACTAATTATTTATCTATTCTTAATTATTTTCATTAGTATTTTAGATATTTTATATCAAAATTACTAATTCAAGTCTTAAAAAATTTTAAAACTATTTTTTCATTTCATTTTTTTAACTAAGATTGTATTTTAATTATGACAACTTAACACGGTTTTTAAAATTTATTAAGTTGAATTTTAAGATAATATAATTTTATTTTCATTTAAAAATTATTTTTGTAAAATATATTTAAGTTTTTTATAATTATAAAATTTTAAAATTATGAAAATATATTTTAATATTTTAGTTATTTATTAAAATTATACTCAAAATAGATTAATTCAAAGTTGTAGTATTTCTTAAAGCGGAGCAATCTGCAACTGTTTTGTGACTCAGTTCAGAGAGCGACAGTTGATGAACCACCCTGTTTTGACGAGTCGACTCGAAGCCCGAGGGATCACAGTCCTAAAAACTGAGTTGAAACACGATTTATCAAACACTTTTCCATGTATATTAATTTCAGTAATCGGAACTGACAAAAGAAAAAGGAAACTGGTTTGTTTTTATTTTTTTACCCCTAATATTAATGAGGATTTGAGTTCATTTTCCGGCTAAGATATTCTCAGAAAAATCCCAAAAGCGAAGGTTCCAGTTTGAAATGTTCAACAGAAAATTTTAGCAAACAATCGAATGCTGTAAAAGAAAATTCACGAATTCAAAGGAAATGAAAAAAAATACCTGATGACCGAAGCAAATCCCGAGAACTTTTTTGTTCAGGGAATCCAATTTTTTCAAAAGAGCAATCAATTTGCAGATCCAAACATCGTTCCCATGCGCATCATTGCAACTCCCGGTTATAACGAAGCCGTCAAAGTTCGCGATCTCATCATCGTCAGGGAACTCGCCATTGGCCACCTTGAAAACTTCCCACGCCTCGCCTTCCTCCGCCAGCATTTCGACGAACACCCCGTAATATCCTCCGTACCTCTTCTTAACATAATCGGAATCCTCCGCACACAGAAGTACAGCAAATCTCTTCCCATCCCCCATAATAATAATTTCAAATCCTTAAAACAAGAACTATCTCCCCCTCTCTTTCTCTTTATAAATATATATCTGTTGAAGGCTAAAGCTTGAATGTTTAGAGAGAGAAAGAGAGTGAAAGAGATAAAAAAAAGTTCTCTCTCTATGATTTGCAGAGTGAGAGAGATTTTGCTGTTCCTCTTGGTGTGTTGTTTTAGGAATGTTAAAGATTTTTGAGCGTTTATTATGGTGAGGGTTAGGTAAACTCAATTAAAACTATGGCCATAGCAGATATGCTTTGCCCAATTTACCCTTCTCCTTCTCGGCTGGCTTACCGAATTAGATGGTTTTATAGTCATTGACAATTATTGTTTTTATATTTATATAATTTTGATATATTGAAATTCATATTTTATATATACTTAATACATAATTTGAAATATGAATGTGACTTTTTTATGTGGTATTTGTATTATTTTTTAGTGCCATGTGATATTTATATTTGACAAAAATATATATTTTTAATATTTGGAGCTAATAATGTTAATTTTTAAGTGTTTAATTTTAAAATTTAAAATTGATTTAATGAAAAAATTTAATTAACTAATAATTAGTAATTAACTTTTATCAAATTTATTTTAAAACCAAATTAAATCACATCCATCAAACTGTATTTGACAAATTAAAGTAAAATTAATAAATTTACAATTAACATTACTTTTATTCTATTAAAAATTATGAAAAATTCAAACATAATAATATTAGCGATTAACTTTTATCAAATTAACCTTAAAACTCGAATTAAATATAAAAAAGTTAACCCTTTTACCTTTAAATACCAAAATAAAATAACTTTTGTCACGTACATGTACTATATTAGAAAAAAATATCAAACTCGAGTACCAAATAATATATTAAACTTTTTATATATTAATATATTAATTTTTTTTATATGTATTCATTTTTATATATTGTGTTAAAATTTGTTATTACCCTCGTAGGAAGCATAACTTGTGGATTTAGTCATTGATTCTTAATTTAATTATTTTTAATTCTTATATTTTTTAAAATTTTGAAAATTCAATCTTTTATCTCAATTTTTACTTGTTAAATCTATCAACTAAAATAATGTAGGTTTTTTTTTTGTGATTTTATGTGAATATCACAAATTGACACGATATTATATTTGTGATAATAAAAGTTTTGAATTGTATTTAAAATTTAAAAATATATCAATTCATTTTTTTGAATTATAATAATAGGGTAAAGTCCGAACAACAAACGCGACTAGTGTAACTTAAACCAATAACATACTTGAGACAATAAATATCATTGACCATCATACCATCATACGAGGCTCAACTATATTCATCTTTTATTATATTATTGGAGAAAGTTATGTTTCTACAGTTCTGTCAGAAAAAAAAGATATGTTTAATTATATATAGTAAACCTTATAAAGTGACATTAAGATAATTATCAATTTGGATCTTAAAAAAGGGTATAGATATTAAAATATTAGATTCTCAAATAAAAAGTCTATTAAAAATATCAATAGATAATTAAGCAAATAAAGTTTTATCGCAAGTAATTAATATTATCTAACTATTAATAAAATCTATAATTAAATTAGTGTCACATATTAATTGGATATTAACTCGATTAGGAAATTACGGATATGTACTTTCATAATTAGAATGAGTCATATTATTTGAAGGTATTTTAATATTTTCATTTTAATAAAAACCAAGAAATCGGGTACAAACTTGGTTAAGAGATTACGGATATATCCTTCCGTAATTAAAATGAGTTATATAATTCAAGGGTATTTTAATATAAACCAAGAAAAATATGCATATAATTAATAAGATTTAAACATGTGCCAATTTGATTAGTAAAACCTTAAATTTACCACTCAACTTAAAATTTAATTTGATGTTTTTAACACATTTTTTTAATATATGCATAATTTATTATTTCTACTTGTTATATATCTAATTTTTTATTTTGATATCATACATATTTTATATTTTATTATGATTAATATACATTTTATTGTTTATTGTACGTTATTTTTAAACATATATATTAAATCTATAATTTTTAGATGTGTATGTGTGTGATAAAATTTCTATTATATATAATATATTTTCATTAAAGGGATTGATTTTAATTACCGGACTTTTGGTATTAAACATTTGTTTCAGTTAAATATAATTACGCTACATTTTAAAGGATCGCGCTTTTAGTAACCCTTTTTTTTGCTTTAATTGATTGATTTAATTATTGTACCTTCAGCTTGAAGTATTGATTTTGGTACTTATTTATTGAATTAAAGACTAAAGAGGTTGAATCCTGAAATTATTAAGTCTCCGGTGAGTTAGAAAAAATAACATACACTAGTATTTAAACAGGGTTTGAAATTATTAAGGGCTAGTTCGGCAATACTTTTGAAAAATACTTTTAAAAAATGTTGTGGAAAAGTATTTTTGAGAAGTGCTTTTGAAAAATTTAGTTTAAAATTTGAGTGTTTAGCATTACTGTCAAAAAATATTTTTGAGAAATAAAATGTCCATTTTAGACATGTTATTATCAAGTAACAAATATATATTTAAATAAAATTTAAATTAGTTAATATTATTATATTTTAGTAAGAATATAAAAAAATTACTATAATTTGTTAATATTTTAATATATGAAATATAAATTTTAAATATTTTTAAGTAATAAATATTAATTCCTTATAAAATTTAATTAGAATATATAAACTACATTTTAAATATTTAAATATAACCATTAAATATTTGTAATTAGTATTTTAACAAATATTTTTTATTTTTAGTTAATGATTTTAACACATTTGTAATTAAGCACCAAGGAAAAAAAGGGAAAGAATTATGTTATTGGAGGGGTAAAAAAGTAATTAGGCACTAAAAGTGCTTTTGGGAGAGAAAAAGCTAAAAATTTTAGCTTCTCATTTTTAGAAGTGCTTTTCTAAAGCACTTCTGAAAAGCCAAAAATTCCAGCCAAAAACAGTTTGTTCTACATAGCTTTTCTTCAAAAGTGCTTTTGGAGCCAGAAGTGTTTTTTTAAGCACAGAAGAACAGGCCCTAAGTCTTCAATGAGTTAGAAAAAATTATATACGTTAGCATTTAAATATGGTTTGCCTGGATAGTTTGAACCTTATAATAGTCCTTTCTTGATAGGTAAGTGGATTTACTTATATATTGATGGAGCTGTTAAGTTGAATGTAGGGTGGGTCGCTCAGGGGGTGGGGGCGATGTACAAGCAAAATGGGGAATGAATCATTGGATACAATCGATATTTGGGATTTTACTCTCTTTTTTATGCGAAATTCTTGAAAATTTTGGATGATCTGACTCTTATCCAAAGAAAGAGACATAATAATCTTTTGATCCATATAGATAGTTTAGAGGTTGTCAAAGCTCTTCAATATATTCATTTATCTTATTTAATTTCAGCTTTGATCCGCATGATTTTATAGACCATAGATCAATAGAAATTCAAGCACATCTCAAGAGAGAGAAATTAAGTCACTAATCAATTTGCCAAGATAGCTTTGGAGAGGAGTTCAATTATGCAAGTGTTTGAAGACATGCCAAAAGAGCTAACAGTTGTTACTGAGATTGACAAAGCAACAAATTTTCTGATTATGATAGATTAATATAATTTGATTGTGATTTTTATTCAACGAAAAAAAAAAAGGGTTAAAAGTGCTATCAATCTTTTGCGGTGGTGCTTTCTTATAATTTAAAATTTAATCTTAAAAAGTTAAAAAATAAATAATCTTACCTTTTAATTTAAATACGATAATTTAATTATTAATATTATTAAATATTTTTATTAAAAAGATATATTTATTTTTCATCAACCATATGTTATATTATAATTGATAAAAACATTAAATGTTTTAATTATTGAATTAAGAGTTTTAATTTTATTTTTTTTGGATGAATGATAAAATTCATTAATCCAAGAAAACAGTTAAATTATTAAAAAGAATAAAAAATATTGTACAGTAACTTTAAGCTATATAAACAAATTAACCAATAATACCCCAAGAAGCACAAAGTGAAGCATTAACAAGATCAGTTCTATTGATTGGTCTTCCTCTTAAACGAGCCCACACAATCTCTTTAATCTGCACCAAAATGGCATCTTCAGTCAAGAAAGATGCACCAAAATACCTTTTGTTCCTCTGTCTCCATATCACATACAAATATACAGTCCAAACAAGCTTGAGTATAGCAACAAGTAAGGACTTTCTAGTTTCAATATCGCTCAAGTTAACTCTTGCCTTCAAGTTTCCACGGTCCAATGAATGGAGCAAAGGCGCAAAATTGACTGCCACATCTTTCTTGAAAAACTACACTTAAAAAAATGTGAGATTAAAAGTTTTAAATTGAAAAGCTATAAGAAATTTTTTTTTTTTAATTTGTTAAGTATAGTTGGAAGCACATTAACAACATATTTTAACTAATTAAAAATTGTGATTCATTACCCATATCCTTTATATTTATATTATCACTTTGGTCATTATCAAAAAATTTATTTGATACATTGTGGAGTTTTTTAGTTTGACAAATAAATGAGTAATTTGTGTCAATTTTGATTTTAACTTTTTAATTTTTAATATTATACAATGACAAAAGGCAACATAGTAAAAAACTCCATATACAAAATAATATTATTTTAATTTAATATATTATATTTAGGAAATTATTTGATAAAAGTTAATGAAAAAATCATTTTAATAATTTTGAACTTGGTAAAATTTTATTTCTAACCTCTCTAAATAATAAAATTTTAGTATTTTAAATTTATATAATAAATTTAAGGTTAGTATTTAATACACTAGCGGTGTATTTTTATTATTCTATAAGCAATTTTAGAAAATTGTCTCATATCTCTCTCTCTTTTTTTAATATTTATTTTACCCTAACACTTGTTAACTCCTTGACTCTGTTTATGGAATCTAAAAACACCACTAGTAGTATTCCTTATAAAATTAATGTATATTTTTACTCTCATATTTTTAATTTTCTCTCCATATATGTTAATATGACATTTTAAATTAATTAATAATTTATATATGTTTGATTTATTAATAACCTCGACTCTTGAGTCTTGAAGTATATTTTTTATTAATAAAAATTGAGATTGAATTATATATATTTGAAATAAAAAAGAACATATCTCTGTTTTTTTGCTATTAATATATACTATACTCTAGTATTTGAAGAAATCTTCTTAACACTCAAGAAATAGAAAGAGGTAAAGTCCAAAACCCTTACCTGCCTTTTAGAATCGCCCTTGGGTAAGCCTAATTGCCAATTGCCTAATTGGTTAGCCTTTTTATAGTTGGATTTTTTTGTTTGACTTTAATTACATGCATGCATGCAGGCAGGCAATCGTCATGATGGCTCAGCCAATACGAAGACTTTTTGCTCTGTCTTATAAAATAAACAAGCTGATAACCTAAAACAAAACATCAATTATAATATTATAAGCTAATCATCTAGTTGTGAAATTACTAGAAACTTGTATAATGTTAGATTTTCCAGCTGCAAGTCAATGGAATTTATGATTTCTTTATCACCAGGTCGACCGATATTGACAATTTAATGAATTAATTAAGTTGTTAATTGAATAAGTTGATTATATGGAGTTTGTTATCTTGGCCAAAAAAAGTGTGGGTTTTAATTTCTTTATTCAATTCTTTTGTAGGGTGTTAGGGCCTTGGGGGTGAGAAGAGAGGGCATTTTGGCTAAGTAATGATCTTTCAAAGACTCCAAGAGCACTCCTTAATCATCAATTTTTTCCAGTCCATTATTTTTCCTTGCAGTACTGTTGTTATTCACGATCAATCCAATTGAAAATGTCGAAGATGAACTACAAAACTAATCTGAATGAAAAATATATTGTAGTCCCATTAAATTATAATAACAAGATGATTTTATAGTTTTCCTTCAACTAAATGCTAACTAGTAACTAATTTAACTATTACTAACAACTTTCTATTATTCAACCAACTGTCCGTATCTTTAACAAATCTATCTATAAGCAGAGGCGAATTTTGAGGGCGAGCAGGCGGCCGCCACCCCGAAATTTTGTGAAATTTCCTTTTAAGTTCCTCTAGGTTTTAAAAATTGTTAATTTGATATTATAATTAGTGTTTAAAAAGGAAAATTTACGTTTAGCACCCCAAATTTTTTCAAAGGTTTCTTTTGTTAATTTGATTTTTTTACAGATTTTGTAATTTTTATGATAAATTTAGTAACATTTCTAGTTTAATTTGGTAAACTATTATAAAATAGTATCTAAATATTAATTTAATAAAAATAAAATTTAATAATTACAATATCTAAGTATAAAAGGTATCTAAATATTAATTAGGTAAAAATAAACTTAAATAATAATATTTAATATAAATTTAGCATTTAATTTAATTTATTTTTCTTAAACTTTGGTAATCAAAATTATCTAGAATTTATAAACAATTTGTTTAAAGTATTATAATTTCTTCAGGCTCTATCATGCTGGTATTGTGAACATAATTTAATATTATTTTCGATAGAGGGCTTATCAACCAAAAAGGTATTGTAATTTCTTCAAACTCTATCATCTTGGTATGGTGAACATAATTTAGAATTATTATTGTATAAATAGTCATTTGAGTATTAAAAACTTTTTTTTTAAGTCATTCAGTTTTAAAAATTTATAAAATAATCGTTTAATTTATCTTTTTATTCTTTTGAGTCTAAAATCGTTAAAAATTTAATAATTGGCTGATATGGTTGTTGGGTTAATGACTTATTTTTTTAACATTTATTTTTAATATACATTATTTCTATGTCATATAATAATTTAAAAAATTATTAACCCAAGTCACCCAGGGAGGTGGGGTGAGGTGGGGTGATTTGGGTTAATAATTTGTTTAATTATTATATGACATGAAAATGATATGTATTAAAAAATAAATCATTAACTTAACAGTCACATCAACTAATTGTTAAGTATTTAATAGTTTTGGATTTTAAAAAAATAAAAAAGTAAATTAAGTGATTATTTTATAATTTTTTAAAATCGGATGATCTAATCTAATACTCGAGTGCATATTTATGTTGTTTGCTCTATTCTCTTTGAATGTTGTCCTATCTCTTAAAACTTTATTACTTGGAGGTGTGTCTCTAAAGATGATAAATCCGAGCCACTTCACAGATTCAACATCAATCTGTTTCGAGTGGAGAATTTTTATTTTATTTTAATAGGTGTTTCTATAATTTAATTATGTTCATAAATAAATTATATTATTAAATAAAAAAATCATTAATAAAAGGAGTAAGAAAGAGTGATCCCTAAAAGAAGAGAAGAATGGTGTGAAATAACGTGAAGTGGGTATGGATATAATTACCACCTACAAGCAGAATGTTTTCAACATCCATGCAAATGTGGGATAGAAGTGAATGAGATAATTTTCACCCCAATCCACTCCTTTACCATCCTTATATATCTCTTCATATTTGAATACTAGACCTCCCTCTCATATAAGAGTCTTTTTCATATCAAATATGATTTTTCTAAAAATAATTTTTTTATAAATTCCTTTTATCTCAAAATTCATTAAACAAAAAAATAAAGGGTCAATTCATAACAAAAAAAGACAAATTAAATTCAAGTCGATAGGCTTATCCCATATATTCAGTTGTACGGTCCTCATCTTAAGTGAGTATGACAAAAGCATCAAAAGATAAAATGCTCGAAATACAATCTCGAATATAATTAAAAGAAAAAACGGACTGCAAATGATAAAGCCACCTTAGCAAGACTATTGTTGGGGATAAATCCATGTAAGCAACGAACAAGTAAGCTAACGAAGAAATTAAGAATACCGAACACTAATATTTTACGTGGAAAAACTCCTTTGAAAAAGATAAAAAATCACGGGTAAATATAATTTCACTAAATTGGCAAAAATGAAAAGTACAAAGATGGAGATAAAAACTAAATTTTGAAACCCGAAAAATAAAAACTCTCAAAACGTAAATACAAAATTCCTTGAAAGCTTGTAAAAACTAATTAATACCTAAAACCCAAAAATAAAAATTCTCAAAACGTAAATACAAAATTTCTTAAAAGCTTGTAAAAACTAATACTTAAGTGTGTTATGGGTTAATCTTTCTTGGGTAAAAAATGATTTATTTATAGACTAAATTCGTGGGTCAAATAATCTTAAAATAATTTATACTAATCAGAGTTTGAAAAACTAAAACAGTGTTTAACTGAAAGAAGTAAAGTCGGGAAAATTGAGGAACATGTCATGATGTGGCTTTTCGGCTGCTCATCGAGACGAAAAACTCCTATTCGTTACGATGTCACACACTATTTATATTGAAATGCAAGTCATACTCCATAACTATTAACCACATTATTTACTACCGTCGAGTACATTGGAATGTTTCATGTTGAAACTTAGCTTTCAACATGAAACAATCTCGGAAAATCAACCCAAACTCGGAAAGATAGTGAAACTATGAGAGTGCAAATTCAAAGCATTTATAACATCTAAGAATATAATATTTCTGCATGTCAATTTTATTATCTGTGATTTTGTTTAAACAGGATAAAATGATTAAACTATGGTTTTTAATTAGGTAAATTATTTATTAATTGGTTGGATTCATTGGTGATCCAGCTGTAACCTTCAAATTCCATTCACATGGTTTGGCTGGCTCCTTCCAGTTTACTTGCATTCTTTTAAACCAAACAAGCAAATTTCTAAACAAAGTTTAAACCTTACATATATAACTTATATTTTTTTCTGAAATTGAACAAGAGTTTTTGTTTTTTCAGTATTGATTGTATGCCATGTGTTTTGATTTTATTTTTATTTATTTATTTGTCACTAGTGATTTAGTTGATAAATAAAATATATTAGGCATAATGTTAAATTTAATCTTCAATATTTATATATTTTGTTAATTTTATTGTTATTATTATTATTTTATTAATTTTGGTCCTTGATCTTTTTAAAAAGAATTAAATCAATTTTTTAACAGAAATATTCACTAAAACATCAATTTTTCAACCATATTAGCGTGGTAACCTGTGTGGTAGTCTACGTGTGTATTTCATGTTGACATGAAGTTATTTGTCTTATATGTTATATCAACAAATAATTTTAATTTTTTTTTTAAATTCAAAAAGAAGAAGCATGAAATACATGTGGATTGTCATGTGAGCTATCATATTTAAAATTTAATATTTTAGTCATTATTTTTGTTTAAAAACAACATTTCAACTCTTTTTAAAAGATTAATTATCAAATTCGACTCTTTTTAAAAGATTGATAGTCAAATTTAACTTAAAATTTTATGAGCCAAAATGAAAAAAAGAAACATTGAGAGCTAAATTTAACATCATACCATTTATTATTTTATTAAAAAAATAGAATATACATTCTATAATATAAATCTTTACATTCAAAAATCCAAATGATATAACATTACTAAGTCTGTCTTTTGACATGAGTTCTCTGTCTGTCTTTTGACATGTTCTCTCAAAATTTTTTCCTTTGATTTTCAATTTCCTTCCAATTGTATCTTTTGTTCTGTTTATTTTTTCGGTTTTCTTGTGCGTGGCTTTGGTATGGAAAAAGAATTAGCCAATCTGAGACTTCTGGATGAAGAATAGGAGGCGTTCCAAGAGGAAGCAGCGGTAGTGGACCGAAGTTATCAATTCTGTTTGGTAGGGCGATGTCTCACTGATAGTGTTGTCCATTTTCCTTATTTACTCAACACTATGGCTGATCTATGGCATCCAATTGGAGGGATATGTATCACAGATCTAGGAGATAAAAGGTATCTTTTCCAATTCTTCCGTGAGGTTGACGTGCAAAGGGTGTTTTCCGGTACACCTTGGTTTTTTAACAACCATTTGATTATCCTGCAAACAATCCAAAAAGGAGAAAATCCGTCAGCCATATTATTAAATTTTACTGAATTCTGGGTCCAAATTCATGATTTGCCTCCAGGGCTTAGGAACCAACCAGGATTAAATCGGAATCATAAGGAATTTTTTGCAAAATCCTAAATTTTTTCTCAACTACAGAGGTCACACGCCTATGTGGTTCGGGGACACGCCTATGTGGTCAGGCCGTGTGGCCAACACGCCCATATGATTTATCTCGCTCCAATCCGTGTGGCTTCACACGCCTGTGTCCCTAGGCTGTGTAGTTAATTTTTATTTTCGAATTAGGTGCAGGGTTCATACGGTCGTATCACATAACAAATCATTTCATAAGAAATTGCATATCTGAAACCTTTCCACTCTTTCATAAGCTCAATTATATTTTCATCTAAGCACTTACCATTTCAATGCACCTTATAATTAAACATATTACCATTCAACCAGTAATTTGGCACTTGCCTAAACTTCAAGCAACAACATTGGTTAGCGTACTTTAATATTGACAAATTTATTTTCTGGACATGTCTCACTTGAATTTATTACTCGTCTTAATATACATAATTTTCCTTGTATCAACGTATCAAAGAGTCTCATATTTACATGTCATGATACATATCATTCTCTTGTTGTTTCTTCATAAATATAAATTATTCAATTCATTATGACAATATTTCATGTACCATCATTTTTCATGAGTTTAGTGTATATTTATTCCAGTAGCAGATCATAATCTTGAATATGCATAATTATCAGGCAAGTTTCACATACATGTATTTTCCATGTCATATTTCAATATATCAAATAATTATCATTTCTATGCATTTCAAGTTTAATTTCATGATTTCAAGTACTTACCATTTTCTATATTTATCTCGTTGAATTTCTCGTAATTTCGATGGATTTTCAATAGTACACTTATAATGTACAATTTTATTAACCGTCAATTCGTACATATATATACATAAGTCCTTTTCAAAGAGCACACTCCCACGAACCTCATTTCTTGCAGCGGGATTACCAGTCCAAGCTAAATCTCCTGTAAAAGAGTACACTCCCGCGAACCTCATTTCTTACAGCGGGATTACCAGTCCATGCTAAATCCCCTGTAACACATGCTCAATGAGTATTGCCGGGATTACCAGTCTAGGCTAAATCCCCTGCAATGACAAATACTCTAAAGAGCTTTGTCTAGATTACCAGTCCAGGCTAAATCCAGACTCACATTTACTTCGGATTACCCATCCGGGTTAAACCCTTTTCACACATATTCTTCGAGAGGGCTTATATCAGGATCACCCGTTCGGGCTAGATCCTTTTCACACATATTCTTCGGGAGGGCTAATACCAAGATCACCCGTCCGGGATAGATCCTTTTTACTGTCAAATTCTTTTCAGTGATTCATCGAATTTCATTCCATACAGCCTGGATTTATTTATCTTTTTATCAAGTATTATCAACATTTCATCTATTATCATACATTAAACATTCAATTCACATTCATGTCACATAAATATACAATTCAAGCATTCAAGAATTCAATTCAAGTTGCACGAACTTACCTCGTTGCTTGTTCGTGTTTATAATTTCACTAATCTGATGTCTTTTCTTTTCCACATTCAAGTCTCGTATTTGAGTCATCTGGATCTTTATAAATAAATTTAACCATCATTTTCGTTCATTTCATATTCTGATACATTCAATTAATGCTCTAGGAAAAATTACCATTTTGCCCCTAAGCTTTTAATTAATGACGATTTCATCATTAGGCTCAGAAAAATAAAATTATCGTAATTTAATCCTTGTTTCAAGCCTAATTATTCTTATATATATGGATAACAGCCCATGAATTCTATGAAATATCAGAATTTTCCATAATTTCAACACTTTTCAATTTAATCCCTAAAACATGTTTTCACCCGATCTTGATAATAAAATAATCCATTTCATGCAATTTGGTCATTTTTGACATTTTTACAAAATTATCCATAAAGTTTTACTTTTATTCAATTTAGTTCCTGAGCCTAAAACATGCAAATTAGTCATGCTAGCTGAATAATCATATATATTTTCCTCCTCCTCCTCCTCTCCATTCCACATCATTAATTTATATAACATGCTTATAAGTAACATTATCTATGATTTCACTATTTACTTATAAATTTATTCAAAGCTGTCCATTTGAGTCATAGTCACTAAATTATTTATATCTTAAGCTACGGAATTTCAATTTAAGATCCACTTGATGTTTTAAAAACTAGACTCAAATAGTTTTCTACCATAAAAATATCAGAATTTATAGTTTAGCCAATAAGTACAGTAAGATCTTCAAATTTGACTATGTTCTGCTGTTTGACAACTTCTACCTTTCTTTACTAAAAATTAATTATCTCTTAGTACGGTATTTGGATGATGTTCCCGTTTGTTTCTATTAAAAATAGACTCCTTGTAAATTTAAGCCCCTAATTATTTTTCTCCAATTTTTGATGATTTTCCAAACTCAGAACAGGGGAACCCGAAATCATTCTGACCTTGTCTCACAAAATTTATTATAACTCATAATTTACAATTCCATTGCTTACATTGCTTCTTCTATGAAAAACTAGACTCAATAAACTTTAATTTCATATTTTATTCATCTTATAATTCCATTTCCACAATTTTTGGTGATTTTTCAAAGTTAGACTACTACTGCTGCCCAAAACTATTTTAGTGCAAGATACTAATTACCATGTCTATAACACCCTTATTTTCTTTCTCTACACTATTTCTCATCACTTTCTCTTATTTTCTCTTCACTAACATATCAAAAACATAAGACCATATATAAGAAAACTTTACATTAACATCATTTCCATACTTTTCAATAATATCAAACTTAAAAATATATTAAAATCTTGATGTTCTTACCTTATCATATTGATTTCAATCTTTAACTTGATTTTTCTCTCTCCTCCAGCTTCTATTTCTTGAATCCAACTTGATATTCTAACTCCCCATATTCTCCTTAACATTTTTTTCTCTTGGTAGTTATGGAAATTCTTTTGATTTCTAGGTGAAAA
This sequence comes from Gossypium bickii, assembly GCA_025503065.1. Lineage (NCBI taxonomy): Eukaryota > Viridiplantae > Streptophyta > Magnoliopsida > Malvales > Malvaceae > Gossypium > Gossypium bickii. The sequence continues at coordinate 140,073,479 of CP106710.1, forward strand.
TGGTGAATTTTTTGGTAGAAGGACCAAATTGCAAAGAAAGCAAAACTTTCTTTCTTCTCTTCTCTTCTAACGTGAAATGCATGGAAAGATGATAGAAATTCTTCATCTTTCCTTCCTTATATACGAAATAAATAATAATAAAATATCTCATTAAAATATTAATAAAATAATATTTATCTAATTAAATAATTATAAAATATCATCAACATCATCATTACTTTCTAGATTTCTCTCTCTTCCAATTGACCATTTTTCCCTTTGTGATCTTTTAAAATTCCATCCTTGAATCATCAAATAATTTGGTAAAATTATGATTTAGTCCCTCATAATTATTTACCTATTCAATTTGGTCCTAATTCATCCATTTTCCTTAGTTTCTAGATCATTCCATCCTTAAAATATTTGTACTATTGGTCCTTTAACTTTTTCATATTTACACTTTAACCCTTCAAGTTTTGAGTATTTACTCTTAGGCAACAAATTTTTTCTCACTTTTACCATTTAGTCATTTCTTGAATTAATATATCATAGTATATTTCCCAATGTTGTCATAACTCCAAAATTTCTCTTTTTGTCGCTTTATTTCCTTATTTTACTATATCAATGATAATATCTTACTATAAAAATTTTCGAGGTATTACATCTTGGACCTAAAATTTCTAGCTATTGCTTATCTGTTTTGAATGGTAAATCTGAAATAAGAGATATTAATAAAACCCGCATTGTTTTGATCCCTAAAGTCGATAAACCAAAAAATCTCTCACAATTTAGACCCATAAGCCTTTGTAACGTAGTTTACAAAATTATCGTGAAAATCTTGGTGAATCGTATGAATGCTATTTTGGGAAACTGCATTAATGAAGCTCAAGGGGCTTTTATCCCAGGAAGACATATTTTGGATAATGTGCTTATTACTTATGAGGTCCTTCATTCTTTGGAAATGAAGAAGAAAGGAAAGAATGGATATTTTTCGCTTAAACTCGATATGAGTAAAGCATATGATCGTGTTGAATGAGATTTTTTGGCCGAAATGATGACTCATTTGGGGTTTCATGCTGATTGGATGGTTATTATCATGAGATGTGTTTGTTCTGTCTCCTATTCGGTGAGCCTCAATGGTTCGAATAGTGAGTGTTTCTCACCTTCAAGAGGCTTAAGACAGGGCAATCCACTTAGCCCTTATCTATTTCTTATTTGTGTAGAGGGTTTTTCAACTCTAATTAACGAAACAAAGCAAAAGGTTCTGATGCGGGGGACTTTTGTTGAAAGGGAAAGATTTTCGATCGACCACTTGTTCTTCGCGGACAATTGTATTCTTTTTGGAGATGCTTCTAACGAGGGAGCTAATGTGGTTAGAGATATTATTAGGGAGTACGAGATGATATCGGGTCAGAGGGTGAATTTTGATAAGTCACTGATCTACTTTGAGCTAATGTAGCTGTAAATGTCAATGACACCATAATTAATGTCTTGGGTGTAAGGGTAGCTTCAAATCCTGATAAGTACTTAGGGTTGCCTATAATAGTTGGACGGAAGAAGACTTGGGCTTTTGCCAACTTTATCGACCGGTTTAGAAGATGTATCGCAGGTTGGACCTTATGCTACTTATCAATGGGGGGAAAAGAAGTTTTTGTTAAATCAGTTTTGTTGTAACCATTTTTTTTGCAAAAACGGGTGTCGACCTTGGGTTTTGAAAACGGATAAAACGGGAGTCGCCACCGACCTTTTATTAGGTGTGATCGGACCACCTTTGTTTTAATAAAACATTTTGGTTTACTAAAACGATACTTTTGGTCTACGAATGTTCGAGAAAAATAGGTTCGGGAGTCGGTTACGTGCGAGGAAGGATTAGCACCCTCGCAAAGCCCAAAATCGGTACCAAATTGATTGATCAATGTCCTAATGTCGAAAAGTTGAAAATATTTAAGAAAAAAAAGGAATTAAAAAAATGGATTAATTGAGTCGGGATTGAATCTTAAGATAACCTCGTTTCGAAGGAATAAAAATATCATACCCAACACGTTAGGATATAACACCCTTATATTTCGATACCAAGATCATCTTCGACAAGAAAAGGATATTTGATCATTTAGTCGAACGAAAAGATCGACACCCAACACGTTAGGGTGTAATTTTTCGACCTTCTAAAGCGCACAAATATTACCTCTTTTGTATAAATAAAAAAAAGTCGGATTGTGATTTAAAACCGTTGATCCACATGAAATGGCGAAGACGAGAAATTAACAACACATGATGATAAAAGATGTAATAATAAAAACAAGAAGAGATAATATAAAAATAGTAACAATAAGTTAAAAAAAAAAAACTAAAAATGTTAGTAGCTATAGGGAAAATATTAAGTATAATAATAATAGTAATAATAATAATAATAATAATAATGATGATGATAATAATAATAATGATAATAATAATAATGCAAAAATATGTACAAAGATAATATAGATATGGTGGTAGTATATAATAATACAATAATAGTAGTAATAATAATGATAACAGTATAAAAATAAAATAACAATGACAGTGAAACGAAATATATACAATATACTAATAATAATAGCAATAATAAAGTTAGTTAGACAAAATAATAGTAAAATATATACATAAAAAAATATAATAATAATAATAGTAATAATAATAATAATAAATATGTACAATATAATAATATAATAATAGTAGTAATAATAAAGTAATATAAAATATATACAGCATAATAATGTAAATATGGTGATAATAATAAATATATAAATAATATAATAATACTAATAATGAAGATATTAAACAATAATAAAATATTAAATAAGATTAAAAAGATTACAAAATAACTAAGAAAGGATCAAATTGCATCTAAAATGAAAGTTTGGTGTCAATTCCAAGTAAAATATAAAGAGAAAGGGCCTATTAGAAGTGCGCGTAAAAAGGGAGGGACCAAAATGGACAATAACCCCTTTTTTCAAAATACATTGCATCAGGTGGACCCAATTGAAATCCGAAGCAAAGTTTTGGGCCAAATTAAAAATACTAGAAACTTAATCGCAAAGCCAAGAAAAAGCGGGAGGACCAAAATCGCAATATACCCATTAATTAAAAACACGCGGATCCTCCCTAGCGGGTCGGGTCAAAAAACGGGTTGGAGGCAAAACGACGTCGTTTTGGGGGTTTAAGGCTAGCCCCAAAACTACGTCGTTTTGAAACTATATAAGGCCTAAAATCCTCCCAAAAATTCATTTCATCACTTGTTTAAAAAAACTCTCAACCTTTTTTTTTTCTCTACTGGGGCTTCAATCTCCGCGAAGGTCCGGTCGATCGGCCGCCACTCACTCGTCGCAGCGCCAGCCATGCACCACACCGCGCTATGATGGCGGAAAAGGTAAAAATTTGTTTTTTTGTTTGTTTTTTTTTTATATAAACTTTTCTTTTTTTTTTTTTAGAAAATTAAAGAAATGTAAATGTATATATACTCACGAAAACGAGTAAAAGATGAAAAGGAAAAATAGATCAAATGAATACCTTAGCTTTGGATCTGTTTCAAATGCTTCTCCTATTCTCGAATTTTTTTTTGTTTATTTTCAAGATCTCGTTTTTTTAAAAAAAAAACTAGTATATATGTGTGTATATATATATATGTTTGTGCAAAATAAAAAAAAGGAATGGATTCGAAATAAAATAAAAAATTAGAAATTAAAAATAAAATCACCTCCTCGCCGATCTGTTTTTGTTGTTCTTTTTGATGATTTTTTTTTTAGACGACTATTTCTCCTGATTTGATAACGCTTAGAATCCAAACACTAATATTTGCAAACTATTTCTTGTATTCTCTTTTCATTTCTTCAAAAAGTCTCCCCCCCTTTTTAATTTCCCTACAGTTTTATATCCGAGTAGATTGAAAGCAAAAATAAAAATACAATCAATTCCTCTTAGCTGCCATTGTTGTCTGTTTGTTGCTGCGTGTTTTCTTCCGGTTTTGCAGGTCTTGGGCAATGGAGCAAATGGTGGCAATGATGGTGTCGGTGGTGGCCAAAAGGCAGGGCAATTGGACTAGGTTGCGGCGCCACTTGTATTAGGAGTCTAGGGTTCTTGTTTTTGCTTGTTTTTATTTTTTTGTTTAATTGATATTGGGCGATGGGCTAAGGTTAATTGGGTTTTGGGTTTGGTTAATGGGCTCCGGGCTTGGTTTGTATTTTAGTGGGCTTAAATTTAATTTGTTTGGGGTTTTATGGGTTTAATTTGAGAAATGGGCTTTGGGCAAAAATTGGTTATTACAGCTGCCCCTCTTTGCTCATTGTCGTGAAACGATAATAGAGCAAAGACAATAGAAGAACCAATTTTGCCCGGTTTTGGCCAAGCCTTGACTTGTTGGTCCTCGTCTTCTTCAAACAGCTTCAAACTCCACTGTAACTCATTGCTTTGATCTCGCTTTCTTTGTTTGTTATATCTTCGGGGAGATAATATTTCCACGCTTCTTCCGAGCACGATAACTAGCATCTCGATCGGCCGATGTGATTTGAGCTTTGATCTCTCCACTGAGACTTCGAGGAACTGACTTTTCAAACTGCTTCCTTGCTATCTTCGGGGCTTCGATCTTCCATCTACTCCAATGCTACCCTCGATAAATATGGTCTGCATCTTCAATTTGCTCTTGCTCAATCTTCTTTGTCCACTGGAGCTTCTTTGTTCAATTTGCTCAATGCGACTTTAGTCTTCCATCTGTAAATATCTCGCGCGTGCTTCAGAGGCTCAACCTAGTGAGATTTTTTTAAGGACGTAAATTGAAAAGCAGACAATGGAAATGCCTCGGTGGAGTAATACAATTTGATTCTTGAAAATAGAAATTGAAAAACAGAAATTTAAATACGGAAATTAAAGTGCCTCAAACATATGCGACCTGAGGAGTCGATTCAAACAGAAATTGAAAGACGGAAATTAAAATGCCTCAGCGTGCGACCTGAGGAGTTGATTCAAACAGAAATTGAAAGACGGAAATTAAAATGCCTCAACATGCGACCTGAGGAGTTGATTCAAATAGAAATTGAAAGACGGAAATTAAAATGCCTCAACATGCGACCCGAAATCAAAATGCCTCAGCGTGCGACCTGAGGAATTGATTAAAAAAATAGAAATTGAAAATACCTCAGCGCACGACCTGAGGTTTTGATCTTTGCAAATAGAAATTGAAAGACAGAAACTAAAATGCCTCAGCGTGCGACCTGAAGAGTTAATTTAAACAGAAATTGAAAAACGGAAATTGAAATGCCTCAGCGTGCGACCTGAGGAGTTGATTAAAAGGCAGAAATTGAAAATACCTCGTGCATGACACTGAGGTTTTGACTTTTGAAAAATAGAAGTTTAAAATGCCTCTCGTGCGACGACTGAGGAGCCCGACTTTTTGCGACGAAATTGAAATTAAAAATGCCTCGATTAATGCGCCCGAGGGGTTGCAGATAGAAATTTAAAATGCCTCAGCGTGCGACCTGAGGAGTTGATTTTGGAAAGCGTATCATCTGGTGGTGTTCGGATGCTTTCTTTCTCCTTGGTTCGGTGCAGTTATTGTCAAAACCTCTTGCTTTCTTGGTGTACTGTATGCATTATATATGATGATGTCATGATATGCATGTATCTCATCTTAAATGCCTACGTGATTATGCAGTGTCTTGGGGCTTGTGCGTCATGTGCCCCTTCTTGTTACGACTCTTATGATGACATGCATTCACTACTTCATCCCTTGACTTTCCTCAGGCTTTGTACCCGTCTATAGGTTCTACGAATAATCTGTGTTTCTCCTATATCTCTCTTTTTTTTTTTTTTGAACTTTGTCCTTGCTTTGAAGCTCCCGTACTCACACAATTCTCATCCAGGTAATGCTCCATATTCTTTTTGTTTAGAGTGTGTAATTTCGCTATCTATCTCCAAAATGAAACATAAATAAAATGCATGAAAATGGCAAAGTAGGTATGAAAGGCGTTCCTCGTATCTATATTTATTTCAAAGGCAACACACAAAGAAAATTAACAAGGAATAACTCAATTAAGAAAGTATTATAAAAGGAAAACAAGTTCAGTTGTAGTAAGTGCTCTAGATATCCGACGTATGAACTTCTCCATGTTTCTTCATCCTGAATCTTTTCGAGCAAGCTTTTCCATGTGGAAGATCCTTGAGCTTCAGAGTCCGCTTCAATACTATGATCTTGCTGTTTAACTCATTCCAAACTTACTTCCTTAGGATGCCCTTCCGGGTTTTCATCCTAAGCCTTTTCCGTTTATTCGGACGCTCCTTTTCTTTTTTTTTTATGCGTAATATTTCTTCACGGCATCTGAGTTCACCGGGTTCGGTAACTCCTTCCCATCCATTTCAGTGAGAATCAAGGTTCCTCCTGAGAAAGCTCTCCTTACGACGTACGGTCCTTCCCAATTTGGTGCCCACTTTCCTCGAAAGTCTTTTTGTATAGGGAGAATCTTCCTCAACACGAGTTCCCCTTCACGAAATTCTCTTGGACGCACCTTCTTGTTATGGGCCGCGATCATTCTCCTTTGGTACATCTGTCCGTGACAAATTGCTTTCCAGCGTTTTTCTTCAATCAGATTCAGCTGGTCATATCGAGTCTGAACCCATTCAGATTCTTTTAGTTTCGACTCCATTAAGATTCGTAGAGAGGATTTCCACTTCGATGGGCGGCACGACTTCCATTCCATAGACTAGAGAGAAAGGGGTCGCCTCGTGAGAGGTCCGTATTACACGCGCGCGATCGGCGTATAGGGCAAATGGTAGCTTCGTGCGATCCTTATCGTATCGGTCATCTTTCCAATAATTTTCTTGATATTTTTGTTGGCGGCTTCTACCGCCCGTTCATCTTTGGACGATAGGCGAGGAGTTATGATGCTTTATTCGAAATTGCTCGCACACTTCCTTCATCATCTTGTTGTTTGATTTAAAGCATTATCTCGAAATAATTCTCTCGAGCAAACCGTATCGGCATATAATCTCCTTTTTAAGAATCGCACACCGCCGTCCTTGTCACATTTGCAAATGAAGCGGCTTCTATCTATTTTGTGAAGTAATCTATGACCACAAAAATGAATCGATGTCCATTGGAAGCCTTTGGGAGATTGGCCTATAACATCCATGCCCCACATAGAAAAGGGCCACGGGAAGTCATGATATGAAGGGTGAAGGTGTCTTTGCATGAATTTTATCGTAGTAAACTTGACATTTGTGGTACTTTCATGCGTAGCTAATGCGATCACTTTCCATCGTCAACCAATAATAACCGAAGTCTCATAATTTTCACGGCCATAGTGAAACCATTGGCGCGCGCGCTCCACAAACTCCTTCATGGACCTCTTCGAGTATCTTTCTGGCTTCGACAGTATCCACGCACCTCAGGAGTACCTGATCTTTTCCTCTTTTGTACAAGATGTCCCTATCGAGAACAAATCCCGCTGCCAATCTTCTGATCGTTCTTTTGTCATTCTCGTTTGCTTGCTCGGGATATCTTTGATTCTTGACATATTCTAAGATATCATGGAACCATGGTTGTCCATCTGCCTCGTTTTTAATGCTAAAACAATGCGCAGGAGCCTCATATATGCTCATCTGGAGAGGCATTATTTCTGTTTCTCGGTTTGCTTTGAACATTGAAGCCAAGGTTGCCAGGGCGTCAGCCAATTGGTTTTCTTCCCGTGGGAAGTAATTAAAAGTCACTTCTTCAAATTCTTTGACCAATTCCACAACGAGGTCGTGATATTTGACCGATTTGAATCTCTTACTTCCCAATCTCCACGGATTTGGTAAATCACCAATCTTTGAATCCCGGAGACCGCTAAGACCTTGGCGTTATGCTCGATAAGCGGCGCGAAGCCCCATGATGCAAGCCTCATATTCCGCAATGTTATTGGTACGTAAGAAATTTAATCTCGCGATAAAGGGATAATGATCCTTCGGTGACACTAAGATCGCTCCGATCCCATGCCCCAATGCATTTGATGCACCATCAAAACTCATCTTCCATGATTTCTCTTTTCGACGATTCACATTCTTCTTCCGTAACGCATATCAAGTCTTCGTGCTGGAAGTCAAATTTTAATGGCTCGTATTCTTCTCGTTGTCCGAGTTGCTAAGAAATCGGCTATTGCGCTCCCTTTAATCAATTTTTGGCTCACGATACGATGTCATACTCCGATAATAGGATCTCGCCACCGTGCCATTCTTCCCGAGAGTGCGGTGATTCCATCATGTATTTTATTGGGTCCACTTTGAAATCAACCATGTCGTGTGATACAAACACATATTGTCTAAGCCTCTCGGGTTGCCGGACGAGCACAAATGAATTTTTCGATCGATGGATACTTGCTTTCATACTCGTGAATTTCTTCTTTGAGATAATAGATCGCTTGTTCCCTTTTTCTCGGACTCATCATGTTGCCCTAAGACACAACCCATTGAGTTTTCGAACACGATCGGATATAGTATTAGCGGTCTTCCAGAGTTGGTGGTACTAGCCCGGGGACTAGATAAATCGCTTTATCTTGTCAAAAGCCTCCCGACATTCCTCGTTCCATTCCCGGGATTGTGCTTTGAAGGAGCCGAAAAATCGGATCGCATTGCTTGGTGAGTTGAGCAATGAATCGAGCAATGTAGTTCAGATCTTCCTAGAAATCCTCGACTTCTTTTTTTGTGTACGTGGGGGTGGTAGTTCTTGTATGGCCTTTATTTTATCCGGATCAACCTCGATACCTTTTCACGACGATAAATCCCAATAATTTTCCCGAGGTAGCCAGAAGGTACATTTAGTGTGGTTAAGCTTTAGTTGGATTTTTCTCAATCTTTCGAGCGATTTATTTTGAGGTTTCCCACATGCTCTCTTTCTCCTGCAGAGATTTAGCGATCATGTCATCGACATAGACTTCTATTTCTTTGTGCATCATGTCGTGGAACAATGTTACCATGGCTCTTTGATATGTTGCCCGGCATTCTTTAGACCGAACGGCATTACTTTGTAGCGAAGGTCCCCACATCGTCGTGAACGTAGTTTTCTCCATATCCTCGAGAGCCATCTTGATTTGATTATAGCGAAAATCCATCCATGAAGGAGAAAAATGAATTCTTTGCCGTGTTATCTACCAATGTATCAATGTGTGGCAACGGAAAATTATCTTTAGGGCTTGCTCTATTCGGATCACGGTAATCTCACGCACATTCGCACTTTGCCATCTTTCTTGACCTTTGGGACTATATTAGCCACCCATTACGGATATCTAGAGATTTGTAGGAAACCAAAGATCGAATTGTTTCTTGACTTCTTCTTTTATTTTTAAGAGCATTTCAGCCTCATCCGCCTTAACTTCATTGGATTGGCTTGCATTACTCGGTTTCAACGGAAGTCATGGACCACTATATCTTCATTCAAGCCCGGCATATCTTGATACGACCATGCGAACACGTCTTTGTACTCGTGAAGCAAGGTGATCGATCGTGTTTGGTGTCTTGGACATGGAGGTCCCGACTTTTACCTCTTGCTTCTTTTCTTCATTTCCTAAATTCATTGTCTCGATCGATTCTTGATAGAGGCGTAATCATTTATCCTCTTGTTCTACCATTCTCGTGAGGTGCTGGGAAGAGACATAATCTTGGCATCTTCTTGACCTCGAATTCCCCACACAAATAGCTTTCTCAAAGTCGATTTTAGGGCTTGTAATAGGATTGTTCACGCCTGTTGATATCTGAGCACCTGAAAAGTAGACAAAAAAGAAGACTATAGAGGGACATCAAGGTATCGGGTCCTATAAACGTGACATGATGGTATGGAATACAGGTAAAGAATGAATATGGAACCGATGAGAATGAAAAGAACACGACAAAATGCATCTTTATTCATGTTTCATTTAAAAGCTAGATAGACAAAATGAACTCTCATAATAGATTCTCCTACGAACAGGGGCATACAAAAAGTTAATATCTTGAGCATTACTAGGAGGAGGATTTGGAAACTACAAGGAGGTCCACGGCAGTCCAATTGTTCAAAGTGAATCCTGGAGGACATGGGCGTATCATCGAAACATCTCTAATCGCATCATCCCCTTTGTCTATAACATTTATACTAACATTCTGGAGACTCCTTTCGATTGATAACATCATGTTTGGTAGACTATCTCTTCCCGGGTACATCATTCCTGCCGATGTAAATGTCTTCAACAACGGAGGATACATTATAGGCTCCCAGTCCAATTCCCGACCTGAGGCTTTCGCGATCCTCCTTTCTTGATCTTTCTGCCTTTGTTTTCTTATTTGTTGGGCATCCGGCTTGAACCCTAAACCGTATCTTGCCTTGTGATGTACTGGCTTTAGCGCTCTGGCCATTCCTTGCTGATATTTTCCTAAACCCTTCCCTGCCCGGGCGCCTTTTCCTACAGTCAACTTGATTCCCATCTTGGTGTTTCTTGACAGTTTGGGTGTAGGTGCCTTGTCTCCTTCGGCGACAAATGTAGCGTTGATAAATTCGAAGGAGCGGAAGGAGCATTCTGGCGCGTCTTTGTTTGCCTCGATATAGGGTGCGTCGGTTGAGATTGAGGCGACGATGTCTTCTTCACCATCGATTATAATCAAGCGGTTATCCATAATAAATTTTATTTTCTGATGGAGAGATGAAAGGATCGCTCCAGCGGAGTGGATCCAGGGCCTTCCTAAGAGGCAATTATATGAAGGAGCAATGTCCATGACCTGGAATTCGATATTGTACGTACACGGGCCCACCTCCAGAGGGATCTCGATTTTTCCCATAACTTCCCGCTGTGTTCCATCAAATGCCCTTACCGCAGAGTGACAAGGCCTCAGGTAAGACATGTCGACGGGCATCCTAGACAGTGTAGCCAACGGCATGACGTTGAGTGCGGACCCGTTGTCAATAAGCACATGTGGTATTATATATCCCTTGCACTCTGTTGTGATGTATAATGCTTTAACAGAGCCCCTACCATTTGGTGGTATTTCATCGTCGCTGAAGGAGATGAAATTATCCGCGTTTAAATTATTCACCCACCTATCGAGTTTTTCAATGGGTACATTGCTTGGTACGTACGCTTGGTTTAGCACCTTCAGTAAAGCATTTCGATGTGGCTCTGAGTTCAACAACAAGGATAATACTGAGATTTTTGCCGGTTGTTTATTCAGCTGCTCCACGACACTGTACTCGCTGTGCTTAATGAACTTTAAGAACTCCTGTGCTTCATCCTCTTTCACTGGCTCCTTAGTTCCATATTCAGATTGTATTTCCATCTCACCCTCGACTTCGTGTATTGGTGCCTTCCCTTTCTGACTCATGCCAATGGCTTTCTTCTTTGTCTCAACCACCTCAGGGGAATAACACCTCCGCTTGCGGGTAAAATGCCCCACCTCACCGATGTTTCGATCGTGGTTCCAGCGTGGTAACGCTGGCATCATATTTCCAAGGCACCGCCTTACTATCCTTATATGGGAAAGGGGAAGGTACTTGGATTATCATTTTCGGTTTCCTCTCTTCTTTCTTTGCCTCGTAATAGATTACTAAAGATCGATCAGCGCTGTAGGGAGGGCCTAATGATTGGCTCTCAGATGTACATACATCCTTTTCATCGATCTCTTCTATCTTATTGCATTTCTACCTCCTTATTGTCCATCATGCCCAGGCGGCTCTTTGAACTTCTCGCAAGATTGAAAGTGGTGTCCCTCATCGTGAAAGAGCGCAAAATCTTGGATTCTTCATATTTTCCTCCTTTAAATTCTTGTCGAGCATGCCTTTCTCAATCATTACTTCCCGGACCTTCTCCAAGGTGTTTTTATCTCGGAGACATAACGCTTGGGCTCGCACTTGTCCTCCCGTGTCGCCATATTCACGTTCCTACGGTATGGAGCGAATTTCCACCATATTCGATCAGTCAAATCGTAAAATCCTCGCATCGATAAGACCTTGAACTCTCCTCTTGAAGGCTATACAATTATTCGTTGAATGCCCCGGTTCCCGCGTGATACATGCAATTAGCATTGGGATCGTACCACTTTGGGAATGGGGGCTTGGTGGTGCTATGTAATGTGGGAGATTAACTGTTTTTCCAATAATTTTGGGCATAACTCTCCGTACGACACAGGGATAGGGGTAAACTGAGGTCTTTCAGGATTGGGTTTTGCCGGTCTTGGTTCGCTTTTTGGCTGACTTGGGGCAGGCGCGGTATTTGGTGGGAATATAGCGAATGGTCTTTGCATAAACGGGGTAAGGAGGAGGTGTTTGATAGTAAGGGCTTGGTGGTGGAAAATAGAAATTCGGCGGTGGACGAAACTGAGGTCGTGGCTGGGTCGGATACGGGTTAGGAGCATAGAGGCTCCTCGTTCCCACCATATGGGCTTCGGGTTCTTTCTTTTTTACGGGTGCTGGCCTTTTCGAACTTTCAGTACCCTCCATTCTTCCACTTTTGATGCCGTTTTCGATGAGTTCCCCAGATATTATGAGGTCAGCGAAGTCTTTTGTGGCATTTCCCACCAGTTTGTCGTAGAATGGCGCTCTCAAAGTATTGATAAAAAGGACCGTTGTCTCACTTTTAGTTAGTGGGGGCTCGACTTGGACGGAGATATCCCTCCATCTCTGAGCGTACTGTCTGAAGGTCTCCGTTGGCTTCTTTTCCAACATTTGTAGCGTCAGCCGGTCGGGAGCCACGTCAGAAACATGCTTATATTGTTCACAAATGCGCTTGCGTGTCCTTCCATGGCCGGATCTTTCTGCGTGCTAAAGTCGATCATACCATCCGGGTCGATCCGATCAAGCTATCACGAAAAGCGATGTATTAGCGACTTGTCTTTATTCAAGTGTCCACCATTTTTCGACGTGAACATAATAAGATGGGCCTTCGGGCATCTCGTTCCCTCATACTTTTAAAATCGGTGTCTTAAACTTGGAGGCGGGACTAGATCGGGCACCAAACTAAGGTCCTTGGCATTTAGTGCAAGAGAAGACTCTAGTACCTTCCACCGCCTTGAGTCTTTCCTATAGACTCTTATATTTTTCTTCAGCATCATGGCCATCCCTCTTTAACCTAGCTATTTCCATCGGATCATCCAAATCTGGGACAATTGGATTAGCAGAATTATCTCCAGCGTTTGATACGTATATACCTTGCCCCAGATGTATAGGTGGAATGGGTTGTTGTTCCGGGCCTACAGGGTTCCCTTGAGGATATCCTCTTTGCGTTGCATGAGCGTGGGGTGGAGTGAATCCTGGGGGATAGAGCGGATCTTGATTATCCCTCTAGTGGGGCTCTGTAATGTCAGGACTTTGCGCGAGTCCTTTTCCTTTGGAAATGGCTGTCAATATCTCCAACATTCTATCCATTTGACCCTTATGTTCTCGTGATTCCTCGCGAGATTTCATCATCAAGTCCCTCGCTTCTTGCTGTGACTTGGCTAACTGTTCTTGCAACTCTTTCTGGTTTTTTTCCATCCTTTCGATCCTCTCATTGAGTTCAGCGTCCATAGCTCTAGTTCTTAAGCGTGTCCTATAGGGATGATGTGATTCCAGATTCGTAATGTCGTAGCTGCGGATTATACGATTTTAGCCTTAGTGAATAATTAAAGTGATATGATGCTAATGTATGTAATGCGAATACATGATATGAATGCAAAAAGGTGTCAACTCGATTCAATTCCCCATAGAAATCTTCTTAGAAAACAAAGCTCTTTACATAAAGCAGTTACGAGAGCGGCCTTGCTTCTAACACCTAAGGCCTTAATCTTTGTTAGTAGGGAAGCTAATTCGCGTCCACGATCCGATTGTGTCTCGAATTGTATGCTCAATGTGTCGGCTTGTATAGCTAGAGTTTGTAAATACTCGGCTATCTCTCAGATATCGCATTATAGCCTCCCCATGAGGTAGTCTCTATTTCGACTTGATTTCGGGAATGGAGTACGACTCCGTTTTCCTTCGTTCTTCGTTCTCTTTTAAATGCCTAATACAATTCGACGATTCGATGAGTTCCGTTTCTAACTCTTCAGTCCTCTTTTTCATTTCTTCGATTCTACTCAGACTCGCTTTTAACTCTCTTGCCGAGTTACGGTTTCGAAAATGGTCGAGGGACTTTTCCAACTCTAACACCCTTGTCTTCAATTCGTTTCTTCTATTCTGGCCTTCTGATACTTGCTTTTCTAGGATCTCATTCTGGACTTTCATTTCTCGAAATTTTCTTTCCCATTGCTTGGTCTTGTCGCCATTGGCTCGAAGTCTTTCCTAGCCCGGTAGTTCTCATCGAGAGGCGCATCTTCTTATAGTCCCCTTTTAGGCTATCCAATTCTTCTTCGGCTTTGCTCTTTCCCTTCCTCCACTTTTCCGTCTCTGATTTCTGTATCTCTACATCTAATTTCAAAAACATCTTTTCCTCCTCCAACTGCTCGATTCTCTTTTCAAGCTCTGAACTTCGCTGTGTGAAATCTTGCTTTATAATTTCTAATTCTGTTGGTATCACTCGCAATCGTTCTTCCAAAGATTGAGCATTATCCAAGCTTGGTCCCGGGATATTATCATTGATTCTCTTGCTTAACCATGCTTTGTATTTGAAGTTACTGATTCGCTTGCAGACTAATCTCTTCATCCGACGAGTTTGCTTCCAAGCATTTGCCGTTTCTTTTATCCTCTTCTTGTAACTTCTCTCAGTATACGAGAACTCGCTTCGGTTTAACCCATGTGTTGCTGGCACGAACTGTCTTGACTGATATTGTCTTACCGCTAGCAATGGGGCATACCCGATGACTCCCCAAATTCCGGGTAGAGGTACCCAATCAAAATCTCCACATCTATAAAGAATCTCTCCAGGCATCATCCAGGGAGCTCTCCACTCAACGTCTTTTCCTTGAAAGTTCTGAAAAATGGCTATCCATCCCTCTTCCGTTATATCTTCTCTCCTCGACATAGCCACCTCCTCTTTTATTGGTGAATAATCTCTACGAAAGGGTTGACAAGAGATTTTATCCATTTTCCAAAAATGCCCATGAAACCATACCATCAATAGCTGTGCGCATCCGATAAACCTTCCCTCTCCCGCTCTTCTACATGCGCTTAGTGATCTGAAGGTCTCCGCAAGAATTGCTGGGGCAGGTGTGACTTGCTTATCCAATCGGTCGAACAGATCCACCACCGCTTCGTCTATGTGCCTCAGGGCTTTTGGGAAGATGACCAATCCGTAGAGGCTTAAGGCGAAAATATCAACCTTTCTCCCCATGTCGGGGTGCGTCGAAATCAGATCCCTCAGATTCACCCAAGGGATACATCTCCCTTCGCCTTTCTGTTGGACCTTACCCAAGATCCACTGTTCACTCATTCCTATAATTTTCATCAACTTCTTCGCCAAAGGAGGGACATAGGCGGGCCTGATATAAACCTTGTCGACTTGCATCTCGGGAATACGAAGTAAAGTAGTGTATTCTTCTATTGTTGGCACCAAATCCACTTCCCCAAAAGTGAAGCAACCATATGCAGAATTCTAAAACTGGACCATAGCCCGAAATAGTTGCTTATCTATCTTGACATCCAATAAGTAAGAGATATCACCATAACGGCGGTAGAACATCTGTTTAGCTTCCTCTTCCCACTGGGTCCAGATGTCTCGCAACTCTTGAAGCTCATTTTGTGTCACGCTAACACGGGTGAAGTCCCACAACTCTGACGTATGACCCTCGACTAAGCTATCCCCCTTTTCCGGTTGTAGCTTTTCTGACCACGTGCGCACGGCCGCGTTGTCCTCTACTTTATCAAGAAAGTCGTTTCCCATAGCAAGCTTCCTATTTCGGCAACCGAGCAGAAATTGACACCTCTACTATATGGGATAACATGCAAATAAAACAAAACAACGCAAGTTAGTATAGTCAAACAAGTGAAATATCATTAAACACTTATCCGGGTAATTATTTCGACACTATGCTTAGGGTAGGCTCTAGGGCTTCTACATGGGGTTCTGGTTCTACTGAGAGGGTACTGAACGGCCAGATTCTCGATCCTCACCCATTATAGGCTCATATGGACCGAGTTCGGTTCAAAGGATACATTTCCCTACGGCCATGCGGAGGTGAAAACCTCACGAAACACGTAGGTACGGATGTCTCCCGGAAGCAATCCACTAGCCCATGCGGAGGTGAAAACCTCACGAAGGCTTAGTTTCTTACTCCCACTTAAAGGTGCGACCGACGGTCATGCAATGCAATGCCAAAATATTTCATGAGACTCGACACTATAGTACAAGCAAATGCATCATGGAGAAACACGATTTTTTTCAAAGCAATTTCCCAAATTTTCAATCAAAGGGACAAAAATCAATCAATTTACGGCCTGACTCTCGGGGTCCCCAGCGGAGTCGCCAAGCTGTTGTAACCATTTTTTTTGCAAAAACGGGTGTCGACCTTGGGTTTTGAAAACGGATAAAACGGGAGTCGCCACCGACCTTTTATTAGGTGTGATCGGACCACCTTTGTTTTAATAAAACATTTTGGTTTACTAAAACGATACTTTTGGTCTACGAATGTTCGAGAAAAATAGGTTCGGGAGTCGGTTACGTGCGAGGAAGGATTAGCACCCTCGCAAAGCCCAAAATCGGTACCAAATTGATTGATCAATGTCCTAATGTCGAAAAGTTGAAAATATTTAAGAAAAAAAAGGAATTAAAAGAATGGATTAATTGAGTCGGGATTGAATCTTAAGATAACCTCGTTTCGAAGGAATAAAAATATCATACCCAACACGTTAGGATATAACACCCTTATATTTCGATACCAAGATCATCTTCGACAAGAAAAGGATATTTGATCATTTAGTCGAACGAAAAGATCGACACCCAACACGTTAGGGTGTAATTTTTCGGCCTTCTAAACGCACAAATATTACCTCTTTTGTATAAATAAAAAAAAGTCGGATTGTGATTTAAAACCGTTGATCCACATGAAATGGCGAAGACGAGAAATTAACAACACATGATGATAAAAGATG
This sequence comes from Gossypium bickii, assembly GCA_025503065.1. Lineage (NCBI taxonomy): Eukaryota > Viridiplantae > Streptophyta > Magnoliopsida > Malvales > Malvaceae > Gossypium > Gossypium bickii. The sequence continues at coordinate 140,090,484 of CP106710.1, forward strand.
TAATAATAAAAACAAGAAGAGATAATATAAAAATAGTAACAATAAGTTAAAAAAAAAACTAAAAATGTTAGTAGCTATAGGGAAAATATTAAGTATAATAATAATAATAGTAATAATAATAATAATAATGATGATAATAATAATAATGATAATAATAATAATAATGCAAAAATATGTACAAAGATAATATAGATATGGTGGTAGTATATAATAATACAATAATAGTAGTAATAATAATGATAATGATATAAAAATAAAATAACAATGACAAAGTTGATACGAAATATATACAATATACTAATAATAATAGCAATAATAAAGTTAGTTAGACAAAATAATAGTAAAATATATACATAAAAAAATATAATAATAATAATAGTAATAATAATAATAAATATGTACAATATAATAATATAATAATAGTAGTAATAATAAAGTAATATAAAATATATACAAACATAATAATGTAAATATGGTGATAATAATAAATATATAAATAATATAATAATACTAATAATGAAGATATTGAACAATAATAAAATATTAAATAAGATTAAAAAGATTACAAAATAACTAAGAAAGGATCAAATTGCATCTAAAATGAAAGTTTGGTGTCAATTCCAAGTAAAATATAAAGAGAAAGGGCCTATTAGAAGTGCGCGTAAAAAGGGAGGGACCAAAATGGACAATAACCCCTTTTTCAAAATACATTGCATCAGTGGACCCAATTGAAATCCGAAGCAAAGTTTTGGGCCAAATTAAAAATACTAGAAACTTAATCGCAAAGCCAAGAAAAAGCGGGAGGACCAAAATCGCAATATACCCATTAATTAAAAACACGCGAATCCTCCCTAGCGGTCGGGTCAAAAACGGGTTGGAGGCAAAACGACGTCGTTTTGGGGGTTTAAGGCTAGCCCCAAAACTACGTCGTTTTGGGGGGCTATATAAGGCCTAAAATCCTCCCAAAAAATTCATTTCATCACTTGTTTAAAAAAAAACTCTCAACCTTCTTTTTTTCTCTGCAGGGCTTCAATCTCCGTGAAGGTCCGGTTGATCGGCCGCCGCCACTCACTCCGTCGCCAGCGCATCACGCGCACACACAGCGCACTGATATTTTAAAAGGTAAAAAATTGTTTTTTGTTTTTTTTTATATAAACTTTTCTTTTTTTTTTTTTTTAGAAAATTAAAGAAATGAAAAATATATATACTCACTAAAACGAGTAAAAGATGAAAAGGAAAATAGATCAAATGAATACCTTAGCTTTGGATCTGTTTCAAATGCTTCTCCTATTCTCGAATTTTTTTGTTTATTTTCAAGATCTCGTTTTTTTAAAAAAAAACAAAAACTAGTATATATGTGTATATATATATGTTTGTGCAAAATAAAAAAAGGAATGGATTGAAATAAAATAAAAATTAGAAATTAAAAATAAAATCACCTCCTCGCCGATCTGTTTTTGTTGTTCTTTTTTTGATTTTTTTTTTTAGGCGACTATTTCTCCGATTTGATAACGCTTAGAATCCAAACACTAATATTTGCAAACTATTTCTTGTATTCTCTTTTCATTTCTTCAAAAGTCTCCCCCTTTTTAATTTCCCTACGCTTTTTATATCCGAGTAGATTGAAAGCAAAAATAAAAATACAATCAATTCCTCTGCATTTGCCATTGTTGTCTGTTTGTTGCTGCGTGTTTTCTTCCGGTTTTGCAGGTCTTGGGCAATGGAGCAAATGGTGGCAATGATGGTGTCGGTGGTGGCCAAAAGGTAGGGCAATTGGACTAGGTTGCGGCGCCACTTGTATTAGGAGTCTAGGGTTACTGTTTTGATTGTTTTTATTTTTTTGTTTAATTGATATTGGGCCAGTGGGCTAAGGTTAATTGGGTTTTGGGTTTGGTTAATAGGCTCCGGGCTTGGTTTGTATTTTAGTGGGCTTAAATTTAATTTGTTTGGGGTTTTATGGGTTTAATTTGAGAAATGGGCTTTGGGCAAAAATTGGTTATTACAAGTTTTACAGTCTATACCGGTTTACGTTATGCAATGTTTTGCTTTGCCGAAAATATTATGTCGAAAACATGAATGTATTATGAACAAGTTTTGGTGGTCTAATAATAAATTGACTAAAGGTATCCATTGGAGTAATTGGGATGCTTTGTGTAAACCAAAAAGTGCTAGTAGGCTGGGTTTCAAAAATCTGTTTTTGTTTAATAAAGCCTTATTAGCAAAACAAGTGTGGTGTCTTTTATCCCAGCCCAATTGTATTTTAGCTAAAGTTCTTAAAGCCCGTTATTATCCTCATTCAAACATATTATCAGCAAAGATAGGCTCTTACCCATCGTTTACCTGGAGGAGCATTTGCAGTGCTCGGGATCTGATTGCAGATGGAATTTTGTGGCGAATTGGTAACGGAACTAGCATAAATATATGAAGTGACCCTTGGCTGCCTGGAGTAGAGAACAAAAAAATATCAGTTCAAAACTGTAACATCCTAAATATGGGCCTTTGCATTTGTTGTGTGTTACGTATAATGTGCTAGTTAGAGTGTTTAAGGGGTCCAGATCGGGCTCAGGATTGGGCCGAGGCCTTAGTTAAAAATCTTCTGCTTGGGCACTCTAGTGGAAAGCCAGTAGGATAGGGCTTAAAAGATGTTATCTGTGTTTTAAGACACAAATGGGCTTGTGGCCCAGTGGCAAAGTGGTGCCACTTAGGGGCTTTGAGGTGGCGTGATAAGCAATAATGGAGGTCCAAGGTTCGAGTCGTATTACCCATCTATTTTAATTAATTTTGGCGTCAAGGGAGAGCAGAGTTGGAGTCAGTTAGAATGCTTGAAATTAGGAAGAATAATTGATGGATAATGTGGATAATATGGATGATAAAATAACTGATAAAGGAAGGAAGGGTGGTGTTATCTAGGCTTCTTCTGAAGGTGTGAATGGATTAAGATAGAGGAGAAAAGATAGGAATTATCTGCTGAGTGCAGTGTTGGCCGAATTTTCATCTCTTGGAGAGGTGCCGAATTTTCCTTTTTTAATTGCTTAATTTTTAGTTAACATGAAGGGTACTTTCGGTTTTTGATAGGCAAGTGCCGAAATTTCTATAAATAGGGGGATATCTCACCAATTTCGGCATTTGAACCCTATTTTTTACTTCATTCTTTGTGCCAAAATTCTCAGTTTCTCCCTCTGCAATTTCTGTCAACTTTCTTTCAAAAAGTCGAAAACTTTCTTAAGCCATCTTTCTCTTCTTTCTTCTAAAAGCCGAAATCTCTTATTTCACTTTCTTCTTCATTTTATTCCTCTTGTGCTGATTTCTCTATAAAGCCGAAATCTCCATAGTTTTTCTCTGATTGCCGAATCTCCTCTCAAGTGTTAGACGAATTCCCTGTGTTGAGGTAAGTGTCGACTCTTGCTATTCCGTTAGATTTCTTTCGGTTTTTAGAAGACAAAGCCGGAAAGCTAATGGTTTAATGGTTTTATGTATTCTCTTGTTGGGCGACATTCAGGAATTGAAATAGATCTCTTAGATCTAAAAGCCGGAAGTACTAGCCCCTGAATCTCATATCACTTTTCGGGATTTTAAGGTAAGGATTTCAATTCTCCTTAAGATGATCAACCGTTTCCTTTTCGTTAGTTGTGCCTTATCCTAATGTTTTGTTACCAGCCTCTGAACAACACCTTAGGCGGATAACGGTTGTGTCGACTACGGATAGCGTCGACGTAGAAAGTCTTGTTCTAACGATAATCAGGTGTGTAGATCTCTAACACACTAGTTAACTATAATCTATATATGTTATGGGCTAAAAAGCCGGAAAGTGGTTGTGTGACAGTCGAATAAAACCCTAAAAAAGGGTTAGGCAAGGATGCTAGGTACGTAATCATAGAAACCTCTATGTGTACCGAAATATATGTAAGCCTGCTTTCTTAAAGATGGTATGATGTTTTTTGTGTGTATGCATGGGGTGGGATTATGATAATAAATGGGAAGTGCATGATAGGTCACTTAGTGATCGGTGGTTAAACCACAAAATCTAAAATTAGGTCACAATAGTGATCGATGGCTGAGCCACGTTATATTATGAGGTTACATAGTGATCGGTGGCTATGCCACGTTTAATGATTCCTGAATAATAGGAATAGGCAGTACGGCTGTCGTTATGGTGTGTAGCGGATGGAGGGTTGATTGTAGAAATCCCCAAGGTATGATGGTTGGTACGAGTTGGTGTGTAGAGGATGGAATTCTAGGTTGGGTTGGGCTATGCATCATTTATTATTTATCATGTGGTTATGATTGTTGCCTTTATGTATGGGCCAGGGCTCATTATGTGTTTGTGGGCCTCAGGTCATTGTGTTTCGGAATTTATACACTGAGTCTTGGTAACTTACCCTTTCATTTTTCTCCACTCTTTCAGATGAGCAGTAGATCGTGGACATGGGAGCCGAGACGGACTCGAGGAGCCATCAAGTTTTAATTTTTTTTTTTGGAACATTTATGTAATAAGGCCCTATAGTTTATATTTCACTGCTTAGTTTTTAATATTTGCAACTTATGAATTTTTGTCAAAGGTTTAACTATTCAAAATAATAATACAAGGTTTTATTTTCAAAAAGTCACCTATTTATTCAAATATTGTCTAATTAACTTATGATTTTCTAAAGCCAACTTAGCAAAAGTTTTCAATGTACAACCCGTAGCATACCAGATCCGATCGTGGCGTTTGGGCCGGGTTTGGAGTGTTACAAAAACATAAATCCGAACTGGACGGCAATGAATCAGTTAATCGAGGCTGAGACCAATACCTGGAACAATGACCTGGTTAACAACATTGTGATGAAGATCAGGCAAATCGCATTCTTTCCATCCCGCTATCTGGGGCTAGTTCGGAGGATATGCTGGTCTAGAAGCATGAGGACTTTGGGGAATACTCAGTGAAAAGCGGATATCGGGTCCCAGTTACAGAACATCTTCAGAACACTAATTACATCACTCTTAATATTGAGGCTTACAAGGATTTTCACAAGTCTTCTTGGCTTATGCACATCCCAGAAGAAATTAAAATACATATCTAGAGATCGCTTAACAATTTTCTGCCTCATTACAGTAATTTGTTCCAAAGAACTTTGAGAGATAAAGTCGACTGTCCTCTTTGCAAGGAAGTTCTAGAAGATACTAATCATTTTCCGTGGTCCTGTGGTATACTACAGAGTGTCTGGGCGTCCCTTCAAATTAGAATTGCAAAAATCATTTTGTTAATACTTTCTTTGTAGCAGATGAACAAAATAAACAACTTATTGCAATTTCCTTATGGGCTCTGTGGTACAGAAGAAATAAGTTGATTCATGAAGGTGTTAATTTTTCTTTGCAGAAACTGTTTGGTTTCATTCAAGGTTATGGTCAAGAAACAAGTCTATGCTAAGAGAAACTAGGAGTTTCTTGTAGATCTCTGTTGAAAGAATGTTGGAGTCCTCCAGATTTGGGTTTTATCAAATTAAATTTTGACCTAACCTTTCAAAGTGACTCTAGAATTTCTACAACAACAGTTTTAGCTAGAGATTCTAAAGGAGAAATTGTAGGAGCAGAAACTTATCTGTTTGAGGACGTTGTCGACGCATTCGTGGCGGAAGCAATGGCGTGTGAAAGGGCTTTGCTTTTGCGTTTAGAATGGGTTTCCGACACCTGCTTGTGGAAGGGGATTCTCTGACGATCATAAAAAAACTTAAGACGAAGGAAGAAAAATTGATTCTTAGATCTATTATTCTTCATATTCGTAATTTGGAAAATTGCTTTGAAGAAGTAGGTTACCTTTTTGTTCCCTGACTGGTCAATGGAGCGGCCTATGCTTTGGCGATGGAAGGAAGGAGAAGACAAAGCTCTGGTATGTGGGTTGATGGGGTTCCGATTTCAGTAAAGATGTTAGTGGAAAAGGATCGGTTGGTTTGGACAGAGAGATACCAAAGTTCGTCATAGTTTGCTTTGAATGTGGAGAAGGTTCTCTGAATCTCCATGGTTGGACTCAAAGCTTTTGGGTTTCCTTTTACTCATCTCTAGATCGTCTATTTACAAAGGAGGAGGAAGCTGTTTCGTCTGGTATTTTGTTTGTGAACTGTCTTGGGTTTGGTTTAGGGTGGTTTTGGATCACTTCATTTATGGTTTGTTTTTCCAGTGTGCGGGTTTTAATTGTTTTGGCCGTTTGGCCTGCTGCTGTGTTGTCTTTTCATTTTATTTCTGCTGTAAACTTTTGTCTACCCACATTGAGCCGTGTGCTTGATAAACACCAGTCATTTCTACTAAAAAAAATAATCCAAATGATATAAATTAGGTATGGAAAAAAATTAATATACCGAATTGTCTAATTTAGTACGTGAGAGACTCCTCAAGCATTAAATAGTTTACTAAGATTACGCTTTCCCATTGTTGCTCCATGTATATGGTAATGACTTTGTTTTAGAGAAAGTTGAAGGCAACTACCATTTCAACCAATTTTGATGCCTGCCAATTGTAATCAAAATATATCTAGAATTAAGAATTATTATAATGAGGTTAGAACAATTTTAAAAACAATCCAACTATGAATTATTTTTTTGGGTAAATTACATGGGTAGTCACTTAAGTATTAATAAGTTTTTTTTTTTTTTTGTTATCCAACTATGAAAAATTATAAAATAATTACTCAACTATTCAACTTTTTCTTTTTTGGTTGCTAAATGTTAAATTATTAACGAAAAGATAACTTGGTGGCTTTTAAAATTAGCATAATAGTAAGTTTAAATCTCAACATTTATACATTGTATCAATGTAGTATTGATCCTAAAAACTACCGAAAAAAGACAAAATTACATAATGTGTAAATGTTGAGGGTTAAATTTTTTAGAATAAATAATAAATTGATACAATATATAAATATTTAAGGTTAATGTTACTATTATGCTAATTTTAAAAGATGTCTCATTATCTTTCCGTTGACCATTTAATGGCTAGTGATAAAAAATCAAATAATTATTTATCACAATCACAATTTAAATTGAGTGATACTTGAAATGGAACAATAAGAGTGTGTTCGGAGATTTTTTAAATGCTAACTTTTTAAAATTTATTTATTATTTTATTTGAATTAATTTTAAGTACACCTTCATCTTCATTAAGATCTCCATTTTTACTATTACTCTACATAAATATTCTCTTAGTTTTATCATTATGCCACTCTTTTACTAAATCAAATATTGGAGAGCATTTTAGAACACAAGCTCTAACATCTAACATCTCTATAAGCCATAATTTACATCAATCTTGAAAGAAGCCCAACAGCTCCAAGCCAACACTTAGGCCTCATTTGGTTCAGCTGTTAGTATCAGTGTGGTGCAGTTGAGGGTATCAAAGTCACTGATATGCTGTTTGGTTTAACAGCACAGTCCAGTGAAAATTAATTTCAGCCACACTGATATATGCTAAAAAGTGGCTAGGGGTTTCAGCAGCAGTTAAATCCAGTGAGATTGTTGGTATTTTCAAGAGACAAAAAATACCCATACTCACTGATATGCTCTTTGGTTAATTTTTGCTGGAATTTTTAGATACATTGTATCATATTGTTGACCACTTATACATTTGCTAAAGGGTTTTTATTACCTAATGCCTGTAATTTCCATAGCCAGATGAACCAGCCACGAGAACAGCCCACCTGGTTCCGAGTTGCTGATCATCTTTTTCTGAAGGCAGTCGGATTATTCCAGACTCCCAGTGGTTCAATCGGGTGGCTCTTCCACCATTAACTGCTTCAAAAAGCAATAATAGAAGGAAAAGCAAAGCCGGGTTGTTGTGGAAAACATAACCTTGTTTTGCCATGGGGTGTTTTAATATAAAACGGAACTGGTTCAGGAAAGCCAGCCACAACAAGAGAATAAAGAAACTTTGAAGCGAAAGGAGAAGTGGAAGAGAGAGAGTATTAAAGATGGAGGTGGATTAAAGTGTGTGAAATACCATGCAAAAGAACAAGTTGACAAGTGTGGGAATAGTTTCAGAATTGTGGGTCCAAAACTCCTCTTCTTTAAACTCATGCCAATCCTTTTGTCTGTGTATATATTTTTTAGTTGGTGTTTCTTCTGGGCTTTAGTTGCTTATAAATCTAACAGAATAAAGGGACAACTAAAACCAGTAATGGGCATTCAAGATCCAATAGTGAAGCATAGCACAAAGAGGACATCCAGATCAAAACATCGAAGTAAAAGAAAGCATGAACCAAAAACTGACACACAGGTTTCGACAAGGCATTCTGAACAAAACTTGTTACTTTTTTTTTATGTCTTATGATATGAAATTTGTTATGTCTTATGTTATTATTTTTTTTATTAAAAATTATTGTTTAGATAGTTCAAAATTTGATCCAAGTATAATGTTACTATTTGCGAAAATAATATTTATCATTGTTATAAAAGAATATTTAACTATAAAAAATTAAAAATAATAATCATTTTATCTAATAAATAATTTAAATTGATTGTATAAGTCATTAAAATATTTATAATAAAATATTAGAAGATACATTTTAATATATTATTAAATGAATTTATAAATTCACATATTTTAATAATTTTATATAAGTAAAATAATTTAAAAATTTCTATTATATATCAATTCTAATCTGATGTCCTTAATAGTCTTTTTTTATTTTCACCTCACCGCTACAGCTGCGTTTGAATCCAAACACACACTCCACCACTGTTTCTAATCTCACTGCTACAGTGTCCAATCTCACCGCTACAGTAACTAATCTCACTGCCACCACTGTTTTTAACCTCATCGGAGGTAAACACACCGCCCATCCAAACTAAGCCTTAATCTCCAACCCAATTCTCAGGTGGAAATAAGACCATTTTACGAGTATGAGTGATTAGATTTTATTACACTTTTTTATTATCATAATATAGAGGTAATTGTATTAAGAGTCGAATTATATTTTGTTATTTCTATTAAAAAATAGGTGGATTAGTCCTTGTACATTAAATCAAAGAATAAATTTATTTTTTTGTTAAAAACTTCCGTTTCTATTGTTAAAAATTGATCATCATATGTCAAATGAGATAGACATGACCAGTTTTTTATTATAGAAATTGATGAAATTTTTAACAAAAATGATTAGTTTACTCTTTGATCTAATGTATAATGACTAATTTACCTATTTTTAAGTAAAATGGACAAAATACAATCTAAATCTTAATACAATAGCTTCCATAATACTTTTACATAATTGTTATACCAGTTAATAGGTCAAACTACAAACAGGTCCAAATTTGTCGATTAAGTCTTAACTCGATTATTATAGGTATTGTTGTCAATACAAGATGACGTGGGTTTGAGTACCTAAAAGCACATTATCCTTCTATTTATGAGTTGGGAATGGGTTATAAGTAGTTTTAGACATTGTGTAAAAAATAAGAAAATATAATCAATATCTATAACGAGATTATTTAAAAAAAAAATAGATTCAAATTTTACAATCGTCCACTATCATCATTTTATTGAAACATTCTCTCAACCTTTCATATATTTTTTTTTTACTTAAGTTTCAAAAAGCAAACTTAATAATATTAGGAATTAATTTTCATCAATTCAATTTTAAAATTCAAATTAGAAACGAAAAAATTAACACTGTTATTTTTTAGTATCAAAATATATAATTTTTGTCAAATTCAAATATCGCATTAGACCAAAAAAAAACACAATTACCATATTATAAACAAATATCAAACTTAAATACCAAACCATATATTATATATTATGCATAATAAAAATAAAATTACAAAAATTAAATTTAAATAAAAATATTTTCTAATAACTTGTGCCGAGGCCGAAATTACGCAACTTTTCAGGGCACTGGCAGTATGATTTTTGGAAATGTAATGGAAAATTTAGTAAATAGCATCCTCTCGGGCAATCTGCCCTTCCCAGCCAAGGAAACTTTTCAACATGCCCAACAACCACCATGTTTTTTATCCGTACGAGGAACCTATATAAAGTAGCTTAGCGCGTATCCGAGTTTCGTACTCGCGCACCATACGAGTCTCGATCCCTGTCGGCTACAACGCGTGACGTTTACCTTCCACATTATGCAATTACGGAAGTTGTAACCCAAAATTTCCAACTCCAGTATCATATAAAATAAAGTTGTTAAATTAAGACTTAATGACAATTTTAGTCACTAATATTTATATGTTTTATCAAAATGATCCTAATTATATTTTTGAATCTCTTTTAGAGCCATTAACTTTTTTTTTTCAAACTACTTTTTCTAACAAATTTAACGAAAGTACCGTTAAAAATTTAACAGAGATGATGTGCAATTTCATATCTGGAATATTTTTAATAAAATATAATTTATTACTTAAATAACCCTATAAGATAATTACACGTGAAAAATAATAAAATAAATAATAATACATGAAATTTAAAAACTAACTCTTAATTTAAAAAAATAAACGTAATTATCTAAAAAATTAACTCAGTAGAAAAATCTCTCCGTAAATAAACATATGAAAAATTGAAACTTTTTGAAAGAAAAAAAAAGATTGAAACTTTAAATTTATTCATTAAATATGTTAGAAAGAACAGTTTGAAAAAAAATCAAAAGTTGATGACTAAAAAAGTTCAAAAATACAATTAGGACTATTTTGACAAAATATGTGAACATTAGTGGCTAAATTAACCATTAAGCGTTAAATTAAAGCAAAGTATACCATATTGACTTTTCAGTGGAACTCTTTTGTAAGCTTTTTGTTTTTTTTCCCACTCATTGCTTACTGCAAGAGGTTTTCTCAGGTTCAGCCTCTTCATTTCCCCCCTCCACGATTCTAGTTTTCAGCTCATAAATTTAACTCAAAGAAAGTTGAATCCAACATGTGTTTTCAAGCTCTTGTTAAGCTTGCATTGATATGCTTTCATTCTCTTGCTTGGTATTTTTTTTCTCAATTTTTTAAACCTACAAGATATTTTTTTTTTGAAAAAAGTTTCATTTTATGTTACGAGTTCATGGATTTCTTAATAAAAATTTTCTCTTGGTTTGCAGGCCTGTCTTTGCTTTAGGTTATCCTCTGTAAGTATCCTTTACATATATATATATAATACTTTTAATGCTTTAAGCTTTACTCTTTTTGACATTTCATTTTGATGGTATAATGAATAAATTGAAAATCATTTAAAACCTGGGTTCTTTTTATTATTATTATTATGAATAGTCCAGTGAAGATGTGGCATTGAAAAGTATATACTTAGTTAAGCATTCGAGTATTTTGGTAAAAATAACATGCAGATTTTTGTACTAAGGGTTGATTGTATTTTGCTTTGTTTACTCAAAAAATGGGAAAACTAATTTCTGTACATTTAGATTAAAGAGCAAATCGGTTATTTCTGTTAAAATTTTCATTCATTTATACTATTCATTTATACTATTAAAAACTGACTTGATTAACGGAATAATGAGACAGTGAAATGCGATGTTACAAGGTCCAATTTTTAACAACATAAATGGATAAAATTTCTAATAGAAGTTTCACTTTGCTCTTTGATCTAATGTAGAGAAATTAATTATTTATTTTTTAGTAGAGGGGTAAAATGTAATTTGAATCATAGTACCGGGGACTCCATGGTAAATTTACTGAGTACTTTATATATATGAAAAATGTGGTGATGATGTTGTGTTTGCCTATTAACAGATGTGCTTCCATTCAGGCAATTGAGGCTAATTCCAACACTGACACCAAGAAATTAGTTACTTATTGGATTATCTTCTCATTGATTTCCTTGTTTGAACATGCTTTCATGGGGATCCTTCAATGGCTTCCATTTTGGCCATATATGAAGCTAACCATCGTCTGTTGGATGATGATACCCCATTTCGATGGTGCCTTTTATGTTTATAATCACTTTGTTCATCCATGTTTGTGTATGGATTTGCCAACTATCATTAACTGGTTCAAGAAGCAACAAGACTTGTTTTTGAAGGACAATTTTCTTGTTGAAGTAGCTGATGACTGTGTGAAGGCACATGGACCAACAGAAGTTCAAGAGAAACTTATTGCTAATGAGGTAATATTTACTACATATATATAGGATTATATGTAGCAATATGTATTGAGCACATATATAGAGGAAAAAATATCATGGAGGCCTTTGTACTTGGAGTCGGATCGTATTTGCTCTTTTTACTAAAAAAATGGGTATATTAGTCTCTGTATGTTAGATTAAAGAGCAAACTGGTCATATTGTTGAAAACTTCATCCGTTTCTACTGTTAAAAACTGGTCCTATATGACAACATGAGGTATTGTTTGGTTATTCCGTTAACCACGCTAGTTTTTAGCAATTGAAATGGATGAACTTTTTAATAGAAATGATCAATTTGCTCTTTGATCTAACCTACAGGAACTAATTTGTCTATTTTTTGAGTGAATAGGGTAAAATGTAATTTGATTCCTAGTAGAGAGGCTTCTATGGTACTTTTACCCTCTATTTGAATATGTATTGAGCATGAATATTGAACATGAATGCTTATTGGACACAATGTTGTTGTTGGGTAAAATAATTCAACTTATATAAGTCTTCTATATGATACTAATATGGTTGTTTTTGACAATGTAGCCAAAGGGGACTGAGACTAGCATATTGCAGAAAGGCATAAAACCTGTGCAAATAACAGAGAAATGGGAAGTTGCTCCAGTAAAGTTCCATACTCATTTTCCTTTCGAATATGCAACGAGAATTAAGCTTTTATGTGTTGCCTCATTTCTCATAGCTACTGATTGTTGACTTGAATCACTTTTGCAGATTCCGAAAACCGATCCCAATGTCATTCAGACAGTGAACAATACTACCGTTACACTTCCAGAAACTGTGGGAGAGGTGGGTCCGGATTTACCCGAGATACCTTCAGATAAGCAAGTTCAGAAGGAATGGACTTGTGCTATGTGTCAAGTGACAACCACGAGTGAGAAAACCTTGAATATTCATTTGCAAGGAAGAAAACACAAAAACAACTTAATGCAAGCAAATAACCAGCCTTGTAAAGGCAAAGCTGGTTTGGCTTCAAAGGTAAAACAATCTGAGGTTTCCCGCAAGGAACCCCAGAAAAAAGGTTCAAAGAAACATGAACCTCCCAAAGGCCAAATATCTGCTTCGTCAGCAGCATGCAGCAATGCAGTGAATCCTAAAACCGAGATGAGGAAATCTAATCTGCCAAAAGAAGAATCGAAGAAGGCGATACCAACAACTAATATGGTGGGAAATCATGTAAAATCAAGTGAAAACGTACAAGGGCAGCAGCAACAGGTTGGGAAGGAACATGATAAGACTAAAATTCCTCAATTTAGGTGTACTATATGTAACATAACCTGCGGTCGATCAGAGGATCTGAATTCTCATCTATGGGGAAGGAAGCACTTAGCTAATATTCAAAAACTGAATAATCTTGGAAGGGATCAGCTTGCTTGAGTTAGTGTGTCTAATCGATCTTAAAAAACAAAGATGGTTCCGAAGATTGTTTCTCTTAGTTTACAGCAGCATGTAATGCGGGAATTCATTGTATATCAAGATTACATTGCATTTAATATGTGGTTAGCTTGTGATAATATAGCGGGCTATATGGTACATAGTTTGTGAGGTTTCTTGTTATCCAATATCATTGTTCCATCCATCAGAGTTTGTGAATGCTGAATACAAATTCTTAGAAACATTAAAACCGTAAAATGATTTTGGGATCATTATTTGAGTATTCGAATTTGCATTAAATACTATTATCCATTAAATATTTGAATCTGTAAGAAAAAATCAATTTCAAAATTTACCAACATTTTTTTTACAAAAATCCAAATTCAAATCTACCAATTTTAGTTATTAAAAATAAAAATTATAAACATTATGTAACCATTAGATATGAATATCTAAATTTGAATTAGTATGAATTTAGATAATGGACATCGAAAGTATCTAGTTGCATTTGTTCCAAACCTGCAACAAATAATAAATTTAAGATTCAAATTTAAATTTTATTCGAATATGCAATCTAAATGGTCATCACTTGAAAGACTCATCGTGTTTGACAGAATACATCAAAGCTTTTAGAACCAGACTAATGATTGAATCAATCAAACCATTAGTTTACCAATTTAATTAGTTCAGTCTATTCAATTGGCTCAATTAAAAAATCATAAAAAAATTTAAAGTTGTATATTAAAAAATAAAAATAAAAAACCTGATTTAACATGTTCAACTTATCCGTACCAATTTTCGATCAAATCAATTCAATACTAGAAAAGTACTTAGTCAGTTTCCAAACCAATCAAATCTTACTAACCAGTCCAGCTCGAACCTCTTTGGATTAAGTTTCATACTAAATGATAAAACACGATACGTCTTTGGGACGTTGGAGATGGAGGAAAGCGAAGCATAAACCGATGAGCAGTAGAGGCTTTTGGTGGAGCATCAATGGCAAACCAATTAAACAAACCTAAAATAAATCCAAAACAGAGAATCCGGGTAAGGAAGCATAAGGCCCTTGTAAAGATTTTGTTCGCAGGGCGATATGCTCCTGGAGAATCTAGTCTACCACTGGTATTGAATTTTTCCAAAAGAGATGGATTCAACAACCGATATTTACCACAATTACCTGTAATAGCATGCATTACATCCGCAACCACTATAAATGTGACCGCGAACAAAAATGTGTCCACAACCATAGTTAAATAACATTAAGGACAATCTTATTTCCCCTGTTTTCCCGTCTTATAAACTAGAAGTATAGAGAATCAGTTGAAAGGTGGCTAAGTGAAGATATTGACATTGGTACATGGCAGACCTACAACTCCTGAAAGAACAATCCGATCAAGGTTATAACTTCTGCGATGTTGGCATCGCTAGGGAAACTCCGCTGCCGCTAGGTAAATCCTTCCATTGTTGAGTAACTGTTTTAATCTGGGTGAAAAAGTTAACTCCAGCCTTGCCTGCAATTAAGAATGAGCTTCTGAGTCAAACGGTTGGTTGAAAAGTGGGGGTTACCAGCAGATGGCAAGTTGAAGAACTATGTTAGTTATAATGTATATATTACCGTAAAAGTTAAGGTCGCCTGCGAAAGATGCTTTATTGCCAGTAAATGAGAAAAATGGCAAGGGAACTGGTATGGGTACATTGATGCCAACCTAAATACAATCAAAACATATTAATGTTTGAACTTTCAAAGCAACAAAGAAATGACCTTTCAGTTAATCCTATCATGTTTCGTAAGTGGTACTTGTATGGGTTATGTAATCGCAGCTCTGAGCAATTTTCAATATACTCTAGTAACTCTACTATATTTGATCCACAGTTTTACCTGCCCAGCCTCAACCTCTGTCTGGAATTTCCTTGCTACAGCACCGGATGTAGTAAATATAGAAGCACCATTACCATATCTGAAACAGAGCGCAACTCACAAGTGAGACAAACATTGATACTTAACTTAGGAGGACCAAAAGAGAGTCAGATTCGGGATGTACTTGTTTCTGTTAACAATGTTTAAAGCGTCTTCCAAGCTGTCAGCCTGAACATGTGGCATGAAAAGAAGAAACAGTCAGCAATACTAATCAATGAAAAGTTTGATTAGCTAAGAAACAGAGAGGGAAGTAACTCACCTTCATGCAAACAAGAACTGGGCCGAAGATTTCCTCCTGCACTGGCCAAAATAGAGTAGTCAAGGTATCTTCTATGAATGTTCAAGAGTCATTTTTACCCACTCCTGGTATTTTCATGGCCACAATTTAAACAATGCGTTACAAGTCATAAACAGAAATGAATACCTTATAGCATTCCATGTCAGCTGTGACATCAGTTAAAATTGTCGGACCAATAAAATTTCCTTGCTCATATCCCGGAACCTATTTTGTCACTCATAGATAGTTAGTAACAGGTTTTTGTTGAGAAGTTCAAAAATCTAGTTAGCAGCAAGGAAACAAAGACCTAACAAGGACCATACCAACCCACTTCAGAAAGATACCAATAAACCAATCAGGGAAGCAGAGATGGAGGAGGTGGAGGAAAGATCTTAGCTTAGGTACACCAAATCATTTGGATTTTGTAATAACTCATTCTCTCTGGATCTTATTATATTCTATAAATATTCTTCAATCTCTGTTGCGAATAAGGGCCCAAAACCAATCCACTTTTAAGTGGTTCCAAAATATTCAATGATTTTATGCGCTTTATCAGGAATTTTCAATCTTGAAGATGGAATATACGATCTAGATGATGCCACAAGTAAAAAGTTAATTGAATAGGGAAGAAATATTAAATACCACGATATTTCTCCCATCAAGCAGTAGTTTTGCACCACTCTCAACTCCAGATTGAACTAATCTGCATATTCTTTCTTTAGCCTGTGAAAGCAAAAGAATTCCAATGAACAAATGAAACCATCAAGGATCCAAACAAATGAGAATGAAAAGAAAGCATTAAAAGGGGCATCAGAAATGGTAGATTGAGGTCATTAGTCCCCATCCCCCTAGATGGAGTCAAGTTGGCTCAAGCTACAACCTTTTTGCTGGAATTCCCAGCTTCAAGTCCAATGTTTTTGATTCTCCGAATAATATGTTATACCAGTCGCCTTCTGGAAAGTACCTTATAAGTATAAACCCATTCACTCAAATAACCTGATCATGATGAGTGGTTGGGCTCATCCTTGCATCACCTCGTGTAGTTTATCTGATATTTCTGGATTGTTCTTTCTTTTCTTTTTTTTTAAAAATAAAAGAAGGGTATGGGGATGAAAGCAGAAAAAAGGGAAGAAAGATCTGCTCTACGCAATTATACAACCCTGTGATGGACCTGATACCTTGATACAGGTAGGCCCAGGCCTAGGCCTAGGATAAATAATAGATTTTACGTCGTCCTCCCAGAGAATTAGGGCATTCCGAATTGTCAGAAAAAAGAGAAAAGCTTAGGCATGATTTCTACTATATTTAGTGAGAACTAGTAGCATGTTAGCAGTTGTCCAGAAAAGGTGGGAAATATCTTGAGCACGCAATACCTGTTTGCTAATCACTGGACCAAGGTCTGCATTGGGTTCAGTTCCAGCATTAACTTTAAGACCTTTGGCGCGTTCAACCAGGTCATTCAACCTGGAAAGTTCAGGAACCCCCTTAATCATAGCTTCCCAAAATTACAACAAGACAGAGGAAAACACAATACCATGATTCAGAGTCACCAACAAAGACTATTGTGCTAAGTGCCATGCACCTTTGTCCAGCAGCACCAAAACCAGCAGCAAGTAGAGCATTTAGTGTAGCATCCTTGTTTGCATCAGGCATGACAATGCCATGATTTTTGGCCCCCATATTGGACTGAGAAAAATATTTAATTGAGAAGGAAACTTAGTTCAACTTTAGAAAGTCATATAAGTTGTTAAGCATCCAAACTATTACTAATCAGCAAGTTGGAGAGGCCAAACCTGAATATAAGGAAATAGCAAATTGTAAACTTAACTGATGTGGATATGGTGGCTTAACAGAAGTGATCATATCACTAGGAGATAAATCATGTGTTGCTTATAATGTAAGTTAAATGATACCTGCACACGTTTTCCTTTAGCAGAAGCTCTTCCATATATGTGCATGCCAGCCTTCAAAAAATTAAAAAGAAAACATCAAGAAGAATATAACCAAAATACTGAACGCTTTGTGAAACATCAATGACTTTTCATGAATCTCAAAAAGAAGTTTAGGACAATAACAGTCATATCACAACAGAAATAGCCATGGAAATTTACCCATGAAGTACCAAAAGATCCTGTATAGGCAAAGGAAGATGTCTACGGTGCCGGAGAAAATTAAACATGAAGGAGACAATGCACATGATAAAATAGTTTACATCTTGAAAACAACTAGGGACATCAAAGTGAGGGAAAGTCAAAATTTAAGAGTTCATAGTGTTAGACATGTGAAGAGTTGATCCTAGGAGAAACAAATGGCAAGACCTACTTCATTGAAGACACTAAAAAATGTTATGAAAGAAGCAAAGAATGAATTTCTCATATTTGGTCCTGCATTAGCCAAAGAATCTTTGGTACTTCACAAAGTTGTTACATCAGGTTATCACAAGCAATTTTAAGAGCAACAACCAAAACAATAAAGAAGAGAACTATTTAGAACTCAAATTTCTGAAAGGTCGCAATGATAGTCATCTGTGTGCTTTGGACACAAAAGGCATACTTACAGTATTAGAGCCAACAAATGATATAGCTCTGATATCGTCATCATCACAAATAGCATTAACAATGTCCTGCCACAGAAAAAGATATTAGGATATTTATGGTAGAATCAATTAAATGAAACATTATACATTTATGCCACTTATATAACATTGAAGAAAAATATGTGTTTTTTTGGCCTGCAGATGGTAATCAAACTGTACATTTACAGAAAAATTATTACTTCGATATTCAAAGTGACATTTAACGAATAGCAACCATGCAAATAGATGTATATATTAGAAATAAAGATAAATAAAACCGTGGACTTCATAAAATCATGTTAATGAGGAACCTACATTGGTGCCATGAACTATATTTAAGACACCCGGGGGCAGACCAGCTTCCATTGCTAACTCAGCCAGCATTATGGAGGCCCCTGGAAAGTAAAGAAAATGGCATTTTAAGAAAAGAGTTGGAGAGTAAAGTGAAGTCATGTAAGAACAAAGGAACGAAAACCAAGTTGTCCTTTTCTTATGTAACTGAAAAAAATTAAGGTAGTAACAATAGTAATTATAAGGAAAACTCAAATTATAATGTCCCACCCATGTATGGCACATCAACATCCAAGTAAGATCTTTAACGACCAGCCACAATAAAACAAGCTATAGAAACCTTTTGTCCTCCAAGGGTGGACACATGACAACATAATGAGTGAAAACAATGCCCCAGATACTACATCATACAATTATTAGGTTGAACTCACCAGGATCCTTTTCTGATGGCTTTAAAACAAAGGTATTACCACATGTAACTGCGACAGGGAACATCTGCAGTAAAAAAAAAAAAAAAAAAAAAAAAAAAAAAAACATATGTTAACTTTTCTCTTGTATGGATTTGATAAAAACGGCCTTTCTGGAAGTAGGCAACAACTTACTACCAAAACTCGGAAGAAGCAATAAAGTTTATACTTTACCAATATTAGTGAGGAACCAAACTGCTTGGTATGAGTTCCTAAGTTTATGAAGAAAAATAATTGCACTAAAATGCTGATTAATGAGAAATGAGAATCCATTAAAGTTCATAAGCCTGAAATCTAATAGGGGGACAAACAAGTATAAATTAGAAATAGATAGCCAACAACTGCTATGCTGTGAAAATTGAAACTACTATGTATAAAATGAAGACTTACCCATAAGGGAATCATTGCTGGAAAGTTGAAGGGACAAATCCCAGCACAAACACCTAGTGGTTCTCTAACACTATATGTATCAATTCCACTAGCTACATTGGGGACATACTCTCCCATTTGCAGGGTTGCCATTCCACAGCTATGTTCCACCACTTCTATATGAAAAAAGTCCAGAAAATAAAATAAAAAAAGAAAAGGAAAAAAATATTAATCTTTAACACTGTTAAGGTTGACAATTTCTGCTACCAACTCAAACAGTACATTGAAGGATATAGATACCAACCAAGTCCCCGAAAGACATCTCCATGAGCATCCTTCAATGTCTTGCCCTGTTCTGTTGTAATATTCTTGGCCAGTTTATCCTAAAAACAAAATAAAGATTGAATAGATTCATTAGCTAAAAAAGCATCTATACAAAAAACTTACTACACAAAGAAAAACCTGAACTGAGCTCATGCTTTACCATATCCCTACGAATAAGCTCTTGAAGTTTGAACATAATACGCTGACGAGTTGTAATTGGGGTATTTCGCCATGACGGGAAAGCTTGCTTTGCTGCAGCCACTGCAGCTTTGAACTCTTCATTTGTAGTTAAAGGAATTTGTGAAACAACTTCTTGTGTCGCCTATTTAATTTTCCAAACTAACATATATTACAATTAACTCCAAGAGCTGAATATTCTTACCTACAAAAAAGATTAGGATGAGACACTCACAGGGTTTATAACATCAATGGTTGATGTTGATTTCGAATCAACAAAAGCACCTCCTATAAGATTAGGAACCCTCTGTATAAAACCCAATCCGATCAATACATAAAAAAGAATTGAATAAATACCATTTTGCATTAAAAAAAATGGATCTCGATAGAACGAAAAATACACATATCATTCGAAGAACGATAAATAGAAGCAAAAGCGTTATACCGAAGGATTACGGTGATTAAAAGAAGATTCAGTAACAGTAGAGAAACGAGGACTCGCAGAAGCCAAAACCTGAGGCCTTAAAGCCGGTAAATTCTTCACTGCAACAAAAGGGAACAGCAAAATAATAAAAAATTAAACAAATAAATGATTTTGTTTTTTAAGTTTTTGTTTACCTTTTTGAAGTGAAAACCGCATCATCATTTTCCTCTGTGAATAAGCTCGCTGTATGTTAAGATCATCAAGAGAGTGAAAGCAATATTTTTCTTGATAGAGGGAACTGCTTGTTCCAGTATTTTTATCAGTACAAGACAATACCAAAATAAATAAATAAACAATTGTGATCTTCTTTGATGGTAAATAATATTAATTATAATTAATTATTAGTAACAAACGTAATCTGAAGGAATCTTATTTGGCAGTGCCAATCCAGACAGTTGCCCGCGTCGGCTTATTTGCCATTACCAAATCATGCGAGTGCGCTTACTCATACATCCACCCTTATTCTTATCTACTATTTAAAATAAATAAATAAATTATAAGATTACTATAGACCAAAGCTTATTATGGTCAAGTCAGATAAAAATCGAATAATGAGCATTTGCTTTGATGCAAACTGGAAAATCGAAAATTTCATTGTGTGTTTTCACCAAAAAACAATAAAAATCATTGTGTGTATAAGATATACTAACATTGTATAATATTACAATTAAATTTAAATAAATATATTTTACTTTTAGTTAAATAATATACTAAACAAATTAAGTTAGTAAGGCTTTGATTTAATGAAAGTTTGAAATCTTAATTTTCAATCGGTTTAAGTATTACTAATACTTTATAATTTATAATGATTAATTTTGATTATAATTATCTAAATTATATTAATAAATAATTACAATTGTGATTATACCTTAAATTTCATATAAATATATATTAAATCCAATTCTACATTTCATTAGTCAAATCGACTAAATTCGAACGACATTGTTATTATTACATTAACAAATTTAATTAGTTTTAGGCTTGAGGGCTGCGAATAATTTAAAAGTATACCCGAAAAAAATAAATAAATTTCATTGGTCAAACCTCAATTCTAGGCATGGTGATCAACCAAAGGGGTCTTAGATAACCTATAAAATCGGATAAAAAGCCCACCAACCATTAGAAAATAAAATACAAAAACACAAGAATACAAGCATAATGAAGATTAAACCAAACATTAATTTTTTTTATTTTTTTTTTTGAGTCTTGATTTGGAAAATTTCAATTGCATACAGCCAGTTAATCCATACTGATAATTCATGGTATCCCGTTACGTAACGCAAAAGGACATCCAAAAAATAGGAGAAAAGACTAAAATTTTAATAGATATATATATAGAAATTGCCATCTTATTTCTTCATTATTAATCGAAGAAAAGGAAAATAGGGAGGAAAAGGGTTAAAAATGAGATATGCTGGTTAGTCTTTTATATCAAAATTATGAACTCAACTACGAATCAGACACATGCAAATTTTGCTATTGTTATTATTGTTATTTATACATCATTGCTAGTGCCTGCTGCTACATCCTTCCATTGTTGAGAAACTGTTTTAATCTGGGTGTAGAATTGAATTCCTGCCTTGCCTGTGTGAGTGAGCCAGTCCCGCATGAATACAAAATTAGTTTATTAAAAAAAAAGAACAATAATATTTCATTATCTCATCTTGATCAAGGGAGAAATGAAATATAACAAGCTTCCTAAGGATGTAAAATATACCATCGAAATTTATATCACCGGCGAACAATGGCTTTAAGCTTGTAAAACAAGAAAAAGGGAATGGGGCTGAAATTGGAATATTGATGCCAACCTGTGTCAAATACACCCATTAAAAGAAAATCAACCATTTTTTATAACATATAGCCAACACATCGGGACAATGGCTGCTGCATTACCTGCCTAACCTCAATCTCAGTTTGAAATTTCCTTGCTGTTACACCTGATGTAGTAAATATTGAAGCTCCATTGCCATATCTGTAAGAGGAACGTATAAGGTAAATGAAAAGCTGCAAGAGTTTTGTATGATGAGGGAATCTAGGGATGTTGGAATTGGAACATTACTTATTCCTGTTAACAATGTCTATAGCCTCTTCTATGTTGTCTGCCTGTGCAACGATAAGGAAAAAAAATACATATATCAGCATGTCTTACATACACAACAAACTTTCCTGATTGGAGCGTCATACAAACTGAAACAGCAATAAGTAGCAAACCTCCATGCACAGGAGAACCGGGCCACAAGTTTCCTCCTGTATCAGCTAAGAAATTCTCATTAAGTATTTTGATTGAATATAGACTTCAAGTCTCTACTTATATGAGAAATCGTATCTTTGCAAGGAATGTTTATACCTTGTAACATTCCATGCTGACCTTGACATTGGATAAGATTGTTGGGCCAATGAAGTTACCATGCTCATACCCTGGAACCTACATTATTCATAAGGTAACAATTTGAACAAGGCCCATTTGACTTTTCTCAAATTTCAAAGTAAAACTGCATTTCTAGACATGCATCCTAAAATTTTCTACAGTATAATACCAAAGATCACCATAACCACTACCAACTTAAGCATGTCACCATGCTCCATATTTATCACTGGATTCCAAGTTACATGGAGAATCTTGGACATTCTTTTGTAGCATAACTTCAGAAGCTTGAAAGGTAAAACATTCTAAGAAATAAACTGGACTAGAAGATGACCATTTTTATGAGTTTAACATTTCACTTTCTGATGTTCAGTTTTTTTTAGTTTCACTGTAATTTCGGTGGATTATAGATTGCAAAGACTTGAGCTTCAGCATAGGGAGGTCAAGAACTAGTATTCACAACTAATTTGAGATAGAAGCATGCAAGGTCCTAAACAATTTTTTCCCCAATGGCATTGCCAGAGTCTTAAGTCGTGAATGAATGTGGTGAATAATTAAATTTGCCTTCATGTAAGAAGTGGGGCAAGGAGAGGGGGTTCGTGGCAGAGGAAAATGCTGCCCCCGCTTGAGTGGGCTGAGGTACAAAAAAGAAGAGATCAAACTTCCGCAACTATATTCTGATAACCCCAATGACATCTATCACAATAATCCCTTTATAACCAGAGTCCAAATTCCAAACAAGCAGAGCATCTGCCCTTGCTTGAAATTTGCGTCAATATCAGCTCATAAATACAAGAAAGCACCAGAAAATCTTAAAACCTATGAGATCATAGATATTCAAGGAAAAAGTATCATTTCTCTTTTCAATAAAAGCTACTGAGGCCAAGAAAAAAAAAATCCATAATACATAATTCAAGCAGATCATAGATCAAACTGATAGAACTCAAAACAAAATGAAATACCAGAATATTTCTCCCATCAACTACTAGTTTTGCACCACTGTCAACACTTGACTGGATCAATCTGCATAGGAGTTCCTTTGCCTGTCAACCACCACGACCATTTAAGAATGTGGTTTCATAATTGAGCAGGACATGCAAAAATACATGGTGTTCAACAAGCAACTCACACATGCTCCAAACCAAAATTTTATAAATTGTTTCAACTCAAGCAGCACAAAACATCTAAAAGGAATTCACTTCCAAATCACCATATCGGCTTGATATAATTAATGAAAATTTAGTCAACCATGAATTATATTGTACCTGCTTGCTAATCACCGGACCAATGTCTGTATCGGGTTCTGTTCCGGGTTGTACTCTAAGTGCTTTCGCACGCTCCACCAGTTTATCTTCCCTAGCAAAAGTTCATGCAAACATCTTTTATACCAACGCATCTCAAATCAATCACATAACTTCAACCTAACACCAATTAGAAAAGCAGAAAAGGAAGAAGAGAGAACAACAAGAGAAGGGAGAAAGGTTGGCGGTTCTAAATATGAAATAAAAATAAAAATAACATCGACAGAAAACCTAGATGCCTCTATTCTTGGTAAGTCTATACTTATTTTTTTCCCATTAAAATGTTCTTGCTATTTAGGAGTCTTGGCTGCAGATACCAGAAAAATAACTTTGTGATGGTGTAGGCTATTTTCCCCTTTTTTAGAAAACAGCCAAACTCAGTTTTACAATGAGTTTTATCATTGAAAATAATTTAAATTAAAATAAATATGTCCACACCATTATTCGGTGTAGGCCAAAGCTGGGACTGACTCTTTTCAGCCCAAAGCCTTAACTTTATACGAGGGAACAAGGGAAAATCCTCACATATGTGAGCATATATTTCCTCATCAATCCAAATGAAAAATAAATGAAATAAACAGAATATTGGAAGATTGAAAACCTCTCCTTCATATATTAATAAGTAAAATTAAAATGTAAAAGAAAATAAGGCCACTGATAAGGTGACTTACAGCAATCAGATAACATATAGAGAGAGATGTATTAAGAATAGTTAAAAGAAAGAATGATCATAAATCAATGGGTGTTAGAAAATGAAGCTTAAGACCTCAGAAAATATAGCTCACAAAAATATAAGCAAGAAAACAGTTACCATGGGGTCAAGCCTCCAACAAAGACAACTGTACTTAGTGACATGCACTTCTGCCCAGCCCCACCAAAGCCAGCTGTAACTAGAGCATTTAGGGTAGTATCCATGCTTGCGTCAGGCATTACAACTGCATGATTTTTTGTTCCAATATTGCACTAAAACCAACAATCGACAAGCAAAATTAACAACCTTTCAGAAAAAGATAAAACAGAAAATTAACATCAAACTCAGATAATTTGCCAGGGCAAGACAGCTACTAGAATGTTTGTAGAAAAATAACAGATTAGTTTCCCAAAAACTACCTGAACACGCTTTCCTTTAGCAGAAGCTCTAGAATACACATAAGAACCAGCCTAGAAAAAGTGTAAAACAAACATAACAGTAATTAGTAAAAAGTACATACTAATACATGGTCAAAAGCTCTATGAGAGATCAATAACCAGCAAAGATTTCAAAATTCAAATGACCTATGCGAGAGAACAACAAGAATACTTCCATGATTTTGGACACAAATTGAACCACAAACCTTTGATCACCAAATATTGATACATAAGTTGCATCTATTTACAGTTTCAAGGAGTTCAACAGAGCAGGGCAAGAAAACTATATGGATTTTGCTATGTTTGCCAAATCTATAAATTCATTCTAATATTATCCATTGTTCTAAACAGAAGAACCTCCTTTTTCTATCATTAAATATTCTCACATTCTCAAGAAACCTTTAGGTTGCTACTATTCACATTTCCTAGAAGAAGAAAAAAAAACTAATGAAAATACAGACCTGTCCTAAGGATTAGATGTCATAACTGTACTTTAGTAGTTGTCAACCCTTCAGAACTCTTAACACATAAATCCATAATCAACCATGTTAAACCTACCTTAAGAAAGACAATTTTTATACAGATAAAACATACACAGACAAGGCAACATGCCAGTTCCTAGCAAATGAGAATATGGGTCGCAGGATATGGCAATAGAGATTTTTTACTTTTTTTTATATAGAAGTATTCAATGTGAACATAAATATTGGTACTTTTCATTAATATATAATCAAATCGTTTGTGAACTTAAAAATTCTTAATTGGACTTGATCTAAATTTTTAATATATAATTAATTATTTTACAAACTAAAAGTTGGAATTAAACCAGATTATAGGATCAAAACAAATTGAATTGTGCTATTTTGCTGAAATGAGTCAAGATTGGATTATCTTGTTTCCTTCTCCCAAAAAGTGTGTTTCATGTTTAGACAAAAATTAGAACTCCCCCTCATTCTCCCTTATTCTTCTGTCTATATCCTATCGTATTCTCTCTGGCTCTGTTCTACAGATTTTGGCAACTATTCATCATTAAAGTCATCATTTTTCCCTTCCTCTGCTTCTCTATCTATTCTTTCTCATTCCCTATCTAAGCTCTTATTCTTTCAAGAAAACCAGACTTCATTCTGCCTCTCTGCTCCAGGTATCAGAAACTAGCTCATCATTGTCACCCATAACACTAATGTGAACCTCAGTGTTTGAGCTCTTTTAACCCCCAAAATTTTTATTTCCCTCATCTCAATTTTTCATCCTTTGTCCACACATCTGTTGACTGTGTTGGACCATGTGCACTTCAATTCTTTTCAATGTGTGGAATTGTTGCCAACGTGTTTTGCTGTGTTTCCGAATTTCATCATAGATAAAGGTACAAGACCAGAAAGTGGGGATTTCCCGTGTCCATGCTTAACTTGCCACGATGATCATAAAAGTAAACAGAGAAAAAAAAAAAAAACATAATGTGAAGGTAATAGTAAGTAATGACTGAATAACTTACAGTACTTGGACCAACAAAAGATACAGCTTTGATGTCATCATCATCACATATGGTACTAATGATTTCCTAAACAAAATCAAAGGAAAGGACAATAGAACCCAGTAAAAAGTAAGTGAAAATAGAGATATTGCATATAGTACAACGCCAAATAATCAAAAGGTTAAAATATACTCCAAGTTCTTGTACTCTGCATATTTGGAATTTTAGCCCCTCTACTTTCTGGATTTAAAAATTTAGGTCCAATTGTTAACACTATTAAAATTATTCTATTAAATTCGCTGGTGTGACATTTTGAAATTAAAAAAATACCCACTTGATAACCATGTAACCGAAAAAGTGACGTAATAAACATGAATTTAATAGAAGAATTTTAACAATGTTAACAATTGGACTTGCATTTTTACATCGAAAAGGTAGAGGGACTAAATTCCAAATGTTTGAAGAATATAGGGACTCGGAGCATATTTTAACCTAATCAAAATGCAGACTGGATCATGGAAACGACTAATGTGATGGACAAATCAATGTCATAAACCCAACAGAACAGCTGCACTTAATATATTGTTGAAAAAAAACATTGTTGATAATAAAAGAAGGTTGCATGCTTATCCTCTGAAGCATTTCAAGGGACGCTATTAATAAAGGATATGAACCAATAAACAACTGTAAGTCCAAACTCAAAAACTTACATTGGAGCCATGAACAATATTTAAGACACCATTAGGCAGGCCAGCCTCCACTGCTAGCTCAGCAAGCATCACAGCAGCCCCTGAAAGAACATGAGAACATATCAGTTATACACTTGAGAATAACAGCCTTATGTAAGCACAATGAATCATCAAATAAGGTTTGCTTAAAATA
This sequence comes from Gossypium bickii, assembly GCA_025503065.1. NCBI lineage: Eukaryota > Viridiplantae > Streptophyta > Magnoliopsida > Malvales > Malvaceae > Gossypium > Gossypium bickii. The sequence continues at coordinate 140,117,979 of CP106710.1, forward strand.
GGAGCTTTATCTTCTCATTTGTAAATATTTAGCTAAAGCTGTAGAATGCTTCAAATGTTTGAGTTCAGATGAAACAAAAATAAGTCATGCCAAAGCTCACTCAAATTTGCAACCATGCTCCATATGCATTTCAAAGCTCTTATCATTTTAACCTTCTAAGTATGAAGTGGCTTCAACACTTTTCAAGTTCTTAGCAACAACTGACGGTTTTTTCCCTATACAGTAATGAGTCAAATCTCCATTAAAGAATGCATCCAAATGTAAAAAGAAATTATCTCAATGCAATCCTACCACGTGAGACTCAAGGGTTTCACCAGTGCTTAAAAGAAATGGCTCTTGCTATATACATGACAGGTCTGCACATAATATTACATGTTCAATGCCTTACCTGGAAAGCAAGTTTCACATATCTGGGACAGGATTTTTAACATCATTAAGAATGAAGATAAAGTTACTACAATTTCATGTAGGCAAATGGTACAAAATAGTTATCACCTGGATCCTTCTCTGATGGCTTTAGTATAAAAGTATTACCACAAGTAACCGCTGTAGAAAACATCTGCAGGTAAAAAAATCAACAGGAAAGTGAATGAGGGTAAACTAAAACAACTAAATTAAAATGTTTCTATCAGTTATCATTGATCAGAATGTGAAACCCAGGAGGCTAGTCTGCTACTGTTCTTGTAACCGATTAACAAAAGTAAACATCAAAACAAAAGAACCTCTTGCATTATGAAGTTACACCAAACTCTGAAATCAGTTTCATTCTTTTAGTAGAGGATTATAAGTTTATAACTACCAAGTAATCCTATTGCTCATAACTACCAAGTAATCCTATTGCTCATAACTACCAAGTAATCCTATTGCTCATAACAACTAAGTAATCCTATTACTCATCAAGCTAAGTAAACAGATTGATATTAGACAACCATGCTATGAACTTGGACTAAAAGCAAACTAAGCTTACCCATAAAGGGATCATAGCTGGAAATTCGAAAGGACAAATACCAGCACAAACACCAAGAGGCTCTCTAATGCTATAAGAATCAACTCCATTAGATATATTGGAAACAAATTCACCAATTTGCAAATTCGCCAATCCACAAGCATGTTCAACCACCTCTACCAAGGAAAATGAAAGACTATAAAGCAAACCATTACTAGAAGGTTTATTCAAAAAAAATACTAAATGAGAAAGAAAATTATAAGACATTAAAATAGAAAAGAGATACTGACCTAACCCACACAAGACATCATCGTATGCATCCTTCAATGCCTTCCCATGTTCATTGGTAATGTTCATAGCAAGCTTATCCTAGGGCCATAATGATATTTCCCATCAATAAAAGATAAATGCCAATCAAGAACAGAACATATGGAATTCTAAGTATTTACAATGTCTCTCCTAATGAGCTCTTGAAACTTGAACATTATACGTTGTCGGATGGTACTTGGAGTGTTACGCCATGATGGGAAAGCCCGTTTTGCTGCAAAAACTGCAGCTCTGAACTCCTCATTTGTAGTCAAAGGAACTTGAGAAACCACTTCCTGTGTTGCCTATGAAGAATTATAAATGAAATGATTATGAAAAGGAAACCCAATCATCTATTTATACCTTGATAGTCATGAGTAACTAAAATGGAAACTTTTACGGGTACTTACAGGGTTTATAACATCAATTGAAGCAAATGACTGTGAATCAACAAATCTGCCCCCGATGAGATTGGGAACCCTCTGACATGCAGCACCAAGATAGTTTAATTCCAATGAAATTTCAGAGAAAAATCCAATAAGGAGAGAGGGAGATAAATATAGAGTGAAGACAGAAGAGAATAATTCATTTAGCACTAAAGCTCTCCCTCATTCCAAGTAGGTGGGCTACAACTTTGTGACCTAAGTGGTGTTGAACAAAAACTAAAGCTTACCGGAGGGTTATGTTGCCTCCAAGATGGCTCCATAACTGATAGATAATTGTTTCTTACAGCAGATTTCTGAGGTTTCAATGACTTGTAGTTTCTTACTGCAATGCAAACATGTCATCACTTAAAATAACAAAATACTCCAACGAAACTGGAAAAAGTGAAAACATGAAAAAAGAACCAGAGAGTGTTTTTCATGATGTGAAAAAAAATACCTGACATATTTCCTTGCCGAAGCTTGGCCTTGACATTATAAACATGCTTTGGTGTTGATAAAAGATCAGGGTTGCTTTGTCTCAGTCTCTTTAGAATTTGCCGAGGTTTTAATCCAGCTTCTGTCATTTCTTTTATTAACAAGACTTCTTTCTCAGAAAAACGACGAGCAGATGGATGTTCTGCAATGTCCTTCAAGGGTTCATGGTTGTGTGTACCATTTTTAACAGTAAGTACCCACAACCCATCATCCTTTTTACCAACAACTTCAAAGGGACAGTTTGTTAGTCGAGAACCAGTTCTCCTTCTGCGAATACATTCAGCAGCAGACTCATCAATAGGTTTCCTCCTGTTACGATAGACACCTCCTCTGTCACAGCCAAGGACTACCACTTTGTCCCTCTTAGATTGCTTAATAGTAACCACATACCCTTGCGATACAGCAAATTCACCAACATGCTGGATAAGTTCTTCACGATCTATAAAGGTCCCAGGTGGAGGAGGAAGCATCTGAGGCTGTTCATTCAACTCTGAGTTACATTCTATATCCATCATTAATAGATGAAACGTATTACCTAGAGTAAAGCATAATATGCATCACACTTTAAAAATCCTTCTAACAGTCAACACCAATATACTTGATCCTCCTCCTCTAGGACTTCACTCTCCATTGAAACAAAATGGATTACAGATTTACATCACCTACATTAAGAGCAAGAAACTTCATAATTACATAGCAATACACTAACGTCGATGCATGAAACATAGACATAGTCATTTACAAAACTATATGTTCCATCCAAAATGTTATAAACTGATGAAATTATTAAAATAGCTCACAATCAATTTTTGTAGTTTCTCAGAAATTAAGCTTTCATATATGATTCATTCAAATGAACACTGAAATTGGAATGTCACTATCAAAATGCCAAGATAGCAATACGCTTGAACTAATGCAGCAGAATTCTGAATTGCCTCCGTTTATAAATATAAAAGGAGAAAAACCTAACCAAATTCTCAAGATTATCCTGTCGCAACGAATTCTCCAATAAATTAGACTCGGCCTGTCAATCACTTCTCATTCTCTCAGGAACCGAACGGAAATTTCAATTTTGGTCGTATGATGAACAAAAGTTGGAGAAAAGTTCAGGAAACTTACCGGAAAGTTACGATCGGGCTCGAATCGGCGGCGCTGGGTGTCCAGTGTATTGAATAATTTTCACTTTTTGAGTGGAAGGGGTTTAATATGCTCTTTCTCGCACTGGAAATCTTGTGTAGAGAGAGTCGACGGTCTTTCTCGATGGGTCCGAAACAAGAAAACGAGGTACGTGTTTGGCTTAGTCGTAATGGCGTTGGGTTGGTGGCGTTGCTTAAATGCGTGAAAATGATTTTCAAACAAACACGACCCTGTAGCTTGTTTGTCTCTGCGAGTCCGCTCTCGGTGAAAGTCCGCCTTTTACAAATTTAATTAATTTTATTACCTAGCAAGAAAAAAGAGAGAGTAAATAATATAAAAAATATTTTATATGAAAAACCTTAAATTTAGGTAGATTGTATTCTCAAGAGGAGAGCGTAAGTTTGAGCCTTAGAGATAATATTGTTGAGAAGGGTAATTATGAGCTTCGAACATGAATCGTAAAACAAATATGTATAATATTAAAAAAATAATTATAGGTGGATTGTAAATAAACTTATATATAATGTTAAAAAAAATGATTATAGGTGAATTGTAAACAACTTATGTATAGATCTAGATTCGCTTATACGTGTTTGATCTTTAAATATGCGATTTTTAGTTTTTTAATTTATAAATCATATAAAAATATGAAAATGAAAAAGCATTATTCTAATAATATTAGTTATCATTTAAAATGGGCTTATATGTAAAAAGAAAAAAGAAAGAAAAACTTTAAGAAAATGAAAAAAAAATCAATTAAACTATTGTATTGAATTCACACCTAATTAAGTCCCTTCGTTAATGGTTTTTTATCATTGATCATGTTAATGTTAAAATAAATTAATAGACCAATCGGATAGTGACACGTGACAACTTTTGATTTAATCTAATATTTTTCCTATAATTTTTTTAAAAATAAAAAATTTATCAAAAAATATAAAAATTATTAATTATTAAAAAATGAAAATTGATGTAAACTTATAAAAACTATAAAATATTATAGATATATATATAACTTCTAATAAATTATAAAAATATAAGAATACTAAAAACATATTTAAAATTTTATAAAAACGTATTAAAATTCTATAAAAATCATAAAAAAGTATTAAAATGGATATAAATTTATACAAATTATTTTAAAAAAATCATAAAACTTGAACCAAAGCGGATCAGTCAGTTGGACCAATTAGGTCGAAATCGATAAGGGTATCGGTTTGGAGTAGGTCATTAGACTGGTTGTCTTTGAACAAAAAATGGACTAGACAAATGGTTGAACCGATTTTTTTTAATTTTTAATGTTTTATTTAATTAAACTGGACGAATCGGTCGAACTAGAAAACCAGTGGCCTGATCAGTTCGACCACCAATTCGGTTCTGAAAATCTTGGTTAGAAAATTTCATTCGAACATATGCTAATAGTTAGATAATAAAATTTTGGTTTGATAAAAAATATTAAAAAAATAAAAAAAATTAGTTCAACCACCCGATTCCCAGGTCAATAGCTCTAATGGCTTTCCCTAGACCAATACCCTTTTCGATTTTGGGCTAACCAATTCAATTCAAGTTTTTATGATTTTTTTGTATTTTTATAAGTTTATATTAATATTTTTATAATTTTTTACAGTTTTTATTATTTTTAAAGAATTCTAATAAATTTTTTAATATTTAATATTTTAAATAAAATTTATTAATTTTATAGCTTTTATTATTTATTTGAATTTTTATATTTTTATAATATTTATGTTTTTATAATATTTTATAATTTTAATAAGTTTATATCAATTTTAATATCTTTATTTTTATAATAGTTTTTTGAATTTTTAATCATTTTTAATCATTTTTATGTGAAAAATGTTAGATTAAACTCAAAATTGCCACATGTCATCATTTGATTGGTCTATCAATTTATTTTGACGGTCAACATGGTTAATGATTAAAATTGTTAAAATTATTTTAGTTAACAACAAAAACTTAATTAGGTGCGAATTTAATATAAAGACTTAATTGATTATTTTTGCATTTTCTTAAGGCATTTTTTGACATATAAGCTTTTAAAATAAACAATATATTAGTCTTTCCTCAATTAAAATAAATAATATTAGTTATCATTTAAAATAAATAATATTAGTCATCATTCTAATAATATTAGTTAATCATGAAGTCATTCCACTAGACTACAATGATTGAACTCTTATTTATTATATAACATTACGAAAGTAACTTTATAGATTTTGTCCAATAACCTTGTCATAAATGTGTTACCCTCACAGGATATTCTTTATCTATTTGGGTTAAATCTGTTCACCCAATATGATAACTCATGGTCACGTTACTTTTTCCATCTATCATGTAATGCCAATGAGAGAATGACATTAACCCTTTATTGAGCTATGAATTCTACTATTGTAAACAACATTATGTCAAGTAGAAGTTGCATACCCAATGTACCAACTTTCAGTTCTTTAATTATTTGAATCCAAACTTTTAATACATCAAGTATATAAGTTACACACACATAGTCAATCACTTACATCAAGTATATAAGTTACACACACATAGTCAATCACTTACTCAAGATTAAAATAAATTATACTATGAACGTCACAAGTGAATTAATCCATAAATGGATCTAAAGATTAATTCAACTTGGGACTTATTTGATGCATTGTTAATTTAGACAATCACATTTATATTTCTATCTTCTAAAACAATGTGTCTCCCTAATTAGACTTAATAGACAACATAAAAGCAATTATTGTGTTAAATAAATTATACGAGTTAATTAAATATCCAGATAACACATATAATTGTATCCAATACTAGATACAGACTCAATAAACCCATCTAGTATACAACCTCCATGGAATCCGTCGTTGCAACCCACTACTCCCAATCTACATTGGCCTCTGTGACCTGTTCATTTGCTATTAGGTAAGAACCGAAGCCTCATCTATTACCTATTGAATCAAGTGGTATTGAGGAAGATGAATCACAATGATTAGGTAAAACCATTTTCCCTTCCTAGCCTTGCTACTTAAATCCCCTGTGTTAGGATTGATATTATCTTCCATTTTAACTACCAATTCCCTATACTCACAATTCTTCTTTCAAGATTTTACCTAAATTATGAGAAAAAAGGTTATCAGTTTTTTAAAATATAATCAAACAAACAAAACCGAATTTCCTTTTAATTTTTTTTCTCTATCTTATTTTCTCTTCTTCCCGAACCGTCTCACTCCCTCTCTTCTTTCTCTCATATTTTTCCCTTTTTCTCCTCCTTGTGTCGCCCAAACTCTAGGTTTTTTCCCAAGTGTCACCCTCTCCCCCTTGTGTGGTGCCGTTTTGCTTCCCTTTCTCCTCTCCTTTTGTTGCTGATTTTTGTTGCTGTTTTTACTGTCAATTCATTGTTATTTCCAGCCTCCAAAATCATTCTATTTGTTGCCAAAAGTTCCTCTTTTGTTCTGCTCTAATCAGATTTCTTTTGTCATCGCCTATGGTGGTGTGTTGCCCTTTGATCACCACTTTTGGGGCTGCCATTTTTCCTTCTTTTACTGCACTATCTGATACCTTATTCCATCACTTATTCCCTGTTTATAACAGCCCCAAAATTTTTCAATTGAGTGTGCATTCGATTTTAAATCTAGGAAATGAAAAGTGTAAATGCGAATTATTCAGGTCCTTAGATTGATTTTTGCGTACTGATTTTTAATAATATTTTGGTATTAAGTATTGATTTTAACATCCCGGTTCAGCAGTGAAGTCAGATCTTATCCGCACTATCGTTTTGGGTTAAAACAATGTAAGTTCACTTATCGTTTCGGATCTGAAAATTTGGTGATGTGACACTGCCTTGGCCGAACCCTTGGGGTGTTTCAAGGTTGCTTAAGTGTGGAACTGCAAATTTTTACGTGTTAGGACTGCAAATTGCAAATGAAGGTGTAGATCCTAACTTTGCGTAATTGGTTGTAAATTCTTAATATAAAATATAATTTGATATAAAATACTTGTTGATTGGGCATGGTTGAATGGCCTAATAAACAAATGAAAAGTTTCCAAGCAAGGTATATGACTTAAAAATTATTATCTAGGTGATTAGGCCCTTGCCGGGATTGTTTGTACGCGAAATTGTTATATTTGATTGTCTAATTAATTGCCAATGTTATGGATTGTTGTATGCTGGTTGTGACATGCTTTGAAATTATGTTATATCGTGTTTATTGATTATTGGATGCATGTGTAATGTTCAACATGCTATGCCACTGTTCAAATTACATACTAAGTATGACTAGATTGTATCGTATGTTACATACCAATGAAACTATTGATTTAATTGACTGGATATATGCAAGTATGCAAGGCATACATCGACACTAATTATTGATACGCATGTTAAGCATGTCATTGTACGAGATTGATTTTGGTAGTATGAATCGCTCATTGATTGAATGCCATTTTTCATTCGCAAGGGGTGGATATTTGTGGTTGACGGAGGAGTTCCGCGGATCTTCGACAATATTTAAAGTCCGCAATACTGTTGTCAGTGCATTGCAGTAGAGACTTGAGGAGATTAGGCGATTTATCACATATTTATTGGAAGTTTGTCTGTATTTTAGCTTTATCTGCATACTATTATTGGTGGTTTTAACCACAACGGACTTAAGCCCTTACTATTTGGAGTTTGGTAGACGGTTTCTAGATAACTTGTGGTGAATAGCGGATGGTTGGGTAGGAACCTTTTGCATTGCATCATTTGCATCATACATGTTAAATATTATGGTTTAATATGAACTCTTATTGATATGAACTCCATAAGATGGCTTTATGGTCTTTTGGTTAATGTATATATGCATTGATTGATAAATTGCTCTGTTTATTATAGTCGTTGTGTTGATCTCCTTACGTCTTACTGTATTGTTATATGTTTATTTAAATAGCTCTTAGACTCACATTGAGCTTTTATAAGCTCACCCCTTATAGTGTTTAAATTTTCAGGTAAACCTCGAAACTAGGACCAGAATCGACATATAAAGTATCACCTCGGACACCGGATTATTTTTAAATAAGTATTTTTAATAAGTTCTTTATTGGTTTTGGATTGTAATTTTAAGTTTCTAATTTGTGGTTTGATTATTTTGTTTTGGGACTTCTATGCATGCATTATTCATTCGAATGGTTCAGATTTAATAACCAATAATTGTATGTTATTCAACCTAAGTAAAATCTGACTCAATTAATAATTTTCTGCTGCATTAGATTACATCGAGTTATTGCAAAGTAAAGTGACAAACCAAATGATTTTCTAGAAACGTCACTAATAACAATAAAATGAAGCCTAAAGTACACACGATCTAATAAATGAATGCTTAACCTAACTCAAAGCAACAAAATGATTTTCCTAAAATAAGTTAGTTTAGGATTGTTAAAAATATTATTAGGTTAGCTTTAGTTTAGGATTGTCAAAAGTATTATTAGGTTAGCTTACCATTATAACGTCTAGGCCGGGTTAGAGAGGTTATATAAACACTAGGTAATCAATGAGTCAATATTTACTTACATTTTTCTTTGTGTGCAAAGACTGTTGAGAATAAATACAAACAATATTAATGTGAATAATTGAATTTTATCAAATAAATCTATTCAAAAAATTACAAAAAAAATAACGAATAAACTAACCTTAGGGCACTAGATCCTAACATGAACATCATTCCCAATTTTAATCTTCGAGATTAATGGTAACCGTAAATAAACATAGACAACCATCCTTGCAAACTTGCCTCTTGTTCCATTATCTATGTTATAATCATTCTTAATAACTTAGCAAATAGTACTACCAATTGCATTGAGCAAACTCTTCTTGTACATTGCACTCAATAAACCTGGTAGTCTAATCCAAACAACCACATTATATAGATGATCATGAAGTGTAGAAAAGGATGGTGTCCATGGTTGCACCGTTAGAAACTAGTAAAAACCATCCTAAGGCCCTCAACCATCAATTTTGAATAGTCATCATTGTAATACCCCCTACCCGTATCTATTGTCGGAATAAAGTACGAGGCATTACCGAGGAGTACGGAACACTTACAGACAGTTTAAACCATTTATCACTCAAATACCGAAATTGATTATAAAAGTTTCTTTAACGGACCCTCGAGGTCCAAATCATGCATTAGGACCGGGTCAGGACTAAATCAGAATCGTATGAAATTTTTCACAAAATCCTAAATTTATTTCATTTACAAAGGTCCCACGCCCGTGTGGTAAAGTTAATTTTCACAAATAAGGCTATTTTCCAAACCATATTTCTCACTCATTTGATCCTTATTCTTCACCCACATTTAATACATACAAAAACCAATTTAAGATATTTAACCGAGCCTTATACTTAACACCATTTGTTAGTCACACACTTCATATAATTAACAAGAAACGTATATAGGCTCAATTCTCATTAAATTTCTCTTGTACTTATACTTTTTCACATTATGTATTCATAGAACATATAACAATCATACCTCTGTATTTCATGTATATTTTTATAACAATTTGTCTTGGTTTCAAACTACTTCATATTGGAGTTTACTTATCAAATCATTTGAAACATCATCTTTACACATATAGTGCACTTGAGGTGCACAATTCTATAATTATGAATAAAAACATTTATCAAATATATGCCATGTTTTTATATATATCATAGTCTCATATTTCCATGTATCAATTACCATCATTTCCTCGTATTTCGACAAATACGTGTAACAATTCATAAACATGCAATTCACTAACTCTTCTTGCCAATCACAATTTAAATTGATAAATCACTTACTGAGCCCAATTTCAATGTTCACTAAAACCTATCATATAAATTTGGATGTACGTATCCACCAATAAATTCCATGTACAGGTATCATCATCTCATATTTCCACATACATTTACTTTCCACATTATGAACTCAAATAACATATACAAGACATACCAATGTATTTCAAATATGTTTTCATAATATTTCATTTAAAATTCAGATTATTTCATATTAGAACACTTCTCATTAACTCATTTGGAATTCCAATTCATACAGAAAATACACTCAAGGGTGTACAAATATATATAATCACAAATGAACTCATTCATCAACCAAGTTCTATGTCCATGTCTCATCAACTCGTATTTCCTTATATCACATAATATATACCATGATTGATGAGCTTATCAACACCATGATTTCCATTTCTTTGTTATTTTTCCATATTTATCCCATTGAATTTCTTGGAATTTTGATGGATTTTCAGGAGTACACTTTAGTGTACAAATTCAAGCCCATCAATTCATATTCATGTGCCCACATTTCCATTTTAGAGAGCACACTCCTGCGAACCTCATCCTTACAGGGGAATTACCAGTCCATGCTAAATCCCCTATAATATAAACTCATAGAGTATTGTCGGGATTACCAGTCCAGGCTAAATCCCCTGCAATGACAATTACTCTAATGAGCTTGGATCCAATTACAGTCGAGCTAAATTCAGACCCTAATTCGGATTACCCGTCCAGGCTAAATCCATTTTCCACATATTCTTCAGGAGGGCTATATCGGGATAGGATCACCCGTCCGGGCTAGATCCTTTTTACCGTCAATTCCTTTTCAGAAACCATTGAATTTTCCTTTCATTCAACCGGGATTTATTTTCCCTTTTCATCAAGAATATCAATACTTCATCAATTATCATACAATAAACATCCAAATCATATTCACATCAATAAAAATATATTTCAAGCATTTAAGAATATAATTCAAGTTACACGAATTTACAATTCGATTTTTATATCATAAGGATAATCTTAGTTTCATAATAAATATTTGAAATAAAACATTATATCATTTCTAATTCAATGTTTATCGATTATAATCGGGCATGTGATCAATTTATGCATAAGTCATTCATATATTTTCCTTCTCCTCCTCTCCATTCCACATCCTTAGTATAAATAACACACTTGTAAGTAATATTATTTATAATTTTCACTATTTACTTATATGAATATTCAAGCTGTCCATATGTATCATAGTCACTAAATTATTTTTATCTTGAGCTACAGAACTCAAAATTAAGATCCGCTAATTTTCCCTGAAACTAGACTCACATATATTTTTACCATAAAATTTTTAGAATTTTTAATTTAGCCAATGAGTACAATTTATTCTTTAAAGTCACCCCTATTTTGTTGTCTGACAGTTCCAACCATTCTTCACTAAAAATTAATTATCTCATCATACAGAACTTGGATAATGTTATCGTTTGTTTATTTTGAAACTAGATTCATTAAGGATTTTAAGAATATAAATTATAACCCATAATTATTTTCGTCAAATTTTTGATGATTTTCCAAATTCAGAACAGAGGAACCCGAAATCATTCTGACCTTGTCTCACAAAACCTATTATATCGCATGATTTAAAATTTCATTGCTTACATCATTTCTTCTATAAGAAACTAAACTCAATAAGATTTAATTCCATATTTTATTCATCCTCTAATTTAATTTCTACAATTTTTGGTGATTTTTCAAAGTTAGACTACTGCTGCTGTCCAAAACTGTTTTAGTGCAAAGTGTTGATTTCCATTTTTGCCCCAAATTTCACAGTTCATACAATTCAGTCCTTATCCAATTAACCCCTCAATTGAGCTAATTTTTCTCAATTAATACCTTATTATATTATTTTAAACTACTTCCTAACCCTTGAAAATCAGAACTTTAGCATTAAACCTTAATTCCAAACTCTTTTACAATTAGGTTCTAAAACCAATTTCCATTAATTTTACTTGATAAAATCATCATATATCAAAATTAAAGCTTCAATTCTATATTTATTCATCATATTATTCCAGCACTCATCCACAGCAACTTTAAAAATTAGCCATAGAATCAAAAACTAATGACATAGTAAGTTGGACACAATTGTAAAAGTCCAAAAACATAGAAATTTTAAGGAGAAAGCAAGAATTAAACTTAAATGAAGCTAAAGTATGAAAACCAGCTTGAGCCCTCTTCCATGGCTATTTTTCAGCTGATGAAAATGAAGAGAAACGAAGAGAATTCTATATATTCCAATTTGGTCCCATTTTTTTAAGCTAATTTTGACAATTTTCTAATTTTACCCTTATTTCACCCATTTCCTGATTTTTCTCAGCTATTGCCTCCCAAAATATCTCTTTTGGGCTTATTTACACTTTGGATCCTTCCTCATTTTGGATCCTTCCTCATTTGAAAATCAAGCTATTTAATCCTTCTAGCAACTTTTACCCCTTTTTCAATTTAGTCCTTTTTATTTAAGTAACCACCCAAACGTCAAAATTTTCTAACGAAATTTTAATATTACCTTATTGACATTCCGTAAATAGTCATAAAAATGTTTATGATTCGGTTTATAAAACCGAGATTTCGATACCTCTTTTTCTCAATTTCTTGACCAAATAAATCTTTATTAAACACAATTTACTATTTCAAAAATATTTTAAAAGCTACATTTGGCTCGTAAATATTAAATAATATAATCTAAGAGTTCATTTGTCGAATTTGGTGGTCTCAAACCACTATTTTCGACGAAATTTGAGTTATTACAATCATCATCTTGGAACTTCACTAAATAGTAGTCATTTTCCAATTCCATCAATTGAATCAAACTTTATAGCTATCTTAACGCATTAATCTTGTTCAACAGGACAATGAATCCTATTTCCCTACCCAAGAGCTTGATCACTATAGTCTTGGCCATTCTCTTATGTATCAATGCATGCACTATTTCTAAAAATTGGATCAAGTGTAAGCCAGCAACTACTTTAGTGAGCACATCTCCATTTAAGGGATTAATATCTTCCTCTTCCACTATCGACTGAGTCAACCTCAACCCATTACCATTACTCGTCCACATGCATTTCCTTTACCCAATAGTTTATCTCTAAACGATATCTTACCTTAAAACTCAATTTCCAACATCATAACATCTTCAACCCTCAGCCCAACAACAATTTTACCGTTATTGTCCCTCTTAACTTTTTTGGTCACCCTTCCAATACCAATATTGGAGGTGCAAGAATCATCATTACCTTAGGGTTATCACTCATGGCCCTTTTATTATTAACCTCTTGAGTATTTTCAATTTGGTTTAATTTTTTTCACAAAGGTTCAAATAATTAATCAAAAATAATACTTTTTAATAATTTGTCATCTTTTGACGAAGTAAAGTTAATATTATTTTTATAAAATATTTGAAAAATATACATATAAAAACAAAATATTATTTTGAATACTTATAACAAAAACATTTACTAAGTTGATTACATTTTAAAAGTGATCAAATACATATAACAATTTATCAAGTTAATATATACTTTTATTTATACTTCCTTTTGTCGAAATTATTTTCGAAATCAACTTTTATTTTATAAAAATGAAAATTGGGAGTCGCCACCAATCCTTTTTATTAGGTGTGATCGGATCACCTTGTAATTTGATCATTTTCATAAAAGTTTAATTTACTAAAACGATGATTTTTAGTCTACCAAAATCCAAAAAATGAGTTCGGGAGTCGGTTACAATCCAAAAGTTGAAAATTTGAAAATTGAATTTAAAATACAATCCCTCTTTATATTAATGACATTCTTATTTGAAAACATTTAGTCAAATCCAAACTTATATAAAAAACTTTCTTATTTCGAGTTAACGAAAAGGTCATGTCCCATAAGTTAGGACATGACATCCCGTACTCTCGAAAATAAAATCGCTCATCATATAATTTTTGTTTAAATCTCATGTATTTTAGTTTTAAAATGTTGTTCGATTATTTAGGTTCAAAGAGAAAGTCGAAACCCGGTAAGTTAAGGTACGACTTCCTGAATCTCCAAATACGGAACGTTGCCTATTTTTAAAATTTTCCATTTTTTGAATAATAACAAATATCATTTTTAAAATGATATGCATTTTTATTTAGGTGTGGTACACCAATAGATGAACATATCTAAATTCAATGTATAAAATAGTGATAAACGGAATAATGTATAATAGCTATATGGGTAAAATGTTAGAATGAACAAATAGAGGAACACTATAATAATACTAATGTGATTGTAGTAATGATGGCATAATATGCATAATAGAATAATAATAATAATAATGAAAATGATAATAATGATAATAATAATACTAATAATAACAATAATAAAAAAATATTAATAATGGTAAATAATCTAATTTTTGAAAGTAAAAATACAATAAGTAATAAATAAAGAATAAAATAAAATAAAAAAGCACAATAAATACGAAAATCGAATTTAAAAAAAAGGTAAGTAAATAAATAAAATAAACAAAACACAAAAAAAAAAACCTAGACAGGTTGAAATTAAATATAAGGATTAAATTGACATTAAAATAAAATTAAGAGTCTAAATCATAATAAAATAAGTTCATGAATATAAGGGGGGCTAAATTGAAACCTAAATAAAATTTTAGGGGAGAAATCAAGGTAAAAATAAAATAAAGGACTAAATTGTAACGCGCTAAAAATAATAGGGGCTGAAAAGGAAAATATCCATGCCCTCCTTATGCGCACCGTTTTAAAGGATCAAAATAAAAAAATTAAATGGGATAAATTAAAAAAAAAGGAAATAGGAGTGTAATGCAAGATGTGTAAAAAGCGAAAGGACCAAAAGTGTAATTAGATCCCCTTAAAGCAAAACACGCGGATCCTAGGTCGGGCGGGTCGGGTCGGCTAAAACTATGTTGTTTTGGGACCTTTCTGACCTCTCCAAAACGGTGTCGTTTTGGCACCCTATATAAGCCAAAAACCTTTAAAAAAAATCATTCCAACCCAATTTAAAAAAAAAAATTCAAAAAACACTCTCCTTTTTTTTTTTGCTAAGGTTCCAAGTCCAGCCATGGTGACTGCCGTCTCCAGTGGCCAAAAATTTCTAGAAAACCCTCCTTTGATCCTCTTGACCCCCAGAATCCAAATCTAGGGTCGGTTTTTTAGAAAAGTGGCCAAAAATTGCCAAAAGGGGATAGGACCCTTCGACTCCCGACGACGGATAACAAAACCAGGTAATTTTTTTACTGTATTTTATATATATAATATATTCAAAAGAAAAATGAAGGAAAAGACCACCTTTGAAAATTTAACTGCTTTTTATTTCGATTTTTTTTTGTGTATTTCTCCGTAAAAATTACAATCGGTTTTGTTGTGGCTTTATAGCCAATTATAATATCACATGTTTTTTATACTGTTTGCTATTGTTCCTCTGCTATTTTTGCTTTTCTTTTCTGTCTTTTTCTTCTTGCTTTGTTTGTAGGTCTTGGCGAGGTCAAAGGAGGTGGGAAACACGATCTTCTTGACTTTTTGGTGAAAGGGTGGCAGACCTCGGAACGAGGAGCCTCAGGACGAGTACTTGCTGACGAGGCATGAGAGCAGCGGCGCGCCTAGAGCTAGGGTTTCTTGTTTTTCTGAAAATTTTGGGTTGTGGACTTGTAAATTTTGTTGGGCTAGGGTTTTTTTGTATTTTGGGCTTGTAAAAAATTTAGACTTGAACTATTTAATTTTAGTTTTATTTTTTATTTTGGTTTTATTTATTTGGTCTTGAGCCCGGGTAAATTTGGGCCTTTACACCTTTCTTTCATTTTGAATTGGATTTTATGAGATTTTATATAAATAAGAAAACCAAATAGATTGACATAAAGGATTTTTTTAGATTAAAGCTTTACTTATTCAATTTAAATTGTATGTCCAAACCTTTAGGAAATTAAATTTTAGATTTGTTGTATCATAAGAAACGAAGAGAACAGTAACAATTTTGATTTTTGAATTAGAATGTAAACACAAATTTCGAGTTGACATAAGGAAATTAAAGAATTTAATCATAAACTAAGTCCTTTGGCTCTTTTTCTTCCACAAAGCTTTGGAGAGGAATAATGAAAACAATATAACTAACAGTGGAGTAATTTATTGATAGGAGGTTTAATTTTATACTCAATTGTTGGCAACCCTTACTATAAAAACAAGATAAAAATGTTTAGTTTAGAGAACTATTAGATTTTATATTTGAAAAATGGTTAAAATCATATGTGCTATGTTGGTTGGTTGGAGACATTAGTTCAAATGAGGATTTAAATTAAGTGTGCAAACACCAGATTTTCACGCATGGATATGTGGGCTACATCATTTATGATATTTTAAGGAAAAATGTTTGGTTTTTAATTTTGTAAAGACAGCTCAATATGCTTTATTTGGAAATTTATACCATTCATGAAAGGTTTATTTAAAGGCAATTGAAAAACTCATGGTTCATCAAAATAACCCAAAGCTTTAGCCAACCAAAGTTGGCAACTTCAAGCACTAGCTATTTTTGGGTTTTACCATATTTTGTGTTGTTTAAGTTTTAAAAACCTAGAGCCTGCCAAGCTAATTGGATTACAAAAAATATCCCTTTAAAAAAGCTTTACATAGTGAGAACATAACAATGGAGATAACTAAGCTAAGGCTTGTTTTTCTCTTTTCTTTTTTTACCACAATTCCAAGGTTATGGGCAAATATTGTTGAATTTGATGAATTTTGGAAGCAACGTGAAGAAGAAGCTTGGAAGATTGCCCTAGCATCTTATGAACCAAACCCAGAAAATGTTACTAATCACCTGAACTACAAAGTTAACAAGTAAATCTTATTATGATTTTCTCCTTTTATCTCTCTTTTTCTTTTTCTTTTTCTTTTCTTATGTATATTTAAAAAGTTCCATATATTAGGTATAATTAAAGAAATTACTAATATTGGAATCTAAGTCATAGACCTATTGTATGTAACTAATTGAAAATATTCACATGAATTAATTCAGCAAAACGCTCGGTTTCTCTCATCTACATTATTGTCCATGTGAATTAAAATTTTTCATATTTGTATTCTATTACATTATCACCCGTAATATTTATAAGCTACAGTAACCATAGGTAATTAATTTAATGATCAAGTTCTCATAACTCACGTGGATGAGGGCCAAAGGTTCCAAATTAAATTCCCTTAACCATTTACATGATCCTAAATTTTTCTGGATTTTTATGTTAAAGTGGACATTAAGTATATCATCTTGGACGATTTGTTGTAGGGCTCTTAATAAAAGAAGTTCCAACAAAACCATAGAATTTAAGGGTGTTATTACTAATGACACAAGAAGATACTTGAGGGGTAAACACAAGAAATACACTGGTCCATGCATGGCGACTAATCCGATTGATAGGTGTTGGCGATGCAAAGAGAACTGGGCTGAGAATCGCAAAAGATTGGCGCTATGTGGGCTTGGTTTTGGTCGTAAAGCTACTGGTGGAGATGAAGGAAATTACTATTTAGTGACAGATAATTCTGATGATGATGTTTTAAACCCCAAACCAGGAACTTTACGTTATGCTGCAATCCAGAATAAGCCATTATGGATCATTTTTGCTAAGGATATGCACATCAAATTATCAAAGGAGCTAATTGTTCAAAGCAATAAGACCATTGATGGCCGTGGAGCAAATGTTCATATAGCACATGGATGTGGAATTACACTTCAATTTGTGCACAATGTCATCATTCATAACGTTCATATTCATCACATTATTGAAAGTCAAGGTGGCTTAATTAGGGACTCTGAAGATCACTACGGTTATCGAACAGTCGGTGATGGAGATGGGATTTCTATCTTTGGATCATCAAATATTTGGCTTGATCATATTTCCATGTCTGAGTGCCAAGATGGACTTATTGATGTAATACAAGGTTCCACTGCCATCACCATCTCAAATTGCCATTTCACACATCATGATCATGTAAGCTTTACCTTAAAATACTCAACGAGCTACACATTTTGTCATCTAGTTTCAGTAACACACTCTCAAATTATATTTTTCAGGTGATCTTGTTAGGTGCAAGTGACACTTATTCTAATGATCAATACATGCAAGTCACAATTGCGTTCAACCATTTTGGAAAAGAATTGATACAAAGAATGCCTAGATGCCGATGGGGATTCTTTCATGTTGTTAACAATGACTACACTCATTGGAAAATGTATGCCATTGGTGGTAGCACGCATCCTACTATTATTAGCGAAGGCAACAGGTATATTGCCCCAGATGACCCCAATACCAAAGAGGTAAATGGAAACAACTTTATTTAATTTTCTTACCACAATACACATGATGCAATCAAAAATGTATTTGTGGTTGTACCATTAATTTATTTTTGTTCATTGCAATTCTGTAGATAACCAATAGGAACTATGCATCAGAATCAGAATGGAAGAATTGGGTATGGAGATCAGAAGGAGACTTGTACATGAATGGAGCCTTCTTCAGAACTTCTGGGCCACCCTCACCTCCTAATTTGAAATTTAGCGAGAAAGATGTGATTAAAGCCAAGCCTGCAACATTTGTTAGAAGACTGACACGTTTTGCAGGGACTCTTGATTGCAAGGAATATGTTAAGTGCTAGAAATAACTCTCAATCTAGCCAAAATCAAAAAAAAAAAAAAAAAAAAAAAAAAAAAAAAAAAAAACATTTTCCTTGACATACAAGAAAAAGAACACATCATAAGGAAAATGTTAATATAGAACAAGCTAACATGATACATATAAATGAAAGCAATGTATTATTTTATTTTTTTATTTTTTGAACTGTGTATTATTTTATTTTTTAAATTTAAAAAAATGCATTAAACATAAAAAATAAAAGGCTTAAATAGTCATTTAGCCCTTGAATTTGACACATTTTCTCAATTTGGTACTTACGCTTTTTTTTGTCCCAACTTGGTACTTGAATTTTTTTGTCTACCATTCTGATACTTTTTTTTTGTAACACCGTTAAGTTTGGACATATGTCACTCTACAATTGCAACACATGTCACTAATGACATCATCATCTAATAAATCGTTAAAAATCCATAAAATTAATAAATTAATAAAATAGAAAACTAAATTGAAAACATGATTTCTAAGATTAAATTTCTACGATTATTCTAAATCAATTTTTTTATGATTCCATTTGGGTTTCATTGATTGATTTTTTCATTTTTCTTTTAATTTCTCTAACTTTTTTTTCACAATTTTTTTCCTTACTTATTTTCAAAAAAATCAATTCCTAAAACAAATTTTTTAGTAAAGACATCTTAAAGAAGAAGTAAAATATTATTTTTGAACCTTAAGTGATTTTAAAATCCCTTTCCCAATCTCCCTTTCAAACTAATTTTTAAAGGACTAATCCAATAATTTTCAAAGCCTTAAACCCCAAAATCAAAACTTAGAAAATTACTGTTTTTACGTGAGAAAACCATCAATTTGTTTTCGGTGTTTGTAATGTTGTTTTGGATTTACGAAGAAGAGTGAAGACTTTACACCCTTTTGATCCACTATTTTAATTTTTTTCTCACCCTAATTGGAAATAAAAACTATAATAAAGATAAACTAATCAATACCCATAAATATTTTAACCCAAGAAGGACAATTTTAAAGAAAAGGGGTCAAACCTAGAACCCTAATTAAAAACCTCTAACCCTACATCACCAACAAAATCAAGACACTGATTAGGATCATCCAAGGCACCAGTGGCTCCGAGAATAGAGTGGATGTAGATATTCATATGGCTGGGCTTAGCTTCTTCTTATATGAAGAATAAAAAGTTGTTTCTTATCCATTATTGTAGTAAAAATTGCTTTCAAAGCTAAGGCCATTGGCTCTTGTTGAGAAAACAAAGCAAAATTAGGGGGTTTTTAAAGAACCAAAACAGAATCGAATTAAAATCAAGGGATTTTTAAAGCTAATGCTATTCACAAATTTTTATGTTTTACGGTTCCATTGGCTTGATTTTCAAATACCCTTTTGAATTTTGAGAGTTCTTTTAAAACTTATGTAATCTATGTTTAATTTATATTATTTTATATTTTTGGATTTTTTAAATATTTTTTATAATGATGTCATTAACACGTATAACGACTCAATCTCCAATAGTATCAAAAATTGCGATTTTGGGATCTCATTTCCGTAAACCGAGTCCATAAATATTAAATATGAATATTTACAGAGTTAATATACAAAAACATTAAAGATTGGTCAAGTAATTTTGTTGAATTAATAGTTAATTAAGGCTCAAACTAAATTGTAATGCCTAATCGCTAAAGAGTTTTAATTCAAAAGACTTGGGAACCTAAATAGCAATTAGCCAAAGTTTCCAAAATGGTAAATAAATCATTTTATGTCATAGGTTAGTGGCTGATGGTGTTCATCAAGTTAAAGTAATAGTTAAATTAATATAATTAAACCAAATTAAGCTAGATTAATTAGTCCCAAATTAGCCTATATATATAAAGCTAGTTGAGAAAAGATGTTATTTTCTTCATTCTACCATTTTCGTCCAAAGAAGAAGAAAAATAGGGAAAGAAAGCTTTTAAACCCTTAAAACTTTTTGCTATCAATCTTTTAAACCCTTAAAACTTTTTGCTATCAATTAGGTATGGAGATTCAATCATTTTCTTGTAATTTTTATAGATTTGAGGTCATGAAAGCTTGGTTTAACTAGCCCATGTACCAATTTGATAAACTGTTAAAGTTTTAGAAAGTTTCCATTGTTGAGAATTGGATGAGTTAGGTGTAAAATTGATAAAAATTAAGCTTAGATTGTAAAAATGACTAAATAGTAAAGCTTCACAAGCTTGTTTGTTAGCTTTGTTATATTAAGGACCAAATTGAATAAAATGCAAACCTATTATGAATTTGTGGTAAGAATAGAAAGTAAAAGGCTCCTAATGAGTAAATGTGAAATCAAATTTTAATCTGAAGCTTTATACCAAAAGTTATACTTGTCTCGGGTTTAGGAACTAAATTGAATAAATTGCAAATATGTTTGGTTTTGTATTTGAATGTGAATTAGATGGGATTTGATATTGTGTAATTTTTGAATCATTATTCGTAGCTAAAGACGACTTTGGGTCATTTAGAAGGAAAGGAAAGACGAAAGTTGACGATGAGTGACACGAGCTTTCGGTTTGTATTTCTATAATTCGAGATCAATCTAATTATTTTATATTCATGTTAAATTGCATGATTTAGAAATGAGAACTAAATTATATATGATGGTTGTGTGAATTAAATTATGGCGATTGATATGATATATCGAGATAGAGGATAAAGTTGAATAAAATAGAAAGTAGTATGATTTAATTTATATGTGATATTTAGTATGAAATTGAGTTGAAATATGTTACATGCTATGTCGAAATGGTGAAATGATGATGAATTGAGTTGAAATATGTTACATGCTATGTCGAAATGGTGAAATGATGATGAATTGAGAATGATAGAATGTGAATTGAACTATATGATGAAATTGGAAAATTTGTTACCCTATTAACTATTCGGGAAGAATCGACTATATTTGGCATACCATACGATTAGATCATGAATGGTTTTATAATTTGGTTTAGCCTATGATGCACTTATGTGCTAGTATATTTGCTTCGGTTCATCCGATAATGCACCTTGTGTGCTAGTATAATTTCTTCGACTTGTCCAATGATGCATTACGTGTGCTAATATATTTCCTTCGATTTATCTTATTATGCACTGCGGTACCAGATTGGTGTGTTGGTTGATTAATCCATGTATCCATCTTGAGACCAAGTTGGGTTAATAGGGAATATAAAATATGATTCGGATGAATGATATTGGAATTTAATTGATAATACAAACTGACATTATAAAAGAAAAGTGGATTGGCTATGTGGTAATTGATATGAAATGTGATTGGATTTGGTATATTTGATTAAATATGAAATGTGATATATGAAAACAAGTGAAATACCGTGCAAATTGATTTTGACAAGCCTAGGGGCCAAATCGAACTCGAACGAGTTAGTAGACTCGAGAAAGAAAAATTAATTATAAAATGAATGATTAAATAACATCGAATGAAATAAGATTGAATATCATAATGATGTATTCATGGGTATATGAATTTGAAATGGAAATTACTATATCATTGTTAATAGAATGTATGGTATAATATGTTTAGTTTGATTATTAGCTGAAATAGTGTATAAGTATGGAATTTGATTATTGATTATGCAAATTGACATGATTGAATTGTGGCATATTTGGATTGTATGCTTATATTGAATATGTTCATTTTGTGATTTCAATCATGGAAATACCGCTGAGCTTTATCATTCAGGGTATGATTTGTTTTCTCTAAGCGTAGGTTTAAGTAAATCCAAAAGTTTTGTGGAGCGATCTAGCATCTAGCTTGTGATCCCCTACTCAACAATGTTTGTATAGTCCTTTTTCGTTCGTTATATGGCATGTACCTAGGTTAGGTCAGTTTTTACATATTGTGTGAACTTGTTAACTTTAGAAGCTAGAATTAGTATTTTGGTAATGGCAAAAGGAATAGTTGAATAGATGAGTTTGGTATAGTTGAAATGCATGAGATGATGCAAAAATCATGATCATATATACATGAAAGTATGTCAAAAAGGGTTAACTATATTACAACACAATATCTACTTATATATGTCATGACATATGTTTCTGATATGTGATATCGTGTAAGACCACGTCTGGGACGTTGGCGTCGATTTGAGATTTACATGTAAGACCATGTCTGGGACATCGGCATCATATTTGATTTCGTGTAAGACCCTGTCTGGGACAATGACATCGATATTTGAGTACATGTAAGACCACTCTGGGATGTTGGCATTGTACAACTACTCTGAGTATTTTGAATATCCTATTTGATTCCGAATGGTTCATCGGGCAATTCCGAGAAAACAAAAAGCTATGTGAAATGTATAAACGAATCAGGTACGTCTGAAATGTACAATATGTATGTGTATGGAAGGTAAGTATAAATGTAAACTTACCTAATTGAGATATGTGCATAGATTGTGGATACAAAATGTGATATATGTATGAAAAAGTTATGATCTATGTTGTATATGGAGATGAGTTGGCTAGTAAGAAATGGCTAAACAAATGATCCAAAATGGAATTAAGAATTTGCAATTGTCATATATGAATGGTCTTTTGCTTGATATGATACTAAATGTTTATATATTAAGTTTATTTGTATATGGCTTACTAAGCTTTTGAAAGCTTACTTTGTGTGTGTTTGCTTTGTTTTATAGATCGTTAAAGCTACGGAAGGCTCGGGGATCGTCGAGGATCGTCATCACACTACTTAACTTATTTTGGTACCTTTTGAAAGTGTATATACTAAAGTATGGCACGTATAGGCTTGTCACTTTGAATTATGTTTGAGATGTGTATATAGCCATGTGATATGGCTAGATAAATGTTTGTGATATGAATGAGTAGTTATGTTATATGATGCTTGTTTGGTATGGTTTAATGACCAATGAAATGGTCAAAGTAATAGTAAGCTTATTGATGCCAAGTTGTTATATTATTGATGAGTAGATGTCATATTGTAGTGGTAAGTTGTAGATGATTTATGTTTAAAAATGTTTGTGAATAAGTTGAGCTAAATTGCATGTGAATTGGTATGTATTGGTTTCATTTGAAGCTTGGTTTGATGCGTAATTGTGCTTATAGGTATAAACCAAAGTGTAGGTGGCATTTTGGCCTTGCAAATGGCCTATATTTGCCCACACGGTTGAGCATACGGTTAAGAATTTTCGTTTGTGTTTGGTTTAGTCCCGGTCATATTCTAAAACATGTTTAAGGCCTCGTTGATCTATTCCATGGACACTTTGATTTGATTCGTTGAATAATAATATGAAATATTCGTAAAAGGTTCCGTTTTGCCCGGTAATGCCTTTAACCCTAGACTGGTGATGGTTACGGGTTAGGGTTGTTACATTTGATTGGTATCAGAGCTACGGTTTAGTTGATTCTCGAACTAACGTAGCGTATGAGAGTCTAACTATACATGCCATATATATGAAATGTGATAGTGTGATGAATCCTGACGTGTAAAATGTGTTTTTCGTATAGTAAGAGATCCCGAAAGAGCCATAGCTGACAATGTTGAAAGTAACGCGCCTGTTTTCGCTCAAGGGACAACCCCATCTGATTCGAGACCGGCTACTAGCGGTCATGAGGGAAAGGCTAAACAAGCCTTCTTCCAAATGATGAATGAGTGGTTCACTCAGTATGTAAGAACGAATCCGGCTGTTTCACAACTTCCGCCCCCTCCTAATCCTCCTCAGACTTCTGCTATACCTCTAGTTATGAGTTTGAATCTGTTGACTAAACCTCCGGTCGACAAAATCTGTAAATATGGGGTGAAGAGTTCAGGTCCACTAGTTATGACGATGTTGAGAGAGCGGAATTTTGGCTTGAGAATACTATTCGAGTGTTTGATGAAATGTCATTAACTCCTGAAGAATGCATAAAGTGTGTTGTTCCTTTGTTATGAGACGCAACCTATCAGTGGTGGAAGACTTTGATTTCCGTGGTTCCAAAGGAACGGGTTACATGGGATTTCTTTCAGTCTGAGTTTCAAAAGAAATACATCAGTCAGATATTTATTGATCAGAAATAGAAAGAATTTCTAGAACTGAAACAGGGTCGCATGTCTGCACCGAATATGAACGAGAGTTTGTAAGATTAAGTCAACATGCTCGAGAATGTGTTTCAACTGAAGCAATAATGTGTAAATGGTTTGAAGACGGCCTAAATGAAGATATTCGTTTGCTTGTTGGGATTCTAAAAATAAAAGAGTTCGTTGTGCTTGTTGATCGAGCATGCAAAGCTGAGGCACTCGGGAAAGATAAAAGAAAAGCTGATTCTAAAGCTAAAGATGCGAGAAAGAGATTTCCGAGTAAAACATTTCAGTCTACTTCAAAGAAATTCAGACATGAGCATAGCTGTTCAAAGGCTAATGTGGGACATACAAATAAAGATCGAGCTAGATCGCAGTCGAATTCTAAAGTTCCAGCGACTTCGATGGCTAGTGCGGGAAATGTCCTATCTGAGCGACCTGAATGTAAACATTGTGGTAAAAGGTATTCAAGAAGTTGTGGATTAAATGATCGAGCTTGCTTCAGATGCGGATCATTAGACCATTTTATCCGAGACTGCCCAGAGTCTGTTGAGCAAGAGATTATTTAGAATCCGAGATATGATAATGTTTTAGCTAGATGTAGACCTTCTCGAAATACAAGAAATATTAGTGGTAATCAGAGAACTACGAAAGACTCAGTTGCGAGATCTGAAGCTAGGGCACCTGCTAGAGCTTACGCCATTCGAGCTCGTGAGGAAGTTTCGTCTCCAAATGTTATTACGGGTACATTTACTCTTTATGATACTTCTATGATTGCATTGATAGACCCAGGTTCCACTCATTCGTATATATGCATGAACTTAGTATCCAGAAAGACTTTGTCTGTAGAGTCTACTGAATTTGTTATTAGAGTATCGAACCCCTTAGGTAAAAGTGTCCTAGTTGATAAAATATGCAAGAATTGTCAGTTGATGTTTCGAGGTGTTTGTTTTCCAGTTGATCTGATGCTATTACCTTTTAATGAGTTTGATATAATTCTGGGTATGAATTTGTTAACATTGCATGATGTTGTTGTGAATTGCAAAAGAAAGACTATTGATTTGAGATGTCAGAATGATGAAATAGTTCTGATTGAGTCAAATGATTTGAATGGGTTACTGGCTGTGATTTCAGTGATGAAAGCTCAAAGTTATGTGAAAAAGGGTTATGAAGCTTATTTTGCTTATGTGATTGACTCGAAAGTAACTAAAAAGAAACTAGAATCAGTGCCAGTTGTTTGTGTAACGGCCTAATTTTCAGTGATGCCGGAAATGGTGATATGAGATCACTAAATCCGATAGGTAAGATTGAATAAGATAGTAAATTAATATTTATGAGTCAAGTGAGAATTTAGAAGAATTTGTGGATTGGTGAATTTGGTGAATTAAAAGAATTTAGTAGGTCAAATGGGTCAAAAACGAGGTATCGAGACCTCGAATTTGAAAACCGAGCCATAAATATTTTTATAAATATTTATGGAGTGTTATTAAGTTAATATTAAAGTTTGGTTGAGAAATTTAAATGTTTGGGTAGTCAATTAAATAAAAAGGACTAAATTGTAACAAATGCAAAATTGCTACAATAATTAAATAGCTCAAGTGTTAAAAGAAAAAGGATTTAAAGGGAAATTAAACCTAAAGGTGAAAAGGTTGGACAGCAAGGGGAAGAAAATCATCAGAAAGATAAGGGAAATAAGGGCAAAATTAGAAATTTAATAATTTTAACATGTATAATAAAGACAAAGTTGAAAAATCTAGAGATCTCTTCATATTTTATCAGCCAAAACGCCATAGGAGTTCTGGAGGAAGCTGGTTTTTCATATTTTTACACCATGTGAGTTGACTCTTGCTTTTTCTTGATAATTTTTATGTTTTTATGACTTTTACAACTAGATCCACTTATAGAATTCAACAGTTTTTGATTTGGTGGGTAAAATTAGAAGTTACCCTGGCTGAGTAATGAAAGTTTATGATGAATTATTATGAAATTTAAATTCTGATTTCATATTAAGGTGGTTTTATTAAGTGATTTTGATAGGAAATGGTATTTAGGACCTAATTGTGAAAAAGTTGTGAATTAGAGGTTGGTGTTGAAATTTAGAATATAAAAGGTTGTGAAATAGTTTTTAATGATATATTAAAGTGTTAATTGAGAAAAATTAGGTCAATTGATGGCCGAATTAAGCAGGGACTAAATTGTAAAAAACTATAAATTTTGGGGTAAAAGTGCAATTTCGAAAATTTAAGAGCATAAATTATGAAGTGAAATAGAAATGAAGTAAATGCTAATGAGTGAAAATATTTTACATTATAGATCAAGAATCCAAAGAAGAACGGGGAAAAGAAAAAGTTACAGAATAGTCCCTAAATTTCAATATCTACTACAAATCAGCCGGGTAAGTTCATATGGTTGAATTTATATGTTTATTTGTGAATGATTGAATGATATAATGTGTTGTTAAATCTGAATTTGCCGTGGAATTATGAAAATTATGATAAAATGTAAGAATCAAGGCGGTAATTCAAATTAGGAAAAACGCAGAATTGAGTACGTTTGTATCGTGACATGTGATGAATTGACGGATAAGACCATGGTTAATCCATGGAAAAATGTGAAACGTAGGTATGGTATTAACCATACTGAGATGTGAAACGTAGGTATGGTATTATCCATATTGAGTTGTGAAATGTAGGTATGGTATCAACCATACTGAGTTAAGAAATGTAGGTATAGTATCGTCCATACTGAGTTATGAAAAGTAGGTATGGTATCGTCCATGCTGAGTTAAGAAATGTAGGTATGGTAACGTCTATACTGAGTTGTGAAATGTAGGTATGGTATCATCCATACTGAGTTGTGAAACGTGGCACTGAGCAACGACGTACTCAAATTCGTAAGACGTTTCCTAATTTGATATTAAGTAATATAAAAGAAGTGAATCAAATAAAAGAGATTGAGTAGTTGTTAATGTTGAGCTCAACTATGTGAAGTATTTTAACAATGGTTGTGAATGGCAGGGAACTTTAGAAAATATTTTGTTATTGTTTGAAAATATTATGTGTGGTAAGCATTACTTTTAAACCTATGAACTTACTAAGCTTCATTAAGCTTACTTGTGTCTGTTTGATATTTTTACGTAGATTGAATTAAAGAGAAGTTGGTAGATCGGATCATCACAAAGAAAGCTCACTATCCAGATCAATTAGGTAGCTTTTGTTTTATGTTTAAAGATTTATATGGCATGTATAGAGTTTAAATGAGATGGAGTAAAGATGTTATAAACTAGTTAACAATATTTTGCAATGAAACAGCTTTTTGAATTACAATGAGATGGCGTGGTTGTGAAAAATCACCAAAAATAGAAGAAATGGAATTAGGAAGTGAATAAGATATATAATTGAAGATTATTGAGTCTATTTTCACATAAAAGAAACATAACAAACAAATTATTCTTATGTTTGGAGATATTTGAATTTTTGTGAGACTAGTTCAGAATGATTACGTGATCCCCTGTTCTGTCTTTGACAAATCATTAGAAATTGTATAAAAATAATTGTGGGATATAGTTTATATGCATGGAATCCTGAAATAAATAAGAGGTCAGAATAGTCGAACAGTAAAACAGGGGAAACTTTAATGAATAAACTGTACTAATTGGCCACATGAAAAATTCTGGAAAAATTATAGTAAAAATATATATGAGTCTAGTTTTAGGGAAAATTAATGGATCTTAATTTGGAGTTCTGTAGCTCCAGATATAAATAATTTAGTGCCTATGACGCAGATGGACAGTTTTAAATTTTATGCTAATTAGTAGTTAAGTCTAGAATGCCTCGTGCTCGACTCCGGCAATGGTCTTCTGGTAAGGGGCGTTACAGTTTGTGAATTCCCTGACGTGTTTCCTGTAGAGTTACCGAGATTACCTTCGATACGCGAAGTTGAATTTAGTATTG
The DNA here is from genome assembly GCA_025503065.1 of Gossypium bickii. Classification (NCBI taxonomy): domain Eukaryota; kingdom Viridiplantae; phylum Streptophyta; class Magnoliopsida; order Malvales; family Malvaceae; genus Gossypium; species Gossypium bickii. Next base: position 140,146,819 of record CP106710.1, read on the forward strand.
ATTTGTTATCGAGAACGACTTCTATTCCGATAGCTCCGTATAGAATGGCACCAACAGAGTTGAAAGAGTTTAAGTCACAGTTGCAAGAGTTAACCGATAGAGGATTTTTGCAAGACAATTTCTCACCTTGGGGTGCTCATGATTTATTTGTGAAAAAGAAAGATGACACGATGAAAGTGTGCATTGATTACTGGCAGTTGAACAAAGTGACTATAAAGAATAAATATCCTCTGCCCAGAATTGATGATTTGTTTGATCAACTAAAAGGAGCCACCATGTTTTCAAAGATAAATCTGAGATCGGAATACTGCCAGTTACGGGTAAAAGATTTTGATATTCCAAAAACTACTTTTAGAACGAAGTACGTGCATTATGAGTTTTTAGTTATGCCTTTCGGACTAACAAATGCTCCTGCTGTTTTTATAGATTTGATGAACAGAATTTTTAGACCGTACTTAGATTGATTTGTTGTTGTATTTATTGACGACATTTTGATTTATTCGCGTGATGAAATTGAACATGTTGAACATCTGAGAATTGTGTTACAAACTATACGAGATAAGCAAATGTATGCGAAATTCAGTAAATGTGAGTTCTGATTGAGTAAAGTTGGTTTTCTGGGACATATTGTGTCAGCATCTGGTATCCAGGTTGATTCGAGCAAGATTTCAACTATTTTAGAGTGGAATCCTCTGAAAAACGTATCTGAAGTTCGTAGTTTTCTGGGACTTGCTGGTTATTATTGAAGATTTGTAAAAGGCTTTTCGATGATTGCTACTCTATTAACTAGATTGCTTCAGAAAGATGTGAAGTTTGAATGGTCTGATAAATGTCAGAAAAGCTTTGATCAGTTGAAAACTTTGTTGACTGAGGCTCCAGTTTTGGTACAACTAGAACCAGGTAAAGAATTTGTGATCTTTAGTGATGCTTTGTTGAATGGTCTAGGATGTGTTTTGATGCAGGAAGGCAAAGTTATAGCTTATACCTTGAGACAACTGAAACCGCATGAAAGGAATTAACCGACACACGACCTTGAGCTAGCTGTGATTGTGTTTGCATTAAATATTTGGCGCCATTATCTTTTCAGTGATAAATACCATGTATTTTCAGATCATAAAAGTTTGAAATATTTGATGACCCAGAAAGATTTGAATCTGTGACAAAGAAGATAGTTAGAGCTTTTGAAAGACTATGAGCTTGTAATAGATTATCATCTGGGTAAAGCAAATGTCGTTGCTGATGTATTGAGTCGGAAATCACTGTTTGCATTACATGTAATGAATGCTCATTTAGACTTGTCTAATGATGGTTCAGTTTTAGCTGAATTGAAAGCGAAACTGTTGTTTTTACAACAAATATGTGATGCTCAGAAAGTTGATAATGAAATGCTAGAGAAATGAGGTCAGTGTGATTCGAACTTTGACTCTGAATTTTGAATTGATGTTGATGATTGTTTGAGATTTCGAGATTGGATTTGTGTTCTGAGGAATCCAGAGTTATTATAGTTAATTTTGAACAAAGCTCATAATAGTCACCTATTTGTTCATCCGGGAAGCACAAAGATGTACCATGATTTGAAGCAACACTATTGGTGGTCTGGTATGAAAAGATATATCTCTGATTTTGTGTCGAAATGTTTAGTCTGTTAGCAAGTTAAAGCTGAACATCAGGTACCATTTGGTTTGTTACAACCGATTCTGATTCCTGAATGGAAATGAGATAGAGTGACGATGGATTTTGTTTCTGGATTGCCTTTGACTCAGAGGAAGAAAAATACAATTTGGGTCGTAGTTGATCAATTGACAAAATCAGCCTATTTTATTCTGGTACGATCTGATTACTCACTTGATGAGTTAGATGAACTTTACATTTCTGAAATTGTGAGATTGCACGGGGTGCCACTATCTATTGTGTCTGATAGAGATCCGAGATTTACTTCACGATTCTAGAAGTAACTGCAAGAGGCTTTAGGTACTAAATTGTATTTTAGTACAACGTTTCACCCAAAGACGGATGGTCAATCCAAACGGATCATTCAGATTCTTGAGAATATGTTGAGATGTTGCATTCTTGAGTTTAATGGTACATGGGAACAATATTTGCAATTGATTAAATTTGCGTATAATAACAATTTTCACTTGAGCATCAAAATGATGCCTTATAAAGCTTTGTACGGACGCAAATGTTGGACACCTCTATATTGGACTGAGCTCAGTGAAAGTAAGATACACAGGGTTGATTTAATAAAAGACACTGAACATAAAGTAAAAGTGATCCGTGATAGTCTGAAAGTAGAGTCTGATCGTCAAAGATCTTATGCAGATTTGAAAAGAAAAGATATTGAGTTTGATATCAATGACAAAGTGTTCTTGAAAGTGTCTCCGTGGAAGAAAGTACTTCGATTCGGACGTAAAGGTAAATTGAGTCCGAGGTTCATCGGACCATATGAGATCATTGAGCGTATTGGACCTGTTGCATACAAATTGTTGTTGCCTTCAGACTTAGAAAAGATTCATAATGTATTTCACGTGTCAAGGCTTCGTCGATACAGATCTGATCTATCTCATGTAATTCTTTCGTTTGAAATTGAAATCTGATCTGATATGACTTTCGAAAAAAATCGATCCGTATTTTAGCTTGCGAAGTCAAAGAATTAAGAAATAAGAAAAGCTCGTTAGTGAAAGTGTTGTGGCATCGACATGGGGTTGAAGAGGCTACGTGGAAGCCTGAAGATTTAATGAGACAACAATATCCGAATCTGTTTAATGGTAAGATTTTCGGGGACGACAATCCCTAAGGGGGGAGAATTGTAACAGTCTATATACAAATAAATGTATTTAAAATTGAATTATGTATATTTGTATGAAATTGATTATAATGAATGAATACGAATGATAAGCTTATGAGATCTGAGATATTATCGACAAGGTGTCAAAGTCCGAAATGTCCCGTACAAACCTAGGAATAGATAGGATTTTATATATATCATGACATATGTTTCTGATATGTGATATCATGTAAAACCACGTCTGGGACGTTGGCGTCGATTTGAGATTTACGTGTAAGACCATGTCTGGGACATCGGCATCGTATTTGATTTCGTGTAAGACCTTGTCTGGGACAATGGCATCGGTATTTGAGTACATGTAAGACCACGTCTGGGATGTTGGCATTGTACGACTACTCTGAGTATTTCGAATATCCTATTTGATCCCGAATGGTTCAACGGGCAATTTCGAGAAAACGAAAGGCTATGTGAAATGTATAAACGAATCAGGTACATTTAAAATGTATAATATATATGTGTATGGAAGGTAAGTATAAATGTAAACTTACCTAATTGAGATATGTGCATAGATTGTGGATACAAAATGTGATATATGTATAAAAAAGTTATAATCTATGTTGTATATGGAGATGAGTTGGCTAGTAAGAAATGGCTAATCAAATGAGCCAAGATGGAATTAAGAATTTGCAATTGTTTGTTTGATATGATACTAAATGTTTATATGTTAAGTTTATTTGTATATGGCTTACTAAGCTTTTGAAAGCTTACTTTGTGTGTGTTTGCTTTGTTTTATAGATCGTTAAAGCTACGGAAGGCTCGAGGATCGTCGAGGATCGTCATCACACTACTCAACTTATTTTGGTACCTTTCGAAAGTGTATATACTAAAGCATGGCATGTATAGGCTAGTCACTTTGAGTTATGTTTGAGATGTGTATATAGCCATGTGATATGGCTAGATAAATGTTTGTGATATGAATGAGTAGTTATGTTATATGGTGCTTGTTTGGTATGGTTTAATGACCAATGAGATGGTCAAAGTAATAGTAAGCTTATTGATGCCAAGTTGTTATTTTATTGATGAGTAAATGTCATATTGTAGTGGTAAGTTGTGGATGATTTATGTTTAAAGATGTTTGTGAATAAGTTGAGCTAAATGACATGTGAATTGGTATGTATTTGTTGCATTTGAAGCTTGGTTTGATGCGTAATTGTGCTTATAGGTATAAACCTCGTGGTTGTATTACCAAAGTAAGTCAGACTCAACCACGGGCTAGACACACGGGTGTGTGACTGGCCGTGTGGTGCAAGTCAGTAGTGACCACGGGTGAGGCACACGGGCGTGTCCACGGTCATGTGGACAAGTCAGTATGTATGCCCTGTTTTGACACGGCTTAGACACACGGGAGTGTCTGCATCCCACGGCCTGCCCACACGGACGTGTGACCTCTGTAACTTAGAAAAAAAATTTAAATTTTCGAGAATTCCCGTATGTGTTTGGTTTAGTCTAGGCCATATTCTAAAACATGTTTAAGGTCTCGTTGACCTATTCCAAGTACACTTTCATTTGATTCGTTGAATAATAATATGAAATGTCCGTAAAAGGTTCTGTTTTGTCTGGTAATGCCTTTAACCCTAGACTAGCGATGGTTACGGGTTAGGGGTGTTACACACATCGTTTCATTAAACGATCTTAGGTCCCCTTAAATGCAACATTTTGTTATTACAAATAAAATAGAATTAAAAAGGACCAACTAACATAACAACCATGCAAACAACATAATTAACAGTAAGAAAACAATCCATAGCAAGTATCCCCTCTCGAAAAATATCATTGTCCTCAAGGATCAAACTGTAAGTAACGATGGAGAAGATCTCCTGAAAAGTGTCTACCCATTCGACGAGAACTTCAGTAACTGCAACATTCCCTTTCTTAACTATCTGTCTATCCAAAACCCAAACTAGTTCCTTGAGGAGGGAACCATTTGCATGAGTAAATGGAAGTAGAGACGAGACAACAGCAGTGCCAATGTGTTTCTTGAGCTAGAAGACGTAGAAAGTAGAGTGAATTCGAGCAGTGGTAGGTAAGGTCAACTTGTAAGAAACTGTGCCCACTCGAGTTTCCATAGGAAAAAAGGTCTAAAATATTGATGTTCTAGTTTCTAGTTCCTGAACCGTTTCAATGAGTGCTGACGTTAAGGCTGCAACTTCGCATACACCAAGTCACCAATGGCAAATTCTTTGTCAGATCGTTTCCTGTGACAATCTACTTCATTCGGTCATGTATTCGCTTTAAATGAAATCGTAAAAGCTCACAAACTCCCTTTTCTATTCAGAAGACACATATCCACCGTAACTATTCAAGATACCCCAACTAGATAGGGTAAATGGATAGGTGGTTGCTGCCCATATAAGGCTTCATACGGAGTCATATGAATGGTTGTCTAATAGGTGGTGTTATACCACCATTTAGCCAAGGAAAGCCAAATGGCCCACTCAGAGGTTTTTTCCCCAAACATACATCGCAAATAGCCCTTCAAGTATTTATTCAAGGCCTCAGTCTATCCATCCATTTGAAGGTGATAGGCTATAGAAAGGCACAACTAAGTGCCAATGTGTTGGAACAGTTCCTACCAAAAGTGGCTTAAGAATACCTTGTCCTAATCGGAAACAATCGACTCAGGAGGACCATGAAGCTTATATATTTACTACAAATACTCAAGGGCTATAAAAGTGGCAGTGAAGGGATGGCTTAAGGCAATAAAATGACCATATTTGGTCAATCGATCCACCACTACCAATATAGTAGTTTTTTCTCTTAGCGAGTGGTAACCCCTCCACAAAGTCCACACTAATATTAGACCAAGCCTTCTCAGAAAGTGGTAAAGGTTGCAACAACCTAAGATAGGTTGAATTGTCTCTATTGTATGTATGAAAAACCACACATTCACGGGTCCATTTGCGTACATCCTTAGAAAGACCATTCCAATAAACAATGCTAGATAGCTTGTGTCGAGTAGCCTGCACCTCTTAATGGCCCTCAATGGTACCCACCATGGAATAGATCAAATAAGGTTATGTGAAAAGTGATATTGCTACCAACTACGACTCTCCCTTTTCTTTGAAGAAGTGCACCATCCCATGTGTATTTAGGGTTGGAATGAGACTGTTTTGCAATATCTTGACAAATCCGCTGAACTTTAAAGCCCTAAGCATAAGACTCCAAAATTTGAGTCCATATATCTAACCAAGTGATGTGAGACTGATCGGTGCACTGGAACAGTTGGCCTTCTTGCATATGAGGTTTGCGAAATAAAGCATTAGCAACTGTATTATGGACCCCCTTCCTATAGGCAATGGAAAAATCATAACCCAGCATTTTAGTGACCCACTTTTATTGATAATAAGTAATGGCTTGTTGATCAGTAAAGAATTTAATGCTTTGATAGTCAGTTTTAATAACAAAAAATAGCGACCAACAAGGTAGGGATGCCATTTCTTAACTACCATAATTACAACCATCATTTCCTTGTCATTTATGGATAAAACTTGATGTTTGACACCAAGGGCCTTACTAAAGAAGGCTACAAGTCTACTTTCTTGTTGCAGAATAACTCTTACCCCTTGTTCACAGGCATCAGTTTCCATACAAATTTCCTTTGTAAAATCAGGAAGAACCAATACAAGTGCTTGAAAATGACCTCCTTAAGTTGTTGGAAAGTTGAATGAGCAGCATCTGTCCACTTCCAATGAACTCTCTTCCTAATGAGTCTAGTAATAGGAGCAGTTATAACTCTATAGCCTTTGATAAAATGCCTATAATAGCCAAATAACCCGAGGAAACCTCGCAAATCCCTTAGTGAGTGAGGAACAGGACATGTAAGTACCCCTTCAACCTTGGACTTGTCCATACTAACAGTACCAGTAACAATAACATGACCTAAGTACTCTACCTGTGTAGTAACAAAACTACACTTTAACTACTTGGCAAATAACTGATTAGCTCGCAATAGTTGAAGAACTTCCCTTAAATGACTCAAATGGTCCTTCAATCTTTAGAGTACACAAGTATGTCATCAAAGAAAATAAGTACAAATTTCCTGAGGAACTGCTTAAAGACTTGATTCATCAAAGCTTGGAAAATAGAATGGGCATTGGTCAAGCCAAAGGGCATGACCAATAATTCATAGTGTCCTTCATGGGTTAGAAAAGTAGTTTTATAAATTTCTTACTCTCACATCTAAACTTGTTGATAACTGGACATTAGGTCCAATTTGGAGAAGAAATTTGCCCCTCTTAACTCAACCAAAAGCTCTCTAATCACTGGGATGGGGAACTTATCTTTGATGGTGAACTGGTTGAGTTGCCTATAGTCAACACACATTCTCTAGCTCCCATATTTCTTCTTGACCATGACAATGGAAGATGCAAAAGGGCTATTGATGTCCCTAATCACACCTGCATGCAACATTTCTTTAACCAGATTCTCAATTTCAGTTTTCTGTATAACAAGATATCTATAAGGTTTCACCCTTACTACTTTGCTTTCATCTTGCAAAGGTATTCGATGATCATGTAACCTATGTGGGGGAAGGCCATCAAGAGACTGAAAAATGACATCAAATTCCAGCAGAAAACGGTATATGTCTGGACTCGAGGTGGTCTATAGTAAAGATAATGCCACAGAGCACAAGCAGATAATACCATTGTACAAGGACCAATGATCATTAGACTGAGGCTCATGGATAACTGACCACCAGATACAAACTGAAGACCCCTAAATAGAATACCCTTGAGCGTACATTATTATCCCAGGTGTTGAAATTGGATGGTTAAAAAGCCAAAATTCCACATAATAGAGCCTAATAATGATAACCACCAAGCACTAAGTCACAACCTTTAACAGGTAGGGCCAGGAATTTTTTAGTGAATTGGTACCTTTGGGCCTCCCATATGATTGATCTATATAAACTTTGAGTGAATAAGTTTCCTCCACTAGTAGTAAACACCCTCAATTTATCTGTGGGTTCCAATGACAATTTCAACCATTTAGCCAGTTTAAAATCAATGAAGTTGTGTATACTTCTTGTATCCACTAAAAGAATCACTTCGACTTGATCAATTTAAGCTACTAATCTCATGGTTTGATGGCCTTGAGTGCCTTACAATGCATGCAGGGAAAGAAATGGAGAAGAATGAGGTGCCTCAAAATCGTCCACATGCAATTGTTTAGGGCAACCCAAGAATTCCTCACCATTCACTCATTGTAGCAATTCTGCAGTGTCTTTCAAGAGATCAATTACCAGTTGATAGAGCTGTACTTTATTACACTTGTGGCCTGGAGTGTACTTAGCAGAACACCATAAACAAAGCCATTTTTCCTCATATCATCTATTTTTTCCTAAAAGAGGGACTTAGATGGTAGTTTAGAGCTAAAAACTAACCCCCTCGTTTGTAGTCCAACATTGGAACTAAGAGTTTAGAGCTGTACTTTATTACCCCCTCGTTTGCACCATAAAAGTTAGGAAACTTAGATTTTGTATACCCCACCCCTTTACTTAATCACTATGCTCTTTCGAGGATTGCCTTTCAAAATGGTCTCTACTTGTTGTGCTACTAAATAGCCATCAACCAAATTTTGAAGTTTAAATAGCTTGAGGTACTAACTAACCACCAATTGCAAATTAATGATAAAAATACATAAAGCGTGCATTTCAGGAAGTTGAATATGGTTTAGGAGACTTACAAAGTGTTCATGAAATTGATTCACAGTCCCTTATTATTTCAAAGAAACCAAGTCTTCCATAGGATCCTGATAGATGTCAGATCCAAAACAAGCTTGCAGGCCTCGGTCATAACCTTCCTAAGACAACTAGTACAACTCCCTTGCCTCTGTGCAAAAAAAAAAAATGATGATAGTCCAATGCCTTGCCCTCCAAATGAAACATAACCATCCAGACCTTAGCATGATCTTCAACCCCCTCTACTCCAAAGAACTGCTCTAATTTTGACCACCAACCGCGAAAATCCTAACCATCAAAATGAGGACAATCCCATTTGATCTGCTTGATCTTTGGCTTGACAGTATGAAACCAGTGAAGCAAATCCACGGGTCTCATCTCTGACTTTAGGGACAAAATTAAAGATTATTGAAGAGGAAGTCCAAAAGGTGGTTCTCCTAAAAGTCCTTTCCCTTTTCTCTAACCTGAGCTTCCCACTCCAAGGTGTTGAGGTTGACCTAAGAACTACTCGAGCAATGAATATAGCTCAGTCCCTATGTCCTCCTTCAATCTTTTCTGAAACTCCTTGAATTTTGAGTCCATTTTAGCATCAATGTCAGCCCTGAGCTGGGGCAATTCTTGCCGAAGCTGATTCATCTCCTTCTGTCGTCAGGTAGTGATTCCGTTTTTAGCCATGTATCGTGCTGGAGCTCTGATACCCTTGTAACGTGTCAAATATTTTGGAAAAAATTGAGAGAGTAAGAACAGAGAAATTGTGTAACACCCCCTACCCGTATTCATTATCGGAATAGGGAACGAGGCATTACCGGAGCTTACAATATTTATTTTTTTTTTTTTACTCAATATAACTCCTTTATAAACAATCTAGTCTTCCCTACAAAATTTTTTTTTAAACCGAGACTAATTCATATCAACCAATCCAATCAACATACCTTCAAAATAGATCCATGCAAATTTATAAGATAACCTCATTACATACTGAAACTAGAAATTTGTTAGCCATACCAATGGCTAACCTTACATTCATTTCATATTAACATCTACTTTATTAGCTTATACATGCCGTTGATTTCCAAAATAAAGTTTCTTTATATCAGAAATCTTGGGGTTGATAGTGTGATGTGTCTCCCACCGAATCCGACCTCAGAGCTCTTAATACTACAAAATAGAAAAGGAAAAGCGAGTAAGCACTTTGTGCTTAGTAAGCCGATGTAACAAGAATTATACTTACCTAACATTTTCAATATAATGTAATAACCATTTATATATCCATTCAATGCATTATTACCTTAACATTTACAAACTCAACATTCAAGTCGGTCCAATAATTTTCATATATCAATAATATATACTATCATTGATGAGCTCATCAATACCATAATTTCCATATATTTTTTTATATTTATCCCATTGAATTACTCGAATTTGATGGATTTTCAGAGGTACACTTTAGTGTACAAATTCGGTCCGTCAATTCATATTCATATGCGCACATTTTCATTTGAGAGAGCACACTCCGCATGAACCTCATCTTTCTGGTGGGATTACGGTCGAGCTAAATCCTGTAATATAAACTCATAGAGTATTGTCGGGATTACAGTCGAGGCTAAATCTGCAACGACAATTACTCTAATGAGTTTGGATCAAATACGATCCAGGCTAAATTGGACCTAATTCGGATTACCCGTCAGGGCTAAATCCATTTTCCACATATTCTTCTTGGGGAGGGCTATATCGAGGATAGGATCACCCGTCCGGGCTAGATCCTTTTACCGTCAATTCCTTTTCAGAGATCCATCGAATTTTCCTTTCATTCAACCGGGATTTCTTTTCCTTTTTATCAAATATATCAATGTTTCATCAAATTTCATACAATGGACATTCAAATCATATTCATATCAATAACATACATTTCAAGCATTTAAGAATATAATTCAAGTTACACGAACTTACCTCGATTCTAGTTTGTATACAAAATCTACTAGTCGGAACTTTTTCCTTTCCTCGATTTAGCTTTGTGTTTGAGTTTTCCGGATCTAAATAAATAAATTTAATTATCAATTCAATACATTTCATGTTCACATGTAGCATTCATTATAATTCTATTACTATTTATAGTTCATTCAAAGCTGTCTACTTGAGTCATAGTCACTAAATTATTTATTTTTCGAGCTACAGAACTCCAAATGAAGAACCGTTAATTTTCCTTGAAACTAGACTCACATATCTTCACACCATAAAATTTTCATAATTTTTGGCTAGCCAATTAGTACAGTTTATTCGTTAAAATTTCCCTGTTTCATTGTTTGACAGTTCTGCTATCTCTTCACAAAATCTCAGATATCTCACTGTACAGAATAAAAATAATGTTTTCATTTGTACCATAAAAAAATAGACTCACTAAGGATTCTAAGAATATAAACCACTCCCCATAATTATTTTTATTCAATTTTTTATGATTTTTCAAAGTCAGAACAGGGGAACCCGAATTCATTCTGACCTTGTCTCACAAAACCTATTATATCTCATGATTTACAATTCTATTGCTTACAACGTTTCTTCCATAAGAAACTAGACTCAATAAGCTTTAATTTAATATTTTTTCCATCTTCTAATTCAACTTCTAAAATTTATGGTGATTTTTCAAAGTTAGACTACTGCTGCTGTCAAAAACTGTTTTAGTGCAAACTGGTTATTACCATTTTTCCCCTAAACTTTCAATGAATGATAATTTCGTCCCTGCTCAATTAACCTATCAATTGAGCTTATTTTTCTCAATTAACACTTTATTATATCACTTTAAACTACTTTATAACCTTTGGAAATCATAATTTCAGTAATAGACTTTAATTCCAAACACTTTCATAATTAGGTCCCAAAAATCAATTTCTATTGAAATTACCTAATAAAATCATCTCTTAAACGAATTAAGGCTTAAATTTCATGCTATTTCATCATAAACTTACATAAACCAACCATGGTGGCTTTCAATTTCATCCATGAAATCAAAGACTAATGAATTTAATGATAGGACCTAGTTGTAAAAGTCTTTAAAAACACAAAATTACAAGAAATAGGCAAGGATTCACTTACTTGGTGCAAAAATTATGATATACCAGCTTAGATACCCCTCCTATGGCGTTTTTGCTGATGAGAGTGAAGAAAAATGAAGAGATTTCTAGATATCCCTATTTAGTCCTAGCTTTATTTAGCAAATTTTGTTATTTTCCCATTTTACCCTTATTTCTCCTTATTTTCTTGCTGATTTCATACCTTTGCCGTCCAGCCCAATTAGACCTTGGGTCTATTTTCCTTTAAGCCCTCTTTATTTTATCATTTAAACTATTTAATCATTTTTCATAATTTTGTATTTGTTACAATTTAGTCCTTTTCATTTAATTACATACTCAAGCGTTAAAATTTTCTACTTGAAATTTTAATACCACATTACTAACATTTTATAAATATTTATAAAAATATTTCCTACTCAATTTTATGAGATCAAGGTCTCGATACCTTGTTTTTACCCAATTCCTTCAATAATTCCTTTTCTAACTAACCACTAAATCGGTAAAATTTTTCTATCGATATTTTAATACGATTTTCCTATCATATAAATATTCATGCCAAAAATATTAAAATAAATTTCTCTTTAAATCGGATTTATGGTTCTGAAACCATTGTTAGATAACCTTGAATTTAGGCCATTACAACTCTCCCCCCCTTTTAAGGATTTTCGTCCTCGAAAATCTTACGATAAAGAGGTTTGGATATTGTTTCCTCATTGTCTCCTCCGGTTCCCATGTCGCTTCCTCAATCCCATGCTTTTGCCATAATACTTTCACTAAATTTATCTTTTTATTTCTAAGCTCCTTTGTTTCCGTGCCAATATCTTGACCAGGTTCTTCTTTCGTAAGTCATATCAGGTTGAATCTCCATACATCGGAGAAATAACATGTGAAGGATCTGACCGATATCGTCGTAGCATAGATATATGAAAAACATTATGAATTCTATCAAGTTAAGGTGGTAATGCCAATCGATAAGCGGCCAGGTCCAATTCTTTCTATAATTTCATATGGCAGATAAATCTTGGACTCAATTTACCCTTTCGACCAAACCCAGAGAACTTTCTTCCAAGGAGACACTTTCAGGAATACCTTGTCACCAGACCTAAAATTCAATCTCTTTTCGTCTAAGATCGGCATATGATTTTTGGCGATCGGGAAGTCGCTTTTAAACTATCGAATAACCTTTACTTTTTCTTGTTTCCGGATTAAATCAACCCCATGTATCTTCTTTTCTTTGAGCTCTGTCCAATATAATGGTGTTCTACATTTTCTACCATACAAAGCTTCATACGGAGCCATTTTAATCTTGGGTGATAAGCCTTTGTTGTAAGCAAATTCAATCAAAGGTAAATATCTCTCCCAATTACCATCAAACTCTAGTATACAACATCGGAGCATATCTTCCAATACAGATTACACGCTCAGTTGGCCATCATGCGAGGATGAAATGCGATCTTTGAAATACAGCCCGAGTACCTAAGGCTTCTTGCAATTTGTCCCGAAGCGAGGCGTAAAAGCGAGGATCTATCTCGATATAATGGAGACAGGCACTCCATGTAGCACGATAATCTCGGATATATACTGATTCGGCGGTTTATCTAAAGAATAATCCATACATACAGGAATAAAGTCGCTGACTTTGTCAATCGATCAACAATCACCCAAATAGCATCTTTTTCCTCGGAGACAACGGTAACCACGATACAAAATCCATAGTGATTCTTTCCCATTTCCATTCGGTATAGTAATTGGTGAAGTAACCAGAAGGTACACGATGTTCGACTTTAACTTGGCGACATATTAAACATCTTGATACAAACTCTCGAAATATCACGTTTCATACACGGCCACCGATCGTCTTCTTCAAATCATTATACATTTTATTACTTCCGGATGTACGGACATAATACCACTATGAGCCTCGTGTAAAATCTTACGTATGAGCTCGAATTCTTGGGTACACATACCCTATCTACGAATAATAAACAACCATCAATCCCCACTTGAAATTGAGAATCGCACACGACTCACATTGTGCCCGTTTAACACCGCAACTTTTCATCATTCTTACGAGCTTCACATATTTCTTTGTAGAAATGTCGGTTTAGCTCTCAACTCGGCTATGATTGAACCATCATCAACCAAAGACAATTGAGCATTCATAGCTCGAAAAGTAAATAGAGATTTTCGGCTTAAAGCATCGGCAACAACATTAGCCTTACCGGATGGTAATCAATAATCAAATCATAGTCCTTTATCAATTCAAGCCACACATGCTTTGTCTCAAATTCAAATCTTTACTGTGTCATCAAATATTTCAAGCTTTTATGATCGGTATAAATATGACATTTCTCATAGTACAAGTAATGCCGCCATATCTTCAATGCAAATACAATAGCACTAACTCAAGATCATGTGTGGGTAATTTCTTTCATGTGGCTTAAGTTGTCTTGAAGCATAGGCTATTACTTTACCTTCTTGCATCAAGACACAACCTAAACCATTTAATGAAGCATCACTATAAATAACAAATTCCTTACGGGTTGAGTTGTACCAACACAGTGCTTTCGTCAATAAATCTTTCAATCGATCAAAACTCTGCTGGCATTCATGGTCCACTCGAATTTAACATCTTTACGCAACAAGCGGGTCATCGGAGAAGCTATCATAGAGAACCCCTGTACAAATCTCCGATAATAACCGGCTAAACCCAAGAAACTTCTAACCGGATATATTCTTGGTGGACTCCAATTAATAATATTTGAAATTTTATTCGGGTCTACCACGATGCCTTGGTGATACAACATGTCAAGGAAACCCACTTCCGAGCCAAAATTCACATTTCTTGAATTTAGCATAAAGCTTCTTCTCACGCAGGATTTGCAACACTATTCTCAAATGTTCTCGCATGCTCATTTTCATCTCGAGAATAGACTAGAATATCATCAATGAAAACTACAACAAACCTATCTAAGTGCGGTGCGAATATCAGATTCATCGGATCCATAAATCTGCGGTGCATTAGTCACCCAAAAGGCATAACCGAAACTCATAATGCCCATACACAGTTCTGAAAAGTTGTTTTTGGTACATCGGCTCCTTTACCCGTAGTGGTAATAGCCGATCGGAGATCAATCTTTGAGAATCTTTGTGGCACCTTTCGGTGATCAAATAGATCATCAATCAGGGGCAGCGGTACTTATTCTTTATAGTTACCTTATTGAGCTGATAGATAGTCGATACACAATCTCAAAGACCCGTCTTTCTTTTTCACAAACAAGCAGGAGCACCCCAAGGTGAATGACTCGGTCTAACAAAACCTCTATCAACAAGTTTCTGTAATCGTATCTTTAATTCTTTTAATTGCGTGCAGGAGCCATCCGGTATGGAGCTATGGAAATCGGAGTAGTTCGGAATCAAATCTATAGAGAATTCCACTTCCCTTTACGGTGGCAACGGGTAACTCCTCTGGAAACACATCAAAAATTCGCATACCATACGCTTGCTTTCATATCTTTGACTCGGATACCTTGGTATCGAGTACATAAACAAGAAAAGCATCATACCCTTTTTAACATACCTCGAGCGGCAATAAGCGAAATCACATCGGATAATCCCTGCATACGATCGATTTAACCGAGAGTAATTCGCCATTCGACACTTCAACACAATATATTTACTTTTACAATTTACTATTGCATCATCTTTGAGTTAACCAATCCATACCCAATATCACATCAAACTCATCAAATGGCGGTAACATCAAATCGGCCAGAAACAATAACCTCTTACTATCGGTGGACAATTTTTACAAATTTTATCCACCAAAGCAGATTGGCGGGGTTCGAGACTTTAACCACAAATTCGATGAGGTTCAATAGATAAATCTTTAACACATGCAAGCTTTATACATATATATGAATGCGTGAAGCAGGATCAATTAATGCGAGTAATATCGGTGTCAAGTAAAGAAAATGTACCGATAATAACATCGGGTCTTTGAAGCATCTTCTGCGCACGAATGGTATATGTCCTAGCAGTGCTCGTGTCTCGTGGCACGCCTACGGTGTCTTTTGCGGCTCTCGGCTACCACTAACATTCTGGGATGGTCGAGATGGTCTACCCCTTGGCTGGATTACTCGGTTTAGATATCTGTTCCACTTCTTTTTCACCCCTTTACGGACAATCTCTCGAGGAAATGGTCAAAAGAACCACATCGGTAACAAGCCCCGCTCTTAAATCGACATTCACCAAAATGAGCTTTATTACAATCACGGCATCTCGACTTAGGGGTACCAACTGCGCCACACCGGTCGCGATGGAGTGGAAGGTCTTGGATTAATGCGTTGAGAACCTCGTTCTCTGCTGAATACCGATGTGACCGAGGTAGAGCGATCAGTATACGCAATTTCTTTGGAGCGGCGAGATTTTCCCATTGGTCTTTTACTAGAAATTGAGCTTCCTTCTCACTGTTTCTTTTCTTTGCTCAATTCTTACGCTTTATAAGCTCGCTCTGCCAATATAGCAAACTCTCGAATTTCAAGAATTAGATCAATAGCTTAATGTCTTTATTCAACCCTTTTTGAATCTTTTACACATTTCGACACATTGGACCCATTCTCGAGCATATTTACTCAACAGAACAAATTCCCTTTCATACTCGAATCTTAGATCTATTACCTGTTTATTTCAAAAATTCTTTTCTTTTACGATCAAGGAACCTCTGGGTGATATATTTCTTTTTAAATTCGTTTTGAAAGAACTCCCATGTAATTTCTTCTTTCGGAACAAGCTGAAGCTTTAGTATTCCACCAATGGTAAGTTTGTGTCTTTTAGTAGTGAAACGGCACATTTGAGACATTCTTACGGTGTACAAGATAAATCCTCCAAAACCAGAGTAGTATTCTCTAACCAAAATTCAGCCCGCTCGGGATCATCATCAAGCTATGCTTGCTCGAAATTCTTGGCCCCATATATTTTGAATTTTATCAACCGGAGCTTTCCCTTTTCTATGATTCGATGCACTGTAGTCTGTGGAATCTCGAGAGCAGGTGGAGGAGCGAGAGGAGGGAGCTTGAGTTTCTTTGCACTTCTGAGGTTAGTTCTTATGTATTGAGTAAACCATTCATTCATCATTTGAAAGAAGGCTATCTTTGCCTCCTCCCCTTGACCCTGCTCACAGGACCTTCTCATTGCTAGTTTCTTCTCTTTGTCTCTTGGGCGGAGCATGACTCGACTTCCTCCAGTTGAACTCGGTCGGATGACATTACTATAAGAAAAATACAATTTAAGCGGTGAGGAGGTATCACACTATCAATAATAATTTAAATGGCATGTATAGCTAATCCGTATTTGCTACATCGATCCTAGAAGCAAGCTAAACCGTAGCTCGATACCAACAAATGTAACACCCCTACCCGTATTCATTATCGGAATAGGGAGCGAGGCATTACTGAGCTTACAATATTTATTTTTTTACTCAATATAACTCCTTTATAAACAATCTAGTCTTCCTACAAAATTTTTTTAAACCGAGACTAATTCATATCAACCAATCCAATCAACATACCTTCAAAATAGATCCATGCAAATTTATAAGATAACCTCATTACATCTGAAACTAGAAATTTGTTAGCCATACCAATGGCTAACCTTACATTCATTTCATATTAACATCTACTTTATTAGCTTATACATGCCGTTGATTTCCAAAATAAAGTTTCTTTATATACCAGAAATCTTGGGGTTGATAGTGTGATGTGTCTCCCACCGAATCCGACCTCAGAGCTCTTAATACTACAAAATAGAGAAAAGGAAAGCAGAGTAAGCACTTTGTGCTTAGTAAGCCGATGTAACAAGAATTATACTTACCTAACATTTTCAATATAATGTAATAACCATTTATATATCCATTCAATGCATTATTACCTTAACATTTACAAACTCAACATTCAAGTCAGTCAATAATTTTCATATATCAATAATATATACTATCATTGATGAGCTCATCAATACCATAATTTCCATATATTTTTTTATATTTATCCCATTGAATTACTCGGAATTTCGATGGATTTTCAGAGTACACTTTAGTGTACAAATTGAATCCGTCAATTCATATTCATATGCGCACATTTTCATTTGAGAGCACACTCATGAACCTCATCTTTACTGGTGGGATTACGAGTCCAGCTAAATCACTGTAATATAAACTCATAGAGTATTGTCGGGATTACGGTCCAAGCTAAATCCTGCAAGCGACAATTACTCTAATGAGTTTGGATCTGAAATACCAGTCCGAGCTAAATTCGGACCTAATTCGGATTACCCGTCAGGGCTAAATCCATTTTCCACATATTCTTCGGGAGGGCTATATCGAGGATAGGATCACCCGTCGGGCTAGATCCTTTTACCGTCAATTCCTTTTCAGAGATCCATCGAATTTTCCTTTCATTCAACAGGATTTCTTTCCCTTTTTATCAAATATATCAATGTTTCATCAAATTTCATACAATGGACATTCAAATCATATTCATATCAATAACATACATTTCAAGCATTTAAGAATATAATTCAAGTTACACGAACTTACCTCGATTCTAGTTTGTATACAAAATCTACTAGTCCGGAACTTTTTCCTTTCCTCGATTTAGCTTTGTGTTTGAGTTTTCCGGATCTAAATAAATAAATTTAATTATCAATTCAATACATTTCATGTTCACATGTAGCATTCATTATAATTCTATTACTATTTATAGTTCATTCAAAGCTGTCTACTTGAGTCATAGTCACTAAATTATTTATTTTTCGAGCTACAGAACTCCAAATGAAGAACCGTTAATTTTCCTTGAAACTAGACTCACATATCTTCACACCATAAAATTTTCATAATTTTTGGCTTAGCCAATTAGTACAGTTTATTCGTTAAAATTTCCCCTGTTTCATTGTTTGACAGTTCTGCTATCTCTTCACAAAATCTCAGATATCTCACTGTACAGAATAAAAATAATGTTTTCATTTGTACCATAAAAAAATAGACTCACTAAGGATTCTAAGAATATAAACCACTCCCCATAATTATTTTTATTCAATTTTTATGATTTTTCAAAGTCAGAACAGGGGAACCTGAATTCATTCTGACCTTGTCTCACAAAACCTATTATATCTCATGATTTACAATTCTATTGCTTACAACGTTTCTTCCATAAGAAACTAGACTCAATAAGCTTTAATTTAATATTTTTCCATCTTCTAATTCAACTTCTAAAATTTATGGTGATTTTTCAAAGTTAGACTACTGCTGCTGTCAAAAACTGTTTTAGTGCAAACTGGTTATTACCATTTTTCCCCTAAACTTTCAATGAATGATAATTTCGTCCCTGCTCAATTAACCTATCAATTGAGCTTATTTTTCTCAATTAACACTTTATTATATCACTTTAAACTACTTTATAACCTTTGGAAATCATAATTTCAGTAATAGACTTTAATTCCAAACACTTTCATAATTAGGTCCCAAAAATCAATTTCTATTGAAATTACCTAATAAAATCATCTCTTAAACGAATTAAGGCTTAAATTTCATGCTATTTCATCATAAACTTACATAAACCAACCATGGTGGCTTTCAATTTCATCCATGAAATCAAAGACTAATGAATTTAATGATAGGACCTAGTTGTAAAAGTCTTTAAAAACACAAAATTACAAGAAATAGGCAAGGATTCACTTACTTGGTGCAAAAATTATGATATACCAGCTTAGATACCCCTCCTATGGCGTTTTTTGCTGATGAGAGTGAAGAAAAATGAAGAGATTTCTAGATATCCCTATTTAGTCCTAGCTTTATTTAGCAAATTTTGTTATTTTCCCATTTTACCCTTATTTCTCCTTATTTTCTTGCTGATTTCATACCTTTGCCGTCCAGCCCAATTAGACCTTGGGTCTATTTTCCTTTTAAGCCCTCTTTATTTTATCATTTAAACTATTTAATCATTTTTCATAATTTTGTATTTGTTACAATTTAGTCCTTTTCATTTAATTACATACTCAAACGTTAAAATTTTCTAACGAAATTTTAATACCACATTACTAACATTTTATAAATATTTATAAAAATATTTCCTACTCAATTTTATGAGATCAAGGTCTCGATACCTTGTTTTTACCCAATTCCTTCAATAATTCCTTTTTCTAACTAACCACTAAATCGGTAAAATTTTTCTATCGATATTTTAATACGATTTTCCTATCATATAAATATTCATGCCAAAAATATTAAAATAAATTTCTCTTTAAATCGGATTTATGGTTACGAAACCATTGTTCCGATAACCTTGAATTTAGGCCATTACAAATTGCAGGAGAGAATGAGGAAGAAGAGAGCAACTGATTCCTCTATTTTTCATAACTACCACATGTATCCTTCACTCGTGATAAAAGAGAGAAGAAACAACCCTTAATAGCTTGGCAACAGTTAACTAAAATGGAGTGTTTTGTGCTAACAATCCAAGCCAAACGCATTGTTTCATTAAAAGATCCCAACCCCTTTAAACGCAACGTTTTGTTATTACAAATAAAATAGAATTAAAAGGAACAACTAACATAACAACCATGCAAACAACGTAATTAACAGTAAAAAAAATAGTCCATAACAAAATCAAAATAGAAAGGTATCTTAAAACCCAACTCTACTAACTTAACATCAAATTCTATTAAACCCTAAAATCTAGTCAAAATATTTGGAAAAGAAAAATTGAGGATTTCTTTAAAAAAAAAATCAAGTTCGTTTACGACTCGCACATTAACTCACCAGCTTTCCAGGTGGATTTATCCTCTATCTTTTTTTTTCTTTCAAATTTTAATTTAATTTAATTTAATTTTTAATTTAATTTCTTATTTCAAAATTATAATTTCAAAAAAATATTAATCATCACTGCTTTAAAACGTGTTCAGTTTTAAACTTAATATTTTTTAACTTCTACCAACTAATTGCAGATTTCCACAGTTATATTCCTTAAAATTAAGAATAATAATTTCTTGAAAAAGATGCATGGGCAATGATGGAGCCTGAAATTTTTGAGGGGATCATAATTAAATTGTATATTTTTACGATAATAAAAATGTAATTTTATCATTTTAATAGCCTATTTATTTATATTTTTTAAATAATTAAATCAAATTTAAAATTTTATAAATTATAAAGAGCCTAAATTAAAATTTTACCAATTTAGGGGGCCATGGCCCCCTGGATCTCCACTACGCTCCACCACTATGCATGGGATAAAAAATTTAATTTTATTTAATAAAAGAGTAATTATTTGATATATAATCAGTGAAAACTTTTTACTTCATGAGCGGAATTGAGATTTTAATACATGTGTTATTGATATTTTTATAAATAAGATTGTTTTTAATTTAATTAGTATTGTGATTATATATTTATTGGAAATGAATTGAGATAGTAAATTAATATTTACTAAAATTAATAAGAAATTATACTTATATACCTTACAAGTGATAAAAAAGTAATAAAAAATATTTATATTTTATTATTAATATTAATTACTTTTGATTCAAATCATTTATATTTTTTTTTAAAATCATAAAAATTAGTTTTTAGCAAAGGGAAATTAAAAATCAAATATTGCCTAATGCAAAATATTTTTAAATGCTATGGCATCTAAAGAAAAGTAAAATATTAACATAGTTATTAACATTGTTGATGGATGATTCACTAATAAAGTGAATAGATTCATATGAGTAATAACTCTTAAATTTATACATAAATTTTGGTTTAATATGTAATTGTATATATGAATTTTTATTTTATATAATTTTAAACATGATATTTTGATTTGATCCAGTTCTCACAAATTATTAAACACAATTACTAATGTTGTATCATTTTATGTTTATATATTACATATAAAAATAATTATATTTATCTAATATAAAAATAAATTGATATATTTATTTCTTTAAATGTGTATGATTGAATCAAAATCAAAATTTCATGTATACATTCGAATAACAATCAAAATTTCATGTATATAATTACTCCAAATTAAAATTCATATATCAAATTCAATTTGAATTACCGAATATGAAGTTGTTAGCTTTGAGTTATTAAGCCTTTTATATATCAACATTTAATATTAATTTTTCCTTTTTTCCCCCTAATTCAATCATATGTTAGTTTTAGAAATGAGACATCAGTCCCCTTTTTCTACCAATTACTTTGTCATCTTCTTTATGATTAGTTATGTATTGGGTAATCTGACAGTGACTTTTATCTTTCCTAAAAATTAAAAAAAAATTAATGTAGTCTATATAGAAATACTAAAATTACAAGTTAATCTCCGGTAAAATTGCACTCTAACCTCCTAAAGTAGGAAAAAAGTTTTGTTTAGTCCTTTAAAAAATAATGGAATTATATATTAATATATGATAAAATTATATTTTGATTTTTTAAATTTTATAATTTGATTAAGATTTCTAACTTCGATCGTGATCTTGAGTCTATTCAAGAGTATGATCATCTTGATTATTTACCAAAAAAAGAATAAATTTCCTTATTGAAACTTTGATTCAAATTTAGAGCATTTTCAAATGAGACATGAGACTTAGATATTCTCATTAGGTCAACAAATGTATATGGCAATTGATTTATAATAAAATGAACATCTTTTGAACTTCCGGTTCATACTGCTTTGCACAAGAATCTAGATAATGATAATTCATTTTAATTAATTCATTTATCTAAGTTATTATCTCTCCCTCTAATGTTGAGAAAACTATATTCGAGATAATAATTGGAAAAATTGCCGTAGTTGAGTCTCCAATTAGTTACAGATATTTAATAACCAAAGGAGAATATATACTGCAATCCAAAAATTTTAAAACGATAATTATTTAACCCTAACCAAAAGCCAGTTGTAATAATAAGTATTTAGTATAGTTTATTGGCTTGATGCATACAAACATGGTTACAGATAAAATATCAATCTCCAAACAAATACAATTTTTTTTAGAATACAGTTTGAATTTGCTTGCAAATATGAATCCATATGTTGGGTAACTTGCAAATATGAGTGCAGGAAAATAACCATGAACACCAAAAACTTGGTTATGTAGTTCGAATTCCTCCTACATCTGCGAGACCTTAAATAGTTAATCCATTATTCTTCAACATGTACGAGTAACGATTTAAGTCCAAAAACTTTTCATGTAGCAACCTCACACTCACACACAAATCTATATCATTCTTCAATAAAACTTTCCCTTGTAAGCTTAGCCGTAAAACCAAAAAACTTATTTGAGTTTTGCTTAAAAATGTACTCTAAATAGGCTAAGAAATGATAAATGCTTATTCTCATACAAACTAATTAATACAAGCCTAACATGTATAGGAGTTTTAAACTTGTTAAGTTACATGTCAATACTCTATAGCTTTAACTGTAACAATATATATAAACTTAATTTTTAAAAAA
This sequence comes from Gossypium bickii, assembly GCA_025503065.1. Taxonomy (NCBI): domain Eukaryota; kingdom Viridiplantae; phylum Streptophyta; class Magnoliopsida; order Malvales; family Malvaceae; genus Gossypium; species Gossypium bickii. The sequence goes on from CP106710.1 coordinate 140,169,910, forward strand.
AGACTTATACAATGTTATATCCTTTTTATACTACATAAATTAAGTAAAAATAATATATAAAATTTATAAAAAAAATGTTTTATAAATAAATATTATAACACTTTTATAAATTATAACCTTTTGGCTATAACTTAAAAAAAATTAGGATTTAAATATTATATATTTTTTGTTATAACTTTATAAAATACACAAATTATTTTTATAATAATTATTTTCATAATCGTCCCAAACACTCATACGTGTTTATACTTATAATATAATTTCCATAATTTATATAAAAATAAAATTTTAAATTGGATTTGAGTATAATTACCTGTGTAGTTACCATAATTCTTACCTTCTCTTACGAATTGAAATATATAATTAAAGTGCTCCAATACACCCAATTTCATGAGACCCACTAATTATAATGGTTAACCAAACATATTACCATTGTGTACTTACAAACAATTATGCCCAAATTTAATTATTAAGTGACTTTTAAAACACCACTTAATATTGAAACACTTCTCTAATAGTTAAAATAACACAAAAAATCACACCATCATAAGGTACAGAATACCTACATATTCATAAAATCCAACAACACAATATATAACAATAAAAAAATTAAAAAATAGATCTTAAAATATAAAAATTTAAATTTAAATTTAAGTATATTTAACTACCTTTATAATATTATAAGAAAAACAGAGAAAACATTTACGGTTAGATGAGACACGTGTCAATTGAGGAAGTATTTAAAAGGCCTTCTTGAATTTGGGTTTGGTTAATGAATTTGGGCTTTTAAGCTAATGGGTTTGGGTTTGAGAAATGGGAGTTGAATTTTAGTTATTAATTTATAAATATAATTATTATTAGTGCTTTTCATGAGTTTGGATGAGACAAGTTTAGGTCGAGTTTAGGTATAATATTGATATATTTTATATTTGTTTAAAATCGACTCAATTCAAAATATTTATATTATTTTTAAGTTTATATTTAATAAATTTATATATTTTTTAATTTTTTTTAATATAAACAACTTACCATATTTTTTTAATGTTGACATTATAATATTATAGATTATCGTAAATTTAATTTTATGTATTATAAACAAAATTTATAAAAATAAAACAAAATAATATATTACAAACTTACAAAATGGGTCGACGGAGCTGGATTCAGACCTTAAATGTTTGAACTCGAGTCCAATTTATATTTTAAACAAGTATGTTTTTTTTACTCAAATTCTTTGTTCGGGTATAATATTTTTGTCCAAACACTTTTAAATTTCGAACAAAGCTTTGAGTTTAGACGGATAACTCAACTCTAGAATATGGCAAAAAGTCGAGTTTGCACTCCAAAAAGTCGAAGAATCTCTATAGAGAGAGACAAAAAATGGTAACATATACAAAAATTAATGGCAAAATTGCAAAAAAAAAAAGGGGGCAAATCAACAAATATCGAAAATTTTAGGAATAAAAAAATAAAATATTATTTACAAATACCAATATCACCTTTATTTAATTATGATTGGAACTAGAAATGTGTATTAATAGATTTAAAATTACTATAACTTATTTCAAAAAAAATATTCTTAAAATTTCCCGTTAACAAAATCTTTTTAGAATATCGAAAAGTTAGCATTTGCCTTTACAGCTTGCAGATCTGATTAAATTAATCAAATTCTGAAAATTTTCTAACATTAAAAAGTAATCAGTAATTAATTCAAATTAGTTCCCCGACGCTTATTGTTGTATTTTTCTAACATTTAAAAAAATGTCTGAATTATTTTATTTTTTAAATGTCAATGAATTAATTATTGTTTTTTTTCCTTTTTTATCATTATATGGGTAATTAGTTAAAAGAAAATTGAACTCGTGTTTTAGTTTGATGGTTAAAGTGTTCATCGCCCCAAGTGTGATTAAGTTCGAATCACGTTGTTGTTAGAGCTTTTTCTCCTTTTATAATTCAAATAAGAAATTAAAAGATTTGAGGCATTCCTTCTTTGATATATGCCTTGTTTTTTTTTTATTATTACAACAATAACAATAATAGTTAATTTTCAATTATAGTTCTTCTATTTTTTTAATCATATGAAATGGTTGAATTTTAATTTTAGTGTCTATACTATACTCAAATTTGAGATTTAATTTTTATAGATTAATTTTTTACATAAATCGGTGCCTCAATGTTTATAATACCATTAGTTAGTCTAAATATTTTATTCTAATGAAAATTTAAAATATTGTTAACATCGTTAAATTTTCTGTTAAATTTGAATCATTATAATGTCATTTTTTGTCACGTAATTATTGAGTAAGTGTATGTTTTTTTTTTAATTTTAAAATGTCACGTCAACAAATTTAATAGAAGAATTTTAATAATGTTAATAACTTGATTTATAATTTTTAAATTCAAAAAAATTGAGAAAACTAAATTTTTAAAAATAAAAATACGAGGAAAATATATAACCTTGGAAAACTATTTAATCCAAAAATAAATAAATCATGAATCAAAAACCATAATAATAATAAAACCCTTAATTTTTTTTTAAAAATATATAGTCTAAAAAACTTATTTTTTTTATCCAAATAAACCATCAATCTTTAAACTATATTCAAATAAATCCTATCATTTAATTAAAACCTAAAAACACACTTAACATAAATCATTATTTAATTCAGATAACTTTTTTATTAATTTAACCAAAAAATAATATAAATAATGGATGAAATTAAAAAAGCATTATATTCAAACTATGGAGGAAGTGAAGACTTAAAATAATAGATGTGGTACAATATTTCCACTATTGGGATTATGAGCTAATTGTAAAATATTATTCTAGTAAGGTATGCCATCACTTCCTTTTTCTTTTTCTTTTCTTTTTTTGGTACTTTGGTCAAAAGTTAATATTAATCTACGATTTGTTGATGATTGACAGACACTTGGCTTTTCTCCTTATTTTGAAGGCATCCAAAACTTGATTAGTATTAAATTGAAGTTCCTTATTAATTTAATTAGCTGTTAGAGTGTGATTAAAGTTTAAACATTACGCCATAAGTTTGATTTATACGAGGAAACATCGTATCTCACTTGGATACTATCACATGGCTCTGACCAATCACAAGCTTTGTTAATAATAAACATTTACACTTAATCCTATATTTAATGATTTGGTCACAGTAGTATAATTTCAAATTTAATCTTTAATGTTTACATTTTTATCAATTTAATCCTCAATTTTCAAAAAAAAAAAAAAAAAAGGCCAGATTTGATCATCAATCTTTCAGAAAGAGTCAAATTGTTGTAGAATAGAGTCTGCTTTCATCATTTTTTGTTAAAAAATGTTTTGAGATATAAACCGAAATTTAATTTAGTTAATGCATGTAACTGTTTTATTCTCTCTAGTGTCTCTTGAATGTTGCTTTCGGTATGTTGAACAAAATGATATTTTTAAAGGGCTAAGCCCTTACAAAGTAAAACCAAACATCTTACCTTAAGGTTTTTAGGATTAAATTTTGTAACCAAATTGATCAAATAATCAGTTCGTCAACTAGTCCTATTTAAAAATAATTAAAATTCATAAAAATAAAAACAAAACAAAAAAATGATTCAACTGATTTTGTAACTTGGTTCAATTGGTCTAACCTCTCGTTCTACCCTAGTACTCCAACTAATTCATTATTCCAACACTGTCTTATCCGGTTTCCGAAAACCATGCCTAATCCTATCCACCCTATCCCCACAACTCTTTGACGCTCCTTCTCAATCCAATGTTGTTTGCTCCTTCAATGTTTCTGTTAATCATATGCACTGTTGAAGAAATATTGTTGCGCTCCAATGTGACTCGTTGAAAACTTTTTTCTGATACAACTGATGGTCCGTCAAAGATGGTCCAAAGTTTCGCCTGAGTAACCGAACATGTGCCCACGCTTCCGCTAAAACGAAAAATACAATTCCCCATAGTACCTGGAATCACACTCCCTAAAGACACTCTCTTCATTGACATCTTGACTGTCCCATCTGTACTATTTATAACTCAAATTTGCATTTAGTGACTGATAATATTTTTTTTTTCCTTTTCTTAAATCAAATTGAGTACTTCAGTTTGCAATTAATATACACTTCAAATGAATTGAATTAATTAAGAGTAGATTACAATTTCCAAAAAAGAAAAAAGGAAGAAGAAAAGAGCAAGATTTGAGCCTTTTCTTGCAAGGTTTTGGCTTACACATGCCTTAATTTTCCATTTTGGGAAATCTTATTGAAGTCCAAAAAAACAACTTTGCTAACATTATGGACTTCCCATGCATATGTATCAGCCACTTGCTCACCTGCATTCACCTCCATTAAAATTAAATGAAATAAATTATTACTAAATAATATTTCAAGTAAGATAGTCTCAAATAAAAAATATATATTGTGTAAAGTTTAATTTAATTTAATTAAATCAATAAATTTATTATTAAATTTATAACGGAATATTTGAACATATTTTAATATCATATTCTTTTTCTCAACTTGGACTGTAATATCATCATAAATTAACTAGATCACATGTGCTGATGATGGGTCAGGGTGAGTCAAAAATATTATTGTAAAGCTCGTAACTCGTAAACTTTTGACTCAATAGTATGAGTATTGTTTCCATACGATGACTGTGTTCTTCATGTCAAGATTCGGAAGATTGGATTATATATTTAGTAAAAAAATTGATTATTATTGATTAATTCGAGTCTCGTATATTTTAAGTAAAGTTTTAAACTTTAAATTTGAGTATCTTGAGACAACTTTATCTTTGTTTAATAGTTTGATTAACACAATTCTAGTGTAATACGATTATCAGACTATGAGAGTTTACACCAAAGAAAAAAAGTTGTTTATTATTGTTGATTTTGAGCTAGAGCTGTTGCAAGTGCTTCTAATTGGCAAGCTATTGTGCACCAGGGTTTCAATGGAATCAAATTTAATATATGTTTAATATTCATGATATTGTATAGAAGTGAATCAAATTTAATATTTTTTTTAATAATTTCATTATAAGTCTGATTATATTTGTGTTTTTTGACAAAATGTCTAAAACTACTCATAAAATTCATAAATAAGAGGATAATACACTTCAGCGCACTCGAACCTAGGGGTGAGCATTCGATCGAGTCAAAATATTTTGAGTTAGTTTAGTTGATGATTCATAGCTTAGCAACTAAACTCAATTTGAATTTTTTCGAATCGAATCAAATCTAATTGAGTAAAAAAAAATTTAGTTAAGTCGAGTCAAGTTAACGGATATTATTATTTATGCTCAATGTTGCGTTTATATGGACCGATTATTTAACTAGTAGACAAAGTACAAGATTATTTAACTATATAAACAATATAAAGGTTTTACTTTTAACTTAATGGGTAAACATTTATCAAAACGACGTAATTTTGCATTTTAATATTGTTTTTAGCTTTTAACTTTTAACTTTTAACTTTAGAAAAAGATAAACATTTATCAAAATAACGTAGTTTTTCTTTTTCTTATTCGGATTTTCGGATAACTCGAATTGTGTAATTCATATTTTATTCGAGTTTATCCGAATAACTCGAACTATTTAATTCAAAATTTAAAATTTTTATCAAAATTTTTCGAATCGAATCGGATTTTGCTTACTCCTACTCGAATCTCCATCCTCCTACATTAATAACAATACTCATATCAATTGAGTTAAGACCCAATCAACAAATTTAATATATTTGATATAAAAAGTTTTGCCTTCCAGGAAGTCGAAATATTCTTTTTGGGGGGTTGATGTTGGTAAAGTTTAGTATAGTATTTTAAATAATAATTTTAAAATTTCAACTCACCTGACCTGAACACTTAAATTAATAAATAATATTAAAATAAAATATATTTAATACATTATTAATTAAAAAATCATGATTTGACGATATAATATGTTACGGTAAAAATGGATATAAGATGTTGTTATATATTCCAAATACGTATAAAATAATTATATTAATATAACTGACCAAATGCTTATTAATCAATCACTATTATTTTAGAATTATAAGCATATCAAGACTTTCCAAAATTATAACATATTTTAGTATTTTCACTACAATAACCAAAAAGAATAAAAATAATATATATTATACAAACTTGGAAATAACTGAACTTAGAAACACATGCATATGCCTAAGGAGATATGTTCTGCTTTCAACATTTTCCTTTCAATTGTCGGTTTAATTGATCTGGATTAATTTGTGATTAATCGATTTAATCTTATATCTCGATTAATTCGGGGTCCAACTAAACCAGTTCCAAAAATCATGCCTAAACCTATCCACTCTATCCACACTACTCTTTGATGCTTCTTACCAATCCAACATTGTTTGCCCCTTTAATGTTTCCATTAATCATACACACTATTGAATTGCTCTCCGATATGATTTCTTTAAAACTTCTTTTCGATGTAATTGATAGTTCATCAAAGATGGCTAAAAGTTCTACTTAAGTTATCAAACATGTGTCCATGCTTCGATTAAAACGAACAATCCAATAACCCATACTCAAATCACACCCCTTAAAAGACACTCTCTTCATTAGCATCTTGACTGTCTCATTTGTATTAGGTTTAACTCAAATTTGCATCTAGTGGCTTCCAATATTATTTTTTCTTTAAAGTCAATTTGAGTATTAATTTAATTAGCTAACTTATACACTCATTTTTCGCATGTCATAATATACTAAAATATAATACCCATTTCAAATGAATAAAATTAATTAAGAGAATACTACAATTTTAAAAAAAAATTAAATAAATAAAACTGTCCATTATGTTTGGAGTTATAAATCATCGAATTTCTGCTATATAAGATGGAGGTTCATTATTAATGATGAGAAAGAGTTGTATGAAATATGAATATTATCTATTTTTAATAGTTTAACATTATATCAATAATTTCATCCTGAACTTCAGGATTTTCATTTGGATTTAATTTTTTCAGAATAAAAATACTGATATAACATTAAACTATTAAAAAAAGATATAAAAATAACGTGACAACAATATTTCGTACAATCATTTTCCATTCAAAATTGCAATTTCCAAGTTCCAATTTACAAGCAACATGCTTGCATAAAAGAGCAAGATTTGAGCCTTTTCTTGCAAGATTTTGGCTAACACATGCCTTAGTTTTTTCCATTTTTAGAAACCTTATTGAAGTCGAAAAGAACAACTTTGCTAACATTGTGGGTTTTTCCATGCATATGTATTAGCCACTTACTGACCAACTTGCACACCTGCATTTCACCTCCATTAAAATTATATAAAATAAATTATTACTAAATAATATTTACGGTCAGGTTGAATAGATTCAATATTCGATTTTATTAAATCGATAATCTGAAATAAAGTTATTATTGAATTTATTACGGGATTTTTGAAAATATTTTAATATTATATCTTTTTCTTAATATGGATTGTAATATTATAATAAATTAGTTCGATCACATATGCTTATGAGGGGTCAGTATGAGTCAAAAATATTATTGTAAAACTCGTAACTCAACTTTTTTTTACTCAATTCTAGAAATATTGTTTTCATTTCGGCTAAGCTCAAAAAAGACGTGACAAAGAGAAGATGATGATTGAAAATGTGGAATTAAATATTTAGTAAAAGCTTTTATTATTATCATCGATTAACTTGAGTTTCATATCCATTAAGTAGAGTCTTAAATTTGAATATTGTGGATTAAAAAATAATAATGAGAAAATTTTAGTCCTGGTTAAGAGTTTGACTCGGTTCGACTCTAGCCTAATACGATTAGACATTCAAGGTCTCACACTAAAAAAAAAAAAACATGTTTATTATTGTTGATTTTGTGCTAGAATATAACTATTTATACTAATATTTAAGATTCTTATTGAGTTGGTGTCACTCTTTAACTGAGTTCCAATTCAATGAAGAATTTACCAAACCCCCTTTATTTTTATAAAGTAATAGATATTATTTTGAGGGTAATTTTATCTACTAATATAAAATCTAGTAAAATATTTGCACAAAATAAGATTTGGATCCATAACATTATAATTTTTAATAATTCAACTTTATCATTTTAACTACAGATTTTTGTATATAATATTAAGGATAAGAGATAGAGTCACATGATTTGAACTCGTATTAAAGTATAAATTTTAACCACCTTCGGATTCATTTATATATATAGGTGAATCAATTTTAATATATGTTTAATACCCTTTATTATATATAAGTGAATAATATATGTTTAATATAAGAAAATTTTGCCTCCCAAGAAGTCGAAACACTTTTTTTTTGGGGGGGGGGGGTCACGTTGCTAAGTTTAGTAGAATAATTTAAAAACGTAATTTTAAAATAGAACTCATGTGATCTGAACACTTAAATTAATTTAAAATGTGATAGTAAAATAAAAATATATTTAATACATTGGTAGTTAATTCTCTCTAAGTTCTATTGGATGCTTGCTTTAGATAAGTTCAACAAAATGTTTTTTTAAATATTTTTTTAATTTTTCTTAAAATTAAAATTAAATAAATTAGTTTTTTAAAAAAATTGAAGTAATTTAATGTTTCTCCATCGAATCTCCTAGTAGAATACTCTATTCACATTTTTACTCTCCTTTATCAGTCTAAAGTTGTTTGCCCCTTCAATATTTCCATTGATCATACAGGTCATTGAAGCATTATCACTCAACAATATTATTTGTTTAAACCCGATTTCCACGCAATTAATAGTCCATCAAAGATGGTCCAAATTTTCGTTTAACTCTACATGTGTACGTGCTTCGATTAAATGAATATTTCGAATCCATATAACATCATGAGTCACACTCCCTAAAGACGTTCTTTTTGTGAACATCTTGGCAGTTTCCAATAGACTTGTCCAAACTAGAGGTGAGTATGGGTCGGGCCACCCGGCCTGCCCGAAGGCCCGCCTGAAATGTGGGAGGATTTGAAAAAAAATATAGACCCGAAAAATAGGCTTGGACAAAATAGTAAGGCCTGTTTAAAAAAGGGCCGGGCCTATTCACTAAAGGACAAAAAAATTGATTTTTTTAATATTAGTTTCTTGTTCTTTTCTCCCTATTTTGTTACTATTTTACTATTATGTTGCTACTATTTTGTTGTTATTGTTTGGATATTGTATAAAACTTATTTTATTGTTAATTTTGTTATTATTTTAAAGACATTTGTTAATTTTGTTATTATTTTAGATACATTTGCTTATTAAGTTGCATCTATCTTAGTGTTATTTAAGTATACATATTTTTTAACATTTATTTTCAATTTGTTGAGAAATATTTATTTTGATGTTTTTAATATTTTTGATGTATTATATATATTTTAAAATTATATAAAAAATAATATAAAAATTAATATGGGCGAGCCGGGTCGGGCTTGGGTAAAATTTTAAGCCCATTTTCGTGTCAAATTGGGCTTGGACCTAGCAAACGGGCCTAAATTTTTAGTCGGGTCTAGCCCGGCCCGGCCATGCTCACCTCTAGTCCAAACCCTCTTTTCTCATCTTTCTCATGCATTTGATGGCCCGTTGATGATGGCCCAAAGTTCTACTTGAGTATCTGTATATATATCCGCGCTTAAATTGAAATGAACAATCCAGTTCCCTATGGTACCTCGAATCACACTTCCAAAATTGCATATCAGAGTAGACTAAGTCGCACGATCCCCAATTAATTAAGAGTTTAGGTGATTAATAGTAGATTAAAAATTGCAAAGAAAAAATGCCCATTACGTTTAAAAAGTACTAATAAATATATATTATATGTTCGTTTGGAAATGTGGAAATGAAATGAAGGTTGATCATTGATAGTTGCAACTTCCAAGTTCCAATTACAAGCAATATAATTGCAGAAAAGAGCAAGATTTGAACCTTTTCTTACAAGATTTTGGCTTCCACATGCCTTAAAATTTCCATTTTTGGAAACCTTGTTGAAGTCGAAAAGAAACAACTTTGCCAACATCGTGGATTTTCCCATGCATATGTATCAACCACTTGCTGACCAACTTGCACACCTGCATTTTCACCTCCATTAATTCTTTTTCTTTTTTTCTTTTTTCTATATTTAACTTTGTACTGATTACAGCAGGGAAGCATCATTAAAGTAATACTGCCCACTAGCATGGATCAACACAAAGGGACTATATATTTTGATAGATTTTATAAATATTTCAACTACAAATTTTGCATATTCCTAGTTCATTCGTACACCATGCTTTCAATTGAAGCTTTAATTAAAATGGGAAATTTTGTCTTAAACTCTAAATTCGAATGTTATGACTAAAAAAATACTTTTGATTTGTTGGGTAGCACATGCACTTGAATTGTTTCGGTTTTATCGAAGTTGAATAATAAAAATTATCCTATGGATTACGATAGATTAACAAAACTAGAGAAGCTTTGATTAATTATGATAAAAAAAGATCCTAACTTATAACATTTTTTACTCTTTTAAGAGGACTAAAGTTTAAAACTTAATATATATATATATATATCATTTTTTTAAAATTTAAATCTGCTAACATGATTGAAAGGTCTTTCTTATTAACAACCAATTTATAGATTGAAAAAAAAATAATAGTTATTACTAAGGATAAGATTTTTTATTAATTATTTGTTTACTTTGGCTGTCTATACCTACCTGTTTCTTTTTTTTTTTTTTTTTTTTTAATATTGAATACCAACCTGTTCTTTCACTTTAATAATAATTAACTTAACCTTGAAAAATGAAAAATGAAAAAAAATGGAAAATGGAAAATAGATTATATGATATGGTGTTATGGTGGAGGAATATATATATATATATATATAATGGTATATCCGATTGCTAACTCGAAATTTAGATATAATTCGGGTTACTGATCGGCGACCTGAGTTTAGATCCCACCAGGTGGATACATTAAAGGGCTCGCGAGAGGGCTTGTAGGATGAGCTCACAAGCCCAGTGCGCATGTCTATGGGTGTTCGTAAGCACAAGGTACAAAGCCAAACGAGTGAACTGGCGAACACTTGGACCAGCGAACACGTGTTAAGTCTAAGATAGTATATGTGTTGGCATGCATGGAGCCTACCTAAAACGTCAATTCTATAAACAATAACTATGCTATATAAATACCCAATTCTCCCCACCAAAAGGATACAACAAAAATACTCAACAATATATATATATATATATATAACATCAACATCAAGGATTGGATCTTCCCTTAATTTTGTTTTTATTGTTTTTAATTTAACAACTCATTCATTTTAAGGTTTGTTTTAAGGTTGTAGTTTAAGTTATTTATTTTAAAAACAATTATAAAATTATTAAAAGTTACAAATACTTTTGTGATAAAATTTGTTGTTTTTTTTAATTTCTTTATTGTTACCTCAATTAAATTGGTGTATGAATAATTCGTGACACCAATTAAGTTAAGACTTTATAAGTAGTATAGATGTTAAGAAATTTTAGAAAATGTTGATATATTCAAAACAAAATAGTATAAAATTTATAAGCATTCGAAATAGGGGTGTAATCAAGTTGAGTTGAACTCAAATAGTGGTAAGCTCAAGCTCAACTAGTATAAATTTATATAGCTTGAGCCGCTAGAGCTTGATCTCAACTATTGATAATTACTAAATCAAAATTAATTTTTTTTAAGTTAAACTCGAATAGGTTGCAAACACTAGTATCTTATTTACATATCTAATTCAAAAACAAAAACAATAATCCAATCGATACAATATTGACAACTCTAATTTGTATACAAGTCGAATCAACCCACGATCCAATTTTAAAAAAATATCAGATTCAAACTTAAATTTGACTCAACCTGATCTAACTTGTAGATTTTATATTAATATATACTCTTAACAACATTTAATTTTAAAATATATTATTATTTAAATGAAATTTGAATCAGACTAAACTAATCTAAAGTTAAAATTCATTATTTAAGCCTAAATTCAAATTGAACCGAGCTTACTCACCCAACCTATTTACAGGTCTACTTTAATAACTGTATATATATTATTTAAAAAGGGAAAATATCCTTTGGAATGGAAACCCTACAAATTGAAATTAATTCATTTTAGAAAGACTAGGGCAATTATATCCCCAACGAATCAGAAAAAAGAAAAAAAAAAGGCCTTGACAAATAAAATAATTGTACGGCCAACGATTTTGTAGCAAACGCGTCGATCATCTATACGTCAACCACACAGTGCTTTCACTTTCCACTTTTTTCACTACTTCCACGCCCGTCCACCCACGAATCCTGGGGGGCACTCTGACAGTCCGAGGATACTCTCTCTCCAACCCACCTTCGAGTACATACATTACCCTATTCGCCTTCATCTCCTGAAACGTGTCCATTCAAATCTATGTTTGCGTCTCCAACAGTTCTCCCGATTCTCTTCCGGATGTCGACACTGCTTCGTTTGATTCACTGCGACAGACGTCACTCATATGTAGCGCGTACAAAAGTTATCCACACACTCGCGCGTAAGCCCTATAAAAGACATGTAAATTCCTTAATAAAACCGCTAAGCGGTTTCGGGCTCCATGTTTTAAGTCCAAAAAGAGGTTTTCATTTGATGTTTGAAAACCGCTCTAAGCTTTCCATTTACAGCATAAATATAATTTCCTCTTACATCGAGTTCAATTTTTCTTTCTACTTTTCTCAAAAACTTTCTCTTCCAAAAAGAGAAAAAAAGAAATAGAGGAAAAGAACTTGCGTCGCTTCAGTAATTATCTTAAAACAAGTAAGCTTTTGTCTTTATATATATACGATCTATATCTAATTCTTCTTTTAACTGCTCGAAATCATATTTTCTTTCTATTTTGACTTTTTTCTATTTAGTTTTATTATATATTTGGCTTGATCTTTATTTCGGGACATTGATCTGAGATTTTCTAGGGCTGAAATTGGGGGCGATCTAGGAGAATAGAAGCGATTAAAAACCCTAAGATTGAAAGGAAGGATAAATTATTATAAAAAGAGGGGATATGGGAAGAGGGAAGTTAGTGATTCGAAGAATCGACAATTCAACGAGCAGGCAAGTAACTTTCTCGAAGAGAAGAAGTGGATTGCTGAAGAAAGCGAGGGAGTTATCGATCCTTTGCGATGCTGAAGTTGGATTAATCATCTTTTCCAGCACCGGCAAGCTTTACGATTATGCCAGTACTAGGTCAGTTTCTCTTTCTTTCCTTTTTCCTTTTTTTTTTGATGTGTTTTTATTTATTTATTTAATAATAATTTTGTTATCCTTTTCTTTTCAGTTATTACTAATAATTATTATAAAAGATTGGGTTTTATTCCTTTTTCTTAGTCCCTTCCTTTTTAAGGCTAACATGAAGTAGAGTTCACCACCTTTTTTTTTTCCCTTCCATTGTCGTCAACATGCATGCAAACAGTAAGTTTGAAAATCAAGAAGTTTGAGATTACTAAAAGACATTGAAGATTTTGCATGGTTATTTCGATTCAAGATAAGTATGAATTCTATGAGTATATATATATTTATATATATATATAAATTTGAAGAAATAAAAAAATTTCTGACTAACATAGTTTTTAATTACGAAATTTACTTCCCCTTTCTCTTCATTAGAAAGCTAAAATACATGCTAACAATTTCAACTTCACACTATGAAAAAAAAAAAAAAAAACAAATTAATTGAACTATATATAGTAATAATGTTTGTATACATCATCTAATTTTACCTAATTGAGGTTCTGTTTAACATTATGAATTATAATCCTTGTTCTGATGACCTGAGTTTGCTATTTTTACAATAGGTTGTCCTCTTTAATTGTTTCCATTCACTAACTGGAAATTTTGGTATGAACTATAAAGTATGAAACAAAGAATCTTAGGATATAGTTTACAGACTTGAATTTTTTTTTTAAAAAAAGAGGTCATAGTCAAAGAATAATGGAAGGAGTTACAAAATAATGATTGGATTCAGATCTTATACCCATTAGAAGTCACCTTTAAGGATGATTGTTTGAATAGTTCTCAAGGTCCCATCATGAACACACTTGCTATTACTTTCAAAGGAATATTTAGACGTATAGACTTAGCAAAAAAAAAGCTATATATGTACACATACATATATGTGTGTGCATGGAGATGAGCAAACGAAGAAAATTAACAATGGGGAAGTGTAATCTTGGCTAAATTACACTATTTTTCATTGGCTTAGAGAGATTGATGCATGCATGCATATATATCTTGGTTAGAGTAGTTGGGAGAAAAATTATAGAAAGGGTATTTCTATATTGTATTTAATTTGAAGGAGGTACATAGATTTGGATTGCATAAATTTTGCAGCATGATTATGGAAAATTCTTTTGAGCTAACTACTTGAAATTTATAAAAGATACTATAATTATGATATTTTATAATTAATGCATTTTTTATTAAACAATGATAATAAAATATTTTTAAATTTATGCTTATAAATGTTAGTTCATCATCTAAAATAGAATTTTTATTTTAAGCAAATAAGTCAATAAACCTTTAGATGGCATGAATTTTTTTGGGTAGTTTACACATCATTATTCCGGTCTTAGCTGGCTAATACACGTAAGTATGATGAGTTTCCACGTAATTTCAATTAAAAAAGCCAAAAAATACAAAATTTAAACCCTTTGAAGGAAACCCATTTGTTTTTGCTCTTTTCTCCCCTTATAATTTCGGCACCCACCCCCAAGCTAAAAGCTTTTTGAGATTGCCCAACTGATGTAGGCAAGGAGTAGAATCGGAGAAGATCTAGGTTTGAAATTTTAATTCTCGATTTTTTCACAAGAATCACAATATATGCTTTAGCTTTATTTATATATTTATAAATAAATTAAATAATTAAATTAATATCATAATTATTCAGAAGACTCTTAAAAAATCATTTAAAGTTAAAAGGAAAACTAATACATAAATCATTCATATACCTAATGTTTTATTGTGGTGTTAGTTGATATCTTTAATTAGTTATAACTAAGTCAGTGCAAAATGTCATATAAACAATTTAATTCATAACTATCAAATATATATAATTGACAATTTGTGAATGATTGTTTTTTTTTTTATAAATAAAAAACATAATAACAAATTAAGCCCCTTAATGTTTATATATTTTGTCAATTTGATTTTTTTTTAAGCTAAATTTGGCCTCTAACCTTTTAAAAAATATCAAATTTGACCATTAACCTTTCAAAAAGTATTGAATTGTTGCTTTTTAACAAAAACATTGAATAAAACAGTAAATTTTTAAACATGACAGCTTGTAAGGTGCCACATATACTTCATGCTAATTTGTATTAACTTCTTATATTTTTTTCGAATATCTTTTTATTATGATTTGAATATTTTTAATAATTTTTAAATTATTTGTTGATGTGACATATTAAACAAATAGTGTCATTTTAGTACAAAGCATACATGGACTCCATGAGTGTTGCCACCAACATCATTAAAAAATTAATGTTTTGATCATTATTTCCGCTAAAAAGTATTTGACTCTTTTTAAAAGATTAATAATCAAATTTAGTTCAAAAAAAAAAGAATAAAAATCTAATTAATGAAAAATGTAAATGTTGAAAGCTAACTTTATAATTATGCCTAAATAAAAAATTATAAAATTTCATAAACTATTTTCCTAAAATTAGAATTATGATTATGCTTTTAATTATCATATTTAAAAATTCATCCACCTAAACTAATACAAAATTACAATTTCATAACTTCTTTTTTTTAAGGAAACACTTCCATAACTTTAATTTTTTGTATGAATACATTTAGTTTTTTAAATGACATAATAATAATTGAGTTAAATGAATTAGTTCATATATATATATTAAAATGGTCCATCTATTATTTTATTAGGACCATTTCTTTAAACATGTTTTTTTTTTCATTTAGTTTGATTTGAATAAAATAAGTCCCATGTTGAAAAACCAAACTTGAACTGAATTGTAAAGTTTGAGTAACAACATCAATTTGATATCAAACTGAACTAAATGCATCAGTTCAAGTCGATTTTTCGATTTTCGCTCCATCCCATAAAAGAGTCGTCAACACTAAACTTAAAAAAACCTAGCTCCGAGAAGGACTAGGTCCTTCACAAACTTTGAATTTGCAATTTATTTAAAGGAACAAACTTTTTCAAAAGCACCACCTTATTAGTAGCAAGAACATTGGCTATTAGCCACCACCAAGCTAATCTTAGCTTAGCAAGCTTAACAAGTTACTCCCAATCCAACAATTTACCATTAAACAAGATATCATTCATAAACAACGTACCAAATTGACTCGGAGATGGCAAAAAAAAAAAGTCTTTTTCAAAACTTTAGCACCCGGTTGGGAGGCAAAGCATGTCGCCGAACAATGAAAAAAAAAACATTCAGATTCTTAGGCAATACCAAATTCCAAAGTGAACAAAAAAGTTGCTAGTCTCCAAGCCTTATAGCATGTGAAGAATAAGTGTTTAACTAATTCTAAATCATTGTAACAAAAACATGTAGCAGAAGAAACGAAGATAATAACTCTCCTAGAGTGTGTTTGGTTGGGTGAAAAAAATAGAAGGATAGAAAAAGAGAGCGGAAAAGTGGAAAGAAAATAGGATAGTGAATCTTAGGTAATACCAAATTCCAGAGTTGATAAAAAATTTGCTAGTCTCCAAGCCTTATCACATGAGAATAAGTGTTGAATCATTCTAAATCATTGTAACAAAAACATGAGCAAAAGGAGCGGAGATAATACCTCTCTTAGGGTGTGCTTGATTGGTTGAAAAGTAGAGGGATGGAAGGAGAGAGGGGAAAAGTGGAAAGAAAATAAAATTTGAGTGTGTTTGGCAAGGAACAAATGAGAAAGGAAAGAAGATAGGATAGAGATACTCATTTTTCATCCTAATGCATAAAAAAATAAATCTTTCCAAATTGGAATGAGGAGAGGAGAAATAATGAAAGAGATGTGTACGCTTAGTCCAAATTAAGCATTTTTCAAAAGGCCGATTTTCTTTGCTTTCATTTTTCAACTCTATCAAACAATGAATAAAAAGAAAATTATTTTTTCTTTTAATTTTTCCATCTTTCCTACCAAGCATATCCATAGAAAGAAAAATTATATTTTCCATCTTTATATTTTTCCACCCGTTCAAATTATCAAATTTCTTTTCACTCTACCAAGTACGTTCTTAGAGAGTTCAAACTTCGTTGGGGCAACCTAATTATTGGCAAAATTTTTGGGGTAGCCCAATAAAATTTCGAAGTAGTCTATAAGCAAGTCGCCCGCTGAATATTCAATAGAGGTACCCCGAGAACCAAGTTGATGCCAAAATCCTAGTCTTTTGCATATTGATTTTAATTAAGCTTATATATTTGAAAACATTTAAAGACCCTCTTCTTATTTTAGAGCTAAGTTTCACTATCTTCACAAAAGATCATAGAGTCGTCTGCACCATTCGGTGCTTTTAAACAAAGGTTTGAGTGTGTTAGTGGTTTTGATTGGTGTAGTGCTTTCTATTCATTTTTATTGCTTGGGTGTGTTGGACGACTTATTTTTTTTTAACAATTCACTAGAGTGAACCCTCTTTATAACAAATTAATTTGTTTGTCAAAATTTTAAATGTCATAGAGAGGTGATTGTTATATACTTATAACATATCTGAGGCACCTATAACAACATTTGATATTCAAATTATATTTGAACTTATTTAAAATGTTCAAAATAAAAAAAAATTATAATATATTAATAGTATTATTTTCTAGTGAGATATAAATCGTATCTTGAATAAAATTTACAAATTTTATCTCATTTATTAAAATTTATTTTCATGTAATAAAATATGGTTAGCATATTTTTATATAAAATTTGAAACATTTTTATTGAAATTATATTTTAACTAAAATTTATTGTTTTTATTTTACTTAGGAATAAAACTAATTTCACTAAATTTGAGACATCAGGATGTTATAAAGAACTAATTTAATAAATAGTATATTTCATACTTTATGGCTCTTATTCTTATAGATGAGAAATTGTTATAGAGGGTAAAACTAAAATATAAAAAATAGATTCTACAATAAACTTGGTTGTTATAATTAAATATTGTTATGGAGAGTGATTATTATAGAGAAGATTACTTGTCTTTTACTTTAATTTTCCCCTTTTACGATTTAGTTTTTGTTTTTTTAAATTATATTTCATTATTTTTCCGTGTGGACTGACGAGCTCACCAACATATTTTACATTAAATATAATAAAAAATTTCTTAATTAATTAACGAAAATAACAGTTTCATAAAATTTTAGACTAAAATTAAACAATTCAAAAAGTAGAGAAGAAGTTTTGAGAAAATAATGGTAGGTAGAGTTTTCACAAAATGTATAATAAGGAGACAATCTGTACAGTTTGGTTTAAAAAATAAATAATGGGCTACAACTTTTTCTATAATGATTTCATTTGGTTGCGAAATTTTGAATTTTATGTAAAAATGGTTGTTATACATTTATATCAATATTTGAAATACTTATAAAAACATTTGACATTTAGATCATATTTATAATTTTTTTAATTTTTAAATTAAAATATAATATATTAATAATATTATTGATTAGTAAGCTTTAGGCGGTATCTTTAATAAAATTTAAAAATGTAATTTTATTTATTAAAAATTATTTTAATTTTCATAAAATATGATTAACATTATCTTATATAAATTTCAGACTTTTTATTAAAATAATATCTTAACAAAAAATTATTGTTTTTATTTTCTTTAGCAATAGAATTAATTTTACTAAAACTTAATATATGAAGTTATGGAGAAATAATTTAGTGAAGGATGTACTTCATACTTTATAATTGTTGTTGTTATAAATGAAAATTTGTTATAAAGGTTAAAATAAAATATAAAAAATTAATTATGCAACAAACTTGGTTGTTATAGAAGATAACCATTATAAGAAGTAATTGTAAAACTAAAATTATGCAATTTGTAATTCACAAAATATTAACGTAAAATCTTAAAAAAAAAAAAATAACTAGATTATAGCATACCAAGATATGGGCATAAAAATTATGAAGAAAATTGATATAAAAAATGACATTTTTATTAAAATGGTGAAATTTAAATTTAAAAATTATGGTATCTTAGGTTGAAATTTTATTAAGAGTATTTTTTTTAATTTTTATATAAAAATATATTAAAAAACAGATACACCATTATAGTAATCTATACAATATAATGCTCTTGTTTGAGTTTGATGTTACTCAACATAATGGCATAACCCTATTAAAAATTTAAATTTTCAATAAAATACAAAGTATTTTTTAGAAATGTTTTTTTATAATTTAACTTTTTAGAAAAATAAAACTACACTCCTTATAAAGTACCTTTTCCTTTAATCCTTTTCTGCTTTTTTTTTTTAAAATTTTAATTATATTATTTTACAAATATATAAGTTATTAATTATTATTGAACTAGTATTTATTATTTTGTAGAAAAAAAAGGAATGGGTTTTTAACTATCTCTCAATTAATATGGTGCCTAGACTCGTAATACCAACTCTATTAATTACTTAGATATAATGTAGACATCATTTTGACTTTTTAAAATAATATTATTTTTCTAAACTTAACCTGGATGCGACGAATGAGTAGTAATTTTGATATTTCTTTTTTATTCTTCAGAGAGGAAAATATTGAAAGATACATTAATTTTAATTTGATATGCAATTTGATATAAGAATATTAATTTTGTGTAATTATACGCAAAAAACTTTGAATGATATTCAAATATATACAAAAAAATTTAATTTTAATTCAATTATATACATTTAAAGAAATAAATATATAATTTTATTTTTATATTGAATAAATATAGTTATTTGTGTATGTAATATATAAAAATATTTTGACATAATGATAAATTTAACCCTCAACGTTTATATCTTTTTCAATTTGGCCATTATTTTTTTTAGTTAAATAATGATAAATTATTTGTGTGCAATATATAAAAATAGCTTTTCTTTAATGAAAATGTTGACAAAAATATTAATTTTGCAATGCTATTGGTGTGGTAACATGACACTATTTGTTTACATGTCATATCAACAAATAATTTAAAGGTTATAAAAATAAAAAATAACTCAAAGAATATATAAAAAGTTCATATTTAGAAAAAAAAAAATACTTGACGTACACATGCATTGTCATGCAAACTTCCACGTTTGGAAATTTAACATTTTAGTATGTATTTCTGTTAAAAGATAATTTCAATTCTTTTTCAAAAAATTGATGGTCAAATTTGACTATTTTAAAGGTTGAGAGCCAAATTAAGTTAGAAAAACGGGGGGTCAAATTAGTAAAAGATATAAATATTAAAGGCTAATTTTGATATCAATGCTATATTGAAAATTTTGTTAATAGTTTGAGAGAGTTGAATCAAATTAAAATTTTATATATAAAATTACACATTAAATTAAAATTCATATATAAAATTACAATTAAACCAATATTCATGTATATTTTTTAGATCTATCTCTTTCTCAAATGAAATATTATTTCAACAAAATTATATTTCTAGGGCGGGAGTATTTTTCTTTCTTTATACTATTCTCTTTTATAAGTTTTATATATTTTCCATGATTGTTGGGAATAGATTAGGCTAACTAATCAAACTAATTAGATCAGAAATTGATTGTCATAACAATTTGAGAGCAAACCGTTCAAAATGAATTGAACTGGCGATTGATTTATTTTGTTTCTATATTATTTTAATTATTATGAATTTTTAATATTTTATTAATTAAAATTTAATTGACGGTCTAACTACTTCAACCATTAGTCCAATTTTACAAACTTTGATATTTTCCTTAAAAAATATCTGCTTCCTTTTGTAATTAAAAAAAAAAAAAACTTATTTCAGAATACATTAAAATTATCCACTTTTCTACTTTTACTTTAATTTTCTCTTCATCTTTAAATTCTAATTGATAATACAAGTTTGAAAAGCACAATAAAGAACAAGAGTCAAAACATAAGAAAATAGATTACGTAGTGTTTCAAACACATGCCTACCCTTTACATTTTCAACTTAATATGTACATTCCCATCTTTTCCACCAAATCCCTTGCAGAGCTCTCCTATATTATGCATTTATTCTTAAAAACAATGTTGTAATGCCATCAATATGAAATATGATATGTTGGATTTAATACCATTTTCAGTTATTATTCAATGACTTTCTTTTAACCTTATTTGTTTTATTTTTTAATATATTGTATAAGCATCCATATCTTTATTAACACAGTCACAAAATATAAATTGTATTAATAGTCACTCAATTATGTATTTTTTTATCACTTTATTATGAAAAGTTATAAAATAGTTACTTATTTATTCAATTTTAACTTCTTTTTTATCATCTAACTATATTGATCTTTTAAGTAATTTTGTTTTTACATTAATAAGTTAGATACACTTGAATATTTAAATGATTTTTTTTATTTTTCATAGGCGACAAAAAAAAATGATTATGTAGTTTGCCCATTTATACATAACCCTTCGCAAAAATAATACAAATTCACCGAGCACACTAATGAGAGTAATTCCTAACTAATTTTAAGATTTTAGATTAAATTCATTTTTTTTCTTTTATATTAACTTTATTCAATTAGAAATATTGACACTAAAAATTGTTGCATATATTTCTCCTTTGTAAAATTGATGCAAATTCTGATTTTGCCATTTTTCATTTTTGTTATTAACGTTAGCAGCATGAGATCGGTTATAGAACGGTACAACAAGACCAAAGAGGAACATCATCACCAAACGAATCCTGCTTCAGAAGTCAAGGTAAATTGTCTATTTAACAGCTTCAATATTCTCCCCTAATTATCTTGTTTCACAATTGTTTGCAAATAGTCTTATACTCTGTTCACAAATTCAACATCATTAGTTTCCTTTTTGATGCGTTGTTTTTTTTTTCTTCTAAAAACATGCATTATGTAACAAAAACATATATTTAATGTTTTATTATAAATGATAAATCCATATGTTAATTAAAAGGTACGCAAACATAAAATTTAAAAGTTCATTAGAAATAAATAAAGATAAAAGACTAGGATAGAAGACAAACATGGTTGCTGAAAGTATAAGCGTCATCAATCCAGGCAAACATAGAATAATTTTTTTTCCCCAAAATAACAATTGACCAAATGGTAAATCACTGTCTTGATAATAAGTTCAAGAAATGCAAGTCTCCCAGAAAGATGATGTTTTTATATCATGACTTGATATAAATAGTAAATCAATGCCTTGATAAGAGGCACGAGTCGAACTTTTATATCATGACTTCCTCCTTCAACGGCATTGTTCTCGATCTAGGTGAGGTCCCAAACTTTCTTAGTAAGGAATAAATAACCTGATAGAAAACTACAAAGATAGGGCATAATTTGGATGAACCACAAAGCAAAAAACAGAAACTGTGCTCTTATCATGTTTACTATCTTCAACTTTGTTTTGAAACGAGGACCATTATTAAAAAGAAGGATGAGCAGAAAAAGGACCTGACTTTGCTTTGTTCATCTTCAAGTGAGGCTGAAGAGAAGGAAAGGACCATACAATCGAAAGTTGTGCAAACAAACAATGGAAAATTGCATCGTGGTTCCACTTTTCAGATAGTACAGGATCTCCGTCAGTAATCAGCTTCACAGTTTCCACAAAAGACATAGAGGTGGCTGCTGCACCGCAAAGAATAAGAAATCCCTACCTCTAACAATCTGCTAGCAACAAGGCAGGGCCTAGGGAATGCTATGTAAGTAGCATGCCATTCAACATACATAAATCTTCCAAAATAAAATTTTCTTTTATTTGACCTAACAAGCGTATAGACTATAGAGTAATGCAACTTAAGCTTCCTAATAGAGGGTGTTGAAAAATCATTAACATATCTATTTCTAAAAAATAGTAAAGCTAGATATACATCTATGTGCTGGATATTGGTTGAAGCAGTGTCAACATATTAGAATAGAACAGATCTTTTAGAAGAATCACAGAGATCTTTTAAGGGTACTTAAATCATGTTAAGCTCAAGCTTACCAAGTTTATAGCAAGATGTATTACATAAATGGTTCACAGGGCTCCTGTTGCTCCTTGTGGAGCATAAAGGATTCCTTCCAACATCTGCACCAACAGATGAATCAATGGAAAGGAGCACTGTATCCAAGCCAGTCATAATGCTCAGAGATGCCACAAAAACATCTCAAACAAGCTTCTAGCACTTCTATATCATGATAAATGAAAACCATCATGGTATGTCCCTTTCAGCACAAAACATCACAGTATTCCTTGTAAGTCAAAGGTAACTTCGGAGATTTTAGAAACCATATGAACAAAAGCTTTATAAGGTTAAACCCTGGAAACACACTCTTAAAGCCTCTACAATAGTATCGGGCCTACTCATTGAAATGTCATCAACGATTTTGCCAATGGTAGACATTTTGCCTTAAATCTCCCAGACAGCTGTTGCACACATAGAGTCGAAAGTTAAAATTACTTAAACCACCAACTCGATGCTTCAAGCATTTGGACGGTTGACAGAAAATGAGCATTCTTAACAAACTACTGAAGTGACATTACAATTCAAACATCATAACCTTTACTGTCCAGAGTCACTTATAACTGGTTTTCTTTCCACTGCATCTGCAGGTTTGGGTTCAATAAGACTCCAACGCTATTACTTCTACCCAACAACTGCGTTTCCTAACTGTAAGACGCCACCCTCTGTTCAAACTGTAGAGCAATAATCCTATCATACATTGAGCAACATCCACCATTTGCTACCTCAAGTAGGTTAGTACACGCTTCCAAGAGACAGTAGTTATGTTTACTAGTTCAGCATTACTAGATCAAGTATATCATTTCCAGCCTAAAGTCGAATCTATGAAGGCATGAACAACTTCACAACAGGACATTCGTTTTTCAGATCAATGTCTACACACAGAATTGCATTTGCATGCACTTAGTACATCAGCGGTTGTTTTTCTGAAATAGAACAGCATCACTTTTCATGAGACATGCCTGGTATCATGAATTTTAGGGGCCTCCAAGATTTAGGTATATTGGAAGTCCATACACTTAACACGCAAATATTGATGTTCTTCAAAAATTTTCTAGCTGAAGGGTAGGTTCCCTCAATGTTCATGAAAAAAATAGTATTCACCAGCACACTTTTTTTTCTTTTTGCCCATAAGCACACACAGAGTTGATTAGGAAAATTAGCCGCAACATCTAGGGTTGATTTCTGACCCATATACTTCTGTGTGGTGAATCAATGTTTTACTCTCAAGCTTAAAAAGTTGCATGTCAATATTCACAGTCAGGTACAAAATCGAATAGAAAACTTACAGACAAACGAGAGGAGAAAGGCATCGATATGCAAATCTCAAAAGATGTCAATCCAGCACATAGACCTAAAGTTGCATGAAAACTCTAGAAATTAGAGATAATGCATAGCAATATAAATAGACACAGATCATATCTATTTATCTACAAATATCATGAAAGGAACATATGTTCTGCTCAGAATGCACCAAGGTTGACCACACTCTTAAGCATAAAAAACTGGAAGGAGTGACTTCAACAACTTGTAAGGACAGACAACTTTCTGACCCTTTGAGAAATAAATTCCCCCCCAAAGAACATTTGAAGATGTCTCCAATAAGCTATCCATATCAATTTCATGTTCTTAGTCCCCTTTGGTCCATTGCTCTCCCTATGATGTAAGCATCATGAAAGTAAAAACCTATATTATTTTTCAAGAGCCACTCTATAAGCTAGTACATGCTAACAACCTTTTTGACCATTTTTTATTATCAACAGATAAATGGAATGCAATTACCAATAATTACAACAAATCCCCTCCAGCCATGCAAAAGAAAGAGCCCTTACCTTCTAAAGAAACAATGCTATGAAAGACTTGAATGGAAAACCAACAATATCCCTTTCTTTAGGGGCTCATTGCATGGACCTTAGCAATTAGGGCAAAGCCATTGTCTAATCCCAACATCAAGTATAGAGTATCAAGTTCTTTACAATGTAATAATGTTATCAAGGTTGTGCCTATGTGTAGTGCCTTAATGCTAGACAATAAGAGTGTTTCCTTTGGATGAGGTGCATTTGACAAAGTGTGCGCCTAGTGCATCTAGGTAAGCTTTTTCGTAAAACAATAGGTGTAACTCTTTTAATTTATTTTGTTTGTAACAGTTCTTGATTACCTTTGCCTTTATAATATGTGCCAAATAGCAAAGTATGTACTAGGATCCCAAATAAGAAAATATGGGGTTTCATTATGGGGCTTATATAGACGTAAGCTCTCCAGACTCAATAGCTTGCTTTTCAAGTTCGATTATCCAAAGGTTCATATCAACTGGTATCAAAATCAGCCATAACAAGGGTGGTGATGTGGCAGTGTTATCAAGGATGAAACTCTTAAGCACTAAATCCCTTATATTGTCTCAGGCGCAAGCCACAAAAATCTCGCTAGCCCAAGTAGTATGCAATAGGCATATATGTGAGTTTTTGTGTATAAGTAAAGCTTAAGACATATACCAAACTCTAAAGTGTGGTTTCATCTATCTAGAAAACATGCAATTTTTTTATTGGTCAATTTTTGGTCCGTACCAATATTTGAATACTCATATTGAAAAATATGGAGTTAGATACTATTCATTTCTTGTTAGTAAAGATATAACTAATTAAAAAAGTGAGAAACAAAAGAAATTAGAGAGAACTTCAACCAAGCGAGTTTTTATGCCTATCTTATCACCTTACAAGAAACGTGCCTAAGTGCACAAGGCAATTGAGCCTCACTCAAAAAGGCTTGATGTCGGCATTGTAGTGCGGGCATCCAAATTGGTGAGCACGACTACTAATATGTGCCCATATGCAAGTCACTGGACTAGATGCCACACAAAAAAAAGTATGAGATTCCCTCTTGCATTTTATATGGACCTCGGTCTCCAAACTCAACAGTTAGCTTTTGAAGTATGGTTCTCCAAAAGTCCATATGACTTTACTAGTAAGAAAGGATATAGGTAGGTACCAGCAACAAAAATTTAATCACAAGGAATGCATGACATTTGGCCCAACAAAGAAAAAGTTTGCATGTTTTGTAGATAAACTAAACCGCTCTAAAGTTATAATCGTAATAATACAACACAAAAACAAGTGTAAATATTGTGCCTTTCATACAGCCAAGCACTTTTATGATACCTCAGGCAAATATAAGGATTTATTACTTTGAGTTCACCATACAACCATGAAAATATTATATTCTAACAAGCTTAATCTTAAGGACATGACTTGTAAAATACCAACTCTATTTGAAAGCAAATTTTTAGTAATAAACCACCATACATTGACAATATCCAAAAAATATAACTTATCCCAATATCAATAGTTACATTTAAAAGAAAACTCTACTAGCACTACAACAAAAATATGCACTCCATCTAATTGCAATCTAAAGAACCAAGTAGTTTGAGGATATCATAAATTGTTTCTTTAGCACACCTTTTGATAAGAAGATTAAAAAGGAGAAAGGAATAGAAAAGATCTAAGCTCTAATGGTTTAGCTACAAAATAGCATGTATGATTATTAAATGGTGTTATCCAACTTTAAAATATTAATTGATTTTTAAGTTATATGCTTAATATGATATTAGAACTCAAGTTTTATTATGTTATCCTTTCTAGCTAACACCATGTGCGATAGATGACCTCTGATGAGGTTTTCCATATGCAAGCCCTAAGAGCTACATGTAAAAGGGAGCATTAAGTGATATTATCCCAAATCCATTAAGTATAAAGTTACATGTGCAAGCCCTAAAAGCTACATGTGAAAGGGAACATTAAGTGATATTATCCCAAATCCATTTAAGTATAAAGTTACATGTGGCCTTATATCAAATTTAGGTCCTTCCCACCTATCACTAATTGGTTTTGGATTCAAAAAGCATTTTCTTCAGGAGGAGGAAAAAAACAGTAGAAAGGTGGAATGAAATGATTAAGGTGGAAAATGAGAGCATTTGAGTCTTTTCATTCTCTCAGAATCCAATCCTAGAAACCACTAATTCAATTAGATAATAATATTCAAAAATTTTCAAAAAGAATCTACCATACGATAAATCCTTCCATTATCATCTCTTCTATTCCTCTTTCTCCCTTCCATAAAATCTTCATACAAAACACAAAGTTAGATAGACATTGGTTTTGTTAAGCATCCTTGCGTAAAACAAATCAGTGATAATTGAAGGGCGTGCGCCTTTAATAAACATCATTGGGAACCCAAGCCTAATAGATGTGTGGGGGTAACACCACATAAGACTCCCTCTCACATTTAGCTCAACAAAGCCTACACTAAGCATCATGATGAAGGTCATTAACATCACATGGGGTAGAAAAGAGTAACACAACACAACCTGAGCTTTGATACCCTGTTAAGCATTCAAATTGAAATGATAGGTTGAAGGACACAACTTCATATTAAGACAGCAATAAAGAAGAAAGAAGAATCTAGCTCAAACTATAGAGAAAGCCTTTTAACCCAATATGTGAAATATCAAATGCTAGATTAAGCTTGTAGATAGCTTCAATTTGAGCAATAAATCACTTTGAGTCACTCCAATCACAAAATATGTGAACTCAACAAGGTGAGTTGAGGCAAAGTAACAAAAAGTGACTCATAAGTAGTTGACATTATATTGCCATTGAATAGAGACTAATCACCCAAGTTCTTTGACATGTACTTCAATTTTAGATCACTTGATATTAGTTTAATACAAAAGATTTCACATTCAAGACTTTGACTCTTACTTAATAATTGCTTTTGTACTTTATAGTTTTGGCAAAGGGAGGTAGCAAGCTTGAGGCAGCAACTACAGTACTTGCAAGAATACCACAGGTACTAAAGGCCTCCATTTCATCACACTAAAGCTTTCTTTAAGAATCTTTAGACTTGTGAAATTAATGCAAGAAATTTGTAATTTCTATCTACCAAGAAAAAAAATCATGCCTCAATTTTTTTTGTAGTAACAAATGCATTAACTAGATTGTTTCCAAAACTAAGTTTTGGAGAATAACAATTATGTTTGTCCATGTTAATGGGAAAAGTACAAGGAAAAACAAGGATGGATCCAGGATTTATGTTTAAGGGGGGCAAATTAATATATATAATATTTCTACTTAAATATATTTCACTAAAAATGTTCTTTGTGGCTTTTTTTAGTTTGGAAGCCTAATGAAAATGTTTATTTGTCAATGCTAAATTATGTTTTTTCTACATGTATATAACCACACGATCAATCACTCTAGAATCTCCCTTCAAAATAAACATTTTTCCTCAAAACATTCTTTGGTTAATTTCTACATCAAATTATTTTGTACATAAAGAAGAAAATGGTGCTCCAACCCCTTGTTTCTTTGGCAATTCTTTCACAAAGTCAATTGTCTATGCTCTCTGCTTGAGTTGTTCCTCCTTTATCTTTATTACCTGTTGCTTCATCATTTACTTTTGTTGTGTTTTATATTATTTCTTTGGATAGAAAACCAAATGAGGTAGAAGACAGCTTTTTGACCCACTTTTTGTTGTTTTGTAGATTTTCAAAGCTTTAAAGAGTCTAATCTCTTTAAACTCAAATTTCATTTAAAATTTCATCTCATAACCTACTATTTTTCAGTCATGTTTTATTGTAATAGTAAAGTTTATTATTTTCAATAGTTACAATGATGTGATAAGTATTTTAATATTTTTGTCAATTTTAATGGAGCAAGGTATGGAGTTAAAATTTTTAAAGTACCATTGATTAGGGTTTAGATTTCGGTTTACTTAAAACATATTTTAAAGTTATAATCATCTTTTAGCAATTGTAATTTGTTAAACAAATTGTTCCAACTTCCGGTGAACTATCAAAATCTCATTGTTCATACTAGAATGTTGTAAAGTCAACAAGCAATTTGACCTTTAAGACAAT
This sequence comes from Gossypium bickii, assembly GCA_025503065.1. Taxonomy (NCBI): domain Eukaryota; kingdom Viridiplantae; phylum Streptophyta; class Magnoliopsida; order Malvales; family Malvaceae; genus Gossypium; species Gossypium bickii. The sequence continues at coordinate 140,198,958 of CP106710.1, forward strand.
ATTTTCATATACAAATATATAAGTCACAATTTGTTACTTATACAAGTCCTTTTTCTTCATGATCGTGCCCATCACACATACATCTAAATCATCTTCTCTACTTATTTCAACAGAACTATCCTTAAACTTTAGTATGAACATGGATAATAATTTTCTTCATCAATTAATATAAGAAAAACACCAACTTAAGCAAAACCAAAACTCCCGATACTATATCCAATTCTCATCCTATAATACAAATCTCACGTATAATTTTATAAACAAACCAGTAAAACAAGGAAATTTCATGGACTAGAGAGCATAAAACAAAAAATCAACAACTCTTGTTATAGGGTTTCACAAAATGCTAGTATATATAGTATGATATGCATAACATGATATTGGAAATGGTAAAGATCACTTAAAATACTCTTCATAACAATGTACTATCAGGAAACTGTTGATGGTTGATAAGAACCTTTAAAATATGATATAGTGGGATGTAAAAGCTTACATAGTTATGAAGTGCTGCAGGCAGTTGATGGGAGAAGAACTATCTGGTTTAAGCATCAATGATCTGCAGAACCTGGAGAACCAACTTGAAATGAGTTTGAAAGGTGTCCGCATGAAAAAGGTATGACAAACATTAGAATTGGATGACACTTTCACCAAAAATATTCAAGATAAGAAGATAATATTTATGCAGTTGCTCCTCTACTATTCTCTGCTTACAGGACCAAATTCTAACAGATGAAGTCAAAGCGCTAAACAACAAGGTTTTATATTAAGTTCTTCTGCATTTTTATTCAGGTCTTCATTGTTATATATTTTCTTGCTGACTAACATTCAATTATTGAATTGCAGGGACACCTCATTCATCAGGAAAATCTAGAACTGCATAAAAAGTTAGACCTCATGTACCAAGAAAACACTGAGCTTCAAAAGAAGGTATTGGCCTAGATAATTCAATATTGCTAAGAATATCTCACATTCACCTATGAATTATGCTTCCTCTATAACTTATTTCATTGGTTCTCATGAAAGTAATAGAACAAAATTCTGAAAAACATATGCCAATATGCCGAAGGCCAATGAAATAATATTAAATTCTAAGCAAATGAAGATTTTCTTCCTAATACTCCTCAACAACACAAATTTTCGATCTCAGGTTTATGGTACAAGGCAAGCAAATGAAGCTAGCAGAAGCTCTCCCCCAAATTATACTTTCAACAATGGATATGATCTCCATGCACCTGTTCATCTCCAGTTAAGCCAGCCCCTACCTCAGAAGAATGATGCACCAGAAAAACCAATGAAGTTGGGGTAATTCTTCCATTCATTACAATTTTCAAAGCTACAGGAAACAAAGCCAAGTAAGAAAGCAAATTATTTCAATATCAATCCTAAAACTAACTTCTTAAATTTCCAACAGATTACAACTGCATTAGCAAGCATGTCGGACCATGGATGGACATCACATCATTACCCTATCAACAACTTGCCTGGAGTTGAAATTTGAGGCTTCTACAAGTGAGCCTTAATATTCCAGCTATTAGATAACGTATTTTCAGCATAAAAATAAAAATTAAAAAATATATAAGAAATATATAATTAAACAATCTTTAGGTTTCTGTAATTAACAGGGACACATTATCCGATGTAAATTTATGAAATAATTAGAATGCACTGTTTGTGTCTGATGTTACTCTATGGTCAGCTGCCTCGTGAACTTTATTTGTTCAACAGTATTGATTTACCAAGTGCAAATTGCAATTGTACTACTTGTGTTATCCAATAAAAAATTCTCAGATTGATTTTACTTTCTTCTGATAGCTCCATCTCACTGATAAAAGAAAACTTGAGGCTGGAAAAAGGAGAGGCAGGGTTCAAATGAACTACATATTAAATATAAATAATTAGTAGGGCCCCAACAACATAACAAGCGACTTAATTTCATAATTAGAAAGAACTTTGACAGTTCACTGCATCACTAAAAGCATGCCTTAGTAACTGCTCTAGACAGGCGAAAAATTTCTAGGCACACTACCTTGAATATATAGCCACCTTTCCAGCAGAGTACTTCGTACAACTCATTACCTCTTCCTCAGTAATTGTATTGACCACAATGGAGAAACGACGACTTGAAATGAAATAATTATACGATGAATGTCGTGATTAAAGGTGATATAATTACATAGAATGCAAAAGATATTGTAGTCAACTGCAGGCATTCATGCATACATTTATGATAAAAGAAATAATCATACCACTTGATATAATTAAACCGCAAGTGTATAACTATAGGGAACCAGGAAGTCAGGGAACAAAGTTTTAACCATACAGCTAGGAGTATTTTAGCACTATAATTAATACCCAGCAGCTGGGTAAAGAACAGGTCTCATGCTCAGTGTAGAGACAAGCCTTTTCTAGTTGCACAAAAAAAAAAAGGTCAGAAGTCTCATAACCTAGGAAACTTTCAATAATTTAAGGTAGAGCATTCGTCTCCTGAACATGATGCATCTTTGGAAAAACAAACATACAGTAGTTATAAGTGCCTCAAGTGGAATGTTGGCAGGCAAGAAGTCCGGTCCTTAAAACATCAAGTAATATAAGCAATACTCATAATCTTGAACTGCAACCTGAATCATCTTTAATAATAAATCACATGGATATATGGCAATGATAAACATGATATTTGAGCTCACATCGTGTGGAGAAATTTAAGCAATACTCATGTCTGTTGCTACATTAAATGCATGAGGATAAGATCTGGCGGCATGTATATCAGTCACAGGAGAAACAAAAAATATTCCCAATGGTATGACAGTCACTTCATCAAAAACACATTAAATTTCCTTATATTATACAGTGGAAATTACTGCCATCAACAGATGCTTACCCGTTCAACAACTTGCCATCTTCAATAGCATGCAAAGTGACCCTCTTTCAACAATTTCCAGAAAGCAAATATGAAAAGGGATTTAAAGTTACCATTCTAAGTAATCTTCCAATTACCAGGTACAATGGCATAATTAAGCAAAATATTTGAACTGAAAATAAATATAAAAGTTTTAATGATTAGCTAGAAATTTTAAACTCATTGGACTTTTGAAACCGAAGTGGTATATAAAGTTTTCAGAAACAAAAGGGAAAAGAATCACCTTACAAATTTAGTTTTTCAACTATTAAGAGTTGTGAGATATTCAACTTAACTTGATGAATAACATAATGAAAATAACTAAAAGCCTGTATCTACCATACACCCAAATTTCCAGAGCACAGAATCCTCTTGATTCAATTGGATATGTTACAAGGTTTAGCTTTGAACCTCCACACCGGATTTGCACTTTATAACTGACCATACCTCTAAGCTAACTTTGAGCTCTCCCTATCAACTCAAAAACCTAAAAATATCTGTGTTATATACAAACAACTAAAGCTACAGTCAAAGATTCCAGGACCAGCAATGAAGAACAAGTAAAGCTTGACTTGAGACAAACCCAAACTACTTGCCAGGCAACCATCATTATAATTGCCCCATTTAACCAGATAGTGACCCAAAACTACTGGGTTTTATTTGCTCACTTGGACAAAGGCACACAAATATTGAATTAATAAGTATTTTGCTAAATGTTCCTTAAATTCAAATAAGTAGCATGTGACTTGAACGAAGACTCCCAAAACCCTCATATTCAAAATTTAATAAGGAATCAAGCTTATTGAGTACTGTATCCCAAGAAATACAACTGTGAATAACTGACCATACCTCTAAGCTAACTTTGAGCTCTCCCTATCAATTCAAAAACCTAAAAATATCTGTTATATACAAACAACTAAAGCTACAACCAAAGATTCCAGGACCAGCAATGAAGAACAAGTAAAGCTTGACTTGAGACAAACCCAAATTACTTGCCATCATTATAATTGCCCCATTTAACCAGATAGTGACCCAAAACTACTGGGTTTTATTTGCTCACTTGGACAAAGGCACACAAATATTGAATTAATAAGTATTTTGCTAAATGTTCCTTAAATTCAAATAAGTAGCATGTGACTTGAACGAAGACTCCCAAAACCCTCATATTCAAAATTTAATAAGGAATCAAGCTTATTGAGTACTGTATCCCAAGAAATACAACTGTGAATAACTGACCATACCTCTAAGCTAACTTTGAGCTCTCCCTATCAATTCAAAAACCTAAAAATATCTGTTATATACAAACAACTAAAGCTACAACCAAAGATTCCAGGACCAGCAATGAAGAACAAGTAAAGCTTGACTTGAGACAAACCCAAATTACTTGCCATCATTATAATTGCCCCATTTAACCAGATAGTGACCCAAAACTACTGGGTTTTATTTGCTCACTTGGACAAAGGCACACAAATATTGAGTTAATAAGTATTTTGCTAAATGTTCTTTAAATTCAAATAAGTAGCATGTGACTTGAATGAAGACTCCCAAAACCCTCATATTCAAAGTTTAATAAGGAATCAAGTTTATTGAGTACTGTATCCCAAGAAATACAACTGTGAATAACCTTTCCACCACCTTGTAAGGTAACTGTGAAAAGTCCATGCAAAATTTCAGCATGGGGTTCCTTTTGGATCTATTGACCCACAATCCCTGAAGTACCATAATTTAATCACTCTCTAGGTAAACCTTCTTGTTTTTTGTTGGAGCTGCTTCTTGAAATTAATCAAATTTCAGTCCAAAGAAATAGCACAAACTAGAATTTTCAATTAAACATGTAACCAAGTATTAAGAATTTCCTAGTACATCATGATGCAATTCTTTGCACAATTTGTTTATAGAAGTCATATTATTTAATCATATTTGAGACAAATAATCTAACCTTTTAGGATTTATACGATGCAAGAGAACTTTCTTAAAAAATTCATAAATATATCGGTAGAGTTCAATCCAGTTTTCTTTAAGTGATAAGGAATAGACAAATAGGGCACAAGCTGTAGTGAGAATTGTAGGATTTCAATTTTAGCTAACAATGAAGTTATTTTTGACACAAAATTGGAAATGGTTGAAAGAAGATAAACAGGATGAAAAAGAAAGCAATCTATTAATTTATCATTCAATTTGAGGGAGAAACAATATGCTTTTTATTCCAAAAAACAATAACAATATATATATGTAATATTAACCCTTAACAATACAAGTAAAGTTGTAACCTAACACCCCTGTAGTGGACACCTCAAAGATTCCATGGATGTCAATGGCCCTCCAAGTAAAAGTAGAATTTTAAGAAGATTGAGGATGGGTTTGGATGGGCAGTGCGTTTATCTGCGATTAGTGTAAAAACAGCGGTGGCGGTGAGATTAGATATTATAGCGATACTGTAGCGTGAGACAAAAAATAAGCTAAACACACCACACAGCGTCGCCCATCCAAACCCACACTAAATGTATTTGTTACAGAAACACATCTTTCCTAAAACCAGAACCCCAAGTACAAACAATGCAGACATGTATAGTTTGCTACTGATCGCATAACTTAGAGTTAATCAATCAAACTATATTAATGTTTGCCTCAAATTTTAACATACCAAAATAAAATCAACCAATACAAATTTATTACACCCTCTACAGAGTGCAACATCAGTATGATGATAAAACATAACTCACTAACAATGACTACTTATCCAAAGAAAAAAAAAAAAAACACCAACAACAGTCATTTTCCTTTAATTGGAATCTAATGAGTAGAAATGCTAATGATAACACCGTCTTTTTGTAGCTTTAAAGACGGTACTGCAATTCAAAATAACTCGGAGAAAAAGCTTTAGAAAGAAATATTCACAATTAATATAGATAAGAAATTCAGTTAACAACTACAAGAATTGGTAATGCAAATAATAACATTGTACAAACCTAATTAAAATTAGTTTCCAATACAATATGGCCAACTAACAACAACCTAACACAATTAAAGCTACCTCATATACAAAGAGAAGAATCATAGACTAGCAATTTTGATTTAACCTCCATTAAGCTAAAGCACCCGAGAAAGAAAACATTATGGTCTAACAAGATGAATCCAGATAGCAGGTCTTTAGACAGCAGTTCCCCTTCTTAAATGTATATTTTCATCATTTGAAAACATAATCAGTATTCTTGCACCTTTTTTTCACTAGTCCAAATATATTCTCGCTAAATTCCAACTCATTTTCATCATATCAGAACTACTACTACCCCTGGACAATTTAACCATATAATCTGTTTTTCATAGAGCAAAGCCCTAATTCACTGCGAGTCGACTAGCTAACGGCTAAGGCCAACGGTCTCAATCCACAAAAAATCAAAAATAAAACGCATTTCTCCTCCATTAATTGAGAAATACCAGCATTAACAAAATCAAGAAAACAAAAATTTTTAGTGATAATTTTTAGTTTCTTGGGTGCAATTCCAGTGGCAGTTAAAGAGAGGCATAGTACACTACAGAACTCTTTCCGGAAGAAGGATTTAAATAGATAAGAAAAACAAATAAATAAAAAAGTATACACTAGCAAACAGTCAGATTGCAATAATACGCAGTGTCATTAATTCAACGCGGTTAGTGACGAAAACATGTCAAGCTCAGGACACCGTAGAAGAAGAAAATCAAGCAACCTAGACGATAAAACTATACGTGAACTTATATTCAGAAAGTAAAACAAATTATGACAATAACTAAAAACTTACAAATAAAGAAGCGAAGAAACATAAAAAGCATATAACTAAGCACTTCCTCAAAGAATAAGCTTCAGAAGCGATTGACCTAATCGATTCCTAAAAAACATTGGAAAACTGTATATCAGAACAGAAAAAAAGGTAGAGAATCAAGAACAAAGAGTAAAGCCTTAACACAGCTATCAACATGCAGCGAGAGATATCGCCATGAAAGTTCTCAAAACAAAGCAACTCGACGGAGATAAAAAAGGATTCATCATGAAAGTGAAGACGAAGCCAACGAATTAAGCAGTGGAAAGGAGGGCGTATGGAGACGGATCTGGTCTGGTCTTTTCTTTTCCCTCCTCTTGGAACCAAAAGGTGCTGTACGCCTGGATTATCAAAAGCGTCGTAATGTGGAGAGAGAAGAAAATATCTTCGCCAACTTACACGAATGACGAATCCTTGTTGATATACACAAGGAAACAGATGAACCCATAAATAGAAAAAAGAAAGAACCCACAACAGGCTTTTTATATTCTCTGCAAACATAATTAGGTGAACTACGTGTACATGGACAGCTGTCTCTCTCTCTTTTTTTTTTTTTTTTTGGCCAGTTCTGTCGCTCTTTTAGTTGCCCGATTTATATCTAAAAATCTGGCTTTGACAGGAGATTCATGATTGTAGAGATGTCCATGCCCATGCCCTGGCCGGGCCTTGATTTTTAAGAAAAATAAGCTTGAATTTGAGGTAGGCCCGGCTCAGTTTATAAAAAAAAAACTTATATTATTGTTTAAAAAGCAATAAAATATGTAATTTTTATAATTAAATTTAAATAAAAATATATAAAAATTTATTTTATTTAAATTTGGGTTTTGCGTAGATAAAAAAAATTATATAAGCCCCACCCGCACCATCCAAAATAATTAAATAGTCATCATTATAAGTTCTTATTTTATCTGATTTTTTATATTTTTTTTCAATTTTTAAATAGAAGAATAATACATTTCAACGCACTTGAATCTATATATTCCTGCACTGGCAACAATGTCGATACCAACCGAGTTAAAACTCAATCGACTTTTTTATAACATTTTAATAGAATTTATTCATGATGAAATTTAAATCAAACTTAGAAATTCTAAATTGATATTACAAAATATTAAAAAGACTGAATGGTCCACTTAAATTTATTCCCAATAATATTTTTTTAAAAAAATAATCATAAATAGTGAATATGATGATTTGAAGTTAACCTTCACCTAATCATACACACTTTTTATCTTATGTTTGATTTTAATTTTTTTTATCGTTTACTATTCTTCCTATTCTATTTAGATTGTCACAGTTAAATTTTTTATTGATTTTTTGAACTTTGGTTTTTATTATCTTTAACAACTTAAGTAATTAAATTTTATTTAAAAATCTTTTTAAAAACTACTATAAATTTTATAATTTTATTAATATAAAAAATCAACAAGAGAGTAGATTAGTAAAAGTGTAAGACAGTTCAATCCTATAGAGTAAAAAGTTGTCATAGATTGAGAGATGGCATAAGAGTAGAAATAAAAAGAAAGAGAAAGGTGAGAGAGATTACTTGAAGTGTAGTGAGAGAGAGGATTATCCATTTAATGTGGATTATCTATTTAATGTACCATTTTTATTGGGGTAAGAGGACTTTTACATGAGAGATAAGGATTGTCACGTGTAAATATTTTATTAGTAATTGTTCTACTTATGTCATTGAAAATGTAATATTATAAATTGGTGATGTGATAATGTAAGGTAATTTGACGAGTAATGATTGTCTTGTTATATTTGAAGGACTCTAAATATTGAGTACTAACTAATTTCGCTTTTGTAAATGTGGCTGATGGTGAACGTGTACTTAATAGGACGATGTTGAAGGGTGAAATGCAAAGGTGGTACAACAAGTATTGAAACTATATATTATCAATAATAAATATCAATTGATATTATAAATCAAAACGCCATAAAAAATGACCATGTACCTCTCTTTTTTAAAATTTTTTTAAGAATAATTGCAACCTTTTAATCTTATTTGTTCAATCTAAAAATTGCACGATAATATACCAAATATTTTTTTTCTTTTTATAATTATAATCATATTAAAAATATTGGGATAAAGCAATATTTACTTTTTGAATTTGATATATATATTTTTAATTTAGTCATTAAATTTTTTTCCACAACAACCCTGAAATTTATTAATTTTTAAATTTTAGTCCATGTGAAGACGAATTCTTATATTATGCTATATTATCACCTAAAAGTATTTTAATTTTTTTTTAATTGTCATATTTAACAACTATACGTTATTTTATCCAATATTCTTGTATAATTTTTTTTTCTTTTAGTCGGAAAGCAGCCACTGCAGTTGAACTATATATTACTTTACAAATTTCAATCGAATAGATACTTAGGCAAAAGCGCTAATTGCATCATTTGATCTAACCGCATAATTTGGTACTTTTTGTTCGATAAAGACATTATTATTATTATTATTATATTTTAATTACGATTGAGAAAACAATCAATCAAATAAATCGGTTAGAATCTGTAAGACCCAAATTTTTCCCGGCCCAGTACCCATATAAAGACCCCAAAAAACCAAACAAAATTAAACCAATAAAATAAAAGCCAATAAGAAAAATCAATAAAGTCCAAAGTCCATTACAAAAAACGGAGCCCAATTACAAAATGCCAAGCCCAAATTAAAATAAACAGGTCCATTTGCAAATTAGACCAGCCCAAACCCGAATAGCCAGCCCAAACCCAAAGACCACTCAAAGCAAAACTCTAGGGGTTACGGTTTCTCGCAGCAGCCACGCGACCTTTATTTGGCCCACACGCGCGCGCGCTGCGCCGCTCCAACACTCCACTGGCGCTTCTTCCCCATACCTCGGTCAAATGCCCGTCATTGGTGCCTCAGTGCCATAACGCGCGATAACCGAAGGACTTCCACCACCGTCCGCATGCTTAGCCCATGCCCTGCAAAGGAGTAGACAACAAGAACAGCAGGAAAGCGAAAGAAAAGAAAGAAAAATAAAAATGGAATCTTTGTAAGATCGGTTATAAAACCGAAACTGTGGTAAACAAAAGGACTTCTTCGGAGGCCATCAAAAAAAAAGGGAGAGAACATCGCATTGTACAAACGATCAGAAATAAAAGAACCAAGTTATAAGGTTGTCCTTCTTGATTTTTCTCCGATTCAACACTGTTTCTCCTACTCTTTTCACGTTTTTTATCTACCGTTTTTTTGAAACCAAATACGAATATTAACGACAAAACGAAAACAATAAAAGGGGAAGGGCGTTACCTGAACCGGGACGCGTCGTCAGAGAGTTCGTCCCGTCGCCGCAGATCGGGGTCGGGACTTCTGGTGTAACATCCTGAAAAGGGCCTATGCATTTCCGGTTTAATTGTACGAAATGACATGTCTTATGTGTTATGAATGTATTTTGAATATTTTTGGAAACCTGGAAATGAATGGAAATGTTAAGTTTAAAAGAGGAAAGTGAACATTTCTGGGAAACTAGAAAATGTAAGGAAATGATTTAGAAATATTCAAAAGAGGAAAATGAACATTTCTGGAAACTTGAAAATGTAAGGAAATGTTAGGTTAAAGGAGGGAAACGAATGTTTTTGGAAACTTGGAAATGTAAGGAAATGACTTAGAAAATGTTGAGTTTTAAAGTCTAAAAGAGGGAACTAAGGCGAGGTGGCCTTAAGAGAAAAGGTATGTGAAATATGACACACAAACGGGCTTGAAAAAGTAGCTTGAAGATGCCACTTAGGGCCTCAGGAAATGGCGCCACATACTGAGGTATTGGGCCAAGGTTCGAGCTGCAGGGGAAGCAAAATAAAAGTTTTATTTTGCAGAGAGAGAAAGCAAAGAAGGGACGGCACAAGGCTATAATTTAGGAGCCTTTATTCTTTTATTTTTAAGAGATAAATATTGGATAAATAAGGGATAAATAATAGATTTATTTATTATTAATTTTCAAGAGATAATTGTTGGATTAAATGCTTTTAATTTGAATAAAGTGATAATTAAGGGGATAAAGCTATCAAAATAGAAGAGTGGTGGCCAAGTAAGGGAGTCTTGGCCTAGTAATTTCGGCACAAGAAGGAGAACTAAGGCCATTCATTCATTCTCTTTCTCTCTGCCGAATTTTCCTAACAAAATCCTCTCTTCTCTGCTATTTTGTCAAAACCGATATCTCTAGCAAAGCAAGCCGATTTCTTCACCTTTCTTCTCTTCCTTTTCCTTTTCTCTCAACCTTCAAAAAGTCGAAAGTTGTGAGATCATCATCTAACCATAGTCGAATCTCTGAAGGTTGAAGTGAAGGTGCAATCGATTTCTTCAAATAAGGGTAAGATCCAAGTTTGGTTTCGATTCTTTTATATTTTAGACTTATCGAAATTTAGGGACTAATCCCTATTATTGATTGTGGTCGAAATATGGAAGGATCTTTCGGGATTATCAGAGTAGGCGACTAAAAGGAAGATTTTTCGGGATTTAAAGCTTCAAGGTAAGACATGTGAATATTCGGCCAAAGGCCATTTATTATGTTTAAGGATGAAATCGGATCTAACATGAGTCTATAGGTATTTCGACAACTTCCTAAGCAAGTGAATCTTTTCGGGATTTTAGAATCCACAAGGTAAGCATATAAGGTATTCGGCCAAGGCCTATTTTTGGTATTCAAAACTGTTTCTTATTTATTCACAAGCCAGAAAACTAACCTATGAAGAGATCTAATGTTTGGCCGAATACAAGAAGGAACTCAGCAAGGTTTCGGGATTTCATTTCTAATCCAATCGGCAACAAGGTAAGTTTTGGTTGCAATAATCCTTCGGGATTTAGTCTTATGGCCAAATCGGCTTTTACTAAATAGTAAGTGATTAATCAAATGTAGGAACTTGTGATCTAAGGCAGTAGATCAGTTTTTTTTCCGGGATTTCAAGGAATACGTTAAGCTAATCAGGTGTGTACCCCACACTATTTCTCAATAAGTTTTATGGCATGTTTAATAAATATATGTATGTGATATTAAGAATACGAAAGTGTAAGAATGTGGCTAAGGTACCATGTTATGGTACAAAGTACTCAGGTACGTTTCCTACTTCTACTAGAAATATGAAATATGTTATATGTAACATGTGAATAAAGATAAGAATGGGAAATTTGGCATATTAATGCATAATATGATATGGGGCATACGGGTTATTGAAAAGTGGAAGTGAATGTGGTGACCTAAGACCACGAGATCTGAATGTGGTGACCTAAGACCACGATATCCGAATGTGGTGACCTAAGACCACGATATCTGAGTGTGGTGACCTAAGACCACGAATACTCATAAGGGCGATGAGCACGTTGACTGCAATGATCGCCTTGATGGTGTGTAGCGGATAGAGGTTGACTTAGTAGTCCCCCGCGGTGTGCGAGTGTTGTGCACGGGAAGTGTAGCGGATGGCTAACTAGGTTTGCGTTCGAGATTGCATCATTATCTTGAATTATTATGGGAATATGTTATGTATGGGATGCCTAAATCTATTTGGACTTAGTGTTGTGTACACATTGAGTGTGTTGACTCACCCCGTTGTGGGAACATGTTTCAGGTGACGAACAGTAATGGACCGGGTCTGCAGGAGCTTAGTGGTGGCCATGCGAAGTTCAGATTTTCTTTATTTTGGACTCTTGTTATTTTAAGTATATTTCTTTTAAATTTGAGTTATATTTGATGTAATAAGGCCATAGTGAACTATTTTGTTTCGGTTTTATTTATTGTATTTTGAATTTTTATTTATCAAAGATTAAGTCAATTTAATTTAAAACAAGGCCTAAACGTTTTGTCACCTAAAGTAAAGGATTTTAAATAATAAATTAAACTTGTTTTCAACTCAAGCCCAACCCAACTCGAACTCTCTCCCAAAAATCATTTGAAGATTTTCAAAGTGCAAAAGAATTTGAACCGGTTTTCTTGAGGAACATACCAAATCTGGCCAAGGCTCGTGGGCCGGGTTTGGAGAGTTTCAGTTTGGTATCAGAGCCCAGTTTTAAACTCTCGGCCTGTGGGCTAAGGCCCAAAATGTTTTCAAATCGAGCCCAAATGAGTTTTATTTTTTTAAAGATAAGCAGGTTTCTTGCATGGCACCTAAGTCTCCGACCCGCAGTCCACCAGGTAAGTACCCCTAACCATCTGTGTGCTTTATGAATTGTAGAAGAGTAGAAATGAAATGGAACGTAGAATAGTATGATAGGTACTTGAACCGTAGGTCTAGTCTACTCAAACACAAATACATAAGACTTAAATGCCTAAACAAACCTATGGCTAAGTTGCCGAGTTAGGGTGTGGTAACCCCTGTGCGCATGTCTAGGATTGGATCAGGAAGAGCACGGTATTTAAGCGGCCCTAGTGACTCACCTCCTCTCTTATTTGAAATCCTACAGTGCGTAGCTTCGGTTCACCCTAACCAAGAAGACTCAGAGGTGTGGCAACCTCGTGCGCATGTTCAGGACCGGTTTGGTGGGAGCTTGGTACTTAGCGATCCGCGTGACTCACCTCTCTCCACTCGAATCCTACCTGGTGCGTAGCTTTGGTTCACCCCGACCAAGAGGACTCGTTCATAGGCTAAACACAATAACTAAAACCCGAAAAGGGAACTAGCCGTGTTTTTTTAAAAAAAAAAACCCTAGTTTTAAAACTCTTAAAATTACCCTTTTTAATTTGTGAGAACTATCTTTACAAAATTTTTCGAGAAATTTCTGATTTATGAAATTACAAAAATACCCTTGGTTTATAAACATGTCCAAACCACCCACAGTTCTAATCGAAACTTCACTACTTTTTAACAAGTCCAAAAACCCTAATCTGCAAACTATAAAAAAAAAACCCTTGATTTTGGAAAAATTACAAAATTACCCCTAACTTACAAAAATTACCAAAATGACCCTAATTTCCAAAATTTTTGCAACATCGCCGTTTTGGAAAGTACGATTCTCAAAAAGAACTCTCAAAGTTTTGCAAAATTTGAAAATACCCCGGAATTATTAAACTTTACAAATTTACCCTGGCTTATTACCAAAATACCCCGAGATTTAAAATTTTCGAAATACCACTGGATTTCAAAATTTTCCAAAATACCCCCGGGAATTAAAATTTACCAAAATACTTTTTGACAAAATCACCAAGGAACTTTTCTTTTGAAAAAATTACAAAAATACCCCTGTAGGACAAATTACGAAAATACCCCTGGGTAGTGGGAAAACAACAACAATGGAAACTACAACATTTCTCTGAATGAACGAAAGTTCATAATTGATTGATGGATGTATGAATGTAAAGACTGTGTGCATGTATGAATACGAAAGAACCACTCCTAAAATTCTTTTCCTAAAATTCCTTCGCGGGTAATCAAGTGAAATAAGGACTAATTCATAAAACTTCTTAATCAGATCACGACGTTAGTAATGAGCTCTAGAGGACGTGGTCGTCGTGGACGCGGTAGAGGTAGGATGACCGTGTCAGAACCCGTTAGATCGGGTTAAGGGTCTGACAATGAGATACACCGCCGCCACCACCACCACCAGCTGTTGGTGCTGAGCGATAAGATCAGACGGGGGATGATGCCGTATCGCAGGCTATGCTACGAGTTCTGGAGTTGGTGGCTGGTGCAAGAGGAAATTCAGGAACTCGAAAGTCTGTGCCTGAGCGGCTCCGAGCTAATGGAGCTGAAGTGTTTCGTGGAGTATCTGGGGTGGCACCCAAAGATGGTGAAATCTTGGTTGGAAGCAACTGAGCGCATTATGGATGAGCTTGATCTGACCCCTGAAGAAAAGTTAAAAGGAATGATGGTACTGCTACGCGATGAAGCGTACCAGTGGTGGTTAACTGTTCGGGATGGTGCCACAGTTGAGGATTTGACCTGGGAGTATGTTAAGGAAGCGTATCAGAAGAAATATGTGGGAACCGGGTATCTCGATGAGCAAAGAAAAGCATTTACGGGTGGTTCAAGAAAAAGTCCGTTGCGAGAATATGAAGCTGAATTTCTGAGGTTGAGCCGGTATGCTCGAGGAGTAGTGGCAACTGAGCATAAGCGCTGTGTCCATTTTGAGGACGGACTAAGGGATGATCTGAGATTGTTGATAGCACCGCATCAGGAGCGGGAGTTTTCTGCTTTAGTAGAAAAGGCCAAGGTAGCCGAGGGAATTAAGGATTCTACAAAGCAGACTATGGATCGAAATAGGCCAAAGAGAGGTTTTAGATCGTCTGGGAAGGTTCAAAAGAGGCCTAGAGTTGATGGGCCGCGAGGTCAGTAAGTTGGTACAGGAGGGCAGTATCGTCCTTGTGACCTGTGTGGAAAGAAACACTTAGAAGAATGCTGGAAGAAGACAGGAGGATGTTTTAGGTGTGGGTCCAAGGACCATATGATCAAGGATTGTCCTACGAAACTAGACGGAAATCAACCAGCAGCTCAGAATGTTAGTCCAGTGTAGAGAGCGCGGCAGCAAACCTCAATGAGGTCGTAGTTCGAATAACAGAGGTAATGGTGCTGGTAGAGGACGTGGAACTCAGGGCAGAGGTGCTGCCAATGCTGAGGCAAGGCAAGCGGGTTTGGTTTATGCGGTTCACCGGAGGGAGGATGGAGATGCACCGGACGTCATAACCGGTACGTTCCTTATTCATGGCAAGCCCTATTTTGCTCTTATTGATGTGGGCTCGACCCATTCATATGTTGCATGTAGTGTAGTGGAAACACTAGGTCTAGACTCTGAACTTTCTGATAGGGAGATGACTGTAGTGAGCCCATTAGGCCAAACTGTAGTGGTGGATAAGATCTTTCGGAGTGTACCCCTAGAGATTAAGGAAATAACTTTCGGGCTGACTTAATAGAACTACCCTTTGGGGAGTTTGAACTCATACTTGGAATGGACTGGCTAGTAGAGCACCGAGCCGTGTTGGATTGTACGGCTAAACGAATGGAACTAAGGACCCCAGAAGATGAAGTAGTAGTAATGATCGGAGAAAGAAGGAACTACCTGTCTAACGTAGTTTCGGCGTTGAAGGCTGAGAAAATGGTTAGGAAATGGTACAAGGCATTTCGGCCTTCACGTCGATCTTTGTAGACGCAAAAGAAGGGGGAGTTAGTGGAGTTAGAATGGTAAAGGACTTTGAAGATGTGTTTCCGGAGAAATTACCAAGAATACCCCTAGATAGGGAGGTGGAATTTGGAATAGACTTGATACCAGGAACAGCTCCTATGTCAGTTGCTCCATACCGGATAGTGCCGAAAGAGTTAGTTGAGCTCAAGGTTCAAATCCAAGAATTGCTGGATCGTGGGTTCATTCGACCCAGTGTGTCTCCATGGGGAGTACCGGTCCTGTTTGTAAAGAAGAAGGACGGAACTATGCGGATGTGCATAGATTACTGTCAGTTGAATAAGCTGATCATTAAGAACAAGTATCCTTTGCCAAGGATCGATGACTTGTTCGATCAGCTGAAGGGGGCCGCGGTTTTCTCAAAGATAGACTTGAGGTCAAGATATCATCAGTTAAAGGTGAAGGAGGCAGATATCTATAAGACCGCTTTTAGGACAAGATACGACCATTTTGAGTTTGTAGTAATACCGTTTGGGTTGACGAACGCTCTAGCCACATTCATGGATATGATAAACCGAGTTTTCCAACCCTATTTGGATAGGTTCGTTGTCGTGTTTATCGATGACATCCTTGTGTACTCAAAGTCGGAGGAGGAGTATGATGAGCACCTACGGATAGTGTTACAAGTATTGAGGGAGAAGAAGCTCTATGTCAAATTCAGCAAGTGTGAATTTCGGCTTAAGGAGGTGGCATTCTTAGGACATGTGGTATCCGCAGAGGGAATAAGAGTGGATCCTAAGAAGATCGAAGCAGCGTTGGATTGGAAATCACCTAGGTCAGTGGCTGAGATCCGAGGTTTCTTAGGTTTGGCAGGCTATTACAGAAGGTTCGTGGAAGGGTTCTCGTCAATAGCCGCGCCTTTGAGAAAGTTGCTAAGGAAGGAAGTACCCTTTGAATGGACGAAAAAGCAACAGGAGAGCTTCGAAAAGCTTAAAAGGGTGTTGACTGAAGCTCCAGTGTTAATTCAGCCAGAGGCAGGGAAGGATTTTGTGGTGTACTATGACGCTTCGCACACGGGATTAGTGTGTGTTCTAATACAAGATGGAAAAGTAGTCGCTTATGCGTCTCAGCAGTTAAGGCCGCATGAGGTTAACTACCCAACTCATGACTTGGAATTGGCAGCAGTGGTTTTCGCTCTTAAAGTTTAGAGGCACTACCTTTATGGAGAAAGGTCGATAATCTACACAGACCACAAGAGCCTTAAGTATCTGTTGACTCAGAAGGAGTTGAACTTGAGGCAGCGAAGGTGGGTGGAGTTATTGAAGGATTATGATTGTTCGATAGAGTACCACCCGGGCAAGGCAAATATAGTGGCTGATGCCCTAAGTCAGAAGGTTGTGTTGGATCTAAGGGCTATGTTCGCACACTTGAGTCTGTATGATGATGAAAGCCTGTTAGCAGAGTTGCAAGTCAAGCCCACATGGCTGAATGAGGTGAAAAGGGGGTAGTTGGCTGATAAGGACTTAAGTGCTAAGTTGCAGCAAGTACAGAATGGAGAATTAGAGGTTTATGGCGTTAATGATGAAGGAGTATTGTGCTACAAAGGAAAAGTCTGTATGCCGAGGGACGAGGAGTTGAGACAGAGGATTCTTCGGGAGGCGCATAGTAGCCATTATGCTATGCATCCCAGAGGCATTAAGTCGTATAGAGATCGGGAGGAATTTTGGTGGCACGATCTTAAACGGGGAGTTACTGAATTCGTGGAAAAATGTCCGACGCGTGTCAAGCAAGTAAAAGCGTGAACACCAAGTCCCATCGGATTGCTTCAACCAATCGAGATTCCGCAGTGGAAGTGGGAGAGAATTACCATGGACTTCGTTAGTAGGCTTCCCCACGCCAACCGAGAAGGACTCGGTATGGGTAATAGTGGACCGTTTGACCAAGTCCGCGCACTTCATCCCAGTAAAGTTGATTATTCTCTTCAGAAGCTGGCCAAGTTATATGTGGCAAAAATTGTGAGGTTACATGGAGTATCGGTATCGATCATCTCCGATAGAGACCTAAGGTTTACGTCTCAGTTTTGGAGGGCACTTCATTAAGCTTTAGGCACTAAGTTAGACTTCACTACGACTTTTCATCCACAATCGGACGAAGCGATGCGAGCAGGTTATACAAGTGTTGGAGGATATGTTGAGAGGCTGTGTGATGGATTTTCGAGGAAGTTGGGAAGACTATTTGCCTTTTCGCCTACAACAATAGCTATCAGGCTAGCATCTGGATGGCACCATATGAAGCATTGTATGGTCGGAAGTGTCGAACTCCTACTTGTTGGACTGAGTTAGGAGAACGTCGAGTTTTGGGTCCAGAGTTAGTGGCAGAAACTGAAGAGAAGGTTGAGATAATCAGGGCATGATTAAAGGAAGCCTCTGATAGGCAGAAGTCATACGCAGACCTTAAACGGAAGGAAATAGAGTTTGAAGTGGGAGATCAAGTGTTTCTGAAAGTCTCGCCTTGGAAGAAGGTGATGAGGTTTGGTCACAAAGGGAAGTTAAGCCCAAGGTTTATAGGGCCCTATCGAGTGTTGAAGCGAATTGGACCAGTGGCATACCAGTTAGAGTTGCCACCAGAGTTGCAGCAGATGCACGACGTATTCCATGTGTCCATACTACGTCGTTACTAATCAGATCCATCTCATATAGTACCAGTTGAAGAAGTGGAGCTAAGGCCAGACTTATCCTACGAGGAAGAGCCGATTCAAATATTGGAACGTGATGTGAAAATGCTACGGAGGAAGTCAGTTCCTCTAGTCAAAGTGTTATGGCGTAATCATGGATCGGAAGAAGCTTCGTGGGAGCCAGAAGAGGCAATGCGACAGCAATACCCTCAATTATTTTAGCTAGGAAATTTCAAGGACGAAATTATTTTAAGGGGGTAGAACTGTAACATCCTGAAAAGGGCCTATGCATTTCCGGTTTAATTGTACGAAATGACATGTCTTATGTGTTATGAATGTATTTTGAACATTTTTGGAAACCTGGAAATGAATGGAAATGTTAAGTTTAAAAGAAGAAAGTGAACATTTCTGGGAAACTAGAAAATGTAAGGAAATGATTTAGAAATATTCAAAAGAGGAAAGTGAACATTTCTGGAAACTTGAAAATGTAAGGAAATGTTAGGTTAAAGGAGGGAAACAAACGTTTTTGGAAACTTGGAAATGTAAGGAAATAACTTAGAAAATGTTGAGTTTTAAAGTCTAAAAGAGGGAACTAAGGCGAGGTGGCCTTAAGAGAAAAGGTATGTGAAATATGACACACAAACGGGCTTGGAAAAGTGGCTTGAAGATGCCGCTTAGGGCCTCAGGAAATGGCGCCACATACTGGGTATTGGGCCAAGGTTCGAGCTGCAGGGGAAGCAAAATAAAAAGTTTTATTTTGCAGCAGAGAGTAGCAGCAAGGGACGGCACAAGGCTATAATTTAGGAGCCTTTATTCTTTTATTTTTAAGAGATAAATAGTGGATAAATAAGGGATAAATAATGGATTTATTTATTATTAATTTTCAAGAGATAATTGTTGGATTAAATTCTTTTAATTTGAATAAAGTGATAATTAAGGGGATAAAGCTATCAAAATAGAAGAGTGGTGGCCAAGTAAGGGAGTCTTGGCCTAGTAATTTCGATATAAGGAGGAGAACTAAGGCCATTCATTCATTCTCTTTCTCTCTGCCGAATTTTCCTAGCAAAATCCTCTCTTCTCTGCTATTTTGTCAAAACCGAAATCTCTAGCAAAGCAAGCCGATTTCTTTATCTTTCTTCTCTTCCTTTTCCTTTTCTCTCAACCTTCCAAAAACCGAAAGTTGTGAGATCATCATCTAGCCATAGCCGAATCTCTAAAGGTTAAGTGAAGGTGCAATCGATTTCTTCAAATAAGGGTAAGATCCAAGTTTGGTTTCCATTCTTTTATATTTTAGACTTATCGAAATTTAGGGACTAATCGCTATTATTGATTTTGGCCGAAATATGGAAGGATCTTTCGGGATTATCAGAGTAGGCGACTAAAAGGAGGATTTTTCGGGATTTAAAGCTTCAAGGTAAGACATGTGAATATTCGGCCAAAGGCCATTTATTATGTTTAAGGATGAAATCGGATCTAATATGAGTCTATAGGTATTTCGACAACTTCCTAAGCAAGTGAATCTTTTCGGGATTTTAGAATCCACAAGGTAAGCATATAAGGTATTCGGCCAAGGCCTATTTTTGGTATTCAAAACTGTTTCTTATTTATTCACAAGCCGGAAAACTAACCTATGAAGAGATCTAGTGTTTGGCCGAATACAAGAAGGAACTCAGCAAGGTTTCGGGATTTGATTTCTAATCCAATCGGCAACAATGTAAGTTTTGGTTGCAATAATCCTTCGAGATTTAGTCTTATGGCCAAATAGGCTTTTACTAAATAGTAAGTGATTAATCAAATGTAGGAACTTGAGATCTAATGTAGTAGATCGGTTTTTTTTCCGGGATTTCAAGGAATACGTTAAGCTAATCAGGTGTGTACCCCACACTATTTCTCAATAAGTTTTATGGCATGTTTAATAAATATATGTATGTGATATTAAGAATACGAAAGTGTAAGAATGTGGCTAAGGTACCATGTTATGGTACAAAGTACTCAGGTATGTTTCCTACTTCTACTAGGAATATGAAATATGTTATATGTAGCATGTGAATAAAGATAAGAATGGGAAATTTGGCATATTAATGCATAATATGATATGGGGCATACGGGTTATTGAAAAGGGGAAGTGAATGTGGTGACCTAAGACCACGAGATCTGAATGTGGTGACCTAAGACCACGATATCCGAATGTAGTGACCTAAGACCACGATATCTGAGTGTGGTGAACTAAGACCACGAATACTCATAAGGGCGATGAGCACGTCGATTGCGATGCGCGCTTCGATGGTGTGTAGCGGATGGAGGGTTGACTTAGTTGTCCCCACGGTGCAAAGTTGTTAGTGCGGGGAAGTGTAGCGGATGGCTAACTGAGTTTGGGTTCTGGATTGCATCATTATCTTCAATTATTATGTGAATATGTTATGTATGGGATGCCTAAATCTATTTGGACTTAGTGTTGTGTACACATTGAGTGTGTTGACTCACCCCGTTGTGGGAACATGTTTGGTGTGACGAACAAAGAATGGACCGGTCGGCAGGAGCTTAGTGGTGGCCATGCAAGAAGTTGATTTTCTTTATTTTGGACTCTTGTTATTTTAAGTATATTTCTTTTAAATTTGAGTTATATTTGATGTAATAAGGCCATAGTGAACTATTTTGTTTTGGTTTTATTTATTGTATTTGAATTTTTATTTATCAAGGATTAAGTCAATTTAATTTAAAACAAGGCCTAAACGTTTTGTCACCTAAAGTAAAGGATTTTAAATAATAAATTAAACTTGTTTTCAACTCAAGCCCAACCCAACTCGAACTCTCTCCCAAAAATCATTTGAAGATTTTCAAAGTGCAAAAGAATTTGAACCGGTTTTCTTGAGGAACATACCAAATCTGGCCAAGGCTCGTGGGCCGGGTTTAGGGTGTTTCATCTGGATTCGCTTTTGAGGCATCGAAGCACTGGTCTTCGAAATAGGGCTTCAAATAGGAGAAAGGCTCCTCGCCATGCGACCTCAGCCACCAAACACGATGGTGGTGGGATGAGTGAACAGAGGAATGCCGATCGTCGGCCGAAATAAAGAGAAAGGGGCTATTTTTTTTTTTGTTTTTTGGAGTGAGAGGGCTGTAGAAATGAAACAAAAAAGGAAATTTTGGGCTTTTAAGAGACCCTTGCGACCCGACCCGTACGGCAAGGGATCCGCGCATTTTTACCCTTAATGGGCAAATTGCGCATTTGGTCCTCCCATGTTGCGCCATCGTCTGGTCTTACCTAATTTCAGTTTTTGTTATTCTTAATTTCGCCCCGAACATGATGCGCCTTTTTTTATTTAGTCCTGCATCGAAACGCTGCGCATGAGACTGGGTTATTCACCCATTTAGTCCTTGCGAGTTCATGCGTGTGACGACGTGGTCCCTGTTGGTTTTTTTATCTATTTGCAATTTTAGCCCTCGATAATCATCCCAATTTCAATATAGTCCTCGGCCTATTGGAAGAATTTATTTAATTACTTTTCTTTAATAATTGTGTTATTATCATCATTTATTTTGAGTTTTTCTATACTGTCTCTTTATATATATATATTGTTTATTTAAAGGCTTTTTTTTTACATTATGCATTTTTAAATCTTTCGTATTATCTATTTTAATTGGTTTATCGTTTATTCTTAGATTTCCATGTATCATTTTATTAAGCCATTTTTCGCTTTATACGTTATTATATTAGATTTCTTTTTACATATTCTTTATTTTAAATTTTCATGTTGTTTTAAATTTCTATGTATATATATTATTTATTTTAAAACCTTTTATATCATTTTAAGTTGCTTCGCATATTTTACGTGCTTTTCACTTATAATCATTTTGCTATTTGTTTTAAATCATTTATATATTATTTCTTCTCATAATTGTTTAGTTTGCTACTCTTTGACTATTAATGTTAACGTTTAAGATTAACGTAAGCTTTGTGATCATCATTCTTGTATGCATTATAATTTGCTCGTTCGTGTTTCCATATTATTGATATTGTCATCATCATTATTATTGTTTATATCATTGTTTCATCGTTGTCATCATTATTTACGCATGTCACTATTTTGGATTAAAGATACTAATGTTATGTATTACATGTATTCTGTTGTCATTATGCCAAATTCGTGCTACATCATCATTATTCGTCGCATAACCCCTATTCATGTTTAAATAACACTCTTTTAAAACATAACCTAAAATTTTTTATAGATTTCATCCAAAAAATAAGAGTTTTCAAAGAAGGCAATATTCTATGTTCGGAAAACCAAGAAGTCGTGCCCTATGTGTTGGGTTTCGATTCTTTCGCTTGGCTAAACAATCGAATATCCTTGTGATTTTTTTTACGCATGAAACTCAGGAATAATGAGATGATCTTGAATTTGAGGATTAAAATCATCGTGTCCTATGTACTGGGTGTGATATTTTATTCTTTCGGAACGAGAAAGTCCTAATATTCCATTCGAGAAAATTCAAATATTTCCAAAAGAGATCAAATTTTTAAATTCTTTCAAAATTTCCAAACTTTAGACATGGGGACATTAATTAATCAATTTGGTACCAATTGTGGGTGTGACGAGGGCACTAACCCGTCCTCGCACATAACCAACTCCCGAACCTATTTTCTCAAATTTTTGTAGACCAAAAACATTGTTTTAGTAAATCAAAATGTTTTATTAAAACAGAGGTGATCCGATCACACCCAATAGAAGATCGGTGGCAACTCCCATTTTTTTTTTTAAACCAAGTCGATTCTCCCTTTTTTTTCAAAAAATGGTTGCGACAGAATCAAAGTATTTGAACAATTTATACAGTTATTAAAATTAATTTTAATTTTTTATAATATAAAAATAAATATTTTATATTTAAAATAATAAAATAATTTAAAAGTTCTTAAAGATTTATTACTTTTAAAAATATTTATGAAAAAGACTTTGAAAATTTGTCAAATAATATTTATAAGGTATAAAATAAAGCTCATTTTATTAAAATACGTCTAAAAAATTAAAATTAAAAAATAAAAAAACAAACTAAATTATGAAAGATTTAAAAAATCTAAAAAAACAAACCGAATCGAATGATTTTAAATACTACAGGGCATTAAATCCAAAAAAAATTTGAAAGAAGGAAAGGGGACAGGAAGCAAATTACTAATTATAGAATTTATGTGAGACAAATAATTCTCAAAACAAGCAATTGAAGATCTCGATTAAATTCCATTTGCACAATGTCCAACATTATCAACCCACCACAATCATAAAATAAATATATTATATTTGTAAATAAGAATTCAAAAGCTTTCATCTTGACTTCATTTTATTATACAAATTGTAAAATGCATAAAAGTATATATTTTTAATTTAAATAATGTTTAAATAAAAAATCATAAAATTTAAATAAATAAAAAACCACGACAATTATATATGCTTTATTATATAATTCTGTATTATTTGTAAAATCCAAATTGCCAAACAATGTTTTGTTGGAATTCACAAAAGTTGGTTTCTATAGTGTTAATATTTACACAAGTAAGGCAAGTTGAACATTTAGTATTCCTAGTAGACGCAGTAGTCAGCTCTCGAAGTGTCTTTTGAGATAATGAAATATTATGTGAAAAAGAAAAACATGTCAGCAATGTATTGAATTTTTATTGTAATTTTAATGATTAAATTTAATAACTTTAAATTTAAAATGTTAATATTGTTGCCTATTTTGTCTTAACTAGTATGATCGTTCATTCATATGCCGCATTGGGTTTGTTGATAAGAAAATCAATAAGGAAAGAGATATGGAGGAGGATATAATGGTGTTGAGGAAGGCTAATTCACTCTAATTAAGCGAAGAGCAGGAGGAAGTAAGTAAGGAGGTTGAGTATACAAAGGAGAAGGGCTAAGGACAGTACAGTGGCTAGAACGCTTAAGGGTCAATCCTTTCTTCATCGAGTCAGGGTACATATAGTGGAAGTTTCGTGCTCGAAGATGACATCATTGCAGAGCGCATAGGAAGGATGTATATACTGTCATTCCTTTTGGATGACAGTATGTGGTTGTTGCACTTAGGTGGCCTGAAGGTCATGTTCTCTACTGAAGAGCGGGTGCCTTAAGGAATGGGTGGCTTGTTCACAGAGGGGGTAAACAAGACCATTCCGAATAGAGTGGATGGTTCATTCGTAGGGATAAGCAATTAGGATCCTTCCGGAGAAACCGAGATGTCGGGCAGAAGTAAACATTCACGAGTGTCTTTTCGATCACTTCTCATATTGCCACATGTCCCGTGGTTGAGGGGGTATAACCATAGTAGTCAATTTCATTCTAATACTGCCCATTTCGGCCAGAATGCTCCACTCCAGTAATAAACTGAAACAATAAACTTTAGGTTTCGTTTTGATGCAAATCCAATCAATACTGGCCGTGTCAATGCATACTGATCATAATATGGTGTACCGGTCGATACAAAAATATTTTTTTAATTTTAATTTTAATTTTTTAATTATTTTTTACCAAAAATATATTTTTAATTTAATTTTTTATTATTTATTTTAGATTTGTTGAATTATGAATTGTTACAAGGTTTAAATTGTAAATGGATTGTTATTTGAAATGTAAGAAGTGTGTTTATGGCTACAGGGATTGTAATGAATTGTAAATGGTAAAAAATGCCCTTGTGAATGTATTAAAGGATATGATACGATTGGCATGCCAATATGGTTATTTGCGCGCTGTATGAGATTTATGTAATAGTACGAAGATATCACTGACTATATAAGAATCCAACATTTGTTGCGGATTATCGAGTTATACTAGTATGGTGGAGGGATGTATTGATACTGATTATATGATGCCTACGGGCTTTGCACTTCGGTGCCCTGGTGTGTTATAGTTTGAGATTTTACGAGCAAATATGGCATGGTGTAGTTACACGTATATTCGAATCTATTTATTATAGTTCATCGGGCTACTGGATTAATGGAAAAGAGAAATGATAGTGAAATGATACGAGTCTCATGCTCAAATGGTTATATGATGAATAAACGATACAAATGGCATTGTATTGTGGAATTTATGTGTATGGTAATATATTGAATAGTATATTACATGTTACAATGTCGTATCACTCTATATTATGTTGAACTCGCTCTATTACTGTAAAATGCTATGTCAGACTAAATTGTATCAAGTTATTAGAGTGATATGTTTACAAAATGAGCAAAGTTGAATAGCATGAAATAAAATGGCATGGTTGTGCTTGTATATGAATTGAGTACTAACTTACTGGTGATTTTGTGAGGTTGTATATGCGTGCAAAAGGATGCCAAAATGTCATGTTTTGTAGAATTGTGTTTCAATTAATTAAACTAGCTGAAATGTCAAGGTATGTTAAGTTATTTTTATATGGAATGACTAAGCATTCGATTTGCGGAACTTGTCAGTTGGATTAACTCGAAGACCACACTATCCAACCTTTGATTCAGTAGTATTTGAATGTTTTATGTCTAGTTATATGGCATTTAAGTATGGTTAATAAATGTGTTTGTTTTGGATATGGTTTGAATTTGAACTTTTTTGATGAATTTTGGATTTTGGTTGATAGTGGTTATATAAACACGTGAATATGATGGTAGATATATCTGATACATGATGTTGAGGATCAACTCAATTAAGCAACAAACAAGTAAAAAATAGCGGAAGAAATTGAGAAATTGAACACACAAATTTAACGTGAAAAAACCCATCAAAAGAGGATAAAAAATCATGTGTAAAGATAATTTTACTATAATGGCAAAAGAATGAAAAGTACAAAAGATGAAGATAAAAACTAAACCCCAAAACCCAAAAACAAAGAACCCACACAAAATTATCCAAAAGTGTTATGAGTTCTAATCTTTTAATGGTTGTATTTTCTAAGGTTGTAAAACAGCCTATTTATAATCTAAATTCGTAGGTCAAATAAAAAAAATAATCAAGACTAATCAAAGTTCGACTGAAACAAATAAACAGAGTTTAACTGGGAGATTATCTCAAATTTGACTAAAATATGAGCCATACTCAACAAATCTCCACATTGACTCTTATTTTCACAACATCATTTTTGCCAAAACCTGCCACAGGCCTATTTTGATCTATGTAGGGAATTAACTAAGTCGAATATGTGTTTAGAAGTTTTCTAGCCTTCGACTTGTGCACTGCCAAATCAAAACTAACCCGAGACTGATTTTCACGAACATGGTGCCCTAACTTTTTAAAACCTGCATTTAAAAGAGAACCTCTCTTCAATGAAATGGTCATACATTTTTCCCTCCTATGACCAGGTTACCTTCGCTCCAAATGAGTTGACTTTGACTCCGTAACGGATGAGGGACGTCCGGTTTCATCGGTAACTATAGAACATTTCGAAATATAAAGACTGCCAGTCATTTTACCTTTTATCAAAACAAGAGCCCAACAAGACACCTTAATGCTACTATACTCGATGTTGATTCTGCAACATTTCGAGTCTAAAATACTTAAGGAGATGAGATTATTTCGTAAATCAAGTACATATCTGACATCTGATAGTATCCTAATCATCTCATTGTGCATCCTAATTTTAACAGTACCAATACCGATTACCTTACTGTATGAATTATTTTCCATGCGCACAACTCTACCTTCAACCAAACCGTATGTAGAGAATAATTTTCTGTTAAGACACATGTGGAAAGAACATCCTGAATCTAGAATCCACTCGGATGTAAGCTCAAAGCTATCGCTCGTTGACACTAACAAGAAATCATCATCGCTTTCGTTGGCCAAATTAGCACTAGCTACATATTCCTCGTTACTCTAAGCAATCATTTTATTTCGCAGTTCATAACAACCTACTTTAACGTGACCTAACTTCTTACAATAGCAACACATTTTATCTCGCTTCTTTAATGCTACTAAAACGAAAGTTTGTCTATCTACCTTGCTATCCAAATCAAACTCATTGTCGAGCTTGTCTTTACCCAACAATAATTTTATGGGCAACAATACGGTTATTGTTCGAGTTCATTCTATAATTTCTTAATTCCTCCGCCAAAATGTCAGCATCCTCTTGTTGTTGTTCAGTTTTTATCTTTTTCCGTAGTCCAGGTAATACTGACAATTTTTCCCTACACAAGACATTTACAAATCACTGTATTTATTACAATATAAACCTTAAACCCTAAACCATCTAACCATTTCATATTAAGCCTAATTGTCAAGTTCAACTACCAAAATTGATATTAAGCCTTTATTCATTTATTTATTTTGTATAATTGTGTTGAGTATAATACATCTCCAAAGCACTTAATTGACAATTATATAGTACAATAAAAGTAAACAAGTAGATCATCTCATCTCTATATGTTTGTTTGCCTGGACATGCATTTTCATTTCTATTGTTCACTACCTGACATACAACACTCATTCGAAAGTTCTTCAAACTTCTTTTGCATTTCATGAACAATTCCCAAATTGAAACATTATCTGGTGCCGACTATGATATTTTTTTGGACATAAAGTTTGTATTCGGCTAAAGAATAAATACTAAGAATGAACCTTAAGGAAAGTTATTTTGGAACAACAATCTTACATGTAACATCGGAAATTGTGTAGACACCTTAAGTTTTTAACTATACTAATTTCATATTCCTTGCTAATTCTATGGTGTGCAACTCTGGAATGATTTTATCAGAGGAGTTCATTCATTACTTAACTGGACAACCATCAACCATTATTCCCTTAGCTATTGGACAAGTTGTTAACTCACAATGTTCACCTTCAGTGCCCCACCACGTTAAACTTCTATTTTCCATTCCCACTGAAAAGTACAATAGTATTGCCATAAAAGCTACCTCAACATCCAAAGCTGCCGAGAGAATGTAATTGTACCTTTGCCACCACTTCTTCCGGTAACGGAATACGAAGAAGTTTAAAATGGTTCCAACTAAAATATAAGCATTGTAGTTTAATGGTGTTGCTGGTGGCATCATTTCTGTTGCTTCTAGAAGAACTGGAAGGTTAATTAGGGGAATCCAAGATTTCTTGGGAACTGTCTTGTGCAAGAGCCAAACAATGACGGGTCCTAATGCTCCTCCTAAAAACAACATCTCTGCTAATCACAACTTTTCTATTTTTAGGACACCATAACTTATAGCTTTTTACACCAGCTTTATAACCAAGAAAAACACATTTAATGGATCTCGTTTCCAATTTTCTATTATCAACATGAGCATACACAGGACACCCAAAGATCTTTAAATCAGAATAAATAGCAGGATTACCAGACCATATCTTTTGTGGAGTCTTTTTCTCAATGGCAATAGATGGAGATCGGTTGATCAAAAAACATGCAGTAGAAGCTTCTTCAGCCCAAAACGACTTTGGTAAGTTGGCATTTGACAACATACATCGAACCTTCTCCATGATCGTTTTGTTTATTCGTTCTACAACGCCGTTTTGCTGTGGAGTATGACGAACTGTCAAGTGTCTCACGATCCTTTCTGACTTGCACAGTTTATTAAACTCATTAGAACAAAACTCTAAGCTATTTTCTATGCAGAGGTGTTTTACTTGTTTTCTCATATGTTTTTCAATCATAGTTTTCTAAGACTTAAATGCGGAAAACACATCGCTTTTCTGCTTCAGGAAGAATGCCCAAACTTTTCTGGAAAAATCATCAATAAAAGTTAGCATATAATTAGCTCCACCTCTCGAAGGCACTTTTGAGGTCCCCACAGATCAGAATGAATATACTCCAACGTTCGCTTCGTGTTATAGATTCCTCTGGTGAATCGAACTCTCTTTTGCTTCTCAAAAATGCAGTGCTCACAGAACTTTAGTTTGCAAATTCCTTACCCATCAAGGATTCCTCTTTTGCTCAATTCTACCTTGCCATTCTCACTCATATGCCCTAGACGCATATGCCAAAATTTAGTAATATCATCATCTGACAAGGAAGAGGAAGCGACAGCTGCATCACCAATAACAGTAGAACCTTGCAAAACATATAACTTGGCAGTCTTTCTCTGCCCTTTCATCACAACAAAAGAACCTTTGGAAATCTTCAAAATCCCACTTTTAGTTGTGTATTTGTACCCTTTTGAATCAATAATACTTAACGAAATTAAATTTCTCTTCAATTCTAGAACATGTTGTACGTCACTAAGTATTCTGACAACTCCATCAAACATCTTAACTTTAATTGCTCCAACACCTGCGATTTTACACGAAGCATTATTTCCCATCAAAATACACCTTCAAACACTGTTTCGTAATTTGTAAACCAATCCCGATTGGGACACATGTGGAAGGTGCAACCCGAATCAAATATTCACTCCTCGCTTACTTTAGAATTGTTGACAGAAACGACTAGAAGTTCACCATCGCTGTAGTCTTCTACAACATCAGCTTCACCGAATTTTCTGGTTGTTTTCCCTTTTGATTCGCAGCCTCCCTTTTAATCTTGTTCTATAGCTTATAGTACTCAGATTTAATGTGCCCTTTCTTCTTGTAAAAGTTACAAGTTTTATCTCTATTTGAAGACTTCGATCTACCCTTAGATTTACCGCGAGGATTCCGTTCCTGTGTCCTTTCTCAATCATCATCAGCATTCTGATCTTGTCTCCCACAAATAATGAGACCCTCTCCCTGAGAGTCAGTTTTAACCACAAGATGCTTCATCTTATCATACGAGGTCAAAGAATCATAAACCTCATCAACTGTGAGAGACTCGCGGCTAATAAAATCGTGTCTCTAAAGGTTGAATAAGACGGGGGCAACGAACAAAGTAGAATCAACCCTAGATCTTCCTTATCATACTGAATCTCCATGGCCTCCAAGTTTGAGAGAATTTCTTTAAACACTGTTAAGTGTTCGTGCACAGACGTACCTTCCTCCAAACGATGAGCATAAAGATGTTGCTTCATATGCAACTTGCTAGTTAGAGTTTTCGACATACATATTTGTTCTAGCCTCTTCCATAATGTAGCGGCTGTCTTCTCCTTCATCACATCTTGCAAAATTTCGTTAGACAAATGCAGATGTAACTGTGTTAACGGCTTTCGATCCTTGCGCTTCTTCTCTTCCTCCGTTAATGTCGAAGGCATCTTATCTACCCCTAGCAGGGCTTCTTCTAAATCTATCTGTGCAAAAACAGTCTGCATCTTTATCTGCCACATCGCGAATCTGGTGTTGCGATTCAACAGCGAAATTTCATACTTCAAAGACGCCATTACCGTGATCGATATGAAAAAATCGGGAAGCTCGGATACCAATTTGTGAAAAATATAACATCGGTAATGACAATATATCACAAAGAAAAGAGAAATAAAAATTTAAAGAACACACAGATTTTACGTGGAAACCCTTTCAGAAAAAAAACCACAGGCAGAGGAGAAAAAAATTCACTATGTCGAATTTGAATTTTTTAATTATAAGAGGAATAGACCATGTCTATTTATAGGCTTGTAAAATTATATTCTAATAGGAGTGTAGCAAGATTAAAACACCTCATTCTAATCAATATCAAATAGATAGAGTTTAATAAGGTTTAAAAAAACCTTATTTAAAATAAAATAAAAGAAGTGTAGTTCTATAGGGATTCTTCTTTTATTTTATTTTACCATTGTATTTAAATAAGGATTCGGGTCACTTCATTTTAACAGGTTATTTGCGCGCTGTATGATATATATGTGATAGTATGAAGATATTACTGATTATATAGGAATCCAACATTTGTTGCGGATTATCAAGTTATACTAGTGTGGTGGAGGGATGTATTGATACTGATTATATGATGCCTACGGGCTTTGCACTTCGGTGCCCTAATGTGTTGTAGTTTGAGATCTTACAAGCAAATATGGTATGGTGTAGTTACACGTATATTCGAATCTATTTATTATAGTTTATCGGGCTACTGGATTAATGGAAAAGAGAAATGATAGTGAAATGATACTAGTCTCATGCTCAAATGGTTATATGATGAATAAACGATACAAATGGTATTGTATTGTGGAATTTATGTGTATGGTAATATATTAAATAGTATATTACATGTTACAATGCCGTATCACTCTATATTATGTTGAACTCGCTCTATTACTGTAAAATGCTATGCCAGACTAAATTATATCAAGTTATTAGAGTGATATGTTTACAAAATGAGCAAAGTTGAATAGCATGAAATAAAATGGCATGGTTGTTCTTATATATGAATTGAGTACTAACTTACTGGTGATTTCGTGAAGTTGTATATGCGTGCAAAAGGATGCCAAAATGTCATGTTTTGTAAAATTGTGTTTCAATTAATTAAACTAGCTGAAATGTCAAGGTATGTTAAGTTATTTTTATATGGAATGGCTAAGCATTCGATTTGCGGAACTTGTCAGTCGGATTAACTCAAAGACCACACTATCCAACCTTTGATTTAGTAGTATTAGAATGTTTTATGTCTAGTTATGTGGCATTTACATGGGGTTAATGTAACACCCCATACCCGTATTCGACGCCGCAATAGGGTATGAGGCATTACCAGAATACATACACTTGTAAACGTATTAAACTGAGTAATAAAATTTCATCCAAATTATCTCTTTTCAATTTTCATCACAAACATATAACTTGAATAATACTAGTCAACATCAATGGCCTTATACAAAATGAACTGCTAAATATTAATGGCCAACATTTTAGGCCAGACCAATTATGACATATAAAAATGACTAAGTCCCCTATACATGCCATAAACTTAAGAGGTTTATATTCACTTTTACCCCACGATGATAACTTGATAGTGTGATTACATCTCCGGCGATCTCTAACTCGAGCTACCATATAACCCTATAAGATATGGGAAAGGAAGGAAAGTAAGCTACAAAGCTTAGTAAGCAAGTATGTAAATAATAAGTGATTTATTAACAGGCTTTCATAAATCTTCACAATATGTTTTCAAGATAATACAATCATAATTGCACATAGTTCCACTTTTTATTCATGTTTATCTCAAGCTGTCTACTCGAGTCACAGTCACTAAATTATTTATATCTTGAGCTACGAAATTCCAAATTAAGATCTGCCAATTTTCTCTGAAACTAGACTCACATATCTTATTACCAAAAAATTTTCAGAATTTTTGGTTTAGCTAATAAGTACAGTTTATTCATTAAATTCTCCCTTGTTTTGCTGTTAGACAGTTTCAACCTTTCTTCACTAAAAATTAATTATCTCATTGTACTGAACTCGAATGATGTTACTATTTGTTTCTCTTGAAAATAGACTCATTAATAAATTCAAGGATATAAATTTTATCCCATGATTATTTTTGTACAATATTTAATGAGTTTCCAAAGTCAGAATAGGGGATTCTAAAATCATTCTGACCCTGTCTCACAAAAATTCAAATATCACAGAATATGAAATTCTTTTGTTTGCACCGTTTCTTTTATGTCTAAATAGACTCATCCAGCTTTAATTTCATATCTTATTCAACCTATAATTCAATTTACACCATTTTTGGTGAGTTTTCAAAGACACATAATTGCTGCTGTCCAAAACTGTTCTATTTCTAAATTTCACTCTTTCATGTTTTCTATATAGTAACTTTCATTGTAACACTTACTCCGTATCAATCTTACCAAAGTTCGATCACATATCGAGCACATTGCTCATAAGTTTACACACATATACCTATACTTATTCATCACATAATCACAGTCATTTACACTTAGTCATTTCCCGTTGAACACATCGAAATATTAACGGATACATCGGAATATTGCACATAGTGCCACACTTGTAACCAAAGCTACTTCACATCACTTATTACACATAGGCTCGTTCTCGAGCTATTCACATTCGCGGGTCTACTCACACAAGCTGTCGATCATACGTAACTACTCAGTGCTGCTCACACAAGCTATCAGGTATCTGCAACACATGCAGGATTACCCAGCCACTGGTAGAACTTATAAGACCAGCACCCGTTTCACATAATCACAATCTCGGGTCTGCTCACACAAGCTGTCGGTCAATACGTAACTACTCAGTGCTGCTCACACAAGCTGTCGAGTATCCGTAACACATGTCGAATAACTCAGCCATTGGTAGAACGTACGGACCAGCACCAGGATCACTTATTTCACTTAGATTTCACATAGGTTTCTAGTGAACATGTCACTCGTAACCATTTTTATTCCTAAGGTTCAACCGGGAAATTTCTTACTTGTCGATATTTTGTCAATTACATCAAATATTCAGCCACAATTCATACCATTTATCAAAATATGAAAACGTAAGTAAAAACGATGCATTATTTACATACAAACTTACCTCGAAAGCAAAATCAGTGAAAATGACTTATTCGTCAATTACTCGTTTTTCCCTCGTTCTAGTTCCAAATCACGTTTTCCTTGATCTATAACAACCTATTTCACTTATTTAATTAATTTACTATTCAAAACAGTCTTTAACTCAACTTTTTCAAAATTACAATTTTGCCCCTAAACTTTTACATATTTACACTTTTGCCCCAATACTCGAAAATTAAACTACAGCCCTTATTCTTATGTTTTATAACATTCTGATCATTTTTCCCTTCTATGGCAACATCAAATTCTCACTAATTCACACACTAATGACCAATTTATAACTTTTACAATTTAACCCCTTTTATACGATTTCATCAAAAATCATCTAATAAAACTCGTTTCTGTAATCATAGACATGCATAATCTACCATAATTCATCAAAATTCACAATTATTCAACATGGTTCAATTTTTAAAATCAAACTCTAGCTCAAAATAATGGTAGAAATAGCTAAACTAAGTTACCGAGATTTCAAAAATACGATGAACATTAAAAACGGGGCTTAGAAACACTTACTATGAAGCTTGAAAAGCTTGAAACCCTTAGCCATGGAGTCTAGAAATTTTCGGCAGCAACTTGAAGAAGATGAGCAGATTTTTTTCTTGTATTTTGTCTTTTTTATTCATTTAAAACACTAAATGACTAAAATATCCTTAAGGCTTTTCTTTCAATTTTGTCCTATTCATGCCCATTTTTGTCCATCAAGTTATCCAATGGTCTAATTACCTTTTAAGGGCCTCCAGTTTAAAACTCATAGCAATTTGACACCTCTAATATATAGAACTCAACTTTTTCACTTTTTACAATTTAGTCATTTTGACTAAATTGAGTGCTCAAACGTCGAAATTTTTGAACAAAATTTTTACGAAATCTTTCCGTAAAATTGTAGACCATAAAAAAATAAAGAAAATAAATATTCTTACATCGGATTTGTGGTCTCAAAACTACTGTTCCAACTAGGCCCAAAATCTGATACATGATGTTGAGGATCAACTCAATTAAGCAACAAACAAGTAAAAAATAGCGGAAAAAGTTGAGAAATTAAACACACAAATTTAATGTGAAAAAAAAACCCATTCAAAGAGAATAAAAAATCATAGGTAAAAATAATTTTGCTGTAATAGGCCAATTTGCCCGGGCCCATTCAAAATCCAAAACAAAAAGAAAATAATAAAACCAAAGTCCAAATAATTACAGTCCATTTACAAACAGACAACCCAGTGGCCCATTACATCATTATCCCAATTACACCCTCAAACCCGAACCTAAAACAAACTACCCATTGACCCAACACTCAGACCCAACTAAATGGCCCAATACCAAAGGAGCCCAAATACCAAACAGAATCAGGACCTAAGGTTTCTGAAACCCTAAGCGCCGCACAGCCCCTCGTCTAGCCCTCATCTTCGCCGTTGATTTCGCCGATTGCCTGCAAGAAGGAAAGAAAAAGTAGCAAACTGGCAAACGTGATAGATTATATTTCCTTTTTTTTTATTTGTTTTGGGTTATAAAAACCCCTAGAATAACTTGTAATGGATACACACAGAGAGATACATGAAATATACACACAGATATTCAGAGAAAAGGAAAAAAAAAAAACAACAGAGGTGATTTTTCAAAATTTATTCACATTTCTTTTTTTTATCTTTCGATTTATTTTTTTTTTCATATAAATGCTACTAAAATAAAAAGACGAATTATACCTTTCGACTAGCGCTGAAAAGGGCCAAATTTCTGACCTATGGCCGCCATGTGTGGCGTCGCTAGCGGCGGCGCGTGGGGTACACGCGCGACGGGCCATCACCGGAGCTTTGGCTGGACTCTGGCCTCCGGTCGTGGGGGAGAAAACCTGGAGAGCATCTGTTTTTTTTTAAAGGGTTGTATGAAATGAATTTTTGGGGATATTTTTAGTTTATATAAGTAATCTATACGACGTCGTTTTGGAGGTTGCCTTTAAAGGCTAAAACAACGTCGTTTAATAAAAGGATCCGCGTGTTGACCCGATATTCAGGGGAGGATCCGCGCGTTTTATTAAATGGTCCAATTGCTTCTTTAGCCCTTCCGCACTTTCATTTTGTTCAAATTAATCCTTTTTTATTTTTTAATTTGGGCCTGGAAGTTTTGTATCTGTTTTAATTTAGTCCTTTGGGCTATTTAATGGTGGATATCTGAACGACGTCGTTTTGAAAGTTTGGCATAATTGCCATATTGACCCCTCGCAGTGTTGTCGCGTTTTAATTTAACCCCTTTTATATTTTTTTATTTGCTATTTGATCATTTTTTATTATGATTTATTTTTAAAACCTTTTTTTTATTTCATTTTATTTTAAATTAATTTAATATTGTTTTAAATTATTTTATCATATTAAATATGTTATGTTATTTTTATTATTTATATATTAATTTGTTTATAGTATAAAATTTATATATATTTTTATATGTATTAACCTTATATATTTAATTATTATTATTTATTTTATGTGGTTTAATATTATTTATATTATATATTATTTTATAATTAGTATATTATTTATTACATTATACATTTTTTTTAAAATTTCTATATTATATAGTATTATGTTATATTATATATTACTTCTACAATCTCAATTTTTTTCTTTTTTACAAAATTTATTTATATTATATAATATATTTTATTTATATTGTTTATATTATATATGTAATTTTATGATTAGCATATTATATTTTTATAAAATTATTATATATTGTTTACTAATTGTTTTTATTATGTATAATCATTTATGTATGTATTAAATTATTAATTTAGGTATTTGCTATCAATATTCTTATTTTTATATATATACTTTAATTTTCTTATTATTCATTTAAAATATTGTTTATATATATACACATGAAATCATTTTATAAAATGTCATTTTTTTGTTATAATATTCATTCAATGTTTAAATATATCATTCCCTTTACGGTTGATTTTGTTATTTTATGAAGATCTTAATTATTGCTACTTATTTTATCCCATGTTTGTTTATTTATGTCATTTTAATCTTTATTATCGCTTAATATAGTTCTTTATATATTCATTCATGTAATATTCTTTTATTATTAGAATAATTTGTAATTACGTAGAATTGCTATTAAATATGTACGTTGTAATATATTCATACAATGTCTTACTCAAACCATTTTTATAAAAATATCTTTTGAATTAGAGCATTTTATTCAAATATTTCAAAAACATGGTGATATGTGATATTTGGGGACTTTGAGAAGAATTGTGCCCTAACTTACTGGGCTTCGATTTTTCTCGTAGAACTTAAGGTATTAGATATCCCTTCTCTTTTAAAACTGAAACTTACAAATTTCAAATCAAAAACTTATTCTTAGGAATTCAAAACGTTGTGTCCTAACTTATTGGATATGATATTTTATGTCTCGAGGTAGGAATTTTCTAAAATAAAGATGTGTCTAGTTTCGAAGTCATGAGATGCTATATCCTAACTTACTGGGTATAGTATTTTATTTCTTTGAGATAGGCAAATCTTGGTTTTTCTTCTAATAAAAGGATCTTATTTTTCAAAATTTTTAAATTTGCAAAATTGGGACATGATTTTATCGATTAGGTACCAATTTTTGGGCGTTATGAGGGTGCTAACCCTTCCTCATACGTAACTGACTCTCGAACTCATTTTTCTTGTTTTTCGTGGACCAAAATCAGTATTTTGAAATAAAACGATTTTCAAGGTGATCCAATCACACCTAAGTAAAAAGGGATTGGAGGCGACTCCTATTTTCATCTTTTTAAAGTCGATTCCCATTTTTACCAAAACTTTAAAAATAGTTTCGACAGCTTGGCGACTCCACTGGGGACATAAGAGAGTCAAGTCATAAAATTGATAATTTCATGTCCTTTTGTCTGAATTTAAAATTCTGGTTTTTAAAAATATGATCATTTTATTGCATGTGGTTCTAAATATATTTCTCTGCATTACACTGCATGACCGTCGTGGTCACACCCTTAAGTGGGAGCGAGAAGCTATGCCTTCGTGAGGTTTTCACCTCCGCATGGGCTAGTGGACTGCTTCCGGAATACATCTATACTTATGTCTTCGTGAAGTTTTCACTTTCGCATGGCCATAGGGAAATGTATTTCCCTGAACCGAACTCAGCCCATATGAGCCTATAATGGGTGAGGATCGAGGAATCTGCTGGTTCGGGTACCTCAAATTTAAAGCTAAACCACACGTAGAAAACATAAGAACCCACCCTAAGTAGAACTACGTCGAACCTTAGTAGTTACCCAGATAGATGTTTGTTTACTTTGCTTGCTTTATATTTTGCGGTACTAACTTGTTGTGTTTTATTCTTTTGTGCATCTCGTTTCATATTTAAGAGGTATCGATTCACGGTCAGTTTCTAAAGTTAGAAAGCTGGTTATGGAGAACGAATTCCTTGATAAAGTGGAAGACAATGCAGTCGTTCGTATATGGTTAGAGCATAGGCAATTAGAGAAAGGGAATAGCTTTGAAAAGATGAGTTAGAGATTGTAAAACAAGACTTCGAAAAAGTGAGTTAAGAGTTTGAAAAAAAGATGGAGAAGTTGGAAGAAGAAAAAACATATCTGAGGTTAGACATGGATGTTCAGAAATCTGAGGCTGAAAAACTAAGAAAAGGAAAGAAAAGGGTCGAGGAAGATCTGAATGACCTAAAGACAGAGTATAAGAAGCTGCGACTATCGATGAAGAATGTTGGATTGGGGAAGACATCGCAACAATGGCAACAAAAAGTTCAACCCAAAGCTGACCGTTGGGAGAGGAAGTTCCAATAGATGCCAATGCGAAACGAGGCCCTAGAAAAGAGGTTAGCAGAAAGCCAAAAGGAAAAGAATGAATTAAAAGCTAGAGTGGCTGAACTTGGACGGTCTATTCATCACCATCGAAGTTGTAATTCCGCGATCAAGTTAAAGTCAAGCCTGATCGAGGAAATAAATGGTAGGATTAAAGAGTTAGAATCAGCATTGTACAGTTGTGAACTTCGGATCGAGCTTCTTGAAACAAGAGAGGTGCGTTGGAAGGAAGAGCTTCACCATTCTCATGAACAAGTTAGGAGTCGGGATTACCTCATGGGTGAAGCAATAGTTCAGATTCAAGAGGTAGCTGATAATCTACAGACTTTGGCATCACAGGCTGATACGTTAAGTATGAAATATGAGCTACAGTCCAATCGTAGTCAAGAGCTAGCTTCATTACTTGGAAAAATCAAAACTTTAGGACTTAGGGCGAAAGCATATTTGTAGTCCGTTTTATGTAAAGGATTTTGTTTTTTAATATAGTTTTCTAAAATAAAGTTCAATCAGAATCGATACCTCTTTGCATTCATGCATTTGCATTACATGGCATCATATACATTTAAGTTCAGAGAGAGAGTCTAATTAGTTGAAATTATAACAGAGAGAGAAAAGAAAAAAAAGGAAGAAAAATCTGGAAGCTGAACATCCTTATGGTACACGTGTCAAATCAAAGAAAATAGATCAAAGATTGGAACAATTCCAAAGAGACATGCAAGACCAGATGCAGGAGCAAATGGCAAAGCTCCAACAAGAAATGAGAGACCAAATGTTGGAAGCTCAGCGGAACATGATGGCCCAAATGGCCCAGATGCTGAATGGGGCAATGGACAAAGGAAAAGGTCCCATGGCTATTACTGGAGAAGATAGTTTTACCCCACCACATGCGCCAGCA
Organism: Gossypium bickii; assembly: GCA_025503065.1. Lineage (NCBI taxonomy): Eukaryota > Viridiplantae > Streptophyta > Magnoliopsida > Malvales > Malvaceae > Gossypium > Gossypium bickii. Next base: position 140,238,512 of record CP106710.1, read on the forward strand.
CAGCCTGAAGAGTATTCCTAAAGGCCATCTGTCACGATTAGGAACACTCTTCAGACCACTTGGAAGAAAAATTCAAGGATTTGAAAAATGTCAATCATCCCCATGGTACTGACGCTGAAGACTTGAGTTTGGTTTCAGATTTGGTGCTTCCTCATAAATTCAAGATGCCAGAATTTGAGAAGTACAATGGGACTAGTTGCCCTGAAGCCTACATCACTATGTTCTGTAGATAGATGACTGGCTACGTGAACAATGATCAACTTTTGATTTATTGTTTCCAAGGTAGTTTAGTGGGGGCAGCATCCAGGTGGTACAATCAACTCAGCCGTGCTAGGATTAGCTCTTGGAAAGACCTAGCCCTAGCCTTCATGAAGCAATACAATCATGTCACAGACATGACGCCTGATAGAATAATGTTGCAAAACATGGAAAAGAAATCGAACGAAAGCTTCAGGCAATACGCACAAAGATGGAGAGAAGTTGTCATGCAAGTTCAACCACCTCTCCTAGAGAAGGAAAGCACCATGCTTTTTATCAATACCCTAAAAGCTCCATTCATCACCCACATGATAGGAAGTACCACCAAGAGCTTTGTGGATATAGTGATGGCAGGAGAGATGTTTGAAAATGCCATAAGATGTGGCAAGATTGAAGCATGAGAAACCACTAAAAGGTCTGCTCCTAGGAAAAAAGATTACGAGATGAATAATACGAGTACATACAACAAAAGGTACTCAAAAGCAATTACTGTTAACCAGCCAAAGGTAATCACTGCTGGGCAACAAGGGTCGATGAGACAAGAGTCGGGCACAAGGCAAAACTCTAAAAAGCTCTAATTTACGCCAATCCCAATGACGTATAAGGAGCTATATCAAAGTTTGTTTGACGCACACGTGGTGTCCCCATTTTATTTGAAACCGTTGCAACCTCCGTTCCCAAAATGGTATAATGAGAATGCCCAATGCTAGTACTACGCGGGAATAAAGGGTCACTCAATTGAAAATTGTACTACGTTTAAAAGGTTGGTTGAAAGGTTTATTAAAATGGGAATTGTGAAGTTCGACGATTCATCAGAACCTGATCATTTTGATGAGGCAGTAAATGTGATAATTGAAGGAGGAGACAAGAAAGTTGCGACCCCTTGAAGAAATCAAAAGCGAAGAGGGAATCGGGGAACGAATTTTCCAAGCCCTTGTATACTTGGGAGTGTTTTGAATAATGGGACTGTGGAAGAGATCCATGTATTTTAGAGCTGATCTAGAGTAATATTCAAAACACACTTGTTGCCTTAAGCCTAAAGACAATAATAACCCTTTTGTGAAATAGGCTTGTAACACCCCTTACCCGTGTTCGACGCCAGAACAGAGTATGAGGCATTACCGAAGAGTACGAAACATTTACAGATTATTTAAACCATTTATCACTCAAATATTAAAATTTATTGTAAAAGTTTCCTTTATCGGAATTTCTTAAGGTTCAAATCATGCATTGGGATTGGGTCGGGACTAAATCAAAATCGTATAAAATTTTTCGCAAAATCCTTAAGTTTATCTCATTTACAAGGTTCCCACGCCCGTGTGGCTCACATGGCCGAGCCTCTAGGGCGTATAACTCTCTTACTTGCATCTATGGAGAAACTTGGGTCACACGGCCTTAGTACACGCCCGTGTTGCTTGGCCGTGTGGTAAAGTTAATTTTTCACAAATTATGCTATTTTTCAAGCCATATTTCTCACTCATTTGATCCTTATTCTTCACCACATTTAATACATATAAAAACTAATTTAAGATATTCAACTGAGCCTTATACTTAATACGATTTGTTAGTCGTACACTTCATATAAATAACAAGAAACGTATATGGGCTCAATTCTCATTAAATTTCTCTTGTACTTGTACTTTTTCATCCTATGTATTCATATAGCTTACAACAATCGCACCTCTGTTTTTCATATACATTTTTATAACAAGTTGTCTTGGTTTCAAACTACTTCATATTTGAGTTTTACTTATCAAATCATTTGAAACATCATCTTTATACATATAGTGCACTTGAGATGCAAAAATTCTATAATTATGAATGAACACATTTATCAAACACATTCCATGTTTTTATATATTATAGTCTCATATTTCCATGTATCATTTACCATCATTTCCTCGTATTTTTGACAAATACATGTAACAACTCATAATCATGCAATTCACTAACTCTTCCTGCCAATTACAATTTAAATTGGCAACTCACTTATTGAGCCCAATTTCAATGTTCTCTAAAATCCATTAGGATGCATGTATCCATAAATAAATTCCATGTACAGATATCATCACCTCATATTTTCACATACATTTACTTTCCATATTATGAACTCAAATAACACACACAAGACATACCAATACATTCCAAGTACATTTTCATAATATTTCATTTCGAATTTAGATTATGTCATTTTAGAACTCTTCTCATTAACTCATTCGGAATACCATTTCATACAGATAATACACTCAAGGGTGTACAAATATATAATCACAAATGAACTCATTCATCAACCAAGTTCTATGTTCATGTATCATCAACTCATATTTCCTTATATCACATAATTCTATATAACACTTACCAACTTCGTCAAATTAGTGAACGTCTTACAAAATTGTTCTGCACCGGCATGCCTTGAATTTCACTGATAATCACTGATGCCATAACATAGCTATGGTCTTTCATCTTAAACACGTACCACACCGATGCCATATTCCAGATATGGTCTTACACGGAAATCACTTGTCACTTGTAGCCGAAGCTACCTCTTTTCACTGATCAGGTAGCCGGAGCTACCACTTTTCACTGATCAGGTAGCCGAAACTACCACTTTTTCATCGATCGGTAGCCGAGCTACCACTTTTCACTGATCAGGTAGCCGGAGCTACCACTTTTCACTGATCAGGTAGCAGGAGCTACCACTTTTCACTTGATCAGGTAGCCGGAGCTACCACTTTTCACTTTCACTTGTCTTTGATCAGATAAGTGTAGCCGAAGCTATCACTTATCACTTGTTGCCATGGTTCAACCATTGTATTTTCCGTCAATTCATATTGTCACTGAACTGAAATGCTCAATTTGATCATCAATACATATGAAATAACACATAATGAAATTCATAAAATTAACAAATGATCACTAAAATTTAGCCATATAAACTCACAACTTCAATTTTTTTGTATTATAACGATAATCGTAATTTCATAATAAATATTCCAAATAAAACATTATATCAATTATAATTGAGCATGTAATCAATTTATACACAAGTCATTCATATATTATTTTCCCTCCTCCTCCTCTCCATCCACATCCTTAGTATAAACAACACACTTGTAAGTAACATTTCCTATAATTTTCACTATTTACTCATGTGAATATTCAAGCTGTCCATCCGTGTCATAGTCACTAAATTATTTTTATCTTGATCTACAGAACTCCAAATTAAGATCCGTTAATTTTATTTGAAACTAGACTCACATATCTTCTTACCACAATTTTTCCAGAATTTTTGGTGTGGCCAATTAGTACAGTTTATTCATCAAAGTCACCCCTGTTCTGCTGTCTGGCAGTTCTGACCCTTCTTCACTAAAAATTAATTATCTCTTTATACAAGATTCAGATGATGTTCACGTTTATTTCTATTGAAAATAGACTCATTAAGGATTCTAAACATATAAATTATAACTCATAATTATTTTTGTACAATTTTTAGTGAATTTTTAAAGTAAGAACAGGGGATCACAAAGTTATTCTAAATCAGTCTTGCAAAACTTTTAATATCTTAAAATGTAGACTTCCTTTGCTTGCTATGTTTCTTTTATATGAAAATAGACTCAACAAGCTTTAATTCCATATCTATCTCAACTTCTAATTCAATTTCTACAATTTTTGGTGATTTTTCAAAGTTAGACAACTGCTGCTGTCCAAAACTACTTTAGTGTAACATGTTGATTTCTATTTTGTCCCTAATTCCACAATTCATACAATTCAGTCCTTGCTGAATTAACCCCTCAATTGAGTTAATTTTCTCATTTAATACTTTTCTCTATCATTTTAAACTACTTCATAACCTTTGAAATCAGAATTTTAACACTAGGCCATAATTTCAGCTATTTCACAATTAGGTCCTAAAACCCATTTTCATCAATTTCACTTGATAATATCATCATATAACAAAATTAAAGCTCCAATCAATATTTATTCATCATATTCTTCCAGTAATAATCCACATCAACTTTAAAAATTAGCTATAGAATCAAAAACTAATGACATAGTAAGTTGGATCCAATTGTAAAAGTCCAAAAACATAGAAACTTCAAGGAGAAAGCAAGAATTAAACTTACATGAAGCTTGAGTATGAAAACCAGCTTGAAGCTCTCTCCGATGGTTGTTTTTCAGCTGAAGAAAATCAAGAGAAATCAAGAGAAATCTAGATAATTCCACTTTAGTCCTAGCTTTATTAAGTAAATTTTGCAATATTCCAAATTTACCCTTATTTCTCCTTATTTTCTCTGGTTTCATGCCCTTGCCGTCCAGCCCAAATAGACCTTGGGTCTATTTGCCTTTAAGCCCTCTTTCTTTTATCATTTAAACTATTTAATCATTTCTCATAACTTTGCATTTATTACAACTTAGTCCTTTTGTTCAATTAACTATCAGAACTTTAAAATTTCTTGTGAAACTTTAATACTAACTTATTAACACTCCATAAATATTTATAAAACATTTATGGCTAGATTAAAAATCTCCGAGGTCTCGATACCTCGTTTTCGATTCTAATTATTTAATTTTTTTTTCTAACTTCACATTTAACTTATACTCACTAAATTAATAATATTTTCTACTCACTTGTCGGATTTAGTAACCTCGAATCACTATTTCGACACCACTGAAAATTTAGGCTATTACAAGGCTTGTGTCTGGAATTGTTATTTCAATAAAATGCATTTTCTTGAACAAATATTCTTTTATTCTTTCCATGTATAGATTCTTTTATTTGTGGATTTTCTTTCAAATATTCTTTTATTCATTCATGACTTTACAAATAATCATTCTTTGAATCATTCATTCTTTAGAATCTTCCTCCAAACCTACAATAGGTCTCCAGATATCAACGATGTGAGCAACACCGCTACTGACTCAGAGTCTTCTTTCGAGTAAGATACGTGTTTAGAGGGATATCAGAACTTTGAAGATAACAGAGATTGTAACCTATCTTCCGATTTTGTTAAGGATGGCAGAATAAGATGAAAAACAGACCTTACCTTACATAGGGTCAATGGACATTGCGAGCCTAGAAAAGGGGTGAAGATCGAAGCCCAGCTCACCATAGAAATAATGCGAGACATCATCGAGGTATTTTTAAGAATTCAAAGATGTTTTTGCACGATCATATTAGGACATGCCTGGGCTACTAAGATGTGAGCTAAACATGAAGATCAGGTACTGCTGGTTTAGTATGGAAGGGGATCGCATCAGATATACTGCAAATACTGAATTAGACGAGATTCATGTGCCTTCTCCAGTTCTTCACAAATTTACCATATGTGGGGCATAGATGTGATGGGGCCAATCTCGTCAAAAGCTTTTAGCCAATATCAATTCATTGTCGTGGTCATCGCTTACTTCACTAAGAGGGTGGAAGTAGCTTCATATGCCAATGTTACAAGGTCGAAGTCATTAAATTTAAAAAAAAAATCAGGCACCGACAAAGAATATCAAAAAAGACAAAGTCAAAAGTTTGTAGTCTATTCAAATATCAGACACCATATCATTAAGCAACAAAGGCAGCCAAAAAGAAAAAAAGAAAAAGAAAACAAAACAAGAATTGTAGAAAAGATGACCGAGACTTGTAAAGATTGGCATAAAGAAGTTACTATTTATCTTCTATGGTAATCGAACGTTGGCCAGGATTTTTACCGGGGCAGCATCTTACCCATTGGTTTATGAAATGGAAGCATTATTGAACCTAATCGAAGAAAAGGTTAAAAGTTATGGTCAGATGATGCAAGCTTACGACAAAGGGAACCTGATGTTGAAATAGATCTTTCTTACATAAAAAAGATTTCAGAGGAAAATGGATGTCGAATTGGGAAGGACCATATGTGGTGAAGAAAGCTTTCTCTGGAGGTGCACTGATCCTAACCGAAATGGATGGCAAAAGCTTACCTAATCCTGTAAACTCGGACTTAGTCAAAAAGTATTTTGCTTAAAAAGGAGAAGAGGCCAAAGTGAAAAACCGCAAAGGGTGCTTTGAGTCTTCTAAAAAAAAAAAGAAAGAAATAAAGAGGAGAGGCTAAGGTGAAAACCCACAAAGGGCGCTTTGAGACCAAATGGGTTTTGAGCTGAAAACCCGAAAAGGGCGGCTCAAATTTTGATTAAAGATAGGGCACGTAGTAGTCTTGCTATGCTTGAATTAACAATGAGGAAGTATGCTACGTCTTGGGGCATTGACAAAATACTCCGGATCCTCTAAACACGTATTGAGTTCAAAATGATCCTCAAGAAGTTTGTACAGAGAAGCTCAGATGGTGATATCTGGGGCACCTATCTTCTATCTTACCCCTTTTTGAATTTGCTATCTTTGATTACTTTTCAAGATGCACCCTAATCAATTTCCTTTTCTGGCTTTGGCTATCATTGATTACCTTATTTTTTTTAAGATATACCCCAATCAATTTTCTTGGTTATCTTTTATAACCCATTTGTTTCGAGCTATGCTCTTGATTAATTTCTTTCTTGTCTATTGTTGTGATCTTTTTCAAGTATTTTGTATTGAAATAATATTAATAGACTAATAATACTGTCATAAAAGGAGTTTCGCATATTACTCTGGAAGCTTCTAAATAATATGAGAATCTAAAACAGATTATTGTTTAGAACTCACCAAGCCTAAAGGTTAGAAACATTGAAAGATGATTATCTTTTCAGATTTTTATTGGATAAGACATTTCGTCGATGATACCATCTTGACAAATGACGAGCAATGTCAACCCAGTTGTAAAAGGGGATTATTCTTGAGAAAAGAAAAATGATACTCTGCATTCATGCAAATTTCAGGCACATACATCTGGTCATTACACCTAGAGAATAGTGTAACAGATCGAATTGATCAAATTGATGATACAAATTCTATACCTTTGAGTGGTAACAGATTGGATGGAATGTTATTCCCCTGAAGTTGCAATGGGAAGTACAAACTTTATGTCCCAAAAGATACAGTGGAAGAGACTCTGAAATTACAGTGGGACAAGCTTGCTGAGCTAAAATTTAGTTGTTTCTTTGGACTTTCTGTCAAAAAAAAAGAAAAAAAAAGTAGGAGATCATTTTTATGACATTCTGCATTCATACAAATGTCATACATAATATCATTTAGTTAGGAGCATTTGATTCATTTTGATCATTGCATCCTAATCATTATACATTAAAAAATGGGATCATTCTTATTACATTCTGCATTCATGTAAATGTCTTCCATAATACATTCGAGTCTACAGGACATGTTCCCCAAAGGACAGTGTGCAACATCGGTAAATTCAGCAGTCCTATCTCCTTGACCAGCAGGGGAATAGGTCGAAGATTGTAGATCTTGTCGCCCTAAGCAGTAGTGGAACAAGATCGAACGGCGAATTTATCTCCATGAAGCAGCGGAGTAGATTTAAACCATCAGTCTTATCTCCCTCAAGATAGTAAGGAAGCAAATTGGAAAGTTCTGATTTTGTTCCATCGAGATGGTAGTGGAGCAAGCTGAAGATTAAAGTCTTCCTGAAGATAGTAAGGAAGCAAATTGGAAAGTTCAGATTTTGTTCCCTCAAGATGGTAGTGGAGTAGACTGAAGATTGAAGTCTTCCTGAAGATAGTAAGGAAGCAAATTGGAAAGTTCAGATTTTGTTCCATTAAGATGGTAGTGAAGCAGACTGAAGATTGAAGTCTTCCTGAAGATAGTAAGGAAGCAAATTGGAAAGTTCAGATTTTGTTCCATTAAGATGGTAGTGAAGCAGACTGAAGATTGAAGTCTTCCTGAAGATAGTAAGGAAGCAAATTGGAAAGTTTAGATTTTGTTCCATCGAGATGGTAGTGGAGCAAGTTGAAGATTGAAGTCTTCCTGAATATAGTAAGGAAGCAAATTGGAAAGTTCAGATTTTGTTCCCTTGAGATGGTAGTGGAGCAGACTGAAGATTGAAGTCTTCCTAAGACAGTAAGGAAGCAGACTGAAAAGTTTAGATTTGTCCTCTCGAGATACTAGTAGGGCAGACTGCAGATTGTAGATCTGGCATTCCTGAGATTGCAGTGAAGCAGATCGAAGATACCAATCTGGCATCCCTGAATTTGTAGCGAGCAGATTAAAATAGCATATTTGGCATTCTTGAAGTTGCAGGAAGCAGATCGAAGACATCAGTTTGGCATCCCTGAGTTTGCAGAGAGCAGATTAAAATAGCAGATCTGGCATTCCTGAAGTTGCAAGAAGCAGATCGAAGACATCAGTCTGGTATCTCTGAGTTTGCAGGGAGTAGATTAAAATAGCAGATCTGGCATTTCTAAAGTTGCAGGAAGCAGATCGAAGACATCAGTCTTGTCTCCCTGAGTTTACAGTAAAGCAGATTGAAGACAGTGGATCTGGCATTCCTGAAATTACAGGAAGCAGATCGAAGACATCAAATCTTGTCTCCATGAGTTTGCAGAGGAGCAGATCGAAGCCATCAGACTTATAATTCAATATTTCTAAAAGTTGCGGTTCCAGTACCCCTGAAGATACAGTTAGGATTGGAAGCCATTTGAAGAAGATGAGGACCAAGAAGTCGAGGCTCAGCCAAGACCGAGCAAAATTGGTCATTTTATAGTCTTTGCTCTATCCTCGTTACACGACAATGAGCAAAGAGGGGCAACTGTAATAGGCCCAATTTGCCCGGGCCCATACAAAATCCAAAACAAAAAGAAAATAATAAAAACAAAAATAATAAAACCAAAGTCCAAATAATTACAGTCCATTTACAAACAGACAACCCAGCGGCCCATTACATCATTAGCCCAATTACACCCTCAAACCCGAACCTAAAACAAACTACTCATTGACCCAACACTCAGACCCAACTAAATGGCCCAACACCAAAAGAGCCCAAATACCAAACAGAACCAGGACCTAGGGTTTCTGAAACCCTAGGCGCCGCACAGCCCCTCGTCTAGCCCTCATCTTCGCCGTTGATTTCGCCGATTGCCTGCAAGAAGGAAAGAAAAAGTAGCAAACTGGCAAACGTGATAGATTATATTTCTTTTTTTTTATTTGTTTTGGGTTATAAAAACCCCTAGAATAACTTGTAATGGATACACACAGAGAGATACACGAAATATACACACAGATATTCAGGGCAAAGGAAAAAAAAAACAACAAAGGTGATTTTCCAAAATTTATTCACATTTCTTTTTTTTGATCTTTCGATTTATTTTTTTTTCATATAAATGCTACTAAAATAAAAAGACGAATTATACCTTTCGACTAGCGCTGAAAAGGGCGAAATTTCTGAGCTATGGCCGTCGTATGTGGCGTCGCTAGCGGCGACGCGTGGGGTACACGCGCTAGGGGCCATCATCGGAGCTTTGGCCGGACTCTGGCTTCCGACCGTGGGGGAGAAAACCTAGAGAGCATCCGTTTTTTTTTTTTTTTGAAGGGTTGTATGAAATGAATTTTTGGGGATATTTTTAGTTTATATAAGTAATCTATACGGCGTCGTTTTGGAGGTTGCCTTTAAAGGCCAAAACGACGTCGTTTAATAAAAGGATCCGCGTGTTGACCCGATATCCAGGGAAGGATCCGCGCATTTTATTAAATGGTCCAATTGCTTCTTTAGCCCTTTCGCACTTTCATTTTGTTCAAATTAATCCTTTTTTTTTAATTCAACCATGGAAGTTTTGTTTCTGTTTTAATTTAGTACTTTGGGCTATTTAATAGTGGATATCCGAACGACGTCGTTTTGAAAGTTTGGCATAACTGCCATATTGACCCCTCGCAGTGTTGCCGCGTTTTAATTTAACCCCTTTTATATTTTTTTATTTGCTATTTGATCCTTTTTTATTATTATTTATTTTTAAAACCTTTTTTTATTTCATTTTATTTTAAATTAAATTAATATTGTTTTAAATTATTTTATCATATTAAATATGTTATGTTATTTTTATTATTTATATATTAATTTGTTTATAGTATAAAATTTATATATATATTTTTTATATGTATTAACCTTATATATTTAATTATTATTTATTTTATGTGGTTTAATATTATTTATATTATATATTATTTTATAATTAGTATATTATTTATTACATTATACATTTTTTTAAAAATTTCTATATTATATAGTATTATGTTATATTATATATTACTTCTAAAATCTTATTTTTTCTTTTTTTACAAAATTTATTTATATTATATAATATATTTTATTTATATTGTTTATATTTTATATGAAATTTTATGATTAGCATATTATATTTTTTATAAAATTATTTTATATTGTTTACTAATTGTTTTTATTATGTATAATCATTTATGTACGTATTAAATTATTAATTTAGGTATTTGCTATCAATATTCTTATTTTTTATATATATACTTTAATTTTTTTATTATTCATTTAAAATATTGTTTATATATATACATGAAATCATTTTATAAAATGTCATTTTTTTGTTATAATATTCATTCAATGTTTAAATATATCATTCCCTTTTCATTTGATTTTGTTATTTCATGAAGATATTAATTATTGCTACTTATTTTATCCCATGTTTGTTTATTTATGTCATTTTAATCTTTATTATCGCTTACTATAGTTCTTTATATATTCATTCATGTAATATTCTTTTATTATTAGAATAATTTGTAGTTACGTAGAATTGCTATTAAATATGTACGTTGTAATATATTCATACAATGTCTTACTCAAACCATTTTTATAAAAATATCTTTGTATTAGAGGATTTTATTCAAATATTTTAAAAATATGGTGCTATGTGATATTTGGGGACTTTGAGAAGAATTGTGCCCTAACTTACTGGACTTTGATTTTTCTCGTAGAACTTAAGGTATTAGATATCTCTTCTCTTTTAAAACTGAAACTTACAAATTTCAAATCAGAAACTTATTCTTGGGAATTCAAAACGTTGTGTCCTAACTTACTGGATATGATATTTTATGTCTCGAGGTAGGAATTTTTTAAAATAAAGACGTGTCTAGTTTCGAAGTCATGAGATGCTATATCCTAACTTACTGGGTATAGTATTTTATTTCTTTGAGATAGGCAAGTTATGGTTTTTCTTCTAATAAAAGGATCTTATTTTTAAAATTTTTCAAATTTGCAACATTATGATATGATTTTATCGATTAGGTACCAAGTTTTGGGCGTTATGAGGGTGCTAACCCTTCCTCATACGTAACCGACTATCGAACCCATTTTTCTTGTTTTTCGTGGACCAAAATCAGTATTTTGAAATAAAATAATTTTCAAGGTGATCCAATCACACCTAAGTAAAAAGGGATTGGTGGCGACTCCCATTTTTGTCTTTTTAAAGTCGATTCCCGTTTTTACCAATACTTTAAAAATGGTTTCGACATTTACTATAATGGCAAAAGAATGAAAAGTACAAAAGATTAAGATAAAAACTAAACCCCAAAACCTAAAAACAAAGAACCCATACAAAATTATACGAAAGTGTTATGAGTTCTAATCTTTAAATGATTGTATTTTCTAAGGTTGTAAAACAGCCTATTTATAGGCTAAATTCGTAGGTCAAATAATAAAAAAATAATCTAGACTAATTAGAGTTCGACTGAAACAAATAAACAGAGTTTAACTGGGAGATTATCTCTCAAATTTGACTAAAATATGAGGCATACTCAACAAATCTCCACCTTGACTTGTATTTTCACAACTTCATTTTTTCCAAAACCTGCTATGGGCCTATTTTGATCTATGTAGGGAATTAACTGAGTCGAATCTGTGTTTAAAAGTTAGAAGACTTCTAACCTTCGACTTGTGCACTGCCAAATCAAAACTAACTCGAGACTGATTTTCACGAACATGGTGCCCTAACTTTTCAAAACCTGCATCTAAAAGAGAACCTCTCTTCAACGAAATAGTAATACATTTTTCCCTCCTATGACCAAGTTACCTTCACTCTAAAGGAGTTAACTTTGACTCCATAACGAACGAGGGACGTCCGGTTTCATCGGTCACTGTAGAACATTCCAGAATATAAAGACTACCAGTCATTTTACCTCTTAACAAAACGAGAGCCCAACAAGACACCTTAATGCCGCTCTACTCGATGTTGATTCTGCAACATTTCGAGTCTAAAATACTTAAGGAGATGAGATTCTTTTGTAAATTAAGTACATACCTGACACCTGATAGTATCGAATCATCTCATTGTGCATCCTAATTTTAACAGTATTAATATCGATTACCTTACTGTATGAATTATTTTCACAACTATACCCTCAACCGAACTATATGTGGAGAACCATTTTATGTTAGGACACATGTAGAAAGAACATCCTGAATCTATGATCCACTTGGATGTAAGCTCAAAGCTATCGCTCGTTGACACTAACAAGAAATCATCATCGCTTTCATTGGCCAAATTAGCACTAGCTACATCTTTCTCGTTACTCTAAGCAATCATTTTGTCGAAACCATTTTTTTGTTTGAAAAACGGGCCGTCTTTAAAAAAGAACATGGAGTCGCCACCAATCCTTTTTCGAAGTGTGATTGGGTCACTTTAGAAAATATTTTGGTCTATAAATTTTAAGAAAATGGGCTCGGGAGTCGGTTACGCATGAAGAAGGATTAGCACCCTCGTAACGCCCAAAATTGGTACCGTATTGATTAATTAATGTCCTTAATGTCGAAAATTAGAAAAGATTTTAAAGTATGAATTTTCAAAAAATATTTGGATAACTCGAATTGGATATCGAAACTCTCTTGTTTCGAAGGGATGAAATATCACATCCAGCACGTTATGATACGATATTTCAGACCTTCGACATCAAGATCACTTTATGATTTCCAAAATTCATGCATTGTTCTTTTAAAAAGGGTATTTCATTGTTTGGCCAAACGAATGAATAGAAACCCAGCACGTTAAGGCACGATTCCCCAAATTTCCAAACATGAAATATTGCCTTATTTTTTAAAGTTGAAAAAGAACGATCAAAATTCTAAAAGGATATTCAGTCCTTTGGACGGGCGAAAAATTGAAACCCAGCACGTTAGGGCACAATACTCAAAACCTCCAAGCACAAAATATTGTCTTGCTTTTAATTTCAAAAACCGGTCTTAAAGGTTTTTTAATGGTTTGGCCAAACAGAAAACCGAAACCCAGCACGTTAAGGCACGATTCCTTGAGTTTCCCAACCACCAAATACCTTTATTTGAAAAGAATGATGGGTCAAGAATTTGGAGGATAAATTGCAATGTTGACAATCAATATGAAGATAAATATAATCAAAAAAATAATATGTATATAAAAAAAATAAGAATAACAAATAAATAATAGTGGTAAGAAGAATAAAAAAAATATTTATAGTAGATGAAAATGGTAATAAGAGTAATAGTAAAATAATATAAAAGGAATATAATAATGAAAATAGCAGTAATAACGTTAATAAAATAAATATAAATATAATAATAACATAATCATAGTAATAATAATATATATAAAAAAGAAGGGTAATAATAGAATAATAATGATAAGAAACGAATATAATAATAATGGTAAAATTGAAAAAGATAGGGTAGTAGTAAAAAAATGGCACTGAATTGGTAATAACAATAGTAGTAATAATAATATTAATAGTAATGAAAATAATAATAAAAGTGATAGTAAAAATAAAAAATATTAAAAATAAAATAATAGTAATAATATAAAAAAAAGGTAGTAAAGATAAAAGCAACGTTAATAATAACAAAAATAATAGGAAGGTTAAAGGATAGCCATAATAATGCAAGTAATAAAAATAATAAAACTAATAGTAAATATAATCATAAGAATAAAAATAATAATAGTAGTCATAAATATAATAATAATGGCACGTATAATAATAATAATCAAAAAGTGAAGTAATAAGAATAATAATACAATAATGGCAGTAAAAGGTAAATAAATTATAGTAATAGTAATAACAAAATAATAATAATGGTAATAAATAATTAATAGTAATAAAAATATTAAATAATAGAGATAGTAGTAAAAATAGTAAAATAACTAAAAAAAGGGGAATGAGAACAAGCTAAAATCTCGGGGTGCACTATATAAATACTAGAGAGTTAATCGAGGATCCGAATGAAGCACACTGAAACTAGCAGGGACTAGATGGGAAAATATTCCCTTGGTTCCCTGCGCATGTTCACCATGGCAACCCAAAGGACTGAATTGAAAAACCACATGAAGTTTGAGGGCCAAATCAAAAAAAGAAAAGAAAAGAAATAAAGCTGGATAAAATGGCACAACAAAAGTGAGGGACCAGAAGCGTAAATCCCCCTTTTAAAGTAAGAGCACGCGGATTCATGCCCCCCCAAACAGCTATTTCATTCAATGTTTCAAAACCCACTTTTATTTCTTGTTCATTTCAATCTCTGTTCAAAAAACTTTAAAGCTTCTCCCCTTTCCCTTTCTTATTCTCTCTTTCGCTTTGCCCATTAGGGCTTGAGTTCCCCCTAATCCGACGATCCCCCGCCGTAGCTCCCGCCGCCAGTGCCGGCCAAAACAAGGTAAACTTTTCGTTTAAGACGTAATTTTTTTAAATAAAAAATGAAACGAAAGAAACCAAGACAGAAAATGAAGAAAAGGAAAAAATCAACCTTCTTTGTGCTTCTATTAAGATTTTCTGTAGGATTCAATGTACTGTTCTCTGTATTTCTTGTGTAAATCGTGTAAACAACAAGTAGATCCCCCCCCATTTACAATGTTAAGAATGGCTTTATATAGCCTAAATTACAACTGCTTGGTATCGAATATTTGGCCCCTCTTTGCAGGTGCACGCGGAGATCACGGAAGACGTGGGACATGCTACGTGGGCGTGGTGGATGGCGCGGATGGCGACTCTGCTAGCGTGGGAACAGCGCACGACCAAAGTACCTAAACTGATTTAGGTTGCTGAAATTTTAGGGTTTAGTTGGGACTAATAATTAGAGCTTCGATGTTGGGCCATTTGGGCTTTATTCAAATCTGTTTTTTTTTGTTTTATTTTCTGGTATTGGTGTGGGCCTCGGGCTACTAAATTGGGCCTTACAGCTGCCCCTCTTTGCTCATTGTCGTGTTACGAGAATAGAGTAAAGACTATAAAAGGACTAATTTTGCCCGGTTTTGGCTGAACTTCGACTTCTTGATCCTCTTCTTCTTCAAATAACTCCAACGCCACTGCAACTTGAACGGTATTGGGACTTCATCTTGATAGCTTCAACTTTATGAAGGTAGTATCCACTATCTTTTGATCTGCTCCACTGCAAACTCGGGGAGATAGGATCTGATGTCTTCAGTCTGCTTCCTTGGGATCTTCAGGAAGACTTCATTCTTCAGTTTGATCCCCTGGGGAACAAAATCTGAAATTTTCAATTTGCTTCCTTACTATCTTCAGGAAGACTGCATTCTTCAGTTTGATCCATTGGGGCACAAAAATTTGCTTCCTTACTATCTTCAAGAAGACTTCATTCTTCACTTTGATCCACTAGGGATCAAAATCTAAAATTTTCAAATTGCTTCCTTACTATCTTCAGGAAGACTTCATTCTTCAGTTTGATCCACTGGGGAACAAAATCTGAAATTTTCAATTCTTTAGTTTGCTCCACTAGGGAACCAAATCTAAAATTTTCAATTTGCTTCCTTGCTATCTTCAAGAAGACTTCATTCTTCAGTTTGATCCACTGGGGAACAAAATTTGAAATTTTCAATTCTTCAGTTTACTCCACTACCATTTCTAGGGAACAAAATCTGAAATTTTCAATTCTTCAGTTTGCTCTACTAGGGAACAAAATCTGAAATTTTCAATTTGCTTCTTTACTCTCTTCAGGAAGACTTCATTCTTCAATTTGATCCTCTGGGGAACAAAATCTGAAATTTTCAATTCTTCAGTTTGCTCCACTACCATTTCTAGGGAACAAAATCTGAAATTTTCAATTTGCTTCCTTACTATCTTCAGGAAGACTTTATTCTTCAGTTTGATCCTCTGAGGAACAAAATCTAAAATTTTTAATTTGCTTCCTTACTATCTTCAGGAAGACTTCATTTTTCAGTTTGATCCACTAGGAACAAAATCTGAAATTTTCAATTCTTCAGTTTGCTCCACTAGAGAACAAAATCTGAAATTTTCAGTTCTTCTATACCGTCCTCTGAGGGACATGTCCTGTATACTCAAATGTTTTATGGATGACTTTTTACATGAATACAGAATATCATGATAATGATGATTAGGACGCATGATCGGAATGAATCTAATGCTCCTAAATAAATGATATTAGGGATGACATTTGTATGAATGTAGGATGTCATGAAAATGATTTTTTTTTTAAATGATTAGGGCACAATGATCAACATAAATCAAATGCTCCTAATTGAAAATGAGAGAATGATCCCTATGGGTTGTCATTGCTCATAGTTCATCAAGGTTCTATCACTGATGCGCTACCATGCTTTCTCGTTCAGCTAGTATCTTGGACAAAAACCCAAAGAAACCATCATTCTGCTCAGCAAGCTTGCCCCGCTGTAATTCCAGAGTCCCTTTCCTTAAACCTTAGGACATAAAAATTTATACCTCCCACTGCAACTTCTTGGGAGTAACATTTGGTTTTTTTCATCCATTCAGTTATCACTTAGAGGTATGGAATTTTCAATCAACTTGGTCTATTATATCATCCCCTGAGTATAATGACCAGATGTATGTATGCAGGGTATTCCGACAATAACCCCCTTTTATACTTGGATTGACCTTGTTCGTTATTTGTCGATATGGTGTTACCAATGAAATTGTCCTATCCAATAAGAATTTGAAAAGATAATCATTTTTCAATGTTTCCAATCCTCTTAGGCTTGGTGAGTTCTGAACAATAGTCCTGTTTCAGATTCTCATATTATTTAGAAGCTTCCAGAGTAATATGCGAAACTCCTCTTACTAAAGTATTAGTCTGATAATCATTATTTCACTACAAAATACTTGAAAAAGATCAATGGACAAGAAAGAAATTATCAAGAGCATAGCTCGAAACAAATAAGTTATAAAAGATAACCAAGAAAATTGATTGGGGTGTATATTGAAAAGAATAACAAAAAAATGGGTAAAATAAAAGCTAGGTGCCCTAGATATCGCAGCTTGAGCTTTTCTTGTTCAAATTCTTGAGGACCATTTTAAGCTCAATATGTGTTTAGGGGATCCGGAGTACTTTGTTGATGCCCCAAGACGTAACATACTTCCTCATTGTTAATTCAAGCGTAGCGAGACTACTGTATGCCCCGTCACGATTTGATCATAATTTGAACCGCCCTTTTCGGGTTTTCGACTCAAAGCCCCTTTGGTCTCAAAGCGCAATTTGCGGATTTTTATCTTGGCCTCTTTTTTTTTTTGCGGAAAGCCTCAAAGCGCCCTTTGCGGGTTTTTGCCTTGGCCTATTTCCTTCTTAAGCAAAGTGTTTCTTGACTGAGTTCGCATTAACTGAGTTCGGTTGACTCTTGCCGTCCATCACGGCTAGTATCAATGCTTCTCAAAAAATACCTTCTTTTTAATATAAGGTCCTTCTCAATTAGACGTCCACTTTCCTCTGAAGTTCTTTTGCATAGGGAGGATCTTTTCAATACCAGGTCTCCTTCATGGAATACTCTGGGGTGGACCTTTTTTTTATTGTAAGCCCGCATTATTTGCTTCTGGTACATTTAACCATGACGGCTGGCTCTTAACATTTTTTCCTCGATCAGATTCAGTTGATCATACCGAGATTGAACCCATTCCGCTTCATCCAACTTCAGCTCTGACAAAATCCGAAGATAAGGAATTTCAACTTCGATGGGTAAGACTGTATCCATCCCATAAACCAATGAGAAAGGTGTTTCCTCGGTGGAGGTCCTAGCCCACATTCGAGAAGCATAAAGGGTAAATGGTGACTAGTTTATGCCCATCTTTACATGTTTCAATCATCTTTCAAAATCTTTTTTTGATGATTTATTTCTTCTCTTTTCTTTTTTCCTTCTTTTTTCTTTGAATTCGAACTTGAATTTGAAATTGAAATTGAACTTGATGACGGTTGATTTTGTAACTTTTCCATAAGAACCGACCTTCACCCTCTTAGTGAAATAATTGATAATCCCGAAGATGAATTAATGTTGACTAGATGCTTTTGACGAGATCGTCCTCATAACATCTATGCCCTACGTATAGGAAAAAATGGAAGAAGCACATAAGTCTTGTCTTCCTCAATTTTGGCATTTCTGGCATAACTGATGCAACCTCCTTTTCATGGTAGACCAGTAGTAACCGAACTTTATAATCGACCTGGCTATCGGTAAATTCTTAGCATGTGCCTTTTTGAACACTCCATAGCCTCCTCGTGCCTAGGCATATCTTGATGCGATCATGCAAAGACATCATTGAATTCTTGGAATAACTCAATGATGTCTCGCTTTGTTTTTATGGTGGGCAAGGCTTCGATCTTCACTCATTTCCTAGACTCGCCATGTTCATTGAACCTTTGTAGAGTAAGGTCTGTTTTTCATCTTGTTAAACCATTCTTAACAAGTCAGAAGATATGTCACAATCTCTATCATCTTCACAGTCCTTAGATCCCCTATACCCATATTTCGTTCAAAAAGGGAGTCCGTAACAACGTCGCTCATGTCGTTGATATCTGGGTACCTAGGTACGAAGGTAAGAAATCCAAAGAATGAATGATTCTATGTAACAGCCCAATTTCAATAGTGTCAGAACAGTGATTCAAGATTTCTAAATCTGACGAAGAAGTTAGAAAACTTTGTTAATCGATAATTATAAGTTAACTGTGATTTTAGAAATATTTTAACATTAGTGAATTTTGTGAATTAAAAAAAAATTAATTAGAAAAATTGGGCCAAAAACGAGGTATTGAGACCTCGAATTCATAAAGTGAGCCATAAATATTTCTAAAAATATTTATGGAGTGTCATTAAGTTATTATTAAAGTTTAGTTGAGAAATTTTAACGTTTGGATATGTAATTAAATGAAAAGGACTAAATTGAAAAAGGTGTAAAAGTTGAATTATAGATTAAAAGAAATTATAAAGGATCAAAATGGCAATTATACCATTTTGTAAAGTTGAGGTGGTTTAAGTATGAAAATCTGAGATTTTTTTTAAAGTATATTATTATATTATTATATTATTATATATATACAAACAAAAACAAAAGAAAAGGGGGAGAGAAACAGAAAAGAAACAGAGAGTAAGACGAAACAGAGAAGAAATAGGGGAGAAATAAAGAAAAAGGAAAAATAGAAAGTTTGAAGCTTGGAAGATGATAGGTAAGTCAATTTAGCCCTTTTTACTTAATTTTGATGTTTCAGAAGCTTTAAAGCAAGATTTTGATGAAACTAAGTTGATATTTTGAGAGTTTTTAGGTTTTCAAGTGTAGTTGATGTTGAAGAAAAAGATGAATCAGGGATTAAATTGAATGAAATTTAAGTTAGAATTAGTAAGAGGATTAAAATGTAAAGTATGCTATAAGCTGTGTTAGAGGGATTAATTTGGAAGAAATTAGAAATTAAAGTTTTAATATGAATATTAGATAGTCAGGTTGAATATGGAAGGAATTTAAGAAGAAACAAAGTATGAATTAAGTTAAGAAAATAAGTAAACTTAATTAGGATTAAATTGTAAAAATGAGTTATAAGAAAACAGTTTTGGGACAGCAGCAGTAAGGTAACTTTGAAAAATCACCAAAAATGGTAGAAATGGAATTAGAAGTTTAGTGAGATATGAAATTAAAGCTTATTGAGTCTATTTTCATATGAAAGAAACAGAGAAAGAAAAGAAATTCTGTATTTTGAGATATTTAGATTTTGGTAAGATTGGTTCAGAGTGATTTCGAGATCCCCTGTTCTAACTTGGAAAACT